>OX637512.1:16501533-17881448 GCA_951799955.1 Apamea anceps | reverse complement strand
GTGTGTGAGGGGGACATAAATATGGTGAAAACTTGTGGTTTCAAGCTATACATTTCCAGTTTTAGCTGATCTCGCATTGTCTATAGATTTTTCGTACTATCAGAAGTCACCTTGTATGTATAGCTGCGTACATTATTTTTTAGAATACCTACTTGTTACAATTTGGTACAAGATAAAAGGTAAAAAAAATAAAGTATTAATCCATTGTGTAGACGGGTATCTAGATTGTGTCTATCGATAGATTACATGTATGGTACCTAATTGGTAGATTTCCATGACTCAGCTCAAACAACCGGAAAAGGAGACGAGAACTTTAATATTACACTATCAATCACAATCTGAATCATTTTGATGGATATTGCTAATCCATTGCTTCATATGTTCGAAAAAAACAACGTAATTAACGCAATGAATGTTGTTGAACTGTCAAAATGCAAGCTATTTCTAAAGTTAGTGCGTTACGCATTTACCCCGCAGACCACAACTATAAATCGTGATGGTATTAGCGAAGACATTCTGGATATTTCAATAACTAAGTAAATACCTACTGTTGTCCTAGTCTTGTAGAGTTACCTACTTAAGGAAACAAAAAGTCATCAATCGTAGGTCAACGCGCAGTTTACAGTCTCATTTCCCCTAGCAGTAGAACTCCGAACACGTTTATCTCGTTCCTGGAGCACCAAGGAGTCCGGCTGAAGGATGCCACGTACTGCCAGCCAGTGAAGATATGCTGCAGTAGCAGCAGTAACAAGTACCGTAATATTGACGGCACGTGCAACAATGAGGAGCATCCTGAGTGGGGCCGGAGGGGAGCGCCCTTCACCAGGATCGCGACGCCACGGTATGCTGATGGTGCGTATGCCATATAGTAGGTACCTAAACTTAACTTTCTGAAGTGTAAACAGTGAAATGACACGAATTCATCACGAAGGAAAGTCAATTCGAATCAGATCCGAGCTGTTCACCGCTGACTAGCTAATGATCTTATGACCGATCATCATAATAAGCCTATAATGATCCCACTTCTCGGACACAAGTCTCCTCTCGGTGAGAGGGAGTGAGCCTTAATCCACCACGCAGGCCCAGTGCGGGTTAGTAGACGTCATGTCTTCGATTTTTTGGTTCTAGGACATGCCCGTTTCTGTTGAGAGCAGTGGTGATGAAATAATTTACAGAAACGTAGCGCCTGTCTGGGTTCGAACCTACGACCTACAACTCGTAGGTCACGACCGTTACCACTGGGCCACCACTGCTCTGAGGTCATAAGGATCATAAGGCTCTCAGGATCTTCTATTTCCATAAGCTTCTCACCTATAAACAATCTTTGCAACATGTCATGGATATTATTAAGCGGAAATTGACGTAAGTTCCCCGAAATCATATCTTTCCGTGTAGAGGTACACTTTCCATTACCGTTTCCGTAATGTTCCAGGTATCTACGCAATGCCGGTAGCCACGAGTGGTCGTCAGCTGCCCAATCCTCGCGTCCTCTCCACACGGCTGTTTTCAGACCAGCCAATAGGAAGCCGCGTGCTCAGCAATATGAACATGCAGTGGGGGCAGTTCATCGCGCATGATCTGCTGTTCCAAGTCATGGAAGTGACTGGTAACTAGATTATAAATCAACTACTAAGTTATATTGCCGTGTGATTGGCTGGCCAATGGCTTCCTTGACTCCTTGATTGCAAGTGGATTTTCCGGGGGATGAAGTGATACTCCCGCCATTTCGGGGGTTTTACTCGAAATACAAGGTGTCGATGTCGTTTTGCATCCTCGTCAAATTCAAGGGGGTAACTATGCTATTGATTCTTGACACGAATCAATAATAAAATAAGTAGGTTTTTTTTCTAATTTTCGGAAATCGGCATGTGTCGGACACGCATTTTAAAACGCGGCCTGTGTGAGACCGCACTGTAACTGCCCTTACCCTCATAAAAACGCGGCCGTTTATATGATACCATAACGCGATTCTGTTCTTTGAAAGTGGCGTATTCTGAAATACTGTCAAACTTAAATAACTAAAAAACAAGTATGTATTCATTATTTACCAGGGATTGTAATTTTATTTGATTATTTATGTCTTTCATAACAGCCTCCTGACTTTGACGAGGATGCAAAACAACAACTTGTATTTTCTTAGACATGCCAGCCGTTATTCAAACTCGATTCCCAGCTTATTCGTGACTTTTTTCGAATTACTTAAAAAGTAACCCGAACAAGAAAAAATACAGTCCTTACAAAAAATTAAATAAGGTTCCTGTCAGAGGTAAAATAACTGTATCCTCTGACAGTACCCTTATTTTGAACCTTATTGCAACGAGAAAAATGAGTAGGTACTAAGATGCAAAATCAGAGTGAATCAAAGGTAAACTAACTGTGAAAGGACTGCAGACTGTTGACCATCTTATTCCTTTTCATATTTCTAGACAGAGGCGGGATCCAATGCTGCCTAGGCAACGGTAAGGAGGTCCTTCCTTCTGAGTGGCAGAACGATAAGTGCATCCCAATCTCCGTGCCTGAGGACGACCAGTTCTACCGGTACTACGGCATCAAGTGCCTTAACTTCGTTCGAAGTGTCACCACGCCGAGAGATGACTGTAGCCTAGGACATGCGGAACAGGTGCATTTTCTGTTTCTTAAGCGATAAGAAATGGCAGAGCGTTAGAAGCTAATTGTATTGTAGTATTTACTTTAGTTGATTCTATTATTATTATTTTATTGATTTATTGATCACAATTTGTACAAGAATAGAATAGGCGGCGATCCCCAAACTGCCTGTATCAGGGAAGTCAGAGATGCTATGCTTTAGTATAGTAAAAACTTTATAACAAAAAAATTAAACCGCCTAAAAAACTGAAAAGCAAAAAATAATAAACCTTTTTTATTTAACCTTAATAACTAAGTTCTTAAACTAATGTAAGTATACCTAAGTAATTTTGAGTCGGCGCCAAACAATCAATAAACAAAGATCACTAAATTGCGCCGACTCAAAATTATTTAGGTATACTTACATTAGTTTAAGAACTTAGTTATTAAGGTTAAATAAAAAAGTAGGAATAAAAAAGTTATTTGATTGGACCGTTGTATATAAAATAAGTAACCAGCCCCAGCAGTCTCGACATTCATAGCGATCGCTTTACGACCGAATTCGGTCGCAAAGTCCGATTGACCGGTGTAATGTATGGATTGACAGGACTTTGCGACCGAATTCGGTCGTAAAGCGATCGCTATGAATGTCGAGACTGCTGGGGCAGTTCTGCAAATCAAAGAAAATACAAACTAATGATAATAATTATTTCACTAGATTAGTCTAGTAAGTTAGTTATGAACCGCTTTCATATAACTATAGTACGGTTGTATAGTTACGTACATCCCTAGGGACACAACTACATAACGGCTTTAACCATCTTACTGCGACATATCCATATGGTGTACACATAATAAACAGTAGGTATTCTATTCAAGCTCACTACACCTAAGTTTTCACGGAGTGATTTTTACAGAAAACACGGTCGGGGTCGGTTCCCCTCCATACCTCGGAAAGCACGTTAAGGCGTTGGTCCCGGCTGTCATTCGTAGATCTTTGACAGTCGTTACGGGTATTCAGAAGCCCGAATGTCTGACAACCAGTCTTACGAAGGAGTATCATATTACCCAGTAACTAGGTTGTGGAGGTCTGATAGGCAGTCGCTCCATGTAAAATACTGGTATTCAGATGCATCAGGTTAGAGACTGGAAGCCGACCCCAACATAGTTGGGGAAGGCTAGGTAGATGATGCGGCTATAGGTCAGGTTTAAGAGGCAACTTATTTTAGTTTGCAGGCTTATTAGCCTGAGTAATTCCGATTAAATTAATGATAGATTGTACGTTTTTCCTGCTATTTTTTTGTAGAAATGAGATACCTAGGTATAATTATCTACATTTAGTTGTGGTTTTTACAGTTAGGCAAAATGTAGCTCAATAAACATAATTTATGACAATTACTCACACAATTATCACGAAACCTAGGTTTATTTTAGCACTTTTAATCTAAATTACCGATCGACCTTGTAGCTTACTGAATCACTTCTTTATACTTTGTTCATCAAGGATTTTTATTTTAAGAAAATCTGTCTGCACTTATTTTCGCAGTAGGAAGCGGGATGGTTTAACCAGAATATCGACATCAACCTGTTTAAATGGAAAATTTTTATGTTCCGCTTTGTAATTTACTATAAGTTCGCCATCGAGAGTCAGCACCACCCGAATAATAAAATAAAAACTTCTTGGAACGAACCTAACTGCACATTATGTACTATTACTAGCTGTTGTCCGCGACTTCGTCTGCGATCCAGGATAAAAAGTAGCCTATAATGTCCTTCTCCAGTTCATGGTCTACCCATGTGCTAAATTTCATCCAAATCCGCCCAGCTGTAGCGTGAAAGCGTAACAAACTTACTTTCGCTTTATTAATGTTAGTTAGAATAGCAGGTGAAAGATGGGACATACTGCAAGGGAGTGTAGTACCTAATCATGAAATTATTTTACATCGCCGTTTTAAAGATGAACACAGTGACCAGTTACCTAGACGGCTCTCCGATCTACGGGTCTGACAAGAAGCTAGCCTCGAAGTTACGCAGCAGGTCAGGCGGGCGTCTGCGCCAGGAGTCGAGGAAGGACTGCCTGCGAGGGTTCCTACCCAGCGTCAGCGACAAGTTCGCCATCTGCGACTTGAGGAACTCGTCGGATCCTTGCTACCTAGCTGGTAATCTTAAATTTTTAGTAGTTTTAATTCTTAGAGGTGGAGGCAGATAGACAGTCGCTCCATGTATTCAGCAGCATCCGGACAGGGCCCCAAGTCTGCTATTTTTATAAATCCGTCATTCCAACACGATCCCATTCCCATCCCATTGTCATTTTGCTTAAAGTTCGTAATCTGCTAAATTCTTAATGGCGATCATTGGTCTCGTAATAGAATTGTGTCATAATGACATTGTCGTATTCCCATTATTATAAAACCCGTTATTAGAAATGATTTCCGAAAAACTACCACTACTTTATTTATGCCACAGTTCATTTATATATATTTTTAAATATTATTTATGTGTTTTATACAAGTCAAGTGCTTTATGTAAGTCAATCATTCATTTGTCATTATGTACGAGATTACCATTCTATGCCATTTCTTTCAATGGAGTGTCAGTGATTGACCACTGGAAAGTCATAATGACGCCAATATGTTAGTAGATTACCAAACTTGTCAAAATCAACAATTATGAAATCAATGATAGACCATTCTGACACTATTGTAATAGCAGACTTGGGGCCCTGGAAGCCGACCCCAACATAACTGGGAAAAGGCTTGGATGAGTTCTTAGTATCTTCTAGTTTCTAGTGAATTTTATTTTATGTACAGTCACCAAAGGAGATAAGTTACCTACCAGGTTCGTTGGATATAGTTGAAGTTTAATAAGAAACCGATCGATCGATAAATTAACTGTTTGTTTTCTATTAATTAAATTAAATGTTATTCAAAAACATCCTTCGGTTTCTTACTAAACTTAATCAACTAAGTATATCCATAACGACCCTGGTTACCCTTTGGTGACCGTACCAAGGATCTTTCAACGCTGGAAAATTGGTGACGATAAATGTATGGAAAACTGTTTGTCGATGACTAATATGATGATGATGATGACTATGATGTCCGTGCGCGGAATTAAGACCATCATAAGTAGGTATTAATCGGTGGTAGAGATGGATTTGCGTGTTATTTGTGCAGAATAAACATTTTTCTTTCTTTCAAGAACTTGCATTCTTCCGCGTGAAGAATAGCAAAATAATCATTTAAAACTAAAGATCGAAAAATACCCCCTTCCCCTTTAAAAAACCCACTGCGCAAGAACACAATAGCTCAACTAGTACTTATGAGGCTTCAAAATGTCATTTATGATTAATACAACTTTTCCTTGCACAGTCACAGCTACCAAAACCAGTAAAACCCTCATTTTTCCGTATCTACAACTCCAGGTGACACAAGAATTAATCAGACGCCAACGCTAGCCATGCTGCACACGTTGCTTCTACGAGAACACAACCGCGTGGCAGACATCTTGAGTGACCTGAACCCGCTGTGGAGCGACGAGAGACTGTACCAGGAGGCAAGGAGGATCGTTATCGCAGAGATACAGCATATCACGTATCAGGAGTGGCTGCCGACTAACTTTGGTGAGAGATAATATTGATAATTCTAATTTCAACTCTTTATTAGTGGGTGTGCTGTGCTGGCAATCATATCACTTGGTTATTATATTTTCAACCGACTTCAAAAAAAGGAAATCTTATTTCTGAATTCGGATGTTTATATATACGTATATATATAATTATTTTTATGTATGTTCGGGCATAACTCCTTCATAATTATATAGACGGATTTGCAAAATTCTTTTTTTATTCGAAAGAGGTTTATTCCGAAATGGTCCGATTTAAATTTCGTAAAGATCTGATGATGAGTTTCGGAGACAGACCACGGAACCCTTCAATAAATGCCAAATCAACCGCGATTGCTGCTATCGCTTATGTAGGTATGCACTGTTTACGCAATCACAACATAACATCACGCCTGTACCCTCTAAAGGGGTACGCAGATTTGTGTTCGAGTATACCACGGTAAACCCTAATTTCTGTCAAAGTTGTTATTGGGGTACCTACCTATAATCTTGTAAGTATTGAATTTTACAAGTGGGCGTGGATGGCCAAATTCGATACTATGAGGAATAGCGAAAAGTAGGTACTCAAAGCTCAAACTGGCTCGATTTTGATGAAAACTAAAACTGAATCATTGGATTGTTGAAAAATAAATATTTCTAGCCAGGAATCGAACCCGTTGATTTTGAAGAAAAAAAGACAGCCTGTATTTTATTATTGGTGTCCTAAGTTTAGACTTTAATTTCGGAAGTCGGTGTCAACCAACACTTTGTAGCGTTTGTTTTGGAAGTCGGTTGTTTTTTTTTTTTTTTTTTTTTTTTTTTTGTAAAAAAGTTTTTTTATATTTTGTAAACGTGAGGACTTTGTAGACTTTAGGTCTGTAGACCATTTTTTATTTTATAAGTACCTGGTACTTGTTGACAGCCTACGCTGTCCTCCCATAACTACCATGCAGACCTGACCTGCTTGGGTTCCTTTCCAAAATTTTCAGGCAGGTGGCAGCACCTTCAAAAAAGTTATATCAATAAGTTGTACACTTGACTTTTGATCATAAATGTGTTGGGATCCCCAGTGGTTGGTATATCAACACTTTAGTTACGGGGAGCTTTACACTGAGGCTAGAAAATACACACACACACACATAATCACACACATCACATACATAATCGTTAACATTGGAACAGTGATAAATGTCGTTAACGCTATTACTCACTTGAACTAGTGAACAAAACAACACTAGATTTCTGAGCTTTATCGAGAAAACATGCATAAAAACATTCAATAGCACCGAAACTTATGTTTATTTATCGACACTTGTTGCGCTCCCTAATAATTATTATTCCCAGGTGAATACTACCTCCGTTACTACCGCATATCGCCGTCCAGCCTGTACACTCGCGACTACAGTTCCGACGTGAACTCTGGCGTGATCAACAGCTTCGGAGCGGCCGCCTTCCGGTTCCTGCACACCGTCATCAGCGATAATATCATGACATGTCCCAATAGTTATAATGCTGCTTATTTGTACAGGTACATCTAACGTTATAAGTTTTAACTCTAATAATCGAGGCAAAAGTTTAGAGTCAATTATCGCCAACGGGCGTTCAAAGCATTTGTGGTTTTAAGAGTATTGTAACGTAACAGTAGCATTACTGGAGCACAAAGTAATATTAGTTAGTATATCTTCAGCTCGCACAATTTTGCAGCAATAGGTCTATCCGCTACTGGCCTATATCGATTAGATGTCAGGCGTCTCGTTCAGTATTGGTAACTTTCTTAACTGCGGTAAACGAGGAAATGGTGTGGGGATACTATGATATCACCTTCTATTTTAAAGTCTACGAATTCTTTCAACTATTCCTGATGTAGTCATCTTGAATTTTCAGATTAAGTGACCATTACTTCAACCCGAGCTTGCTGGAATCAACTCCAGACTCTTTCGACGATGTTGTCCGCGGAATAATAGCGCAGAACGAGGGAGAATCAGACCCCTTCTGTACCGGTGAGATCACCAACCTGCTGTTCAAGTCCCATAACCGATGGGGCATGGACCTCATAGCCATGGACATACAAAGAGGCAGGGACCACGGGATTGCCTCTTATAATGATTATAGGTAATTACGGTCCAGCCAAGCGAGCCTTGAATCAAAACATCTGGATGAGGAATTCATACATTTGATAAGGAGAGGAGATACTTAAGACTTATGTTTTAAATCTTTCAGGGAGATTTGCGGTTTACACAGAGCAAGAAGTTTTCAAGATTTGGTAAATGAAATACCACAAGATGTAAGTTTATAGATGAAATGTAATTATTATGCTTTCAATAATAACCGTGTCTGGTTTGTCCTGTTGTCTGCACGTTACAGGAAGTGATGGACGCCACTGAAGGTGTCAAACTCGTAGCCAAATTCTAGGCCGACTCTATTTAGATTGCCATCGACAAGCTAAGAGGAAGAATGAACCTTTTTTCATGAGTATCAAAAAATCGTTTTAATTTTTTGAAAATAGTCTCGACTTCCAATCACAATATTGTCAGATAGGGTCGCTGCTTGGCGGAAGCCAATTTCCAGCAGTAGACGTCTTTCTTTTTGTACAGTCCATTCACAGTGATGTTATTTTTTTTGTTATTATTTTTTTTTTAAATGTGTTACTTGTATTATGAATGTTAATTTTTTAAAAATATTTTTATCATATGGAACGATTTCAAACACAATGTAAATTGTTTATGAATAAATAAATGAAATGAAATTATGTTACCTCTGATTTTGCATCACTGTCAATATCACTGATCTTAAATCTCGTGACAATAAGCTTGCTGCAAGCTGCAACTGCCAAGTCTGTTAAAATCACAGTGATCTTTATTGTTGTTGTAATAAGGCTGCTGCTGGATTGCAGCTGTCAGAGGTAAAATAACTATGAAAGGACTGTAGATGCTGATAATGACACTTATCAGACTGGAAGCAAAAACCAAAAACCGCCAGGACAAGAGGTGAAAAAAAGACCTTTCTTTTCTTACATTTCAGCGTATAAATGCTCTCCAATGCCTGTACGAATGTGTGGATGACATAGACCTGTTCGTGGGAGGTGCCATGGAGCGTGACGTGTATGGCTCTATCCTGGGCCACACGTTTCAGTGCATCGTAGCCGAGCAGTTCTACAGGACCAGGATAGGAGACCGGTTCTTCTATGATAACGGGGAGATGCCGCATTCTTTTACTAGTGGTATGTATTTCTTTTTTGTATGGCCGGCAAGTCGGTGATTGCTTACTAAAGGAGCAATTTCCGTATTTTTAAGAACGTTCGCATTCCAATCTCAGTCTCAATCTTTTAAAAAATACCTTAATTTTTTATATATTTTTGACATTGATTGTCGCTGAGATGAGATTCCGACTAGAATATGAACATTTTTAACTACGGGCATTGACCTTCGTGGCTAAATAATAACAGCCACACAGGTCAATCGATCAGGTTAAGCTACGCTTTCCGCGGTTGGTCTGTGGATGGGTGGCCATCTTTACATATTTACCGAAACCCCTCCGTGCCTCGGAAAGCAAGTTAAGCCGTTGGTCCCGGCTGGCATTCGTGGATCTTTGACAGTCGTTACGGGTTGTCAGAAGCCCGAAAGTCTGACAACCAGTCTTACCAAGGGGTATCGTATTACCCAGTAACTGGGTTATGGAGGTCAGATAGGCAGTCGCTACATGTAAAATACTGATATTCAGCTGCATCCGATTAGACTGGAAGCCGACCTCAACATAGTTGGGAAGAGGCTAGGCAGATGATGATGCCTTCTGATGTTAAGTCATCAGACATCTGTAACACCAGAGGCAAAGACAGATGCAGGCAGATGATCAACCGGACCCTGATAACTTATTTTCAATTAAAAATAACTGCCGGTCATTAATAAATAAAGTATCGTGCAATAAAAGTATAATAACCAATTATCATAGTTTAAACAAATACTAGACAACAGAATAACTAACGTAAACTATACTTACAAGAAGAATAACAAAAAGTAGTAATAAAATAAAGGTCAATAATAAATTTATCATCTAAAACTGGAAAATTGGATGATACTCTTTTTAATTCTATTCTGAACCGTTTTTTCTAAGAGTGCCGGCGATGAACTTTTGTATGAATAAGATAAATAAAATAAATACTCCTCATTCGATTACTCTCCTTAAGATTCCTTCAGATACCTAATCTGCCGATCGATTCTGTAAAAATCTCACCGTGAAAAGTTAGGTGAAGTGAGCTGTCAATAGTGTCAATCCCTAGCATTAGTTGGAATGACAGCTCACTCCACGCTCACTTCACCTAAGCTTTCACGGTGAGATGGTTACAGAATCACACTGCTGGATTGTAAAGCTGTGCCTCTGTCTTCCCTTCGCTGAACTCAGGCGCAACGTTATCTTATGTTAACATTTTCAAACTCAACCAGCACATTTTTTCTTTCCAGATCAACTAAAAGAAATAAAGAAAGCTTCGATGGCGCGCTTGATCTGCGACAACACTGATGGTGTGTACTACGTCCAGAGGAAGGCTTTCGAGGTGGAGTCCGCACACAATCCCAAGTACCGGTGTGACGATTATAACGCTATTCCCTATGTGGACCTCACCGCTTGGAAGAAACCTACCATCTTTGATTGAAGAAAAAATAAAATTTTCAATATTGGGGAAGGAAAATTTAGTTTTTATACAACATAAGTAATATAGGTAATGCAATATAACTGGAGCGTCGTGCATCGTATACAGGAGTATCGTGTATCGTAAAAAATAAATAAATAAGGAAGTATGGAAGAAAAAGACATGTTGCGCAGACCCCAAATAAATGGAGATATTAATTGATGAAATGATTAAATTCGATTTAATTGCATGGGAATTGTTGACAAATGTGATAAGCAATGAGGAAGTTGGCTATACTTACAAAAAAAAAAAAAATCGTTATTAGGCTATGCCTTGTTAAGATATTCAACTACTTTTATAATATTGCAGTATTAAGTTAAATATAAATTATTTTTACAAGTCATTAAATGCCATAATATGCTTTTAAGAACTAAGTTTTTGCATTAAAACTAAAAACACGATTACTATTTGTTAAAGTTCGTTATTTAATAAAAAATATATTTAAAAAACAAGTTTGTATTTTTTTTTTTAATTTGCAATAATATTGGTCGTTTAAAATTATTTTATTATTAAAAACGGCACCTACCTCTATATAAGAGGAATACATTTTAACCAGTGCCCAAACTGTAACCATGAATTCAGCATATACCCCCTAGCGTAGAAATGTTTCGTCGGTTATCAAAATCTCTCTGTTTTATGCGATTTTTGGCCACGTTGGCCCCGCAAACATGATTAAATTGTGTCACCACTTTTCATCGTGCCTTTGAGCAAGTTCAACAGTACAGTGTAAGTTGCGATGAATGCCGATATACAGGGTGTAAAAAGACCCATCACATAGCCGTCAACTACGCATTCTGTACAGTCATGAAAGGAGATAAGTAACCAAGGTCATCAGATATTGTTGAAGTTTAAATGATAAATGATTTTATTTTGTAAGTAGGTTTGTACAGACGCCAGCAGGTCAAGCTACCCGAAACTGTCAAATTTTCCCAATCAACCTTGAACCTTAATGCTTTATTGATAAAGTTGAAAATCTATTAAAGAAATTTGACAGATTGTAGTAGCTTGATGTGCTGGCGTCTGTACAAACACTTACTCGTCAATCATATTTTAAAACTAGATGAGGTCGGCGTTTCCTATCTGACTAGCCGGCTTAGTAAGAAACCGATGGATATTTTCGAATGAAATCTAGTTTGATAAATGAACTGTTTGTTTTCTATTAATTAAGTAAAATTTTATCCGAAAACCTCAATCCGTTTCTTACTAAACTTCAACTATATCCGACGACCCTGGTTACTTATTTCCTTTGGTGACCGTACATGAAACTAAGTAACATTGCACAAAACGAATTGCTGGGAAACGACTTTTATTTTTGGTGTGAAAATTTTCCGTTTGTGGTAGTGCGCAATGTAACACGCAAAACATTGTGTTTATGGGTGCATGGGTCGTGGGGTATTTAAAGTTGTGTAATGAAACATCTCCCGGGAGAAGTCTTGTTCCTTACCTCTGGCTTGCCTTTATTGGCCGGCTTGAGTGGAGACTCGCAAGAGCAAACGTGCTCGGAGAAGAAAGTATTCCAGTCAGTGCTCGTAGGGATCTTGACCATCTTCCGGGCTCTGGGATTCTTCTGAAAGCCGTGGAATACTTCTCCACTCCTCATAAGCACCTCAGGGCATGTCCCCCTTGTTGCTACGTCACTATGTGCTAGCAACAGTTTCCGGGGGCCCATTATTGAGTGTGCAAGTCACCTTCTGCCATTTTATTTGTGTATATATAAAACATGGATCAGGCAGGGGCCATAGTTCTTCCATAGTTATGACTGATAACCAGTCCACTTTAGCCACCCAAACCCAAATTTGTATTTTTCCATATCCTGCAATAGTCCTACACTAACCGGGGGTTGTCCTTGGGTGCACTTGCATAGTGAATACAGGGATGTTCGTCGGTTGGTGCCGCATTTCAATAAAATTTCCTAATTGGCCTCTGCGAGTTGGCTTCGGCCCCTCGTACGCCTTCCAAAAGACCGGGACCCCATGGTCCCGAGATATGTTAAAACATAAAAATAAATAATAATAATAAACTTTATTTCATAAAAACAGTACTTAGATTACATTACAGTGCACAAGTGCTACGATAAAACAAAAGTACACAAAAGTTTTAGCATCTCGAGTTGAACTAGGAGGAACCTGTATCTCGGCTAACAGCGCCAATCCCCTCGAGTTACATTAGATTAGATTTCTTAAATGCTAGCATTTTACAAAACAAAGGAAAAAAAAATGGTGCACAAAAAATCACCAATTTTTTTTTGTTTTGTCCGATACCCATTACGTCTGCAGAGTTTCGCTAGCTAATTTAATTTGACCCTGTACTTATGGATGGCAGAAATCGACAACCTTTGGTTATAACATTAACAGCAGGCCAACCAACTGCTTGATTTTAAATACGTTACTGTCATCGTGCGGCTGGACATAAAACCAGACTGTTTATAATTGACTACATGTATGTGACTGTTCATTTCAGACAATTTTGACCACTTTCTGACCCCCCCCCCCCCTACGTAAGAAAAAATAAGACTTGGATGAACCCCCTCCCCCCCTTTCAATCTTACGTAAGATCAGTATCTACCAAAATTGCAAAGAAAAGGTATCAAAAAAATTACAAACTTAGTCCTTTGCTTACTTTTGTGATTTTACGTAAGAAAAATCTAGACTTGTTCGGACCCCCTCCCCCCACAAATCTTACGTAATAAATGAACAGCCCCTATCTATTTTACGATGAAAAAATCAAGCAATAGGTAGAAACCACTTACTTATATGTATAATAAAAGGTGGCAGGCATGTCGACGCACAAACTGTATTGATGAATTTAGCACATGATTCTAGAGCCCTTGCATAGAAGATTTTCGTCGGTTATCGATAAAAAAATCAGCTGCTTCATAGAAAAGTGCTATTCCTACGTGGTCAAAATATATGGAACACTTATTTATTTCTTATAAAAAATAATTTCAACTCATATTTTTCAAAACTAGCGCTGCGACATTATTTATTTTTTTAATATCGCAGCATCGAGAGATAGGAGCCTTTTGGCCTCGTATAGGACTTTCTGTTTAATTGTTCTTTTTGTTACTTTTTTTTTTTCAATATAATTTGGTTTATTATTTTTGACTGTGTTTAGTTTAGTTTGTGATATTCCTGTACGAGTCTCAATAAATACTTTTTCTTTCTAACCATGTACTGAATTCATGGTATTTAACAGGTTGCGCGTCGATGTCCCTGCCACTCTGTATATGAGGATTTTTTGTCTATTTACAATACAAAACTAAATTCAATTCTACTACATACACCTAAGGTCTAATTGTCAACTAAATCAGCAGGTTCCTGTTACTTTGTTTGTCCTTACCCAGGAAGGTGGTAATCTTGTTCTGGAAGGTGTTCCAGGTCACAGAGGAGTTGACGATGTGCGAGAGGCCTGCTGGCTTGGCGATTCTCTCGAAGAATGGTCTCTTGTACAGGCGCTGAGCCTCAAGCCTCTGATCTTCCGTCACTCGTCGGTCGTCCAAATAGTTTAAGGACGGGAACTGAGATATTACGAAGAGCCTGGAATGTTGAATGAAATCATGAATGGCTGGTACTGGAACTAAAATTAACGATGCGTCAAAATTAATCGCAAGTCAAGTGATGCGATTGGCTGTTGATAAATTCATTTAAAAAATCTCGGCAGTTGTCGCGCGCTTGACAATTTGATAGTTCATTTTCGTGTTGATTTTCGTTCTCGAAGCCGGGAGTAAGTCCGCCTTTGTACCTTTTATGTTGCATAAAGTTTAATAAATCTATATAGTAAAACTAGTTGCGCCTCGCGCTCGCATACGTCTTGATAACGTAGGAATAAAGGAACACAAACTGTCCTATGTCCTAATCCAGGTCATGATCTACCCACGAGCCCACAGACTTATATTGGCTAGACGACGCAAGTGTATGTACTTCGCGTGTAAAAAGGGAGTAAAATTGACTTCCTTCAGCGTCATTTCTAATCAGTCCGCGCTCGAACGTTCTTGATGCTAGACGTCAAATAAAAACTAAAAAATGCCAAATTGTGCGGTATTGAGCTATAAAAACTACACAAAAAAAGTAGGACGAGACAGTGGAAACGTTTCCTTTCAGCGGTAAGTCATTTTGTTATTAAATTATGTGTTTTATATTGCAAATTTAATTATTTTGTGTTCATTGTGGTCGTACAATGAACATTATGCAACTGACTGTGTATCGAATAATTCATGATACATTGCCGTTTTTAGTTACAAGGTAGTATATAGGACTTGTCTGTTAAAACACGCAATGAAAATTAAAATGATCGATATTTTCACTTATCGCTCAGCTTCGTGGTACAGTAGCTATTCTCATTTTTCTGTCAAATAAAGCAAATAGTGTTGTACACACAGTTTGTTCTCGATTCTAATCGATTTTGGAAACAGAGGAATGATAATGTTTGCGTTGGGTATTTTGTGACATGTAATTTTTTTTTTACTGCAATGTTTCAATTTAGTGATTTTGTTTAGAATATTATTAATTATATTTACATATTTCCAAGTGATCCCAAAGTTAAATTATCACTGTTATCTTGCAAAAATCGATTAGTAGGTACTCGTTTCATTCTAAATGTAACGGGTCGGAAAATGTGGACGTCTTGACGCTGATATTAGGATTATTTAATAGTTAATTTCGTGTTACAGGACATTCACCAGCCGTCTACGTCAAATGAGGATACATCGTGTAACTTGAAGAGCGGCGAACTTAAACAATAACAAGCGGAGGGGTGCGCGCACGCGACCTCTCGATCCAAAGAGTACTGGCGGACGAGCGAGGCGAAACGCGGATCGTTTTGAATCGTTTACTCGCGGACAGGGAGTTCCCATCACTAAATCGCTCATGTGACGTCACAGTAGGTAGAAAAATAATGGCACGCTTGGTTTCTATACAGACGATGAGACTTGCGTTATCTAGCCAATATAAGTCTGTGCACGAGCCAAATTTCATCCAAACCCGTTCAGCCATTTTAGCGTGAAAGCGTAACAAACAAAACTCCTATGGTATTTTCAAAGTCAAAGTCAAATCATTTACTCGTATTTCAAATAGGCACATAAAAGGCACTTTTGAACGTCAAAAATTACAGTAAAATAGAATTGATTCTAGTCGCCCCTTCCAAGTGGTAGTTTTCGTATGGAGAAGAATGGGCAAGAAACTCCACCGTTTCGCAGAAGCTCTCGGTACCGTCCCAGATACGAGCGAAGACGGCAGTGTGTGAGCGTGTGTGTGTTATGTGCTGACGTCACTCGTCTTCACGCACACATTCACAGTGTGTTTGTACACTTAGTTACTGCCCGATTCAAACGTTCAAATATTATGGCGGCTTAGAACGTGAGGCGAATCGCTGCGCAGTAACAAATTCACCTGCTAGTGGAGGGTGAGGGGTGAGGTACAGAGCGGCGATAAAGTTTGAATCGGGCTGGACCACAAGTAAAGCGCGTGTCGCTTCGTAAGATAAAAATACTGTAACAATGCGAGCCGTGTCCAAAATTATCGCTTTCTGAATTAAACCTTAATCCAGCTGCCGAACAAGAGCCTCTTCAGGCGTTGTCTGAGGCTCTTGCCTATTAAGCCATTGGCTGTTACGACTATCGGCACAATGATTGCTCAGTTCATTATTATTATTATTAATTACCTGTACTGCAGGTACTCGTAAAAGGTGCCTCCGTTGAAGTAGCTTGGTGCAGCCGGGTTGCCCATCAGGGAGATGTACTGCAGGTTGGGGCACGACTCCTTCAGCTTGCCTACCCACGGGTATAGCGACTCGATCTTACAACGATTCAACCTGGAATGTGAGATTAAACACAGTAGGATCAACCTATACCGTCTCATTTTAAAACGAATTCTAACCTTAGTCCAAGCCCAAATCATCCAGCCAGTTATTGTATTTTTAACTTTATTCTGACAAACGTAAAGTTCTTCATACTAAAATTGACAACTTAGGCTCGGGTTTAACGTCGTTTTTTAACCGCCTTAAAAGATGAGGTTTTCAAGTCTTACTATGAAAGCAGATGTAGAACCTGTACAGTTGCTACCGGTACTAGACGTGGTACTTGTACTATTGGTCTTTTTAATGAGTATCGGTACTGTACCGGTACCAAATAAATATTTCCGTAAGTTACAAAGAGAAAAAAGATATAGTAAGTAAAAATTATAGTTAATTGGCATTGCAAAAATAACTTCAAGGTTGGCAACCGTACGAGGTTCCTCGTACAAATACGACATTTGTGTGAATTAGGTACTTGTTGGTACTTGTGAGGTGGAGTACCGAAATGGCAAGATCCACTAAGTACCAATACAGAACCTGTACTTTTGATACCGGTCCCAAGCCCTGCTAGTAAAGTAATAGCTCTATAGAGGTATGAGGAACAGGGTGAATAGCTCACTCATCCTCCATAGAAAAGGGAGGATCATTCGACCAGGCGGGTTTCGTGTCTGGTGGGCAACTGCCCAATGATTCATTACGGGCCGTTGTATACAGCCGATGTATATGCTAGTTGCGCGGTAAACTCTGCTTGCGTGATGCAGGATTTTTCATGACGTCAGTATGACGCGTAGTTCGCATGTGGCGTTGTAGATACCGCTACATTATATGCTAGTTGCGCGGTAAACTCTGCTTGCACGATGCAGGACTTGGCGTGGCATCAGTATGATGCGTAGTTCGCATGTGGCTTCGTGAAAGTAGGATAACTGAACTATAATAAAGCAGTAAGTACTGTTTCTTCAGTGAACATAAATGAAAGGCACTCACCACAAAAGTTCGAGCTTAGGCAAAGGTGGTAGGCAGCAGTTCTCTGTGATGGGGTTGTCATCAGCTATCAGGGATGTGAGGTTCTTGAAGTACACCAGAGCATCTAAGTTTCTGAAAATGTGTTTTTATTTATTTATTTACAGCCTTTTTCAGAGTGATAGTTGTAGTACAAAACGTTAAATATCAGTTCTGGGTCTCTGTGTGCCCTTTGGCAACGGCCTCCTCCAACCTCTTCCAATTCTCCACGTTCCTTCACTGTCTAGTCCATGTGTTTCCAGCCGTTTTCACCAAGTCATCCTGCCATCTTTTCAAGGTTTTCCTTCTATTCTTCCCCTCCTCAAATACATGTTAATTAAGTAATCGCCCTCAGAAAATATACTTTACATTACTTAAGTTAATCACAAAATACCCACATTTCTAGGACAAACATAAAGAAGTATACCAACAAGCGATCTTATTGCAAAAGGATCTTACAGACAACCTTTGGGTGGATGGAAAGAATGTATAAATTTTGGGCTGTTTATACTCTAGAGTATTGTAAGCAGAAACAAGTCTTGCAGCAGGCATCGAACTAACCATTTCATTGACTATAAAAAAAAAATACTATTTGTTGTTTGTACAAACTACTTAACTCAATTAAGAATATATATCAAATAATTATCAAGATTTTGAACAACAAACTCAATTTCTTACCAGACAAAGTTTAGATTCCATTGCAAAACATATTGAGGACATTTTTATTACTCAAAAATCAACTTAAAGTACATAACACTAAAGTTGATAATGGAAAAAGTGGCTATAAGTATAAATTATCCATGATTCTGAATTCAAGTTTGTCTGTCAGAAAGTAACCATCTCTTTGTTACCTTTTCACGCCTTCATGGATTCGTCGATTGGAATGGTCGTCAGAAGCCCGGTCAGATAAGCAGTCACACCATGTAAAATACTGGTATTCAGCTGCATCCGGTTGAATAGAAGCCAATGCTAACATAGTTGGGAAAAGGCTAGGCAGATGATGATCCCGTGGGATAATTTCTGACTTCCTTCTTCACCAAAAGACAGTAGGATCTATTCGAGCCCCATCAAATTATTATCAAGTTCGTTTACTTACGTAATCTTATTGTGACTTATATCCAGGTACTTGATGTGGTCTGAAAACCTCTCTACAATAGTTTTAGGTATTTCATACAGCCTCTCATATGCTAGAGTTAGTCTGCTGTTCTCTTCTTCATTCTCAGTTGTTGTCTCTACGGACCTGAAAATAAATGCTATTATTAAGAACAAGATGAAGATGATGGGCAGGGTCGACTCCTACTGAAAGGGCTGGCTGGCACTGCCAGTAGTAGCAAATGACAGAATTGTGTGGAAAAGGGAGAGCGAGGCCAATGCTCTGCAGTGAGACAATACGGGCAATACGTAGTTCGATTACATTATTATTTATATATATTTATTTACCAACAGGTAAATAAATATATGTGTTCTCTCTGAATGAGTTCACAAAAATTACTTTACATGTGATAAGCTGTACTTTTTTTTTTTTCTTCTGTTGTTATCCACGATCAGTTTTACTTTTAGCGGATGAGTTGGGGGTAAACATTGGCGGGAAGAGCGTGACTCCAGCGAGCCATCTACTCATACGCATTCGCGCTTAGGTCCACACAGGTGTGGGTGGACTACACAATGTCTTTCCTTTTAAGTCTTTTCCTGTAACTTCTTGTTTTCAGTGCGGCAGCCAGGTTGTTAGGGTGCCTTTCCAGTCTCTCCTGGCACCTTTTTGTGATGTTCCTGATCTCGTCCATGACAGAATTCATAGACAACTCCTTGTGTATTTCAGTGTTCGTGACAAGCCAAGGAACGTCACTAATTAGCCTCAAAATGGCGTTCTGCATTCTCTGTATGATGCTAATGCTTGAGTTACAGGCGCTGCCCCAAAGTTGGATTCCATATAGCCACACTGGTTTCAAGATCACTTTATATATTAAAAGTTTGTTGTCACAGTTTACTGTTTTGTCCCATGATCCAGTGTAAATTCTTGTAACGGATATTAAGCTTGTGTCTCTTGGTCTTAAGGTGTTTCTTCCACGTTAGTTAGACACCGGTCAAGATGTACTGGTGGACAGTCACCTTTTCGCAGCGTAAATGTGACGTGGACTGATTTGCTTGGCTCGTCTTTATCCGCCACTTTTGTAACCATGTGGTTATTTTGTCGAGGCTCCCTTGCAGCATGTGTGAGGCCATAGCAGGATCTGTATGGCTTGCCAGTATTGCAGTGTCATCAGCAAATGTTGCTGTAGTAACTTCATTAGCCTGCGGGAGATCTGCAGTGTATACTGTGTACAACACCGGTCCCAGTACCGACCCTTGCGGTACTCCAGCAGTTATATTGCAGAATCGTGACGTGACATCTGTTTCCTTCACTTGAAATATTCTTTCCGACAAGTAGGATTTCAATAGTGAGTAGTACTGGTGGGGAAGGTTGATTTTCAGCTTGTATAACAGACCCTTATGCCAAACCTTATCAAAGGCCTGTTGGATGTCCAGAAACACTGAGGAGCAGTATAGCTTTTCTTCTAGGCTTATCCTGATCTTGTTGTAGACTCGATGGACTTGTTCAGTAGTAGAATGCTCCTGTCTAAAGCCAAATTGGTGGTCGGGAATAATTTTCTCATTATTTAGAATTAGTGATATTCTGTACATCAATAGCTAAATTAAAAAATGCCGAATGCTCAATTTTGTTACAAGTAAATGCTCTAGTCTATACTCACCTTAACAATTCAATAATAACAGTTGTAACAATGTTAACTTACATTATGATATCGGGAGGTATTGGTGTCTCCGACATGTCTGTCATGGAGTCCACTAGCACATCTCGTGAGACATCCACCGAAATGACACCTTCATCGGGTGCAGGCTGCACACTTGGATAGCTGAAAAACATATGTTACATTCTGTGTGTATTTCTGTAGCAATATATACTATTCAACGCTGAATGCGCTAATCTCTGGAACTACCAGTCAGATTAAAAAAAAAATATTTTTGCTTTTGGTTCTTGAGGAAGGCTATAGAGGAAATTTTATGCACAATTTTTGGTATTTTTTATAAAAAACTTGATTTGATAGAAGTGTTGAACTGTTTCCTTTGGACAGGCACTGCTATAATCTACGAGGCAATCTTGCTTTGTTAATTTATTGTTTACATTATGATCAAAAATGTTGTTCTAAAAAATATTTTTATTTTATTTCGAACTTGGTAATAGCAGAAGGTAGTAAACAATGACTCTGACCAAGAAAAGACTGAGAATCTAATAATGAGATTGAAATTATGTATTTGTACCTAATTTAAGTTTGGAAACTTGGAACCACAACAAGAAAAGTTTTCTAACAAAATTTGTTTAAAAATTACCATTACCGCAATTTCCTTGCAAAATATTTAAATCAAAATACCTAACACACTGCTACTTCAAAAAAAAGTTGATTACCTAAGTAGTTATAATTAATTTAATTTACACAAATACAAAAACAAGAAGAAACTTATTTTTTTGACACGGAAGTTAGGCCAGTAAATGATGTATGTTCGGTGAGCCAGTGTTTCCATCATCAAAAAATAAATAATACAATGCAGCAGCAACGGCAAAATTGGGAATGGCAGTTTTTGGTTTGTCCGTGTTTGATTTCTAGAAAATCATACAAATAGACCACGTCACATGTCATGGATTAGTAGCAAATAAGATAATAAATCCGAGTGGCAAAGTGGATCCCATAGGAATTAGGATGTTTTTAAAACCGCAAGATACATAGAAGCTATATAGTTAAAATTTTGCATTCCTGAAAGAACCTTACATTTATATTTTTATTATGTGAAACTTGTAATTACACTATAATCAACGTCATGCACGTAGAGGCCTACATACCTGTTTATATAAGATTGATCATCTTCCATTATGTTTAATAGTAATTTTATTATGATAATGTAAACTTAAATTGACTAGATCCACTATTTGAAAAGTATCATAGAAACTACTTTACAAACATTTTGATTCGTGACACAATTACACAATGTCTGCGATCAGAATAATAAATAACGTTAGTTATTTAATGTGTCCATGTGCGCGGTTATCTATCGACTCGGTAAAGCAATAGCGGAGGCAGAGATAAGTAATATTGTTTATTTGTACCTATGTACTTATGGGTAGACTGTTAGATAAGGCATCGAGGTTCGACACTTCTTGATAATATATTTTATTTGGCTTCTGTGATAATTTAGAACATACCCCGTTAACGTAACGAAACATAATCACATAACATATATACCTTAAAGGGAACATAATGTAGTTAGCTAGTGAGTTTCATCCGGCTTAGTGTAGTATACAACACAACAACATAATCAGCGTATAATGTTGAGAGGGAGTGGGCCGATAACCACTACGCGGGCCCAGTGCGGGTTTGTAGATGTCACATGTCTTCGAATTTTTGGTTCTAGGACACGCCAATTTCTTCACGATGTTTGCCTTCACAGTTTTCAAAGCAGGAATTATTTACACAAAGTAAAGCGTGTGCCTGGGTTCGAACCTGCGAACCACATTTTGTAAGTCGCGGCCGTTACCACTGGGCCACCACTGCTCCTAGCATATTCTGCGTAGCCTACAGTTGAACTAAAACATGCATTACTCGTAGGTCATTTAAATTACCAGGATTTCTATAATAATACCAGCCTATTATTGTCTGCAAGGCAAAGGCCTCTTCTCTCACCTAAACAGAGAAGACTCGAACATTGATCACCACGCCTGCTGAAAACGAGTCGGCGATTTCAAACTTATTTTAACGGAAACCTGGACTGGTCCTGCCGGTCGATTCTGTAAAAATCTCTCCGTGAAACCTCAAGTGAAGTGAGCTTGATGTGAGTTGTCAGTAGTGTCAATCCCTAGCATTAGTTGGAATGACAGCTCACTCCACGCCATCCCTATACATATTGTAGTCTTTGCTCCACGCTCACTTCACCTAAGTTTTCACGGTGAGATGGTTACAGAATCGCACTGCAGGTTTCCTCATGATGTTTTCCTTCACCGATGTTAGTAACCTACGTAATGTCTAAGATAGTAAACTCATAAAGTAGGTAGGTACATAACTACATATGAATTGAAACAGTCAAATTGGTACATATTTGGGTCAGTGGGTCATCTTAGGGGCGGTGCCCGGATTTGAACTCACAACCTCGTGGAATTTTATATAAAATTATCTCAAAAAAAAAAAAAACGGAGGAGCCGTGGATCCGACCATAAACCGTAATAACGATTCATTCGAGCTCTGGTTTTCTAAACCTTTCTTTCTTTAATTTTTCATCTTTGTTTTTTTAAATTAAAATTCTCTCTTTCAGTTAACTTTTCTTCCTTAAAATTGATGCTGGTAACCAACACCGATTGATCGATCATCATGACAGATCAGTTTAACCCTCATCTGACCTGGCTGCCCTGAGATATATCATCATTTGCCTAGCCTTTTCCAAACTATGTTGGAGTCGGCTTCCAGTCTAACCGGATGCAGCTAAATACCAGTATTTTACATGGAGCGACTGCCTATCTGACCTCCACAACTCAATTACTGGGTAATACGATACCCCTTGGTAAGACTAGTTGTCAGACTTTCGGGCTTCTGACTACCCGTAACGACTGTCAAAGATCCACGAATGACAGCCGGGACCAACGGCTTAACGTGCTTTCCGAGGCACGGAGGAGTCTCGGTATGTAGGTAAAGATGGTCACCCATCCACAGACCAACAGCGGCAAGCGTAGCTTTACCTGATTGATCGACCTGTGCGGCTGTTACTATCTAACCACGGGCCCCACGGGCCCTGAGATATATCTGCCCTGCAAAATGATAGTGGTAGGTCCATATCTACCACTATCATTTTGCAGGGCAGATAATATTGTCAAACTTGACTCTCTCGACCTTGGCCCATGCCAAGGTCGAGAGAGTCAAGTTTGACTTTAAGAGTGGACATTTTCAATTTAAACATGTAAGCGTATCTGCAGGATTCTTATGATTTATTTTGAATGTAGTGTTTCATAGTATTCTATTTTAAATTTAAAAAGAAAAATTAAAGTTTTTTTAACATCAAGTATATAATTTTGGTAAGATTTTCATTACAATGATGGCAACATTCTTATCTCTAACGTCATTCGTTTGTTGACACGTCATACATAACAACAACAGCTGCTGTTGGACAAATAAATTAAAAAACAAGTTGATTTTTAAAATTATCAAACAATTTGTAAATTAGAGCATATTAAAACATGGATGTAAGTACTTTTGCACTTTTAATAATTGCATAAAACGATGAAAAAACAGCTATTTTCATTCATAACCTGTTTTTAGGAGAGCAATATTCCCATAGACATTAACATTGGGAAGTTACAAGACTGGTTGGTAAGTCGTCGTCATGTGAACAAGGAATGGCAGAAGAGCGTGCCGGCTGTGAGGGAGAAGATCAACAATGCGTTGAAGGACATGCCCCAACATGACGACATAGCTAGCTTGCTGTCTGGCAGCTATATCAACTACTTCCACTGCCTGAAGATAGTTGACATATTGAAGGAGACTGAGGCAGATAGTAAGAACCTCTTTGGAAGGTGATTATTTATTTGTTTTTATTCTTTGTCTTGAATACAAGTTGAACGGTGATTGTTTTTAGCCACTGGTTTCTTTCTTATTAGAATATAATCTTGTGTTGTGCTGCTGTGACTTCCACAGCTGACTGCTAACGTTTTAATACCGTGATCATCACCATCATCAGCCTACTGCAGTCCATTGCTGGACATAGGCTTGCACAATTGCACTCCATTTTAATACCATAATTGGGGTAAACAGGTTTTGGTGCGGGAGACGAGGCACAATAGAAGTTTTATTGCTATGACGGCTATTATAGCCGTATATTCATGCCTTTCACTGTGCCCGTTCAATAGTTATTAACACTTTCATTTATCTAATTTTTATCACAATGTCTTTATAGGTATGGATCACAAAGAATGAAGGACTGGCAAGACATAGTCCGTAACTATGAGAAAGAGAACCTGTATTTGGCTGAGGCAGCACAGATCCTGGTTAGGAACATTAACTACGAGATCCCCGGCCTCAAGAAACAGATTGCTAAAGAAGACCAGTCGCAAGTTGTTAGTAATACTTATCTTTTGTTGAGTTTAATTTGTTTAATCATTTTTTTTTTCATTCTGCCTAGCCTTTTCCCAACTATTTTGGAGTTGGATTGAATTGGAATACTAGTATTTTACAAGGAGCGATTGCCTGTCTGACCTCCAACACCCAGTTACTGGGTCACACGGTACCCCTTGGTAAGACTGTTTGTCAGACTCCGGCTTCTGGTGACTGTCAAAGCTCAAAGAATGACAGTCAGGACTAATGGTTTAACATGCTTCCCAAGGCATGGACAGTTCTCGGTATGTAAAGATGGTCACCTTTCCACGGACCGACCACGGCAAGCTTAGCTTAGCTTAACATGATCGATTGACCCGTGCGGCTGTTATTATTTAGCCACGAGCCTTTCCAACAAGTCTAACTTGTTTAATCATATGTTGAAAGTATGCTGAGAATCGACACTTTTTGAATGTCAAAAGTGCATAAGATGGTCACCCAAAACGTCCGCCCTTCACCACTTCCTAATATTTTAGCTGGGACGAAGAAGTGGCGCAACTAACTCCCCAGAAGCACTTCTGTCTGGTAAGGGTGATGCTCCAGGTAGCCTGCGAAATTCAAGTTTTCTTACGTTGTTTGCAATATGCAGGTCAGTATCATCTTGTACATATATTGATTAAAATTTGACTAAAATATTTTTGTTTCCTTTTTTACAGGAATGTGAGAAGAAGCACTCAGATTTCCTGAAGAATGAAGCATCAAGTAAATCAGAATTCCTGACGCTTTGCAAACAGCTCGGCATCCAGGGCGACAAGATCAAAAAGGAGCTGGTGGATAGGCTTCAGGAACTGCCTGATATTTATGACCAGGTAAGGCATTCACAAATCTACACAATAGTACTATTAGTAGTAGTTCTACGGGTTTGGTTTCCGCACTTAGTCCTTCAAGGGGACCATTGTGCATGATTAGTAGTAGTTATTAGTACTATCTATACATTATTATAAACTAGCTGACCCGACAGATGTCGTGTCCATTCAAGTGCATGCAAAACTCCAACAGAAAGAAGGACGTTCAGTTTTTTTTCCGAATTTGAAATTGTCCTGGAAAGCTTTTCCAATTTTTCTTCCCATAAAAACCTAATTCGCGAATATTTTAAAACAAAAAATAGCCAAACTGGTCCAGCCGTTGTCAAGCGATTTAATAATAACTCTCATCTTATTATTTTAGCAAGAATACATTATGATACTAAACACAGATAAAGAAATATTAATTTGTTTATTTTTACAGATAGGAAAATCTCTTAAACCTCTACAGCCAGGCATTGACCTTTACTCAGCATTCTCAAAGTACATTCTGGGTGACAAAGCATCAGAGGTGTTGCCATTATTACAATATGTGGTGCAGCATGGCAACACCACGGTGTATGAGTGGAGTTATGGAGAAGCCCCGTTAAGTGTGGAGCATGATCCGTTGCATATTGAGCTTGATGATGAAGATCAGGGGGCGGGAGATCAGGTAATTTTGCCAATTAATTTTAGCTCGTATTTAAGAAGTACACCCATCACTGAAATTGGTGAACGAAAACATCCTGAGAACACCAGCAAAACTTTCCACAACCACTCAATATGCTTCCGCACCGTATCGAACATCAATCAATGTTATCGTAGGAGTCCTTAAACATTGTTTACAAGTCCAAAGCCCGAAAATTTTGTCAGTTTAAATCAAATAGACGACCGGTACTCTTAGAAGGCAAATCAGGTTATTTAAATCTGTTATTTTCGATACGATATCCTGTCGGATGGCTGTGAATAATAGCTATTCACAACCATCCGACAGGCTAACTGGCTTGACTTATCCTACTAATATTATAAATGCGAAAGTTTGTATGGATGGATGTTTGTTACTCTTTCACGCAAAACCAATGAACAGATCTGGATAAAATTTGGCACACAGATAGTTTATAACCAGGAATTACTCATAGGATAATTTTAATCCTGATATTCCCACGGGATCGAAACTTATGCGGGTGAAACCGCGGGGCGCAGCTAGTAAATCATATAAGTCTGAAATCGCCGAACCGCCTTGAGCAAGCGTGGTGATCAATGCTCATGCCTGCTCTGTATGAACAGGCCTCTGCCCTGTAGTGAGACAAAAATAGGCTAGTATTATTATTTACGAAGTTACTAATTAAAGTCACAAGCATTCAATTTTAGATGCAAACAATTCAGGAAGCTTATATTTTTTTATTGCTGTTTTTAAACATAAACGATTAATAACAATTGATAACAATTTACGCTGTTTGAAAGGCATTTTATGATAATGTTTTTACTCAAAACACTGTCTACCTTCTCAAATATTTTTTTTTGTTTATATTGTCTCTTCTATCTGTGAAAACTTGTAATTGGCCTTATTTTTGTTACTCTCAATCGTGCAAAAGTTTTTAGCGGTAAGTTTTCCAAAAACTGTAAAATAAAATAAAATACAAAAATTATTTACTGACACAAATTAATCTTACGAGTTTGTAAAACATTGCAATATTATCTTGTCAATATCTTGCAATATTAATGGTGAATTCATTAGTTTTTGCATACCTAGTTATCTTGTACCTATGTATTAATTAAACCCAGGAAATGAAATAATGAACTCTTAATGAAAATCCGTTACTTAAATGCCATAAATAAATAGTTCATGGCAATATAAACAAACAGTTTATGGCATTATAAACAAACAGTTTATGGCATTATAAACAAATAGTTTATGGCATTATAAACAAACAGTTTATGGCATTAGAAACAAACAGTTTATGGCATTATAAACAAATAGTTTATGGCGTTATAAACAAACAGTTGGCATTATAGTAACGGAGTTTATAAAATAAATTGAAATTACTTATTAATATTAATTATGTCTGATATTTCATTATGACGTGTCTTCAAGACCTCTCCCCTACATAATTAATCTGTATCGTTTACAGATAGACTTCGGCGACACTGCCGAGATAGACTTCGGTTCAATAGACGCGGCGGCCGCCGACATAGACTTCGGTGACGGCGACGCGGGCGCAGAGATCGACTGGGGGAACATTGACGTCGCTGCGCCTGAGAATGTTGTAAGTAAGCTTTTATAACAAGAAACACCTAGGAGGTCACACAACAGGCGGATTTGACACTGAAACACAAGCTTTTCGACCAAAAGTATAAACTCTCAAAATGGCAATTTTTAAATAACGCAACACCTTTATTTATTTTTACCATGGGGTTATCCTCAAGGATGAGTACAGACACTAGCAGCTTAAGCTACCGGAAACTTTCAAATTTTTCCAATAATTTTCTTTAATAAAGTTTAAAATTTATTAAAGAAATTTGACAGATTGTAGTAGCTTGATGTGCGGGCGTCTGTACGTTCCCGTGAGATATTTTCCGACCTGCACGCGGTCGAAGCCGCGGGCAGAAGCTAGTTATAGATAATGATTGATGTTATTCTGTTTCCAGGACATATCAGCTGACTTAGCACACGTGTCCCTGGAGGAATCTGGCATAGTGGTGGAGGAGCAAGGAGTATGCGGTGGAGTGGCTCGCGGGAAGGACGCGCTGACTCTGCTGGACAACCCGGCCAGCAGGAGCCAGGTCATCGACCAGCTTGTCGAGGTATGTGTGAGGAGTACTCGTAGCTAATTAGCTATATTTAAGAATCCCGAGTACAAAACTGCTTAAAAAAAATTGGCTTAAATGTAAAAAAAAACTTCTATTTATATGAAGTTTTTGTTTTTCAAACTTTATTGTCTAAAGTAAGGGCCGGCGCCCACTGGCGGCACGGCATGGCAAGGGATTTTTATGCGCCGAATAGAAAAATAACTTAAATGTATGACAATAAAATTGAAATTTCAACGATGATACCAAAGGACGTCGCGGCATGCCTAAGGATACCGCGGCATCATTGCTGCCGATGAAATTTCAATTTTATTGTCATACTTTTAAGTTGTATTTTCTATTAGTCGCATAAAAATCCCTTGCCGTGCCGTGCCGCCAGTGGGCGCCGGCCCTAATGTGACTACCTTCAGTATTGATCTCATACAGGGTGGCAGGGACATCGACGCGCAAACTGTAACCATGGATTCAGCACATGAGTTTAGACCCCATAGCGTCGATCATTTGCGTCGGTTATTAAAAAAAAAATATTGCTGTTCCATACGTTTTGACCGCGCAGGTATTACACTTTTATATGAAACAGAAGATTTTTTTTTTGACAGCCGACGAAAAATGTATGACCGCCTATTGTAAAATTTCTACTTTTGTATCTGTAATTTATATGGTGTAAATAATAATGAGTATTCTATTCTATACTTTGTTTTGTAAAGAGACGACTAATTAATTTTATTCACAAAAAGAACTGGAAACAATATTTTAGACTTATCCAAACTCAACTTCCAGTTGGAATCATTCCTGAAGATGCGCCTCTACGAGACCAACACATCAGGCGACAGTCACTCCTTCAGCTTGCTGCAGCAGCTGCCCACAGAGAGCACGGCGGCCCTGACCGCCATGCTGGACGCCGTGCAGATCGCCACCGCCAAGATGACCGCGCCTGAGATCAATCACCTGCACAATGTGAAACACTCGCCTAGGTTTGTGTTGTATAACCGAGATTTATCACACTCATGTGCTAAGAATCATTTACACGATGAGTGTAAACGCTTAAGTGCGATAATCGCCTGGCAACGCTCGCGTGAATAAGGCTTTAAGCAACGCGCACAATTCAAAAATGAAGCCGGTCATATTACTTTAACTCATTCCCTGTACAATGAATCACATATGATTTAGGTTGATTGTTTTACTATTGTGTCTTGTGATAGCTTCCTTTTTTCAGAACACAATAAACTTTTTTATGTTCTGAAAATGACCCTTTAATGTGAAAAGCCGGGAAAGATCGGACAAACCCGGACACCAAATTGTTCCAACTCAATTAGAAGACTTTGGTGTGCGTTTGTTTTTTGTATATTTCTAACGATTGCTTGTCCAACAGGTACGTGGACATGCTGGCCGCCCAGCTGAAGCAGAAGCTGTCCCTGTGCGACAAGCTGTCCCGCCTGGCGGCGCGCGCGGCCTCCCAGCGCCACGCCGCGGCCGCGCGCGCCGCCGAGCTGCGGCCCGTGCTCGCGCGCATCGTGAGCCGCACCAAGGAGCTGCAGGCGCAGGTGCTGACTTCAACTTAAAGCATTGGTTTCAATTACACTAATTATAGGCACTTTTGAATTGTCAAAGAGTCAGTCAGTCAAAGAGATGAAGCTATTTGCCCATTCCAAAGCGTGACAAAATGCAGCGTGGTAGGGAAATCATTCATGTTGAAATTATACATGTGAGAACGATGTAGAACGAAAATAAAAGTTGTTTCCCAGCAATAATTTTTACTCAAAGTTATAGTTACCGGCACGTAAGTTGGCAAGAGATTTTGTAGTGGGGGAAGTTCGCGCACGCATAATTTCATACATTTTTACATGCGCGAACTTCCCCCACTACAAAATCCTACTTAGTTTAATGTACAGAATGCCTTGATGATGGCTATGTGATACTTTTTTAAAACCTGTATACATATTATTATAAAGTCATACTCAATACTTTTATTGCATTCCACATCTAGGTATTCTTAGGTGGTAAACTTACAATTAGATCATATGGACCCTGTCGGGCACAGCATACATATTATCACTTTCCGTGTTTGTCTATGTGACCGCGTTGTACTTTTAAACAACGCAACAGACTTTGATGGAAGGAATTCTGGAAGGTTTTTGTGTATGCACATATTTTAACTTAGATAAAGCACAGAAATCTCGATGTCATGCGGCATTAGGAGATCACACTCGCGCGAAGCAGGATTCCTAGTTTATGATAAAAATGTAATAGCTATGTTTTGTTCCCAGATCGAGAGTGACATATCGAAGAAGTACAAGGGGCGGCCAGTGAACATCATAGGCGGCGTTAAGTTCTTATAGAACAGTGTATTTTATTGTAAATATTATTGGCTATATTCATTAATATAATAAATATATATATTGTAAATGATACATTTGATATAAGCTTGGATATTTAATTTGAACCCTTTTTTCCCAAACATTAGGCTTCTTTTTCTTTGTCGCTGTAGGCTTGTGGCCAAGTAATAACGGCCGGATGGTTCGATCGATCAGGTTAAGCTTCGCTTGCAGAGGCTGGTCCGTGGATGGGTGACCATCTTACATACCAAGATTCCTCCGTGCCTCGGAAAACACGTTAAGCCATTGGTCGCGGCTGCCATTCATGGATTTTGACAGTCGTTACGGGTCGTCAGAAACCCTAAAATCTGACCAAAATTCTACATGAAAAATAAAAAATTACGCTCACTTAAAAAAGTTAATAACAATAACATAAATAAATCTGTTATAAGGGTAAGTAGGTAGCTATATTCTTAAAATACTATTTTTACATTTAGATATATTTACTTAGGTAATATAATATAATAGGTAACACAAACACTTATTTAATAGGAGATCATATTTTAAGATTACAAATAAAAGAGATCAGTTTTACGTGTATCACAATTAGAGATTCAGTAGGTAACATTTTATAATTTACTTATTGTGTATTTAGAAGTCATGTTATGTTTAATTATATAATCTTCTTGATAAATATCCACATGTATATTTTTTCGCTTAGCGGTATTCTGACTTGTTTTGTTTTGCTCGGGTCCTAGCGTGATGTTAAGTACCCTATAGCATTCCCCTATCACGTTCAAAAAGAATATTTCAAACCCGACTGGTAGTTCCAGAGATTAGCGCGTACAAACAAACAAACTCTTCAGCTTTATTATTAGTAGGTATATAGATATACGAGATAAGATTGCTGATGCTGATGAGACTTTTTCTTACATACCTACATCATAAGATAATTGGAAAGAGTCATTGTACAGACGCCAGCACATCAAGCTACCCGAAACTGTCAAATTTTCCCAATCAACCTTGAACCTTAACGCTTTAGCGATAAAGTTGAAAATCTATAAAAGAAATTTGACAGATTGTACTACCTAGTAGCTTGTTGTGCTGGCGTCTGTACAATGCAGACCCATAATTACATTGTAAAGGTCAATCATTTTGCGTTTATACTTTAAATAACTTAAAATTTGCCTAATAACCTCATTGAAATTTAAATAAACAATTTGTTTTAAGTACTTCACACTTGAAGTAAGGTCAGCTTTACATCAAAATCGGCGTAGCAATTACAGAGACTGGTCTAAAGTGCGACAAACGCTTGAATGTATTAACTAGCGACATTGAGGTGGGCCTGTATTAGGTACAGTCGACAGAAATGTTTGGTATGTAGGCATGGGCGACGCTGAATAATCGCGGTCAGTCACACTTTGTCGTCCACACTACCACACTATTGGCGATTGGGAAAAAAAAGTTTTATTAGTTCAGAGTGTTGATGAACGGGAATGCTTTTCGAATATTTCAAACCCCTGTTTTTAACACTGTTGAAAATCGGGAAAAAAAGAGTTTTACGAACGGAACTTTCTATTCTTATACGATCGTACATAATGCTTAGTTCAAGAGTCAAGGTTTAGAAAAGTTCTAAAAGAAATGTCTACCCTAGAAACTTCTTTGCCCACCTTAGAAAACTCAAAAGTGTTGAAGAATTACTTACTGTTTAATCGCTTTTTTTAGGTTTTACATTTTGACCAAGATATAGGGTTTGTAGAGTTAAGCCTTCTAGAGTTAGGGGCTTGCCTCTACATTAGATCTGATAACTTTTTAACAGTGAAATCGTTATTAAAGGCTTGGCAACCTACTTTACATGAAATGTTTTAGGTGGGATTATTTATTACGAGGCGTCATTTATGATTTCTCATTAAATTACTGTGATTAGTTTAGCTGGACGGCTGCCCCCCCTAGACAAAATCCCTGTCTACGCCAACGTAGGTATGTCAAGCAATAACTTATCTTTTGCACTACACGGGCATTTTTTTTACGCTATTATTGCAATGGGGTCTTATGGGCGGGATAGTGGTCTCATTGGTCTTGAGTTCACAAATGCGACATTTGAGCGAGAGTTTTGGGTACTCCCAGGTCTGGTCTTCAGATCGTGCAGTGATATGGATTTTTTTAAGCGGAAATTCTCCGTGGCAGACCAAAGTTTGTATTTTATTAAACTTTTGGAATGAACTTCCTTAACGCGGCTTGCGGTAGGAGTTGACTGGATGAAATCGTCACGTAAGGAAAAGATTTATTCCCCCTCCATGCGACTTTCTCTCTTGTTTCTATTAATACGACTGTGCGTGTGAGTATCGCGTGAGGAACTACATTTCTGACGGGAGTTCCCTGGCCGCACACGTTCTTTTTTTTTGTATTTTTTTTACATGAGGCATTTCGTGGAAATGCGAATGTTGAGTGTTCTATAGATAACTGCACTTCTGCCTACTGTTGGGGAAGACAGGTGTGATGTTATACGTACATAAAAACAAGATACTAACATACTGAGAAGAACAACGCCAAACATTTGACGACTCTGCAGGTCATGAGTTAAAAATGATTTTCAAGCTGCCTGCATATCTACTCATTCTGTGGAGTGTACCCATTGGTCAATAAGTTCATGAGATTCGCACCGTTTCTTGTGACACACGGAGACAGCTTCAGAAGGTTATTGACTTCAGACAAACATTTAGACGATGTATGTAGCTTTATTACTATTTACCTTGTAGGTACTTCAAAATCATTAAATACCTACTTGTGATGTTGCGTAGATGCCCACAAATTGTTAAGCCTAGGTAACAAATTACGGCCACAATTTACAAGTTTTTGGAGTGTACAGCATCAAGCGTAAATTCATACAGCCTAGGTACATTTATTTATTTATTTTTCAAAATTATATATATATATATATTTCAAATCTTACCTACAACTACCATTACAGATGCAGTGCGATTCCTGTAACCATCTCACCGTGAAAACTGAGGTGAAGTGAGCGTGTTTCTAAGCTCACTTCACCTAACTTTTTACAGTGAGGTTTTTACAGAATCGATCGGCTGGCTAGTTGGTGCTGGTTGGTGTGGCTCTAGCTACACCTGGCTTACGAGGGCGGAGTGATAAGTCTGGCAAAAATCTATTTTGGAATAAAATTATCGCAAATTGCATGGAACCTCCTTGTTCACAACTCTTTTGAAGGACTAAATTAAAATTTTCAGCCAGTACTGCCGGTTATTTTTTTTTTTACTACCATTAAAGAAAAACAACTGAATACGTTTTTGCAAAGATGGAGAAAAGTGAATTTCGTGTCGTGACTAAACATTATTTTTTTGCGCAAAAAAACAATAACGGAAACGAAACAAAAACTTGATAAATACGAGTATTATAGGACTGCTCCGTCGATTAAAATGATTCATAAGTGGTTCAATGATTTTCGGTGTGATCGTACAAGCACAAGTAATGCTGTGCGTCCAGGACGCCCAGTTGAGGTCACTACTCCAGAAATGATCGCCAAAATCCACGATATAATGTTGAACGACCGAAGAGTAAAAGTGAGGGAGATAGTCGAGATAGTAGGCATCTCAGACCAACGTGTTCGCAATATCTACACCAACATTTAGATATGAAGAAGCGATCCGCGCGATGGGTGCCGCGTTTACTGACTGATGATCAAAAACGCATGCGTGTGACCACTTCGGAGGCAGGTTTGGCGTTGTTTCAACGGGATAAAACCTAATTTTTGCGTCGTTTTATAAGAATAGACGAAACATGGATCCACCACCATACCCCAGAAATCAAGCAACAATCGAAACAGTGGATTGCTACCGGCGAACCAGTTCCAAAGAAGGCCAAAGCAGTTTTATCGGCCAATAAAGTGATGGCTACAGTTTTTTGGGATGCATGTGGGGTAATCCATATTGACTACCTAGAGAAGGATAAAACGATTAAAGGCGCATATTTTGCCAACTTATTGGACCAATTTGACAAAATTTTACGTGAAAAACGACCGCATTTGGCTAAGAAGAAAATCCTCTTCTACCAAGACAACGCACGAGTGCACACCTGCGCCATTGGCATGGCAAAACTTCATGAGTTGCGCTATGAGTTGCTTTCTCGCCAGATTTAGCCCCTTGCAACTATTTTCTGTTTCTGAATAAAAAAAAAATGGCTTGGTGGGAAAAGATTTGGCTCCAACGAAGAGATCATGCAAGAAACCAATGCCTGTTTCGAAGGGTTACCTAAGTCGTACTTTATGGAAGGGATCGAAAAGTTAGAGAACCGCTGGATGAGGTGCATTGAGTTACAAGGAAACAACGTTGAAAAATAAATAATAATAATTAAATAAAATTGACTCCTTGTTTAATTTTTACCAGACTTATCATTCCACCCTCGTATTAAATAGCCACTGTTTGTTCAGCTACAGAATCCGAGTGCCATAACAAAATGTAAAAAAAAAAAAACAAAAAAAGAACGAAACAACTTTAATAACTTTAAACTACACAAATTTTAACCAACTGGGTAATAATAATAGGGGTAAACAGGGTAATAGTAATAGGGGTAGGGGTAATAGTAATAGTAAGGCCAGTAGACGACGGGGGGGCAGTCTGGTTTCTCATCTCCTTCCCTTCTAATATGATGACTTTGTGGAGGACAGTCCCGTTTCTTCGACGAGGAGAAGCATTCTTTTATAATGAAAAATGTGATAAATAATACGAAGATATGGAATGGCATCTGAAAAAAAAAAGAAAATCATTACAAATCAAACATTACTACTTACACAAGATTTAACTACTATTAATTATAGGGATAATAATAGCTAGAAAGTGTAGCTGTTATTACTATTAGGTACACCCTGGCGTTAATTATTTTACTATTAATCGAAGAAAGATTATGTAGCAAATTTGATTTATAAAATCAATTTATTTATTTAAAAATCTAGTTTGGTTCATCTTATTTTTGTTAAAATTCGTGTTTAAATTTATTAAGAATAAATTAAATAGTTTTTAATTAGAAACAATTGAATATTTTAAGCAATTTGCAAATTTTGTTTAGTTCTTCTTCTACTTTTATTTTTTTTTAATTCATTAATGTGGGATCATTCATATTGTCATCAATAAAAGAAATACTGGGCTGTTACGATGATTCCTCAAATTTGTTTTATAATTAAACATAGTTATTATTTAGTACAACTAACTGTACGAATGACTTAATTTCCAAAGAATTAGCCAAAAATCGTTTAATCAGTGAAAAATTGTATTGTTAGTATTTTTTTTAAAGTTACCTTTATACCATTCGGTTGTTATTGTTTAGAACATCTATACCTACCTACCTACGAGTATGTATCAATCGTTGATTTGTGATATTTTATTAAATGATTATAGTGATTCATAGCACAGATATGTTATTTACTTTTTTCATCATTCCCATTAACATATTGTCATTCCTGTTAAAGAAAAGTCATTACCATGATATAAACGTCATTACCACTTTAGTTAAATAACTTTGAAAATCGATAACTTCTGATTCTCTTGTTGGATTTCAGTGCCTTCAGTAGTTTAGTAATGGTTATTATAAAAACGATTTCTTTTTTGCGTTTAGCACGCATTTCCGACCAGTTTATAAAAAAAACTTTTTACAAAAAAAAAACCGCCTTCAAAAAAAGACAAACAAAAACGTTCTTGCACTAAAAAGTAAAAAATAAAAAATTGAATTCCTGTAAAGAAACTTAATTTAAAGGTAAACTTATTTGACATTAATATTTTGCAAATATTCAAAATTGTTTACTTCTTTTTGGAGTCGGTGCCAGCAGTTGTATCCTGTGCCATTTATTTTTTCAATTCACGATTATAAAATTTTAAAACAGATGCTTACAAACTTAATGCTTCAAAAATTTCAAAGTACTTAAAAAGTGGCAGGGGATTTTTATACGTATGTATAATTATTATTATTTAAAAGAAATTATTGTGAAAATTGTGTCAATTTGTTTTAGAGTACAGTCTAGTCTGTATTTGTGTTTTAATTATTCTAGGTATGCAATAGGTATCTTGGTAGTTTTATAGTAAATGTTAGAGGACGTTTTTCGAGGTATTGTTGCCCATACGTATTTCCTTGCCTTGGCTGGCACCGACTCCAAAAAGAAGTAAACAATTTTGAATATTTGCAAAATATTAATGTCAAATAAGTTTACCTTTAAATTAAGTTTCTTTACAGGAATTCAATTTTTTATTTTTTACTTTTTAGTGCAAGAACGTTTTTGTTTGTCTTTTTTTGAAGGCGGTTTTTTTTTTGTAAAAAGTTTTTTATTTCTAGCCGTTTAGTGTATTTTTTATTATAATATAATGGCAACGTAGTTAATATCTTTTCTACATAGAATATTATTTTGAAGAAGTACCAATATCATACAAGTAGGTACATATTACTGTCTACTTTCTGATCTTTAATTTGATCCCGTAGAGAGATGATAATATGACGCATGAAATACTGTCGATTCTTATGCGTCGTATGCTGCCTCTAATATTGAGCTGGGCGGTAACAGTCCATAAACTACAAGGGACCACCCTCGAGAGAGCTGTGATCGACCTTGGTAAAAAAAACTTTGGAAAAGGACAAATATATGTCGCGCTAAGTCGTGTCAGAAGTTTGGAAGGCATAGTGTTATCAGATTTAGACGCCAATAAATTATTGAATCGACCACACGATGATCGAGCGATGACAGAGATAACAAGGTTGCGGAATCTGCCATCTGATAATCAAGACAACACATAACGTGCCATGGAATAGGCCTACCGGGGAAACCACATTAAAAAAAACGCGCCCAGCACACTACCTCATAGGTGGCGTGGAAACGTGTGCATACTACCAAGAATACAATTTTATTTTAGTAAATAATAGAAGCGATTTTTTTTTAAACATTGTAAGCAAAATGCCTTTAATATTTCAGAAGTTGTTTTGTGGACACATTGATGATAACATCAAAACTAGATTTTCAATGGCACCTTGTATTCAGAGTGCATCTCATGACAGTTCTAAGCCCAAATACTGCTAGGATACATTGTTTTATTTTGAAGTTCTCATGCCAACCTTCCACCTTCTAGCTCCATCATCAGATCAGTTCGATAGTAACGTATAGCCAAAGTGCATTTCATGACAATTCTAATAAGCCCAAACACGGCTAGAATACGTTGATTAATTACGGAGTTCCGGTACCTGTCTTCCGGCTCCATCATGATCATCAGATCAGTTCAATGATAACATTTTCAATATAACTATTCAGGATTGTATGTTTATTTGTATTGTCATAGTTGCTTAACTATCTTGATTGTGATATCTATGCGAGTGACAAGTTCCGTTAGCCATATCTGATCTTCTTCACCAGTTCCACTTCATCAAATGTTACTTTTTGACTGTAAACGCTTGATTTCTCGATGAAAATATTAAAATTACTATATAGTTGCCTATAATATTTGAGGAGTTCCCTCGATTCCTCATGGATCCCATCATCAGAACTGAATTTTGAAAAAAATGGGACCAATCTGGAAGCATATCCTTTAAAGTTAAAAAAAAATTTTGCAAATCGATCCATAAACAACGGAGTTCTGAGGTAACAAACATAAAAAAAAAAAAATACAACCGAATTGAGAACCTCCTCCTTTTTTTGAAGTCGGTTAAAAATACAAAATAAATAATAAAGAATCAAAACGGCGGATTCACCCTAATATGTAATTTTAAATGTAATTTATGGGAAATAAAAGGCTTAGTTAAAAAAAAAAAACCCCGTTTTTGGGCAATAGTAATAGTAACCCTATTACTATTGCCCAAAAACGGGGTTTTAAACGGGGACAGTTGTTAATATCGTCGCAGTTGACTTTAGTCGCAGAACGCATGGCCGTTGGGGCCGAAAGGTTTTGGATTGGTGACAGCCGCGACCTGGTGAAGATCGCTTTGCTGGATGTAAAAAGCATAGGCATGTCCTAGAACCAAAAAATCCGAAGACATGTGACATCTACCAACCCGCACTGGGCCCGTGTGGTGGATTAAGGCCCACTCCCTCTCACAAAGCGGAGTGTGTCCTGTGTCCTGTGTCCCAGCAGTGGGAACATTATAGGCTGATTATGTAAAAAGCACAGGAGCCATGGCGATGCCTGCAAATGTCCAGCACTGGACGTCTTTCTTTTGCCGGGTAGAACCTGGATGAGGCTGGCACAGGAGCGTGGAGATTGGCACAAGAAAAGAGAGTCCTATGCTCAACAGTGGGTGAAGTCGGGCTGTGGATGATGATATGATGATGATGATGATGATGATGAAGTGTCTTTTTATACTCACTCACTTTGAAATCTAACATTGTACATCCAAGATTGAAGTGTAGCAGTGTCACTATGGTAACTGGTTATTTATAACAGAGCTTGTACCGTTACGTGAATACAAACACACATAATCAATTCGGGAAACATCACTTGCTAATTGAGTATTGATCTACCGTGACGTCTCTTTATAATGAGTTTGTCGTATCTACTATCAACTAGAATGTACCTTTTAGTATCGTTCAGTTGACTTTAATAACTAGGTACGGCGTATGTCAAACCGGTGAAGGAAAACATCGTGGGGAAACCGGCATGTTCTAGAACCAAAAATTCGAAGACATGTGACATCTACCAACCCGCAAGCGGTTCGCGTAGTGGATTACGGCCCACTGCCTCTCACAGAGAAGAGGCCTGTGTCCCAGCAGTGGGAACATTTTAGGCTGATTATACGGCGCATAGTTTCAGAAAAAGTTAGGTTTTTTCTGAGTGATATCAAGTAGTGTATGCAGGAGCGTGTGAATGTGTGTATGCAGGAGCTCTCGGTACCGTCCGAGACAATTGTGAAGTCGGAAGTGTGTGCGTGTGCGCTTGTATGTTATGTATGTGCCGACGCAACTCGTCTCCATGCGTGTGCATGGAGACGAGTTGACAGCGATTCACAGCGTGTTTGTACAGTTGGTTTACACAAGTAAAGCGCGCGTCGCTTCGTGAGATGAAAATACTGTATCTAATTACCCGGAAGTAAATATTGCACATCACTCCCGGATACCTACATTGCTCAGTTGTTTCCTTCAAAATCTCCCTTATAACCGACTAGCCCGCGACTTCGTCCGCGTGAAGTTTCAGCAGAGCGATTCTGTAACCATCTCACCGTGAAAACTTATTATAGGTGAAGTGAGCGTGGAGTGAGCTGTCATTCCAAATAATGCTAGGGATTGACACTACTGACAACTCACATCAAGCTCACTTCACTTGAGTTTTCACGGTGAGATTTTTACAGAATCGACCGGCTGGTTCCTCTGACCCACCCCGTTGCATCGCATCGCCTGCCTGCGCTATTACTTACTTTTCTATTCTTTCTGACTTTATCTCCTTTTGCACGGCCCCCAAGGGTCCTAGCGTGATGTTAAATTGGGCTATCAAATGCAAAAAAAAATTTCAAGTCTTACCGGTAATTCCAGAGATTACCGCGTTCAAACAAGTAAACAAACTTTTCAGCTTTATTGTTAGTACAGATATGGGTCTCATTAAATAGACAAATAAATAAATAAAAAATAAATGAAGACAGGTAATACATTATATGAGGGGCCCGTGGCTAAATAATAACAGCTGCACAGGTGCATCGGTCACGTTAAGCTACGCTTGCCGCGGTTGATCTATGGATGGGTGATCTTTACATACCGAGACCCCTCCGTGCCTCGGAAGGCACGTTAAGCCGTTGGTCCCGGCTGTCATTCATGGATCTTTGACAGTCGTTACGGGTAGTCAACCCGAAAGTCTGACAACCAGTCTTATCAAGGGGTATCGTATTACCCAGTACCTGGGTTGTGGAGGTCAGATAGCCAGTCGCTCCATGTAAAATACTGGTATTCAGCTGTATCCGGTTAGACTGGAAGCCGACCCCAACATAGTTGGGAAAAGGCTAGGCAGATGATGATGAGGTAATACATTATATCCAAATCTTTATTGCTACCCTGATATATATGTTCTGTAATTTATATGGTGTACATAACAAAGAGGTATTCTATTCTGTATTCAGAAATTGGAAATTTACAAGCCCGCATGGGCACTTAAACTCGTTCGCAGACGGCGAACCAAGCCTGTAGGATTAGACGATAGAGTTGGTGCCAATCAAAGATCTTAATTTGATCTTTGATTGGCACCAACTCTTTCAATGAGGTATCAATCAATCGAGAGCAGTGATGGTCCAGTGGTAATGGCCCAGACTTACAGGTTCAAACCCAGCCAGGCGCTTTATTTTGTGTAAATAATTTCATCACCACACCATGCTTTCAAAACGGTGAAGGGAAACATTGTGAGGAAACCGGCATATCCTAGAACCAAAAATTCGAAGACATTATGTGACATCTACCAACCCGTATGGTGGATTATTAGCCCACTCCTTCTCGAAGAGAGAAGGCCTGTGTCCCAGCAGTGGGAAATTTATAGGCTAATTATATACGTATTTTGTATTTTGTGTTTCACGAACTGTGTCCAAATAAACTTTTTTTCTTTCTTTCTTTCTTTCTTGTATGTTTTGTATGAGGTATCAATCAGGCTTGATTGAAAAGAAAGAAAAAAACTTTCTGAAATAGTTTTTCTCTGGCTGTAAATTATTGTGAAAAGTTATCGTAAAATCAATAAATGTTAGACAGACTACGTACCTACACTTCACTTATTATTGAATTTAATCTAAGTCAGATATATAAACCTTCATAAATAGCTTGTTTTCTTATCACTGGGAATATTGTTTTTTCGGAACTCAAGAATTAAGGGTTCAAACATATTCATTGCGTTATTTACCTTGTTGAACAGAAAACTTTTCTGAACATATGAATGGATTAGCAATATCCTTGAAAATGATTCCGATTGTGATTGAAAGTGTGTTACGTAATCAGGGTGAAGATATCTATACCTACTTACTAATCTACTCATTAATGGAGGTGTCTATAGAGATAACTCTATGATTATCACAGAAGACCTTTCTGAGTCAGATCACGCACAGTTCCCGGGTGCTAACGAAGAGGTCATGTCATGAGACGCGGTGAATCTCATAAGATATGGTGTGAACAGTGGGTTATGATTTATCTCACTGGGTTGACACTTATGATCTTTACGTAAGCTGATATAATGAGAAGCAGTTGCTGATTGTAAAACTACATGTTGGAATTACACTTTTTTATGTCATGTTTTTACACACCACTAAACACTAAAATATAAATACAACACTAAATATATATATAGTATGTACAAGAATCTACTTAGTTAATAAAAAATCAAAATAAAAAGGGAGCTCATTGGGCATAAAAACTGGTGACGACGTTAGGTTGTTTTTGCGTTGCAGATACTTTTGGGAGATTTTGATAAATAAAATAACGCGACTGTTTGCTAGCTCTGTATTGTGGCAACTAACATGCAAAACGATCGGACATACCGCCCACCAAAAGGACCCTGTGTCCTTTTACAAATACGACTACTGCTACTTTTGCTTACAATAAATTGGGCTTAATAACTAACTTATTGGTCTCTGCATTAGAAAACTGATCGAAACAATATAACAAATCTTATACCTAAGTGGACTGTATGTAACAAAAAAAAACAGATTAACCAATAGTAAATAGTAGTAACCTACAGTTCCTCAGATTTCATGTTCTTATGGCGAAGTAAACAGTATGACGCATTAAGGTAAGTACCTATCTATTTGTTTGACAACATCATTAGTTATTAGTTATACATATTAATATAGTTTTAAGCGATAGCATGCAGGTGGGAAGTTACTTATCGTAAACTAGTTTAGAAAATTGAATCATTGAATGGTAAGTATGTAATGTATGTGTAGGCACATATTTTATAATATCTCAGTATAATTATGTAGTTAGTGTAGTTAGTATAATAAACTTACTTTGATAATTTAATGAATAACAATATTTAACAGTACACAAACTTAGATGCAGACTAGGAAGTATACATAAAAATAGGTAAGTATATTAACAAACTTAGTTTCAAATAGCGTACTAATTAACGTATTAATTAAGCATCTTTAGGTAGGAATATTAACTTAGATAAAGGTCTTTTTAATTCACTTTGTCCTTTACACTGCACTGTAACCACTCTAACTAAATTGTCTTTTCCAGGATGCAGCGTTTTTATTTTTCCCATGAGCCATCTCGTGGGTGGCAGGTTTTCCTCTTTGATGACCACAATATCTCCCACGGTAGGTGACTGGATAACTGATTGCCACTTCGTCCGTTGTTGCAGAGTGTTCAGGTATTCTGAATGCCATCTTCGCCAGAAGTCCTGTGTCATTCGCTGTACTTGCTGCCATCTAGTTAAAAGGTTGATGTTGGATTTTCAGGAACACTGAGTAATGGCTCACCTATCAAAAAGTGCCCAGGTGTAAGTGGTGACATCGTCTCAACAGTGTTGTCTAACTGGCATAATGGACGGGAGTTAAGACAAGCTTCTATTTGTGTTAGCAATGTCGCCATTTCTTCATAGGTAAGTTTTGTGTCTTTGCTAACCCTTGCTAGATGTCTCTTTGCAGATTGCACTCCAGCTTCCCAGAGGCCCCCACAGTTTGGCATTCGCGGCGGGATAAAATGCCACGTAGTTCCATCGGTTGCTAAGTGTTCCGAAATTTCTTTAGAAATGCTGTGTTCACCTGCCTTAAAAAGGTCTTTAAGTTCTTTTGCAGCACCAACAAAATTGGTGCCGTTATCGCTGAACAGATGAATACATCGACCTCGACGTGCGACAAATCTCCGAAACGCAGCCAGGAATGCTTGAGAAGTTAAGTCTGTCACGGCTTCCAGGTGTATGGCACGGGTAGCCATACACACAAATAGACAGATGTACCCTTTAGTGGCATGATGCCCTCGTCCCTTTGATGTTCTTAACAATACTGGACCTGCATAGTCGACTCCACTGTTCAAAAAGGCTCGCTGTAGACTCACCCTTACTGCTGGTAATTCACCCATTAACTGGTTGTTTATCTTGCCTTTATTGACAATGCAAATTTTACAATTTCTTATGCATTTTCTTACTGCTGATTTTAAGTTAACTATCCAATAATTACTTCTTAGGTACGTCATCATAACTTGTGTACCACCGTGTAACGTTTGTTTGTGTGCTTCGTTGATCAATAATGTAGTGATATGTTGATTACTCGGTATTATTATTGGATGTTTGGTTGTGACTGGCAAATTAGCGTTTTGTAAACGACCTCCTACTCTCAACAGATTGTTTTTATCTAAAAATGGTGTCAAGCTAATTAGTGAACTTGATTTTCTCACCTTGCCATTTTTCTTAATGTATTCTATGTCTCTTTCATACACTGTCTGCTGATAGTAATTTATGCAATTTTGCAAAATTGTATTCATTTCACCAGTCGTTAAATACTTCTCTTTGTTTTTAAAGTTTAATAATCTTCGGCAATAAGCGAGTACCCTTTTCATTCTATTCAGATTAGAAAATCTTTCCCAAATTGGTTTTTCTTCATTTTTATTTGTAGTTATAAAAGTACAACATGTTGATTTTAACTCTAAATCTGTCTCTGTATTTTCTGATTTTCTCAAATGAACTTCCCTTTTTAATAGCCATTCTGGCCCCTTCCACCACATCTTCTCCTTCTTTAGATCTGTTAGGAACCTTCCTCTGGATGCTATGTCAGCAGGATTTTCATTTGATACAACATGATGCCATTGTGTGTTGTTTGTGTTGTCTTTGATTTCCACCACTCGATTTGCTACAAAGGTCTTCCATTTTTGAGGTTCCCCATGAAGCCACGCCAGTACAATCGTGGAGTCTGTCCAGCAGTAGGTTTGATTAAAAGGAATTCTCATGGCTGATGTGACTTGTTTTAGAAGCCTTGACAGCAATAGAGCTCCACATAGCTCAAGACGAGGAAGCGATATTGTTTTTAATGGAGCAACTTTAGTTCTCGATGCAATTAAATTCGTGGATACAGTACCATCCTGTTGTTCCACTCTGCAGTATACTACGGCTGCATAGGCCCGAGTTGAGGCATCGCTAAATCCGTGCAGCTGTATTGCTTTTATGTTGCTGCTGTACGAGTGTAACCATCTGTCTAGAGAAATCTGGTTGACATTCTCGAAATCATTTCTGATCTTCAACCAATCTGAGGTTAATTCTTTGGATAATGGTTCATCCCATTGTGTGCCAACTAACCATAATTTTTGAATGAGCATCTTAGCGAGCACGATGCTTGGCGATATCCATCCTAATGGATCGTAAAGTTTTTGTACATCTGACAAAACATTCCTCTTCGTAATGGTAGATGGAGGTGGAGAGAGACTGATTTTGTAAAGAAATTGATCAGTACCAAGATTCCATGCGATACCCAACGCCTTCACAGTACCATCTAGGTTTATATCAAGTTGGATGCTTGAAGAAATGTAGCTTGGATCCATCGACTTTATCAACTCGATGTTGTTTGATGACCACTTTTTCAATTCAAAACCTCCCTTGTTTAGCATAGCTTTGAGTTGATTACTAGCTTCTATGGCTTCTTCAACTGTATCACAACCCGACATTACGTCATCGACATAGAAATCAGACAAAACAATGTCAGCAGCTACTGGATAGCTATCTCGTTCTTCATGTGCGAGTTGGATCAACGTCTTCACAGCTAGATAAGGTGCTGAAGTAGTCCCGAAGGTCACGGTAAGTAATCTGTAATCTTTTATTTCTTCTTTACTATCATTTCTCCACAGTATCCTTTGAAAATCGGCATCTTCCTTGTGTATCATGACCATTCTGTACATCTTTTGTATGTCTGCAGCGAAACAAATGGCGTGCATTCTCCAGCGCATGATTATACAACGTAGGTCTTCTTGGAGTACTGGACCAGGTAAGAGTTCATCATTTAATGATATGCCATTTGTTCCTTTACAGGGTGCGTCAAAAACTACACGGGTTTTCGTGGTTTCTTTTTCTTCACGCAGGACTGGATGATGGGGTAAGTATACTGATTTTCTTAAATATATTTCTTTTTCGGGTACTTCTTCTATATGACCTAAGCTTTTGTAGTCTTCTATAACCTTTTCATATTCCTCTTTCAACTTAGGCTGTTTTTTAAACCTTCTTTCTAATTGTATCAATCTTGTTTTAGCTATATCTCTTGTATTTCCTTCAGTTGATTGAATACAATTTGTTTTAAACGGTAGTTTCACTATAAATCTTCCTTGTTCATTCCTTGAGTATGTTTTGTGATAAATGTCTTCACATATTTGTTCTTCTTTTGTATTCTTTCGCCTTGTAGTTGTGTCTATCTCCCAGAGTGTTTTTAACATGTTGTCGACGTCTACTTGGTGATGCATGACAAGAAAGGAATGCTCTTTTTGTGTTGTATTTATTTCTCCAAATAATATCCATCCTAGGGTTGTTTTTTGTGCACATGGAGACCCTGGCGGGCCCTTGATTAACTCTTGTTCGACTATTCGTGCATACTCCTTAACACCAAGCAGCAGATCTATCGGGCCTGGGTTGTGGTACTCTGGATCAGCAAGATCAAGACCCTCCAGGTGCTGCCAGTTGTGAACAGTCATTGTGTGGTGTGGTATTCTCGTGGTCAGTTGCCTGGACATGACGTAAGCTTCGACGTGCATGTTGAATTCTGGTTTCCTTCTTGATAATATGTTTAGCTGAACCACGTGTTTAATTGGTGCTTGCATAGAACCCACGCCTGTTACAGTACCTTCAATTGATTTTCTTTGTAGCTTCAGTAATTGAGTTGCCTTTTCACTTATGAAGCTCGCCTGTGAGCCTTGATCTACAAGAACCCTTAACAGCGTCACATGTCCATCTTTTCCTTTTGCTTTGACTAGTGCAGTTGCTAATAATGCTCTTCCAGATACTCCAATGCCAACATGAAGAGTTGTTATGGTCTCCTTGTTGGCTTCTTGTTGAGATGTCGATGGTTGTATAGGTTCTGTCTCTGTGGTATCCTTCGACTTCTCTGATTTGTGAAGTAAGGAATGGTGACGTCTTCTACATACACGGCAAGTAACTGGTACTTTGCATTTGTAAACTGAATGACCTGGAAGCAGGCAGTTGAAACAAAGCTGTTTTTCCTTCACATAATTGTTGCGTTGTGTAAGGTCCATTTTAATAAATTCTTTGCAATGACATAAAGTATGCTTTTCACTACAAAGTGCACAGCTTTTATCTTTAACAACATTTGCGGCATGGTAGGATCGCTCTTTGACTGTTGTACGATCTTTATTTGTTACGGGTTGTATCATTTCCAGTGTTCTAAATTTTGATTCCAAAAATCTTTTTAACTCTTCCCAAGATGGCACTTGTTCTGACTTTTCCTTATAAGCAAAAGTTTCCCACTCTTTATGTGACTCCTGGTCCAACTTCTGAATCACCAGAAATATAATTAAAGGATCCCAGGAATCGGTGTTAATTTTCAAGTTTTTTAGGTTATTTATGCACTCTGTCGTAGTATCTAATAAAGTCTTCACACTGTTAGCTGTCTGTGTTGTGATTTTCTTTTGATTAAAAAGTCTTTTCAAAACAGAGAACACAATAACACGTTTGTTGCCGTATCTGTCTCTTAACAATTGCCATGCTTGACTGTAATTGCTGTCCGTAACTTGAATGTGCCGTAATATTATTTCTGCTTCACCGGTAACACTAGACTTTAGGTAATGCAGTTTTTGAACGTCACTGATTGAGGTATTATTATGCACAAGTGATGTAAACATGTCCTGGTATGTGGGCCACTCCTCGTATTGTCCCGAAAAAGTTGGTAATTGTATCCGAGGCAGTTTTACGATCGAACATTGTCCTTGACCACTAAATACTGAAGAGTTTGAGGTTTCCATTGCTGTTTGTTGCTGTTTACTCAACATATCTGTCAAGTCTGCTTGTAGACAAAGGTACAGGTCTTCAATGACGAAATAGTCTTCATTGAGAAAGTAAGAAACTTCTCCACGCTTTTCTCTCGGAGTACACTGTGTTAACAACTCATGAGCTTGCTTAAAGGAACTCCAATACTCTTCAATGCACTTTAGTCTAGCCCTTATGTAACCGTCTGTAAGTCTCACTTTAGGGCATTTTTTTAAGTTCAATTGTGCCTTTTGTATCAATTTTGCCACGTCTTCTAGCGTATTCAAATATTTTTGTTGTTCCGAAGTTAACGTAGCCATTGTAACTTTTTATTATGTTACCTACTATGTATCACTTGTGTTATGAATTGCCAACCACACTGTCCACACTTTGTTAAAATATCTAACTTCATAAAAACTGCACAATTTTGCGTAAACAAGTCGTCTTATCTCTGGAATGCGGCTGTCTTTTGTTCTCAGCTAGCTCGGGCTCCGATTCACTAATGACCCACAGGTGTGCCAGTAGTAATTATGCGGCTCGATTTGCGACCATATGGTGACGACGTTAGGTTGTTTTTGCGTTGCAGATACTTTTGGGAGATTTTGATAAATAAAATAACGCGACTGTTTGCTAGCTCTGTATTGTGGCAACTAACATGCAAAACGATCGGACAAAAACATTCGTCCGCGTTTCCAATTCAAGCCTTTTGTGCACTTATCCCATTGACACTGTCAATGGGATGTGCACAAAAGGCTGCAAATAGGCATACTTTTTTTTTTTTTTTTTTTTTTTTTTTTTTTTTTTTTTTTTTTTTTTTTTTTTTTTGAGGATGGGAAATCATCAAATGACTCCTCCCGCTCTGGGTGGAGCAGGAGGGAGTGTCAGACTCTTACTGACTAAAACCCACCCGTGTTCCTTCCTTAGCCCTTTATGTTCCAGGGCAGCGGTAACCCTTTCGGACAATCCCGCTACCCTGGCAGGCTACGGCCCTATGGGGCCCCGTCACTCATGCTGACATCTCTAAATAGGCATACTTAATTCTTGTTTTGGTCAAGAATATGTAAGTGTATAAATTTTTAGTCGGCTATAAAAAAAATTGCTGTTTCATAGAAAAATGCAATACAAACCAATATAGTCCAAATGTATGGAACAGCAATTTTTTTGATATGAGGTTGGTTTCTAAAGCAAGCATCTTATTTGAATCCGGTCAAATTCTTATCAGTGTCTGCTTTTCACTTCAATAAACCGCTAAACCTGCACAAATCATTGATAGACACTCGATATCGAAAATACTTACGTGTCCCTTTCACCCTTTCTTTAAAAAACAGAGACGGCGCGTGTGTCGAGTTTGAGATTCGTGGCTGTGGCTTTGAATAGCCAAGCAGATTAAAATGAAGGGCTTTCTTAGCCAATCAGCCAGAAAAGGTAGGGTTTTGTATCAAGATCAATGTTTATAAATAAATATCTGCTTGTTTTGCTAATCAGTTCTGTTTTATATATGGTATTCTATTGTGTAGGATACATTGTGATACACACAAGTTACACAACCCTTATGCTTTCGTATAATATAATAGCCTCCCTATCGATTTCGGTCCGGTAACCAATCTCAACGGAGATTAGCCAGGAACGCAAAACACAGGTGCACTCTCTGTTACTAAAAAAAAAAAAAAAACATTTATTTCAGGTTCTCCCATATTACAATCACAAGTTACGAAACACGAGATAAATACAAATCACAATATAAATAAAAATAAGCAAGTCAATGTCAATGTCCTTTAATCTCATAGTCCGATGCCGATGGGACGGCAATCCGACACGACCGGGGAGAGATTAGGCGCAGGACCAACATCCTTACATCCTTTCCGCCAACTTTCAAACTCCGGGCTGTAAGAAAGAAATTCCAATATTAACACGTTCAGTGCCGGGAGCCCTCCTGGAGGGCTCACTCAAATCCCATATGGGATGCCGGGAGCCCTCGCGGAGGGCTCATATTAAATGTACGTTTTTCTTAGCGAATACAGCATTATAAACTATGAAAATAAAATTAGTCGTATATTTTAACAAGATTTATCAGTATACTCGTTGGTTTTCAAATACCAGCATTTTTATTTTCAAAAATAATTGGGAGCTATGATGCCCGTATTTCAGGGGTGGTCAACCATTTTGCGGTTACAAATTCACTAAAAATAAAAATATTTATTTTGAGATTATAAATTACGAGGAAGAGTTTAAAAATAGAAGCTTTTCAGGGTTCCGTATCAAAATGGTAAAAAAGAACACCCATGGTGCGACTTCGTTTACTCTGTCTGTCCGTTCTTTTGTAACAGCTATTTCAGAAACTACTAATGCTATAGACTTGAAATTTGGAATAAATATAAATAATGCTTGTCAATGTTTATAGCAAGTGAATGAATTGAAAAAATATTACGATGCCTTTACCTACTTTGCATTTTTTTTTGAATCTGCTAAAATCATTAACATGCATAGGTTGGTACTTACAAAATCGCAAAAAGATTAAATTCAAAAGTAACATAAGCGTTTTCCCTCGTAATGACACACTGCTTTATCTAAAAACATGCATTCCTCTTACTAAATTGTTGTAAATCATTAGTGTTCAAACATTTAAATAAAAATACAATAAATAAACGCCCAAATCCAACAGTCCATAGACAATGTACGACCACTAGAAATTATCAGTGCTAAGGCCCAAAAAATGCACTTTTATTTAAAAATCAATTTGCAGCTCTGTTCGGTCGTATGGTTGATCACAGTATGATACGCGGTTGAAATGATAAGTACCTACTAGGTTATATGCTGAATAATAATAATAACTGAAATCATTAATATATTACAATGACTCTTAAGTTTTATTTGTTTGGAAATATTATGACTATTCTGTAAAAACATGACGTTTTCCAGCAAATTTTAATATATATTGATAAAAAATATGTTAGTAATTTCTGCTAATTTTGTTCGATTTTCGTTATGATATCTTTCTTCTATCCAATCTCAGCGTTTACATTTAATTTCAAAACGATTGTAGGTACCTAGTGTCTCAACAATTTTGGACACATCAGCTCATCTCTAATTAATTGTATTATCTTCGGAACGGAACAAGTAAGTATTCGAAGTAACATGAAAGAAAGACAAAGATCAGAAGGCCAATTCTCGTAATTTAAAACGAAAAATCTAGTCGCAGTCTCATCTCGGCAACAAACATAATATGTCAAAAACTTGTCAAAATATAGGAAAATTAGAAGTATTTTTTGACAGATTGAGACTGAGACCAGACTGTGAACGTTCTTAAAATTACGAGAATTGCCCATACTTCTCTACATACACGTCGTTTGATATGAATTTTTGTCCTCTATGATTTCTGACAGCAATCACCTACATAATATTTATTTTGGCAGAATAGCTCGTCGTATTAAGGTCAGCAGAAAAAAAAACGTGTTGGAAAGAGCCAGTATTTTGCATACCGCCTTCTTACACAGAGCATTTTTCGTGATGGCCAACCTTTAATTTTGCCATATTAATATACGCTGGTGTATACTTTGTTTTCAAACGTAATGTCCCCGTTGAAATATGCAATGCAATTGCAATAAAAAAGCTTAAAAAATATATGTAAAAAAAATGCGTTAAATAAACGGCTATCTCAAAAGACTAGGATCCTAATTCGTAAAAATGAAAATTTGAAATTCGAATTTCTCGTTCCCGCGATTTATTTTAGGTACCTATTGCTAATTATGTAATAGAACACTAAACGTTAATAAGCTGTTACAAAATAATTACGTTTTGATTACATAAAAAACTACTAATATTCCTTATTGTAATTGTTTGTTGTTCCTATTCAATACAATAAAAAATTATTACATTGCGTGAAAATTTTAGAAAGGTTGGACACCCCTGTCTCGGGATCAAAGCGAGCGATCATACTTTTTCTTAATTTTTTAATATTTCAATATTTGACGTCTCCACCTCACTAGTACATGTAAATACCCCCAGGGATACTAAATATAGCAATAAGACATTGTAAAAACACTATTTTACTTCGTTTTACAGTGTTTTATAATACGGTTTATAACCTAATGCCGACGACCCTCCTCGAGGGTTCACTTTAGCGCAAACGTAATGCCGGTGACCCCCCTGGAGGGTCCACTTGCAATATGTATGGCGGCATCCAGCATGAGCTCTATGAAAAGTGGGTGGAGTCGAAAGTGTTAATGGACAACACAGTAACGCTTTGTCCGACCTAGGAATCGAACCCAGGCCCACGTTCAGCAGTTACGACCAACGGGGCAGTCTTTTGTATATCTATGTAGGTACTATAACGGTTGTCTGAGATATCGAAACCCATCGCGTCTGCGGAGTTTAGCCAGCCAATTTAAAATAACCAGTGTTCTCACGAAAACATATAGTGCCTACCCCAGGACCATATGCCACTTCGTTTGCAGATTGTCTTACTACCATTTATGTTTTGAAGTGGACAGTTATTTTTGTAATGGTTTTCGTACAAAGCGGACTGTGACTACACCGTGAGACTCATTGTGCGTCTGATACAATAGTTATGTAGTTGTAATTCGGCTAGATGCAGAGATAGGGCGCCACTCGTGCGTTCATTCCATTAAAGTTAAAACAGACTACATATGTATTTCTGCAATTTTTGGAAAGTATCACGATGATTTTAATCAAACTCTTTTGTGTTTCACATAGGTACTCATGTGAATGTATACGTTTTATGTATTACAACAATTTTGTAGATACGCCATTTGTTTTTGCGTGAAAGTTTAATTTAAAGTTGTTAATTCAAATTAATCATATCTTACTGGACGTTCTAAATGAAACAACATTAAGATTTAAATTATTTTATTTATTTACATTTATTTGATTAATTAAGTTTACCTAAATATGGTAACCATTCCATAGGAATGACTTGGTAACTATTACATCCATAGGTAATGAGGTACCCACGTACAGTCACCAGCACCAATATGTCAACACTTGGCTACTTTCAATTGCGATTTTTTCGTGAAAATTTAATGAATGCAACGTTGAAATACGACACATTACATAAATCTATGGGTTCGAAAATGCTATATTCGTAACAACATAAAATTTCATTAAAAAATAAAGGAGTAAATCGCTTTTGAATAAAGTCGAGTGTATACATACTTTTGCTCGTGACTGTACAATGACTACAAAAAGTCTACTATTATACCGCTTAGTTTAGCACCTTCGTTATAGGTAGATAACAGCCAACTTGTTAGGGAGAAATTCTTTTTTATCGCGAAAAAAATATTAACAGTCCCATAAATAACTTCAATACCTACTCGACAGTCGACAGTAGTCTACAAAAAAGTAAAAAACTTTACAAAAAAAGCGCCTCGATACACTGTAACCGAAAAATGACAAATAAGTACGTGAAGCCTTCCTATACTTTTAACTGTGCCGACGAAATCCATTGTATTAGTTGTGATTATAACCGGCACCCTAATTGCGTAATATAATCTCAATCTGCACCCTAATTGCGTAACACACAATTAATCGGAATCGGTTTCATTTTGACAGTTCAACAACATTCATTGCGACATTTTGTACGTGTTGAGCAGACAAATTTTTCGAACTTATGAAGCAATGGATTAGCAATTTGCTTCAAAATGATTCAGATTACTATTGATTTTGTGTTACGCAATTAGGGTGCTGAATCATTTTGAAGGATATTGCTAATCCATTGCTTCATAAGTTTGAAAAATGTGTCTGCTCAACGAGGTGAATAACGCAATTTATGTTGTTGAACTGTCACAATGAAACCCATTGCTTTTGTTAGTGTGTTACGCAATTACCCCGTGGGTATTTAAAACAAAATTCCGTCTGTCAAGTCATATTCAACACGCTAGGAAATAAGTAAAAGATCGCCATTATCGAAATCGATAACGAGGACTATACTCCATTCATTATAACATTAGAAAATAACGTTATAACGCCATCGTTATTTCCATATAAACGTATAATAAGCTCCGTTATTTCACTATAAATATAAAGCAATGTATTATATTAACCATTTACATATAAATTGAAACACTGAAATGCAGTCATTTCAACAATATAACACAATAACTGTCGTTATTTGGACATTATTTGTCTAATGTTATAATGAATGGAGTATATATCTACACGACGCAAATGTATGGGACGGCTGATTATTTTTTTGCGAATACAATGTTGGTCCCTTGGAGAAAGTTGTTTAGTTTGATGGTCTATCCCCACAAATATGACCACACGTATTGTAGATGTTCATACTGTACTAATTTTGGTATTCATTTCAAAATCTATGGCTCATTCCGTCTCAAAAGCCAGTTGAGTTATGGTAAATGGTAGTCTGGTGGGTTCGTCATCGGAACATGAGTAAGTTCTGTAGTAGTCGAATCGGTGATGAGCGGCATAGAGCTCGCTTCCTTGGACAACGGTATCTTCTGACGCACATGGCGAATTGTCTGGAATGAGAAAAGTTAATTGGTTGAGGTTTTGTTTCAAAACCAAGAAGTTGTGTTGTCAAAAGAAATCACGAAAAGCAGTCGTATGATACAATCTACATAATCTAATCTTTAATTTACTGACAGGCTACGCACAGCCCAAACTGCTGGGTCTACAGGCATTAAATCAACTCAGCCTATTGTAGTCCACTGCTGGACATAGGCCTCTCCCAGGCTGCGCCACAACACCCTGTCCTCCGCCTTCCGCATACAGTCTGTCCCAGCCACCTTCTTTAGATCGTCCGTCCATCTAACTGGAGGGCGTCCCACATTACGCTAGCCGACACGCGGTCTCCACTCCAGGGACTTGTAAACGCATTAAATTATTAATAATAATTAACAGGCCTTATAAAAAGAAGGAGATTACTACGGAAGGATTTTTGAAAATTTATTTCTTACTAGCTGCGCCCCGTGGTTTCACCCGCATGTTTCGATCCCGTAGGAATATCGGTATAAGAAGTATCCTATATGTTAATCATGGTTATAAACCATCTGTGTGTCAAATTTCATCCAAATCCGTTCAGTAGTTTTTGCGTGAAAGGGTCCATCCAAGAAAACATCCATCCACCCATCCATCCATCCAAAACTACAAACTTTCACATTTATAATATTAATTAGGATGAAAGGGGTAACATAGTGGGTGAATGTTAGTCTAGTATGGACGTTTGTCACTTTTGTCGATGAGAACTCTTATCTTGCGCACAGCTTGTCTTACTTTATTTTACCATGACGGCTGTTATCATCTTCTTGCTGATTAGTTGTTCTTCTTGTTGCTGAAGACTTAGATAAATTAGATGTGCATAATATTACTTCGTACCTGTCACACTCGCACAGCCTGCCTGCACAGCCGTTAACGAACTGGTGCTGCGTGTCGAAGTTCTCAAGCGCGCACAGCGGCTGTCCGTGGTAGCATTTCCAGAAGTAAGGCTGAAGGTACACCGTGTAGAATGGACAGTAGATGTTCTCGTAGCATTCGTCGTGCTGCTTGCAACACCTGCAGGATGAAAAGACTTTGTACTGTAGGCTAAGAAGCTATATTCTTGATGGCAATTAAAAGAAGCCGATACTTGAACACTTGCATATATAGTTTTAAAATTGTATTCCTAATTTTCTGTGGTAGGTATTATACATAAGCCAAAACCCCCTAGGTCATTTTTGTGTGCTGAGGCCATCATTTGCTATTGAAACGAGGAAGTGGGACGAGTCCCATCACGTAATGAAGACAGACACTTATCATGTATCATCCTACATTTCCACACGCAAGAAGAAGAAAAACCATGAAAACACACAAAAGCTTAGGAAGGACAGATTTTTATAATGAGTTTATTTTCTCACCTGTCAATACCGTCAGTGGGTCGCCCCGAGCCGAGAAACCCACAGTAGCACCCGTAACCCTTATAAGAGAGAGGGTCGCAGCCGGTGGCGCAGTACATCATATTGTAGAGGTGGAAGACGCCACGTTTGCCGCGGTTCTCCGTCTTGCTCATGTACACTTGAGGATCTATATTTCTGAAAGGAGGTAAACAATGTGATGATAAAAGCCTTTTGTTTTGAAGAAGAAAAAGAAGTTTGAGCAGTGTAGTTTGGCCGGAATTGTGAGGTAAGAGAAAGGTTAACTGGTCAAAGAGCTTTCACCATCCCTTGTTAAGACTATGAGGTATCTATCTGTAATGGTTTGATACGACGGAAAAATAAAACTTTCAAAGAATTACCTGACTCCTTTCCTATAATCCTCCTCTGGCACAGAATATCTAAAAGGGTCTCTTGCAAATCCAACCAGCAGGGGACCTCTGGCATCCTTATAATGTGGTCGATCATCCACCTCGTTGACCGTGGTGTCATTGTTACTATACTTATTGCTATGACGATGACTGCTAACGCTATTGACTGGGTTATATGGCCTATGTAAGGGCTGTAGCTGGGCGTAGTGTGAGTTGTTGTAAATGTGGTCGTAGGTCAGGTGACTTGGCCAGTCTGGAACAAAAGAAAATTGACTTTAGAATTTTTGGGGTTTTTGAAGGAGCAGCAAAGTCGGATGTTCCTGCCCATATTGTTTTCCTAAAACATTCAGTGACTGGCTGTGTTTCAGTCAGTAACTGGTGAGTGATGGTACTCCCTCCCACTTCTTGTCTTTATCAAGTTTAAGTACAACTATTGAAGTTTTAGTTGTTTTTAAATGTTTGCTTTATGCATTTCATTATTCAGCTGAAATAATTCCATTACAGGTAGACACCCAGATCTCCCCAAGCATTGCCACAGCATCCATTTATTGGAAATAAATTGTTTGCATGTTATACAGGCAAACGACATCGCGGCAGGCCCAGATGGAGTTGGCGGGATGAGCTGGACTGGCAGCTCTGGACAGAGAGAGGTGGAAAGAGGGAGGCCTTTACAACAAAACCGCATAAAACCGGACATTAACCGCTAAAAATAAAATAATATATATAAGGTTGCAGGGACATCGACAAGCTACTTGTTACCAAAGATTCAGTACATGATTCTGAACCCCTAATTCTTGACCGCGTAGGTTCCGCGCTTTACCATGAAACAGCAGATTTCATTTTGATAATCGACGAAAATTTCTACGCTACGTTTAGAATCATGTGCTGAATTCAGGGTTTCAGTTTGCGCATCGATGTCCCTGCTATCCTATATAACGTTGGCGATGATATCGGGTCGTTTCAGCACACATAGTTTTAAAATACACTTATTGAAGTGAAAACTTCTTTAGCGGCGTTGTGCACTTTTTTTGTGATGGGTAAAAAATGTTAAACTGGCGTCAGGACACGTGACCAGATCGAAAATTCGTAAGACGGAGCTCGCGTCAGGACATGTGACCTGATCGGCAATCGCAAGACGGAGGGAGTTTTTTGTGATGGGTAAAAAATGTTAAACTCGCGTCAGGACACGTGACCTGATCGAAAATTCGTAAGACGGAGCTCGCGTCAGGACACGTTACCTGATCGAAAATTCGTAAGACGGAGGGAGACTAGACCGCATTCTAAAATATCAAAAATGCACAACGTTAATATTCAAGTTTTCACTTCTGCCGGCACTTCCGGAGTGCACGTCCCGTTTTTTTTTCCCGTACCAACCTACTCGTACCAAACCATAATATTTATCATCATCTACCTAGCCTTTTCCCAACTACGTGGTGCAATGTTTGTGCCATATGCATATCAAATGAGTTAGTCAAACAATCAATTCAGATCATAATCCACGTATTTTGTGGCAAAAATACTATTTCAGTAGTCACGGCCTGATTGTCACAGGACAATGACTAATAATTGAATAGATTCGTTTACAATGAAGATAGTGCGATACGGATACAATATACAATAGTGATGGATCTAACGGACTATGAAAATGTATATTTGGAACATTGAAAGGATAATAGTAGATAAACCATAATAATAATAAAGCAAGTAGATAGTCTAATTTTAGAGAGTATAGCCACTGGGCCACACTGGGTAACGGCTGCGACTTACGAGTCCTATGTAGGTCGTGGGTTAGAACCCAAGCAGGCCCTTTACTTTGTATAAATTATTTCATCACCGCTGCTCTCAACCCGGTGAAAAAAAACATCGTGAGGAAACCGGGATGTCCTAGAATCAAAAGTTCGAAGACATGACAACTTTGGGCCCGCGTGGTATGGTGGACTATGGCCCACTCCCTCTCAAAGAAGGCCTGTGTCCCAGCAGTGGCAACAATAAAGGCTGATTATGCTAAGTAGATAGTTCAGACAGGTAAAACTCCATGTTAAATACTCCATGTGAAATACTGGTATTCAGTTGCATCCGGTTAGCCTGGAAACCGATATCAATATAGGTAATAAAAGGCAGGCAGATGATGTTGATGATGATGAATTATGGAAGTAGGAATTGAATTACAGGATTCAAGCAGTAGATATGATATTCTATTGTAGCGTAATGCAATGGGACCTTTGTTCCGCAGTGTGACAGATACAGGCTGGTATTATTGTAGACTAGCTTCTGCCCGCGGCTTCGCCCGCGTGGATGTCGGAAATTTACCCACGGGAACGTGCTAACAGGATAAAATGTATGTGCTTCCCCAGGATGCCATCTATCTCGCGGGCCCTTAGTGGCTAATTACAATAGAAAACCAATTGTGTCTCATTAGTACCTATATGATATCTTTACCGAAGTACCTACCTAATTTAAAAAAAAAAACTCAATAACAGAAAATAAAATACCTACCTACCTAAATAAACCTATTTCTGATGATAACTAATCTAAAGTCAATAAATAAGCAAAATCCCTAAAAACTAAAATATCTATACGAATGACTAATCCTACCTAACAGTATTATAAAATAACCTACGGTCACTACGTACACTATCAAATATACTACCTATACTTTAAAATTAAAATCTATACCTACGACTTATAAAAATAAACCTAAATAACTCTAAAAACTAAAAGGAATAGGACACGACAAACTTATTATTTGCGGTTGGTACAGTAATCGGGTCTAGGGATCGAACCGCAAAATTAAGTTTGTTTTTTATTGTATATACTTTTCCGGGATAAAAAGTACCCAGTGTGGTGCCCAAGATATTAAAGAATAATTATACCAAGTTTCATCGTAATCGAACCGGTAGTTTTTGCGTGATGCCTGAACAAACAGACAGACAGACAGACAGACAAAAATTTTTTTAATCACATTTTTGGGTTCGGTGTCGGTCTAGTAACACCCCCTGCCATTTATTTTATTGATATTTTCAATGTACAGAATTTTCACTTCTACAGATTTATTATAAGTATAGATATTACTGACTGCCCCGTTGGTCTCGTGGTCGCAAGCGCGACTGCTGTGCGTGGGGTCCCGGGTTCGATTCGCAGGTCGGGCAAAGTGTTAATGGGTTTTTCCATAAGGAATTTCTCAGTAGCAGCCCGAAGTTTGGAAGTTGGTGGTTAGGAAAGCACGTAAAGCCGTCGGTCCTGCGCCTCATCTCTCCCCGGTCGTGTCGGATTGCCGCCTCATCGGACTATGAGAGTAAAGGAACAAAAAGTGCACTTCTGTTTGCGCACACACTTGTGCACTGCATATCCTGCGAACCTGGCAAATCTTCGTTGAGATTGGCCACCGTGATCGAAATCGGTCAGGGGGATTATTATTATTATATATTTACACAGCCCGGCTGTCGAGAGAGAGAATGCGTTCCTGCGAATAAAGATCAAATTCGCAAAATACGTATTCGTTTGTATAAAACTGACAGACGAACGCATTCAAGAACGCACGACTTCAAGAACGCATTCTCTCGAAAGCCGGACTGGAGAGCCATCAGTCAATATTAATTAAGTATGTGGTGATGACATGGTGACGTCTGTATTTCGTAAAGACAGAGTTGTAGCATTTAATGCAACAAAAGATGCTAAGTGGGTGACATATTGACCTTTGCATTACATTCTTGTGTTATGTAATTTTTAACGACACTTCTTGCAATATTTTTGCTCATAGGAGTTTGGTTTCGATTCATATCGATTCGATATTGATGTCAAACGATTATATTTCATAATGACGCTATTCTATAAACTGCAACGTTTAGTTTGCCAATTAAAAAGATGTCGGGTAACATTCAGTTTCCAATGTATTCTTTATTAGCTGTTGCCTGCAACTTTGTCTGCGATCCAGGATAAAATGTGCCTATGTTCTTAGCCATTATCATGGTCTATCTGTGTGCCAAATTTCATCTAAATCCGATCAGCCGGTTTAGTGTTAAAGCGTGATAAACAAACAAACTCACTTTTGCGTTTTATATTATACAGGGTTAAATTAAATTAGCTAGTGAAACTCTGCGTCTGCGTGACTAAACGTTTGGATGAATAAATGATTAATTCTTTGATTGTACTCAATAGAGTAGATTATTAAATACTAATGACACATCCATTTAGGTATCATTCTCAGTTTCTCACATATTGACCTCTTATAATGTGATGACGTCAAAGGGTCATCGTACGGTGCCCTATTGCCAAATCATTGATTGAAATAATTATGGCAATTCAATGATAAACTACGCTATTACAGTAAATCAAAAACATACCTTGTTATAAAGGGGATAGAGTTGATTATAAAACCTTTTGAGAATATTATACGCCAATGATAGGGCTCTCCATAGCGAAATGTTACGCATCATGGTGATATACAAAGGCGAGTTGATTTAAATCTGCTTGTACTCATTTGTTATTGGTTGTTTTGCTGAATGTGTCCATTTAGGGCGAGTTTCACCAATACTGAACGCGATCAGCACATCTAAGTCGTGTTCAAGACAAGAGCTGTCAGTGTCATCATTGTTGGGGAAGATTGACACTGACAGCTCTTTAACGCAGTTTAGATGAGCACAACTAAACTGCGTTCAAGTCCCTTAGAGATTCTGAATGTGGATTCATTGAATAATAATCTTGTATGGACTGTATAAGGACATTTTTTTTTCTGGAAAAAAATAACTAGATTAAGGCATTTTGCATTCGTTTAACCAGCGTTTGATAGTTTGGTTGCATTGCGATATTACTTACTTGGCAATTCCATCACTGTTGTGAAATATTGACGCTGACACCTCTTGAACACAGTTTATATGTACTTCAGTTTCATTGGTGAAGTCAGCCCTTAGAGTTTCTGAATGTGGATCAATTGAATAATACCTTGTAATTGAACCGTAGAAGGACATCTTTTTTTGTGGAAAAATTGAACTAGATTAATGCATTTAGAATTCTAATTGGTCGTTTGATAGTTTGGTTGCACTGCGATATAACCTACTTGGCAATTCCGGCAAAATAAAAGAAAAATAAAAAAAATAATCTTTGGTACAGACGCCAGCAGGTCAACCTACCCGAAACTGTCAAACTTTCCCAATCAACCTTGAACCTTAATGCTTTAGCGATAAAGTTGAAAATCTATTAAAGAAATTTGACAGATTGTAGTAGCTTGATGTGCTGGCGTCTGTACTTCAAATTATAATAATTAAACTTCGACGCCTGTCATTTTGTTTTTATTTGTATAGTTACTTAGTTAGTACTTAAATACATATTGTAAATAGTTAGTTGTATTGGCATATAAGCATTTCAATGCTAATAATTATTGAACATATAAGAAGTAAGTCCCTACCTATGAAATGTTAATTCTATATTTTACTCAAAAAACCTAATATTTAGATAAAGCGTAAAGTGCCATGTTTTTTTTTTTACTACTGACACTAGTTTCATAAGTTTTACTGAATTAACATTCTATGGATTTAAAAGTCTGAATTAAAAAGTTTTTATTTTCATTATTTATTATGTCAATACTACTTTATTTTATTACTTAAGATTTTTGTCATAAAAGTTTAATATCAATTCGTTGATTAGGTAGGTAAGTCTGTTAAAATAATGCAAATTTATTTATATAGGGTCATTATTGACAAATGTACCTCTGTTCTCGCTAGCATGAGTTATGTTAGGTAGGGCTGTCACAGACAAGAGATTGTAAAGTAAATTTTGGAAAACACAGGGATATTGTTTTATAATAGATTAAATTTCTACACTTGTCTAGAATATTGTGCTGAATCGAAAGGACTGTATCTTTTGAAACGTAATAGGAATATACTTGTTTACACATAATGTGTACTACTATTATACGTGCTATAACAACAAATAAAGTACACAAGAACAAGTAAAGTAATAAAAATAAAATACAGTTAAAAATTAAAGGGAGTTTCCCCGTACAAGAAAGGTGTATAAAAAAAAACAAGTATTTATAAAAAAAATGTAGTGTTACACGATGTACGGTGGCCGTTTTTTAAAAGTAACGTAACATCGTTACTTTTAAAAAACGGCCACCGTACGTTACGTTTTTAAAAGTAACGATGTTAATTTTCAAATAAGTACCCAAATTTATCAATTGTAAATTTAATTATAACAGGTCCTATTTATTCCCTTAACTGCAGATCGTCTGTTAGCAACAGAAATTAGTGAAATGTGATACAGTTAATTATACAAAAATTAACATTTTACATAGATAGAAGACATTTCGCTTGCCGTGATAAAAAGTACACCAATTTACATGAAACATTCACGTTATTTAAATTTAATTACGTAGCTTAGTTACATAATTTGGTCAGATTCTTTTGTATAATATAAGTTACTAGCTTCTCTGCCCGCGACGTTGTACGTGTGAACTTCGTTTTTGCTAGCGATCTTTGTGACTATTTTAATTTTTTTCGCCGCCTTAGGGTCATAGCGTGATGTTAAATAGCCTATAGCCTTTCTCAAGATTTAAAATTCGTGAGGAAACCGGCATGTCCTAGAACGAAAAACTCGCATGGGCACGCGTGGTGGTGAATGGTTCACTCTCTCACCGAGAGAAGGCATTGTGTCCCAGCAGTGGCAACATTATAGGCTGATTGATTATATATTCTGTAAAAATCTCACCCCGAAAACTGCGATGAAGTTAGCTGTCATTCCACCTAATGTAATTACACTACACTATTGACAGCTCACTTCACCTAAGTTGTCACGGTGAGATTTTTACAGATACTCATACATTAAAATTACTTATAAACTATTTAAAATTATAAACAGATAAAAACCCAAAATGAAATTGTGACTAATTAAATGATCATAATTGTCATTGTCATTTGTTGTCTTTTATGATCATAACTATTACTTAATCTTCAATTTTAATTGCACTATTATTACATAACAACGTTATTAATAACGTGCGGCATGCGACTCTATCCATAAATAAATAAATTATAGTTCTTGATAAAGCTACACAATTTTAATAAGATTTGCATTAAATATTGTTGTTTAGCTAGTAGTTATAATGACTAAGTGATGTTATATCTCATTGTACTTCTTAGTATTGTCTAAGTTTACTTGTTCGACCCGACCTTGCCCTAAGTTTGCGATAAGTTAATCTTTTTAATTATACCTTTGTTCTTTTATAATGATAGCTACTTGCATGCTAAGATGTATGAATGCTTGATTAAAAGCGTGAACAATAAAGAGATTAGGCTTTGATATCAGCTGGTGAGATCTCCATAGAGATGTACGTTTTAAAAAGGGCAACTAGCTTAAATTTCTGACTAATTGACAGACTCTTTGACAATTCAAAAGTGCCTGTAAATGGTTTAATTGAAATAAAGGCTTTGAGTTTCAGTTTGCTGGTATATTCTGTAAAAATCTCACCATGAAAACTTAGGTGAAGTTTGCTTGAAGCGAACCGTCATTCCACGATGCTAGAGATTTATACAGTTGACAGCTCACTTCACCCAAGTTTTCACGGTGAGATCGACTGGTGATATTCAATTAAAAACCGGCCAAGTACGAGTGAGATTCAAGTACTAAGTGTCCTTACACACGAGCAGCATGTTGTTGTACTTACGTCGGTTGACGCTTGCAGTTGCCTCTGTCATCGACGCGTGCCGGTCGTGTGGGTTTTAGTCGATTGCAACACCATCTAATCCGCACCTTCGATTTATCTTCTTGATAGCCTAAAAGTTTTATATTATGCAAACTATCGCCAAAATTATTAACGTTCGTTTAAATTGCTTTTTCGTAACCGCATCAGGTTTAAGATGTTTCACATTTTTATAACCTTGTCTAGGTTATAAAAATGCGAAACAACTCTTTCATTTTACATAAAACTAGTGTTACCTAATTTAATTTTAGTGCTAATAAATAATATATTTGACATTAATGGTTATTTATCAATCAATTTGAGTTTTAAAAGTAGATCAAAGGGGTAATTCTCGTAATTTTAAAAACGTAAACAGTCTAGTCAATATTGATAGTCGCTGAGAAGAGATGGCCATGTTTGATGTTGATGATTTAGCAAAAAAGTCATGTGGTAAGCCATAGAAAAGAACGTGTGGCATCAACCAGCCAATGAGTTCAAGAGACAGGCATGAAACATAGATTCCAAAGCAGGATTTCGTGTTTTGAGATTGTGGACGAAAGATAGTATATATTATACTGAATCTGTAGCGAATCAAGCTTATGTGAAGAGATTTGCGGGCAAAAAATCACCTGATGATGAAATTGGCTAACGTGAAAAGATAAATAGAAAAACGATAATAATATGACGAAATGAAAAGACCTTTGAAAACCTTAAACAAAGAATGCAGTTGACTGCACATAACTAAAAAGAATCTTAGTGATTCATACAGTCCGGGCGTCTGAATACGGTGAGAGAATGCGTCCTGACACCTGCCAATTTCATACCAAAGATAAAATTCGCACAATACGTATTCGTACTTGTTTTGCGAATTTGATCTTTATTAACTACTAGAAATGTCGCACTGACAGGGGTCAGGAACGCATTCTCTCGAGGGCTGACTGTAGTTGATGCGGATTACTTCACACGAATCTAATCGCGAGCCACTGTGTTCTACCTCTACATTATATGTATGTATTTAAACAATCGGGTTTAGGCAACACCTCCTTGAACAGTGTTGCTTTTTTATAGTGTCAAGGTATACTGTATTTAGGTATATGGTAATTTTATTAAATATATCATTAGCTTCAGTGTTAAAATTAAAAAACTTAGACCGGTTTTATCGAATATGGTTTAGTCGTGGGCGATATATGTTAATCCCTTGGCATTTATGTTTTGGTCAACAACTTTCCTTATGGTATTACTACCTATTTTAAATTTATTAGACTCTGTTTCTATAACACTAAGGTCTAAATTAAAATCTGTTTTTGGTGAGGTAACTCAGACCAATTTATTTTAATACTATAGCTTCTGTCCGCGACGTCATCACCCCGTCGCATCGCATCACCTGCTGCGCTATCACTTCATTTTCACTTAGCGTTCTTTTTGAGTACTTTTCTTTTTACTCGGCTCTAAGGGTCATATCAAGAATTGACTATTAAATGCAAAAAGATTTTTTGTAATCAGCACCCTAATTGCGTAACACACAATTAATCGGAATCGGTTTCATTTTGACAGTTCAACAACATTCATTGCGTTATTTACGTGTTGAGCAGACAAATTTTTCGAACTTATGAAGCAATGGATTAGCAATTTGCTTCAAAATGATTCAGATTACTATTGATTGTGTGTTACGCAATTAGGGTGCCGACCGGTGGTTCCAGAGATTACCGTGTTCAAACAAACTAACTCTTCAGCTTTGTTGTATGGATTATAAGCCCTTTAATTCTGAACATTTTGCGTTGTGGTATTTTCAGTAGTAGTTTACAGAATGTCTCTTAGTTCAGTGTGCCTTTTCACAAAGGCCTCCTCTAACAACTTCTACGGATTCCTATCCCTCGCAACTCTTCTCCAATTTGAACCCGCTATGCTTCCCATCTTTTGTATTGTCTTCCCCTGTTCCTTTTGCAGTCTCTGGGTACCATTCCGTCACAACTTTTCTCCTCTTGTCTTGTCTTGCTTGAGTGCCTCTTAATATGTGATCTGTCCATCTCTAAATTTTATTTTAGTATACGTCAAATATCAGTGTTAAGCTCAAGTCTTCTGAACCACACAGTACATTTTAATTAAGGAAAAACATCGCTCTGTGCGCTTCATCTTTACATATCGATGCTCTAAAGTCCACGACCTCATTACTTAACCCTATAGTTGGAATTCACTTAAAAACTAGTACCACGGACAGATTGGCTAACAGTTCTTGCACAGTGTTCCGAACAAGTGGTATCGGTCCAAATCTGGATCATATCCCATTGTAAGGTAGGTACCGGTTTTCTCAGGTCAGTTCTTATATAATGGAATATTTTATGGACAGTAAGCTGTGTTGTTGTTCGCACATGATATTATTATTGTATGGTATGGAATTGTGGTTCTTAATATACATACAATGATATTGTGATGAGAACTTGTCCCGATATTGTGCATAGAATGTGTAGGCCGGTACCGGTTGGCAGAGGTTTTGTTTATATTTCAAACATCGATGATTTCAAATTACATTATGTGTATGTGCAGGTTTCTATAGAAGCTAAATGGGTATCGTGCAGATCTATTACGTGGATAAGCCGTGTATGCCTAAGTTTTGTTTTGGATGGTGACCTTTTTTTTTGTGAAATCATTACATTTATTTGGAAGGATGGCCGTTACTTGAGCTTACCTTTGCTCAATGAGCTTCTGTTTAACGAGCTACCTGACTTCTACATTTACACATGACACAATATTGACTATCTTGATGACCATACCATATGGCTCTTGACCCAAATGGTTTAATTCCAATAAATATTTGGTCAGTTACTGAGAATTTCTGAAGATATTGATCTTACGACGTTCCAGGGTCGGCAGCTGTCTAATGCAATTTATATTGCATCAAAGTCAATGCCAGTGAGCCAGTGTTCTGTGGACCATATTATTTTACACGGTTCGTGTCCTTTCATAGAGTTAATCCAATTGATTGCCAGGGTCCATCTTTTGAGCTGTCTTTGTCTTGTTTGGACATCTTCTTCAATCAGATATTGATTTCAATAAAGGTTTTATGACACTTCGTCGTGGTTAAATGTCCTATATTACGGGATATGGGATTGGTTTCCGCACTTAGTCCTTCAAGTGGGCCATTGTACGTGGGCCATGGCAGCCCTCGCTGGTTATTCCAGCCAGCCCACCTCCCTCTAGAAGAAGATTAGGTCTCCTTGTCCGCTTCGACGTGGTTTTATGAGGTTGGAAATTCTTATATGCTTAAAATGTAATCATTTCTGCACACGACATTCGAAACTTTGTTTTACAGTCAGGATGTGGTTTTAGTGAACGAATAAATTGAAATCTTGGGTAATATCAATCGATGTGCGCAGATAACATTGTCGCAACGATTTGAACACTTAACAAAATTTCGTCGTGCGTACACTTATATTACTGGTAATTTAATCATCTATTTAGATCGGTTATAATTTAGTTACATAAGTGAAAGCGCGATTATGTCGGCCGAGACGTAATTCTTCACATTTTGGCGGTGGCAAGCTACTGGTTGACCGCCAATTAAAGTGGTCCGGTGCGTTTCCATTTTGCCGCGGTAATTTGAGAATTGAGTTATTTTTTTTACTTATTGCAGGTCTAAAGTAAAGCGGACATCATTAAGCTTAATGGCCGACTGGATGATCTATATGCTTTGCATGAACTTTTAGAGAACTCGTAGAGTTATTGCGATTATCGACGTATGAGAATCGCAATAGAAAATTCCAAATTGGGAGCTTGTGTAAAGTAAAAAATATTTTTTAGCTTAGCGCGAATTGTACGATGTTTAAAAATTATAGTCCGGATAGATAATATTCAACTCGTGGCTAAATAATAACAGTCGCGAAGGGTCGATCTTCACGGTTAAGCAACGCTTGCCGAGGTTGGTCTGTGGATGGGTGACCATCAAGCACGTTAAGCAGTTGGTCCCGGCTGTCAGTTGTACATATTTGACAGTCGTTACGGGTAGTCAGAAGCCCGGAAGTCTGACAACCAGTCTTACCAAGGGGAATCGTGTTACCTATTAGCTAACTGGGTTGTGGAGGTCAGATAGGCAGTCGCGTCATGTAAAATACTGGTATCCAGTTGCATTCAGTTAGAATGGAAACGATCTCAACTTAAAAAAAAAACTTAGTTGGGAAAATGCTAGGCAGATCGATTTTGAGTCCGAATACATAATAACAACGGGTTATCCGATAATAATTTTAAGTAATGGAGCCTCGCAGTAAATTCCAATAAATAAAAGACGCTGTTACATTTTATGAAGAATGCGTGGCTGCTGTCAAAATAACGTGCAGCGCTTCGACTGCAGATGTGCAGTTCAAGGACCAATTTGTAGACTAAAACGTTTCCTAGTTCCAAATTAATTATTAGGCAATTCTTTTACTACCTATTTAGTTTACATTATTTTGTAAAGGTTAATTTGACAGTTAACTCGTATGTTTCATAAATATTTTAGCCATTCTTGAACTAGAAAAATATGCAGTATTTCTGCAGTTGTGGTGAAATCGTTAGAAGTTGCAACATATGGCAATAGTGACATTTCGGCGTTAGTGTGTGCTATACGACCAATAATTTCTACGTCGGTAGAAAGTGAAGGTGTCTATCACTTTACCATGATGTTGCACTTTTAAGCGAAACCATAAGATTCTATCAAATCACGGCTAATATAGTAAATATCTGTTGACGTTTTCTATAAAAGTTTGTATATACCATCAGATGTACCTACTTAATATAAATAGATAAAAATTCTTTCGATTACAATCATGACGAGAAGGTATTCTCGTCATGATTGTAATCGAAAGAATTTGGTCGTAGCGGAAAAGTTAGTTTTATTATCTCCAAGTTATTTATACGTTTCGAGAACATCTTGTGTATTTAGAGAATAGCTGATTTAAAAAAAAAGTGACATCAATAAATTCTGAATTTGTAGTACCTATTCTAAACATAAGTCTTGAATTCATGAATTGGTTCAACCTGGGTAGGTATACACCTGAATAAGACAGCAAACTTGGCGATACTCAACCTATGTCCACACGTAAAAATAAAAAAGAATAGCAAAGTTCCTATTTATTTTAACTCATAAATATTACTATAGCAAATACTTTAACATCTAGGAAATAGCGATTAAAATCCACTTGTAAACAAATTGTAAGACAAATGATTGCAGAGTTAGTACCAAACCTTTATGTAGTATATTATTATCAGCAGTAAATGCATGCTATACAAACATTACGATACCTTATTTACCATACAGTGCATTTATATATGTATTCAAAAGATTAGCAACCAACACCAAGCATGTTTTTTGCGAGTGCCCGCAAATTACATAGGTCGGCAGAACACGAGTTTCTTTTATCAAATTGAATGCGAGTGATGATTAAATAACATTAGGAATATGGGTCAGTGTCATACTATAATGGGTGCTTAAGGCTAAACAAAACACACACATGACGACTTTAGGTGCTAATGACCTCGAGTGGATGCACTTTTTGTTTTTGCGATCGTGTGTAGGAAGTAGGGAGTTAGTTTATTTATTATTATTCTTAGTCTTCTCCAGGGGCGTAGCTACCGCCGTATCAGCCGTATCAAAGATGCGGGCCCCCGGGCTACAGGGGCCCCCTAACGTGTGTGAGCAAAAATTAGTAAAATGTTATCCACAATGTCACTTAATCTAGTGCTTCCCGGGAAAAAACCATATAAAAAAACTGTCATATGTAACTTGTCAAAACTGGACCAACTTTCTGTAGTTTTTCAATACATCTCGATAACAGAAAATGATGATATTGTATCTAAAGAATTAAAAATCTGTGAGTCCTTTTTGGGGCTTATAGCAGTATCCGATAGCAGTGCAGAAGGACTTAAAACTGAAATTTTTCATTTGGGTCCCCCAACTAATTTTGATACAGGGCCCTCCCAAGGCACGCTACGCCACTGGTCTTCTCGTATGTTATTACACTGCAGAGCAAAGGCCTCGTTTTATCTTTCCACTCGTCTGTTTCTTGAGCTATAGTGTGGACCAATCCTGTCTGTCAATAGGCGTCAAGCTCATCCCGCCATCATCTCCTGGGTCAGCCTCGATGTCGCCGGACGTTATAACAAATGAATCGTATGCGTAATAAAGAAAAATCTGTAACGCGAAATCAGGGAAAATTCACTAAATTCGTGCACATGAAATCTTATATGTGAAGCTGTTATCCTACTTAATAATTTTTTGTAATATTAACAACAAACTAACATTATTACTATTCAATAAGTTGAATTTTAGTTTGTAATTATTTCTTTAGATTGTATAGGTGTCTTGTTTAAAATAAATAAGTAATCAGTAATGTTCGAAAGGGATAGCTTAAAGTAATGAATAAAGTTTTGCAAACTGAAAGATAGTATAAGATTAGGTCTTTATCAGACAATTCCCTTATTGGTATTACGAAAATTAATTTAGTTTGGAATATTGGAAAGCTTTTATGGTAGACTTAGCGAGTGTTTTCGCGAGCCTTGTTACTGGTGCTAATAATTTTAACAAAATAATGGTAAAACCTTTTACATTTATAGGTATTTATTAAGTATTCCTTGTTACTTATTATGCAGTGAAATTTAGTATGTCAGGGTGGGGAGCTGTCGCAGTGGGCCTAGACAAAGTGACATTCTATCAGCGAATAACGATGCTATAAAAATAATAAAAAACTTTTTTGAAAAAAAAAACCAACCGACTTCCAAAAACGACACTACAAAGTGTAAAATAACTTTAATTTCGGAAATCGGTGGCAAACAACAATGCGAACCCAACGACACCGACTTCCGAAATTAAAGTTATTTTTCACTTTGTAGTGTCGTTTTTGGAAGTCGGTTGTTTTTTGTTTTCAAAAAAGTTTTTATTATTTTTCACTTTTAAGTTGTAATTTTTACCAGTAATTTTGGTTTAAAAACCAAATTACTGAACCGTTTTTGATAAAATTTCTATGGGACCATTTGGGAAGTATTTTCCAACAAAAAAAGATTTTTTCAAATCGGTTGGCAAGCAATGGAGTTATGTGCGAAAAACATAAAAAAAAAATACAAACATCCGAATTGAGAACCTCCTCTTTTTTTAGAAGTCGGTTAAAAAGTAGAAAATGTATTAAATTGATATAGGCTACCCATTCACAATCTAGTCGCAATCCCATCTCGGCGACAATCATAGCCAAAAACTTGTCAAAATCAAGGGAAATGAGGCGCATTTTTGACAGATTGAGACTGTTTTATTTCTTCATCACCACTACTCTCAAAACGGTGTAGAAAAAAATCGCGAGGAAACCAAAATTCGAAGGTAGCTGATATCCACCAACCTTCTCATAGAGAGAAGGCCTGTGTCCCAGCAGTGGGAACATTACAGGCCGATTATGCTATACTTTCTATCCCGATATCCTAGAACCAAAAATTGAAGGCATGTGACATCTACCAACCCACACAGGGCCCGCGTGAAGGATTACGGCCTTTTCACAGAGAGGAGGCCTGTGTCTCAGCAGCTGTGGGTACATTACTTATAGGCTGATTATGTAAAACTTTTTATCCCGATATTCCCTCGGAATCGAGACTTATGCGGGTGGAACCGCGGGGCGCATTAAATAAACAAAGAGTCAATATAAGCACACGTTCTTATTTTATTTTTACTAAAGTGTTTTGTTTATACATGACCGTAAGATTGATAGACATTACGATAATTATCCGCTATCCGTGTTATTTTTAATAAGATTGAATGTTCCTTGTTTGAATAACCATGTACGGCTTTATGGCATATTTCCTGGTGTGACCCAAAGAGGAAGTGCAGTGAATGCCATGACAGTCGTCACATAGACAATTTTACTGTCTTGCATTGTAATTGTCTAATTTATGGTACAGTAGGCTTGCTGCCTTGGGGCTAACAAAAAGATTACATGCGCAATGGTAATGATCATAGACTATATTTATTTGTGGGAAGACAGATGCTTGTTTTGAAAAGCAGCTTTTGTTTGGACTTTACGTGGTTATTGTGTCATTCTGGCCGGCATGGTTATTGTATTAGGTGCTTATATAACTATAACAAAAATACTTAAAACTAGAAACAAAATGTAGAATTTTGTATCTAGTTTTAAGCATTTTCGTTATTTAAGTTGTTAATTTGATATTTTTATTGGTTTACTTACATAACTTTTACAATATTCAACGCAACTAACTGTTTACACTGGGTACAAATCTGGGTTTAAATTAAATGACTAACTAACTGACTATACAAATACAAAAGTACACTAAGGCGTCGAAGTACAGACGCCAGCAGGTCAACCTACCCGAAACTGTCAAATTTTCCTAATCAACCTTGAACCTTAATGCTTTAGCGATAAAGTTGAAAATCTATTAAAGAAATTTGACAGATTGTAGTAGCTTGATGTGCTGGCGTCTGTACTAGTCCGCATTGCTATCATCGTGCCCAGAAGACTGGCAACATTGCCATTTTGTTGTTGTTGTTGATTGATATTAAAGCTTTACGTGGTTTGATTAAACAACCCTTGCCCCAACAATAAAATTCAATCACGAAATCGACATAAAAAGAGTTCTTAAAAGTTGTTTAGTAGCAAAAAAAGGCCCATTTCATTCCAACAAGATAAAAGTTACGTTTCATGAGAACATAGATCTGTTACGACTATTAAATAAGTCAATCGGTGTAGTACAACGTCTGTTACGAACAATCGCATCGGAAATGCATTGTGTAATCGAGTTAATGGTAGAATCGATTATTGGAATCGCTCTTCCGTTGCGTTTGCGCGGCACTGCTCGCGGAAAAGTTCACCTCACTACTTGACATCATTTTTATGCAATAGTGTGGTGCTTGTAGTTTCACGGTTACTACAATTGCGTTACTACGCATTGTTGTTCCATAATTTTGAGCATTCCTACATTGTGACAGTAAGATTATCTCTGCGATTTTCAAGCAAATTTATTTCCTTTCGTCTCTACAACTGGGAATTCTGGGAAAAAAACTATTTTTTGTGCAAAAAGGATTTAAAATTCAATTACTGGCCCTAACTTTGTCTATAGATGTTAAAGTTGAATAGATTCCTATATTTAATTACGAATCCCAAAAAGGAGTGTGTTAAAGTAAATTGGAATTGACATTTAAAGGTTTTCGTAACGGTCGCCGGTCGGTCAGTTAATGGCTGACCACATCTTTGAAAATGGAATAATTTCAGTATTTTAAATTCAGAGGGGGCGATTACATGCAAACCGATGGGTAGGGTATTCATGAACAAATGATTGGTAAAATTAATGATAAAAAGGTTCAGCCAAATACGTATAATAAAGTTTTAGTGTCACAAAGGGATAATCAAGGGCCAGATAAATGATTTTATTTCTGAAAGTAGGTTTGTACATAACTTGCTCTAACTAATGCAAAACGCACGTCAAGCATATTTTAAAAACTAGATAAGGTCGCAAGGTATTGTGAATGTCAAGTTTATATTGGATCATGTCATTATTATTACTAGAAATTATCACCGTGTTATCATCTGCAAATGAAGTCACAGGGTGTGCAATTGATTTGGGCAAGTCATTAATGTGTAGTGTAAAAAGTGGAGGTCCCAATACACTACCTTGTGGAACGCCAAAAGTAGTGTAACGTTCATCCGATAAGTACATCTCTTCTTTTTTAGTGTGTGTAGGTATTAATTCTAGTGATTTAATTAAATTAAGAACAAAGCTAAGTATTGACAAGTGTCATTGTCTGGACCTCATAAGGAATGTGAATGCGCATACTCTGCCCAAGATCAGAACAATGCTGGCTATTATTTGGAAATTACTTGGCCTTATAGATCTAGATGTCTTTAATAGATATTTTCATAATGCAAGGTGAACATAATTGCCTCTCACTGGATTTTTATAAGATTGTAATTTGGAATTCGGATGATGATTTCGTAATAATTATTCTAGGTTTTTTCTTTTGTTCTGTATTGTATTGTTAGACTTTCTACGTCTAATTCTCTCTAGTCAAACCTTAATTTAGCCTAGTGTCTAAGCAAAGGCTTTCCTGTTTTCCTTCTAGGTACTTGTTTCTGTCTCCTGTAATTTGTGACCAGTCCTTTGGAGGAGAATCCACTTTATCGCTGTTACTGTATTTGCAGGTCAGTATCAGGTTAGATGTTGATCTGAATATGATTCGCGGACATATCAAATATTTATTTATAGAATTAGTCATTCAAAAGGGAATTTAGACACAAACTCAAAGCATTTATTTCAAATAAACCAATTACAGGCACTTTTGAAATGTCAAGGGGTCAGTCAGTCAGGAAGATGAAGCTAGTTGCCCATTCCAAAGCGTAGTAGGTACCTATGGAGACGAAAGGGCAAGAAACTCCACGGATAATTTTTTAAATCAAAATAATATGGTAATAATATCCTATTGAATGAGTATTCTTAGAATTCTTTCACTACTTCTACGTTTTAACTAGAAGAAGTCGTCGTCGTCTACTACGTCTTCTTCACTTTTACGTTTTTTTTTTAACTAAATAAACCAATCTAAGGCTGACAGCAGATCCTATTTCGGTAACTTAAGTATTTCGGGAATCTTAGTAGGTACAAATGTCGTTCGACCATATTTAAGAAAGATCTAATTCTTAAAGGTAGGTTATTGATACTAAAATATTTGTTTGTCGGCAGAATGGCTAAGAATCGGTCTTACTCTTAAATGTAAAAGAGATTCTCCATGTGGTATCTTTTTCATGTAACAATTTTGAGATAACTTACAAAATTTATTTTATTGAAAAAAATTTACTTTTTATTTTCTTTGCTGCCCCAAGCGTATACTCCAACTCCTAAAACTCCGCCCCTAAGATGACCCACTGACCCAAATTTTTACAGCAGTCGCTGACCAATTCGGAATTGTGATTTTTGACTGAATGAAAACCAAAGCAACTCATTATTGTTATAAATGTATCATAACTCCTACAATACCTACATGGAAGGTATTCAATTAGTTGTTGAGAACAAGTAGATAGTGTTTATGTACAAAATTTCATCCTTAGACCTCCCGTTTGTCTCTGATTGTTCCTATAACTTTTATATATTTTTCAGTTTTACAAATAGGTAAAATTTTCCTCTTACCTGTTTCACTAAACACTGATGGCACAAGCAACACAACCAGACCCGCATAAACGCTCTCAAAACTAGTTAATTTTCGACACGCACTGATAAAACATTTCACAGTTCTTTTAACACTCGTGTTTTTACTATTTTTGGTCGAATTTGAACATGCTGAAACCATTTTTGTTGATTTTTTATTGTATCCTTATCGCACTAATAATCAGGTCACATCACTAATGTCATTGAAAAGTCCTACTTAATTAATTATTTATTTAGAGTTTTCGATAATAACTTAAAAGCATTTAGCATTATTATTCAAATATTTGTGTCTCCAGCAATATGTTATTAAATAAAGTTGAATAACCTAATTATTGTAGGAAATAGACAAAATGCGTAATATTTTTTCTTTTACAATTTCGTAAATATTCTGTTTTCAAATCTCGCGCTCATAAAGCGCGGGAAGACGCGCGCGGAGCATGCGCGGTGTGCGTACAATGATCTGTCATTTTTTCAACGGGCACAGACCTCCCGCTATAGAGCCTTCTGATGCGAGTGATTTTTTATTGAGATCGTGAGCAATTTTCTGGTCTGCATACATACGTTAATTTTGCGGAAGCAAAATGTATTTGTTTGTTTTTAAGACAATGTTATTTTTTTTGCTTTAGTCAGCGAAAGTAATTTTTATATATCAAGTAGGTAAACTTTTTATACAAATGGTTCTTGAAGATTTTTTTTTACTTTTGTTTTATTGTTAAAAATAGTAAAAAATTACCATTATTTATAATCTAGATAAAATCGTATGGAAATACCATAAATTAAAACTTAGTACGACACGAAAGAAAAGGTTGATGACACCAAGGTGACACTAAGTAAGTAGGTAGGTACAGACGCCAGCAGGTCAAGCTACCCGAAACTATCAAATTTTCCCAATCAACCTTGAACCTTAATGTTTTAGCGATAAAGTTGAAAATCTATTATAGAAATTTGACAGATTGCACCAGTAGCTTGATGTGCTGGCGTCTGTACTTATCTTACTTATGCATATTTTTATGTTTTTGTGAATATTTTTAGCTCTAATGTTACTTTAAATCGTCTATTTAGGAACAGCCCACTTATGTATCAAAATAAAGAAGTTATTGACCCAAACGGGGTCAAGAAATCCTTTATTATTCCAAAAGATCAATATTCTGAGTTAGTCTTGTGTTTATTTGACATTTAATTTATTAAGCTTAGTGCATCGTATCTGTATAAAATATACAACCGGTAAATTTAAAATGAGCAGGTATTTTGATACCTAATATCTTTTCATTTAATATTAGGACTTGCAGAATTGTCAAAATAGCTACGGCTATCACAGCTGACACAGCTGAGACAGCTGTGCTGCTGAGAAGCTTGTTGCGCCACTTCTTCTTCCCAGCGAAAGCACTAGGAAGTGGTGAAGGGCGGGAGTTTTGGGGGATTGTCTTGAAATTTTGATGTTCGAAAAGTGCAGATTCTTAGCCTAATTTAAATAAATGATTTGATTTTAATCTAAATTGACATTCCTAGACATGCTGGTTTTTTTTTTATTCTGAAGTCGAAAATTAGAAAAAAAAAAAAATTTTTTACCTACCTAATTCTCCCAGTTATGCAAACTCTAACAATATACACGTTTTTAATCTTCAAATCAAATTAAAAAAAAAAATTGGTAGGTATTTGTTTGAATATCTGCATAATGTTCATTCAACTGAATTGCGTAAAGGCTTCAGACATTTATTGTTAACGATAAAATTGTACACACTTTACAACATCCGAAAGTTGTAAAAATATTTATGGTATAAATGGCCCTTGAAAAAACGTAAGGACACCATCACATTATTGCCCTTCATTTGTTGTTTCTACTTATATCACTTACCTACGTCATTCACGAAGCAACTGCTGTGACATTTTGACTTGACAACAAGGCTGGCTGTATTAACGTTGTCCTTTGTCTGTGTTATCTAAAATAAAAACAACATTTTTTATTGAAATCATGCCCATGGTAGGTACCTCTCGATTTACCGCTGAAAGCACCATTACTTCGTCATTTTAATGTATTTATTGCGGTTTAATGGAATGGCCGTAAATTCGATAATAATTGCCAATTATAATTATGAGATGTTGAACGTTTTAGGACACTTAAGAATTATGCCTTGTGGTTCGTGGGACCTTCGTTAGTGTTGGATTTGGATAACGTCGACCGTACGAGGATGAAGAAAACCTGATATTACCTGATTCTAATTCAGATATATTTTTAAAAGTAAGTTTTATTTGTTTGGTTTTCTTTCCGCCAGATAATTGAAGGCTTGTTACAATAAAAACCTGTTGGTGTTCTGCAGTATGCACCGCATCCTAGAGCTGGTTGGTTAAAAGCCTCATGCTTCTAATAAAAGGTCACAATATCGTCTAGGAATATGTAGGTATATAGGTATACCACGCTCACATAAAAAAAAACACCCTTTGTTTCTTTGTTTCTTACCTGCATAGTGCATAGCGTCTAGAGGGTGCCTTACATTGGGTCTATTGTCGCAAACTGAGCATCATCATAGCAAAAATGTGCACAACCTTCTTCATTTTTGAGAATCAAAATTTTGTTTCAGTGCGGTTAGTGGAAGTGCTCAGGTGCGGTTCGTCCAAGTGCGGTTGAGATCAGTGCTCTGAGTGGAATACCTCGAAACTAGCAATAAGAATTTAATTGATGAATGATGAATTAATTCATTTAAGTGAGGAGCTCGTGGGTAAATGATAACAGCCGCACGGGTCGATCGATCAGGTTAAGCTACGCTTACTGCAGTTGGTCCGTGGATGGGAGAACATCTTTGCATACCAAAACCTCTCCGTGCCTCGGAAAGCACGTTAAGCCGTTGGTCCCGGCTGTCATTCGTGGATTTTTGATAGTCGTTTTGGGTCGTCAGAAGCCCGAAAGTCTAACAACCAGTCTTACCGAGGGGTGTCGTATTACCCAGTTACTGGGTTGTGGAGGTCAGATAGGCAGTCGCTCCATGTAAAATACTGGTATTCAGCTGCATCCGGTTAGATACGAACATGGGAGAAGGCTAGATAGATGATGACTACCAGTCGTCACCATCATCATCATTTCAGCTGCAAAACGTCCACTGCTGGACATAGACTTCCCCCAAGAACCGCCACTTCGACCGGCTCTATGCTTCTCGCATCCAACGGATCCCTGCGGCCTTCACAAGGTCCTCTTAGCAGTAAGTTGATGAAATTCTCTTCTTTTTTTCAGAAATGCTGCTGACAGCCAAAGTTTTATTGACACTGTTGATTTTGCAGTCAGTGTATACTGTCACAACGGCCCCGCGTAGTGATGAATGTGAAGACAAGAAGAAAGTCAAGAAATTTATCCCTTTCCCCATTTACTTTCCAGCTTTTTATTACCCAGTCTTTTACTATCCCGTAGTTCCTTACCCACCTGTATTTTTAGCGGGATAATATGTATTATTAAGACAACCAATAACTCAGCCTATTGCAGTCCACTACTGGACATTGGTCTCCTGCAGTAAGCTAACTGAAGTGGCAGTGGAGACAGTATACTATTGTAGTCTTTGGGCAGTGGGCTGGCCATGTCTGTTGAAGGACCGATGGCCAGTGAAGAAGAGTTTTGGAATGGAGACCGCTTATCGACAAGCGTAGTGTGGGACGCCCCCCAGCTAGATGAAGATCTAAAGAAGGTGGCTGGGGTAGACTGGATTCGGAAGGCGTATGTCAGGGTGTTTTGGCGCAGCCTGGGAGAGGCTTATGTTTTATTAGATAAATACTAACACATAGTATTATTATGCAAAACGGCCAAGGAAAACATAATGAAGAAACAGGCATGTCTTAGAACCAAAAAATTCCAAGATCCGCACTGGGCCCTACTGTTGGATCTTCTCACCAAGAGGAGGCCTATGTCCCAGCAGTGGGACCATTATAGGCTGATTATGCAATATATTGTAAGTATAAATAATGTTTTAATTCTATAATATTTTTTGTAATCAAATGAGTTTCATATTGAAACGTTTATTATTATTGTCATCAAATATTTTAATTTTAGTTAACAAATCATTTATTAAATAAAAAGTTATGTTACTTTTCAACGCGATTTTTTAATTTATAACAAGGTTTTGTAACATGAAATAATATACAAGAACGAAATCGATATAAAAGTTTATAGGTATTACAAATTTTATCGATATGCTAGATGCAATCACTATAGAATTGAGCCTATACTTAGTCTTTGTTTACACGCACTGCTTGGAACATTGTGAACACTGACTACATTGATCTGAGGGACAATTCTCGTAATTTTAAGAACGTTCACAGTCTGATCTCAGTCTCAATCTGTCAAAAATACCTCTAATTTCCCTACATTTTGACAAGTTTTTGACATTTGTTTGTCGCCGAGATGAGACTGCGACTACATTTTGAACGTTTTAAATTACGAGAATTGGCCTTCTGTTTGATTTATGTACATATTTAATACTCACGACCTACATAATTATACGTGATACAATTTCTTATAGAATGGGTAAGAGAAACAATGCCGTCTGTGAAGATTGTATGGTTGTAGAGGTGCGAAGTACTTTTCAACCTTGTTAATATAAGCGGTTACCTATCCGATTACCGAACTTCTGATGTTTCTGATGAGTGCCCATGTAGGTCTATGTAAAAAAATTAGATGAATTTGTTTTTTTTTTACTCAATTTAAGCCTTCAACTTAATTGAGTAATACGCTTTCAATCATAATCCGAGGGATTTGAAGGAAATTCCATATCCATTGTTTCATACTCGTAGGTTTGAATATTGAATAATTCGTCTGCTCAACAACGTAAATAACGCTATGAACTTGGCCGAACTGTCAATATGAAAGGTACCTATTGTGATCAATTGCCATTTTATGTATATTATGTAATTACCCTGTAGTTTGGTGGTTTTTGGTTAAGTTGGAACAAGACCGATAAAAAATGGTTAAAAAGTCTGAGCATTCTGCATTCTGCAGTAGGTATCTACATCATCAATTCAGCCGAAAGACGTCCACTGTTGGGCATAGGCCTCCCCAAGCACCTCCACTTCGACCGGTTCTGTGCTTTTCGCGTCCAACGGGTTCCTACGGCCTTTACAAAGTCGTCGGTCTATCTTGTGGGAGGCCTTCCAACGCTACGTCTTCCGGTACGCGATCGCCACTCCAGAACCTTTCGGCCCCATCGGCCATCTGTTCTGCGAGCAATGTGCCCTGCCCACTGCAGTTGGTATAAGTATCGTGTGTCGCCGGCCTAATGCAGTGTTTCGTTGAATAAAAGGTGTAACATATTGAGCTACTTCTGAACATTATGAGCGAGTTATGTAAGTTTTTTATAGAAGGTGATAAAATTACCTGTAGATGAGAATAAATGATAAGTCACTATTACACGACGTAGTTTACGTTGTTTTTTTATGTTAGTTAGAGTTAGTAATACAATAACAGTACTCCTTAACTACACAAAATAAAAATAAGTATGTAAGTATTGACCCAAAATCTAACATTAGTCTCTGTGTCAATTTAATTATTTAACAGGAAGGCGTCGTAACAAATCTATAAGAAGATATAGGTACATATAACAGCAATCAATCATGAATGCCGTCGGTCCATCCGCAACTAAATCATAACTTTCTAAGACAAACAGTCCTCGCAAAGGCGGGCAAACACGCTCGATACACCGACTGTATCTTAGAAGTTGCCTAAGTTTCACATAGTTCTATTTTCACTGAAATGGCAACTGTCATTCAACAGTCACTTTTCCCACAGAGACACTTTGGCGGCCGCTGCCAGAGATGGCATTAGCAACACTATAAACAAAACAAGTGTACAGGACTGTACTGTGTTACTGCACTTATTATATTATATTAGGCAAAATTTGCACTTGTACACTAAAAACAGTGATATTCACAGTGTTAACACTAGAAATAAGGACAAACTACGTGCCCCCTTTCACCGGCTTCATAAGGTTCATAACTCATTTGTTGGGCTTGGTATAACCTTTTATAACAAGATACCGTCTTCTTTGCTAGACTTGCCTTTTAATGCGTTTAAAGCTCAAGTAAAATCCAACCTTTGTTCAAAGGCTTACTATTCCATCAACGACTACTTACACGATAAGAATAGTTGGTCGCCCTAATTAACGCAAGACAATGTTCATGTTCTTTCTCCAGAATTAGCTTAGGTACTGACAGGTTACTGTTATTAGTATTAACTCATTTATTTCACATCGATGGTCCTAGTTCATCATCTGTGACTGCAAGTGACAGCGATGTGACGAACCCAGCAATGCATAAATATGTAAGCTGTCACGCCCTTTATGCCTGGAGGCTTTTATTTAGGTAGTGAGTTTTTATTTTTATTTTAATTAATTATTTTTTAGCTTGAGTACGTATAGTTTTTATTATATTTGTTGGTATATTGGCGTGGCTAGCTGACATAATATGGCAAATAATTTAAGCTTCTTGTAATGTTCATTATTGAACATAGGTTCCTAGTATACATGCAACTATATTTTAACTAAACAGACAGCTGTGCTGCTGGGGAGTTTGTTCCGCCACTTCTTCTTCCCAGCGATAGCACTAGGAAGTGGCGAAGGGCGGGCGTTTTTGGGGGACTGTCTTTTGTAATTTTGACGTTCGAAAAGTGCTGATTCTCAGCCTAATTTGAATAAATGACTTTTGATTTTGATTTTTTTATTTATTACTGTAACTGCCCGTGACATCACAGCGGGCCCTATCACAATACCAGCGCTACGACATTTATTTTTTAAATGTCGAAGCATCATGCTGAGATAGGAGCCGTTTGGCCTCGTATAGGACTTCTGTTTTTTTTTTTTTTTTTTTTACTATTTTACACAATTTGTTTTATTTTTATTTTTAACTGTGTTTAGTTTAGTTTATGATCCTGTACGAGTCGCAATAAATACTTTTTCTTTCTTTCTTTCACTAGGACACACTAGGACACAAATGGCGATTTTTATCTGTCCTGCCTCTGGTCACTGCCGGTGCAGCGATTCCGCTCTGTGTTTTTCCGTAAGCTAACGAGATTTGCACGCAGCAGGCCAATTCTCGTAATTTAAAACGATCAAAATCTAGTCGCAGTCTCATCTCGGCGACAAACAAATGTCAAAAACTAGTCAAAATGTAGGGAATTTTGACGCATTTTTGACAGTTTGAGCCTGAGATCATACTGTGAACGTTCTTAAAATTACGAGAATTGTCCCGCTGTAATCTGTTTTGCCATCCATTGCTGGACATAGATCTCCAGCAAGCTAATAAGTATCCTTCTCCTTTCCATACCCACGGGATTCGGGGAACAATGAAGAGTTTATATCAGGTTAATGGCCGATATTTTGATTGATACCTAGTCGTACCTACACTTATGACACTTCGCGCCAAAACAGTAAAACGGGCCCAAAAGAGGCAGAATAAGATTTACGGATAAATAATTTTCTTTCTTTCATTTATATTTTATATATACTTAGTTAAGAAATAAGGAATTAGTATTCAAATTAATAAAGATAAAATAAATCTTACTACAGGAGAAAAATAATAACAATATAATTAGAAAAAGTTGGATAAGTTTGTTCTTTAGTAAATAATTTAATAGCATCAGAAAAAGGCTGTTAAAATTCCTATAAATCCTACTTTACGAATTTGAATATAACCTAAAACTTTTCGTTCTCATAAAGTTAAATAAGCAACCCCAACTAAAACCCCAATAATAACAAATAATAGGTGGTTTATATATTTAAATAAGACCAAAGGACATCATTCATTTCGTACCCAAGAATTATAGTCGACCAGAAAAACGTACTGTTTTCTTGGAATTAATCCTCATCCGGAATACCTCTTGAGCATTTTTAGGGTTGCGTACCTCAAAAGGAAAAACAGAACCCTTTTAAGATTACTTCGTTGTCCGTCTGTCAAGACCCTTCTTCTCAGGAACACATGGCGTTATCAAGTTGAAATTAATATCAAATACTCGGCTGTCCTTTGAAGCAGTGAAAACATCAAACTTCTAAATGAACGCAATCAAAGGATACGGGCGTTTATGTTCCATTTACCATACTATGTTACCATAACACAAGCATTAGGTTGCTTAGCTTGGGACTAGATGGCGCTGTGTGAAATGTCCAGGGATATTATTATTATTATTTATGCCGCATATTTTGACACTCGCAAGGAAATCAAAACCTATAGGGTACTTACTTCCTGTTGACCTAAAATCTTGAAATTTGGCAAGAAGCAATGAGCAATGTCATGTAGCAAAAGTAAAGGAAAAAATCCGAAAACAACAAAATATTTGAGACACGATTTCCGTGATAAACTAAGATTTTTGGAATTTTCAATTTCAAATAGCAGCCGGGAGGTTAGTTGTAGACGTTCGCTGTAATAGTAAAAAATGTTCAAGATGTTATTTCTCATAAGAAAATAGTACTTAGGTACTTTGGCTTTGGGTATAAAATGTTCGACACTTAATGATGACCTTTAGATTCACTCTTCCGTCCATTACACCTTGAAATAAATCTTAAAAGGTTAGCTACATGACAACAAATGTTTATACATACGAGTACATAAATAAAACTTCTTTGCCTGTACGTGACAACTATCTCCATACAACCCAGTACCTACCAACCACTGTCGAATCATTTTAATGTAGATGTAAACAATTGTCGGAGCACTGCGTCGGATCAATGCATATTTCTCATCACAATAATGGGTGCATTACTATAAACAAAGACAAATAATACGCCGTAGAGCCTTTTGTACGCCACATTATAAGTAGGCCTTCGCCGCAAGAAGATATACAGGAACAGAAGGCCCATTTATCTGCTTATAAGAATGGTATAAGAATTTTTATGCTGACCATACCTACTCTATGTTTGTCCGGGGTCCGTGGCTAAATAATAACAGTCGCACAGGTCGATCGATCAGGTTAAGCTACGCTTGCCGCTGTTGGTCTACGGATGGGTGACCAATTTTACATTACCCCGGCCGATTATTCTATGTTTGTAGGTTTCTACTATAGAGTGGAAGCCTGGGAGCGATACACCTATTTATTTATTAACTAGCTGACCCGGCAAACGTTGTTTTGCCATATAAATTATTTCTAGCTGCCCGGCGCTACTTCGTTCGCGTGGTGTCCTACCCCCTACCCTACTCTACTCCTACCCTACTTCTACCCTACTCCTACCCTACTCCTACACTACTCCTAGCCTACTCCTACCCGACTCCTACCGTACTCCTACCCTACTCCTAACCTACTCCTACCCAGAAACCATCCACGAACCCGTTGAAATATTATTATTTGTGAAGATACATGAGTCTTAATTTTAATTAATAACGGTCCGTAAAATATAGGAATCGGCTATTAGTAGTACAGTTTCTGGTAAAAGGGCCCAGGAAAGTAGACTCTCGTGGCTCGACCAACATGTAATCCGTCTGATCTCTCTCTGGTCGTGTCAAATTGCCGTCCCATCGGACTATGAGAATAAGGGAAGAGGAAGTGCATAGTGCACTTGTATTTAGGCACACTTTTGTGCACTATAATATCTCTTGCGTACTTGGTTCGTCTTCGTCGAAATTGACCTCCGTCGTGCGAGCCTGTTTAGTCAGTAGGATATTTTTACAGATAACTAGCTATTGTGGAAGTCGGAAATTATCCCACGGGAACGTAATATCGGAATAAAAGTATTCCAGGTTATAAACTATCTGTGTGCCCCATGGGCACACAGATAGTTCATAACCTGGAACCATATAACCAGGAATACTTTAGACCTACTTTACTTTACCTTAGACCTGGACTAAATCGTCAAAAGTGATCCTTCTTTATCTTCTTTTTTATGTCTCTGCTGTTACAAGTAGGCTGTAAATGTAAAAGGTTAAGGAATTACCGCAGTGAGAGGTCTAGCGGGCTTCCATGGAATCTTTTTATGTATTCTTATATCAGCTTCTTGTTAAAAGGTTTAGGTATATACCGGATTTTTTTATAATATTGTCGGTATTTGGCATAAGACAACTATCTCTTTTTGATATGGAGTGTTAAAGGGTAATAAAAACTGGGGTTTTCCGCTTCCTGGACCTAATCTATAGGTGTTAATAATAAAGCTGAAGAGTTTGTTTTTCTGTTTCTTCGAACGCGCTAATCTCCGTCGACCAGTCAGATTTGGAAAATTCTTTTTGCATTTGATAGCCTAATTCTTGAGGAGGGTTATACGCTATTTAACATCACACTACAGTCCTTAGGAGCCGAGCAAAAAGACGAAAAGTTGACCCTGAAATCGTGAAAAAAAAATAGGTGATCCATACATTATGTCGAGTTAGGGACTGTTCAGCTTTTGTCCATAGAAAACAACGATTTTGTATGGAATGCGTACGCGGTCGTAAAGCTGAACGGATGCGTACGCATTCCATATAAAATCGATGTTTTCTATGGACAAAAGCTGAACAGAGCTGAATAAATGTGGTTAGTCCCTTATTATGCGAACGTAAATCTATGGATCAACTGATTTTTTTTACGATTTCAGGTTTGGTACCGTAGTAAAAGTTGTTCATAATGATGAGTACAATGACCCTTTTAAGGATTAAGACGATCAAAATTTAACGGTGTATAAAGGTCCAACTTGACAGATTTTCCTATTGATATTTTCTCCATGAGTATTGCTTTATATAAACTTCCCTATTTAGACAGTATGAAGAGTGCACGTCTGTGTAGCTCAAATTCGTTTGTTTTGTTTTGTTTTGTAGTGTTCTAGATTAAGATCTACTAGACACACTTTTTATTGTTCTCCTCTGTCTTGCATATTTTTTAAGTTAAATGTCATGCATACCTGTTATTTGCATGGTTACTGTAATGCTAATTTTAGATGATATTTAATTTGAATAAAATTGTAAGTGACTGTGCTGTTGGTGTGCTTATTATTATTATAAATAAATTAATAAATATTGTACCTTCAAACAACGTTTATAAATAAAGGGGAATAAACAAGAAGGCTATTTAAATGTGGGATAAAAATAGAGCAAACACGTGTATTCTATTACACACAAGAGTACTTAACTACATTAAAAATAAGTGTTTTACTAAGTTTTTTATCACAGGACACGTTAGAGACGACTAACACAAAAGAACTGTCACTTTTTACTGTCGCCCACGTTAAAAAAACACACTTAGGTACGTTTAGGGACGTAGGTTAATTGGAAAGACAGAAAAGGCAAGTTTTAATAATTTGGAGTTCTTTTTAAAGGGTAACATAATACTTTAAGAAGTAGCAAATAATGCGAATAGTTATTATACTGTGTACCAGCTGAACGAAGAAATGCAGTTGCACACAAAAGCGGGTCAAATAGGAACGGGAAGACGTTATCAATGAATACTACGGTCTACATAATATTGGAGAACACTGTTTTTGGTTACGATACAACAACAATTACCACAGTCAGAGGAACATTGCTACAACCACCGTCTTTGAAAAATGTTTAGTTCTTGCTGTATTAATAGTAGGTAAATACCTATATAAGTGTCGGCCGTCGAGATGGGCTCACGACAGAACATCGCGCATCAGGGCATCGCAGATAGAACCTGGATGAGGCTGGCACAGGAGCGTGGGGATTGGTACATGATAAGAGAGGTCTATGCCTGGCAGTGGGCGATGTCTGACTGTCGAGGATGATGATGAAGTGCCTATACCTTAATTCGATTAATTAGACCAACTGAGACTATGTCATGGTAAGGTCATGTGATGCGGAGGAATGAGGAAAACGTCGTGAGGAAAGTTGAGTATGAATGTGGAAGGCTATTTGAGGGAAGAAACAAAAGAAAGGATGGATGGACTGTGTGTAAGATGATATAGCTAATCTAATATCGCGACATATTCACCAAAAATGTATAAAAAATATGAGTTTAAGGAAAAATAACTTTAATTCCTACACAGTTCAGTTTACGCAACAACTTCAAACATTTTTATAACTTTTTCAATAGTGCTGGTCACTCTGAAGTCAACTTAATAACCATTAATATAAAGTTGATATTTGTTTAACATGAAATAACGTCAATTTGAAACAAATACAATTTGAATAATTATAGGGGTGACCACTCAGATGACGACTAATAGAGATGTATGGAAGAAAAAGACATGGGATATGGACAGGAGAATGATGAGATCTACTGAGACTAATGTTATCAATTACGTAATTATTCACGACATGGCGTGGTTAATAAATAATATAAGTAACATTAGAGCGGCATCGTCAGCAACATGGAGACGTAACCCCCGAGGGCTGCCGCAAATGATCAAATTGATCAATTATTGACGTGTGACCTTTAAACCCTAATGGTGACGCGAGAATAGATAATTAACAGCTATATTAATGTATGTAGTTTAGTTGAAGTTATATTAGCCTGGCGGGGTGATTGCGTAATTAATACACTATCAGTAGTAATGGCTTTCATTTCGACAGTTCAAAAACATTCATTGCGTTATTTAATATACATAATTAGTAAACATAAACTGTGAAGTTAATATACATAAACTGTGAAGTTAATACATATTATACTGTGAACAATAAGCTGTGCTTTATAATAACAAACACGACCATAAAATCAACAATAACAATGAAAATAAACTAAAGATTGCAAAATGTATAATAATCTGACTTAATTCAACGAAAAAATTGTGGAAAAATAAACAATAACAACAAAGACAAAGTGAAAAAGTGACTCACACAGTGATTTGAATTTAAACTGTCACGCTGACCTGCCTATTGAAAAGAAAAAACATCTGTTGCAATAGGTCGACAAATTTGACCAGCCCATGTAATGTGCAGTTGGCGTAATAGCTATCGCTTCAACTTTTGCAGTTTAACGAGCCTCACACGAGTGGCCGCGGGTTCAAACCTCAGTGACTGCATCACTTTTCGTAAATTCCAAAATTCATATTTGGAATTTATAAAGAAACTAGTACAACAATTATTGCAAGATGGCAGCACTAGTAAAATGTCATAAATGCAAAAAATTAGTAAACATAAAAAGTACTGCTTTGTGTTCTGCCTGTGATAACCGGTATGAATTGGATTGCGATGGTTATCCAGAACATACATATCGCCTCAAAGACGCGGAATCAAGAAAAAAGTGGAGATGTAAGGTATGCATTAGACGCAAAAAATACGCTAATACCGACTGTACACCCAATATTACCGTGAGGAAAAAAGTAACACCGATGAAAACACCCTCACCAACGGAACAACCACAAAGCACTAAGGATGTAGTACGTGATGACTCGTTTAAACGTCAATCTACAGCTCAAAATTTTGCAGATTTACTTGATTCCCACATATTGACTGAGTGTGAAACATCCATTGAATCGCATAGTACTCCCAACAAATTGTCAATGAGTGTTGACGGTACTGTGTCTGATTTAGTATCAGCCTCAGAAATGAAGGAGCTAATTGCACAGCTCACTTTAAAACTCGAAATTACCGAAAATGAACTAGGAAATATACTGTTGGAAAACACCGATCTACACAAACAAATAAACAAGTTAACTTCAGAAAACAAAACTTTAAAATCTTTATGCCAGTCGCCCTCCATTTTTTCAAGTCCGGGTCCAAACACTAAGAAAAAGAGGCCAGCTCTGTCAACTCCATACAACATACTTTCTACATCATCGTCTTTACCATCATCATCGAGAAAGTTTAAATCCAAATCCAATGACAACGCAAATGTGTCATCCCTGGAACAAGAAATCGTAACCTTACAGCAGCAATTAAAGGTTGCACAGCAGGAGATTGCAGCTCTCCATGAACGCATTGCAATCATAATGCAAAGTAGTTACAATGTCTGTGAACCTGCCGTAAGTCAAAAACTGAAGCGAGACACTGTGACCACCGCCAGTGCTCAGACATGTGTTGCCACAGACGGGAATAATATCCCCAAAAGGAAGTTATTTATCTTCGGTACTCAGCGTTGTGTCGGACTAGCAGCAGCCATCTCACACTCAAGGACTAATACGCAGTATGAAAAATACAGAGTCGTTGCTGAAACAAAGCCAAATGCGCCTAGCAACGAAATCATAGCAAACTGCAAAAATACTAAATTGACCACTGAAGACAAACTGGTAATATGCATAGGTGAAAATGACAGCAACCCTAACCTGTTGTTATCTCAATTGCAAATTGTATTAAATACATTTATAAATAACACTATTATTGTGTTAAATGTCGTCAATAACAGGTACCTCAATGTCCGTAAGTTAAACTACTCTATAAAAAATGTTTGTAATCGTTATAAAAATTGTCACTTCGTAAATCAAACATCCACGAATCTATCCGATGTTTGTAAGTCGATAAATTATCTTATAGACTGTTGTGATTATAGTGATAAGTATTTAAATCCGAGCGAAATACGAAAAATAATAGCGAGTAACAAATCAAGTTCCAAACTATACGTTTCTACAGATAAACCCAAAAAAGGGACAATCCCTTACTACTTTGGTCGTATTGAGGGTACAACGCCCCACGAACATAGTTCCTCTTTGCAACACAACTCAAAAGGTCAAATAGGGACTATACCTTATTACTTTCCTGTGTTAAACAAGCGTGTCTCCTTTTTTCGTGTCTCAAACTAATAAAACACACCAGTTTAGAATACTCCATCAAAATATAGCGAGTTTATTATCTAAACAAGAACTACTTGAAATTACTATTCAGGAGTTAAAAGAAGCGAATAATGATCCAGATGTTATATGTCTATCTGAAACCTTTGTAAAAAAAGGTTATGAAAATTACGTGAAAATCTGCAACTATCAGTTGGCTACCAACTACTGTAGAGAAAAGCAAAGAGGTGGCACATGCATATTAGTGAAAATGGGCTTACTTTGTAAAGAGCTATCATTTGTGAAAAACTACGCAACTCAAAACACGTTTGAAGCTTGTGGCATAGAAATTATAAATAATAAATTAATAATAATATGTGTTTATAGAACACCACAGTCTGATCCAAATCTGTTTTTGACAAAATTACACAATCTTTTGTACTATTTGTCAAATAAATATAAGTCCAAAATAAATATAGTTGTGGCCGGTGATTTAAACATAAATACTCTTAAAAAAGGTAACATCACAAAAGGATTGCAAGATTTATCTAACAATCATAATTTAAAAATCCACATCACTGTACCAACTCGCAAATTGACTTGTATTGACCATATTTTAAGCAACATTGCCAACGCAACTGCCACTGTACTGCCCCTGTATCTGTCTGATCACGACACAGCACAAATGTTAAGCTTTCCAATAAAAAAGAAACCACAGAAATCAACAATATACTATATTTATAAAAGAGACTATAACGTAGACAACATCCGAAAATTTAAAGAATGTCTGGAAAATCTTTCTTGGTCCAATATTTATCTCAAAACTGAAACTAACTGTGCATTCAATGATTTTCATGAGCTATTGTGTCTGTTGTATTGTCTCTGTTTTCCTAAAGTAAGAGTTAAAATCAATAGTAATAAGGAAAACAAACAAAAGTGGATAACTAAAGGTTTGAGACAAAGTTGCAAAACTAAACGGAAACTACGGTATGGATATTATAAAAATAAAAATGTTATCAATAAAACTAAATATAAAAACTACTCCAGTCTGCTAAATAAATGCATTTATAATTCAAAAAAGAGTGCAAATATAAAATATATTCATAATCATGACAACAAGTGTAAAGCCACATGGAATGTCATTAAAACCGAAATAAACAGTAACACTCACAAAGACAACATAGAAAGTATTAAATTCAACGAAACAATAACTACAGACCCCGTACAAATAGCTACTATATTTAATAATAATTATGTCAATTTAACGCATGTACAAGGGGGAAAAAGCACAAATCAAAACCGCTTCAATAGTACGTGTGTCAACTCTATGTTTCTTAGACCAATGGAGGTTAACGAGGTAAGACAGGAAATAATGTCTCTGTCCAACACTAGGTCGGAGGGCTATGATGAGATCAACACAAAAATCGTCAAAGCCTGCTGCAACGAACTGACTGGTATTCTGACGCATTTAATAAACATGTCATTTTCACAAGGCACCTTTCCTGAAAAATTAAAACTGTCTTTAATAAAGCCCTTATTCAAGAAGGGAGATAAATGTGACATCAACAATTACCGACCTATAACTCTTATACCCATATTGTCTAAAATTTTTGAAAAATGTATGTTTAAAAGGTTAACCGAATTTTGCAATAAATTTCATATTATAAGTGACCAGCAGTTTGGATTCCAAAAGAACAAGTCCACATCGTTAGCTATTTTTTCCCTCATGCAAGCTATACTTTCAAATATCAATAATAATTATATAACTACAGGCCTCTTTTTTGATCTATCGAAAGCCTTCGATCTGGTGTCACATGACATATTGCTACAAAAATTGGAAGCTGTTGGTATTAGAGGACCGGCACTTCAGTGGCTGTCGTCCTATTTAAGCAATAGAAAACAATGTGTCATCATCAATAAAAAAAATGAAAATAATGTAATAATATCCTATTCATCGGAATATAAACATAATAAATATGGCGTTCCACAGGGAAGTGTGCTGGGCCCAATATTATTCCTCATATATATAAATGACATTATAAAAATAAGTCCCCATAAATGTGTATTATTTGCTGACGATATTTCTATTATAGTGACATCTAATAAAAAACTAAATACCATTTCAGAACATGAACTTGACATTAATAATACAATTGACAAATTATTGCATTGGCTTGACATTAACCATTTGATGATAAATTTAGACAAATCCGTTTACATCCAATTTAATCGATCAAATAATTCCAAAAATGACATTAAACTCAATATTAATAAAATCAATGAAGTAACGCGTACCAGATTTTTAGGTGTAATAATAGATAAAGACATTAACTGGAAAGAGCACATAGACAATGTTAGCACTAAAATTAATAAATTTGTTTATGCACTAAAACAAGTAAAAAATGTAACTAATATAAAAACTGCTGTGATGTCATACCACGCGTACGTCGAATCGTTGTTACGTTATGGACTAATAATGTGGGGTAACAGCACTGACTTCCAACGAGCATTCATCGCTCAAAAAAAATGCATGAGAGCAATTTGTGGACTTAAGCCCGACGACTCATGTCGACCAATATTTAAAAAACTTGGTTTGTTACCGTTACCGTCGCTTTACATTTACGAAATTTGTGTGTTTGTTATGAAAAATAAGCAACTATTTAAGACTGCAAATGATGTCAATCCTCGGAACCGACGAGATCCATATAAACTAGTGTTAAATGATTTGCCTAGACTGTCTAAATACAATAGTAACTGCTTAGCAATGTGTGTGTGCATTTATAATAAAATACCAAGGCATTTCAAAGCTTTAAATACTAAATTATTTAAAATTAAATTTCATAAGTGGTTACTCGAGTGTAGTTTTTATAGTTTAAAAGAATTGATAGATAAAAAATGTTGATGCTTTATTTTTCTTTAAAAACCATTGTTGTTGCTAAACTTGTCTTTAAAATTTTGCATGCTATGTTTTATCCTAGCTAAACATGCTTGTGCCTCAATTTGTATTTAACACCCCTGTATACCATGTTTTACGCAAATAAATATTCTATTCTATTCTATTCTATTCTATTTATGTTGTTAAGCAAACAAATTTTCGAACATATGAAGCAATATCCTTCAAAATGATTCAGACTGTGATTGATCGTGTGTTACGCAGTTAGGGTGCAATTTACCTCAAATCAATTTTTTTTATTTCACTGAATACTAAACCACTTATGGAACATCAGAAGCTAAGTGCACGGTTCCAATTGGTTGTTTCCTATGGAGAAGAGCCGGCAAGAAAGTCCACGGTTACTCTTTTGAAAACAATGATTTCAAGTTACAGTGCGGGAGGACAGCGCAGGCCTGTCGACAAGTACCAGGTACTTACCATTAACTACATATGTAGGTCATCTAAGCTAATTTATTAAGTAAAATTATTTTTGTAATCAAATCGGCTCCCTAATGGCGTAAAACCAGGCGCAAAAAAGAAACAATATTCATGATTTTTTTCCGAACCAAACCAAATAGGCGCGAAAACAAAAAAGTCCTGCGTTACGAGGGAAAAATACAAAAATACACAGAAAACTAAGCAGCCGCAATAACGCAGAGATTTGCTGCCATCTTCACCGATACGCACGTACTATTTATATTAAATTTCTTCAATATCTGTGAACAAAATATGTGTTTTGCACGTCATATTGCCTACTGCTTAGTAACAGGCGTTAGAAAGGAAAAATGTGCTTTTTAAAGAAATATATTTTCTTCTATAAAAGTTTTTTACTGTGCTAAAATAACCGGGTATGAATATGTTTTTGTTCAGATTTTACGTAGGTAGGATGGTAAAAGGTTACTGAAGGTCGTACCTGTATTGAAAAGATTTGTCGGAGTTGCTGACGAGCTGCTTCAAGGCCAAGGTCTCGGCTCGTCTCAGAGCAGTGCTATCGTTGTCCCGTTAGTGTCTTGATCAGCATATTGCATTACGACCAGGTATTAAATGAAAGAAAGAAAATACGTTTATTTGCAGTAACATGACGCATGAAAAGAACACAAACACAAAAAATAACAAGTTTGGGGAAAACATGCGTCACATCCACGCAAAACGGCGATCGCTCAGCATAATGCCTAAGACGTAAGACCCTATACGAGACGGAGCCCCATGAGTGCTGCAATAGTTATCAGCGACAGCCGTAAATAAATAAATAAATAATGTAAGTGATTAAAAAAAAATATTACAGCATGAAGTAAACGTGCACCAAGAAAAGAGTTTCGCTAAAGTTGTACCAGTTGATTAGGGCCTGGGTTGTGAAGAAACCTATTAGGTATGATTCTAGGTATAGAAAGATGAGGTTTCGACTTTTAGGTCGGGTAAAGTGTTACTGGGTTTTTCCATCAGAAATTTCTCAGTAGTAGCCCGTAGTCTGCATATGTGCCCGGTTGATGGCCATAGACTCGCCCCTTACTACATCTGGCGACATGTGGGTGTACTATACCTACACTTCTGCCTAACCCTTTTCTTTTTGGTGGGAAATCATCAAATGACCTCTCCCGCTCTGGGCCGAGCGGAAGGACGTGTCAGACTTTTACTGACTAAAATCCATCCGTGTTCCTTCAGTTGCCTGTGCCAGGGGCCACGGTATCTCTTTCGAACAACCCGCGGCCCTGGCAGGCATCGGCCTTAGCGGATCCCGTCAGTTCGTGCTGACATCTCTTTGAGTCGACCCGGGCCTGGTCCTTACCGGGCGGCGAGCTGCCCATTGCTCGCCGCCCGCAAGCCCGCGCCTACGGTGGCCTGGAGTCGGCTGTTGACTCCCGTCCAGGGCGTCTCCTGCGGCGACTAGGGGCGTGAGGGCGCAGAGATTGCCTTTCCCTCACGCGCTCCGCTTCCTCCTTTGTGAGCATTACTGCTTCGCAGAAGGAGGTGACGGCCTCTTCGGCCAAACCCTTCGGCACATACAGGCGTGATGTTATATGTATAGAAAGATTACAATATAGTATGATATTATCGTCTGCACGTGAATATAAACATAATTACACACTCAAATGCATGAAGATACGTGCAAAATATAATTTAACAGACCGTTAATTACGTACCAACGGTTTCCTTTACATAATTGTTATTTGATTACAAGATCTCATAAAGTGTTATTTGTTATTAGAAATTAATCACAGCACCTTCGCTGCAGATGACATTAATGTTGGTACGTTTTCTTTTACCTTTTATTTAGTTGTTACCTACTTTTCAAGCCTTACAGGGTGACCTATGTTTACATAGCATTGGTCTGTGATGCTGTGAAACTTTTCAGAATATTTAATATGTTAGTCCCTGTGCTGGATGTTATCCATCCCGTCATTTATCACACCCTCAATTTATCTGCATCTATAGGTCGACCGTTTAACTGTGACGTTGCCTGAGGTAGCTGCGCAGTGCGGGAGTCAGTGCTACATGAAATGCTTGTTTAACACACCATAACTTTGTCCGCAGCGACTATGTCTCTTCACCTTCATTTACCTAACGGTAACCGACTGCCGTCTACTGCCCATTACCAAACCACCAGCGTTTGTAAGAAAGCATGCACGTGTCCTCCCACAAGACTTCATGCAAAATGGCAAAGGTCTTGTAGGTAACATAAAGATTCCTAACAGCGAGTTCTGCTCCGAAATGATCCTTAGGCCCGAAGATCACTACTTGGTCCTTCCCTGGTGGTACAATTACTGCCAGGACCTAAAGGAAAAGCACGTGAAAGGTATTCAAGGAAACGTCAACTATGATGCTATACATAAATACATGTTAACTGAAATACAACTGTTTAAGAAGAGAGTGAATGAGAAAAATTTCAAGATGTCAGAGTTGGAGAAGGAATTAATGGCTTTTAATAATGCTATGTAGGTCTACATAACTATGTAACACAATAAATGTCTTCTTGAAATAGTTAACTGTTATAACCTTTTTACTTACTTCACTTCCACACCACAAAATTGTATAAGTAATTAGATAATAATAATAAAATAATAATAATATCCCTGGACATTTCACACAGCGCCATCTAGTCCCAAGCTAAGCAACCTAATGCTTGTGTTATGGTAACAAGATGGCTGATAAACTACTTATATACATTTTTTTTTTGTAAATACATACATATTATAGATAGAAAAACACCCAGACTCGGAACAAATACATGTAGGTCGTACAAATATTTGTTCCGTGCGGGAATCGAACCCGCGACACGCAGCGCAGCAGTCAATCGCTTAACCACTGCGCCAACCGTGCCGTCGTTAAGTGGAGTTAGGAGACGGACGGACGGTTATTGTTGTTTAATACTGGTATTCAGCTGCATCCGGTTTAGTGATGGGTAACTCATCAATTTTATGTGAGGATGAGGGAGCCCCTCAATTTACCTCGCGAGGTCCTCACGAGTTACCCCTCATTTGAGGCGAGGAATCGTATGACGGCGTATTCACCTCACGACTCGTGACTACTCGTGAGCCCGAACCGAATTCAGACGAAGCTCCGAGGGAGCGAGGCGGGGGCGGGTGCAACGACGACTCACGAGTACCCACGAGTCACGACTCTCCGATACTCACCTCACTCATTCTCAATTCTATAAACAATTTTTGAGTCGGTTCATTCGCTCACTGAGCTCACTCAATACTCACTCGCGAATACTCGCGAGTTACGAACTCGCTCGCCTCGATTTCCTATTGTCAATTTCAATTTTTAAGTGAGGACGCGTGAACGAGTGAGGTTATGAGGGATGAGGTGGTTCAATATTGAAATTTGAGTAATTCTTTCAATTTGCGATCATGAGTACCTCAAACGAGGTGCCTCATGAGTGAGGGACACATCACTAATCCGGTTAGAATGGAAGCCGACCCCAACATAGTTGGGAAAATTAGACGTGGAGTTGCGGACACCAGCCCAATACAGGGTGGCAGGGACCATGACGCGCAACCTGTTATCATGGATTCAGTACATGATTCTGAACCTCGCTGCGTTGAAAATTGTCATCGGTTATTTAAAAAAAGTTAGCTGAATTACCATACATTTTAACCGCGTAGGTATTGATATTATACACTTTTCTATGAAAAAGCAGATTTTTTTTAAAACCGGCGAATAATTTCTACGCTGGTCTAGAATCATGTGCTAAATTCAAGGTTACAGTTTGCGTGTTGATGTCCCTGCCCCCGTGTATACAATGCAAATTACAATACAGTACCTTTTTACTTTTTTTAAACTCCGGACTACTGGCCTAACACTTCGCTTCTCCGCGGGCGAATATGCGTGCCCAGTGCTGCACCGTTCCGCTTACGCCAAAGAAGGAAATGTTGCTCTACACGAAACCTGCCGTACGATGACAGGCTGCCTGCAACCGACCCCGGTCAGCGCACTATGACCCACAGCTGGCATAGTACCACCACAAGTCTGAAGAGAAGTTGCAAGCGCAGTAGAGAAACGCAAACAGGAATTTGATACCAGACATCCACTATCTGGCGCATAGTTACCAACAAATGTAAGTCCAACCAGGTAAAGTGGGATTACCTTGACGGAACGGCAGTGGGGTGTGATTGTGGAGCTATGTCGAAAACCATGCTCCACCTCCTGTCCACACCATACTACACCACATCATACCACATCACACCACACCACTCCGCACCACACCACCACACCACTTCACTGGTACTCAAAAATAATTGAAATTATGTATATATATATTTTTCCCTTTGTTTTGGTTTACTGTGTTCTCCTACCAAAGGTTTATAATAAAATACCAAACAATCTCAAACTATTAAATGTAAGATTATTTAAAAACAAATTACACAAATGGCTAAATGAATGTAGTTTGAAAGAATTTATGGATAAAAAATATTTACATTATATTCTAACATTAATGTACATACTTACTTAATTATAATTACCCTATAACATTACATTTTTGCATGCTATGTTTTATCTTAGCTAAATATGTTTGTGCCACTCTGATCTACCATGATACTATGTTATACTGATTCCATGTTTTACGCAAATAAATTATTATATTTTAGTTATCAATATCACTCAATCATTGTTTTTGGGGGGGGGGGGGGGGGGGCTGGTAATATGTGTGACAGGTTTTTCCTAGTGCAGATACCAATCTCCCATGAAGGATTTATCACAGGTAAGGTCTTCATATTTTTAAGGCGCCTTTGAGGAAGATAAATAAATGTTTATTTATTATCCTGCCCTCTGTATCTCAAAACATTCAGTCAAAGTGACTTCTGCGCTATCACCGAAAATGCTGTGGAAGAAGGCAATGTTTTGGGCTAACAACTTTTTTAAAATTAGGACGCACTGATACTACTGGATGCAAAGATTTCTTATTTCAGGCTACGGCATCTATTCAAATTCAAATATTTTATTTCAGATAAAAATCCATATAGCGTTAGTAGTAGTATAACTTAGCCTAATGTTAGTATTAATTTAAATTAATAATAATAAACAACCAATGAACCATGGAACTGTTCGTTCAATGTACACACCAGTTTATTTGGATTACTGTTCCAGAGGCCTTACCACGAGCTCTTAACGCGATCCAGTTTAGGCTGTTGGAAAGAGACAGAGCTATACAAGTCGTCTAGCGCCATCTCGATCCCTGAGCGTAAATTGAATCGCGTTAAGAGCTCGTGGTAAGGCCTCTGGACTCACCTTCGTAAGAGGGGAGAGTTGCACCGGTCTGAATACACATTCAGGATGCCATTGGAAGAGGAGCGCATGCGCGCCATCATGGATGCGCATCGCTTCCGCATGATCGCGGCGAACCCGTTGATGCACGCTTCCGCGAATATCCCTGATGCGCTACACCGCTACGGCAATCCCAAAAGCACCCTGAATGCGTTATTGTACTGTACGCGCAGGTCGCTGTATGCCCGCTGGGTATACTTGGACCACAGGCTGCACGTGTAAAACGACTGGCAGGCCTTAAAAAGCGTTATCTTAACAGAATTAGTACAGTGGGCAAATCTGCGGGCCAGCATGTTGCAACGGACAGCCAGCGACCTGCGTTCCCTGTCTATGTCTGCATTGTCTTTAAAGTCATCAGTGACCCAGTGACCCAAATACTTAAATTTCGAAACCCGACCTAAAGGAGACCCAGAGAGTGAGAGTTCAGGCAGCTGTTCATCAGCTTGCCTGTGTGGCATCTACGAGTATATTAGATGCTCTTCCAGAAAAACGTTACAATTGCGCTTAATAAGATACAGCTCTGTAATAACAGACACACGGCGTCGGCCTACCTATAGGGTTCCGCTGTCTTCCTTTAGGTACGGAACCCTAAATATATTGTATCGTTCATTGCGAAAACAACATCTAACCGAGTTTACCTACAAAAACATCATGATATCATGAAAGCAGTGTAATTAATACATTTCAAGTAGCTACTTACAATGGAGTGTTGAATAATGAGGTTGATAAGCTAAGTTTATCATTTTTATTGAACTCGGAAAAGGTTGTGTTGTTATTTGTACTTTACCGAGGACTTATTATCACTATTGTTCGATTAACTGTGCCTTATACATACATTATGTAACATAAATAAAGCAAAACTTCATACATCACCATTAGTTTTTAGTTAATAGCATAATACACCAAATCTTACTTTTTTTAAAGCTAACTATTATGTCAAGATAATAGTTAGCTTTAAAAATTAACTATCACTATTAAGAAAATCATGTTGAACCTAGCATAACTTTATGCATTTAAAATTGAGTCTTATATCCTTAAAATAAGATTTAATTTTCTTTGGCTCAATCGGCGGTTAGTATGGAAAAATTAATTTAAAAAACCCCTATATTAAAAGTTACTGAAATCGATTCAGCTGTCAATTATGAACAAACTACTTTCAGGACTTGCGGTTATTCTGTTACACCTTGCATGATATGGGACCGGTGATTCTGATTAATTTTTACATGCATCATGGCTTTTTCAGCATTTCGCATGCCTTTCCTGTTTTTATAGGGCCAACATTGAATTAGTTAGCGAAACTCCGCAGATATGATGGGTCGACAAATATCACGTCTGCGAAGTATGAATTTATTTATATTCTAATGTTCTGTTGAGTTTTTAGATACAGTTTTGTACATCAAAGTATCACACAGCACAAAAAAGTGGTACAAATTCGGAGAAAAACGTTGTTTGAGAAATTTCTAAGAAAATCAAATCTTTTTGGCCGTTTCTTCGCTTTCTCCTGACAATGTATTGTATAGAACAGTTAAATTTTACGACCGATTGTTCTTTACATACCGGAAAATGAAAACGTACGTAGTACGTACGTTCTCATCTCTAGCAGACACACTGTTCCTCCTTCTCCATTTAAAACCAGTAACCGTACCTCTCCGAGTTACCTCCATTCATTTCCCTCATATATAACTTTCAAAACTTGTATACTAACGCTTAGTTTTAAAGCTTAAACGTTGCCCCACACTAGGAATTTCTCCTGTATCGTGGGTGCGTTTACAAAGATTTAAACTCACATACACAAACAGCCACACCCGGAACCACTACTTGTAGGCCATAAAAATATTTGTTACGTGCGGGATTCGAACCCGCGACACGCAGCGCAGCAGTCAATCACTTAACCACTGCGCCAACCGTGCCGTCAAATTAAAAACGTCTTAAAAATATCAAAGTTCAAAATATAAAATTAAAAATCATAAATAGACTTTTTTTAAATATTTAAATCAAGGTAATTCCGTCCAAAAAGGTCACATTTGTGCAAGTACATATTCACAGGCCTATATGCGGAGCACGTAAGACGATCCTTACAAATAGGCAGCTATGTTTACAAACACGGCGAGCCCGATTTCCGCCGAACACCAGTGCGTCGATAAGGCATGTGCTTAGAGCCTGCATCAATGTGTACGCTGGAGAACAATGGATTTTTTACAAATTGTGAGTAACTTGAGGATGTTTTCATATTTATGTATTAGGAACTTACAGCATAGTTTAGGTATAGAAACTATTATTATCTCGTTTATTTATTTACTTATCTAATTACATTTTCAAATATTTCTTAAAATATTAGTATAAAAAACATGAAAAAATAGTGATCCACCGATATCGGGAGCAGAACAAATTAAAAAGCACTTATTAGCTAATAACCAGGGTTGTGATCTCTTAAAATAGTCGTAATTTCACTCTTAAATATAGCTTTGCTGAGAAACATAATATCAGTAGAGCCAAACTGTTTATTATACATAGGTGTCAACCAGGCGATGTACTCGTAACGGCGAGCGAGCGCCTGAGTTAGTTCGATAAAATGAAGTAGCAAATAGGCGTCTCGAACGAACTTCTCGACCGATTACAGTACGAGAGATCAGGAAGCACAAACTGTTCACAAGATCAGTACAATCAAATTTATTGCGGCATATACCAAACAGAGGCAACATTTCAAGTAATGTGCGACGAGATTGCATCCCTTGATTGGGTCATGAGGTTATATTTTTCAAGCAATAATTAATATGACATTTTGGTTTTACAGCATCTGTAATGCATGGAACGTAGGTACTTACGTTGAATTAACTCAATGATCTCAACGTACTTTTTATAATAAGGGTTCCAGATGGGTACTGCGTTTTCAAGTGGTGGCTGTATTATTGATTTGTATAGATGCAAGTAGGTAGAAGACCGATGAAATTATCTAGACGCTCTCATTACGAAACCAAACATTTTATAAGTTTTATTGACTATGTTGTCTACATGGGTGTCAAGATGGAGCTTTGAGACAAGATTTACGCCTAGGTCACGGAGGGATGAAACCTTGTTTAGGGCAGTGTTTCCAAGAAAGTAATTGAAATTCGTCACATGTTTTTTCTTAGTAAACGTAATGCTGTAACATTTAGAGACACTTAGGTGAAGCACTAATCTTTCAAAAAGTTTTGAAAGCCCCGACAACAACGAGATTGGATATGTAGATACATCACTCTTAGAGCCGCATTTATTAATCGGAACAATGTTTGCTCGTTTCCAGACATCCGGGAATACACCACTGGCAAGACATTTATTATATAATATAAACAAGGGAAAGCACAATGTGTCACAAGTATTTTTTAAAAAGATCGAAGGAATGCCATCTGGCCCTGGACCCTTAGAGGCATCCAGTGATTTGAGTTCTTTTTGAATTTTGTATAAAGGAAAGTGCAAATTACAAAGATTAATATTATCTTTATCAGGATAATAACTTAATACTCTTGAAAACTCATCATATGAAAAAAACATTTTGGTGTCCTATAGATAGCCCAGGCCCAGACATAAAAATGTCAAAAAAATTATCTGGAAACTCCCAAGATATGATTTTTGAACAATGAGGACCAGAGTAATACCCATTTTTAACCCCCGACGCAAAAACGACGGGGTGTTATAAGTTTGACGTGTCTGTGTGTGTGTATGTGTGTCTGTGGCATCGTAGCTCCCGAACGGATGAACCGATTTTGATTTTGTTTTTTAATGTTGTAACAGTGCGTTTAAATAATCGCACTGTTACAACATTAAAAAACAAAAACTTGTGCCAAATCGAAATAGGAGGTGCAGTGACTATTACATAATCATTATAAATTGTCATTTCCCAAATCGAAATTTTTGAAAGAAATCGTGTAATTATCGTCTGAGATAGTGCAAACTAAGTCATTGCCTTCAAGTAGACAAGAATTATCGTCGTTCAAGTAAAAACATTTTTTTTTAATTATCAAAACGTATAAAAAAAATAAAGTATCAATTTTAGCGTGCGCCTGATCAATCCATTCCTCGCAGAGTGAACTCTGCGAGGAATGGATTGATCAGGCGCACGAACATGAAGCAACTAGCGGTATTTACCTAATTTTGACCGTTCCTACGAAAAAAAGGGCGCGCCACGACGTTGCCAAATCGCTCGCTTACGCGCATATTATTATGTGTATCCTTTTCCTTAATGACATACTCTAAATTTACTTTATAACTCGTTGAATTAGATATTTTAATTTGGCGCACCTATTCAATTTCTTCCTGTATATTATTGTTTCAGTTAGTATTAACACTTTACATCACACAAGCATTCACTAAGTCGAGGTCCAGGAAACATAAAGCATCTTCATCAGACGAGGGCAGCATAGAAAATCTTCTGTACTATAAAGATTGCCAGCGTAATTCCAAACCGGAGGTGAAACAGGAAGAGATGCCTCGGATTTACCAGGAGCCCCCCCCGCCACCGCCCCCGAAGCAGCCCGAGTGCCCCTTCCCGAAGATGTGTTGCGCCCTGACCTGCGGCAATGAATGCGGTGGCAACCAGCCAGCTACGTCACACATGCAGAGCGGGGCATCCAACAACATTCAACGATTCCAGTCCATGCAGAACCCCGCAAACAACAACCTCCCCGGAATGGGAGGAGTTCAACCACAAATAATACAAAGAAGAAAGAAGAAGCTAAGGTTTCCACAAAACCATATGGATGGTCTTATGCAGCCTCCTCTCCCAACAAGAAGAGACTTCTCAGGGTTCACAAAAGAAAGAATTAAAGGTTTGATAGCCCAGGATGATGATATTAGGAAGATATTGAAGGATCTAGTGAGGGTCACCATGCAGAAGGTGGATCTGCAAGACATGATCATCAACCAGAAGAAAAGCTACGGTGACGTCAACACGGTGCGATCTGTAATATCTACGGTATATGACATAGATGATTACGTCGAATAAATTAAGGTATTTTTATATTGTAGGCACATACTCGTACATATCTTAAAACTCTTTTATGTACTTCTGTTGTTTTTCCATTAGTACCTACATTAACATCTAGTCCCTATCTACTAACGGTTAGAAACATGACCATGGTCCATGGTATTTATTTTTAATCGCATGCATAGAAAGTGTTACAAAATTTCTATGACATAAAATATTTTAGAATTTCGTTACGAGCCAGTTTAAAACTCTCGGGATTCTCACGTGGAATTCGCACAAAAACGGCCGCCAACGGAACTTTTGTTAACAATTATCATGCATTATCCTGTAACGAGTCGTCTGTTTGGTAATGCGATGCAAATTTGCAACAAAATACAGAGGAAGCCGGAATTATGTAGAAATTCATTCTTGCTACTATATTCCGGCTTATTTTCCTTTCCTACAGCTACGTGCTGATTTCAATAAGACCAATCTGCGTTATGTGATCAACACGACCTACCAATTATGCAATTAAAAGCAGTGTTCATTCAATTCTATCCCTCCGTGATTATTATTTGTCCACTTTTAATAAAGAAAACTCTAAAACCAGCCGCGGAGCACGTTTCTGGGCGAAAAAGAAACCAAAATGGCGCGATTCTTATTGTTTGATTTTTAAATAGCCGATGAGGTTTGCAATCAATGAGGTTGGAATTCTCTTGAGAAATGAATGAATTGGCATAAAAACTGTGGGAAAGTTTTATTTTCATGGTCAGGAAATAAATGTGGATGTTGGTCGGTCTTTATTTTAGTTTTTTCAGGATTTGAAAAAAGGACATGAATGTCGGCAAATAAAAGTACGGTTACGGAAACAAAACGTTTTCTGAAATCAACTGTTTCCCTGAACCTAACTGTAAGTATTGCCAACTCACCAAACTTACTTAAGCTAACATTTAAGTTACAACTTAGGATATTTTAACAAGGTGTAGGTAAAGCCACCTGAACTTGGAAGGTGTATGTATGCAGGCCGCAGAGAATAAATACAGTTCCAGGACATATGCTTAGAAGTGTAGGTACAGGTGAAGTGAACACAGAATTCAGACTTTATTTGTAATTAATTTTATTTATTTATCACATGAAATGTTTTTATTTATCACATGAATTTGGGTTTAACAGCTACAATATCATGTTGAAGGGTAAGTTAACAATAGATTTATCACAGGCCACTACAACATATTAACAAACTCGGAAGAGAAGCCAACTTGAATTCTGTGCGTTACGTAGGTACATATGTATGTACTGACGCCAGCAGGTCAAGCTACCCGAAACTGTCAAATTTTCCCAATCAACCTTGAACCTTAATGCTTTAGCGATAAAGTTGAAAATATACTATAGAAATTTGATATATTGTAGTAGCTTGATGTGCTGGCGTCTGTACTGTTAGGAATCTTTTGTTTCTCGTATCAGCTATGCGTTACGACTTCTATTTTACCGTACCTGTTCCTGATTTCAAAGGTCCATAGGGACATGGACCCATACCCATGGTCCTTATACTGTACCCACATTCAGAGCAAATAAAATTCGAATTCTGATGGAAACTCATCTTGGACTTCAATGAGAAAAAAAAACATTTTAATAAATTATTGAAATTTTAAAAGTGATTACTTTGAGCTCAAGTTCATGCTTCAAATAATTCAGAAAAGATAAATTCTGCTCTGAATTATTTGAAGCTTGAACCGGTGTCACTTAGTTACGTCAGGATTACTTTAAAAAACGCTGTTTATTCCTAGAAATAATACGAATTTGGTACATAATAAACTCGTTCGACGTGGAGTTGCTGACACCAGCCCGTATTATCTATTACCTACTATATACTACTATTCTCACCGAAGAGAATAACTAAAGGTAATTTGCAGACATTCTTAAAGATCCCGCTGAAGCTAAGCATCTTACACATAATTATGTCGTCTGATTGAAACTTCGGCATTGAACAGTCATTAACCCCATTATTCATAAACATTGCTCAAAGTTAGGTAGTGATTAGCGACTGTTTAACCATACATTTTTGACGTTTGAACGTCACTTATCTTTAATAATTGTTTATAAGTAAACCTGTATGCCTAAAATAGTTTAAAAAAGGCCAGACAACTCAATATCGACGTTAAGAGCAAAAGTTTTAGAACATCTCAAGAATCAAATAATCTTTACTTACCCCCAAAGGGCACGAGCGTAATGGTACTCCAATTTCCAAACTTAAGAGCAATATGAAAACTGAAATAAAACCTAAAATGCAAATGGCGGACGGCGAAAACACTTACTGAGTATTACTTATCGTACTTACTTACTACTTACGTTAATGTTAACAGCCTAGTTTCTCTGACGCGCCACGTGAAAGGGAATGTGTCTATTCGTGTGTTTTTGTAAGAAAAACTTTCATATTGGTTCCCGTTTTGGTGCCCTTTATGAAACCTTTACGCTTTCAACGTTGAGGTAGGCAGAAAGGCATAATATCGCAGGAGGGAACGACTTGGCGAGATTCCTTTTTAGTTTAAGTTTGGGGCGATAGATGGCGTTGCTAGTACGAAGATGTAATTTAACCCCACAAGATATCATATTGTCTAAATAGGGATTTAAAGATTTTTCTAAGTTCAGGTTCTCCGAGTAACTAAATAAAACACATCTAATACTCTTTCATCAAGACAGCAGTACAAAAGGAAGCAGTTCACACGAGTTATAAATGACGGTAGACAGACAGTAGCCACTCTGCGTAATAAATGATGACGTCATAGTAACATCTAGTTTCCTTTGTGTTGCGGTTAAAATACATTCGTTCTATGTTGTTTCCTATCTAACTATACCTTTTGCCCGTGATTTTGTCTGCGTGTATTACGGATATAGGTAACTTTACATTACGTACATTTGAAGCGCAATTTGAATTCTACGGTAATCTTTCAGAATCACCCATGAAAATAAATAACTGTTTACGGTCATACTCTGAAATCTAAGTTGAAACTAGTAGGGAATTTGATTTTCCAAACAAATGTTATCGAGGAATTTTTTACCCAAATACGGGCTGATTAAAAAAAAAAAAACAATTTTTAACCCACCTTAAAATCTTCTCCTTAGTAAAGTGTTATTCTGTATGACAGACAAGAGTGTAGGTAATCGGCAAGCGTTTCATTATAATTCATTCAATCATTCAGCAAGTCAACATCCTAAGAGTAACCTAATTTGAAAGATGAAAGGTCGCGATATTATTATTAAATATTTCTTTCAGACCATGGTGTCCATTTTGTTAGTAACAATGTTCTTATAGACTAGTGTTAGTAATAATTAAAACTAACCAAGACACAAAACACATAAAAAGAAAGTAAACTCAACAACAATCACTACTGTGCCATTCCATGACAAAAGGTTCAGCAATGATTGATGTAATTACAGTCTAGCCGACCAGCGGACATGCTAAGGATGCTGTAGGCGCTGCCGCGTTCTTAACGCACCAGGGATGCGCATCTTTTACGCATCGTAGCGTAAAAGCAGTCTATCTTCATCTGCCTAGCATTTTCCCAACTTTGTTGGGGTCGGCTTCCAGTCTAACCAGATGCAGCTGAATACCAGTGTTTTACATGGAGCGACTGCCTATCTGACCTCCACAACCCAGTTACTGGATAATACGATACCCCTTGGTAAGACTGGTTGTCAGACTTTCGGGCTTCTGACTACCCGTAACGACTGTCAAAGATCCACGAATGACAGCCGCGTGTTTTCCGAGGCACGGAGGGGTCTCGGTATGTAAAGATGTCACCCATCCACAGACCAACCGCGGCAAGCGTAGCTTAACTGTAAAAGCAGTCTATGCACTACAGAATCGCCACAGCCCCATCAGGGGGCCTAAAACGGCCACTTTAAGCAATACCTCTAAAAGCTATTCATTTCCTGAATTTTCAGCAGATCATTGGCAAATCCTCTAATTTTCGTAAAATTTCATTTCGTATTTGGTGTAAACATTGTCGCATGAATAAAATAAAAACCATAATTTTATCGGTAAATTTTTCTTTACAGATTTTATTAATCAAATTGGTTTCTATATTTTTTATTTCTATAGTTTAAATGTTATTTCATTGTGATATGAATTGCACACAGATCATATTATGAATTATCAGTTTGTGACCATTTTACGATTTTTAATATGATTCATATTGTTATCCTATTATGATTCTGCCAAAGTGGCCTTTTTAGGCCCCCTGCACCCTGAACGCATTATTAAATTGGACTCGGAGGGCACTGTAAGACTTGAGTATAGTCGGCCCACAGGCTGCACGGGTAGTATGATATAAAATAAGACCTAAAGAGTGTAATTTTTACTTCTGTCGAACAACGTATACGTACGTACAACGACGACGTAACGTATATATGTCCGTTGCACTTTATCTTGCAGACAGATTCAGTGATTAATTTAGTGTAGTATGATCAGAAGCTTTATAAATATCCTCTCCCTCCCTGTCTTCCTAAAAAGACAGCTAAATTAACTCAAACCCTTTACTACAGTAGGTTCTGGAATGCGTTTTCTGACAGTTTTATAATGGGTTTCGTTATTTTGATTTATTTATGTGCATACAAAACACTTAAAAATATATGGTATACCAGCTGCGCCCCGCGGTTTCACCCGCATAAGTGACAATCCCGTTAGAATGTCGGATAAAAAGTATCCTGTGTGTTTAACCCTGGTTAAAAACTATCTGTGTGCCAAATTTCATCCGAATCCGTTCAGTAGTTTTTGCGTGAAAGAGTAACAAACATCCATCCATCCATCCTAACAAACTTTCGCGTGTATAATATTAGTAGGATGAATACTTAACTATAGATACATTTTACTCATCATCTAGGCAGATGATGAGTAATTTGAAATGATGAGACTTTTCCTAACTGGAAAGAAAGAAAAATGCATTTACTTTTTCTTTCTTTATTGGCATTACATCAAAAAAATACACCTTAAAACTATAAACAAGCAGAAAGCAAAGATAATAATGCCAAACGGGCATCAGCTCAGCATAGTGTCAGATGACAATACACAGTTGTACTACTTGATGCTGATTTTCAGCTGCAACTATATTGTCCCCAATAGTTGCAGATTAAAAATCGATAGAGTAGACAAACGATTGTTTTGTATTTATGAAAGGTAGATTGTTTTATGTTGATGAATTTATTTTAAAATTTCAAACAATCTACCTTCTCCCAACTATGTTGGGGTCGGCTTCCAGTCTAACCAGATGCAGCTGAATACCTGTTTTTTACATAGAGCGACTGCCTATCTGACTTTCACAACCCAGTTACTGGGTAATACGATACATCTGGGTAAGGCTGGTTGTCAGATTTTCGGGTTTCTAACTACCTGTAATGACTGTCAGATCTATTAATGACAGCCGGGACCAAAAATTTAACGTGTTTTTCGAGACACGAAGGGGTCTCGATATGTAATGGATGGTCACCCATCCACGGACCGACCTCGGCAAATTTAGCTTAACCTTCAACCAACTCGTGTGGCTGTTATTACTTAGTTACGAGTACCTCACAATAGATATACACTTGACTATACATACGTGCAACCGGGAGTTTACCAGGATCTGTTTATACTGTTAATATTGTGGTTATTTCAGCAATCCAGTTTGTGCGTGGGAGCGGAACTTCGAATTGTAATATTGTTGGTGGATTGTCTACAGTTTCATCCACGTGCATGAGAAACCTACAAAAAAACATTACGTTACGACTACAGTCGGGCAATCCTGAAGTGCCCGACCGTAGTCGTAATGTAATGTTTTTTTGTAGGTTTTTCTGCGCTGCGGTATTTTTTTTAAAAATAGATAGATTGACAGATAGATAAACCATTTATGTGGCGCACACAAAAAAGACAGCGCAACACACAAAAGTACATCATCATCATCGCAGCATTATGCTGGGATTCCCATCTCATTTTGGCCTCGCACAGGCCTTTTTTTGTTGTTTAGTTTTTTTTTGTTCTTAATGTAATTTTCTTAGTTTAAAATGCTCCTTTTTACTGTTTGTATTTCCTATGCATGTCCCAATTAAAATATTTTTCTTTCTTTCTTTTTTTGGGTTCCGTACCTCGAAAGGAAAAAACGGAACCCTTATAGGATCACTTTGTTGTCCGTCCGTCTGTCTGTCTGTCAGGACCCGTTTTCTCAGGAACACGTGGAGGTATCAAGCTGGAATTTATATCAAATACTCAGGTCTACTGACCCTTGGAGCTGTGAAAAAATCAAACTTCTAAGCTAACGCAATCAAAAGATATAGTCGTTTATGCCGCAAATTTTCGACACTCGCAAGGAATCAAAACCTACAGGGTACTTTCCGTGAACACAGAATCTTGAAATTTGGTACGAAGCAACGTCATATAGCACAGATAAAGGAAAAATTGCGAAACTCGTAAATTTTTAGTTACATACCTACAAATTTGTACGGAACCCTCGGTGAGCGAGTCCGACTCGCACTTGACCGTTTTTCTTTTAGTATTGAGACACACTGTAGCCCGCGGCTTTTGTTGGATACTAAGTTGAACCACACGGCCCGCTGAGGGGTGGAATTTATAGAAAAAAACAATCTCGGTTCATCTCCAAAAACCATCATCATCTGCCTAACCCTTTCCCAAATATGCATCAGCATCAACACCCTCTCCTCTGTACCTATTTTTTTTGTTCTGATTTTTCATGTCTGTTTATATATTCAATTCAATTCATTTATTTCAGACAATGTCCTTAACTATTACAAAATTAAAATCAAATAAAACATTAAAATAAATCAAGAAACAAAAATTAAACAATTACAGTTACAGTATTTGACAACACGGTTGGCGCAGTGGCTGAGCGATCGACTGCTGCGCTGCGTGTCGCGGGTTCGACTCCCGCACGGAACAAATATTTGTATTACCTACAGGTAGTTGTTCCGGGTCTGGCTGTTTGTGTGAGTTTAAATGTTTGTAAACGCACCCACGATACAGGAGTAATTCCTAGTGTGGGGCAACGTTAAAAAAAAACATAGTTAATATATGCGTGTACATTAATGGTTAAATAAATATGTTAGGGTCGGCTTCCAGTCTAACCGGATGCAGCTGAATACCAGTATTTTACATGGAGCGACTGCCTATCTGACCTCCACAACCCAGTTACTGGGTAATACGATACATCTGGGTAAGACTGGTTGTCAGATTTTCGGGTTTCTAACTACCTGTAATGACTATTAGATCTATTACTGACAGCAGGGACCAAAAATTTAAAAAAAAAACCAGTCTTACCCCTTGGTAAGACTGGTTGTATATTGATTAATAAAATAAAAATGCTTGTCTTGTATACATAGGAATATTTATTATAAAGAACAGTATGTTAGCAGATCCACAAATGCACGAAGAAATTTCAGGAAAAAGCAGTGTTTACAGAAACTCTTACTGTTCGAAATGTTTTGGCGTAAACTGCAACGTATCTCGGTAGTAATCTGTGTACAGTGCGGATGGAAAATAAATGCTTTTAGCATTCTACAATTTCCTTTTTTTTAATACTAATCTTAAGCGTTGTATTCTTGAAAGTTAATACCAGGAGAGAGCTTGTGGGCCAGTGGTAACGGCGCCGACTTACGAGTCGTATGTCGTGGGTTCGAACCCAGACAGGCGCTTTACTTTGTGTAAATAATGTCATCACCACTGCTTTCCTTCATCCAACGGTGAGACCGTTGGGGGAAGGAAACATCGTGAGGAAACTGCCATGTACTAGAACCAAAAATTTGAAGACAAGTGACATCTAACAACCCGCACCGGGCCCGCGTGGTGGATTACAGCCCACTCTCTCTCACAGAGAGGAGGCCAGTGTCCCAGCAGTGGGAACATTATAGGCCGAATATTCAAATACCAGAATGGTTCACTTAATAAGCCGAAGGTGATGCTCATAGTTAACTATACAGTTTACGGACGTTCCCAAACATAATTGATCCCAATTCAATTCAAAAGGTTCGGTTCCTATGTGTGGCTTTTGCTATCTTCCGCATAAATCCGGATTCAGGGCCGCTACTGAGAAATTCCTATTATAAAAACCGAATAACATTTTTACTGACCTGAGTATCGAAACCAGAGGGCCTGGACAGCTAGCATTCGCTTTCAAAGCATTTCCTAGTTCTACAACGACTTTCAACAAGATATGTAAACTTTTGGGTACTTTATACCAGTTAGCGATAACGATTAAGGAAAAGTATCACTCGCCGAGATACATAGTTTTCTGATTTTGCCGAAGATGTAAATTATGTTTGGCATGAAATGTTAGAACTTTTTACGGAGCCAAATTATACAACAAAATACCCTCATGATTTAAAAAAAAAACACTTTCAATGCATTCAAATCTCAATTCGCTGAATATACATACAAGCTGTTGTTTTGTATCCTCGTCAAATTTTAGGAGGCTGTTATGAAAGACATAAATAATCAAATAAAATTACGATCCCTGGTAAATATTGAATACATACTTGTTTTTTTAGTTATTTAAGTTTGACAGTATTTCAGAATACACCACTATCAAAGAACAGAATCGCGTTATGGTATCGTATAAGCGGCCGCGTTTTTATGTGTGTAAAAGGGCAGTTACAGTGCGGTCTCACACAGGCCGCGTTTTAAAATGTGTGTCCCACACATGCCGATTTCCGAAAATTTGAAAAAAATACCTACTTATTATATTATTGATTCGTGTCGAGAATCAGTAGCATAGTTACCTCATTGAATTTGTCGAGGATGCAAAACGACACCTTGTATAAACATAAATAACACCCTTCCTAAAAGCTGAATGAATTGCATATCATAATTGCTACCGTGACATCTGTGACGAACTTTATATTTATGTTTTGATAGTAAATATCTTTAAACCTAAACCCAAAAAGTTATGGGACATTTATGATTTTGGTTTTTTTTTGGTAGGGCAGAGATGCAACCAATATTTTACCGTCAGGTATGTTTAAAGTCACGACATCACGATTGCGGGCTGCAACAAAAAAAAAAAATAGGACAGAAAAAACTGAGGCCCTAGGTTCGATTCCGGGGTCGGACAAAGTGTTATTGGATTTTTTAGAAAAAGTCGTAGCGGAAAAACTTAATATCAAATTATCCGACCTGAGAATCAAACCCAGAATTCAGGTGCACTTGCGACCACTGATCAATGGGGTAGTATAGTTAAAATAACCAGCATGTATATGCTAATCTTGTAACTTCATTCGACCGCCATAACCCAAGAGATCGCTGGGCAAAAACAAGAACTTACTGATTGGTATTCAGTTGAATGTGGGAACTAAATTGATACATACGAATTCTTCTAATTTTGTCTTTTTTGTGTATCATTATTATAGTTTTTCTATATGTAGGTACATGCTTCAATTGTTACGAATGTTACCCTATCATACTAATATTATAAACGCGAAAAGTAAGGATGGATGGATGGATGTTTGTTACTCTTTCACGCAAAAACTACTAAACGGATTTTAATGAAACTTTACAGTTATATAGCTTATACATCAGAATAACACATAGGATTCTTTTTATTCCGATATTCCCACGGGATCGACACTTATGCGGGTGAAACTGCGGGGCGCTGCTAGTTAGTAATAAAAATGAAATTTTCATAAAATATTGTTTTCATTTAAGTATAACTCTTATTCAGTGTTGCTTAATTTATTATTAAAACTTACCAATTGCCACATTATCATTACTATAATATACGCAAATGCTACTACTTAACTTAAAAAAAAAACTACGGGGAAACCCGCGCTACGCACTACTACGCGAGTGCTACGCGGCTACGAGTGCTTAGTAATCATTGCTACGCGCTACATGCAAACACATCGACTTCGTAATTAAAATGCTGCTCGAGTGCTTCCTAGTCTAATAAAGTGGTAAAAACTACCCACAATCAACTGATTGCACGTTTTAATAACCAGGCGTCAAGTTTGGGTGTGAGGGGGACGGACGTAGAGTGACGTAGTGCCGTCTCTCTCGCTCGCTGAGGTTGAAATCTGTGTTGCGAGTGGCCGACGAACGTTGGGCGGGACCGTAGATCGAGGCATAGTATAGATGTGATAGTCTTCAATACTTTTGTATCTTTTTAAAGGTTTTTCCATTTCGAAGTTAATTATGCGATTTTTGATTTTATTCGTAAGTTACTGTTTATCGTTTGTAAGACTTAAGATATAAGAACCATTTTCATGTAAATGATAGCTAGGATGAAGAATGAATCTTTGAATTTAATATTCGTTTATCAAAGAAGTTAATATGAAATAAGGAATAGAAACGCCTGATTTAGTTTTGAGTGCAGTCTCTTGAAAGACATACAGTTAATTAAGTAGGTAATTCGGTAGTTATTCTGTAATATAATTTTATAGGTTCAAAAATATATAACACTATTTTAAAATCTCCTAATTTTAAGACCACATTAGTAAGTGTAAACGACATATTCTTAAAAATGTAACGTTTTTAAACTATACAACGCACTTTTGTGAACTTACTTACTTTTAGATTCCTTAGTTAAATAATTACCTAATGTTTAACTGTGGGCTTTGACAAATCTAGGTGGTATAAATGAGCTTTGAAAGAGATTTATAAGATTAAGTATAAATTAACTAAATAATGTTATGATCTATTTTTTTAAAATAACCGACGAAATTTTTTAACGCAGGGTTTCCAGAGTCGTACTGAATCCATGGTAGGTAATAGGTGATGTCCCCGCCACCCTACACAAATATATCAAACAACAATTTTTTATTGAAAAAAACGAAAAATACACCTTCAAAAATGAGTCACACCGTAATGTGATTCGTGTGCTAATCACATTACCTCTTCATTCTTAAGGGTTGAATAAAATCAAAAACCTACCCGAAAATAATTACTCAGACCCACACCACCACACATTATCATCAAGAATACAATACAAACAAATGTTTTAATACCCTTCTCTGACGTCGCTCATCCCACGCAGCGCCGCTCTATGCAGCCAAAGGTCTATGGTCGCTGTTTAAAAGCACGGCTCTTTCCCGCCCAAGCACACTCGCTAGCTAAACCTTAAGGGCATAGGCCATGCACTGATCACTTACAAGCACAACCAGTGGTGAAATAACGAACACAAGTCAAACTTTCATTCAGTTAAAGGTAAGTTTTTGTAATATATTTTTTTTAATTTTTTGGAAATTTTACGGTTTTTGAGATTATTTTTTTTCGCGTGTTTTCCTATTTTTCGATGTCTTTTGATTAGGTTATTCGCGTAATTTGTGATTTAAGAAAGAAATATTTATGATTTATTTAAAAATTCGTAAAATATTTGTGTCCCGATAAAAGTTTTAAAAGTTTTAAGGTTTCGGTTACGGGTCTAAATGTTGTTTCTAATGTAAAAGACAAAAAAGATTTTTAAGTGCCGAAGTTTCAAACACCTTTAAAAAAGTGTTTGAAACCAATAATATTTCGTAATTCAAACGTTCAACGTTCACGCTCATAACAAGTCATTTATTCACAAATTACTTACTTTTACTAAAGAATATAATAAATAATGAATCTTACGCCTATTTCACGAATCGTATTTTAATGATAATTTAAAATTGCAGATTGATGAATATAAATAGTTTATTTGGTCAAATAGGCAGTCGCTCCATATAAAATATTAGTATTCAGCTGCACCCGGCTAGACTGGAAGCCGACCCCCACATAGTTTTGAAAAGTCTAGGCAGAGTTGTTTGAAAGTTTCAAATAAAATCAAAAGGCTGGGTAGATTTTGTTGAAAGATAAAATAAAATCATCAAAATAAAATAAAAAAACAATCTTTTGATAAATAAAAAACAAACGTTTGTTTTCTCTATCTATTATTAATTTCATCACAAAATAACGAAAGATTTACCAAAACATTTGCTTCAGGAAAACTCGAGCAAATAAGATAAAGGGAATACTTGTGAGCCCGCATTTAATCCAGCCGCAACTAATCCATCCATCCACGTATCCAGTTCAATAAGTTTATTCTTATTAGATTTATTCTTTCTCCAAAAACAAATAAATATTGTGTGAAAATACGTGACTAGATACGAATTTTATGACCACAAAGGATAAGGGTAAACGGCGACATTTACCGAAACATAATATTAATTTAAATCACCACTGAAACAGTCTTAAAATTAAGTTTTTAACAGTCATTATAAACTAGCTTTTACTAAGATGATAAAAATATTACACTGGATAAACTTCTTGTACTAAATTTCAAAAACAAAAACTATCAAAATAAAAATATTAAGAATAGAGTATAAAAATACTCTATATTATGTACACCATGATAAATTAAGCCATTTTAACTAGTTTATATTAACTAAGTTGCTTTAATGTTACAAAGTCTAATGAGTTTTTTGTTATCTCCGTATTTAATAAAGCCACAACAAGCAAAACTACAAAATTTACTTAAACATACTAAAAATTCTAGCCAAAGCTGTATTAGGACATGAAAATAATAAGCCCTTTGTAAATTAGCTGACGAATTTAATACTAACATTCATGCGCAAGCAACAGTTGTCGGGAATAAGCGCTGTGTGTGTTTTGGCATACAGTTTATTTTAGTGTCGATAAACTTAACTTGGAGGTAGGAGCTCACGAGTGGTTTGAACCCAAGCATGCACTTTACTTTGTGTAAATTATTTCATCACCACTGCTGATAAAACGGTAAAGGAAAACATCGAGAGGAAACCAGCATGTCCTAGAACAAAAAATTAGTACACATGTGAAATGACCAACCCAACAACCCGCACTGGGCCCGCGTGGTGGATTATGGCCCATTCCCTATCACAGAGAGAAGGCCCGTGTCCCAGCAGTGGGAATATTATAGGCTGATCATGCTAAATCTTAACTTAATATGTCGCTTATTTATAAATAATAATGTATTTAGGCACATAAAGGTTTTGCACAGAGGGAGTGCACGAGGGAACTAACAAATTATGCATTATTAATTATATGGTGTACAATTGTTAGGTGAAGCGTGTCTTAACTAGCTAGATCGCTGAGTAATCTGTATTTTTTTTCTGCTGAGCAAAGACCTCCCCTTTTTCCTTCCAAACTTCCCGGTCTTGCGCGATCTCAGGACATGTTGGCCTTATAAACGTTATCAGGTCGTCACACCACCTTCGCCAATCTGTATTTGGGGGAAATATTTAAAATGATGTTGCAATTGTTGTAACTCTGTTACTCTAGCTAGTATTATCTCGCTGTTGAGATAAAACCTGAGATTTTCACGCTATTTTGTGATTGAAAGGGAAAAAGTCTATCCTTAATACAAATTGTATGTTAAGCTTGGGCTCTGAGGGCTTATAAAGTAATTTACTCATATACCTAACTCCTTTTTCAGCCCGTTGGACGTAATTTTTGTTGTATTTTAAATACGCAACAGACTTTTAAAAGTTTGTAATTTAAAGTCCCCTTGATTGTAATTACGTTGAAACATAACTGCTGAAGTGTAGGTGTACTGTAGGTACACATCTGCCTAACCCTTAGGGGGATATACGCGTGATGTTATGTGGTATGTTATAGTTACATTCATTTCAATAGAAACTCACGGAAGAAAATAATAACAATAATATTTGAATTGTCACAAAGAAACATACATTAGTATACACTGATAAACAGGTTGCTAACTACACTGCAAAAGTCTGTATACAGATTTTGTGAGCCCTGTCTCTTAAACTAAGATAGCCTGTATCTTAAGAGACAGTGTTCAGCTGTGAGGTTACTTAGAAATAGGGGTTATACAACTGCGGACTGTGCAAATTTATTGTTCGTGTTAACAGTCAAGATTTACTTTTTAATAATAGTGATAAACCCGCCGACACGACTTCCAATCGACTGCACCAAATTGGATAATTTTTTTTTGTGTTTCGATTGTCAGGACAAGGTTTGTTTACACAATTGGACCCGGTAGGTGGCGCTGCTTTTTCGGGCAGAACGACGTCTGCCGGGTCCGCTAGTAAAATATAAAAACCTATTAAAATCAAATGATATAATTGCCATTACAACCACTAATAAATAGTTGAAATTAGAATTCTCTGTATGTGTGTACAAAAACCACCTCTTGTGGAATAGGATGTTGAGATCTGTATGGGAAAATCTATGAGGACGAAGTCCCTGCAAAGTATAGCCTAATATGAGTAGGTCGTTGAGATTTTAAAACGAATCCTAAACAGGATCATATGAAACTCATACTAGCCGACCTATTCTGTAAACATCTCACCGTGAAAACTCAGGTGAAGTGAGCGTGAAGTGAGCTGTCCATAGTCCAGTGTCAATCCCTATCATCAGGTGGAATAACAGCTGAATTCACCTAAGTTTTCACGGTGAGTTTTATACAGAATAGACCGGCTGGTTTACACCTATTTTTATCTCTTTATTTCTCGTCGACGAGCATCGTGCGAGTACCAGGAATATGTAATTAGGACGTCCGTATCGCGAGCCGTAACATGTCACTCGTAATAGAACCGTGTAACGTGCAACACGATATGGCACGCAGCTGCATTTAATGTTACACTCCCGTTTATTATACATACTAGCGACCCGCCCCTGCTTCGCACGACTACACGCTTTACTACTTGGCAATACACCGAGATTTTTTTTATAAGGAAAGAGATTTAAGATATTTGAATGTTTTTGATTATAAAGTACTTACCGTACTACCCAATAACTGGGGTATGGAGGTCAGATAGGCAGTCGCTCCATATAAAATACTAGTATTAAGCTGCATCCGGTTAGACTGGAAGCCGACCCCAGCATAGTTGGGAACAGGCTAGGTGATGATGATTGTAAGTAAGTTTAACATTACTGTTTTATACAATATACATAAACATATACTAAACTGCAGAAATAAGATCTAAATTATGGTGAAAACCACATCAAAATTCGTTATGTAGTTTAGATAAATAACGCGGTCACACAGACAGACATGGACACGAAAAGTGACTTCGTTTTATTTCTATGTCTTGGATATACATGTAATGTTATTAATTTTCCGGAATACTTCACTCGTGTCGAACATTAATGTTTATTATATATAATTATGTACCTAATAGGTACAGGTGAACGTTTTTAACCAATAGATACAACATTTGACGCAGTTGTAAGTTTCATAATATTTCAAGTAAGGTGTTTGTATATTTCATGATTTTGTTTTCTCCCAGGTGATTACAAGTTGAGAGGAGTAATCTTGCTTATGAGTTTGTAATTTTCTTAGTTGGGCTTTTGGAACAATGCTTTATTCTTTATTTCGACTCGTGGAGGAGAGAGAAATGAGACTTATTTATTTATACACCGTTTAATTTTGATCAATTCGAAAAAAAAATCAGCTGATCAACACATTATGTCGAGTTATGCGACCATAAATCAATGGATCAACTGATTTTTTTTCACGATTTCAGGGTTGGTCCCGTAGTAAAAGTTGTTCATAATGATGAGTACAATGACCCCTTTTAAGGAATAAAACGATCAAAATTTAACGGTGTATACTGTACTTTATTTAACTTTATTCGAAGATTAAGTAATTTAATAATTTAGTAATTTTGAAATTTGAAATTTTGATAATTATTTCATACAACTGTCAAACGTCAACTTTATTCCTCGAATAAAAGTTATCTGGCGATAGAAAAATCAGCTCTTAGAACTTAATCTACGAGCCCTTTTGTCATTCCTTATCATAACATCACGATTGTACTTTCTGAAGGGTGAGGCAGAGTTGCACGTATAGTACACCCAATATTTCGCCAGTTATGTTCAAGGCCCATGTAATATTTGGTCGAGCATTTTGTCCGGGCATCGAACCCAGGACCTCATACCAAGCAAGTAAGCCTCGTTGGTCTAACAACGAGTTTGTCCCTGCAGCGTCATTCCACAATCCTACTTCCTAATTATAAATGGATGGATGGATGTTTGTTACTCTTTTACGCAAAATCTACTAAACGGATTTGGATGAAATTTGGCACACAGATGGTTTATAACTAGGATTAAGATATAGGATACTTTTTATCCCGATATTTTTAAGGGATCAAAACTTATGCGAGTGAAACCGCGGGGCACAGCTAGTATAAAATAACCATAACGCCGGGGGTTATGTTACTTAGTGCAAAACTAAACTTTTCTGTAGGTACACCAGTTGCACCTAGATTTAAAACTTTATCTACCAAAGGCAAGGCTTTAGTGAACTTCTATGGTTTGAATAACTAACAAATAATATCTAACTCGACACATTTTTTTTGTGACCACGCGTCAAGTCAAGAACTCGTTATACTCATATACTTCGTTTCAAAACACAAATAGCGGACGCTGGTCGTACAGCTGCTGGACTAAACTGGGCTGGCCATATCTGTCGCATGTCGGAGCAGGTATATGCAAATGCCACCCAAATGGCAAGAAACGAAAGCGCGGCAGGTCAAGAAAGAGATGGCGGGATGAGCTGGACTCCTTCTTATAGGATTGGCCCACAATCGCAGTAGACCGGGAAAAGTGGAAGGGGGATGGGGGGCCTTTGCCCTACAGTGGGACAACACAGGCTTATAATAATAATAATAATTTAATAATAATAATTTATTTATCTCAGACAACCTGTAGTCCATATTTTACACTCATACATTAAAATTACTTATAAACTATTTAAAATTATAAACAGATAAAAACCCAAACTAAAATTGTGACTAATTAAATTAAAATATTCATAAATAATAATAATTAAAATTGTCAAAAAATTATAAAAATGTCAAAATAATTTAAAAATAAAATGTCAAATACTAAATTATCAAATCGTGAAATATTATAGAAATGTCAAAAAATTTAATAATAATAATGCGACCACTATACCTTTGGTCGCAACTGCTACTTCTGACCATGAGATTCTCGGTTCGATTCCCGGGTCGAGCAAAATGTTATTGGGTTTTTCCATCTGCAACTTCTCATTAGCAACCCAAAGTCTAGATTTGTCCCCGGTTAATGGCAATAGGCTCGCCCACTATTACATGGGATTTAAAACAGAACTAGCGAAATGTGGGTTTACTTTAGGTACACTTCTGCCCAACCCTTCGCGCCCACACACGCGTGATGTTATGTCTGTCACATTTGTGTATCACTAAAACAACAATATATCACGGCTAATATACACTTTGTCGAACAAATATGTCAGAGAAATCAATACCTATAGAAATAATTTCCGTGGAGCTTCGAGCTTACAATGTTTTGATAGGTGAGCGAAAGTTTTGAAGTGGGCCCGTCAGAACTTCTTAGTGATAAATGGCTTGAAATTGTAATCATTGTAATTGATAAACGTCATCGATATTAGCTCATCAGTTACTTAATGTTTTTTGTTGATAAAAGTTACAGATATTGCTGACTGCATTGGCTAAAAACATTTTTGAAAAAAAAAAAACAACCGACTTCCAAAAACGACACTACAAAGTAAACTAGATGGACTGACCCAAAAATAACTTTAATTTCGGAAGTCGGTTTTTCGTTGTTTGCCACCGACTTCCGAAATTAAAGTTATTTTTCACTTTGTAGTGTCATTCTTGGAAGTCAGTTGTTTTTTTTTTTTTCAAAAAAGTTTTTATTTTTCACTTTTAAGTTGTAATTTTTACCAGTAATTTTGGATCAAAAAACCAAACTACTGAACCGTTTTTGATGAAATTTCTATGGGACCATTTGGGAAGTATAACCCTTTCAAACAAAAAAAGAATTTTTCTAATCGGTTGGCAAGCGACGGAGTTATGCGCGAACAAACAAAAAATACAAACATCCGAATTGAGAACCTCCTCCTTTTTTAGAAGTCGGTTAAAAATAGGTAGACATAATTTTGATAATATTTCAGTAATCAATTTAATAACAAATATATAACTTACTTACTAATTTCTAATATTATAATATTTTACGTAAATGTCACTGCAGGTAAAAACATCAACATTTTTTAGTCAGAACGATAAAAAATATAAGTTTCACTTCTCATGCTCTAAAAGTTCGTCTTTATCTTGTGCGTAGGCGACATATAGTCGCTTTTTATGTTCTAGTGCATAAAGTAATTTTTTTTCTAAGACTAAGATAATCAGGCCCAACAGCACAATACAACGTCGCAGATTAAATTCGTTATTTTATTTCATTTGCTTTAATTTATATCACTTCCGTGTTTTCTATCGTTAATTTAAAAAAACCGATAAAACAGTGGTCATTTATTATTTAAAAACGCAAACAAACGTTTTTATGACTTGGCAGTACGAAGTACCCAAGTCGAATGAAATGTTGAAAATTAAAAAAAAAAAAAACTTTTTAAAAGTTTCGTGGCGGGAATTAGCCATTCTCTTCTTCAATTTTGCCACATTTTTTATTAATTAAATACTGGTATATAAATATACCTATCATTATCAGATAATTCTCGCAAAGAGACTATTCAAAAACACGAAAAACTTATGAGACAAAACAGAACAATACTACTCTTCATCTCTGTAGTTCCATTAGGTAAACCTGGCTGTTTGCTTTCACTCTGCAATACGTGATACTTGTTCAATAGGTATTCTTCTCTGCAATATACAATTTTCCAAAACCCCTCTTTAAAGCTTTGGTTTCCCGAGAAAGTGGTGAACGGTGACACAGTAACAGCTGTCCAAATACAGAGTGTTTTTAACCGACTTCAAAAAAGGAGGAGGTTCTTAATTCGTATGTTTATATATATGTCGCAGCCAACTGGTTAAATTAGCCGTTTAGTCAACCGCCAGGCCTTTGGAAGTTGGCTGCGACATAAATATATATTTTTTATGTAGGTTCGGGCATAACTCCGTCATAATATATAGACGGATATTTATGCAAAATTCTTTTTTAATAGATAAGGTATGTCTCAGGGATGGTCCCTTAAAAACTTCATTAATTTTTCTTGGGTAGTTTTTGAGTTTGCTTCTTCAATAATACGTTTTTTTCCACTTAGGGCTGATTCCTCAATCGACAGATAATTTTTATTCGTGAAATAAAATTGACGTCTGACAGATTTTGTATGGAAGATTTGTCAAAAATTGAAAATGTTTTTTTTTTCCGATTTATTGGAGGAATACTCCGATTAATCTGAAAAAACACTGGAAACCGTCGAGTTAACGCAACTATCTAATCGGCAAAACTGAAGAATCTGTGAAACTGACTAATCAACGAAACTGGCGAATTAAATAAACTGACGACCGAGGGAAACTGACCAGTGTTACGCGGACTCCTTATAGAAGAGCAGAAGTTGAACTGCACTGCTTTTTTGTACTAAGTCATAGAACAAAAAGCGGTGTAGTTCAACTTCTGCCCTGCTGTAAGAGCTGGTGGTAACCCCCCAGTGTGTAACTTACCAACTTAAATTACTATTCAAAGAACAAAAAAGTCGAGAATTGTCGTGGGACACCTAAACCCAATTCTGTATTATTCCCCGCGAAATTTTATCACGTGCAAACTACGTCAATATCGTGTCTTGTAGAAACCCCTGTAACGGCAAGGAATCGAAATTTCAACCGTACAACATGTATTTTGACAGTTCAAACCACGCCAATGTGTTATAGAGAATAGGTAAGTTAACAGCAGAAGGCTAATTCTCGTAATTTAAAACGTTCAAAATCTAGTCGCAGCTAATCAAAGTAAATAACGCAATGAATGTTGTTGAACTGTCTAAATGAAAGGAAAGCCCTTGCTACTGTTCGTGTGTTACGCAACTACCCCGCTGCTTGTAGCTGCTGTAAAACAGTACATTTGCCATAAAAATAAAGTAACCATCATGTAAAAATAACTGAATTTCATGTAAACAGATTGTGTCGCGTTTCTCAACACCTGTAAGTGCCGCGCCGAACGTAATCATAAACTGATGAATATTTTTACGAGAACATAAAACTGATTGAAGCTCTTTGTTTTTCTATAATGTTGCTTATTTGTTATTGATGTTTTTTTTATGGATTTATTTAAGTACCTAACTTATAATGAAGTTAGTAGCTTGAGATACCCGTAAATATTTATTTATTTATTCATATAACAATTCGCTTACTACCATATTCAACCAAACCCTATTTTTGTAACCCCCGACGCAAAAACGACGGGGTATTATAAGTTTGACGTGTCTGTGTGTCTGTGTGTGTGGGTGTGTGTGTGTGGGGGGGGGGGGGTGTCTGCCTGTGGCATCGTAACTCCCGTACGGATGAACCGATTTTGATTTTGTTTTTTTTTGTTTAAAAGGTAAATTAGTCGGGAGTGTTCTTAGCTATGTTTGAAAATTGGTCCAAGATGGCCGCCGCCACAAAATTTCGGATTACATATTTTTTCACAACTCCCTCAACATGAGTATCAAATGAAAGGGCTTGACTTTTAGAATACTATACACTATGATAAATTTAAAATCCAAGATGGCCGCCACCACAAAATGGTGAATTACAAAAAACCTGATTAAACACCAAATTACCTGAATCTTAAGACGCAAGAAAATAAAAGAAATGAAATAAAAAAATTAAGGAGTCCCTACAAAAAACATGAAATAAAAAATTAAATAAAAAAATTAAAAAACCTCCGACACAAAATAATAATAAAAATAGTAACAAAAAAGGTATAAACGTGAAACCCTATAAAAAGAAAAAAATGACCTTGAAATTATGACCCATGATAATTATGATTAGCACGTATGAAATTTTTTAGTTAGATGTCGCGTCGGGGGACCGCTACTATTTTAAATTTTAACAGAACGTTAGGCTAATAATTATACGTTCATGTCGGGCCGTTGTATATACGCTAGTTGCGCGGTAAACTCTGCTTGCGCGATGCAGGATTTTGCGTGACGTCAGTATGACGCGTAATTCGCATGTGGCGTTGTAGATACCGCTACAATACTATTGTCAGTAAATTCTTTAATATCCGGATTTTAATAAAAATATTTACTTTAACATAGGTTAGGTAACATAATCGCAGACATAGGTTAGGCGCGTCACACAAAATCAACTCCACTTAATTAATATTTTCTGTAGAAGCAAAGTACAGACGCCAGCAGGTCAAGCTACCCGAAACTGTCAAATTTTTCCAATCAACCTTGAACCTTAATGCTTTAGCGATAAAGTTGAAAATCTATTAAAGAAATTTGACAGATTGTAGTAGCTTGATGTGCTGGCGTCTCTACACAGTTTTTCTATAAAAAAATAATTCATCATTATCATCATTTTCTTGGCCTTATCCTATTTTTTTTTTATCTCTATAAAATAAAAACATTTATTAGTGGCCTTATCAATATTTTGCCCAATAAGCTGTGGGCCAAAATAACCACCACGTGGAGCCCTGACACAGCTAGAAGGCGTCGCGCCTTAGAAGATGGCGGGACGAGCTGGATAAAACAAATGATCAGTGGTCTACTTTAGCCCTGGATCGAAAGAGCTGAACGTCATGGAGAGAGGCTTTTGCCCAGCAGTGGCATGATGCAGGCTAACTGTTATAGTAGTGGTGGCCTTATTTATTTTCCAATTAATCAGGGTTTGTCCTCCATCCTATTAACGAAAGAGTTAATTAATTATATGTATTCTGGCACTCAGTGTAAATCATGCATTAATGCATGCAAACATTATTAATTAAAATAATCGACTCAACAATAAGTTCGCATGTGGACAAAGTCTTGAACTGTAAAAAGAAATGTGCATTCATAGATAAACAAAATGAACCATAAGTGTATGCATACATTCACGCCTCCTTCCCATGGGGTAGATAGAAACTACAGAACGCCACCTGCTCGTTGACTGCCAGACAACAGATCCAATAGAAAATCTATTGTTGGCGGACACCGGTTGGACACCGGTGACCGCTGTGGCAGTCAATGACTTAAACACTCCTTTTGCTTCGTTTCTGTTCATACATCATGTCATACACGCACGCCAGTTGCGAGACCGCACTGTTTCTTGAAGTACATCACCAATAAGGTTACTATATGACATAAAACTTATTTTGATTTCTACTCACATCACTCAACGTAAAGAATCACAGAAATCGTGGGTTCCTGGGAGCTTACCACCAGCTCTTATAGCCACCACCACCACCAGCACTTCTTTTTTGTTCTGTGACTAAGAACAAGAAAACAGTGCAGTTCAACTTCTACTCTGCTTTGGTGGTAAGCCCCCTGTGTTAGATTTGTAGTTAAAAAAAACAAACAAAATAAAAACAACAACAAACAACAACAAAACAACTAAAACAATAAAACAAAAACAATAAAACAACAACAACAACAACAACAACAATAAACAACAAACAACAACAATAACAAAACAATATTAAAACTTTTGACAATCTATGGATACTAGAAATGCATCTGTTCTTCGAACAGACTAATCTCTTTTCTTTAAACTTATCTTTTTATGAACGTCTTTCTATAACGGACTTAACGTCTACTACTCTGCCAGGGTTATTACCTTATTGGCATAGTAAATTACAATGTAGATAAGTAACTTTTAAACTAAGTTCTGCGATAAAAATAAAATCTTGTGTAAAACTCTCAAGAATAATGTAATTTCTCACTTATGGAATTAAGATATTTACTTGAATGTTACTAAGGATCCGCTTGCAACACAAATCAATAGGTACTTTTGGTACTATAATTATAGTGCCTGTGGGTTCTGAATTTGTGCCCGGAATTTGTGATAGCAATAATAGGTTCGTCGCTTATTACGAGTACATAGGACTTAAACATACCGGCGAAATATGGTGTACTATACTCGTAGGTACAGTCTGCCCCTTCAGGGAAATAAGGCGTGATGCGGGACACCATTTGTAATTCCCGAAAGGCGAAGGCAGAGGGCCTTACCCTTCGGGGATTACATATGTTGTCCTGTCCAAATTCCAATAATTCATATAAAAATCTCATAGAAAAAAGGACGTTCAGTGTTTTCCAATTTTTCTTTCTATAAAAACCTAATTTGAAGATTTTAAAACAAAAAATAAACTGTATAAAGTGATGCGTTTATCATCGAACAGCACGTTATTTTTATTTTTATAGAAGATGTGCCTCTGACAATTTCAAACAATAATTAATCAGAAAAAAGAACGATGTCTAAAAATTCGTTTAGAGTTTAAAGTACTTTCGGACTTCATGTCCCTCCCCCCTCTGCCGAACCTTTTGGGGAACACAGGCGTGATCTTGTGTGTGTGTGTGTGTGTGTCAAATAAGATAAATATAATCCGGTCGGATATTGTGAAAATCCGGTTCAAATGCTGATCGGATTGTCCGCAGTTTTTCCATGCGTCTGAAAATCTCCCAAACTTCTGGGAATCAAAGGGACGCGGATGGCTGCAAAGCTCGTTGAATTTACCGTGTCTAATCAGCGCCAGGGTATAAAACTGGAAAAAAATTCATATTATAATACAAGTTTAAGTTTATTTTACTTTGGAGTAGAGTTTATTACTTGCCTATGAGGCAACTACTTATATTTTGTTAAAAAGAAGTTTTTCTAACTGGATAGGTTCTCTCGAAACACACGGGCTCGCGAAAGATGGTAGGATTGGAAGAAGACCTTTGCCCAGGAGTAGGACAGAGTAGGCTAAGAAAAATAAGTGCCTTATCCACACTTGATTGTACAAACAGTGAATTATCTACAATAATAGAAAAATAGTTTGATCGTCGTGTCGTCAGAACATGTTTAAATTTTACTTCTTTGGCGCTCATCATAACATCTCTTTTTTTAATGTATTTTCCGCATTTAAAAGAAGGAAATGTCGGGTTCAAAGGGAGAAATGCAACAGGGTCATAGCATGCAGGGAGCTCATGGCTAAATGATACCAACCGCACGGGTAGATCGAAATTTAAGTTACGCTAGCCGCGGGCGGTTCGTGGACTGGCAACCACGACATATTGAGACCCCTCCGTGCCTCGGGAAGCACGTTAATCCGTTGATTCCGGTTGTCATTCATAGATCATTGACAGTCGTTACGGGTTAGTCAGCAAAACCCAAAAGTATGGCAAGATACTGTTTTGTCTTATCAAGGGGTATCGTTTTACCCAGTAACTGAGATGTGGAGGTCGGATAGGCAGTCGCTCCATAAACGCTGGTATTCAGCGATATCCGGTTAGACTGGAAGTCGATCCCAATATATTTAGGAAAAGTCTAGGCAGACTTTTACAAAAGGATGAAATGATAGCTTAGCCAGTTTTCAGTGACAGTAATATCTATGTATTTTAACTGAAACATGCCCTTAAATAAGCGAAGACAACTTCAATCAAAGTGGTATTATTAAACCATACTTAACGAGGACTAAGCTTAAAATATTTATGCTTGAAATTAACTAGTGGAGTTTAGATAGTTCATTACCAAGTTTTAGTCCAATATTCTAAAGTCATGATAACGACATAGGAGAAGTTAATAACTTTGAAGATGTACCTACTAATACTCGTCAACAAGTTTCACATTACATTCAACGATTTATTAATGAAGAAAAAAAAAAAAACAATACTAGTTGTATTGGTTTTTTTTTCTTGCTCTTTTTTTCATGTCACATGACATTTGCAGAATTGTCGACAACTGGCACGATTGCCATAGAGAAAAAAACTTTTTACGATCTGGTTTTGAAGTCGGTGTCGTTGGTTCCGCATTTTCGTTTTTTGATATAAACTTCCGAAATGTTTTTTTTTTTTTTTTGTAAAAACGTTTTTATTTTTCACTTTTTAGTTGTACCTACCTACCCCACACAAATTCATATAACACAACTTGCTATGTAAATATCAGTGACAGGAAGTTATTAAAACATTATCAATATAAACTAAGTGGAAAAAATTCGTATTATTGAAGTTAACTCAAAATATCCAAGCAAAAGTTAATACAATTTATATGGTCCCATATAAATTGTATACAATTTTTATGGGACCACCTCTGAGACATATCTAATGCATTAAAAAAAGAATTAGGCAAATCGGCTTATAAATAAGGGAGTTCTGAAGTAGCAAACATAAAAAAAAAAAATATTCAGCCGAATTGAGATCCTTTTCTTGAAGTAGTAGAATAGAATAGAACTTTTGAAGATGTAATTTACGAGTATATTGTTTCTATATTTAGGCACGTAAGCATAGAAAATGTCAGTAGTCAAGTCGACTCAATGAAATTATATTATAAAAAAAAATATTTTGAATTTTCGTCATTTTGTGAATTTTTATTGTAGATTAAGATGGCAGTAAAAAGGTCAATAAGTACTGTGTATATTTCTCTGCCTTTTATCTTTGAATAACACAAAACTAAGGTTTTTCGTGTACTTACTTGTTCGCTGAGTTCCTCTGAAGTACTCTACTTAGATAGATTTTGGGATGGATCCTTATACCATAATTTGGAGGATTTCTTTATAAAAGTTTTATTAATATTAATATTAATTATATTAATATAGACTAATTCCATATTTCACTCGTTTGAAGCTGGATCGGTTCGCTAGTATGTGAAATTACATAAAAATAGCTTCAATACTTACACCCTCTCAACCAATTACTTGTACAAGGACGGGAATAGACCCCATAATATAGTTACAAGCAAACATGTCAAGAACTTCATCCGGCGGCGCGGCGGTCAGAAACGCTTTAAGTGAGCGTGCTAAACTGCCGTTAACTTAATTAATAACTTAACGCCTTGCTAACTTACTGATCTATTGGATTACATGTGGTTTGCTTGATAAAATTGTGTTAAAAGTTGGCAATGTTGTTTCATTTTGGAAAGGTACAATTTCTTTATGAGTAAATCTAGGTGGATGAGTAAAATGAACGGGTGACACGAAGTACCCTGTCTGAAATTCATTCAAATTAGATTAGGATTAGCAATTACAAAAGACAGCCCTCGAAGCGCCCATCATCTGCCTAGCCTTTTCCCAACTACTCGTATGTTGGGGTCGGCTTCCAGTCTAACCGGATGCAGCTGAATACCAGTATTTTACAGCCCTCGAAGCGCCCATTCATACATAATCAGCCTATAACCTTCCCAATGCTGGGACACAGGCCGCATCCACCACGCGGGCCCAGTGCGCAGGTTCTTAGACGTCACATGTCTACGAATTTTTGGTCTTAGGACATACCGGTTTCCTCAGGATGTTTTCCTTCACCGTTTGCCCATCCTTAACACCTCCTAATGTTTGACATGGAAAACAATTCCTCAGCAACACGACTATCCATGGAAAAATGACCGCGATAACGCTTAGATCAAGCTGGCTCGTCTGTAGGTTCACGGTTTGATTGCTCTACAAAGAACAATCGACCCGCCCAACACTAGAACTATTTACCCAAAAATTAGCGAAATGCCAATCCAGCTGTTCTCAAATTGAATTGCAACACGAGCGTTCGCAAATACAGTCGCCTAACTCGCTTGAATAGATACGCAAACGATAAAATCAATCCTACGGCAAAATGCACCGACGTACTCGAGAATTCTGGACAGACGCACTGCCACAAATCATATTGTCGCCAGTGGCCACTGACCATTACATCCTGAACTCTCATTCAAGTGATTGTGGTAACTTTGTAGAGGCGGACAGGTATCAAGGGAGTTCAGGCTACAGTGGCCACGATAACCGTGTCTCCGGACGTCCGGTTATGTGTGACTAAGTTGTTTTCCCGGTGGGAGTGTTCTGATTACGTTTCGCAGCGGATCGGTTGGTCGGTATTTGTCGGCTTGCTGCTCGTTACATGGAGGAAATATCTTTAATGTATACTGAATGTGGGCTTTTTGGTTTCAACACGAATAATAAAAATTTTGTAGGTCGCCGAAAGGTGCTTAAATATAAATTATTTTATCACCATTGTAGAATCCTGTCGATTCCGTATTTATATTGAATTTATATCACTTCACTGGCACACTACCGCACCAAATGCCATCGTAAATAGCCTGCTTCACTTTGTCTGTTTCCCGCCATTCCTCGTGACTGACAGATGACATTAGTGATAGCAGCTACCCCGCTTGTGTGAATGAGTGTTTACATATCTATTTAAATAGATACTTACACTACAACCACTGCTCTCAAAACGGCGAAGGAAAACATTGTGAGGAAACCGGCATGTCTTAGAACCAAAAATTCGAAGACATGTGGCATTTACCAATCGGTACTGGGCCCGCGTGGTGGATTACGACCTTCTCTCTCCCACAGAGAGGACCCAGTGTGTCCCAGCAGTGGAAACATTGTAGGTTGATTATGTAATTAAACTTTTAACAAGCTTTTATTATTCTGCAAAAATTAAGCTTGGATGAGTAAAACCATTTTTAAATAATAGAAAAAAGTGAGAATAGTAAATACTTATCTTTTAGTTATGCAGTATTTTACTTAATATTCCTGTAAAATCAGTGCGACCATTTGAAATGAAAACATTTCAAAACAGTTGAATAACCCTCAACAAAACACGATTGGCTATTAATGACATTCCATTTGTATTTGAATATTTAAATTAGTGTTCCTATTTCAAAATGCGTCAGTTTGTTCAGTAGTATCCACCTATCCGTATTTATTTAAATTATTTTACAATTTTAAGACTAGAAACAAAATGCGTACTATAATCATAATCTCAAATAATTTACATTCTATCGCTACTTAATCAATTATCTTCTTTAGTACAGACGCAAGCACATCAAGCTACCCGAAATTGTCAAATTTTCCCAATCAACTTTCAACCATATGCTTCACTTCAGCGATAAAGTTGAAAATCTATTAAAGAAATTTGACAGATTGTAGTAGCTTGATGTGCTGGCGTCTGTACAATGTATTCTAAGTTAATTTTTGGGTGGCCATTTGTAACAAAAATGTCCTTAAGTTTTTTGTTGCAATGGAATTTGAATTTTGTTAAGTATAATAATAATAATAATCTTTATTCATTCAGACTACAATATTATTGGTTTATAGTGTTAGTAACAAAAACAGCTTTGCCTACCTTAGTACTTATCAATAACTAAAGCAGAACGGGTCCGGTTTGTAATCGCCCACACTAGCGGGCTATCTGCCCGAGCGGCTATTGATTGCAGAATAGTGTTGGGAACTTGGGACTGCCACGCAGCCTGCGGAGTAGCGAGGCAGATTTCTTACGCCACAGTGCATCAAATCCGTCAGTGCGTGCATCTGTAAACATTGTTGAGGCACTACAGAAGCGCGGCAATCGTAACAATACCCTGAATGCGTTATTGTATTGTATAATTCTTAATTCTAATGTAGTTCAAGTTTTTATCATTTTATTTTATTGTCTTGTAAACTGAATGGAGTTTTACTCTGAATTAAAAAAAAAAACTGATAAGGAAGGGGCCATAGTCATTCCATAGTTCTAGGCAATGACGAAAAACATTGTGAGGTAACCACAAATTCGAGGACTTGATTGTGTCTTCCACCATCCCGCACTGGGTTCGCGTGGTGGATTATGGCCTACTCCCTCTCATAGAGCGGAGGCCTGTGTCCCAGCAGTGGGACCGTTATAGGCTGATTATTTTATGCTACAAAAGAATTATTTATTCTTGTACCTATAATAATATTCATAGTTGTTTTCTTAAAACGCTTAATTGTTTTTTTTAATTATTAGCAATATATATCATGTTATACGACCAGAGGGACAGTTCTCTTAATTTTATGAACATTCACAGTCTGATATCAGTCTCAATAATTATGTCAAAAATACCTCTGATTTTTCTAAATTTTTGACATTTGTTTGTCGCCGAGATGAAACTGCGACTACATTTAAATTACGAAAGTTGGCTTTCAGTATCTAGCTTCGAAAGGTAAAATATAATTGATTTAACTTCAGTTACTTGAAAAAACGTCTCAGATAAAACAACAACAATTGGTAAATACCGATTTTCTTTGATGATTATTAGTTATTATTTGACGAAACCAGTAGCTTCAAAGCATTTGTAAAGATTCCGCGATGTTGCCAACAAATAAAACAAAAGAAATACTGTTTTGTGAATAATTGGCGTCATTAACCGTTTAAAAAAGAATTGGTTTCTTAAATCACAATCGAATTGTCATAAGAATAAGGTGGATATTTGCGAAAATCGACGTACACTGTAGCTATAAACCATCCGGTCTACCAGTGAACTATCGGTATTTTTATTAATAGTTTTTATTAAAATAATTTAATTATATAGGGTGGCAGGGACATCGACGCGCAACCTGCAGTGCGATTCTGTAAACATCTCACCGTGAAAACTTAGGTGAAGTGAGCGTGGAGTGAGCTGTCATTCCAAATAATGCTAGGGATTGACACAAGTGACAACTCACATCAAACTCACTTCACTTGAGTTTTCACGGTGAGATTTTTATAGAATCGACCGGCTGTATAGATTCAGTACATGATTGTGAACACCGCTGCATTGAAATTTTTCGAAGGTTATTTTTTTAAAATTAGCTGTCATCCTGTATAATGTATGTATGTAATATTTTAAGTAATGCGAGTAAAGGGGATGGTATTAAATCTGTCAAAATTTTCAAATCACTACAAATATTGTTTGTTCTTGCTACAACCAATCTGCCATTCGTCTTTGACAGTCGTTACGGGTAGTCAGAAGTCCAAAAGTCTGACAAACAGTCTTAACACGGGGCACCGTGTTATCCAGTAACTGGGTTGTGGAGGCCAGATAGGCAGTCGCTCCATGTAAAGTATTTAGCTGCATTTGGTTAGACTGGAAGCTGACTCCGACATAGTTGGGAAAAGTCTAGGCAGATTGTTTTTTTTTTGTCACAACCAATGAAAGGGGCGAAGTTAGCCCCTTTCTCTTACTTTGCTGGTATCAGTTTCAATGTTGAACTGATACTTGACTACTGACACTGACCTTAGTAAACATAATGAACGAAAAAAAAATATGAAAGTACAGACGCCAGCAGGTCAAGCTACCCGAAACTATCAAATTTTCCCAATCGACCTTGAACCTTAATGCTTTAGCGATAGAGTTGAAAATCTATTAAAGAAATTTGACAGATTGTAGTAGCTTGATGTGCTGTCTGTATATAAAACCTACAGAGAAACATAAAAATATTCCGGAAGTTTTCAGTTCATTTGTAAAGTTGTGGGAATTTTATGTAAACAGTATTTATATCCTCTTCATGAAACAAATTGGGCCCAGTCAAGGGCTTTTGGACAATTTATGTAACAATAATATTATGTATAATCGCCTAATCATATTGCTTTTCCATCATTAATTCTATAATGTGACTTATTTACTCTCAATTTATTTTTCACTGTCAAGTTTCATATTTCACAAAATAATAATGTCTTAAAAAAATAAGGATTGAAACTTAAGGCTTGATTGAAAAAAAGTTCTGTTAAAATATTAATAAATGAACAATTTATAGTTGTTTTATAAAAGTTCGTAGCTTCGTAGCGCCTACGTCGTAGGTCGAGCTACACCGCGTAGGTAACAGTATCTTGGTGTATTCTGTAAAAATATCCGTGAAAACTTAGGTGAAGTGAGCTTGAAGTAAGCTCTACCAGCAGTGCCATTCTGTAACCATCTCACCGTGAAAACTTAGGTAAGGTGAGCGTGGAGTGAGCTGTCATTCCAAATAATGCTAGGGATTGACACTACTGACAACTCACATCAAGCTCACTTCACTTGAGTTTTCACGGTGAGATTTTTACAGTTACGACCGGCTGATGCTAAGGATTGACACTATTGATAGCTCAATTTAAGCTCATTTCAGCAATAGATCGACAGATCACATAAAATTATTGGTTCAGGCATTCTTTTGGAAAGGTGTGTTAGCCAGCGACTAATATTTGCGATTACGACGCATTTTGAATGTTAATAATTTTACTTGGCTATTTCTGTCCGACTTGTACAGTCACGAGCATAAGTATGTATACACTTGGCTTTATTCAAAAGCGATTTACTCCTTTATTTTTTAACGAAATTTTATGTTGCTACGAACATAGTATTTTCAAACCTATAGGTTTGTGCAATGTGTCGTATTTCATTATTGTTTTCGTTATTTCACGCAAAAATCGCTATTGAAAGTTTCCAAGTGTTGGATATTAGTGCTCGTGACTGTACATTCCAATAGTAAGAAAATCTACCGGTAAACTTAAGTTTCTAGTCTAATTATTTGTTGTATTTATAATAATTCGTCTTTAGGGGCTTGTGGCTTGGATCAGGTTAAGCTACGCTTGCCACGGTCGGTCCGTGGATGGGTGACCACCTTTACATACCGCGACCCCTCCGTGACTCGGAAAGCACGTTAAGCCGTTGGTCCCGGCAGTCATTCTTGGATCTTTGACATTCGTTACTGGTCTGACAACCAGTCTTACAAAGGGGTATCATGTTACCCAGTAACTGCATCCGGTTTGACTGGAAGCCGACCCCAACATTTATGTAGTTGGGAAAAGGCTAGGCAGGTGATGACTGTTTTAAAATTTTTGTTTCGCTTTTTTTTTGTTTTTGTGTGAATATTGTGTGCCTTACTTAACCTGGGTCAAGTGAACTGAAGTATTTTCTTTCTTTTCTTAATATTATTTCATGCTTGTTACAGAAATAAAAATGGCCCAGATGTACTTAGCTGTCACCATCGTCGCGCTGCTAGCGATTTCACACGGCGTCAGCGCGAAACGTGAGTACTATTACGCAATAAGGTTCTATTATTTATAATTGACAATTTGACAAGAAATTGACAATTTCTAGAGACAACGAATTTTATTAGTTATAGCGCTACAAGGCTATTTTGGCGCGTAAACAAAACTAGAACAATGACGCCATCTTGTTTTTGATGGGAAATATCTTTTCGCGCGCCTTGGTATGACCAACTCGTATGCCGTGACGGCAAACCCTTTCTTAGGGACTAACCACACTTATTCAGCTCTGTTCAGCTTTTTTCCAAAGAAAATAATGATTTTGTATGAAATGAGTATGCATCTAAAAAAAAAAATTGCAGGCCCAGTGCGGGTTGGCAGATGTCACATATCTATTAGTATATATATATACATAGATAGATATAGATTGGCAAACCGTAAAATAATAATTAACTTACTAATCCTTTAACGGTTTTTCTGAAAACCTTCAGTTTTAGGCACCTCTAAACTACAAAATTCACCTACGTGTGAATATTTAATAATAGTAAATTTAGACCTTTACGAAACTCTAAATCAACAATCTCTGTTTATTCCCACGTACCGATCACCACTGAAAGTAAACTGAACTGTTTAACTTGGCTACGACTTGGCCTAACTTTAACTTAAGCCCTAAGATCCTGAACAAATGTGCAAAACTTGTGAAGAAACTTACCCCACCATGTTTGTAAAAGTTGTGTTTATGATCATATTTATGTTTGTTTAGGCAATATATAGCGTTTAGTTATAGTTAGGCTTTAAGAGTAAAGGAAAGTGATGGCCCAGTGGTAACGGCCCCAATTTACTAGTTGTAAGTCGTGGGTTCGAACCCAGATAGGCGCTTTATTTTGTGTAAATAATTTCATCACCACTGCTCTCAAAACGGTGAAGGAAAACGTGAGGAAACCGGCATGTCCTAGAACCAAAAATTTTAAGACATGTGACAACTATCAACCCGCACTGGGCACGCGTGGTGTATTACGGCCCACTCCCTCTCGAAGAGAGGAGGCCTGAGTCTCAGCAGTGGGAACATTATAGGCTAATTGTGCTATGCTTATGCTGTTCTAAAATATGGGAATAAATTTGGCAATATTTAATTTATTGTTTTTGAAATATTAAAATGTTTGATGAGATTCTACACATCTCGGTTAGTCTGTTCAATCAACAAAAGATTAAACGTAATTTAAATGTTATAAACGATTTGTAAGGAAACCGGTATGTCCTATAACCAAAAAGAAGACATCTACCAAAATATGAATTAAAATAAAAACTCTTTGTTAATGTACTGGCCGCTAATAGCGAAAAAAATGAAGCCTTAAAAAAAACAACAATTTATTTCTTTTTAGTGGCGTTCTTTATTTTTATGACATAAAGAGGCCTGTACTGTGTAGCTGCAGTCAAACGTTGGTTTGAAAATTTTTAAACTAAAAATTTTAATACGTAGATAAATGTATTTTGACACCGCGAATTTAAAAATATTTACAGCAATTTACTGACTCAACTTTGTCCACATAAAAAACAAATTGAACACATAAAGAAAGAAAAAAAAACAAAAACTAGCTAAAAATATGACAACCATGTGTCAATGTCAGTGACGCAATTTCAAGCAGAAGGGATTCCACCATAAATGAGGTAAGTTCCTCACTCTTCATGGGACCCAGGAGACTAGAGCCTAGGAAATATCTTTAGACGAAAAAGAGAAAGATTTTCGGCAAAATATTACGTTGTTAAGAAAAGTCAGTTTTGATGGAGCAGTGTTTTCGACGTGTAGGATACTTTTAGGAAAACTCAAATATATTTCGTCTAACGTAGGAAAAGAAGACCTACGATGAATACTTAAACAAATACTGATTCGTATAAGTTTAAAAGTTTCTGTTGAGACTATTTCGTGTTATAAGTCTACCAGAATCTCATGGCATAAAAAATAAACAAAAAATTGTGATTTTCATATGGTAATGTTAATTGTCACCTGTCAAATCAAATTATGAGATTTGTCAACCGCTGCTGAGATTTTGTGATATCGTCTTGATAATTTGTTGTTTTTGTGAAAATGCCGAAAAAGCCACTTCGATCTCAAGCGTTAAATATTTTTTTCAATGTGGTGGTAATAGTTAATAATTGAATAAATTATTCCTTGCTTCGCACGTTTTTTACGACTTGACAAAACATAGAGATATCTTTATTATATATAACTTTAATATAAACATCATAAAAACCAAACTTCGGATATAAATTCTCTAAATGGTGGTGAAAACCGCATCAAAATCCGTTGTGTAGTTTCGAATAAAAACGCGGTCACACAGCAGACACGAAAAGTGGATTTAATTTATAATTTTTGTATACCTATTAAAATAATAATATTTCCAAAATTAAATACAACCTTTTTGAACGACAGACTATAAAATAATTTCATTACATATACCTAATGTAATTTTGAGAGGCGATATTAAAACTTTTTGGGAACACCTTTTTATATTTTTATAAAAATGTTTAAAAAAGGTGGGATTGTTGAAATTTGAAACAACACCTACGTTAATTAAACGAGTTAATTTAGTTGATATTAACAAAAGTGGAAGGGCAACGTTTTATAAATTAATAAAAACTTGTATAATGTAGGTACGTTAGGATATTCTTTTTAAAATAAAATTGACGTACGGTCACTAATGTATATATTTGATTATATAGTTGAAGTTTTGTAAGAAATCGATGGATGTTTTCGAATAAAATTTAATTTAATAAATAGAAAACAAACAGTTAATTTCTCAAATAAATTTCCTGTACCTGAAACGTAATTATATTTATATAAATACAACATATACTTATCTATGTATTGTATTACCTACGTGTACTCATAAAAGACCAATTCGAAAAAAAATAACAGCTCAGTAATCGTCATGTTCGTGCAAAGTCAATATTTAAATCGAGTGTCTATTTAAAAACATACATAATAATATTTTATCTTATCTCATCGACGCGCAAACTGTAACCATGGATTCAGTACATGAGTTTAGACTCCATAGCGTAGAATTTTTTTGTCGATTACCAAAAAAAAAAAATATCTTCTGTTTCATAGAAAAGTGTAATTAATACCTACGCGGTCAAAACGTATGGAACAGCAATATTTGTGCATCGATGTCCCTGCCACCCTGTATAAGTCTGAAATCACTAATCCGTATTTTGGAAGCGTAGTGATCAATGCTCATGCCTCCTTTGTATGAGAAGTGGCATTTTCCCTGTAGTGGGACAATAATTCACATTTTTCATTCAATTTTTTTGATTCACATTTCATTTTTGCCATTTGATTCAGATTCTACATTCGTTGCAAATAAATAATTTGATTGATTGATTGAATAGGCTGGCATTACTGTAATAATATTTCACTATTAATTTCTAAAATGAATGCGTTAGTAAAAATAGGTACATATTTCTTTTTCTCGTAGTCATATGACACGGTTACGACATATGATATACGAATACGACACGGTTGGCGCAGTGGGTGAGCGATCGACTACTGCGCTGCGTGTCGCGGGTTCGATTCCCGCACTGAACAAATATTTGTATTGCCTACAGGTAGTTGTTCCGGGTCTGGCTGTTTGTGTTTGTGAGTTTAAATGTTTTTAAATGCACCCACGATACAGGAGTAATTCATAGTATGGGGCAATGTTTAAAAAAAAAAAAATATTTTTGCTGTCGATATCGTTGCCAAATATCTTAAGAGTAAACGCACATAGAGAATTTCTCATCGAAATGCCAATACTGCGTACTTTTAATACACATGTTTCTGTTAGAAAGCAAATATTGCAATTCCAAGTTTTACCAACGAAGTGATGCTTAATAGCTTATCAGGGTCGGACAGAGTCCAAACTATGAAAGGGGTCGTTACGGTTTTACCAAGTGTTGCTCAGTAACTGGGTTGTGGAGGTCAGATAGGCAGTCGCTCTATTTAAAATACTGATCTTCAGCTGCATCCGGTTTTACTGGAACTCGACCCCAACAAATTCGGTAAAAAGCTAGGCAGATATGAAAAAATAGGGATTTTTAAAAAGTGTCACAAATCGTTACATATATCCAGGGTTAAGTTTTGGTTTCCTTTCCATAGCGTCCGTAATTTACCGGTGAAAGTAAGTTTGTGTGTTTTAATAGAGAGCGTTTTTGGTCACCGTAAAGTCAAACCCCGCCGCCATTATTTTCATGACAGCCGTCACTGCGGGCGCTTTGTGGCGGCCACTGACCTATATTATACAAGTACGCTGGACTAATATACTATAGGAAATGGCAGTTATTTTTTGTGCTGATTCAAAGAGCCTCGAGCGTCTCAGGAACTAAAATCGACACATTGCCGCAAATGACCATAATTTTTGTTCTCTGATGATTAAGGTCCTAACTCGTGGAATAAGACTTTTTTGTGTGTTTTGTGTTTACTACGAGATATTAAGAACATTTTTATCATGAGAGTATGCGCATTTTGTAAAACTCGCTATCAAAAATATTAGTTCCACGGACACTCATGTTGTCAGGGCCAAAATGACAAAAATCAAATGTCTTCATTTTGTCATCGATAGTATGAAGTCCAGCGTACTTGTTTATTATAGGTCAATGTGATTGGCAGTCTCCTAAAATAACTCTATCATCTAATGACACGTCATTGAGACAAATCGATGGGCCTCATTTATCAAAGTTAGTTGGATAGTTTGACAATAAGTACCAGGGGGACATTAAGAGCAGAAACTTCGTAGTTATTGGTAACGTCTGAAGGCCAGTTTCCGTAATTAAAAATGTTTAAAATCTAGTCGCAATCTCATCTCAGCGACAATCAATGTAAAATTTTTTACAAAAATGTAGGGAAATTAGAGGTATTTTTGACAGATTACGACTGAGATCAGACTGTGAACGTTCTTAAAATTATGAGAATAGAATCTGAATATACTAATAATACCAAACCGTGTAAATGAAGTAGCTAGGTTTGCTAACAATTCTATAAGGTCAAGAGGTTTCCCTAATGGGTTCGAGAATCGTGGTCGAGTGCAACCGCTTTCTTCCTAACAAAAGTTATAATTGTTTTTTTTTTTTTAACTGTGTTTGGTAAAGAATGAGCTCTTTAGAGGTTTTTGAATTATCATTTTGACTTTCAAAAAGTGTTCATTTTATCTCATCTACCTAAGAAAATAAAAATGAAATGATGTTCGTTAAGAAGTGCATCGTTTGAGTGCGGCTGGAACGATTTGGTTATGTTTTTTAAACTTTTGTAATAGTCTGAATGAGGTATTTAGGGAAAGAAAAATCGGAAACATTAATACTTTAGGGATTAAGAATTGAAGAAAGCTTATTGAAGCTCCAAGTGATTTTTTTCAATAAGTTTTTGTATTTATTAAATTTGAACAAAATTGATTTGTCAGCTAGTCCTAATATTATTTTTGCGAAAGTAAGTTTGTTAAGCATTCACGCTAAAACGCCTGAACGGATTTGGATGAAATTTTCCACATGGGTAGACCATGACCTGTGCTATGACATAGAATACTTTTACCTCGGTAGTACGTACCTACTTGTGGGATAATTGCCGACCTCCACGCGGGCGAAGCTAATTTTGAATAAACGTGATCTTACTTGTAAATATTGATTTAATCTAGCGAAGAACCAATCCTTATTGTTTCTTCTGTGTCGTATAAAACCATTAAACTTTGCAACCAAAATCATCTCTTTAACTCTTAACACATCTTACATAATTCCCAAGTACTAACCACTGTTCGTAAGTTTATTGGTTACATCAAAACGTGGGCAATCTTCATCTTTCTGTACGCGATGTTCGGTAACAGAAATAATGTTGACTTTTCGTCTCGTCACGCACTCTGGAAAGTTCCAAGTGTTATGTTTTTACATCGTAGATAACAATCGTGGGGTACACAAGTGTTACAGGTAGGTTAGGAACAACTTTTATGTTCTCTGAGAGTCTGTTAAAAGGAGGACTGACTGATTCTGTAGTCTGTGTCTTTTTTGGAAAAGTCCAATGTTCAGTTTCTGACGTATTAATTAAGCGGCACATCATTTTGATGGATATTGCAAATCTCAATAGATTTGCGAATTTAGTTGCGTTTCAAATTTAGTTGCGTAATACACTATCAATCTAAATCTGAATCATTTTGAAGCATATTGCTAATCCATTGCTTCATAAGTTCGAAAACTTTGTCTGCTCGACAACGTAAATAACGCAATGAATGTTATTGAACTGTCAAAATGGAAGCCATTGCTACTGTCAGTGTGATAGGCAATTTCGCCGCTGGTTTTATTTATTCGATAGTGTCTTTGAACACTCAGCTACCCACAAATCACATTAATCAATGGCAATTATGTATCATCTGGGACGAAAAAAAAAGACTTAAATTATTGATATCATAGAAGTGGTAATTATGTGTAAACATAAACGAGGCAAAAGGACTATTTATAAGGATCGTAGTAGGTAGCGTTCTGTATAGTTTCTGTTACCTCCATGGGAAGAAGGCGTCAGGTTATGTATGAATGGTAGTAAGGATTCATTATAATAATTATGCTAATATTACTTCAAGTCCAACACAAAAAAAACCCCGCCGTACTCAACTCAAACTCAAACTCAACTCAAACTCAAACTCAAACTCAAAATATTTATTTCAATTAAACCATTACAGGCACTTTTGAATTGTCAAGGGGTCGGTCAGTCAGAAAAATGAAGCTAGTTGCCCATTCCAAAGCGTAGGTACCTATGGAGAAGAACGGGCAAGAAACTCCATGGACACTCTTTTAAATCAATATAATATGGTTACAAAGTATTGGTTACATCATTCATGTTAGAAATTATGCATGTGAGAACGATGCAGAACGTTAAAAGCGTCCGTAATGAAAAGTTTAGGAAAATAAAAATAAGAACAATTCAAATATTAAACTAAATTAAAATAAGCCATGGCAGCAAAAAGATGACCAGTCCCTACTGACGGCGCCCGTTCACGAACATGACGCATGGATTAGCACCATTCAGCTCAACCATTTTGAAGGGAACCAAATGATCCAACACATGCGCCACCGTCAGCGAGACATTTGAGTGAGCATGACATACTCTCTGCTGCCAGGGTACATTCAAGTCAATGAAAGACGTACCCAGTAAATGGTAGCTTTATAGTATGTACATAGTACTCACACATGTGCTATACAATTATACAATACTAGGAGATTGAGTTTATATAATGCAAAAAAAAAGTATTTTAAAATCTTCAGCAGCTCCAACAGTATTTTCAAATGCTAATCAATTTATTTATGCGTCCTTATGGAGCAGGACCAGCGTTTAGCCAAGCATTTTTATCAGCGATGTAATCCCCCAATTTATAATATGCCTGGCTGCATAGTGTGCGTTTTATACAAGATTTAAATTTCGTTTCATTCTGTTCTATTATGTGGGGAGGTATTTTATTGTAACATTTTAAACAGTACCCCATGAAAGATGAATCTACTTTAGCCAGCCTGAAACCTGGTTGAACTAATTGCTCCCTATTTCTAGTGATATAATTGTGTCTTTCACCTCTTTTACTAAAAAGATGTAGATTTTTCCTTACGTACATAATGTTTTCATAGATATATTGACAAGGTACCGTCATGATGTTAATATCTTTAAACAATTCCCTTAGAGAATCACGCCTGCGGAGGCTATATATGGCTCTGATGGCTCTTTTCTGCAGAATAAAAATAGACTCGATGTCTGCAGCCCGTCCCCATAGCAAAATACCGTACGACAAAATACTATGAAAGTAACTAAAATAGACTAGTCTCGCGGTATCAACATCAGTAAATTGACGGATTTTTCTCACAGCATACGCTGCTGAACTTAGTCGTCCTGCAAGGGATGTTAAATGAGGACCCCATTGAAGCCCCGAGTCAAGCGTGATCCCCAGGAAAACAGTTTTATCGACGAATTCTAGTTTCTAGTACAAATGCGAATTCAATTATTTTTAAAATAACGTTACGATATGACCATATTTTATTTGTAGTTATTTTTATTTTTCTAAGGGCTGATTATTCCAATGCTAAATAACTTTATTCGAAGAATAATTTTGAAATTTTTAGGGCTGATTTTTCAATCATCTGATAACTTTATTTGAAGAATCATTTTGAAATTTGGACAGTTATTTCAAACAAAAACTGTCAAACGTCAATTTTATTCCTCGAATAAAAGTTATCTGGCGATGACAAAAAATCGTATATTTGTAGTGATTTTTATTTTTCTAAAACAATTGGTAACAAAAATACGAGTATTATAACAACATGAAATTAATAGACAGAAAGTATTATTTATTTAAATACGTTCATTTGTTTCGAATGTTCAAAGAGAATAGAAAAGTTGTGATATCAACCGCAAAGTTGAAACAAAAGTTAAGGGACACCATGACTGATTTAAGGAATGTTTTAAAACCTTTGACGGGAGAAAAAGGTTTTAAATACAATTTTGTTTAAGTATTGAAATTTATATAGTTCGTATTTTAGATTTTTGAGAACGAACTGACGAGTTTCAGAGTTTTCATTATTGTAAAGAATTAAATTAATTTTAATGCACAAAAACCTACAAACCGGCCTTCAGTACATTACAATTTTTAAAAAAACCCAGTACTAAACGAATATTTCCGATTCAAAATTTATTTCGTTAATCATAAACTTCAAGATTGTTAGTGTTCCACAAAAAATAATGACGCCAAATTTCTCCTAATGACCTTCAAAACTGACCGCTTATTTAACTAATAATCCAGTCTAAGCCCTGCTTTAGTTCAACTTATGATCCAGTCAAAATTAAGCTTTAGTTCGTATGTTCGAGTTGCGTAACCGTGGTTGCGTGATTATTTGATCGGGGCCTACCACGTACAAACATCTTCTGTACCAGCGTAACTAATATTAACAATCTGTTACTGCTAATAACTATCGAATAAACTATTTTCGAACCCGAAATATTGCTTTGGTATTCTAATGTCATGTTGATGTTGTTCTGGACCTTAAAACAGACCTTAAACCTTAATCATCATCTGCCTAGCCTTTTCCCAACTACGTTGAGGTCGGCTTCCAGTCTAATGGGATGCAGCTGAGTACCAGTATTTTTCTTGGAGCGACTGCCTATTTGACCTCTACAACCCAGTTACTGGGTAATACTATATCCCTTGGTAAGACTAGTGGTTAGAGTTTCGGGATTCTGAACAGCCGTAACGACTGCCAAAGATCACGTCATGCTCCCCAGACACCCCATCATCTATTTTGCTGTTTATAAATTCATACATCAATTGTACGCAATATGTACCGAATTAGTACATATTTAAAAAAATAAGTACCTTAACTGGTTAACAGGTACATGCAACTGAATTATGGCTTGTTGTAGAGTATCTCCCCAGCAACCCCAAGTAACATTTGAGTAAATTTTACGTAGACACTTACTTATTAGGTAAACAAGTGGTTGATAAAAATTGTACTCTTATTTTTACCACGGGATGTGTTACATATGGCTACTGAAACCTTCATTTTAAATCTCGATTACCATTTTGCTGTTTATAAATTCATATAACAATTGTACGTAATGTGTACTGAATTAGTACATACTTAAAAAAATAAGTAGTTTAATAGGTTACCAGGTACAGGCAACTGAATTATGGCTTGCTGTAGAGCATCTCCCCAGCAACCCAAAGTAAAATTTGAATAAATTTTACGTAGACACTTATTTATTAGGCAAACAAGTGGTAGATAAAAATTATACTCTTATTTTTACCACTGGATGTGCTAGCTATAGCTACTTAAAACCTTTGTTTTAAATCTCGATTATAAGCGCCTTAGAAAAATAAATAGCAAAGTCTATTTCAAGTGTATTACATCTATCATAAAATCTCTCTTTCCTTAACATAAAATCGGTAGGTCTTGTGTAGTAAATACATTATAGTCACTATGTGATTACGGGCTGATTTTTCCAACGCCAGATAATTATCCGAGGATTAATAAAATTTTGAAATTTTGACAGTTCTTTTACACAAAATTCGAGAAAACTATTCAAAATTTATTCAAATTTTACTTTGGGTTGCTGGGGAGATGCTCTACAGCAAGCCTTAATTCAGTTGCCTGTACCTGGTAACCTATTAAACTACTTATTTTTTTAAGTATGTACTAATTCAGTACACGTTACGTACAATTGTTATGTGCATTTATAAACAGCAAAATGGTAATCGAGATTTAAAATGAAGGTTTCAGTAGCCATATGTAACACATCCCGTGATAAAAATAAGAGTACAATTTTTATCAACCACTTGTTTACCTAATAAGTAAGTGTCTACGTAAAATTTACTCAAATATTACTTGGGGTTGCTGGGGAGATACTCTACAGCAAGCCATAATTCAGTTGCATGTACCTGTTAACCAGTTAAGGTACTTATTTTTTTAAATATGTACTAATTCGGTACATATTGCGTACAATTGATGTATGAACTTATAAACAGCAAAATAGATGATGGGGTGTCTGGGGAGCATGACGTCAAAGATCTACGAAGGACAGCCGGGACCAACGGCTTCACGTGCTTTCCGAGGCACGGAGTGGTCTCGATATGTATGCAATGTGGTCCACTAATCCGCCAACCGATCGCGGCAAGCACAGCTTAACCTTTGATCGTCCCGTGTGGCTGTTATAATTTAGCCACGAGGCCCTCCAGCATTAATAATTGAGTGCAGCCAGCTGTACCAGCAGCGAATGAAATAGTTTATCATTACTGACGTAAAGCTAAAATTCTCGCAAATTCTTAACAAAATTATGAGAACTAGGTTCTGATTCTTCGCAAAAAGTTTTTGAGCATATTATTACGGATGTAAAAGTAGGTAAAGGAATATTTTCGTATGTTCGCGTAGTTTTCTGACTTAAAAGCCAAACGGCTCGAGTCTTTTGTGTAAAACTTAGTAAGATGGAAATATGTGCTGGATTTGTGAAGTCCCTAATTTTCAAGACATGTTTTTACGATGGTTTTTGAACTGGTGTTATCTTTATCTGAAAGTACTAATGTCATCATCGTCTGCCTAGCCTTTTCTCAACTATGTTGGGGTCGGCTTCCAGTCTAACCGGATGCAGCTGAATTCCAGTATTTTACACGGAGCGACTGCCTATCTGACCTCCACAACCTACTTAGTTACTGGGTAAAACAAAACGACTTGGTAAGATTGGTTGTCAGAAAGTACTAATGTCATAGAACTAAAATAGTCACCTATACTCACGCTTAAAGTAGTCGTAATCTCTCCGTTTTTTTTTTTTGTAAACTGACAGCTCTGCGTTTAGGGCGTTTCTAAAGTAGTTTTTTTTTTTTGTAAACAGTCAACTCTGCTTTTTTGGATGTTTTAAAGTAGCATCGTTCATAAAATATAACACAACTTACAACCTCAAAAAACAGGTATCGCATTGAAGAGCATTTGAAGTACCTAATGAAATGTGTATCCTTGAAATATCTCCAAGACCCTCGTTATTTTGGGATAAGGAACTCACGTGCATAAAAAATACATGTAACTCTGTGGTAGACGTGTCTATCCAACTAAGGGCTAATTTTTCAATCGACAGATAATGTTTATTCGTGGAATAAAATTGACGTCTGACAGATTTTGTGTAGAAGAACTGTCAAATATTCAAAATTATTCCTCCGATAAAACTATCTGGCGTTGGAAATATCAGCCCTAAGTATATAAAAAGTTACGTTGGAACAAAAAGTTTATTTTAAAACTGCGACAAGGGAATTAATATCTAGAATACTTATCGTTGAATTTTACTATCCAAAGTTATTCTTTCAAATAAAATCTTTACCGTATGCAAGTTTTAGTAAACATTAGAGAACAAACAACGCTTCTTTTGCATCCTAATAGAAACTTTTTAAAAGGTAAGTTACGTAGTTCCTATTGTTGTAAACTTAAGTTAAATACTTTTAATCCCAGTACTAATTGGTCTCCTGGCTAAATATGCTGTACAAGTTGTGACAGAATTTGAGAAGACCTGAAGTTGTAGCATGGAGTTTGGAAGTTTGTTTTAACTTAAAGAGGCTATTCTGCCTGCGACGTGAAATTTCAAATATATCCTGTGATCACTCGGCAATACTATAGCTTCCCATTAGTGAAATAACTTTCGAAATTGGATCAGTAGTTACGAAGATTTACCCCTACATGTAAATTAAAAAAAATAAGACCAGTCATTCTGTCACTCCTTGTAAAATTTCTACATTTATATCTGTAATTTTTATGGTGTACATAATAAAAAGTATTCTATCCTACTAATATTATAAACGTGAAAGTTTGTATGGATGGATGGATGGATGGATGTTTGTTACTCTTTCACGCAAAAACTACTGAACGGATTTGGATGAAATTTGGCACACAGATGGTTTATAACCAGGATTGACATATAGGATACTTTTTATCCCGATATTCCCACGGGATCGAAACTTATGCGGGTGAAACCGCGGAGCAGCAGCTAGTCTTCTATATTCTTGAATGAAAGTGTTTACTTTTGTCGTACATTCTTCACTCTTTGAACATCTGTAGTTGTGTATCTGTAAGTACAAACTAACATAAATCCATAGTAAAAGTATTGTACAAGATAAATAATATTTTCCGTGTTCAAAGTCTTAAATCAACTTTTATGAAGCTTAGTCCCTCGTTCCTTTCAAAATGTATTGCACGTTTACTCTGGAGATTTTAAGTTGTATTGTATCTTGCTATGCTTTTAATACACATTCATACCGTCTTACCATGGGGGTAGGCAGTACTATAGAACACCACCTGCTACGATCTTTACACGCTTCTTTAATATTCCTACTTTTGATATATCTATTTAATGGTTTAGTAACTAGTGCCCCTTGGCCGTGCTCATTCACTTTGTGTATTGAAAGCTAATCAGAAAACATTTCTAACATAACCAGCCTATAATATTCCCACTGCTGGGACACAGGCCTTCTCCCTTTGAGAGGGAGTGGGCTGTAAATGCTGTAATCCACTACAAGGGCCCAGTGCGGGCTGGCGGGTAATCAAAACATTTCTTTGGATTACCTAATTTCGTGTGACTTAATCATAGTCATTACTGACATCGGTGCAGGCAAACATCATTAGGAAACCTGGGGGCCTACTCCGAAGTGCAAAGTGCGAATGTTCGGATCGGACCGACACAAGGCCGAACCGAATATTATTAAAAATGCGAAAAAAGTTCGGATCGGCTCAGTTGGGTCGTGACCATAGTCAATATTCGAAAGAGTGTAGTGTAGGATCGGAACCGACCGAACCAAATAGTAACTTCGTAGCAGGAAACGGCCGAACATTCGGCCGATACTACTTCGGAGTAGACCCCCTGGACTTATAGTTAATATCAGTTTAAAATCGCCAACCCATCTTGAGCAAGCGTGACGATCAATGGTCGTGCCTTCTCTCAATGAGAAGTATCTTTTGGCTTTACAGAAAAAAGGATTGGAATTAATCTACATCTTTTTTTGTCCTTTATGAACTGCTTTGTTTGAATCTGCATTTGTTCATCCAGACAGCGTTGGAATTAGATGCATTCGTGCTTCCTGTAGCTATGTAATGCATTTAAAGATGCTAATTGTGCATAATGTCGTGACTGTGGCGCTTTTTGCATTTGATTTTAAAGCTCGTTTCTAGAAAGATATTTATTTACATTTTATGGATTATAAGAAAGCTCGTACTCTATGAGCAGTGATGGTCCAGTGGTAACGGCCGTGACTTACGAGTTGTAGGTCGTAGGTTCGAACCCAGACAGGCTCTCAAAACGGGGAAGGAAAACATCGTGAGGAAACCGGCATGTCCTAGAACCAAAAATTCGAAGAGATGTGACATCTACCAACTGGATGGATGAATGGATTACGGCCCACTCCCTCTCACCGAAAGGAGACCTGTTTCCAAGCAGATTTTTTTTTTTTTTTTTCAACTTTGTCCCACAGTATGAATTACTCCTGTATCGTGGGTGCGTTTACAAACATTTAAACTCGCATACACAAACAGCCCGACCCGGAACAACTACCTGTAGGCAATACAAATATTTGTTCCGTGCGGGAATCGAACCCGCGCCACGCAGCGCAGCAGTCGATCGCTCCAACCTCAATGCGCCAACCGTGTCGTCAAAGTTGGAACATTATAGGCAGATCATTATATGCTTATATGCTTAATATGCTACGTACACAAATCTTCTTATTAAGATGTGACGTTTTTAAGAGGCAAATTAGAATCATTAATCTAGCAATACAAACGGATTGTTCGTTTATGTATTTACTCAGTGGAATGATGACGTAGCCAATATTTTGTAACAATTTTTTGTCTATAAAATATTTAATGGAGTATCCATAGAATACTTGCCCGTTCTTCTCCATAGGAACCAACCACGCTTTGGAATGGGCAATTAGAATTAGCATTCTAACTGACCAACTCTTTGATAATTTAAAAGTGCCTGTAATTGGATTAATTGAAATACATGCTTTGAGTTTAGGTTTGATACAGTAATAAAAGCAACTGTTTTCAACAAAATCCAACATTATTTCGCTACAGTTCTATCTTCAAATTATCTGACAGCCCTAACAATTTAGCCTGCATGCCTTATAAGACAGCCATTTCCGTTTGTCCATTCATTAGTGCAGGACAAGATTGCCTTAGTTTGTCATTCATGGAGATTGGAGACGAGACGTAGTCACGGAGGTGGTTATAATTATTAAATAACAGTGCACCACGCTCCGGGAAGTAAGAAAACACGTAAATGGCTGTCTTGGTTGTTGTCTAAAAGGTAAGAAATATTATAATGTAAAGTTTCCTCCTAATTGGGCACCCGTTTTGAATTAAACTACCTTACAAACGGGGTAAATAATAATAATAACTAGGGGCTCGTGGCTAATTAGTAATAACAGCTGCACGGGTCGATTGATCAGGTTAAGCTACGCTTGCCGCGGGTGGTCCGCAGATGGGTAACGATCTTTACATGCCGAGACCCTGGCTGTCATTTTTGGATCTTTGACAGTCTTCCCAGGTTGCCAGAAGTATGAAAACCTATCTTACCAAGGGGTATTTTTTTTATAGGTATCGTATTACACTATTACCTAGTAATTGGGTTGTGGAGGTCAGATAGGCAGTCGCTCCATATAAAATACTGGTGTTCAGCTGCATTAGGTTAGACTGAAAGCTGACCCCAATATATAAGTGGCGAAAAGGCTGGGCAGATGATGAAACGGTGGTAAACGACGAATAGAAGTGGTATTCTTTGTAGGTCTCATACTTCATAGGTTTATCAGTAGATGCATCTTAATTTCGCCGATATTGTGACTCAGAAGGCGACTATTGTATTGTATATCGGGCTGGTGTATGCAACTCCACGTCTGAACGCGTACTTTGCCTAGAAGTCGTCATTTTTTTGGACACATAATTACGAAGCTTACCTGTCTGGGTGAAACCATTAATTGGTACAGACGCCAGCACATCAAGCTACTACAATCTGTCAAATTTCTCTAATAGATTTTCAACTTTATCGCAAAATTATTAAGGTTCAAAGTTAATTGGAAAAATTTGACAGTTTCGGGTAGCTTGACCTGCTGGCGTCTGTACATCGATGGAACCAAGAAGGTGTTTTTAAAATGAAGACTATAGGCCGACCGCTTAACTGAGATGTTGCTTGAGGTAGCTGCGCGGTGCGGGAGGGGTGATAGTTGTCACAAGTTGTCGAATCACTGAGCTCTCGTATCACGTCACTACACCGCGCCCGCACCGCGCTGCTACCTCAGGCAACGTCTTAACTAAGCTGTTGGCCTATATTAGCCAAGAAGTTGTATTTGAAGTGAAAACTTATTTAGGTTCACTTTGCGCTCTCTGAACAGTGAACGAAATTGCCGTGCGATTCCGTAACCATCTCACCGTGAAAACTTAGGTGAAGTGAGCGTGGTGTGAGCTGTCATTCCAACAAATGCTAGGGCACTTTGACACTATTGACAGCTCACTTTAAGCTCACTTCACCTAACTTCACGGTGAGATTTTTCCAGAATCGAGCGGCTGGACCGCCATGTTCGGGTCGGTGACGCTGAATCGTGTATACTCGGTTCCAGTCGTCAAGAGCTGTCAGCAGCCACGTTTACTGTAAGTTTTCACTTCTATCATGTAATCATAACCAACACATAAGCACACAACCTCTTTTTTGGTTGTGTTCCCTTTTTCTGGCTTTTGGGTAGTCAGTCCTGTAACGACTTTGCTAGTTAGGTAATCTATTCACCACGACATAGAATAAAAATAGGTCTTACTAACTTGAGAAAGAGTGAAAGAGAAAAAAGATCTGATAATATCGTTCATCATCTTGCCTAGCCATTTCCCAATCATATTGGGGTCGGCTTCCAGTCTAACCGGATGCAGCTGAGTACCAGTATTTTACATAGACCAAGTGCCTATCTGACCTCCACAACTCAGTTACTGGGTAATGCGAAACCCCTTGGTAAGACTGGTTGTCAGACTTATGGACTTCTGACGACCCGTAACGACGTGAAGATTTGATAATATGGTTATGTAGCATTAAAGCACTCTGATAAGTGGGTACGACCTACCTTGTTTGTCTCACGGTTGAGAATATATTAGTGCGGTTGTCTCATTTATTCGTTTTCCCTCATAAAATTACCATAAATATCACTTACATAGAAATGATTGCTTCATAAAATGGGTCTTCATTCATTATTTACTGAACAATAATATAATAATGAAACAGTTTTGCATAAATGGGTTTCATTTGTCGCGTGTGTGCATTAATTGTTAGGATGTGAATATATTGGGAGGCGGCGGCGATTTGCTAATAAAACTTCTATAGAAAAAAAGATAGATAAATAATTTATTGATTTTGTACCTTTTCTACTCTCTCATCATAATCAGCCTATAATGTTCCCACTGCTGGGACACTGGTCTCTTCTCCGTGAGAGGGAGTGGGCCGTGATCCACCACGCGGGCCCAGTGCGTGTTGGTTGATGTCACATGTCTTCGTACTCTCCCATATGTATAAACTATTGATATGTTATAAGTAAAACCTACTGTTTTTTTGTTTTTGTTTTAAACGGTGCTCCACACTCGGAATTTCTCCTGTATCGTGGGTGCGTTTACAAAACTTAAACTCACATACACAAACGGCTAGACCCGGAACACCTACTCGCAGGTCATACAAATATTTGTTCCGTGCGGGAATCGAATCCGCGACACGCAGCGCAGCAGTCAATCGCTTAACCACTGCGCCAACCGTGTCGTCGAACTGACAAACTGTAAACATACCAGCCAGTCAGCGTGGTAGCGGCTGATTGGATACGCCGGACGTAATCGTTTGAGTATCACCATTACCTAGTTCATAGTCATCATCATGGCAGCCTTGTGCCCCCCACTGCTGAGTATTGGCGTCCTCCCTTTTGTGCCATGCTTCCCTGGTCTGTGCGAGTCTTATCCAGATCTTCCCCGCGATCTACCTACTTCTAGAAGCACACCCTATTAAACCCAGACTATGGAAGGAAAACAGGATAAAAGCTTAATCATCACGCTTGCTGTTGAAGCTGTTGGTCACAGTATGAGAATACTTTGTAACAATATTATTGTGATTTAAAAGAGTGTCCATGCAGTTTCTTGCCCGTTCTTCTCCATAGGTACCTACTACGCTTTGGAATGGGCAACTAGCTTCATCTTTTTGACTGACCGACCTTGATAATTCAAAAGTGCCTTTAATTGGTTTATTTGAAATAAATAGTTTGAGTTTGAGATTTTCTTGTGTAATTAACTCGTATCGAAAATAAGTGGACGCCTTTCTGGTTCATCTAAAGATCCCTCTTTTATCAACATTATCAGTAACTAACTGTTTCTAAACGTAGTTTTTCATCGAGTTAAAATATTGTTCTTAATAACCGCCTTTACGCTTTCATAGTAGCGGCCTGAGCAGTAAGCATGTATTACTTAGAGACCTAGTTTGTTATCGTGACTACATGCATGTCGAAACGTTGGCAACTTGTTTACCTGCGGACACGTATATTTGATGTATAAAACATTGTATTTATTATTTCAGCAAGTAGTTAAAATGTTCATATTTACATCTGAGGTTTAATTAAATCGAAAAATCCAATTACATTTTGCCCGATTTGAGAATCGAACCCAAGACTAAAGAGGAAGTATTTTATTATTTTCTTTCTTTTTTGTTTATCTGAGCCTGCTATAATGAAGCTTACCTAAATATGTCATATAAGGGATATATTACCAAACCTTGGCACATGGATTGTAAATCACCATAATATGTTAATATCAGAATTCCGATTCCTGTAATTAGAAACGTTCAAAGTCAAATCACAATCTCATCTCAGCGACAATCACTGTCTAAAACTTGTCAAAAATGTCGGGAAATTACAGGTATTTTTGACAGATTGAGACTGAGATCAGACTGTAAACGTACTTAAAACTACGAGAATTGCTCCTCAAGTTAAACACTTAAGACCATCCAGGCTGTATGGAGACTTTAACAGCATCCAGACAAAACCATGGGCTTTTTTGCCCGAAGATACAAACTCCTATAAGATAAACATTGTAAATTTATTAATTTTGATAAAGGGCGTTATTCCGTAACACAAATAAACAACGAAACAGTAATAATTGTAGATCGGAACTCGCAAAACAGACAAACGAAGGTTTTTGCTAAGTTCCATTTCGGCATTACTGAAGCAGATCGTACAAAAACTTTATTAAGTATTCTCTCTGTGTGAGATATTCTTGTTTTTACTCAACAGTTTTCAATTTAAATGGCGGGTTCGTAAATTAATAACTTGGTAACGACAATTCCTAATAATCAAAATAATATGTTATACTTACAGTCATCTCCTCTGCCTGGCCTTTTCCCAGCTATGTTGGGGTCGGCTTCCAGACTAACCGGATGCAGCTGAGTACCAGTATTTTACATGGAGCGACTGCCTATCTGACCTCCACAACCCAGTTACTGGGTAATACGAAACCCCTTGGTAAGCCTGGTTGCCAGAATTTCGGGTTTCTGACGACCCGTAACGACTGTCAAAGATTTGGATCTTTCAGGCTATCATTCATGGGAATGACAGCCGGGACCAACGGTTTAAAGTCCTTTCCGAGGCACGGAGGGGTCTTGGTATGTAAAGATCCCCATCCACGGACCAACCACTGCAAGTGTAGCTTAACCTGATCGATCGGCCCGTGCGGCTGTTATTACTTATACCTACAAGCTCCTCAAATAATATGTTATACAGTATGAACGGATAAACGAGAGACATGCTCAAATACACAAATAAAAATTTAAAAAACCCCCGACACAAAATAATAATAAAAATAGTATGAATGTAAAAATCCTAAAATAATAAAAAAATAAGAGGTATTCCACTTATAGCACGGATTTGAACGGCACTTCCGCGAACGGCACGTGAGCACTTCCACTAACCGCACTGAAACAAAATTTCGTAACGTGCGGTGCGGAGGAACAGTTTATCGTTATTGGTTTCAGTTCCCGAACAGCACCTACGTAAAATATTGTTTTAGTGATGGGATGTACTTTTTTGTTCAAGCGATTATCAAGCAAAACATATCGATACAAATTAGCAGAGGTTTAGTCTTGTACCATGTATCTTATGTATCTTTGTATTTATGACAATCAAATGTTAGTAAAGTACTACTACTTTTTTTCTCCAGTCTAGGATTTCTAACATCAGATCAATGATAAAATATTTTTGTATTTTCTTATTCTGTCAACGCCATTGTAGTATAGAGGTATGAGGAACAGGGTGTAAAGTTTATTCATCTTCAATTGAAAAAAGACGGGTGTTGTGACTGGTGGGTAATCAGGGTAACTGCCCGACGATTGATGTCGGGGTGTTATATAAATGCTAGTTGCGCAGTAAACTTTGCGCTTGTGCGTTATAAAGTCGTAATTTAAAATTGGTAAGTAGTTTTACAAAATATTTTACGTGGTGCGTTGCGTCGTAATAATTGTAATGCATTTTCGAATACACAATGTAACGAAAACACTATCTAGCAAACACCAACATACACATTTACCAGAAAATTTTCTGTGACATATTTGGTTTGTGTTGACATTTTCGGACGACGGTTTCAGTTTGTCTGTCAGTCCTCTAAGGTCTTAGAGGTAAAATAACTATGCGGGAGGGCGCCCACGAGCAACTTTTGTCTCAGCAATTAATATGTCTCTCACATCAAGTCTACGGGTTTGTATGAAAGCGCGCGCATGTAGCGACGCGACAAAGAGAGAGCACTTTCATACAATCCCGTAGACTCGATGTGAATGAATGAATGAATTGCACTGATCCCAGCGTGGTTTGACCAGACTCGATTAATCGAATGAACCCCAAGATTCGCACTAGCTCCTGTAGCCTCATGTTCCTGGTGCTACAGCGATCATTGCATATCAAGAAGTAGACCGGGGGGCGCGGTTTTTATAAGGAAGACGTGCCCGTAGGATTTAAGAGCTTACCGGATATGCATCCTAGAGTAAGCCTTGGATTAGTGGAGAGATGGGTGATATTTGTCTATGGATGGGCATCTTTTAAAGACTACGCGGCCAGGTGCTTCAGTTTGAGCTTAACCCGTGAATCTTTTGGCGAGGTTCCACTGCTTTCTCTGTTCTTTTGTATGTCCTTGCTCTGCTGTGTTGTGTTGTGTTAGATGTTTCCGGTTTCGATGTCGTCGTCGGAGTTCTCGCTACTATCCGTGTCCGATTTTTTTTATATTTCACTAGCCGTATCCATCCAGAAATCGACTCCCTTGTCGAAGTACTTCATGTCCTGTTTTAGGTTGTCATTCCACGTGTAGATAGGTCGACCGACCTTTTTGAGTTTGGCCTTATACTCCATTGCTGCATGCAGCAGATGTGGTACGCGGCGCCTGTAAACATGTGCGAGGTAGCACATCCTGTGGTTCTTTATGCGTTTGGTTACTGTTTTTCCGTCTAAGATTTCATGCATTTTCTTTTGTCTCGGTTTATTCCTGGAGTGGTTTATCAAATCTCTCATGATAACTCGCTCATATTTTCTGAGTCTTGATCTGTTAGCTTTAGTAAGTGCCGATACTTTCAAACCATGTATTATCGATACGTTGCTAATATTCTGAACAAAGAATACATTACGTCCCATCACTACAAACTGTATGCAGGTGCTGTTCGGGAACTGAAACCAATAACGATAAACTGTTCCTCCGAACCGCACGTTACGAAATTTTGTTTCAGTGCGGTTAGTGGAAGTGCTCACGAGCCGTTCGCGGAAGTGCCGTTCAAATCCGTGCTATAAGTGGAATACCTCAAAAAAAACTATTGAACAAATAGCCACAAATAGAACAAAAAAGGTACAAACGTGAAACCCTATAAAAAGAAAAAAATAACCTTGAAATTATGACCCTACGTAAGTGCCTACGTATGAAATTTGATTAAATGCTGTCCCGTCGGGGGACCGATCTAATTAGTTTAAAAAAAAAAAAATTTAAAAAACCCCCGACTACGTGAAACCCTATAAAAAGAAAAAAATAACCTTGAAATTATGACCCTGCGTAAGTACGTATGAAATTTTTTGATTAAATGTCCCGTCGGGGGACCGCTCAAATTATTAGCCTAACGTTTTGTTAAAGTTTAAAATAGTAGCGGTCCCCCGACAGGACAATATTTAATCAAAAAATTTCATACGTACTTACGCAGGGTCATAATTTCAAGGTTATATTTTTCTTTTTATAGGGTTTCACGTAGTCGGAGGTTTTTTAAATTTTTAATTTAATTTTTTATTTCATGCTTTTTGTAGGGACTTTTTATTATTTCTATTCTTTTATTTTCTTGCGTTTTAAGATTCAGATAATTTGGTATTTAATCAGGTTTTTGTAATTCGCCATTTTATGGTGGTGGCCATCTTGGATTTGAAATTTGTCATAGTGTATAAGTAGTATTTTACAGTCAACCTCTTTCATTTGATACCCATATTGAGGGATTTGTGAAAAAAAAAATGTAATTTGCCATTTTGTGGTAGCGGCCATCTTGGATTTGAAATTTATCATAGTGTATAGTATTCTACTAGTCAAGCCCTTTCATTTGATACCCATATTGAGGGAGTTGTGAAAAAATATATAATCCGCCATTTTGTAGCGGCGGCCATCTTGGACCGATTTTCATCAAACATAGCTAAGAACACTCCTGACAAATTCACCTTTCAAACAAAAAAAAAAAAACAAAATTAAAATCGGTTCATCCGTTCGGGAGCTATAGAAACAATTATGTTGTCTGGCAGTCAACGTGTTGTTAACGAAGAAAATGCAAACTACTTAATTTTAAATTTAATTTTAATTATCTTATCTTTTTATGTATGTATGTGTGTACATAGATGGTAAATTAAATAATAATAATAAATAATTTTATATGAACAGAACTGAACATAAATGTTTTAGTATTTTTTCAGGGTGGTTTCCCTGAAAATATACTAAAACATTTATGTTCGAGTATAAAAATGGCGAGCAATTTATTGTTACCATCGCTAGGAATTCATCATTTTCGTAATATATCTATATCTAAAATATTGTCAAAATTAAGCTATTCTTAATATTAATAGCCTATTTTGAGGAAAACTAACTCCAAATGTCAAGCAGGCTTTGACCTAATCACTTGTAGGTACTTAGTGAGTTCCATGATCCGTTTACTATCATTAGCAGGTATCGAACAACCCGGTTCTCTAATCGGGTAGTGCCGGATAGTGACCGATCCGGCAGAGTTATGCAACGGTACGAAATGTTGGATCAAAGAGAATTTTAGGACGGTGAGTGATGATCGCGTGGAATAGTCACGTGTGAAAATATTTGTGAGAGGTTTGTGCACGCAGGTTGTATGTATTTGTAAACCTGACCAGTAGTTCCAGAGGTTAACGTGTTCAAACAAACAAACGTTTCAGCTTTTACAACCGATAGAAAATAGGTGAAGTGTCAAAAAAAGTTCATGAGTTAACAAGTAAAAATAGTCTAGTCTAATATTAATGGGGACTCAGCAGGTAATATCATACTCAGTGATTATAAATCGGTGGAAATCAGGATTATATTAAATGATTATTGTTCGACGCCAGACCAGGGCAAGTTCTGGTCTGTCGAATGTCCGCGAAACGCGGAGCCCAAACTAACAATCTTCTTGCCTTATTGTCACTTACCTAGTGCTGATGATGAAGTCCTGTCCTTGATCACGCCGGGTCTGCTGTATGTGTTATGTGTGTGTTTGTTTGTTTAATGAATGAGAAGTTTGATGACCGATCCGACGATGTTCCAATAGGACGCTGCTTCTTACAGCGTGTAAAAGCTCGGAATGCACCCCAATAATTGTTCAAGACGATCGCAAGCGGCCCCGGGCCTGAACTAAGCCGTTCACACAAACACGAGGGTGGCCACTTAACCTTCACAGTTCAGTTTTATTCAACAACACAAAATAACCTGATGTTGTCCTCACAATAGGGGTTTTAATTCCAATTAACAATGAATCTTATCCAAAATCTTAAAAACAAAAAGGATTCACTCGGATTTACCAATTATTCCCAACTAAATTAATCAAGAAGTACAGACAAAAGGAATGACAGTGACAGCGCGCTAACCGTCCCAAAAATAAAAAGCGTTCGGAAACGAGTGTGGTCCGAAACAATTATACTCGTATTTCTGTTAGTTGTTTTGCACAAACACTTTAACACATCAATCATGAAAGGCGGGCGTTTTTGAGGGACTGTCTTTTGTAATTTTGACGTTCAAAAAGTGCTGATTCTCTTAACTGGAATAAATGACTTTTGATTTTGAATCATATTTGAAAAACAAGTTGAATTCGGTAGTTCTTATCTCTCTGAGAAGAAAGGCCGAAACAAGCTCAGAGGTCACAGTCTTTTTTAAAGTCCAGACAAAATTCTGGTCAGCATATTATGTGGATATGTTGATTTGTGTCTGAAATGGTCTTTTGAGGAAAGAACCATACATATTGAGTATACATACCTCTCCAGTCAGTGCACGTATTTCTCAGTAATCGTGCCCCTCAACTGAGAACTTAAGGAGCTTAACGATTCGACGAACAACACTAAAGAAAGGACATTTGGAGGACAAAAACTCATACGGCCTGATCATTAATATTAACGTAATGAATATTTATAATAATAATTATAACAGATCATAATTATCACAGACTTCTAAAAATAGACGCCATTTGGTATTTATCTTAGGCGATTAACACACTGCCACGCACCACGCAGCGTAGCGCGAAAATGCGTGTTTTAACTTTGCTTGTAAGTATCTCCGTTTGTATAGAAAACACGCACAGTCCAACACACAGAAAAAGCATCCACGCGCGTTCATTCAGATCACGCGCCTACTAGCGGAAAACATGCGCACACGCGCGTGGGTGCGGGGCGAAACGCAAGGTATGGCACACGGAGTCTCGCAGTGCCGTGCGTGATTTTTCACCACAGCGAACGGCTTTGAATGAAATGAGTCAGAGCCGCTGTGAATCCACAAAACGCAACTACGCGCGCGAGTGCGTAAAAAACCCGCACGATGATGCAGATCTGCATTCCCGCAAGTACGCGCGAAGGTGCGTTGACACTGCCGACCTCATCTAGTTTTAAAATATGATTGACGTGTAAAAGTGTTTGTACAAACCTACTTACAAAATAAAATCATTTATCATTTATCACGCAACATGCAGCGTGATGCGTGGCAGTGTGATAATCGCCTTATATATAGATTATATTATATATTGTAAATGTGAGAACATTATACGGCCTTGTAGACTATAGATATGAAGACCATTTTCTATATTGTTAAGTACCTGGTACTTGTTGACAGGCCTACGCTATTCTCCCATACTTGTTTACACTGTAACTTGAAAACCTAGTAAAAACCAATTTATTTTCAAAAGAATAACCGTGGAGTTTCTTGCCGGCTCTTCTCCACAACAACTGCAACTAGCTTCTAACGTTTCATAAGTGCACATATAGGTTTATGTGTAATAAAATATTTTAATTTTGAGATGGACCTTACTTCATTACCTTAAAATAAATTCCGCTTCATGCATTAGAGGATTTTGATCGGCTCATGATGTTGAGTAATATAGGATAATCAAAACGCAGCCGGTAGAAGCTTATATAAATTAGATTCCTAATTAATACAGATCATTTAACCATATTTTAAAACATTAGCTTCATGTACGGGTACTTCAGATCAAACGAACACGATTTGTTAGGTAATCCGGGCCGGTTACGGTCAGTTACGTCACGGACGGCGCGTCACACGTGTTGTCCGGTGCATTCCGACATCATTCCGACATATAAGCTGCCTAATCCGTTGACGACCTATTTCGATTTTAGTTTTGTCGTGTTTCGATGCAGCGTCGTGTTTTAGTAGAGGGGTGTTTTTTTTTAAGTTAGGTGTTTTGGCATTTACTCTTATGCAACAGTGTTCACTAGCCATATCACCTAATCCATCTAAATGTTCTTTGATCTACCTCTACGCTTATTGCCAACAACATTCATAATTTAAATTTTGATTTATCTTCTAAAGTTCTATGAAAAAGCTAGCCAAGTGGTTTATGTTTTTTCCATAAAACTATTAAAAAAAAAATCCTTAAATGCAGTTTGAATACGCTTGTATTGATTAATACTCGCCATGGGTTTCTAACATCAAATCTTCCAATCCTTCACTATTGACATAATTGCCAGGTTGATCTTCCCATTAAAAGCTAGTAAAAGTTTAACGAAGAAAAATAAAACCTTATTTATTTATTCACATTTTTTTAAATTTATTTCTTAAGCCCGTGGCCTTTCAGTAAACGTTAAAACAAACGAGAGGAAGGCAGACGGTGGTACGAATACAAGCCGAGCAACCAAAAAGTAAAGTCTTTTTAACTCCGGTCAACCGTGCGTCTGAGGGCTGTGGCCTGCATTGATCGAGGTGCTATTCACTTTGCTTGTAGGTTTAAACTAGGTTGTACATGAGGAAAGTCGATAAATGTTACGTTTACTTGTGCCCGGTTGAAGGCATATGACATGGGATTAAAACATAGGTACAGACTACAATCTGTCAAATTTATTTAATAGAATTTCAACTTATCGCTAAAGCATTAGGTTCAAGATTGGTAGGGAAAATTTGATAGTTTTGGGTAGCGGCAGTCGCTCCGTGTAAAGTACTGGTATTTAGCTGCATCCGGTTAGACTGGAAGCCGACCCCAACATAATTGGGAAAAGGCTAGGCAGATCATAATGATCTAGATTATTTTCCAACTTGCTGGAGTGTCCTAAGTGCCCGTTCACCTGCACCTCGGATGACCTAAAGAATGCCACTGATGCCGCAATCAACGTGGCTACCTACTGGGCTCAAACTATATTAAAAATTAAAAACAACGAGGTACCATCGACACGAAAAGAAGAAGAAGAAAATTAGATTTTTAATATTATCGCTAAGCGGTTGGTCGACTCTTCACGTGACCAGAGGGCTGGCCTATTTTCAACCGACGAAAAAAAACGGAGGAGGTTCTCAATTCGACACGTATATTTTTTTTTTAGCCAAAGAATCAGCATTGCCATACTACGTGGCAATGCTGCCAGCCTTCTGGGCACGTTTCGTATTGACAGCGATGCGGACCAATTTTTTGATGCCCTTTGATTATTACCCCTCCTTTTATATACTTCTACATATTATTATTTTAAGCTTTTTAACACGTTGACTGTTCGTGCATTATATGTAATGCATTTCCGACTCAGCCATGACGTTCGTGCATTACATATAATGCATTAGGTAATACAAATTACATTGACTTTTGTGAGTTGGACGTTTGAACTAGAAAAAATATTTTTGGCAGACGTATAGACAAGGATACATGGAAAATAAAATATCGAAAAAAATAATCCGGACGCGTCGTGGTACTTAGTAAATTTTACTTGGACAGTCAACGTGTTAAATTACGTAAGTATTTTGTTAATCAAAGTGTGCTGTAATTGGTTTAATTGAAATGAATGCATATTAGTAGTACTTAGTTTTAATTTTGTTTTTAGTATTTTTTTATTTTAATTTAATTTAGTTCTTTTACTGTGCCCTTACAGGGTCCATATTTTTGTACCTAGCTTTAAGTCTTTTGTAACATCTTCTTGACACTACACGTGGAAACTTGTAATTGGCCTTATTTTTGTATAATCTATTACTTACTTTATCTGTTTAGCTGTAAGTTTTCCTAAAAATAAATAAATATGGAATGCAATAAATGAATAAGAAGTTCGAGCTATGTATTTATGAATATAAAGCGCTAGTCTATTCTGTAAAAACCTCACCGTGAAAATGTTGGTGAAGTGAGCTTGAATTGAGCTGTCATCCCACCTGATGATAGCTCACTTCACCTAAGTACGTGTTCCTTCACGGTGTGGTTTTTACGGAATAGCAGTTCTGGTTTCATTTTGGCTGACGTGCACCATTTGTCCACCCGCCACCGCCAACGGGACGTCAACGAGAAACGAGATTATTCGAACCGAGCGAGACGGACATGAGGTGGACACAGGGACATAGTAAATTTGTGAATCACTACTTCGGCACCGTTATCTCGTCCTCGTTGACGTCCCATGACGTGGCGGTGGATAAACGGCCTTAGGCCCTTTGCTCTTTATACACTCACGTTTTTCTTGCCGTGAAAAGCTACGGTTTATTCGCCGTGTAGGCACGGTCGTCAGTGTTGTATGGATCACTATGGAAGCTTGTTGGCAGACACGTTTTTTCTACGGCGCGGTTTATACACCGTACCGTAAAGAAATCGTCCCGTATGCAAAGGACCTTATGATTTGCGTTAGTAAAAAGTAAACAAAAACAAAATGACACTGATCATCTTAATCCGCACTGCTGGGACACAGACTTCCTCTCATTTAGAGGGAGTGGGCTGTAATCCACCACACAGGTCTAGTGCGGGTTGGTAGATGTCACATGTCTTAAATTTTTGGTACTAGGACATGCCGGTTTCCTCACGATGTTTTCTTTCACCGTTTTGAGAGCAGGCAGTGGTGATAAAATAATTAACACAAAGTAAAGCGCCTGTCTGGGTTCGAACCTACGACCCAAAACTCGTAAGTCGCGGCTGTTACCACTGGGTCACCAGTGCTCATGACACCGATAACTCGACCTAATTCTACAAATGGATAGGCAATTACTGAAAAAACTACAAAATAAATCAACACAACACATTTTCTAATACAATTTACACAATAGTTTGAATAAACTCTTTGTATTTAAAAGTCGCATTAACATCATTCAGTATTGCCTTTTGAGTGAGTTCCATGAATTTGTTGTAATATGATGTCATGGCGTAGCGTAGGCTAGGTGTGTTTTGAAAGTCATTGATAATTTTGTTAATTAATGATTTTATAATTTAATCAACTCACTGCTGGTAGTCTGCAAATAGTCCTCTCCTAGGCTGCGCCACAACACCCTGTCCTCCGCCTTCCGCATCCAGTACATCCCAGCCACCTTTTGAAGGTCTCCGCCTCTCCGGCCCATCTAGCTGAGAACGTCCCCCATACCGCAGATACGTGATCTCCACTCGAGGACTCGTCTGCTCGACCGACCATCGGTCCTTCGACAAACATGGCCAGCCCACTGTGGCGGCTTATGACTAGCAATGGACGACTCTGTTGGATGAAATGTTGATGATGATGAACATTTAAGAAAGTGTTTTCTAACAAACCACATAACTGTAGATTATTTCTAGAAATCTATGTATCTATATCTATCTATACATATTATAAATTAAAGTAGTTTTTCGTGTCTGTCTGTCTGACCGCTTGTTTTTCTTAACTACGCAATGGATTTTAATGCGGGTTTCACCATCATTTAGAGAATTTATTCCGAAAGGTTTATATGTATATGACGGAGAAGGTATGTCTGTCTCTCGTTATCATCTGGCATATTTAATTCCTGTGGGCGTACTATGGGTAGTGTTGGTTATAGCACAATAGAAAAACGGTTTGCAGTTCAAATCAGATTATAATTTACGAACAAGTTAGTCATACTAGCGAATCACATACTGTAGGTACACAACTCAAAGATACGGAACGCGAGACAGTTTCTAAGCACATGTTGTTCGTACGATGTCCAATGTTTCGATCATTTTGAGAGCTCTGCTCACACCGCTCTTGTAGCTGTAGCTCTCGCCCCCCACCAACTCAGGCTAGACTGTGTCGAGCGCCATGAGATGGCGCTGACGTTCCGGATAAATGAATAACTCCGACATATACGAGTATATGTGTACAATGCGATGTTTTGGCAAGTCGTAAAAACTGGGCAAAGCAGGGGTCGCTAGTTCATAATAAAGCTAAAATAAAACTGCTATGACGCTACGCTGCTACGCGCTACATGCTACAAAAACGCTACGAGTTTTAAACAGGTTCGAAAAACTATCAGATAAAAAAAATGCAAAAAGTTATCCCCGTTTAGTTTGACCAACGCAACGTTTTACAACGGTTCGTATTTATTTTCAGTTGCAAAGTTTTACTTTGATCTTATTAATGAAGATACTTGCAAACATATGATGGGTATGTTTTTCGTCATTATTGTTAGAGATTTATTTCATTGGGTACAAAATGGATGCTTTATTTATGCGCAGCGAACCTAGGACCTATCTGGGCCGCGAACCACATGCTCAGAAGTCGTGCCTTCTACCAATAGACTAACGGCAGCTGAGGAAGACAATAATAAATGAAGTAATGATAATAATGATGGTGTTTTATTGTTCCCAGGTGGCTGCTCTGCTTTCGGGCACTCGTGCTTCGGCGGTCACGGCAAGAGGTCGGGCGACACTTCGGCTATGGATGTAAGTTATCAAATAAATCATTATGTACAGACGCCAACACATCAAGCTACTACAATCTGTCAAATTTCTTTAATAGATTTTCAAGTTTATCGGTAAAGCATTAAGGTTCAAGGTTGATTGGAAAAATTTGACAGTTTCGTGTAGCTTGACCTGCTGGCGTCTGTACAGTCCTTTCACAGTTATTCTATCTGACAGCTACGCAAGCAGAAACCTACCAGCAACCTTATTGCTATAGTGATAAAGATCACTTAGATTTTGACAGAAAAGCAAAAGCAACCCACAAGCAACCTTATTGCAATGAGCATATAGATGACTTTGATTTAGATATTGATGCAAAGTATACAAATAACTGTGGAAGGACTCGACTAGGAATATTGGATCTTTTGGTTCGAGAGCAGCATACATGTTCTATACTAAAGAGTTATCCAAGTAGGCCGCAACAAGGATAACCTCTACAAATGGGGGTTCATGGCCGGCTCTGACCTCCAGTGTGTATGCCGCGTCCCTCCACAGACAATGGCCCATTTTGTACCGCATACCCTGTCGCCTGCACACGTGAGGTTCTAATGGCTACGCCAGCGAACGGTATTCGCGTTGCTAAAGTTTGGGCAAAACAAATTAATAAACAATTTTTTTTTCGTTATATTTTTGCCACGAAGAAGTTTATTAATTTTAATTATTTTTGTAGCTATGTATTTTAGTTTTAAAACGAAATAACGTTATCGAAAAGGTAGATAAAATACATTTCATACTAGCGTGCACTAGGGCACGCTAGAATGAAATGTATTTCGGCAGCGCAGTTTTTAAACCTCAAATAGGCATAGAATTATATTTTAGTGCAGAATAAATTGATGGAAATGAAACAATAATAAATGATACTCATTCAATTTATAACTATGCTCGTGTATCTTTAATTGAATTCGCCAATTAAAACCACACAAAATAATTATTAAAATAAATTGTAAGCGAAATCAAAATTTTAAAACGTTCGCAAACAACCGTTTTTAAATAAATTCCTGAAGAGGGAAATAATTGTAACGCCATTTCAGGAACTCCCCCCTAGAGCAGAGACGAACAGTGAAAGCTTAATTGCATCGGTATAATTATCCTTTCAAAAAGATATTTTGTGCGACTTAAAATGTCGGCAACTTTGAAAATGTTATATTGTCACCGAAAAACGTAGGTGTTAAGAGTTTTTGCTGAATGTACTTTACATTGTTAGTAAGTACTTGTTAGGAAATATTTTGGCGTGGAGGAGGTGTCATTGTTTAATTCACGATCCAAGCCTATAACATTCCCACTGCTGGGACACAGGCCTCCTCTCTGTGAGAGAGAGTGGGCCGTAATCCACCGTGCGGGCCCAGTACGGGTTGGTGGATGTCGCATGTCTTCGAATTTTTGTTTCTAGGACATGCCGGTTTCCTCACGATATTTTTCTTTACCGTTTTGAGAACATTGATGATGACACATTTATTTATTACACATACACAGAGTGAAGCGCCTGACTGGGATCGAACCTACGACCTGCAACTCGTAATTCGTGGCCGTTTCTACTGGGCCACCATGCTCTCAAAAAGTATACCAAAGTTGATTTTCTTTAGTACACCCAAACTTCTTTAACGCAATTCTAATATGCAGCCTAAATCTACATCCTCTTGTAGTTTTCTCATAATGTAAGAAAAACATTGACAGGCAGTGTTTTAGGGGACGAAGGCGTGAATTACAACAGTTTGATGCAATAATAACATCATGACTGAATTCTTTGAAAGGGTAGGCTGAAGTATACCTCTTGTGCTGTCAGCCTCTTGTAATAGGAGACGAGCCTATTTCTATTGTCAAATAAAGACTCTTGGTGCTACTGAGAATATGCTAATGCAAAAATACAAACACACTTTGCTCGAACCGGTGACCGAACTTAGGACCCTAAGCTAGACAAACAAGTCAATTAATTAAAAGAATACCAGTATACTTATGTAAAGTTAGGGAAATTCATTGTTAAGCAAATTGGCGTTGAATGATCGAATCGTTAAATGAGGTTGAAAACTGCATCGGAATCCGTTGCGTAGTTTAGAAGAACAATGCGGTCACACAGACAGATACGAAAAGAGACTATCATTCATAGTATGTTTAGATTATTATCTTTAGTCTATACAATTATTTTGAAAATGTTAATTACTATTTCACACTTCGTTGAAACAATGCCCTCTAGAAGTAAATGATAATGCCATTATAATTACGACCACAAATTAAATTCGCCGTGCCATTGCGTGCCTACGACACTGTAAATAAAATTACCACGCAGTGACCACTAACGACCATATTCGGGCCAGTGCGTAATAGTTATGGATTAACATTGTTTTTAAGCTTTTGCGAATTATTTTGGCCGAATATCGAGTTGTGTAGTGTTACACCACACACCGCACCGGTCCAAGTGATATGATTACGGAAATCCGAATTGTCCAATAGACTTATTATAGAGACACAAAACACACCCAAAACAAAAACAAATATAAAAGAACAGGCCCACAAAGCCGTCATCTATGCAGTCTGTATATAAAACTAAGATGGTACACAAATAATTGCTGGGAAACGATTTTCTTTTGAGAACTGTCGCTGTTTACCGTAGCGCGCAGTGTAACGCGTCCAAAATGTTGGGCTTATAACCGTATGCAACAGTACAGGGTTCATGGGGTTATTTAAAGTTAAGTTAAACATTTCAAACTTGATTTCGTAGGTTTCCAGCAGTGCGATTCTGTAACTATCTATCCGTGAAAAGTTAGGTGAAGTGAGCGTGGAGTAAGCTGTCATTCACCATTCACCATCTGTGTGCCAAATTTCATCCAAATCCGTTCAGTAGTTTTCGCGTGGAAGAGTAACAAACATCCATCCATCCATCCATACAAACTTTCACGTTTATAATATGAGTAGGATGTAAGTATCCAAAACAAGGATAATACCTTTAATGTTTCATATGCGTATGTCCAGTGTCACAAACTAAAACTCGACCCCACATTAAACATGTAGAAGATATGGACTTGGCTCGCCCATTATCAATTCTCCTAAAATGTTTTTAAAATTAGTACGGGTAACAGCTTTGGCAAATTTAAGGCTATCTTTAAAGCTGACGATCATTGTTCAAATAATAGTACCTATGTAAATTTGAATCGCGACATATTTGCCAAAAATGTAAACAAATATGAGTTTATGGAAAAATAACTTTAATTACTACACAATAAAGTTCAGTTTAGATAGACTACAACTTCAAACATTTTTATAACTTTTTCGATAGTGCTAGTCACTCTGAAATCAACTTAATCGACATTAAAATAAAGTTGATATTTGTTTAACTTGAAATAACGTCAATTTGAAACATAAATAAAATTTGAATTATAGGTGTAATGTACTGGTATTTTTTACTAAGTGCAGTCGCGGAATGATAAGGTTAAGCAGTTTTAGGAAAACTATTGATTGCACCGTGCGGAAAGAAAATTACAGTTAGAAAAGGTGCAATGTGCCCGCTATGTAGGAGAGGAATGCATTCGAAACTGTTCGTTCCCTGGGTGTGCATCACTAGTAGCTAATGTCAGACCTTCTAACCTCCATTTTTCCTAATTACTAACTCCTGTTGCTTTTAGAACTTTTATAATTGAGGCATGTCCGTCAAGGGGCTCTTAAGTTGGGCCTACAACTATTAACTGAACTCATTGTAGAAATTGTTTCGCGTTAAACTTTGTTCTTTCTTTGTTAAATAAACATGGCACATTTAATTTCGACGACGACGGACGACACGGTTGGCGCAGTGGCTGAGCGATCGACTGCTGCGCTGCGTGCCGTGGATTCGATTCCCGCACGGAATGCCTACAGATAGTTGTGTGTATGTGAGTTAGTTTAAATGTTTGTAGACGCACCCACGATACAGGAGTAATTCCTAGTGAGGGGAACATTTAAAAAAAAAATAAAAAAATAATATTTGAGTAGATTTTTACGAACAGTTTTATACGTCAATCATATTATGTATTTTAAAAACTAAATGAGGTCGGCCTTTCCTATCCGAGTACTCAAAAGAAAGGTCGAAACAAATTCAGAGGTTACAGTCACTTTTAAAGTCTAGACATAATCTTTGTCAGTTCATGTGAAGACCACATACACTCGAGAGCAATGAATCCGGGTCACTTAAAGAATGTTAAAAATCTCGGAAACTAAAAATGATAGGTTAATGCAATAAATTGTATTTAATAGACAATGTAATACTCCTTAAATGAAAGTAAAAAAAATATGAGTCACCATACATTTTATTAACACAAAATTACATAAAGAAAAAAACTGCTGATCTCTCCTTAAAACAAAAATAGGAAACATGAAATTATTGAACTTTATTACGATTTTCTTGAATTTTAATACTTCGTATTGCCTCCTCGTGCTTCCATTACTGCGTTTACGCGGTTTGGCATGCTGTACACCAAGTTCCTTATACGATTTTGGGGAATATTCTCCCATTCCTCTGTGAGAGCAATTTTGAGCTCACGAAGCGTGATTGGGGGAGGGTTTCGTTGTTTTACGCATCTGCCTAGCTCGTCCCAAGCATGCTCGATCGGGTTGATATCCGGGCTGCGCGCTGGCCACTCCATACGAGTAATGTTCATCGCTTGAAGGTAGTCATTCACAATCCTACCTGTATGAGGTCGGGCATTGTCATGCATAAATATAGCATCCTCACCAAAATTGACCATAAATGGACCAACGTGATCATTGAGGATTTCTTCCACATATCTTACGCTAGTTAAAGAGCCGTTTTCTATGATCACCAGCTCTGTGCGACTTTCAGAAGAAATTCCGGCCCACACAAGTACAGACCCACCACCGTAGGCTACTTTTTCTTCGATGCATGCTTGCTTGAATCTTTCCCCTGGTCTTCGATACACTCTGTGTCTTCCATCGTGCTTGTAGAGCATAAATTTTGATTCGTCAGAGAACATAACTTTTGACCAATCTTCAATACTCCAATTTACGTGGCTCTGGGCATATCTTAGTCTTGAAATACGATGCCCACGTTCCAGTTTAGGGCCGTTTGCAGGTCTAAGGGGTTTTAAGTTAGATTCAGCAAGCCGACGTCTTACTGTCCATGCACTTGGGTTACTTCCTCCGAGGCGTCGAAACTGATTTGTGAGTTCAGTTCCTGTGAGAAAGCGATTTCGAAGCATGGTGTTCACCAAGTATCGGTCTTCTCGTGCTGTGGTACACCTGGTTCTGCCCGTTCCTGGTCTACGTAGGTTAGAACCAGTTTCTTCGTAACGTCGGAGAACTCTTTGTACTGTTGACAGCGACACACCGACAGTCCTGGCTGTATCGCGCTGACTCCGGCCGGTTTCCAGCATTGTAAGTATTCTGGTGCATTCTTCAGGCGTAAGCGACATAATTTCAGCTTGAATAATGAATATAGAGCACTATCAACATGGTTTATGTACCCACATAAATGACAGATTACAAACAAAAGCAAAACCAAATGCTGTAATTTCGTAGTTCCATCTTCGAAAGTGGCCCTTTTTCAAATTTGATTTTTTTGTGATATAACTTTACAATAACTAAGAAGTTTTAATACCTTCATTTAAGGAGTATTACATTGTCTATTAAATACAATTTATTGCATTAACCTAGCATTTTTAGTTTCCGAGATTTTTAGGATTCTTCAAGTGACCCGGATTCATTGCTCTCGAGTGTAGATTGATGTCTGAAGTGGTCTTTTGAGGAAAACCACACAGATTTGAGTAGACCAGTCCAGTCAGTGCAAGCATTAGTCAGTAATCGTGTAGCTTAACTCAAAACTTGAGGAGCTTATCGACTCGACGAACTATACCAAAAAAAGGACATTTGGGTAGGCCGCATAAAGTACTCAAACTGCCAGACCATATGTCGTTTATTATGTTGCAACATCCTTCTAACATATTTTAATATTACAATTTACAAGCTAACACTAAAATAACAAAATTATATCTAACTTAACTAAAACTATACACAAACTAAAATATAAAAATACCTAAATGTAATGTACCCAAGAGACTGGCGGCATTACCTCGTTGAATGGCAATGCTTAGCCTCTGGCCAAGGTAAAAGCCAGCCCTTGGGTCATGGGAAGTGTCAACCAGCCGTTTTGAAATTTCCTTAAAAAGACCATGAGCACTCGGACCTCACGGGCCGAGGGTTTCAACCTTATAGCATAATTCTACATCCAGAAATTTGTGACACCTGCAGCTATTTTCAGCGGGAAGTCTTTCTTAATCAATTTAAAACGTAACATCAAAGTCCTGTTCCAATTTAGATGCAAACGTGAATGCAGTGCCCGAGTTTAGTTTTAACGGTGAGAGAGATGCCAATGGACGAGTAGAGTGGGTGCAGTGATCCAACACTCCGAATTAGGGACTCAAAAGTCAAAAGGTACTTGAATCTGTTACTGGGTGACGTTTTGGGAATTCAGTCCGTACGCAAACTAGTGCCAAAATGGTTTTGTTAGTTGTCGACATAACTGTTCTTCTAAACTGTTTTCTCACTATTCCTATTTTAGAGACTATTTTGTTGCGAGTGTGTCGCTTATCATTATTTTCATACAGCAATAGTCTGTCTGAAAGCTTGACATATAGGACTGTGCGCAGAGCCTTAGTAACAATCTCGAGGCCCTATTTAGTATAACTGACAATGTTTGCCATTTATTTATGTATTTATTAAAAGTCTCCAATTACTATTATTACAGGTTGTACCTCATGCCATAGCGTGGTCTTAACATTAACATATATAATTTAAAACTATGAAAAACGTAAAAATCTAGTATTACTTACTTCTAATACATTTACAAATAATAGGTAACTACTTTACTAATTTCCCTATATAAAAATAAATATAGTTATATCCATGTTTCATATTATCAGCCATAGCACCTAAACTATTATTACCTAATAATAGTTTCATCACTTTTGCGTTTTCGAAAATATAGTTTATTTCACTTTTGATTTATGTTATATTATCAAAAGATTAAGTTTTGTTTTTATTTCAAAGAAAGCTGAAGACTAATTTGTGGTTCTTAAGTTTCTTGAAATAGTTTTTAAACAATTTTGATATTTTCACGACTTGTAGAAAACTGTGAATAAAAAAGTTATAAAATTGTCAGACTGTCGCCTCAGTTTTATTAAATAGGCCCCAGGTTTTGCAATGGCTTCATGAGGTTTCCTAGTAGGTTAGTTATAGGAGGGTAGTTACGACCGATTATTATTTTCTCACTGTCTTATAAAAAGTCAGGTGCGTACCAAGAACTTGCAAACGAGAATGCAGTACAAGGAGTAGGTAGAAGTCGTTGTACAGACGCCAGCAGGTCAAGCTACCCGAAACTGTCAAATTTTCCCAATCAACCTTAAACCTTAATGCTTTAGCGATAAAGGTGAGAATATATTAAATAAATTTGACAGATTGTAGTAGCTTGATGTGCTGGCGTCTGTACATAAACTTCTATCTAGAATATCCATATTTGTGCAACAAACAATCGGCGTTTAATCCGAGTAAGTGCAGCAGTTTGAGTGTTTACTAACATGTTTGTGCGAGGCGGTTCGAATCTAGATACTAACAGACGAGGCCCGAACCGACCTCTAGCTCATGAGATCACGCTGGTGTATACGAAAGGAGTATGATTTTTTTACATGCTATAAAGAAGCATACTATTTACTGGCAAACAAGCATACTTTGAGCATGTATAGGTATTTCAGTCAGACGTCGCATTCGTACCCTCGGGAGTTTTTTCCGCGGCAATTTTTCACCGCACACTGGATTTTCAACGCAAAGCTAAGCGGCGAGAGTTGAAAATCCAACAGTGTATTTTTGATGTGCTGGGATGCCCTCTGTTAGATTCTCTCGACAACACGGTTAGCGCAGTGGCTGAGCGATCGGACTGCTGCGCTGCGTGTCGCGGGTTCGATTCCCGCACAGAACAAATATTTGTATGACCTACATGTATTTGTTTCGAGTCTGGGTGTTTTTCTATCTATAATATGTATGTATTTACAAAAAAAAAATGTATATAAGTAGTTTAATAGCCATCTTGTTACCATAACACAAGCATTAGGTTGTTTAGCTTGGGACTAGATGGCGCTGTGTGAAATGTCCAGGGATATTATTATTATTATATTATTAATGCTCGGCTTAACGCCGAGTGTTGAAAATCCAGTGCACGAAAAAAAAAACTGTTCTGGGAAAAAATCACCCGTGGACTTAATTTCATAATTTCGAAGAGTTTCGGAGTGTTAATTGGCATCTGAGCTTTAAACTGACTAAATAAATATACTAAAACCTGTGTCTTCTTCCTCGTTTAGCAGCTATCAAGTCAGGACCTGATGGTGCGACACCAGCTCGGTCAGGAAGAGACACCACCTCACCCCGTATACCCCCACTCAGGCTACAACGTACTGCCATCTGGTGACGACATCATACCCATCAGGGATGGAGGTGAGGAGGACAGTACGTAGTAATCATAGAACATTGTTATAATAAGACATTGGGGAGTCCCCCGCACTCCCTAACCCCCACCCAGGCTACAACGTGCTGCCATCTGGTGACGACATCATACCCATCTGAGATGGAGGTAAGTTGGACAGTACGTAGTAATCGTAGAACATTGTTATAATAAGACATTGGGGAGTTCCCCGCACTCCGTGACTTCCATTCAGGCTACAACATGCCGCGATCTGGTGACGATTCCAGATTTGCTAAGTATAACTGAGTATTAAAACCCTGGGCAGTGAACCTCGAGCCACTATCGGATCATGCTAAACAATTTCCTTTATCTCAAAAATAGTTAGAATAACTTTAGATATTATAATACGCCACCGCGTCCAGTATAACAACATCTTCAGGATGATGTTGGGGCTGCCTCGCTTCTGTAGTGCATCGGGAATGTTTGCGCTGTATCATACTGGTCCGTATGAAAACTGTATCCCTGATCTGCAGAATGCGTGGCAGCTGCAAGGGAATTCTGAAGACTGTAGCCCATCTTCTCCGATGTGGATATCCTTTATTAAGCGGGTAATTTGAATGTATTTTAACTTATTTTAATTTTATCTTACTTTATTTTTGATTTTAATGGATTTTGATTTTGATGTTAGTTTATTTTATTTTTAATACAGGTTCTAATGTTGATTTATTACTGATGTTAATTTATTTTATTTTTATTTCATTTTGTATGGATCAAATTATCTGAAATAAATGAATTTTAAGTATTTTTTTATATCCTTTAAAATCATTGAGGTTGCGATTGAATGTGTTACGCAATTAGGCTGCTGAAAGACAATTTGCACGGGAATCATTTTCCTTGACTTTATATAAAGACGAAAAACGACGGAGCTCGAAAACAAAACAAAAGCGCACCGACTTTACCACACCCGGTGTGCAAAACTCTTCAATCCAGTCTACCTTTAGTATAAAGTTTATTAAAAATACATCATCTGTGTCTGCAGGTGTCTACGATCGCGAAGACGGTGGCGCCGCCCGGGAGGTCATGAAAATGAAACTTCGAAACATCTTCAAACATTGGGTGAGAGTTATTCACTGCTCCATACATTGAATTATGAATGGAATGAAGTTAATTACAGGCGGGATGCAGTGTGCATTGTTGAGTAAAAACTTTTGTTGTTTGTTAGTAAAGTTCTGTAGAATTTTACTTACACGTGGGAAATGTATGAAAGTTGTGTTTAGTTTTTGATATTGAATTATTACATGAGATACGTGCATGAGTCTGATATCTTTGCTACAAAATGTATTCAGAGTTTATTAAAAGAGAGAGTGAGAGACTGTGAAAAAAATAAAATATGTTTATTTGCGGTAAGATATGACGCAAAGAAAATACACAAACAATAAAAATTTGGGGAAAAATATGCGTCACATCCATGCAAAGTGGCTATTGCACAGCATAATGCTAAAGTTACTAATGCTGATGTGGGGTTCATTGAGACAATAATGAACCCTTAAACAATTAAAAATACGTGATGATCAAATTGGGGAAGAACCAAATGTTAGTGAGATGTTTTTTAAAACCTTCTTTTATATTATTTTTTTCAGATGGACAACTACAGGCGGTCACAGCAAAACCCAGACGACGCCGGTTACTACATTGGATCCCTGTAAATTATCTAAAAACGTAATATATTTGACACATTACCCTGTATCTAACAAATCTTTCAAATACCTACCGGGAAGTAAGCTTGATTTTCAAATATTATAAAAATGAAAAAAAAAAAAACCAGTCAAGTGCGAGTCGGACTCGCGCACCAAGGCTTCCGTACAAATTTGTAGGTATGTAACTAAAAAATTACAGTTTTCGCAATTTTTCCTTTATCTTTGCTATCAGACGTTGCTTTTCACGGGAAGTACCCTGTAGGTTTTGATTCCCTTGCGAGTGTCGAAAATTTGCGGAAATATGCGGCATAAACGGCTGTATCTTTTGATTGCGCTGGCTTAGAAGTTTGATTTTATTCACAGCTCCAAGGGTCAGTAGACCTCATTATTTGAATATAACTTCCAGCTTGATACCTCCGCGCGTTCCTGAGAAAAAGGGTCTTGACAAACAGACAGACGGACAGACGGACGGACAACAAAGTGATCCTATAAGGTTTCCGTTTTTTCCTTTCGAGGTACGGAACTCTAAAAACAATTAGTATTAACAAAAAAAAAAAAATATATATGTATCTGTATAAAACACATATTTATTTTCAAATCCAAAAAGAAGGAAAAATATATAATTTTATTTTTTGATAATAATACGTAGTAGGTTAGCTACTTAGTTTGTTTTAAATAAAATATTTTATTAATGTTATAATGATATGAAAATCAAGCTTATTTCAATTTATTCCATTAAAAATCGTGTTATCTTTTATGGTAGGTACATTATAAATGTAATAAAAAATATCTTGTCAATTAAATATTTTCACGAAATATAAAAAAAAAACATGTTATTTAGAAAAATCTATTATATCTGATGAACTGTTTCTGTGAAAAAGGCTGGCCATCTCTATTCTTTAAATTATAATCATTATGTATTAAAAAATCTTTATAAATCTATCAGTCACTGTAAAAAAGTTTCTTTTTGTATTCTTTTAATTTTTTCCAAATTTTCTTCTCATGGTACCTGAAAATTCGTTTTATAAACTTACTATAACTATTTAACTAAAATTAATGTTGGGCTAACATAAGTTTATCATCGACAAAAAGGATTATAAATAATTAATAACTTATTAATGTAGAAATTGACTGTCTCTATGTAATAAGAATGTTTTGTGTATTTATTAAATGGTTAGATACATACAATGGGCTAGCAATGCTGTTTTATTTTATTTACCCAGTTCCTAACACTGTTTTCTAAAACGGACCAACATACCTAAAGTCTATTCAAACTTATTTTACAAATTTATGTTATTTCAAGTTAAACAAATATCAACTTTATTTTAATGGCAATTAAGTTGATTTCAGAGTGACTTGCACTATTGAAAAGTCATAAAAATGTTTGAAGTTGTAGCGTAAACTGAACTTGATTGTGTAGAAATTAAAGTTATTTTTCCATAAACATATTTGTTTACATTTTTGGCAAATAAATCGCGGATGCAGATTACCTAATTGTCACTAACTGGGCATCAGTAAGACAATGCAATCAGTAGGTAAGTACTGCAGAATCCTGAGAGATTTTATGTTGAATAATTATATCACTTCACTGGCTCACTAAGTGCTATCGTGCCCTACTTTACACTCTCTGTTTCCCGCCATTCCTCATGACTGACAGATGACATTAGTGACAGCAGCTACCTCGCTTGTGTGAATGAGTCAGTGTTTAGATATCTATTAAATAGATACACTACAAGTACTATAAGGACTCCGCGGCTTTATAACACCTACCGGGATTATCAATTAGATAAATGATATATTTACCATTAAACTCGTAATTATTTAAATTAAATCAAAATTTATAACATTTTACATGATGACGCACACTGTCAGCTCACTAAGCTGATTCTCTATGTTTTATAATCTTCTAAATTTGAAATAGTGGTTATTTCATAATCTCATGCACAGACTTATATTGGCTAGATAACGCAAGTCTCATCGTCTGTATAGAAACCAAGCGTGCCATTATTTTTCTACCTACTGTGACGTCACATGAGCGATTTAGTGATGGGAACTCCCTGTCCGCGAGTAAACGATTCAAAACGACCCGCGTTTCGCCTCGCTCGTCCGCCAGTACTCTTTGGATCGAGAGGTCGCGTGCGCGCAACCCTCCGCTTGCATGTTATTGTTTCAGTTCGCCGCTCTTCAAGTTACACGATGTATCCTCATTTGACGTAGACGGCTGGTGAATGTCCTGTAACACGAAATTAACTATTAAATAATCCTAATATCAGCGTCAAGACGTCCACATTTTCCGACCCGTTACATTTAGATTGAAACGAGTACCTACTAATCGATTTTTGAAAGATAACAGTGATAATTTCATTTTGGGATCACTTGGAAATCTGTAAATATAATTAATAATATTCTAAACAAAATCACTAAATTGAAACATTGCAGTAAAAAAAAATTACATCTCACAAAATACCCAACAACGCAAACATTATCATTCCTCTGTTTCCAAAATCGATTAGAATCGAGAACAAACTGTGTGTACAGACGCCAGCACATCAAGCTACTACAATCTGTCAAATTTCTTTAATAGATTTTCAACTTTATCGTTAGTGCATTAAGGTTCAAGGTTGATTGGGAAAATTTGACAGTTTCGGGTAGGTTGACCTGCTGGCGTCTGTACAACACTATTTGCTTTATTTGACAGAAAAATGAGAATAGCTACTGTACCACGAAGCTGAGCGATAAATGAAAATATCGATCATTTTAATTTTCATTGCGTGTTTTAACAGACAAGTCCTGTATACTACCTTGTAACTAAAAACGGCAATGTATCATGAATTATTCGATACACACTCAGTTGCATAATGTTCATTGTACGACCACAATGAACACAAAATAATTGAATTTGCAATAAAAAACACATAATTTAATAACAAAATGACTTACCGCTGAAAGGAAACGTTTCCACTGTCTCGTCCCACTTTTTTTGTGTAGTTTTTACAGCTCAATACCGCACAATTTGGCATTTTTTAGTTTTTGTTTGACGTCTGGCATCAAGAACGTTCGAGCGCGGACTGATTAGAAATGACGCTGAAGGAAGTCAATTTTACTCCCTTTTTACACGCGAAGTACATACACTTGCGTCGTCTAGCCAATATAAGTCTGTGATCTCATGCGATCAACTTATTAAATACTTATGAAGGTTACATGGTTAGGTCATGTATATTTAAATTAAGAATTTGAGATGATTTTCAAGTTATGGAACAACAAACTGAATACTATAATAAACAAAGTTCAAATTCCATTGCAACCAAGAACTTATTAGGACCCTTTTGTAACAAATGGTCACTCAAAAATCAACTTAGACAGACATTAACATTGTACAGACGCCAGCAGGTCAAGCTTCCCGAAGCTGCCAAATTTTCCCAATCAACTTTGAACCTTAATCCTTTAGAGATAAAGTTGAAAATCTATTAAATAAATTTGACAGATTGTAGTAGCTTGATGTGCTGACGTCTGTACTAAGGTAGATAACTGATTAAGGGCTGATTTTTCAATCGACAGTATATTTTTTATACGTGGAATAAAATTGACATTGACAGATTTTGTATGGAAGAACTGTCAAAAATTTAAAATTATTTCTCAGATAAAATTATTTGGCGTTGGAAAAATCAGCCCTACGTGGCGAAGGAATGTAAATTATCTAAGATTATTAACACTGCTATAGGCTCAAGTCTCCTCAAAACTGACTGAAAAGGCCCTAGCACGAACGTGTGATGTAAACGCATCGTAAAAATTCGAACTAGATTCAAGTTCAACATAACTTAACTTCACATTTGTTTGAGAATAATCCAAACATAAATAATTTTATTTGCATTAGCAACATTTATTTGTTTAGCACTAGTTTTTATACCCTGGTAACATTTAGTAAGTAGAAAATTCTCCTCAATGCCACGTAATTTTGCTCTTGTCTAAAATTAACCAACTATTTTGGAAATACAGTTTACTGCTAAAAATCTACAAGCATTTTATTATACACATTTATTAATAAAGTGTTTAAAGTTTGATCCGGGAAGCAGGAAGTAGCTAGCTACTTTAATTAAAATTTTGAGTCCCGCCTATGTCCCGTAAGTATAAAATAGATATATCAATTATAATTTTAAAGGTTAAAATAATAATCAGCTGTGTGTCCTATCCTTGTTTAATAGAAATACTTTCCTAGAATGGGAAACTTTAGAAAATTATTGAACCATTTCAAAATCATCATGTCAGCAAGATATGCATGTGCTACGCAAAATCAACCTTCGGAACCTCGCAACCTTTTACACAAAGAGTTCTCGATATACGTGATGAAACCGCACTTACGGTGTGTATGGGAGCTATTTACCAAATGACGCTCAGCTTGCCGTGGAAAGAATTTTCCTGAATAATATCGCACGCATAGAGCTATGTTTGCGAACTGTATGATACGGAATGAATTTTAAAAGCAGGTATAATAGGTTCATGGCGATGCTGTCAGCCTTTTGGGCACTTTAACTGTTGACAGCACTTTAAAGTTCCCCCGTCTCCTTCTTAGGTTTCCGTAGTCAACAAGGAACCCTAATAGTTTAACCATGTCCGTCCGTCCGTAACTTAGCTCTCTTAGTAAGCTCTAAGTTGGCATGGATATACATATTAATCACGCCGACAAAGTGGTAAAATAAAATTTTTTTAGCATACCTAGTAGAAAAAGAAACATCCCCACTTTACGTGTAGAGGAGGTCCTCTACACGTAAAGTGCGGATGTTTTTTTTCTTGTCTACCCCATGGTGTTGGATAGGTCTTTCAAAAATATTGCGGGTTTCTGAAAACAATTTTTCGATTCAGGGGTCCGTTTATGAAATATTAAGCTTTAAAGTGCTAATTTTTGTTAGAGTCAAGTGTAATGCCAGGCTAAACGATGTTGTTTTAGGATATGTGAAAAAATTCATGATATAACGAAATTAAAAGGAAAACTATCACAGCTAAGTAGGCTTTACAAGTTTACGAGTAACAGTCGACCAACTAACATTTGCAGTTGCAATGTATGGGAGAACATGATTTTCAACCACAATGTTAATTTTCTGGGGATAAATACATTACAACTACGGAACCCTTCATTGTGCATGGTCCGACACGCACTTGGCCGGTTTTTTTAGTTTATAAACTATGTAAATTAAATCCATGTAAGTAAAAGTATCTCAGGAAAACATATAATCTACCAACTTACAACAATTCAAACGAAAGAAACAGACCGTAGGTAAGATGGAAGGATTTCGTGGACGATGATATGGTAAGGAAGGCGTTAATACTTGAGATGATGGCTAACAGAAATACGCATACAAGAAACAAACTTCAGATTGACGAAAAAAGTGAATAGTACAGTTACGAAGGAGATAAGTAATCAGCGTCGTCGGATATAGTTGAAGTTTAGTAAGACACCGATGGATATTTTCAAATGAAATTTAATTTGATAAATGAACTATTTGTTTTCTATTAACTGAATTAAATTTTATTCGAAAACATCCTTCGGTGTCTTACTAAACTTCAACTATATCCGAGCACCCTGGTTACTTATCTCCTTTGCTGACTGTACATCTTTGCTATAACAAAAAAGTTATAACTTACTAGCTGCGCCCTGCGGTTTCACCCGCATAAGGTTCGATCCCGCGGGAATATCGGGATAAAAAATATTCTATATGTTAATCCTGGTTATAAACCGTCTGTGTGCCATATTTCATCCAAATCCGTTCAGTAGTTTTTGCGTGAAAGAATAACAAACATCCATCCATCCATCCATACAAACTTTCACGTTTATAATATTAGTAGGATTATCTAAGTACAGTCATTTGGTTCGAAAAAAATAGGTTACCTGGAAAGTTTTCCAGAAGTTTTGAAAATGCGTAATTTTATAGATTTCGATGTGCTCTTTCCGAATTTCAACTTTGATGCCTCGTATCTTTGCCGCTTGCGCCGCCATATTGGAAAAATAATCTAATTTTATTATCTATAATTTTAATATCTCCATTCTGACTCATTTTACGATGAAAAACTTGAGAGGTGTCAAGGGACACCCGGATGGAACGAAGTTCCTTTCGATTAATTAGTGAAGGAATTGTAATCAAATTTTACAAAAAAATAAAAAAAGTGTCGTTCCAACTTTTGGTCTTAATTTTTTCCGTCTAGCCCCCTTTCGCAACGCGCGATAAGGAACTTCGTTCCAAAAACATTTATATGCAACATTGAACTAGAGAAACCTATAAAATTATCCATTTTCAAAACTCCGGGAAAACTTTCAGGGTAAAACCACCAAATGACTTATACTATAAGTTTGTTTTCTTTTATTGAACCTCATAGTACAGACGCCAGCAGGTCAAGCTACCCGAAACTGTCAAATTTTCCCAATCAACCTTGAACCTTAATGCTTTACCGATAAACTTGAAAATCTATTAAAGAAATTTGACAGATTGTTGTAGCTTTATGTGCTGGCGTCTGTACAGTCCACTATTATTTTATTATTGGTAATAACCAAGTTACCGTGTTTTAGTCCTCGTACCACCTGGAGGATATTACCCCATTCTTCGTTAGCACTACTACCTACGCCTTTTCGAGAATTATAGTCGTGATGAAAAATAAAGTGGAAACTGTAAACTATGAAATAACTGCTAGCCAAAGCGCAACAAGTCATACTCATAGCTAAACCGCATTCGCCATTTATTTGCCAAAAATGTAAACTAATATGAGTTTATAGAAAAATAACTTTAATTTCTACACAATAACGCTACGTTACAACTTCAAACATTTTTATAACTTTTTCAATAGTGCTAGTCACTTTGAAATAGGTTTAAGTCAGGCACGGAGGAGTCTTGGTATGTAAAGATGGTCACCTACCCACGAACCAACCGCGGCAAGCGTAGCTTAACCTCGATCGACCCGTGCGGCTGTTACTTAGCCACAAGCCCCAACAATTATAAAGACTATAGGAGATAATAAACAGGGTTTAAGTACAAAAGTGGTTGAAATGTTCGCGTATCTTTACCTAAGAATATAATGGTCGTGCTTAACCCTTATTATCAAACATAATACATCAGAGTATTAAAGCTGGATGAGGATTGAGCATGAAAACGTTTTCATGAGTATCTCTAAGTTGTTCCTCTTTTGGAATAAAATAAAAAAGCTCTACCAAGTAAACAACCTGAATAATAATCAGCCTATAATGTTCCCACTGCTGGGACACAGGCCTCCTCACTGTGAGAGGAACTAGGCCGTAATGCATCTCGCGGGCCCGAGGGGGGGTAGTAGACGTCACATGTCTTCGAATTTTTGGATCTAGGACATGCCGGTTTCCTCACGATGTTTTCCTTCACCGTTTTGAGAGCAGTGATGATGAAATAATTTACACAAAGTAAAGCTCCTGGTCTGGGTTCGAGCCTACGACCTACAACTCGTAAGTCGCGGCTGTTATCACTGGGTCAGCACTGTTGCAACAACCTGAATATTGTGGGTTTAACCAATTGATTTCGACTTAGATAAATTTGAACTTTAGCATCATCATCATGATTGGCAGCCTTGTTCCACCAACTATCGCTCATAGGCCTCCTCTTTTTTGTGCCATGCTACCCTGGTCTGTGCGAGGCTCATCCAGGTTTACCTCGCAAATTTGACCTTACGTAATTAGAAAAAATCTATACCTATCAAGTAGCCTGCCAACCTGTCATTGGACATCTGCAATATCTGAGCGGCAATTCTCGTAATTTTAAGAACGTTCACAGTCTGCACCCTAATTGCGTAACACGCGATCAATCGGAATCGGTTTCATTTTGACAGTTCAACAACATTCATTGCGTTATTTATGTGTTGAGCAGACAAATTTTTCGAACTTATGAAGCAATGGATTAGCAATTTGCTTCAAATTGATTCTGATTCCGATTGATTGTGTGTTACGCAATTAGGGTGCTGATCTCAGTCTCAATCTGTCAAAAATACCTCTAATTTCCCTACATTTTGACAAGTTTAAGACATTTGTTTTTCGCCGAGATGAGACTGCGACTAGATTTTGAACGTTTTAAATTACGAGAATTGGCTTGCAGATGTGGTTCACCCCAGAGATGAAGTTGAAATGTATCATGAACCATTAGGTGATTACTCTGGCACCCATACCCTTTAAATCGGAGCACAGCAATACTGCTTACCTGCTGGAATTGGTAAAACATCGCATTTTTAAAATGGATACGAACCTACCTACAGATTTTATTATAAAAAAAAAACAGATAGCTTTTGAATACTTATTTAATTTAATCGTAGTTACGTTCTTTTCGTTTTTTTTTGGATGCGGATGGCAGAGGACGGGTTGTTGTGGAGCAGCCTGGCAGAGCCCTATGTCCAGCAGTGGACTGCGATAGGCTGATTTGATTGACGTTCTTTCCACACAAAATTCCTTTGATTAATCTGCCTCTCATTTTCCTAACTATGTTGGGGTCGGTTTCCTGTCTAGCCGGGTGCAGCTGAATACCAGTATTTTAACTGCCTATCTGACCACACCAGTTACTGGTTAACACGATACCCCATGTTAAGACTGGTTGTCAAACTTTTGGGCTTCAGACTACCTGTAACGACTGTCTACAAATGACAGCCGGGACTTTCGGAGGCACGGAAGGGTCTCAATATGTAATGGGTGGTTACCCATCCACAAACCGACCGCTGCAAGCGTAGTTTATCCTTCAATCAACCCACGCAGCTGTTATTATTTAGCCATGAGCCCCTCAAAATTCTTTCAAAACAATAACAAACCTCGTCAACAGCCGTCACTCGTATAATTATGTTTGCTTCGCGTCACCAATTAAGCAACTTTTAATGAGAATTTAATTCATATTCATAAAATAAATAAAAAGATCGCTTCAAACTTTTCACGTGGACGGAAATTAACATAGGTACATACTTACGCTTCTTAACTTTTTAATTTGCGACTAAGTCACGGTACAATGAGAGGTATACGGTTGTATGTAAGTACTTAATCTCGGTTTGTTTGTTTAGTTTTAATAGAAAATGTAGCTTGTTTTTGCTGGCTCACACTCGTAGTTTATTCTGTCTCGTGAGTATATAAATAAAAAAATCGTTTCTTTGGGAAAGTTGTCTGTTATGATGAGTACAATCATGTGTTTAAGTATCGGTCACTAATTGCTAATCATCCTATATTATAGTATACACTATCAAATTGACAAAATAAGAAACAATTTTCTGCATAATATTACGAAATATAAAGAGCTAGAAGATATTATTATTCATTTAAAAAAAACGGGCTGCACTCCGGGAGTGCAGGCAGAAGTGAAAACTTGAATATTAACGTTGTGCATTTTTGATATTTTGGAATGCGGTCTACTCTCCCTCCGTCTTACGAATTTCCGACAAGGTCACGTGTCCTCACGCGAGCTCCGTCTTACGATGTTTCGATCGGGTCACGTGTCCTGACGCGAGTTTAACATTTTTTACCCATCACACAAAGCCGCTAAAGAAATTTCACTTACAAAAAAAAAAAATATTCATTGTTTTAAAGGATTTTGCTGGCCAATCGTTTAATTCATAAAGCGCGGCAAAACTACCGGGACTCTCTATCGACACAAATGTTAAGTTTTATCATACGCACAGCAAGCCAATAACTACACCTACCTAGTAGAATAATCCACACATTAAGGGCCGGTTGTTTCAAACGGTTGGTGAACGTAAAATACGTGCGAAAAATAATAACGATTACGTAATCATTATTATTTGACGCGAATCAAGGCCAAAATTTTGTATTTGCAATTTGAAACAACGCTTTTTTAGTTTGACGATAGTTAGCGCCATTTTAGACGTGTACGCGTACGTCAAGTGGGCGTGAAACAACCCGACTTAAGCATAGAACAACAAACACAGCCTCTTAAGCCTGCTAAATAAAGACGTATGAAACAATGCGAATCTAATGAAGCGATCATTATTGAAACAATAAGAGGCTCTGTTCTGATCTACCAACCCGCACTGGGCCCGCGTGGTGGATTACGGCCCATTCGTCACCGAGCGGAGGCCTGTGTCCCAGCAGTGGGAACATTATAGGCTGATTATGCAAGAGGCTCTGTCGACTTTAAGTTTCGAGTCGAGTTCGAGTTTAAGTTTAAGTTGATAAGTTACAAGTTAGTTAGTAAATTGTTTGGATTTCAATTAGGAATAGCTCCTTGTGAAAGGGGTGCTTAGGCCAAGTACAACTTAACATGACTAGTTTTTCGACCCGACTATGCCTTGCAAGGTAACTGCGTGACACACTAACAGTAGAAATCGCTTTCATTTTGACAGTTCAACAACATTCATTGCCTTACTTACGTTGTAGAGCAGACACATTTTTCGAACATAATATACACCGTGAAATTTTGAAAAAAAAAAATCTGTTGATCCATACATTATGTCGAGTTATGCGAACATAAATGTATGGATGAACTGATTTTTTTTTTACGATTTCTGGGTTGGTCCCGTAGTAAAAGTTGTTCATAATGATGAGCAAAAACTTAAAAAAAAAAAATTGAACCGCCGAAAAAACTGAAAAGCAAAAAATAATAAACCTTTTTTATTTAACCTTAATAAAGTAAGTTCTTAAACTAATGTAAGTATACCTAAATAATTTTGAGTCGGCGCCGTTTAAATTTAAGGCAATTTAGTGATCTTTGTTTATTGATTGTTTGGCGCCGACTCAAAATTACTTAGGTATACTTACATTAGTTTAAGAACTTACTTTATTAAGGTTAAATAAAAAAGGTTTATTATTTTTTGCTTTTCAGTTTTTTCGGCGGTTCTATTTTTTGTTAAAAAGTTTTTATTTTATAGTTTTTTGTGGCTATACCTAATCTACTAATTGTTTGCAGGAGGCATATGTGGCACTGAATAGAGTAATAATACACCACTCAGCGTTAAAATCTGTGAGTGAACTATAAATCACCCCTATTTTTCCACCCTTAGGGTTGGATTTTCTTTTTCAAATTTATATGGGACCAACTTTGGGGTATACCATTTCCAATAAAAAAAGAAATATCAAAATCGGACTACTCTGTAAAAAGTTATGCTTGGTCATACATAAAAAAAAAAAATATATATATACGTGTCGAATTGAGAACCTCCTCCGTTTTTTTGATGAAATGACCCCTTTTAAGGATTAAAACGATCAAAATTTAACGGTGTAGAGCAATGGATTAGCAATATCCTTCAAAATAATATAGATTGTGATGGAAAGTGTGTTTTAGGGTACTGGTAATGTCAAGAGCAGTGGTGGGCACTGGGCCCGCGTGGTGGATTAAAGCCCACTCCCTCTCTCTCTCACAGAGAGGAGGCCTGTGTCCCAGCAGTGGGAACATTATTGCCTGATAATGTTGTTCGATGAGTTATACAGAGCATGAGTCGGGACTTTTATTTTTTGCATTGATTGAAGTTTAATCGTATTTGCTTTCATTATTAAAAGTTCTTGATTGGTTTGGTAAATTAGAAATATTACAATAGATAGATAGATGGAGAATTATTATTATTATTCATTATTATTGGTCATTATTATGATATGAGTCAAATATAAATGTAGAAATTTATATGGACTCAATTCGCGATCTCATCGCTAAAAGTGGTCTTTTAAAGTCAAACTTTGGATGAATTAAGGGAGGGAGACCCCTCCTGTCACCATTATAAGAACAGTAAACCACAGTAAGTAAAAAAGTTATTCCCAGTTGTAAAACTTTGAAACATTGTATCTACAACGCGACATGCGAACTACGCGTCATACTGACGTCACGCAAAATCCTGCTTCGCGCAAGCAGAGTTTACGGCGCAATTAGCATATCATACCACATACCAACATCAATCCTGGGCAGTTGCCTGCCAGACACAACCCGTCTGGTCGGAGGATCTTCCCTTTTTCATGGAGGATGAGTGAACTTTACACCCTGTTCCTCATACTTCTATACATAACATAAATTGTTTTCATTTTAAAACAAGTTACTAATGTGTGTACTTAATTATTTACCTGATGAAGTCTTTGTAAGTGTTTTAAAGGGAAGCGCCAGGGTAACTCGCGAAATTGACATTTTCTTGCGGTTTTTGCAATTTTCAGGTTAGTTTCAGGTTGTATGTTGAACAAAAGGATGAATCATTCATGTGTGTTTTGCGTGGATGTGACGCATGTTGACCCCCAACTTGTTATTTTTTTGTGTGTTTGCGTTCTTTTTAAGCTTCATAAAAAATGCATATCTATGTTTAAAATGTATTTCTTTCTTTCTATTTATATGAACTTAGAGAACACTAACTTCATTGATGATTTTAATTATTATATTTCTGTAAATACTTAATGCGGGGTAATTGCGTAATAAACTATCAGTAGCAATGACTTTCATTTTGACAGTTCAACAAAATTCGTTATTGGCAGACAAATTTTTCGAACAAATAAAGCAGTGGATTAGCAGTGTGCTTTAAGATGATTCCAATTGAGATTGATATGGTTTTACGTAATTTCGATGCTGGTTACTGCTGGTCGTGACTCATATTTGTTTCAACATACAACTTGACACTGACCTGCGATCTGCAAAAAGCATAAGAATATTGGAATTTCGCGGGCTACCCTGACGCTACCCCCTTAAGAAAACGTAGAAATTATTGAAAATACAAAAGTTCAGTTTTGTTCATAACAAAAGTTTACTTATCAACACCAAATATAATATGTGTGAATGTGAATTTAATTCATGGACGCTTGTCTTAGAATTTAAAATTATGGATATGCAATCAAATTGGTGACGTTTTATTTAGCTTGATATCCTTGCTTATATTAGATAGTATTGAATTTTCTTGTGTTCTCGCAACATTTGTGGTAGGGAATTTTTGGTAGAATCTATATTTTCTATTTTCAATACATATAATAAAATCACAGTGGAGTGAACACTGTACATTGTTTTTTTTTAAAGAGATCTGGAAACGATTCCTATGACGAAAATATAGTTTTTAGAATGTTTGTCTGTTTGTCTGAATGACATGTATGTTCTAGCATCACGCAAAATTTACCCGATGGATTCTGTTAAAATTTTGCATCGATATTCCCTATAAGTCTATAGACTACAGATTATCACGCTGTTTGCTATGGGAGATGAGCAATATTGCTTTATGTTCGTATTCTTCAACTGTAAAAGAATAGCAGTAATATTGCAGATAGTTGCAGATTTAACCTTTTAAATGAATATCATCACGCTGTACCCTAATGCGTCATCATTGTAATGCGTCTTCATATTTTGGCTGCTAACACCAAAACTACAAATAAGAAGTTTTATAAAAATGTGGCTGTTAATTTATTAAATTGATTTCTTACGATTTCCAAGCGAATTAAGTTGTGGACAGAAGCTAGCTACAAATAAACGTGAAAGCCTTGTGTAAGATAACATCCTCGATAGATCGACCACTTGAGGATAATAAAGGGATCCTTAGCTTGGCGAAGGCTAGCAATAGTTACTTCGAGTAATTTATTGGAAAAGATTATGTTTACTTAGGTATTATAAATAAACCACACTTCGATACTTATTTTGATATTTATTTATTTATTTACTAAGCAAGGCACCCCCACGATATATTTACAAGGATAGTAACAATAGGCAATCACGAGTCTTCAATTCTGTGTAAATAAGTCACTTCACACCATTCACGTTAAAAGTTAGGTTACATCATTTCATTCTATATCTTTTTTGATTACTCCCAGAAATGCACGAACATTACATTGAACAAGAAACAAAGTAAAAAATTGGCTTAAGCTAAGTGATTCACTGTAAAAAAGACCCTGACCTCTAAACTAGGTAAAAAACCTGTATCTTAGAAGTCAGTGTACCTTCAAAATTATGCATGGATATAATAAGCCTTATAATTTATACCCAGATAGGACACAATGATACAAGGTAAGATAGTAAAACAACAAACATAAAAGATACAATGCAAAATTAGGCTGGTTTATAGGGAAATGTAATAAAAAGCAGGAACATAATAAAAGAGAGAAAAAGAAAACAAAAACTGATTTTGATTAACTAATTGGTGAAGCGTGTGTTTGATATTGAGTGAGTGAGAGTGTATGTGAGTAAGTGTATGTGTGTGAGTATGTATTTGTAAAAGTGGTTGTGAGCGAGATGTATGTATATAAAATTTAAATTATGGATGTATTTAATTTTGAGCTATAAAAGCCCATCTGTTGAGGTTGGAATAGTTTCCAATCAAAAGATCCTCAGTCATACGGTAGGTAAGTTTTTGCAGATATTTTGCTAACTCAGATTTACACTGGTATTTAGTTTTAGGGAAAATATTTAATAATTTATTTAACTGGTTGTAGAGTTTCGTACTGTTGATGTAATAATGCCTTTTAGCGAAGGAGGTTTTATACGACTCTAGCGGGAAGACTGTGTGTTTGACCCTACCTTTTGGCTCCGATAACGGACGAGTTGAGTGCTTACGGAGCATAGACTGGAGGATATACAGTTGCCTGACTGATAGCACTTTGGATTCTGCATATAACTGTGCTGTAGAGTATCTCAACGGCCGAGAGAGTAGGACTTTCAGTACGGCTCTCTGGGCTCGTTCTAGTCGTACAATATGATGAGATTGTATTCAATATACAGGGATATATTGGGTCAATTTAAGTTAGCTAGCGAAACTGCGTACACGTGATGCATGGTGGGTGGGTAAACACAATAAAACAAAAAAGAAATTAATTTGATGATTTTTTTTGTGGGGCCATCCACCGCAATTGTTGTATTCATTCAGTTTTCAGATTTCAAACCAGTTTGCGCACTGTTTAAAAAAATGTCTTGTATAGTGTGACTGCTTATTTGACCTAAAATAAAATCAAATAGCAACATAACCCGTCTGCCTTCAAAGCAAGAGTGAACAGGCATCTTCTGGGCACGCTCATTCCATCATAGACCTCATCCATCGCTTTCCATCGCCTGCGTGTTTGGGGACAAGAGCAAGCCCATTTAACAAAAAAAAAAAACATGTAAAATAAGGGTTTTCATTTCCGCATTAATATACTCCGGTACCCAACACAGTCGTGGTAGCAATTAAAAGTTACTTACAACCGAACAGTCGTTCTACAGAGTTCTATTTGTATTACTTTGTCTGAATAAGAATTGCTTAGCGCCACGTTGTAATGGCAGAACGAGGTGGAGCTGGAGGCTACAGTGTACGTTGACGCTCGAATATCGTAATTTTCTACAGACGTTAGTGTACTTATGAAGGCTCCGACCATAGATCTGTTTTTTACATTTCTATGGCTCCGACAAACAGGTGCGACGCAACGCTGCGCTGGAACACGATTCTGATAGAACAATTTCTATGAAGTTTTCTTAGTAACTGTTCTATTAGAGTCACGTCGCGCTATCGCGTCGCGCCTGCCTTTTTACACTTTGAATCAGATACTACAAAGGTACATTAGTAATGTTCGATATTGTTTGATACACCTTACTATTTTCTTCGTATTCATTAGTCAGTGACATGTCCCATCCCTAATCCTTCCCTCCGCAACTCACTTCACTTCGCTTCCTAACGCTCGATTGCAATGGCGCGCGCGCATTAGAAGGAAAAATCGTTTTAAACAAGTTATTGGCCAAATCTAACTCTAAACTAGTGTTTTTCGCAATTATAATAACAATTGTGAAGTGTAATTGCTGTGGTGGACGCTCAAACAACCCTCAAGGACAATATTTGGTGTTTTGTTACCGCGTGCACGCGGAAGAAGATTCCGCCATCAAGCAAGAAACTTTAGAAAGGTGAAAACTGGACAATCGTAAGTGTTTTGCAATCCTTTCACGCCCTAAACCCCTTTTCTGTTGTTCACTGACTTAAATACGCTTTATCAATTCCATTCAGCTAGCCATCAACCCCCTTTTTTGAGGCAATCATTGAAAATACCTACCCTCAAAATTTAATTCTCACAACACAGTCCACATCTTTAAAATCAAGCGTCCGTTTCAATAACCGACCTTTGTTTTACCCTTTTCGCTAATTCACCAACAAGTAAAATAAATAACTAGTACCTAATGTAAAGAAAAATAAACTGTACTTATGTTTGTGCTAAGTAATCTACATAGCATAAATACTGTATCAACATTTGTTTTACTTTTATTTTAACGACTACCGCTCTCTTCTCGCATTTTGACGGCACGGTTGGCGCAGTGGAATATTTGTATGACCTGCAAGTAGTTGTTCCGGGTCTGGCTGTTTGTGTATGTGAGTTTAAATGTTTGTAAACGCATCCACGATACAGAAGAAATTTCTAGTATGGGGCAACGGTTTATAAAAAAAAAAAATTTTTTTTAGCCTTCAACTTTTAAATCGGCTATTAGTTGAAAGTTGAACAGTGAATCGTCGGAGTGAACAGCCAGACTTTTTTTGTTCCCCTGTAGTAATACGAACTAACGTTCTAAATAGATTACAATCTAGCCTAATACTTTAACTTATTATGTACTAGCTGTTGCCCGCGACTTCATCTGCGATCCAGGATGAAAAGTAGCCTATGTCCTTCTCCAGGTCATGGTTTACCCATATGCCAAATTTCATCTAAATCCGTTCAGCCGTTTTAGCCTGCAAGCGTAACAAACAAACTTGCTTTCGCATTTATAATACTTATTAGTTAGGATTATCCAACCAGATGTTTATTTTTACGTTTTTATTTTATGTAAAGTTGTACAACACACATTACGTGCAGACACCAGCACATCAAGTTACCCAAAACTGTCAAATTTTCCCAACCAACCATGAACCTAATACTTTAGCGATAAAGTTGAAAATCTATTAAAGAAAGTTGATAGATTGCTGTGTTGGCGTCTGTACATCACGGCCGTGCTCCCTTAAGTGGTAGGCAGTGGTGAGCACTGAACAGTACACCGAAATGCCAAATATATTTAAGTCCCACCAATAGGAAACGAGCCTATTGCCATCAAAGAGGTGGTCACGTAGTAACGTCCACGATTTGCCAATAGTAGGTCGTGGGTTCGAACTTAGGCAGGCGCTTGAGTTTGTGTAAATAATTTAATCACCACTGCACTGCTCAAAATGGTGAAGGAAAACATCGTGAGGAAACCGGAATGACTTAGAGCCAGAAATTCGAAGACATGTGAAAAAATCAAATCAAAAGTCATTTATTCAAATTAGGCTGAGAATCAGCACTATTCGAACGTCAAAATTACAAAAGACAGTCCCCCAAAAACGCCCGCCCTTCATGTGATGTGTACCAACCCGCACTGGGCCACGTTGTGGATTACGGCCCACTCCCTCTTACAGAAAGAGGAGGCCTGTGTCCCAGAAGTGGGAAAATTATAGGCTAATTATGCTATTGCCATCAACCTGGCGCATATCCAGACTTCTGGCTACTGAGATACTTTTAATGGAAAAACCTAATAACGCTTTTGTCCGATCGAACCTAGAGGGGTAATTCTCGTAATTTTAAGAACGTTCACAGTCTGATCTAAGTCTCAATCTGTCAAAAATACGTCTAATTTCCCTACATTTTGACAAGTTTTTGACATTTGTTTGTCGCCGAGATGAGATTGTGACTAGATTTTGAACGTTTTAAATTACGGAAATACGGGCGCAGGACGTGACACTCGACCAAAGATTTATTTTTATGAAGCCCTCGTTTTCATAAACGTTTACTTTAGACTTGGAATGAGGTCCTCCACTTTAAATGACGTGCTGTCAAATAACGTAAAGCATTGATATTGTACATAATATTAAATGCAATATTGCATCTTCTTGGACAGCAAAATATTGCAATTTTCCAGTGATGGTGACCCTATCAAGTTTAGATCTTTACCTAAATAGATATACCATAGTCCTTCAGATCAGGGATGTTGCGAATATTCGCATCCGCATCCGTATATGCGGAACATCCGTATCGATTTAGACACCCGCATTTACATCCGCATCCGCATACTTTACGTACGTATGTCGTACGTATTACGTTAAGTAAAGTGAGTGCTGCTTTTTTAATTCAAATTGATTTTGTTAACCATTAACTTAAGAAAGGATAATTATTACTATTTCTTTTTTTATTCTACCCACACTTAAGTTTTTTGTACAGATCCGCATCCGCATCCGCGGATGTGAGCCTCTTAAAAACCGCATCCGCATCCGCGGACGTGAAAAAATCTGCATCCGCAATATCCCTGCTTCAGACTCAGACACAGGGGCAGTCGTCGTTAGTATACAGCTGTGTATTTTTCTAGCCTGATCTCTCTCCGGTCGTGATGGATTGACGCTCTCCTCGAAATATGAGAGTGAGAGAAGAGAGAGAGCACCTGTGTCTGCGCATACACTTGTGCAGTATAATATCTCCCGCACCGAAGGCTAGTCGCTGTTAAGATTGGCCGCCATCACCGGAATACCGTCTGCAGGACTATATATTTTTCTTTATTTATTTTTATTAGATACTTTGTGTAACTATACAGCACCCTAATTGCGTAACACACGATCAATCGTAATCGGTTTCATTCTGACAGTTCAACAACATTCATTGCATAATTTACGTGTTGAGCAGACAAATTTTTCGAACTTATGAAGCAATGGATTAGCAATTTGCTTCAAAATGATTGATCGATTGATCGTGTGTTACTCAATTAGGGTGCTGGCTTGAAAAACATGTTTCTTACTCATTTATTTAACCATAACATCTAATTCTTACTCTGAAACATTCAGGAACGTAGCAGTTAAAATGTAGTGAAAACGTGTTAAAGTTACAGTAAAACTGAAAAGAACTGAAGTTTTAATTATGAAGCGCAGTATACGTGACCGAAATGTATTGTTCAAGTGAAATTATGTTGTAATGGCCGAGACAGACGAGCGATGACTGTCGTGAGGTTTTTAGCTTGTAAATAGAAAGGTGTTTAAAGATTTTTGTATGGACGATTTTTGTACGCGCTATTTTGGAAATGGCGACGGAAACGAGACACTTTACGGGGTTTGGTCTTATTATATTTTCAGTTTGCATTGATGTACGTATGACCTTTAGTTAACCAAGCTATATGTCCTAGTCTTAAGCAATGTCAAAGGTTTTTGTATCAATAAAGATTTTTGTTATTATTATGTCAGCTATCGATTTATATAGGTCTCATGCGTGACAGTAGGTATGCCACGGATCTTGAAAGGCATTCAACATTGAATAACATCACATACTTAACTCCTGTGTTCCCCAAAGGGCTAAGCAGGGGAGTGATAGCGCCAATTTTGTTTTTTGAAGCAGAATTTGAAAAGGCATTTGGGCTATGTTCTCAATATTGCCCACTAACATAAATCCTACAGAAATCTAAAAAAGCAGCTTGATGATAACGAAGTAGTTCTTCGTTGTGATTTCTTGGAGCATTACGCATGCAAACTCCGCCAAGAAATTCAAGCCGTCCGTTTGGCGCTTGGCATATAAAGGCAGGCCTATTTCTAAGGATGGCTGGTAGCTGCTGGATGAGAGTTGCCGAAAATCGAGTTGAATGGCGTGCAATAGGAGAGGCCTATGTCCAGCAGTGGACTACTATAGACTGATGATAATGATGATGAAACCTATTTTCTACAGATAAGGCACAAATCCTAAATCCAGGCTCCTACTGAGAGATTTCTGATGTAAAAATTCAAGAAAAATTCTCAGATTTGGTAATTAAAACAACGACCCCACGCTTAGCATTCGCACATGCAACAACTACCTGTAGACTATTGTGGCGGTGAAACTGCATTTAAAACATTTAAATTATCTTCCTAACTACCAGGAAACGGACTTTGTCAGCTGCAGCAGAGTATATAAACAGGTCGACTTGTTTTTGCGTTGATTCAGTTTTAAAACGAATACATTCGTATTCATTAGTTCGTCTGGCAGGGCATAATGTTTCTGTTTCACATGGGGATATAATTACAACATACCTTTATCATATTTATGCTTTTCAATTTAATCATGTTTTATTTCAGTTAGTATAGTCGTAAATTAAAATTTTTAACATAGCTTATGTATAAGTGTCATATTTTCTGTGCATACTAAAATTCATAAGCTGAATCGAAATGAAACGAAACATTGTATACGAGTATTCTGTAAACAGGATATCCGAATCACTTTTACACAACACATAAAAAATGCTATATGGAGTCGACATTTCCTATCTGACTACCGCTGAGAAGAAATGGCGAAACAAACTCAGAGATCAAGGTTTCTTTTACAGTCCAGACAGAATCTTAGTCAGATCTGAGAATTATGTAGATTAGTCTTCAATAGTATTTTGAGGAAAGAACCACACATATTTGGCCTGTACAGTCAGCGCAAGCATTTGTCAGTAATCGTGTAGCTCAACTTAGAACTTAAGGAGCTCAACGACTCGACGAACCAAATAACAAAGAAAGGACGTTTTGATAGGTAGCTTATAAAATTCGAACTACCAAACCATTATTGTTGATACAAATTGAGAAAAAAAAAATATTGACCCACATAGTCCTCACGTTCACTTGTGGTTCATTCATCTGCAGTGCGATTCTGTAACCATCTCACCGTGAAAACTTAGGTGAAGTGAGCGTGGAGTGAGCTATCATTCCAACTAATACTAGGGATATACACTATTGACAGCGCACTCTAAGCTCACTTCACCTAACTTTTCACGGAGAGATTTTTACAGAATCGATCGGCTGGTCCTAGTATTAAATGGTGTCATTTCTGTTTAGCCTACATCTATCTATATCTGAGTAGATAAGCATTATTATCCAGCAAACTAGTAGGCATAGTTAATATCATATGGGACTTAAAAAGCAACCACCATTTGGCACGGTTGGCGCAGTGTTTAAGCGATTGACTGCTGCGCTGCGTGTCGCGGGTTCGATTCCCGCACGGAACAAATATTTGCATGACCTACAACTACAAGTAGTTGTTCCGGGTCTGGCTGTTTGTGTATGTGAGTTTAAATGTTTGTAAATGCACCCACGATACAGGAGAAATTACTAGGGTGGGGCAAAGATAAAAAAAAAAAAAATCCCATAATTAGGGCTGAGCCAATTAAAAACCCAATAAAACTGCTCGAGCCGTAAAAGTTTCTATTCAAAAAGTATAATATAATAACCTTCCTTCTTTTATATACCGTATTAAAAACTATGTTAACAAACGCCACATACCTTCACATTTCAATTACTTGTATACGTATGCATGTCTTGTATGTGGGCCATCTCTTCATTTTCCGGTATTTACGGGCGGAACGGTTACACGCCTGAATAAGGAAATGAGCTCGCTAACGATACGACTAACTTGTCCTTATGGGCTCCTGGTACTTTCGGGGTAACTTTAAAATAGTGCTTTAGGATTGGTTTTAATATGGGATTTTTTGCTTGTTATGTACTACATATTTTATTTACATAACCAGCTGTGCCCCGCGCTTTCATCCGCATAAGTTTCGGTTTCGATCCCATGGGAATATCGGGATAAAAAGTATCCTATGTGTGAATCCAGGGTGTTAGCTATGTCTATACCTAATTTCATCAAAATTGGTCCAGCCGTTTGAACGTGAAGAAGTAACAAACATACAAACACACACACCCTCTCACAAACTTTCAACCTCAAAGTCAAAGTCAAACTATTTATTTCAACTAAACCAATTACAGGCACTTTAGAATTGTCAAGGGTCGGTCAGTCAAAAAGATGAGGCTAGTTGCCCATTCCAAAGCGTAGTAAGTACCTATGGAGATGAACGGGCAAGAAACTCCATAGACACTCTTTTAAATCACAATAATATGGTTACAAAGTATTGGTTACATCATTCATGTTAAAAATTATACATGTGAGAACGATACAGAACGTTAAAAGCGTTCGTAAGGAAAATATATATAAAAGAAAACAATTCAGATATTTAATTAAATCAAAATAAGCCATGGCAGCAACGAGTTGACCAGTCCCTAGCAGTTCCCTACTGACGGCGCCCGTTCACGAACATGACGCATAGATTAGCACCATTTCGCCTTTCTAATATTAGTGTGATAATTATGCTGTTACTATTCTGTCTACCACGTTTGCTGATTAGTCACAGTCCATTCCAGGGTTGCCTGGAAGAGATCGCAGAAAGCGATAAGGCCGCCCATTGTATGTTTTGTTTTAAATGTATTTTCTGGTGTAACAATAAAGTGTGACAATAAAGTATATACATAAATAAATAAATTAGGGCATTCAATGCTGGACGTTTTTATGAGTTAATAAACCTCTAAAAACTTTAAGCACTTCTTATCACATTTTTTAATGATTGAGCCTCTTTTTAACTTTCTGACCTTTTCTCACATTTGGTCGCAGTAACTCTAAGCTAGGTCGCGCGAGCCGAGCGAACTATACATCCAAATTCACATAAAGAAGCGCAATCATTATATTAGTGTTCAATGACATTTTTAGGAGTGCAATAATATGGGAATTAAAAACTTTATCAATTTCCTCTGATCAAGCCCATTTCATCCCACACTACATTCACCCACATTTTCCCTACTAATAGGACCAAATTGCCTATCATTACACCAAATCAAGATTTATAGAAAATCCAGTTTACAATCCATAATTTTCTCGCAGTTAACGTCAGTTAGAGTCAAGTATTAGTCTTTCCGTCCACCGTTTAGATGCAGAGGTAATCCAGCAATACATGAAAAATTCAATTTGTTCGAGTGGTTCATAGCTGGGATGCTTAAAACGTGCTGGATGTGACTGCTGGACGCACTCTCTCTTATTCCTATTGTCGTGCATCGTCTTCACTTATACCGTTAAATTTTGAACGTTTTAATCCTTAAAAGGGTCATTGTACTCATCATTATGAACAACTTTTACTACGGGACCAACCAGGAAATCGTGAAAAAAAATCAGTTGATCCATAGATTTATGTTCGCATAACTCGACATAATGTATGGATCAACTGATTTTTTTTCCACGATTTCAGGGTTGGTCCCGTAGTAAAACGGTGTAATACAAGACAATAATCTACTGTTCTTTTCAAATACCTCAAAACTCTTTTTGCTGCTTTGCAGTGACTTTCACCATAACAGTTGTTGAACTGGCTAAGGAAACTGACACTGTTATATAATTAACTAGCTGTACCTGCGACTTCGTCCGCGTGAAATTTCTTGTACCAGCGCTGGGGCTCTGTCTCGTATAGGGTCTTAGCATTATGCTGAGCGATGGCCGTTTTGCCTGAATGTGACGCATGTTTACCCCCAACTTGTTATTTTTTTTATGTGTGTTTATGTTCTTTTTTATGCGTCATGTTTGCCGCAAATAAATGTATTTTCTTTCTTTCTTTCTTGTACCCCCGACCCTCCCCGTGGTATCGCATCACCTGCCCGCAGTGTCATTTTGTATTTGTTTAGCGATTTTTATGACTTTTTTTCTATTTCCTCGGCCCCTGAGGATCATAGTATGATATTAAATAGTGCTTAGCCTTCCTCAAGAATTGGGCTATCAAACGCAAGAAGATTTTTCAAATTCCACTAGCAGTTCCAGAGATTAGTGCGTCCAAACCAACAAACAAACTCTTCCGCTTTATTATTAGTACACATATAGTATACTAGTATAGTATGTATAAAGATATAGTTAGCTAGCGGCGCCACCCGGTTCCACCCGCATTAGCCTCGATCCCGTAGGAATATCGGGATGATATTGGGAATGTTCTATGTCATAGTTCACGTCATGGTCTATCCATGTGCCATCTAAATCCGTTCAACAGTTTTAGCGTGAAAGCGTAACAAACAAATATACAAAAAATCCAATCTTTTTCTTAATGATGTTAATTTAGATGTAGGTATACAAAATATTGTAAAATATTTTAAAAAAGTACCGATGGAGTTTCTTGCCTATTCTTCTACAAACGAAACTACTTTTTGGAAGGGGCGACTAGATGCAATTCAACTAGATGAAAATACAAAATAGAAAATATTCTATTTTGTATTTTCGAGCGCGTGCGGCTGATTTTATCGATATGCGTATTATTGCAGTTGAATATTTTTTTACAGAACTCAATGGATATTCTCGTAAATGTTGACGTTCAAAAGTGCCTTTTATGTGCCTATTTGAAATAAATGCTTTGAGTTTGACTAGGTAGTGTAGGGCGTGGGCTTTGGGTACGAAAAGGACCATTTTTCCTGGGGGACTCGTTAAAGGGGGATGGGATGTAGGTAACTAACTTTCGTCTGTGTGATGATGTGTGGAGTTATGAAATTGATGAAAATAATTTTAGTATAAAACTTGATTTAATTTGAGCGTATGTTAAGATAATAATTTTATATCGATTTTGGAGAATATACGTATAACTACTTATGTACCTATTGATATCGCTTTAACTCTGTAGATTGCTTATGGACTCTTGTCTTTTTCGTGCAGAATAAGTTAACCTAAAATGCTAATTTTACATCTTCGTTAAAACCAAATCGGTTGAATCAAGTCCCCGCATTCTGCAATTCAAATCGTTCGGATGTATCGATAGGATGCGACACGATGAGTGTCTTGCGTCTATCGATGTCGATAACAGAGTGCACCGCAATATACTCGATACTTTCTCATCTGAGAGATGTGAGCTTTCGTATCGACAACATTTTTAGAAGACAGCCGAATTTTTTTTCTGAAAAATCTAAAAATTGATAACCGAAAGCAAGCAAGGTTGACTGGCAGAGAAGAATACCTTAGTTCGAAAAAGTTATTTGAAATGGGGATGTAAGTAGGCACAGCAATGTCCCACTTGCTTATTCAAAGAGACATGTTATTATGTATTATTTGTTTCATACTAGCGGATCGTACTGTTCAAACAATAACTCATACAAAAAAAAACAAAAAAAAAAACAGTTTTTCCTTAGTTTCTAATTTTCCCATTTTTTATTTCCGTAAGAACCCGATTCGGTCTGTTACGAACACTTTAAAAAGCATTATATACTCGTAATATTTTTATTTAAATAGAGGACGTGAACATACAAAGTTTCCTTAAATCTATAATTCAGTTGTAAAGAAAACACTTGGGAGTTGTTTACCAGCAATTAAATAGTATTCCGGCGATGACGAACGGTGACGGACGGCGACGGACGGCGACGGACGGCGCGGTGGCAGCGGAGGTGTTTTCAACACGTTTTGTTTCAATTTACACCACTGTGAACTCTGCTCGTCTGCATGCATCGTTTATTTGCTTTGCGGGGAAAGGATAATAATGGGCACAAAGGGATGGGGATTGGATGGGGGGAGGGATGGGGATTGGATGGGGGGGGGGATGGGGGGGATGGGTTCTCATAGGTATTTTCTTGGAAATTATGGATGGCAAATTTTTACGAGGGGTGAAACTTAAAAAAAAGTCTCTATAAGGCGAAAACTTGGTTAAGTAAGAAATAAAGAAAAATATTTCATTTGAGATCCACACAGTAAAATACAAATAGTAAAAAAAGGAGCTTTTAAAACTAACAAAGTTACAGTAAAAACAACAATAAAAAAAACCCTTGCGAGGCCAAAAAGGCGTTCGTGTTTATACCCCCTGTAAACAACAAAGGCGATAGCTTTTTTTGTTCGGCGATTAGGCCCACCAAAAATTGTGGCGTCTACTAGTGAAACGCATGTTGATTTGTTCCTTATGATCTCTAGATTACAGTGGTAGTAATAATTATACTTTGTCTAACGGAAATACTGAGAAAAACGATGTTTTGTTGATGTCATGTTTTCTCCGCAGTCGCTGTCACAAGACACGTGTCACTTGAGCGTGTAGCTCGTGGCCACGGGGTTATTAAATATTCTTAAGTAACTATCCACCATTGCATTGTCCACCTACTTTGTCCACTGTCCCCTGAAAAATCACCGCGTAACCCCAACGTAATTCTACCATAAATATTGTCCTCATAACAATGAAAGATAAAAAATGGTCTTCTATTAAAAAGTAACACACTATTATTTACGAAAACTAGATACTAAGGAGAAATGGCGATGTTTCTTTATACTTTTTCCTTTCAAAAGGACGTGTGTGTGCAGGTACTTAGAGGCATTTGTACTTATGGGCTGTGCCAAAAGTATCTGATGAAAAAGTAAACAAATGAATCAGAAAACCTGTACCTGTACCTGTGGATGTCAATTTGCTGAGCTTTTTCCCCAACTATATTAGGGTCAGCTTCCAGTCTAACCGGATGCAGCTGAATATTTTACATGGAGCTACTGCCTATCTGACCTCCACAACCCAGTTACTTGGTAATAGGATACCCTTTGGTAAGATTGGTTGTCAGACATTCGGGTTACTGACGACCCGTAGCGACTGTCAAAGATCCACGAATGACAGCTGGGACCAACGTCTTAACGTGCTTTCCGAGACATGTAGGGGTCTCTTTATGTATTGATGGTTACCTATCCACGGACTAACCGCGGCAAGCGTAGCTTAACTTGATTGATCGACCATCTTTCTGTAGTTATTACGACATCTACCAACCCACACTGGGTCCGCGTGGTGGATGACGGCCCACTCCTTCTCACCGAGACCTGTGTCCCAGCAGTGGGAACATTATAGGCTGATTATATATCGTAGGATGGGATAGGATATAGATTAACCTGAATCCGACGTCATAGACAGACCGACAAACCGTGAAAACAGTTTTGTGGGGCATAGTTTATAAGCAAGATTTTTTTTGTAAACTTACGTTTAATAAAGAATAATAATAATAATATGTTTAAAGCATTAGTAAAAAGTGACAAAAAACTCCTTTGAATAATGTGTTTATGCCCGAAAATGTTGTAACGCTGCCTGTAGAGTTACAGTTATGTAAAGCTGTTTAAGGAATAAATATTTGCTGTTTATTTGTTTTGGCTTTAGTGCATCAAAGTATTCGTTCATTTGCATGTAATCTGATTGTAAGAATAATAACGAAGTTCATTATATTCTATTCTATAGAGAGGGGCCTGTGGCTAAGTAATAACAGCTGCACGAGTCAATCTAAAAGGTTAAGCTACGCTTGCCACGGTTGGTCCGTGGATGGGTGACCTATCTTAGTGACCTAGTTAAGCTGTTGGTTCTGGCTGTCATTCGTGGATCTATTACAGTCGTTACGGGTCGTCAGAAACCCGAAAGTCTGACAACCAGTCTTACCAAAGGGTATCCTATTACCAAGTAACTGGGTTGTGGAGGTCAGATAGGCAGTAGCTCCATGTAAAATATTCAACTGCATCCGGTTAGACTGGAAGCTGACCCCGACATAGTTGGGAAAAGGTTAGGCAGATGATGATTTAACTTCTATGGCTAACTAAGTACTTAATAGCTATCTATTACAATATTTGTATTACGGAAAGTCATTGAGGTCAATGCTACGAACGTTTGGAGTGGTATGTGAGAGGGGTAATGGGTAAGGGGGATAATAATACAAACACAGAGAATGGAAATTGTTGTACGAGTACATGAGGAATTTACCAATTCTTCTTTTTCTATGTATTTCCTTAATGGATGCATTTAAAGCTCTGAACTAGCTAAACATGGAGAGCAATAATTGTAGTCATCAATGGTTTTTCCTTCTTCGTATGAGAAGCGCCCATTGATTCAGTGAGAAAGTTAAGCCCAATTTACACAATGTAAGTTTCATGTTTCAGTGGAGGTGCTTGGGGGATGCCTGTGTCCAGCAGTGGCCGTCTTTCGGCTGCAATGTTGATGATGAAGTTTCATACTGTGGCATACAATTAAATAGAAGCAAAAAATTACTTTTTAGGGTTCCGTACTCAAAGGGTGCCAACGGATCCCTATTACTAAGCATCCGCTGTCCGTCTGGCTGTCTATCGGGCTGTATCTCATGAACCGTAATAGGTGGACAGTTGAAAGTTTTACACAGTTTGTATTTCTTCCGCCGGTTTCGTGGCCGGCTACATGACACCAGTCAGCGAAACATGACGCAGACACTTCGTGTGCGTTAGTTAGATTTCAGTGTAATTATAATGTTGTATATATTTTTAAGTTATATTCATATTATATTAATTATTATTTCACTTGTTTATTTGGGCCTTTTTTTTTCTGGGTGGGAAATCATCAAATTACCTCTCCCGCTCTGGGCTGAGTGGAAGGGCGTGTCAGACTTTTACTGACTAAAACCCACCCGTGTTCCTTCAGTTACCTATGCCAGGGGCCACGGTATCTCTTTCGTTCGTTTCGTTTATATGGGCCTTAATGTCTGAAACAAATGGATAAATAAAAATAAATAAATAAAAGTTAAACTTATAGGAATATTAAATATCCTGCAGTGGTACAGTACCTTTCGTGTGCGGGTCCGACTCGTACTTAGCCGGGTTTTTTTGTTGCATCAACTTATAACCACTGCTTTCAAAACGGCGAATGAAAACATCTTGGGGAAACCGGCACGTTCTAGAACCAAAAATTCGAAGACATGTAAAATCTACCAACCCGCACTGGGATCGCGTGGTGGATTACAGCCAACTCCCTCTCGAAGAGAGGAGGCCTGTGTCCGAGCAGTGGGAATATTAAAGGCTGATTATGTATGTATATAACATATGACATGCTAAGGCAAAACGCACGGTGTAAACCAGACTTTACTCTCCTCGAATCACTAATTTGTAGTTCTTTTCAGATTAATTCAATCACGTCTTTGAATCCGAATTCTTCGACTGTTTTCAGAGCTCATTCAGTCCGTAAAATTGCCTCGTGAATCATTAAAGAAACATAAACCGGAATGGTCCTCACGGAACTCGGAAGTAAGTAGCAAGGAAATGAGAATTAATTAATTGGAAAATATCATTAGCGAAGGTGCCTATTAACCTATCAAACTATGGGTGCCTAATGCGTATTAATACATTGCATAGTGAGATTTAACATTTTTAAGCCAGGCTAATAAGTAAGATGGCCACAACTCCACGTCAAATCGCTTATTTTACATACGTGTGGGTAAATCTATTATTGGATCCTCCCCAGCTCCTCATGAAAGGCCAGCAACGACTTGGTGCACTCTGCTATAGCCTTACTTCACCTTATTTACGAGTACATGATATAAATACATCGGTATAATGCTACAAATTAAAATAGATGCAACAGGCTTGCAAGTAATGTCCAGCTATCATCGTTGTTCTAAATAGGTTCGTTTCTACCTTTTCATTGTTTGAATAGCACAAGGTAGGAGCGGGAAGCGGGAAGTACCTACTGTTCTGGCTTAGGAGAAAGAATTGAAACGGAGAAATGGAAAGAAGTATGTAGAAAGAAAGAGGGTGTGTGCTTATGACTTATCGATAGAAGTGAAAACTTACGGCTGTAGCCGAGTATACGCGATTCAGCGCCGAGTATACGCGATTCAGCGCAGAGTATACGTGATTCAGCGTCATCGACCGACTGCAGCCGAGTATTCCCTATTGAGCGTCATAAACCCTCGCCTAAAGAAGTTTTCACATCAAAATGATTTCTGTTGCAGCCCGAGTTTGGACTTGTATCCGGTATACGGCAAGGGGTCGCTCACTATTACAAAAGACTGGCAAAATGATGGTGTACACACCTCTGTCTTCCACTTCACAAAATTCAGGCGTAATATTTAAAGTTATTTTTTTAAGTAATACCTACTAAACCTTGCTAAAAAAAAACACTACAATAAATTATCTTGATAAACTACGTCCCGAAGGTATCATACATACATTATAAACGTTGCTTAGTTTAGACAGAGACAAAATTTAAACGTCAAAAAACCTTGTGCCAGGTAAGTAAGTATTTACGGAATATTTCTCGCTATTCTGAAGGCTAATTCTCGTAAATAAAAACGTTCAAAATCTAGTCGCAGTCTCATCTCGGTGACAAACAAATGTCAAGAACTTGTCAAAATGTAGGGTAGTTAGAGGTATTTTTGACAGATTTAGACTGAGATCAGGCTATGAACGTCCTTAAAATTACGAGAATTGCCCCTGTCTGTACTAGTTTTACAAGCAAACAACTAGTTCTCAGAAGCAACAGAGGCTGCTTGTTCAAAAAAAAATAATGTTTGTTTGCCCATAATAATACTGAATAATAAATGGACTGCTATTATAGATGGGCAATCCACTTGGGTGCTTTGGTAAACACCCAATTTTCTGGGTGTTTATGGGTGTTTACGGGTGTTTATCGGGTGTTTACCAAAGCACCGGGCTAAAACCCGGTGGATTGCCCATCTCTAACTGCAATTGATCCCTCCAACCTCTTAAGACTTGTACTCTCTCTAGAGCTGGTAAGTAGGCACAATTATACTCTACCTTTATCCCTACGAGACTGCCCCAACAATGCTTTTAGTGGAAACTTACATTTGTTCCTCCAAAACTAAGAGTTTGGAGCTATTGTCGTAACGATCTTTTGAATGGGTTGTAATTACTGGATGAACTCCAGATATAAATGAGTAAGTAATGTAACTGGGACGCCCGCAGATGGAACGACGACCTTAAAGACTCGACGCGGAAGGCGGGGTACGGAAGGCGGGGTGGTGAGGCGCAGCCTGTAATAGACCTTTATCCAGCACTGGATTCAATAGGCTGAGTTTTTAAGTAATGTAAGTAGATATACACTAGGATCCTACTTAGAACTATCCAGGGTGTTAGGCGTAGGGTTAGCCAAACAAGGAGGGTTCGCAAGTAGACCCATTTAGGAAATACATATTTAGTTTGAAGATCCTAATAAAGGTTCACAATTTTTATTCATAACTTTTTGTAGTTTTTTCAAGAATTTCCAAAATTTTAGCTCCGTCTAATACGCGTATGTGCGTATGCGTTCAGAGTACTGTTTGGACTGCCGCGCCACTGCATCGCTTTAGCAATGTTTGCGGTGAAAAGCGTGGACGGTTTTCATGCCATCATGCGAAAGCGTTGTGCATCTCTTATGAGGCGCATGCGGGCCAGCTCGAACAGCCTTCTGAATGTGTTTGTGGGCCGCTGGGACTCGCCGATGTGGAGGCACTGGATGCGATTACACGCTCTAGGTGGTCGCATCCAGGGTTTGCCAGAAACTGGCACCCCTGGGCGGTGCTACTTTGTGATGTTTTTTTTTGTTTTTAGTTTTTCTGTGGATTTGTTTTTGTATGTGCTAACAATAGTTTTTTAAGGTTTTTTGTGTTACTAACAGTATATGGACTTCATCTGAAATAAATTTCTTATTATTATTTCTTTTATTACATTGTAAACATATAAATTATATTTTCAAATATTAGAATATAAAAAGTATAAAAACATTTAAAAATATAAAAAATAGTAGCCTACCGGTATCGGGAACGGGTCCAAGCTACCGGCGGTCAGGACTCCAGAGAGAGGAACCTCCTGACAATGCGAGCCGTGTCCAGGAGTAACGCTTTCTGAATCAAGCCCTTGCCCTTATTATTATTATTAATACCCTGTACATAACGACTACCACCCGGTATGATTTGGTACTTAATATAATATCAATTCTCTTCATTAGCGGTTGGTCAGTCAATCAATGTAGTTGACTTTGAAATCATACATATGTCGGAGTCATTCGTTTGACTATTCGGAACGTCAGCGCCATCTCGTGGCGCTGGACAGAGTCTAGCCTGAGTTCGTGGTGGGAGCGACCGCTACAAAGAACGGTGTAAGCAGAGCTCTCGGGATCATCGAATCATTGGACATCGTACGAACAACATGTGCTCAGAAACTGTCAGCGTTCCGTATCGTTGAATGTGTACCTATAGTGCGTGATTCGCTAGTGTGACTAACTTGTTCGTAAATTATAATCTGATTTGAAGTGCAAACCGTTTTTCTATTGTGTTAACCAACACTACCCATAGTACGCCCACAGTAATTAAAATATGCCTGATGCTAACGAGAGACAGACATGCCATCTCCGACACATATATCTAATCTCATCATCTCTCCCTAGCCTTTTCCCAACTATGCCGGGGTCGGCTTCCAGTCTAACCGGATGCAGCTGAATACCAATATTTTATACCAGTATTTTAAATGGAGCGACTGTCTATCCGACCTCCACAACCCACTTATTGGGTAATACGATAGAACCAAATAGAAAGTGTCAAAGATCCATGAATGACAGCCGGCTCTAAGGGCTTAACGTGCTTTCCGAGGCACGGAGGGGTCTTGGTATGTAAAGATGGCAACCCATCCACGGACGAACCACGGCAAGCGTAGCTTAATCTTATCGATCGAACCGTGCGGCTGTTATTTCTTAGCCACAAGCCCAAAATCAATGTTTGAGTGTACGAACACTCAAACATTGATTTTGGGCTTGTGGCTATGAAATATGAATTTCATACGCTACCGTACCGTTTTAATCCGATTGTGATCAAATCGGCTTATTTTAATTTCTGAATTATTGTTTTTATCTTTTTTAGAGGGGCCCGTGGCTAAATAATAACAGCCGCACAGGTCGATCGGTCAGGTTAAGCTACGCTTGCCGCAGTTGGTCTGTGGATGGGTGACCATCTTTACATACCGAGACCCCTCCGTGCCTCGGAAAGCAAGTTAAGCCGTTGGTCCCGGCTGTCATTCGTGGATCTTTGACAGTCGTTACGGGTAGTCAGAAGCCCGAAAGTCTGACATCCAGTCTTACCAAGGGGTATCGTATTACCCAGTAACTGGGTTGTGGAGGTCAGATAGGCAGTCGCTCTATGTAAAATACTGGTATTCAGCTGCATCCGGTTAGACTGGAAGCCGACCCCAACATAGTTGGGAAAAGGCTAGGCAGATGATGACTTAAAATTTATAATTATTAGTGTTATCTACAATCATGTCTCAGGAGTCTGGAATAATGCCCGCTTCCTGCCCGATGGCAAAAGGCTCGCCCCTTTTTACATGGGACTTAAATCATAACTGGCGAAAGGTGAAATATGGGTGTACACATTACACGTCTGCCTAACCCTTGGGGGTTACAGGAGTGATGTTATGTTATTGTTACGCGCCGCAATTAATGCCTGATACATGGTGACATTAGTTACCACTGTCGCCATCTATTGTGGAATAGCGGAACTGATAGAGTCGCCATCTATTGTGGAATAGTAGAACTAATACTAGCGCCATCTATTGACAAATAGATATGACGAAGCTAGAACTATCGACATCTAGTCAGTCGGGGCCGATATGTACTCGAACATTCTAGACGGTTCTACAATAGAAGGTTCTGGAACTATCTGCGGCACTATATAAGGCCGGGAATAGCCGCGAGCGATCAGACTTGGATTAGCGATAAATGCGAATACATCGAAAGCGATCTTCAAGTGCGACTAAATAGCGATTGTGTTTTATAATTAGTGTGTTTTGAATTGTTGTTAGTGTTGATTAATTAAAGTGTAACTTTTGGTAATTTTTATCGGCATTTTTAATTGTCACGAACCCGAAGCTCGTAACATTATGTTTGGGTAAGATGGGTACCAAATAACATATATTCAAAGCACGCTTTTATCCACTTTGATAGCTTTTGCTTCCTCCTTCTATTACCAGCACCTTAATTACGTAACACACTATCGAGCAAAGCTGCCAACAAACTGTCCTGCAGTTTGGCAGAAGTATTCCTATCTGTGTACTCTTTTGTTGAAATAAATAAATAAATAAAATAAGCACAATCTGAATAATTTTGAAGGATATTGCTAATCCATTGCTTCATACGTTCGAAAAATTTGTCTGCTCAACAACGGAAATAATGCAATGAATGTTGTTGAGCTGTCAAAATGAAAGCCATTGCTACTGTTAGTGTGGTACGCAATTACCCCGCTGTTTATTTGATGAGGATATAAAAATAAAATAGTCCAATCCAAGATGAATCTGCCTTATATTTTACAGTTTCATTTTATATAATAACACCAACAATTATGAACATTTGCATCTCTACTATAATATGCAAATAATTGGGTATACATATTAAATAGATGTAAGAACTTGTGTTTTTTTCGTATACCCACAAGATTTTTTTCATTGATATTTTTGTACGTAAGTACTTAATTGAATTTGTAGGTTGGAACGGTGGCGACATCTATTGATCATTCATATCAGGCAATCGAAATTTCACATTTATAGGTTATAATTTTTTTTTGACTGGTATTTTACTAAAGTGACATCTATCGGTAATCACATAAACTAGATACAGTTTTTCGTGGAAAGAATGACAGTAAATCGGTAACATTAACAGTTTATATAATAGGCTTAGAATATACATAATAAATTGATTAGAGTCCTTTACCAGTTGGCAATGACAATAAGAAAATTATAAATTCAGAATTATTATCAGGTATTACAAAATGATAATTGAACGTGTAAAGATTTGTTTTTGTGAAGTCAAGATAGAACAGACGGTAAATTTTCTTTGCTTTATCAAATTAATTTATATATTGAATTCGTTCAAATATTCCGTGAATGCTACATACATAATAAACTTTCAGTTTGCTATGCACAATAACTTTAAATGGATATACCATTTGAAATAGTTTTCAGTTTGCTGTAAACGATGAGTGATGTATCAATATTTAGTATGTGTGGAATGTAGATTTTTAAGGATACATAATAACACCTTATATTTTTATAAATGGCACATTTTATCTTAAAGTCTATTCTATACAACTATTAGCCAATTGCAACCCAACCTTACAATTGACGTTTTTAAATACAATAATTAAAATTAGAGTATTAAATTAAAATATATGGAACGAATGTACTGAATTACAACAATAATATAAATATAAGAAAACAAATTTTGAAATTAATAACGTCAGTCAATCTTTGGTATAATTTGTTTATAGTTTATTTTATTTATTTCTCTTCGGGCGCTGCTCTCTGAAAAGAAAAACAAATAATGTGTTAATAGATAAAAATGTTAAAGATTAACACTGCATAAAAAGGGAAATTCTAAGCATACCGTTTCACTCTAAAAATTCAATAGTGAAATTAGAATTGACATCTAATTTACGCCCGTATATTGTTGGGAATCTATAGTTGGGAATCGTAATTAATTTCTTCCACACTAGAGCAATATTTGGTGAACGCGGTCGACTTCGCACAGCGCCTCAGAATGTGTCACCTCATACATCGTAGGTATAGTAGGCCACACATTAGTGGTAACAAAAACAGTATAATCCGGCCCCTTATTCTATCGAAACTCCTTACTACATTAGGCCAGCTCAAAGCCAGTGTTATCACCCACGTGCGATCACCTGTACGATTTACGGTGTTGTCAATCGACTGCGGTCTGTTGGCACTCTAAGAAGTAGTTAAGTATCGTACCATGATTTGCCAGATCTTCATCTTAGATAACAGGTCGTCGTCCAGCATGGGTTTGGCTTCCATATTCCTGCTGAGTGGCAGTTCTACGGGACCCTCATCATTATCAACCCTGAAAACGAAAAGAATATAAGGTTATCGTAAATACAAATGGATACTTAGTCTAGATCGGAAAAGTGAGTTGAAAAAACGTTTGAGAGCACTAGAATTTAACATAAAAAGAATTGAGTAGTCTTTGGCTCAAAAATAAATTGTTATTATCCGGGTTTGGTAATTTTTCGAAATAGATCTTACGAAATCCTTGCATAATTATGCGAATAGGGTTTTTAAATCTAGCCTATGTCTCTTAACATCAGTCATCGTTCTTAAAAAAAATTGTTTGAAAACTTTATGTGAAATACACACACATATATACATTCACATGACGTAAAATATTAGAAAATAGACTTGAATAATAATTAGATCTTTAGTCTATCTACCTACATCCTTCACAATACAGTGGAAGGAATCGAGTAAGTATCTCAAATATTGACACTATCCCGACATTACGCAACAAAATAATATTTTAATACTCGTATATAAACTAGCAAAGAAATGGTGACTGGCCAAAACTTTTCGGTTTTGGGCAGTAAGTAGGTAAAGAACGGGTTGGGCGAATAGGTATTGAAATTATATTGCTTATTATGTGGTAATAACTAACTAGTTTAAAAGTCGGTTACAATAGAATAACTGGTAGGTACCAGTTATTCTATTGTAAACGACTGTTGTGATAAATAACGAGGAAGTACATACTAATTGCCTATTCAATATATTTGCAAGGTGTAATTTTAAACAGGGCTTGTACAGCAAGATACAAGTAGCGCCAGCTATACGAAGTCACTAAATAATACTCACATCAGTTTGTTAGTCGCGGGTAAGTCGTCTTGCATGTTCATCTGGTAGATGGCGTCAATGTCGTCGTTCTTTGTAGTCAACGGGTTCGCGTGATTCTGGAATTTAAAAATAGATGGCGCTGTTATAAATTTAACACAAGCCTTGAAGTTTATCGGCTGTTTACTTTTCTCTAATGTGTTTACTTTTCTTCCGGTCTATGAAAAAAAAGTTTTTGTGAAGGGTTTTTTTTAGCTATTTTAGCCTCAAAGCAGCGTTGCTGTGTTATGGTTTGAAGGAGTTGTGTGCCTAGGATGGCAATACTTCTGCGACAAAGTAAGTACCTCTTGTATTCTACAGATGTCGTTTGTGGCAATGTCCATTTATGATCAAGTGGGCCGATGGCTTGTTTACTACCCATTAATTAAAAAAAAAAAAAACGGTACTTACCAGCTCTCCATTGGCGGCCATGCGACGAAGCAGCCTGGTGAGGTACCAGTCAGGGGCTGACGCTGGAGGCTTGCCGGACCTCTTGCCGTGCGCTGGAAGAGGGGAAAAAATATAGTTTAAGCAAAGATTTAAATCTTTAGACTAGCCCTCACCGTACTTAGGTCGCGCAAAAAGTGTCCGCACTGAGAAGAGTGAACTCATACATCCCATATTCCATGCGATACAGAAGATTTTAAGTATGCTAAATATGACAGAGTCAATAATATTCATACGACGAAACGAAAATGTGACCATCCTATAACGCGGCCGGATCTAACTATTTAATTCTTTGATTTTACTAAGAAAGGTTGCGGTCAGGGAATATGGAGGTTAACGAGCTGAGAAAGTGGTGTTACAGAAATATCAAATAGGTATGTTGCCTTCAATCGGCCAAAATTCATTATCTATAAATACCTACTTGTTCTTGTAACACAGCTTACTAAGTTGCTTGTTACCTTAATATCCGGTATAGCTTCAAATAAGTATTTACACGTAGGCCACTTGAATCACATATTAAAAAATGCATCAACCGCTAAACATACGTATTAAAATATTGCTGTTCCATACATTTTGACCGCGTAGGTATTGCACTTTTCTATGAAACAGAAGATTTTTTTTTTGATAACCGACGAAAAATTTCTACGCTATAGATGGGATCTAAACTCATGTGCTGAATTCATGGTTCAGTTTGCGCGTCGATGTCCCTGCCACACTGTATCTTGCAATTTGACATCTCATCTTGCAAATCCTAGTAGGTACTTACCTAACCAAAAACAAGTGTTCAAAATTATAGAAGCTACGTCTGGCACCTGCTTTAATTCTAAATTCAAACCGCTTTGAACATGTTCGCCCGGACATGACATGTTCCTTTCAGTCCTTCAATATCCTGTCCATTGTTGGAAGTTGTGTTGCCCACAGTTATGTTCAGTCCTTGTCAGTTCGCTCACGAGTGAAAGAGATAGACTGATAACCCATTTTAGCATACTGATTTTGACACATCGTTAATTATAATACAAATTCTGTGCTGGTAGAAGGTACCTATGTACTGACGTAACAAGTAGAGATGTATATTCTTGAAGTTTATGCAGATATTTATAACATTTTAATGCTGTATTTAATATTTCTTTAAAACTCTCTCTATTTAAACTTGTTTTTTTTTTCTTTTAAACATGAAGTCGAGAAGACGATTTGATGGAAGATGAAGTACTTACTTGTTTTTTAAGATTTGCTAAGTAAAAAGCTTGCTTTATGTATTTTTTTATGTGGCAAGTTATTTGTGCAGAAGGAAAGTTCGTTCTCATTACTCGTCTTAAAAAAACTCGAATGTTAGGTACTATGAGGATTACAAATTGAAGTCTTTCAAATAGTTTGAAGTTAATGTATTTTGAAGGTTTTCGTTAAGTAGGTAATGATTGCAACATTGTCCTTAATTGTTTTTATTGGCAACATTATATATGTGTCATGTACCTATATTATGTCAATGTGAAATGACTTGTATGTCAAATTGACGGCACGGTTGGCGCAGTAGTTAAGGGCCTGTAATACCTCAGATTGCGAAAATTGTCTTAGCATTAATGGCTCTAGTTTCAACAATACTGCAGTATTCTCTTTGAAATTAATATACAATAAAGACGAGGACTGCTGCGAGGTGTCGTCTGTTTCGAAAACACGATTGCATACAATTTTCTCGATACAAATAAATCTCAAAGTTACCTCTAAACCGTACAATAAAAGAAGAATTATCAATGAAAATGTTCAAATTAGGTCATGAAACTTTGCAGGCTAATCGATCCATGCATAAAGCAGGTGTCATCTGTTCGTTTTTATTTTTTAATCGTTACATTTAACGTAAAAAGATGAGATTGGAAATATCAAGCTTTTTAACCACTCACACCTTGAACCGCTCTGCCGCCCGGCCCCCGACAGGACCCCGATTCAGTACTTGTCAGTACCGCTTCGGCTATCGGACGGGGAACCCGTGTCACTTCGCTTGCGCTCAAAAGACCCGATTGGCAACGTTTTATGTTCTTAAGAAATTATATGATAATGTAAAATTAAATTTAGATGTAAAAATAAGGCACCCGTATTTTTATTTTATCCAAATTTTGTAGTTTTAATTTATAAAATCATCTTTGAAATGGTTCAAAATCGTAATCTCACGTCAATGTCAAAATATTGTCAAAAATTTAGGGAGGTAAGCGTACCTATTTTAGATAGTTCCCAAATTTTTATGGTGTTTTCAATATATTCAGCAAAACTTTTTTTATAAATAATTTTATTTGAGATAGAAAGAAAGAAAAAAGTTTATTTGGACATAGTTCGTGAAACACAAAATATAAAATTAATAAAATAAAAAATAATGTTTCAGACAACAATAGTGTGTGCCTCACGGCTGCGCCAAAAAGGTTCATTTCAGCATTAATGCCAGACAGATGCTGTCTGACGCTGGTTTTCTAATGAACCTTTAGGGAAAAGTGACGGGGAGTACACACAGTTTCAACATACCTAATACATACTTATAAATAAATAAATAAACTAGTAATCACGTACATATCATTATCATCATCTGCCTAGCCTTGTTCCCAACTATGTTAGGGTCGGCTTCCAGTCTAACCGGATGCAGCTGAATACCAGTATTTTACATGGAGCGACTGCCATGTACGTCAGGCTGGCCCGGCCCCATGGAATTTAATAATGAGATTGTTATCAATCCAATGTACCCGGGTATACTAATATATGTAACACCTTCATTTTCAATGTAACTCTTTTTAAAAGAAATTACGTGCACTTCTTAGTGGCCGGGCCAGCCTGACGTTTTCAGCCCGGCCACCTTGTTTCCCACTAATCTACAAAAAATACTGGCAATATTGTGCTACAGATGAAATGTACCCTATAATTTATGCATATGTAACACAAAATCGAATCCTAAAATGCAATAGCATACGAAATATTAGCGGTTGCAGGTGGCCGGGCTGAAATTATTTCGTTAATATAAAACAGTAAAACTGCAACACCTACCAAAAACTAATACCAGTACATAATGAGATATAGAGATATAGAATACATGTAACGCTTTCATTTTAAATTATAATACATATTTAGAAAGAATAATCACTTGAAATTATATTTCAGCCCGGCCACCTAAAAGCGGTAATATTCCCTAAAATCTTATGCCAATTTGTACAGTAAAACCTGATACAGCTATGAAATGAAAGTTACATTCGTTTCGTTTTAGTCGTATACCTTTAAGCCTTCTGTTTGACTAGATTATCAAAATCTGAGAAACTTGCCGAAGAGTGACTATCATTTATTAACTAATTTCAGGACATTTGGTTTGTTGAGTGAAACAAAATGCGTTACTATGATATTTTTATTAATAAACTAAGTAGTATAAATCACACATAATAATTGTTGGATACATAATACCTAAACCTATATATATTTTCTCCGTTTTTGGCTTCACAACATAACCATACAAAGATAATAGTTCACGTTTTTATCGATTCTAATAAGCAATATATTTAAATTTGAATTAGTCAAAATACTTATAGTACAAATGCCAGATATAGGCTAGCAATGATTATTATATTAGCATACGTTTAATTATACAAGTTAACATTGTGATTTTTAGCTGTGATTTTAATATTATGTTAAATTATATATACTACATAGCTATATTTCCATTAGCTGCCACTGAAAGAACTATGGTTCTCTCTTTATTTAAGAATTGTTGTAATAATTATATTAGCATAATTTTAATTGAAAGTTTTCAAAACTTTAAATTCAAAGTTGATGTAAAAATCATTATGAAAATCTGTGATTTTTTACCAAGGTATAATAAGTATTTAACCAAAAATTATCTTCTAATATTCTGAATGAATGAATGTTCGATGTTAAGGTAATATTGATATTACTATAATTTTTTGATAACTGTGTTATTATCAATGTGTAACCTTTTTTTACATTATTTATAATTAACAATTGTTATAGTACCTAATTAATATAAGTACAAATGTTGTCTAACTAATTTCAAAAATGATTATTAAAAAAATATGACAATTACCAATTTTGTTTCACTCAACAAACCAAATGTCCTGAAATTAGTTAATAAATGATAGTCACTCTTCGGAAAGTTTCTCAGATTTTGATAATCTAGTCAAACAGAAGGCTTAAAGGTATACGACTAAAACAAAACGAATGTAACTTTCATTTCATAGCTGTATCAGGTTTTACTGTACAAATTAGCATAAGATTTTAGGGAATATTACCGCTTTTAGGTGGCCGGGCTGAAATATAATTTCAAGTGATTATTCTTTCTAAATATGTATTATAATTTAAAATGAAAGCGTTACATGTATTCTATATCTCTATATCTCATTATGTACTGGTATTATTTTTTGGTAGGTGTTGCAGTTTTACTGTTTTATAGTAACGAAATAATTTCAGCCCGGCCACCTGCAACCGCTAATATTTCGTATGCTATTGCATTTTAGGATTCGATTTTGTGTTACATATGCATAAATTATAGGGTATATTTCATCTGTAGCACAATATTGCCAGTATTTTTTGTAGATTAGTGGGAAACAAGGTGGCCGGGCTGAAAACGTCAGGCTGGCCCGGCCACTAAGAAGTGCACGTAATTTCTTTTAAAAAGAGTTACATTGAAAATGAAGGTGTTACATATATTAGTATACCCGGGTACATTGGATTGATAACAATCTCATTATTAAATTCCATGGGGCCGGGCCAGCCTGACGTACATACTGCCTATCTGACCTCCACAACCCAGTTACTGGGTAATACGATACCCCTTGGTAAGACTGGTTGTCAGACTTTCGGGCTTCTGACTACCCGTAACGACTGTCAAAGATCCACGAATGACAGCCGGGACCAACAGCTTAACGTGCTTTCCGAGGCACGGAGGGGTCTCGGTATGTAAAGATGGTCACCCATCCACAGACCAACCGCGGCAAGCGTAGCTTAACCTGACCGATCAACCTGTGCGGCTGTTATTATTTAGCCACGGTCCCCTCACGTACATATCATTACAAATACAAAAAAAAAACCAAAACCAAAACAACCAAGTCTCAGCAAAACCTGTTTTTCTCGATCAACATAGGTTTGTGGTAATGGAAATATATTTCAATTACCACAAATGTCTAAATACAGGTGGATTTTTGAAAGGATTTTTGAAAAATCACGATACAGCGGACAGAGCTCCGGCGGGATCTAATTGCGACATAGAGAGTGCGATTGTCGCAACCCAGTGCTGGGCACACCACAATTGCTGCGATAAGTCCCCTCTTTGAGGAGTGGCTGGAGAGGCGCCACGGTACCCTCACCTTCAGCCTGACGCAGGTCCTCACCGGACACGTTTGTTTCGGGCGGTTCCTGTTCAGGATAAGGCGGGAGGAAACGCCGGGGTGTCACCACTGTGTGGATCGCCTGGAGGACACGGTGGGAGCATACGGTGGAGGTCTGCCCAGCTTAGGCGGAGTCACCGCCGCGTCCTCGTGGCGGCGATCTCTCGCTTCCGGCCCGGGTCCAGGCCATGATACGGAGCGTGAGTGCATGGGAAGCCGTCACCTCCTTCTGCGAAGCAATAATGTTCGCAAAGGAGGAGGCGGAGCGCATGAGGGAGAGGCAATCTCTGCGCTCACACGCCCCTAGTCGCCGCAGGAGATGCCCTGGACGTCGAGAGTCAACAACCGAATCCCGGACACCGCAGGCGCGGGCTTGCGAGCGGCGAGCAATGGGCAGCTTGCCACCCGGTAAGGACCAGGCCCGGATCGACGGCGCGATGTGTTCTACGCGTGTGACCCCGTCAGTTAGTGCTGACATCTCTTTGAGGCAGGCGTGGAACACAACGCGCCTCAAAGAGAGGTCAGCACTAACTGACGGGGTCCGCAAGGGCCGATGCCTGCCAGGGCCGCGGGTTGTTCGAAAGAGATACTGTGGCCCCTGGCATAGGCAACTAAAGAAACAGGGGAGGTTTTTAGTCAGTAAAAGTCTGACAAGTCCTCCCGCTCCGCCCAGAGCAGGAGACGTCATTTGATGATTTCCCACACAAAAAAAAAAGGTGTAAAAAAAAACAACCGACTTCCAAAAACGACACTACAAAGTGAAAAATAACTTTAATTTCGGAAGTCGGTGTCGTTGGGTTCGCATTTCAATCGATTGCAATCGATCGATCGAATTTTTAATGAATTGTTGCATGTTTTTGAATCTGAATCACATTTTGATTTTATTTCGATTACAACGTGGCGCTATATACTATTTTAGAAAATCTATATCTATACTTATAATAAATCTGTAGAAGTGAAAATTCTGTACATTGAAAATATAAAAAAATGGCAGGGGTGTTACTAGACCGACACTGAACCCAAAAATTTGATTAAAAAAATTGTTGTCTGTCTGTCTGTTTGTTCAGGCATCACGCAAAAACTACCGGTTCGATTACGATGAAACTTGGTATAATTAATCTTTAATATCCTGGGCACCACATTGGGTAATTTTTATGCCGGAAAAGTATCTTCTAAATATATAAAACTCAAAGGTGACTGACTGACTGACTGACATAGTGATCTATCAACGCACAGCCTAAACCACTGGAGGGATCGGGCTGAAATTTGGCATGCAGGTTGATGTTGATGTCGCGTCCTTTACAGTTCAGCGTCTTAAATACATCCTCCAATAATATTAGAGAACAATGTCGGGGAAATTACGTCCCCTTCTCTCACCCCTTTACATGGATATGTTTAGTTCAATGCAGCGTCTCCAAAACAGACCAGGTCTCGATAGAGTCAAAAGTCCTACTTGTAGAAGTACATGTCTATTTGACAAGCAATTTGAGAGTTGTTACAACTCTATATTAGATCTCATCATCGCGCGTTCGTATTTAACAAGATAGACGATGATTTCCGAAGCGCCTATTTTTAGTTGGACATCAGAAGGCCAATTCTCGTACATAATTAAAAATGTTCAAAATCTAGTCGCAATCTCATCTCAGCGACAATCAATGTAAAATACTTGTCAAAAATGTATGGAAATTTGAGGTATTTTTGGCAGACTGAGACTGAGACCTGAGCGTTCTTAAAATTACGAGAATTGCCCCTCTGTACGTAGGTTACCTCGGTAAATTAGCTAAATTGTTTATTAGTACATTATAAATTGACAATTTGCTAGCTAATTTATAATGTACTAATAATTTAACTTTCAATATATTTCCTTTTTATTCTTTAAAGAAGACATCGATTTCGCATAATAATATAATCATAATTTAATCAATTATTACCAAGCCTACGTCCATCAACAGTTTCGTTCACCCTAACTAAATCAGTTTGACAGTGCGAGCGGGTTAGAGTGATACATGGCGCGGGGAAGTGGGGGCAAAATATGAATTTCAACTGAGGTATTACAAGCCCTTAAGCGCAAAGACTACAATATGTATTGGTTAAGCGGTTGACTGCTGCGCTGCGTGTCGCGGGTTCGATTCCCGCACGGAACAAATATTTGTATGGCCTACAAGTAGTTATTCCGGGTCTGGCTGTTTGTGTATGTGAGTTTAAATGTTTGTAAAACGCACTCACGACACAGGAGAAATTTCTTGAGTGGGGAAATGTTTAAAAAAAAATATCCTCTTCTCTGCTTTGCCGCGTAAATTACACTTGTTAAAATATTTCACTCCGTAGTTTTATTAATGTACAAGTAACCCAAAATCCATCAGAAATCTTCAGTTTTTATTCATCCTAGTATTTTTTATTACGATTCTTTTGCTTTGTAAGAACTCGGAAAGCACGTTAGGCCGTTGGTCCCGGCTGTCATTCGTAGTTCTTTGACAGTCGTTACGGGTTGTCAGTAGACTGAAAGTCTGACAACCAGTCTTACTAAGGGGTATCGTATTCTCCAGTAACTGGGTTGTTGAGATCCGGTAGGCAGTTGCTCCATGTAAAATACTGGTATTCAGCTGCATCCGGTTAGACTGGAAGCCGACTCCAACATAGTTGGGAAAAATAATAATAATAATTTATTTATCTCATACAACTGTAGTCCATATTTTAAACTCATACATACATTTAAATTACTTATAAACTATTTAAAATTCTAAACAGATAAAAACCCAAAATAAATTGTGACTAATTAAATTAAAATATTCATAAATAATAATAATTAAAATTGTCAAAAAATTATAAAAATGTCAGAATAATTTAAAATTAAAATGTCAAGGCTAAAGGTTGTAAAGGTAGATGATGCTTTTGATATGTAAGACACGCACAGGTAGGTACTACCGTACCTTCCTACTACAAATTTCGAGAGAAGGTCCCAACAGTGACCCAAGTCTCTATTTAAAATTCCGTCGATAAACATTCGATTATTTTCATTGTATACCTGAAATTAATATTCATCCCTCAACGTGCACGTGTTTTCCCTAAAAACTAATCCTATAAAGCTGTGTCCACACTTGGCGACATATGTTGCGTAACGTGTGCAAGTTCAATAATTTTATAATAATATTCTTTTCCAAACAGTGTACTAAAATAAATCTCTTTGGCTGCCTGTACACACGGCGTTTTTGTAAGTTTAATGTAACTCGAGTCAATTGAGCGCTGTCTGCACGTTTTATTGCCTTATTAAATATGAAAAATTATGTTTGCAGAACGTATACACGCGTCGACGGCGCGTTAAAAAAGCAAAGTGTAGGGGCCCTAAATGTCAGCAAAATTTATCAAAGAGTAACACAATTTTGTTTAAGACGCTGTTTTTATTAACTGAGCCTGCGCAACTTTCTGTAGCCTAGTCCGGACGAAGCCTTATCAATAGCAGCGAGACCTGATTGTGCTCATTACGGTCTGATGTCAGATTAAAACGTCGACAGGTGACTTGTATTAGAGATTAAAACATAACGGAGATTAATATTACCTAATGTTATTGATATTCAGGGATCTTTCGGGATTTTGACGTGTCGTAACATTTGCTCGGAAAAGCCTGAAAGTTATGTTAAGCGATTTTTTTTTTAATTCGAAGGATTTGGTATGTAAGGAAGGTATTCACACAAACATAACATCACGGGCGTTTTTCCAGAAGGATTAGGAAGCAGTGTACCTACAGGATGGGTGGAAGGGAAATTGACGCGAAAACTGTAACCATGCATTCGGCACATGATTCTAGCGTACAAATAGTAACACTTACGCGTCGATATCCCTGCCACTCTGGATAGTACACGCACATACGCCAGTTATGTTTAAGTACTATTTAATAGAGGGTGAAATTTTATTGCCTTTTGTATTCTATTTGCCAAATATAAAGTTGATTTCAAATTGTTAGTAAGATCTAAAGTAAGATTAAATTTGTCTTAACACAACCAGGAGTAAGTATATCGGTTTCGTTATAACTATTGTGGCAGTTAATTATTACCTTGCATAATCAGATTATAATGTTGCCACTATTAGGACACAGGCCTCCCCTTTGTGAGAGAGTGGGCCATACTTCACCAGGCGAGCTCAGTGCGGATTGCCAGATGTCATATGTCTTTGAATTTTTGGTTCTAGCACATGCCGGTTTTCTCACGATGTTTTTCTTCACCGTTTTGAGAGCAGTCGTGATGAGGTTATTTACTCAAAGTAAAGCGCCTGTCTGGGTTCTAACCTACGACCTACAACTCGTAAGTCACGGCTGTTACCACTGGGCCACCACTGCTGCTTTTAGTCATTAACTAAGCTCACTTCAGAGAAGACCCATATTACATAACAAAAATATCAAGTTGCCTAATACTAATAGCTCTGAATAAAATTTCAATGCTTATGATTATTCTTAGCCTATTTTCGTAATAATGGTTTGATGGCATCATGAGCGTTCCCCTTTTCAATCATTGAGAGACAGTTCATGAACAGCAAGTTCTTTGCAGTATGTGATCGACTTTTCCAATGGTAGTGCCCAATACCCAAAGTATACCTTTCTTGGTATAGGAAGAGAAATGTTTATAGTTTCGGTCGGAAAATATTGTGGAACGTTGACGATTTTTGTTCACCGGTCGAAAACGGCCCGAGGCGGGTCATTCGATTTGGGCCATTCAGACTAAATACCCCACAGCTGAGGTAGAAACATATCAACTAACTTTTGGAGGCCACTGTATTTACTTTTCTATAACACAATAAACTTGACTACCGACAAGGAGCTCCTAAACTTTGACATCAGACGTCACAATAGTTCCAAAAAATCCATATTCTAATACAAATTCCCCGATACAGAGCTAGAGATACTATTTGAAACTACATAAGTGCCAATAAATGGACATAATCCCATAATATCATGGGAGCATGGGAGTGTCGGGTAATATTACGTGCTATAAGCCGTAGGATTAAAATGGAACCAATATTCATGATAATAGTTCGCCGGTTAGTGTTATAAAAACGACGGCACCCATTGTTGGTGATATTCGATTGAGCTTCGAATTGGTTGACGGTGTTTTTATCTTGGTTAAAGATATTTGTGAAGTTGACCGCCGATTTCTCAAACGCATATATTTCAAGTCGCCCAAGTCTCACGTTTAGTTTTTTTTGGTTTAAACGTCATTTAAGTTAAGTGACTTTTGAGAATTGGCGTATTTTTTTTTTTGGGAAATGTTCATTCATCTAATTACATAACTAATTAAAAAAAAATCTTTTTTAAAACAAACGGACCAATTAATTTTAGTACAACTGAAATTATGAATTAATTTCAGTTGTACTAAAATTAATTGGACCAATTAATTAATTTACGGACCAATTAATTTTAGTACAACTGAAATTATGAATTAATTTCAGTTGTACTAAAATTAATTGGTCCGTCATTTTTGAGAGTCTACTATATTGGATGTAGAATGATATCACTTAGCTAACCGTTCATTGTCGTAAACTAAACGTGTATGCAAAATTTCAGCTCAATCGGTTGGGGATAACTGTTATAAAACTCAGTTGAAAGATTTGACCCATATGTACAGACGCCAGCAGGTCAAGCTACCCGAAACTGTCAAATTTTCCCAATCAACTTTGAACCTAATGCTTTAGCTATAAAGTTGAAAATCTATTAAAGAAATTTGACAGATTGTAATAGCTTGATGTGCTGGTGTCTGTACATACTAACAGGATACTTGTAAAAACGAGTAAAAAGGCTAGGACACCGCTTTTCGAAGCCTGCTTCGTCTGATTATCTTATACATTGTATATACACATAACATAACGCATGTAATCCCCGAAAGGTTAGGCAGAAGTGTACCTACATCTAGTACACCCACATTTCTCCAGTTACCTATTACTCCCACGTAATAGGGGGCGAGCTTATTGCCATCAACAGCGGGATAATTGCGTAACACACTATCAGTAGTAATGCTTTTCATTTTGACAGTTCAACAACATTCATTGCGTTATTTACGTTGTTGAGCAGACAATTTTTTTGAACATATGAAGCAATGGATTAGCAATATGCTTCAAAATGAATCAGATTTAGATTGATACTGTATTACGCAAATAAATTTGTCTGCTCAATACGTAAATAACGCAATGAATGTTGTTGAACTGTCAAAATGAAACTGATTGCGATTGATCGTGTGTTACGCAATTGGGGTGCCGACCTGGCGAACCTCATGGTCAGCAGTAGCATACACGATCACTAGATTAACGAGGTAGCCACTGTACACATACTGAAATATACTGTATATTCAAAGTAGAAGTTAGTTTTCATGACTAAGTACTACATTCCTAAATCTAAAGCGAGATCCTCACAGGATCATATTAAATGACTTGCCAAAACTGGCTAAATATTATAGTAAAAGCTGTTTAGCCACGTGTGTTCGGATATATAATAAAATTCCAAGTGATTTTAAAACTTTAGATCTTAGATTGTTTAGAGAAAAATCTACCTGCAGTAAATGGTTGAATAATAATAATTTTACAGCATAAAATAATTTGTTGACGGGAAACATTTGTAATGTAAACTATCTATTATATGTACCACGTTTTATGAAAATAAATATTATTTCTGTTTCTAAAAGTATGTCTCTCGTTTAACCTAACATTCTGAATTAGATTAGTTATTAGGTACCACCGATAATAATATAATACTAGCGTAGTTATTACGCACGTAGCGATAATGAATGTTTTCGACGTAGCGCTTTTGCCCTGAATACCAAGTCATTTGCTAGCTTACTGTACCTACATACAGGGTGTTCCAGAAGTCGACGTCAAGCCGGAATAGGGTAATAGGCCAAGTTATAATAGTTATCACAAAAAAAAAATCTAAGTTGTGTTGTAAACAAAAAAATTTTTGAACGCGCTAATCTCAGTGCTAGTCAGATTCGAAAAAAAAAAAATTGGGCTTAATAGCCCAATTCTTGAGGAAGGTTAAACTAAGGAGCCGAGCTAAAAGTAAAAAAAAAACAGATAGAACGGTAAGCGAAAACGATGTAAGAGCGCGGGCGGGCGATGCGACGCTACGCAGTGGGTCAGAGGAATAAGAAATGTGACACGGACGAAGTCGCGGGCAGTTTTTGTATCATCTTCCATAAATTGATGACGTGGTACCATAGAACTTTCTCTAACTCTATTTACATAAGATACATAATCAGCCTATAGTGTTCCCACTGCTGGGACACAGGCCACCTCTCAGTGAGAGGTAGCGGGCCGTAATCCACCACCCGGGTCCAGTGCGGGTTGGTAGATATCACACGTCTTTGAATTTTAGGTTCTAGTACATGCCGGTTTCCTCACGATGTCTTCCTTCACCGTTTTGTGAGCAATGATGATGAAAAAATTTACACAAAGCGCCTGACTGGGTTCGAACCTACGACCTGTAATTCGTAGGTCGCGGCCGTTACCATTGGACCACCATTGCTCTTTGAAAGAAAGAAAGAAAAAAAGTTTATTTGGACACAGTTCGTGAAACACAAAATACAAAATTAATAAAATAAATAATAATGTTTCAGATAACAATAGTGTGTGCCTCACGGCTGCGCCAAAAAGGTAAGGTCTTTATTACAGACTTTTCCATACTGACCTATTTAAATGAATAATTCTGTAGGTACCTATACTAGAATCGTGTTACATGATACTTCGCTTAAGTTAGAAAGTACGAAAGGTCATTGAACTTACCTCCCCAGCATGAATGCCCGTAGCTGAGGCACGAACCTGAAATATTAAAAAGCAATAATAAGTAACTTAATATTAAATATATTCTATTAATTATTTTAATATGGATTTCATTTTTTGATATGTTGCGTGGCTTAGTCTGAAAGGTGAAACCGTTATTAAAATAGAATTCCCATTTACCTATAACCTGTCCATTACGTCAACCGTTTCTTGACAGCTGTCTTATAACGAACGGATTACCTACGATTACGTAAAAGTTAACTTTAAAATGCGTATCAATCAATGTATTGTGTGTTGCTGCAATCACTAGTTCCATCTGTCAAAAAATGGTATACAGGGTATAAAGGCTGATTTATCCAACGCCAGATAACTTTTATTCGAGATATAAAATTGACGTTTGACAGTTTTTGCATGAAATAACTGACAAAATTTCAAAATTATTCCTCGAATGAATTTATCAGATTATTGAAAAGTCAGACCTAAATGTAACGGTTAGATCCGATGTTATCATTTATATTTTACGGAGAAGGAAGAGGAAGGCTTCTGCCTCGCAGTGAGACTATACCATCCTCATCAGCCTATAGGAGCCCACTGCTGGACATAGGCCTCTCCTATTGCACGCCATTGAGCTCGATTTTCGGCAACTCTTACTACCCCTGGTGGGACTATATAGTCTAGTTAAATTACTTTTTCTTTTTTTTGTCTAGATCTTTAACAAAACTAAGCGGAAAAAAATTGCCCAATTTTAAGCCGTGTTTTCATTTAAAAACTGTTCAAAATTGGTGCAATTTGTATCAATTAAAAATATCGTTTCGCGATGTTTTGGCATGAGTGCGCTAGAGCCTCGTTAAGTAAATCCCAAAGAGTTTTATTTTAATGCTTGTGATGAGTTTTCATGCCTGTGTTTTTCGAAATAATATTTAACAAAATTCATCATCATCATCAGCCATTATGTTCCCACTGCTGGGACACAGGCCTCCTCTCTTGGAGAGGGAGTGGGCTATATTCTACACACAGGCCCAGTGCGGGTTGGTAGATGTCACATGTCTTCGAGTTTAACAAAAATATACCTCAGATTTTTCTGATAGAAAGAATTAATCCTGCTGACAGATTGGCAATTGCTTTCAAAGCCTTTAATATCCACAAAACTTTCAACAGGATTGACATGGCTAATCTTTTCGGTAGCTTGTGCCAGTCAGCCTATCAGCTGGATTCAGTTAGACTGTAAGCTAACCCCAACGTAGTTAGGAAAAGGCAGATGATGATGATGATGTAAGTCTCATACATTTTTTACTTTTCCATTATCATTATCGCTGATAACATGGCACATTGTCTAGGCCTCCAGTTTTCAATGCCAAAACAAGGAAATAAGAAATATCTGTAGCCATAATGAATGGAGAAGGAACTGTTTCAATTTCACTTTACGGCCTAATACTCAATCCCTTCACTGGTAAGTTTAGAAGGTGTGCAGAGAAAATTTCTAGGATATATGTATACAGCATGTTTCAGAAAGGTGTGGTCATATTTAAGGGTGTGGTACAGACCATCAAATTGAACAACTTTCTCTATGGGACCAACATCGTAATCGCGAAAAATTTAAACGTATGGGACGTCTGAATTTTTATTCCAACATCGTAATCGTAAAAAAATACAACTCTCCCATACAAAACTTCAATACCTACTCAGGTAAAATGGATGGAATGGCTGATTATTTTTTCGCGATTTTAATGTTGGTTCCTTGGAGAAAGTGGTTCGGTTTGATGGTCTGTACCACACCCTTATGTATGATGTCACCTTTCTGATAGACGCTGTATACGATAACACTAAGATTAATCAAAGAAAACAAAAACAGAACCGGTAGCTAGACCAAAGGGTAGGTATCGTATCGAACATTGAGTGATGTCCCCATTGTGTCCCATCCCTAGCGGCACTTTGATGCTCTGTCTTTACAAACTAGAGATGCATTAGCAGCGAGTGTCCCGCTAATACAATCATACTGGCACCGAGTTGTCCTATAAGTGAATACCTGACCTCAAATCGGTAAATTCACGTCATAGTGTAGATATATTGGAGGTATTATCAGGTACACAATACCTTCTATACATTGAAGAATAAAGGAGGGAAGTACTTATACCTAAATAAGAGGTAAATTTATATGTACCGATTTCTTATTATAAAAAAACCTGTTTTAGCCTCGGCTGTACACCAAAAAAAAAATTGACAAGGCGAAGTAAAAAAAAACCTTTTTGTGCCTCGAGCATAAAAAAGTTTTAACTACGCACTGCCAACATTTTGAATGTAAATGACAGTTCGAAAAGGTTGCCATGTACGGGCGCTAAATACTGAATATAGAAAGAGTTTAAAAATTACTTAGTCTATGGATTTTCGACTGTGCTATTTGGTGCGAAAAAGTTTTGTAAAATATGTGGTAGGTATACAATCAAGAATTACACAAGACAATTATAATATACAGGATACTTTTTTAACCAGTGCGCAAACTGTAACTATGAATTTAGCACATGATTGTAGACCCTCGCGTAGAAACTTTACGTCGATTATCAAAAAATAAAACCCCTGTTTCATAGAACAGTGCAATACCTACGCGGTCAAAATGTATGGCAGAGCAAATTTGTTTTTTTAAATAACCAACCAAAAATTTCAATGGGGTGTTCAGAATCATGTATTGAATTCACGGCTAAAGTTTGCGCACTGGTTAAAAATTTATCCTTTATAGGAAAGAGCAACAAACTAACTACATACAAAGACTAACTACAAGACAAAAATAATTACTAACTACAAGTAGGTACGAAGTGAGTACTAGTAAAAACATTTATATTCTACTTTTTCAAATAATAATATAATAATAGCCCTCTTCCTCTAGATCCTATCTTGTTGTGCCCGACAGGGTCCACAATGATCTTAAATTATGTATAATATACCTACCACCTAATTCGACATTGTGGAATACAAATAAATGTATTGAGTATATGAAAATAATGACTATCTACAGAAAAGCAGAAAAAAGCTACGTAATAGCGAATACCATAAAATTAAATATCGTTGATAGAGAATTTTCGTACTGAAAATATGGTATTTAAATATTGTATATACAGGATAATTTTTTATTCAGTGCGTAAATTTTTACAGGGTGTTCTACCCATGAATATGAACAACATTCACTATGGGACCATCTCTGAAATCACGAAAAAAAAATCAGCAGGTTCATACATTTTGGTCGAGTAGGTATTGAACTTTTATAAGAAACAGCTGATTTTTTTTTTGTGATTTCAGAGATGGTCCCATAGTGAAAGTTGTTCATATTCATGGGTAGAACACCCTGTGAAAATTTACGCACTGAATAAAAAATTATCCTGTATAGTGTCGGGGCTCTGTCATGCACAGGATAGCCGCTTTAACTTTGCCGGATTATACAAGTAGTACAAAATTTAAAAATGACTCGATGATTTAAACTTGAATTAAATACACACACACTATCAATAGGAATGGGTTTAATTTTGGACAGCTCAACAACATTAATTGCGTTATTTACGTTGTTGAGCAGATAATTTTTACGAACACATCAAGCAATGGATTAGCAAAATCCTTCAAAATAATTAATGAATATGTGATTCAAAGTGTGTTACGCAAGGTGCTGGGTCTAAAGATAAAACTTGTTTTGTAACAAGGCCGTTTAAATTTGGTGTCAGGATTTATTTAATAGTTCCATTATTGATGTATTAGTATTTTCAGTGTTTTAATTTATTGCCGTATTGTCGTCTCCACATTGTATAATAATAATAGAAAGGCACAATCACTGGTCCAATCCAATCGGTGTGGAACTTATGTAGATAAATCTGTGAATGCAAAAGATTTCCCCACGGCCTTATAATCAAAGTTCCCTTTGAATGAGAACGCCTCTCCTCACTGGAAACAATTTGTTCATTGGATTTTATAAAGAGATTTTGATATATTTAAATTGTTGTTTTTCTGTTGACTAGGATTCAGCGCGAAGTGAAGGTGTGCTAAATAAATATTTATGATTTGTATTTCTTTGTCATCATCAGCCTATAGCAGTCCACTGCTGGACATAAGCCTCTCCTATTGCACGTTATTCAACTCGATTTTCAGCAACTCTCATCTAGCTGCTACCAGCCATCCTGCGAAGATCGTCGCTCCACCTAGCCTGAGGGCGTCCCACCTTACGTTTACCGATTCGCTGTCTACACCCAAGAATACGTCTACTCCAACGGTCATCGGTTCAACGGCTAATATGGCCGGCCCATTGCCAGTTCAGCTTGCTTATTCTGTGAGCCATGTCGACAACTTTGGTTCTCTGCCAGAGTTCTTTGGTTTTTGTTGTCCATCCAAAGGTTGTCTGTCAGAGATCCGTTATTAATTACGTGAATTGGCTATTGTACATTTTTTTAAGTGAATACTTGTTTAGGCCTGTTGAGTGATTTTTGGTAGGTAGGGGAAAATCTTGTATTGGCGCTCCCGACATATTAATGTTAACAGCCGGTCGATTCTGTAAAAATCTCACCGTGAAAACTCAATTGAAGTGAGCTTGATGTGAGTTGTCAGTAGTGTCAATCCCTAGCATTATTTGGAATGACAGCTCACTCCTCGCTCACTTCACCTACGTTTTCACGGTGAGTTGGTTACAGAATCGAACTGCTGTATATCTGTAGCTATGAGTATGACGTGTTGCGCTTGTTGTTACTTGGAGTACCGATAGGTGTGAAAACCAGACTAATGTTAATAATTTTAATTTACATTTGAACAATAATATTTTTTTTTTTAATGAAACGAAAGTAGTATGTAAGGATCGTAGCAGGTCTGTAGTTTCTGCCTACCACGTTGTGAAGAGGGTGTGAGTTTATGTACAGACGCTAGCAGGTCAAGCTACCCGAAACTGTAAAATTTTCCCAATCAATTTTGAACCTTAATGCTTCAGCGATAAAGTTGAAAATCTATTAAAGAAATTTGACAAATTGTAGTAGCTTGATATGCTGGCGTCTGTACGAGTATGTAGGTAGTAAAAATTTCCATAGTGGAAAGACTACGACAATAAGTCCATCGGTATGCGTTAACAAATTAATGTTTGAATTGCATGTCCTTTGTGTAATTAAAACTGATCAATATTTATGTGTCAACATGTAGGTACGGCTTTCACATCCAAACATGTCATGGGTGAGTAAAAGAAAACTTTATTCAGCACTGTTTTGTAACTGACTGCTTCAATCGTCCAGTGGTCGCAAGCGCTACTGCTGAGTGTGTGAGTGAGAGTGATGAGGTGCTAGGTTCGATTCCCAGTGGGGTAATTACATAATACTCTAACAGTAGCAATGGCTTTCATTTTGACAGTTTAACACCATTCATTGCGTTATTTACGTTGCTGAGCAGACACATTTTTAACCCCCGACGCAAAAACGACGGGGTGTTATAAGTTTGACGTGTCTGTGTGTGTGACGGGAGAACCGGACGGATGAACCGATTTTAATTCTGTTTTTTGAACGTTGGTCATGGATTAGCAATATCCTTTAATTCCTCCTCCTTTATTTATCCTTTATTTCCTTTCCTTTTATTCGGATTGTGATTGAAAGTGTGTTGCTGGTGATCACATAAACAATTAATTTTCTTGACTTTAGTTATGTTTAGTAAACCGTATATTATGACAGTTTAGGTGAAGACGCTTTTTTTTCTTTGCTGCAACCGACTGCAGATTCTGTGCAACTGATTGTTTTGGTAATTTTTCGAACCTACGACAACTTTGCTGTGAGTATCTACACTAAAGCCCTTTGTACAGACGCCAGCAGGTCAAGCTACCCGAAACTGTCAAATTTTCCCATTCAACCTTGAACCTTAACGCTTAAGCGATAAAGTTTAAAATTTATTAAAGAAATTTGACAGATTGTAGTAACTTGATGTGCTAGTGTCTGTACACACACGTTTTTCTTTCCGTGAAAAATTACGGTTTATTCGCCGTGTGCAGGCACGGTCGTCAGTGTTGTATGGATCACTATGGGACTGTCTCCACGAGCGAGAGAATCGCGGCGATATTATCGTCGTGTCATCCAATTCTCGCCGCGATGATATTGCCGTGTGGAGAGTGTGTACGTGACACGACGATAATATCGCCGCGATTCTCTCACTCGTGGAGACGGCTCCTATGGAAGCTTGTAGACGGACACGTTTTTTTACGGCGCGGTTTATTCGCCGTACCGTAAAGAAACCGTGCCGCGTACAAGGGGCCTTACTTATTTTCTAACGTTTTTATCAAAATCTAAATTTTTCATAAAAGTTTACATTCATAATTTTGCAATAAATAATCTTTTTATAATATATACTACTACGAAATTAGCCTTGACGCACTTCGGAAAACTAATTTACTGGGCAAGCGTAAATACAATTAAGTTCTAAGAAATAAAAAAAATACTCGATTTCATGGAAAGCGTAATGGAAATGAAGGAATCAGTATGCAAACGCATGCTAACGAACATGCTGGTGCTTGGTAACAGCAAACCATGGCGTGTTTCCCATAAAACTGTAAAATTGACAATACACACGTGACTTTTAAACTAGCTCCTAGAATATTATTACGTTGTACAGAGTAGAGAATGAACGTAGAGGCAGCAGACCATTTTTCTCAATTTTTTAATCAACTTGATATTTTGTTTTTATTGCTGAATGGGCCTTGACCTCGATCACGCCTGATGGAAAGCGATGGATGAGGTCTATGACGTAACGAGCGTGCCCAAAAGATGCCTGTTTGCTCTTCTTTTGTCGAAGAATTAGCATTGCCATTCAACTTGGCTAACTAGAATAACTTTAAGGAAATTAGAATAACAAATCACTCTTTACATAAGGTAAGTTGTACCTACCTACATTTCTTTATGGAAACTCTAGTAGAGAGAGCTTCTTGAATTCGTACGAAAGATACGAAACGTTTAGTTCTACTAGTTAATATGCTATTATCGATATACAACTGGCTGGGTGGTTCTTTGGCCAAAGAATTAGTATTGCCACTCAATTCCCCGTCTTCTGGGCATATTTCCGGATGATAGCGATGCTAATGAGTAGATAGGTACATCACCTGAGTGTCTTTTTGTTTTTGTACGTATTTATAAAGTTACTTAGTCATTTAATTTAGTACCTAACGTACATATGACGTAGTTGTGTAAAATATTGTAAAAGTTAAGTGTGTAAAGTAAACCAATTTAACAAAAAACTTGATATCTATATTATTATTATATTGTATTCAAGATGTGTGAGCGGGTCCTACAAAAAAATAACATGTTTTATAATTTGATATTTCTCTCCACCCCATTTTTCTACCACTAAAGCGGACACTCAATTAAAAACCCTTTTTAAAATTCATGGTTTCACGAAATCAAATTAAGACAAGGACCGAAATCTTATAATTTGAGCACAATGTTACCTTTTATTACTCAGACGTATTAAAGTTCATTAGCAAAGTTTTGTTTTGATAGAAACAAAATTGTGATTAATTTCGAAGAATGGCCGATTGGTCCTTCATTTCTAATTCAACAAAGCATTTATTTTGGACTTATTATTCGAGTAACAATCAATCATTTGTATTCTACTCAACACACAAAACACCGCCTAAATTATGAGCTGCCTAACTTTGAAAATCCCCTAAAAATAGGACACATTACAATTTAATGTATACAACAGAAAACAAGACGTGCACCAAACAACTTCATTCATTTTTTCGATCAGCCTGTTCTACGAGTGATGCATTATGTACAGCGAAAGCGCATGCGTTTCGTTCACAGTTCATTCATTTCGTTCATTCCTCACATACCTCCTCGTTGACTGCGCCAACCGCCGACTTTCTCTAAAAGGGACGACGCTTTGCTACCTCTACTGTTAATTCTCTGCTCTGTGGATGAAATAGACGACATTAGTTTAGGCTAAGAACGAAGAAATATGAACTATATTAACACTAGGGTCCGGTTTCATTATCCTTAGCAGGGCAGGTTAACGGTTGGTGCGAATAAGGCACAAAATCGCTTGACACTTCGCAAGATATACATCGCATTCACTTTTCCTGTATCTTTGACTTCATTGAGTCTCAGTATGTAATGGATGGTTGACCATCCATTACATACTGAGAACCCTCCGTACCTTGAAAATCAAGTAGGTATGTAAAAATATTTTATTATGTTAGTGACTTGGACCCGGTCACGCCAATGGTGGCGTTAGTGGCGTTTTAGGTCCTCAGGTGTTCACTTTAGACACTCCAACATATGGGACATGGTTTGGTTAGGAGCACTGCATTCGCACAGGTTGTCGGTTGGGTCAATTAACCCCCATTTCGCAGTCGAATGATTGGCTTTTTTAAATGTAACTGCAAGTGTCGTCTGGGTGGCAGGTGCTCCTAGGGCTGGACGAAGTTGGGTAGTGGCGGATGCTGTTTTTCCGACAGCTCACCTTTGGCAGTTTTTCAGCCTCGGCTCATTTCAAAGAAAATAAAAACTTGAGTGGTGTCAAGGGACACCCGGATGGAACGAAGTTCCTTTCGATTAATTAGTAAAGGAATTGTAATAATTTCTTTTTTTTTTAAGTTATAATAATATTTTTTTATTATTAACAAATAAAAAAACACAGGCAAAAAAAACTGGCTTGCTTTCTATAAGAGAGAGAGAGAGAGACAGACAGAGAAATACGCGCACGCCGCACGGCTTACAAACATAGCAAAAGTGTTGTTACAACTTTTGGTCTTAATTTTTTCCGTCTAGCCCCCTTTCGCAACGCGCGATAAGGAACTTCGGTCCAATAAGAAGAAATATACTCATAATTTAATATTACAAGTACAACAATCCCAAATACCTATTAACATAGACCAAAACTGATCCAACATGCAGTCCTACTCTTCATTCCTCAATGAACCACAACACCCCATTTCAACCCTTAAACGCATCATAAACCCTACAGTCACTTCTAAACAATTTTTAATCAACGGCTAAACACCGTTTAAAATGAAAAGTGACATTTATGCTTGTATTGTTGGTCGTTGCGATCGGAAATGGGCAGTCCTCGGCGTGTTAGCCGAAGAGACGCGCTTTCATGCGGCTATATTGCTTTTAAAACGTTTCACGCCATTGACAGATTAAAAATGCCGTCTAAATGTATTGTTTTATTGGAATTTTATTGTTTATGGTCGGATGGACCGGCTGATTAAAGGGTTGGTGTGTTATTGGCAATCTGTTTTGAAGAAAGACGTTTTTTTGTGGTTAGTGGTTTTGTGTTTAAATACTGAAATGATTATTTTTGAGTTACGTTATGCAGTAAAATGTAAAATGCTGGTACTCAGCTGCATCCGGTTAGACTGGAACCTGACCCCAACATAGTTGGAAAAAGGTAGGCAGATGATGATGGGTTATGTTATACAGTATCTAGGTTCTATTGAGAGGACATTATAAGAAAATAGTCTAACCAGATTCAATATCCATTTTGTAACTATATAACTATATTATAAATATTCATTGTATGTTAACGTTGCTCCAATCCAATCCAGAAATATTTATTTGCCAGCAATGTAGGTACAGGTTTCAGATGGTACCAAACGACAAAATTTTCGAGATTTTGTTTTTACAAACAATATTTTAATAGCAGTGGTAAAGACCGCGACTTACGAGCTGAACTACAGTTTGAACCCAAGCATCAGGCACTTTACTTAGTGTAAATTATTTCATCACCATTGCTCTCAAAACGGTGAAGGAAACCGGCCTGTGCTAGAACAAAAAATTCGAGACATGTGACAACCGCCAACCCACACTTGGCCCGCGTGGTGGATGGTCCACCCCCTCTCACAGAGATGAGGCCTGTGTCCCAGCAGTGATAGATTACAGGCGAATTATGCTATGCTTTTTCTTGCACGTGTATTATTATAACTCCGAATAACTAGACCGAATCGAGGCATAAAATGAAAAAAAAAATACCTCTGACAATTTTAATTACTCTGTGCAGTATTCGTGCAGACCTACCTCAATGCACAATGTGCACGTCACACGATGTACTTGCGACTAATTAATGAATAATAAATGTTATTACATGGAAGTTCACGACCTTTGTTACCGATTACACGTAATACCTTCATTTAACTATGTGTCATTAGAAGTACTAATATTTAATTATGCAGGTAGGTTTTTTTCAATTTCCATAATATATTTTGTTAGCTGTGGGCCAAAATAACCACCACGTGGAGCCCTGAGACAGCTAGAAGGCCTCGCGGCCCCGTAGAAGATGGCGGGACGAGCTGGCCAAAACTAACGACCAGTGGTCCACTTTAGCCCTGGATCGAAAGAGCTGGAAGGCATGGGGCAAAGCAACAGTAATTTTGCTAGTAGTGTTTGAACTGAAAACTTCTTTGGCCGCGTTAAGTGAAAATCTTATGAGTTTATTTATTTAAAATTTTCGCTCAAAAAGGTACAAAGGCGGACTGGATGCCTTAGGCATTCTCTACCCGTCAACCAAGGGTGGTAAAGAGATTAGATGGCAGATGCTTTGGTTGAGAGGAACAAATATTTAAAAAAAAACTATTAAAATGAGGTACACAAATACATAAATAGGTTATATATACATACCATTACTATAATATATCCTACTAATATTATAAACGTGAAAGTTTGTATGGATGGATGGATGTTTGTTACTCTTTCACGCAAAAACTACTGAACGGACTTGGATGAAATTTGGCACACAGATGGCTTATAACCCGGATTAACATATCGAATATTTTTATCCCGATATTCCCACGAGATAGAAACTTATGCGGGTGTAACCGCGGGGCGCAGCTAGTACTTATACTATATACGAATTCAAGGGAGAGAGGTGTTGAAATAACTCTACGCTATTTATTTGAAAAAATAACTAGTTCGCGTCACCGACTTGCTCATGTTAACAGTATAATATCTATAGCTATGAGTATGACGTGTTGCCAAGCGCAACAAGCGAGTAGGGAAAGCATGTTTTTTTTTTCTGTCGGCAGTCCCAACTCCCATGCCTATGACTACGTATGTTTTTTTTTCAGGAAATTGTAGCTCATTCATGAGCTTATGCGAAAAAAACCGCACTCCCGATTCATGATAGCAGGAGCTGTGTAGTCGACAAGAGTTCTTCAAAATCCTACATTCATCCGTAAACGAAGGGTACCGTCAATGGAGAATGAAAAGGAAAATACAGCAAATGATAACATTAAGTTGCGTCATTTTAACTTTTAACTGTTGTTTTTACGTTTGAGTGTTTGAGTTTTATAGGTAAAGGTGTTTTTTTTAACAGAAAAAGTACAGCTATGTATGTTTCATAGTTCAAACAAGCCGTGATGGGATTTCTCAATAGGCACAAATGACGCACCTCCATACAAACTTTCATCCCCTATGTAATCCCTTTACGGGATGAATTTTCAAAAATCCCTCATTTGTGCTCATCTTCGTTATACAGGGTTATTTGTAAATCACCAGCAACCTCTTAAAAGGTCATTGTACTCATCATTATGAGCAACTTTTACTATGGGACCAAAACTGAAATCGCAAAAAAAAAATCAGCTGTTCCCTACATTTATGTTCGCGTAACTCGTCAAAATTTATGGAGCAGCTGATTTTTTTTTCGCGATTTCAGGTTTGGTCATATAGTAAAAGTTGTTCATAATGATGAGTACAATGACCTCTTAAGAGGTTATTGGTGTTTTACAAATAACCCTGTATAAGGAACTCTAGTGTACAAGTTCATGCTTCTAGACCCAGTGGTTTAAGCTGTGCGTTGCGTTGTCTGTCACTAAAATGAAAAAAAAAAATGAAAGAATGAATGTAAGTATCATTACTGAAATATCTAGGTCATCATCATCATCATTTCAGCTGGAACAGGTCCACTGTTGGACATAGGCCCTTCCCCAAGGACCGCCACTTCGACCGGTGCTATGCTTTTGGCATCCAGCGAATTCCGGCGGCCTTCACAAGATCATCGGTCCACCTTGTGAGGTACGGTCGCCACTCCAGAACCTTTTGGCCCCATTGGCCATCTGTTCTGCGAGCAATGTGCCTTGCCCACTGCCACTTATGTTTAATTTTTCGGGCTATGTCGGTTACCTTAGTTTGCCTACGTGATCGAATCAGTAAACAAGAAATTAAGTCATTTCTGATTCGATCACGTAGGGAGACTCCAATATCTAGGTACTGTACTATATTACTAAATGATTGGCCAAAACCCATAATAATATTTCCTATATTTATGACACCATTAAAAGAGACATTTAATATCTTTGACAAACATTCTCCTGATTTACGACCGCCAATACGTTTTCTATTAAACTAGCCAATGCAATGGTCCAATATGGGATAACATAACGTAACGCCTGTTTCCCCCGAAGGGTTAGTCAGAGGTGTACCTATAAAAGGTTTTGCCAGTTATTGTATAAGCCTATGAGGAACAGGGTGTAAAGTTCACTCACACTCTATCGAAGAGGGGGGGGGGGGGTGTCTGGCGGGCAAGTGCTCGATAAATCATGTCGGGCTGTTGTATATATGCTAATTGCGCGGTAAACTCTGCTTGCGAGATGCAGGATTTTGCGTGACGTCAGTATGACGCGTTGTTCGCATTTGGCGTTTTAGTTTGATTTGATTAGCTTAACTTGATCGATCGACTCGTGCGGCTGTTATTACTTAGCCACAAGTCCCTCTAAATATTAAAAGACATCTATTCTATATCTATACTTATAATAAATCTGTAGAAGTGAAAATTCTCTACATTAAAAATATCAAAAAAATAAATGGCAGGGGGTGTTACTAGACCGACACCGAACTCAAAAATGTGATTAAAAAAATTTTTGTCTGTCTGTCGGTCTGTCTGTCTGTCTGTCTGTTTGTTCAGGCATCACGCAAAAACTACCGGTTCGATTACGATGAAACTTGGTATAATTATTCTTTAATATCCTGGGCACCACACTGGGTACTTTTTATGCCGGAAAAGTATCTTCTAAATAATATAAAACTCAAAGGTGACTGACTGACTGACTGACATAGTGATCTATCAACGCACAGCCCAAACCACTGGAGGGATCGGGCTGAAATTTGGCATGCAGGTAGATGTTATGACGTAGGCATCCGCTAAGAAAGGATTTTGATAAATTCTACCCCCAAGGGGATGAAATAGGGGATGAAAGTTTGTATGAAAAATCTTATTCCTTGAGTTAATAAACTTGAAACTTAGCACGAATACTTATCTAAATAAATAATTATGAAGATTGTCAGTATTTTTTTCTTCTAAACTATCCCCTAATAAGGGATTGGGGGGTTTCAAAGTTTGTATGGAAGAATTTTAGCGCGCAGTCCGGTTGACTTGAAACTCAGTATTTATACCTAATATTGAAAGTAAAGAATAATGTGTATCAGGGTAATTTGAAAATCTACCCCTGACGGGCTGAAATGGGGTAGTCAATTTTTCAGGGGAGGATTTTACTGCATGGCTTGATTAACTCGAAAATTAGTATAAATAATCTTATATAGTCAAGTTATGTATACATACCAAACGATTTTTTTTCCGATTCCATCCCTGTGGGGGTGAAAAGCGGGGATACAGTTTATATGAAAAATTTTATTCATTTATTTCATAAACTTGAAATTTGCCTAAGTAAAAGAAGATAAAGTTTATCATTATATTATGTTTTTCAAAACTACCCCTCAAAGGGGGATATAGGGGTGTTATTTATGTCGAAGAAATTGAATGTGCGGTCTGAGTAACTCGAAACTCAGTATTGATACTTTTGACAGAAAATAATTAATAATAAATATGTAAAGTGGTCGAAAATTTACCACTGACGGGACAAAAACGGGTAATTCGGTTTTTAAGGGGAGGATTTGAACTTGAAACTGTATGTTACATTTTCACGCCTAAACCACTGAACTTCTGATTTGGCATAGATATAGATGGCATCCTGGGGAAGCACATACTTTTTATCCTGTTAGCACGTTCCCGTGGGATAATTTCCGACATCCACGCGGGCGAAGCCGCGGGCAGAAGCTAGTAAAAAATATAATTAATGATACATCATTTTGTCAGTCTAGGAACCTTGGAAAGAACCTAAGCTATCAAGCATTAGATATATTCCCAGAGGACTGTTACCAGGAAAGACCCATAATTGTCATTTAACTATAGCACAGGGAATTTATATCGTACCTATTTCTATTAACTAGCGACACTACACGGCAAGGTTTTTAAAAGGAATAATGTAGGTTACTTAGGTAACTAACTATAAATTAAAATAATAGTGTTTTATGAGCATTTTGTAGCCATTGATCCCGGCTGTCATTCGTGGATCTTTGACAGTCGTTACGGGTCATCAGAAGCCCGAAAATCTGACTGCCAGTCTTACCAAGGGGTATCGTATTACCTAGTAATTGGGTTGTGGAGGATAGATAGGCAGTCGCTCCATGTAAAATACTGGTATTCAGCTGCATCCGGTAATACTCGAAGCCGATCCCAACATAGTTGGGAAAAGGCTAGGCAGATGTTGATCAGTCAGCCAGAAAACGCAGGCGTCATCTATGTAGGTTTATTTTTTTTTATTAGCCGTTAATGTCCCGCTGCTGGGCAAAGGCTTCCCTCTTTCCACCTTCTCTGTCCAGAGCTGCCAAGGACCAATCTTTATGAAAGGAGTTCAGCTCATTCCGCCATCTCCATCTGGGCCTGCCGCGTTTGTCATTAAGCGGGACCTACTGGGTCGTATGTTTAGCCCATTGATCGTCTGACATGCGGCAGATGTGTCCAGTCCAGCCCAATTCCATTTAAGCGTGGCAGATTTCCGAGTGACATCAGTTATTTTAGTGATTTCATTTAATTTCAAATAATGAATTAGGAATTTTCTCGAAAATTAAGGGGGTTTTGAGTGAGTTATGCTACTGGAGTGCTGGTCGACAGGCTTCCTTATAAGTGCCAAGGAGCTTGTCGATATATTGTCCCCTACTTATTCTCAAGCTCAAAGTATTAACTATATTGACTTCCTCACGATGTTTTTCCTTCACCGGTGTCACCACTGACCAAGATAAACAGCTCAGCAAATTTCAAAATACCGTAATAAAATGACTATCATTAATATTAAACCTACTCATTTCGCAAAACCTAAATCAAAAGTGATTTATTCAAATTAGGCTGAGAATCAGCAAAGCACAAGGTATTCTACTACTTTCAAAATAATTATTTTAATACTGTTCCCATTGAATCTGTGGAACTGAATGATTTATATATTTGTTTTGAATAATTTACACAAATTAGTATTGTTTAAATTCGAATACAAAGTGAAGTTATTTCAAGATGTTCATTTGTTTAGATATCGAGGTTATTTTAAGTGTCTATTGTAATATTCAATGAATTAATTGGTCTTAATGATAATTTGAAGTTTCTTGGTATTTTAAATAACGTTAGTAATAAACAAAAAGGTTTTAGGCCAGAGCTTTAAACAAATTGGTGCGTGGTTTTGTTAATTAAATAACTATTATATTCCCACTAGAGCCCAAAGTACTGTAACAAAGGAACTGTACTAGGCGTACCTCTGCTTAACCCTTCGGGATTTGTAAGCGTTATGTTATGTTACTTACTACAGAAATTAATTAAAACTGAAGATTATAGGTACTTCCAAAAAAGTTTAAGGAAGAAGAAAGATCGGTGGACATTAATAATTTGAAAAACCAAATTTTGGTTTATTTTAGAATAGTTTTGTGACACAGATAGTATTAAAAACAAAAACAGTTACTCGAAAACAAAAATAAAAAAGATTTTTATTATATCAAACGAAATCGAATCATTCGACAAGTGTCAAGCGTGAACTCGTAACTTAGTCAAAAAGTAAAATGTTGTATGTAGTTGTTATGACAGTTATCAATGTAATATTGTTACGAATTCTTTTCGTACGTGATTGGACCGTTTTTGTTGTTTTCATTCGCTTCAAAATTAACTTACCTAACTGTTCACGTGACCAAGAGGGCCTTTTTAGGCCAAAGAATCATGCCTTTTGGGCACTTTTCCCGTTGACAGCGATGCGGAAGAATTTTTTCATGCCCAATGAATGACCTTTTCCCTTTTTGATGTGAAACAACTAACGCAGCTCTCTCGCAGAGTAACTTCATTAATTTTGGTAAAGCTATATATTTTTTAATTAAAGAACAATTTGTTTCTTAAAAAAAAAACGGAATATTTTGTTTTTGATTATGCCATATTTATTTCCTTTTATCATCATCAGCTTATAGCAGTCCACTGCTGGACATAGGCCTCTCCTATTGCACGCCATTCAACTCGATTTTTGGCAACTCTCATCCAGCTGCAGCCAGCCATCCATCCAGCCAGCCAGCCATCCTGTGGGGATCATCGCTCCTCCTAGCCTGAGGACGTCCTACCTTACGTTTACCGATTCGCGGTCTCCACTCAAGAACACGTCTACCCCAACGGTCATCGGTTCTACGGCTAATATGGCCGGCCCATTGCCACTTCAGCTTGCTTATTCTGTAAGCTATGTCGACCACTTTGGTTCTTTGCCGGATCACCTTCTCTTTCCTTTAATAAACCATCCTTTCTTGCATATTTTCTGTACAAAATGGTATCGATATTTCACATCTACCAGGCGTCCCGCGACGGCTCAATATTTATTTTTAACCCCCGACCCAAAATCGACGGGGACTGACGGGGTGTTATAAGTTTGACGTGTCTCTGTGTGTGTGTGTGTGTATGTCTGTCTGTGCCATCGTAGCTCCCGAACGGATGACCCGATTTTGATTTTGTTTTTTGTATAGTTGTACATAATTTAATATGTATTAAATTAATATGTTAGCTTGTCTATTGTATTGACAAAATAAATCACTGTTAATACTGCTATAACTTAGCACAAAACTCTTTAAAAAAATTAAACCCTCTGGGGGGTCTACGATCATGTACTGGGGGCCTACTCCGAAGTGCAAAGTGCGAATGTTCGGATCGGACCGACACATGGCCGAACCGAATATTATTGAAAAATTCGAAAAAAGTTCGGATCGGCTCAGTTGGGTCGGGACCATAGTCAATATTCGAAAGAGTGTAGAAGTGTAGGATCGGAACCGACCGAACCAAATAGTAACTTCGTAGCAGGAAACGGCCGAACATTCGGCCGATACTACTTCGGAGTAGACCCCCTGATTTCATGGTAACAGTTTGCGCGTCGATTGTTTCGTCGATTGTTCGCGTTGTTTGTGGTTAAGTAAGTAATAACAGCCACACGGGTGGATCGATCAGGTTAAGCTACGCTTGCTGCGGTTGGTCCGTGGATGGGTGACCATCTTTACATACCAAGACCTCTCCGTGCCTCGGAAATCACGTTAAGCTGTTGTTCCCAGCTGTTATTCGTGGATCTTTGATAGTCGTTACGGGTCGTCAGAAGCCCGAAAATCTAACAAGCAGCCTTACCAAGGGGTATCGTACCACCGATACGTCGACAACCCAGTAACTGGATTGTGGAGGTCACATAGGCAGTCGATCCATGCAAAATACTGGTATTCAGCTGCATCCAGTTAGACTGGAAGTCAACCCCAACATAATTGGAAAAAGGCTAGGCAGGTAATGAGTTTGCGCATCGATGTCGGGATGCCCTGTATTGAAACTACTTTTTTTTTAAAAAACGTTGCCCCACACTAGGAATTTCTCCTGTGTCGTGGGTGCGTTTACACACATTTAAACTCACATACACAAACAGCCAGACCCGGAACAACTACTTGTAGGCCATACAAGTATTTGTTCCGTGAATCGAACCCGTGGCACTCAGCGCAACAGTCAATCGCTTAACCACTGCGCCAACCGTGCCGTCAACTTTGTACCAATGACGATGACGTTTCATGAACATGCGAATATCCAACCTCAAAATATGTCTCCATAATAATGAAAAAGTATTCTCATCAAGGTATTTCATTTCGCCACAAATTGGTAAAGGGATAAACTTTATAAAATTAAAGACGACATCATCATTCTCCCTTAAAATACCAATTTATTTAGGGTCGGCGCAACATGTCTTTTTAACCGACTTCAAAAAAGGAGGAGGTTATCAGTACAATTGTTTTTTTTTTAATATTTTTATTTATATGCTTATTTTACCATTTATGTACACACATATATAAACAAACGATGAAAAACAGAACAGAAAAAATAGGTACAGAGGTGACAACCAAAATTACTGGTAAACATTACGACTTGAAAGTGAAAAATAAAAACTTTTTTGCAGAAGTAAAAAAAACAACCGACTTCCAAAAAAGACACTACAAAGTGAAAAATAACTTTAATTTCGGAAGTCGGCAAAAAAGTTTTTTTTCTTCTATTACTACTTTATAAAATTATAGTAACACCTACAGTTGTTTCATATTTTGTCAAGACATTTTTGCGATATGTTTCGTTATAAGCCATTTGCAGGCAAAATGAGGTGTTTATAAGATTCGGCGAGGATTTCGTGGATAATCCTTCTTATACTGTATATGTGTTATTATGATTTATTTTCTCTTCTATTGGTAGAAACATTAGTGGGTTCATAAAGGGGATTGTAGATTTTTATATGGAGCCTGGCTGGCATACCTACTACCGCGCCATTTTTTTTTTCAAAATGGCGGCCACGCATGAAGCCTGTATAAATCGACAGCTGGCACCAATACAAACAGAAAATATTACAAGAACAAACCCCGCAAAGCGGCACGTTTCCGAGATATTGGCGCCGATTCCCTTGTTCACAAACTAAACTAAATTTAAGTTCAATGCATCTTTTTCTTTCTATTTAATTTAGAAAAGGACAGAAGATAAATATTAGTTTCGTCCTGTCAAACTAGTCAGCGCCTGACGTAAATTGACGTATTTTTAGCAGCCATGTTTTTAATCACGTCTAATCTGTCTATGAAGTATCTTAATTTGACAGGACTAAACTAATATTTTACCTTCTGTCCTTTTCTTAATGAAATAGAAAGAAAAAGATATACAGAATTTAAATTTAGTTTAGTTTGTGAACAAGGGAATCAGGGCCATTAACGTTCAAATTTGATTACGTAACATCCATATTTTTGTGAAGTTGCGTAAGTATATCTTCAACAGCATCATCATCTGCCTAGCATTTTCCCAACTTTGTTGGGGTCGGCTTCCAGTCTAACCGGATGCAGCTGAATACCAGTGTTTTACATGGAGCGACTGCCTATTTGACCTCCACGACCTAGTCATTAAGTTGCGTATAAGGGCGCGTTCCCACTTTATCGTGACGACAGATAATCGTGTAGTTTTAAGTGTCGTGGCTTATATGTTTAAATGGAGGTGTTCACATATAAGACGACACGATTAACTGTCATCCACGATTTTTTTTGCAGTGACGACAGATTATCAAGTCAATATGAACGGCTAGCACGTCAGTTATTAAACGATAAAAAAGACAGCAAATAATGTGTCGTTATTGCGACTATGGATCGTAGCTACCAAAAGAACTAGAAAGTAAGAAGTAGAGGAAACTGATGTGCAAACGACAAGGCGACTGCCGTGAACAATAAAAATGTCGTCACGTTTTAATGGGAACAGCTGGATGCGACAATCGTTCAACGATAAAATATTTCGACGACACAATGGCGATAAACAGTCGATATAATGGGAACAGATAGATACGACAGCCGGCGAACGATAAATTAATCGTCACGATATCTTGTTGTTTAAAAATTTTCATCTATATTTTTTTAACTTGCTTAAAGTTAAAAGAAATTGCATTTTGGAATTAAAATGGCGTGGCAGTAGGTATTCCACGGACCTTCAAAGCCGTTTGTGATATTTGGAAAAAAAAATGTACAATCATTGCCTCAACCTTTTAGCAACCATAAGGCCAATCGTCCACGCAAACTAATCACGAACGCCTTAAAAGCTTTAGTTTCCTAGAAAAGTGCATTAATGTGTCAAAAAACGTTCTGTTGGTATATTAATTAGACAGCCGTTATTGTTTGACCGTTCAGCCGTATGGTACGTATACATTGGCGTGATAACGCGAACTACAGCGAAACGACGAGCGGTGTGTTATAGAGAGCTCGAGAATTGTAGTTCGTATTATCGCAACAATGTAGCCGTAGCATTAGGAAACCAAAGCTTTGTGGGGGATTTTCATTAGGTTGATTTTCGCCATGCGGCGAGTCGCTTACCAAAACTTCTCACAAGCGGAATCTCCATTTACACAGGTCGATAAAAATCGCAGATGATTAGTTTCACAAGTTGACGAATCACTGAGCTCTCACATCACGTCACCACACCTCTCCCGCACCGCGCTGCTACCTCAGACAACGTCTTAGTTAAGCGGTTGGACTATAGTTCATTTTGCATCAAAATGTCGACATTGATGCGGCGGGCGATCGCCTGCGGCTAAGCATTTTCATTCTACTTTGGAAGTTGCAATTGTAGTCACCTACAGCCTAGCCAAATTCCTTTTTAGACAGTTGATTTTATAAGTAAACCCCGCATTAGCAATTCGTGTCGTGTACGGACTACCCGTTGAAATACTATAGTGCTGTGATATTGTGACTACTAAGTGATTTGAGTTTGGGCGATGGGCAACTCAGCCTATCGCAGTCCCGTGTTAGATATAGGCCACTACCAGCATCACCTTGTCCTCCGCTTTCCGTACACAGTCTGTCCCAGGCACCTTCTTAAGGTCGTCGGTATATCTAGCTTGGGGGCGTCCCACACTACGTTTACCGATACGCGGTCAGGTGCGTGTATGACCTGCACCCTAATTGCGTAACACACTATCAATATCGATCTGAATCATTCTGAAGGATATTACTAATCCATTGCTTCATACGTTCGAAGTCTGCTCAACAACGTAAATAACGCAATGAATGTTGTTAAACTGTCAAAGTGAAAGCCATTGCTACTGATAGTGTATTACGCAATTATCTCGGAGATGTATGGACGTAAACAAAGCGAAAGAAGTAAGGTGGATGGTAGCATGTGGCGTTCTGTAGGTTCTGCCTACCCCATGGGGAGAAAGCGTGTGTTTATGAGTAAAACAGAGTGAACAATAGACTATTAGAGGTAAGTACCTAAAGGCAAATATGGACATTTTCCTACATTCAGCGATAAGCGTTTCCGTGTAAACACAGGATGGAGTATCGGAGGCCAATCTCGATCTTCAATGTAATACAAGAACAACAGAGCGCGGTTCGCGGAAATCTAATTTTTCTTTAAAGCATTGTATATAACGTGTAGTATGTGCTTATAAAAGACTGGCCATTTTGCTTGCGATTATTTATAACAGGAAGCCATATTATCCATATTAGAATTGTATAGTTATTAATAGTTAAAGTTTTCTACGTTAAAAGTTAATAGCGAAAAGATTTTCAGAGCATGGTTTTTTTCTGTTAAGAAATGAAGATAAGAAGAAGTCTGAAAATGGCATCGGTGACTGAAAAGTTGTATGGAAATCGGTATTTATGGTATGGGCATGTGATGCAGAGGAGTGAGGTAAATGTCGTGAGGAGAGTTTTGAGTGTGAATGTGGAGGGCTATAAGAGTAGGGGAAGACCAAAGAAACGATGGATGGACTGTGTAAAAGATGATATTTCTAGAAAGGGACTACCGAGATGACGACTAATAGAGAAGTATGGAAGAAAAAGACATGTTGTGCCGACCACAACAAATTGGAGAGTGATGATGATGATGACCGAAGACCTAACGAAGGTGGCTGGGACACGGAATGCGAAAGGCGGAGGACAGGGTGTTGTGGCGCAGTCAGGGAGAGGCCTATGTCCAGCAGTGGACTGCGATAGGCTGAGCTTTTTAAATGTTATTCTGGGAAGAGGGAACGGAGATATTTTACTTGCAGTTGAAAAGCATAAGTTTAATTTAACAAAACCACTATGTAGATAGATAAAAATAGGCAGTAAAAAAAAATATGTTATTAATTCGTGAAACAAAACTAATTTACTTACTTTAATCATATTAAAAGAGTATTTTTTAATCAAAATGGGCGCGGGAAAATTACTGGTTGTCGACTGAGCGCGGCGGTATTTATAAAGAAACGTTTATCGCGAGTGGTCACCACATTCGGGGTTCTTAACCTTTTGATGAAACGAAAGTAGCTCTCCCTTTTATTTTATAAATGGAAGGAAGAGAGGGCAGTCTGAGTGCTCATCGAGTATTACGGGACATCGCCAAGCGGTTGGTTGACTCTTCACGTGACCTGGCTGGCCTATTATATTAGGCCAGAGAGTTAGCTTTACCATCTAACGTGGCAATACTGTTAACCTTTGGGGCACATTTCCCATCGACATCAATGCGGACGAATTTTTTGATATCCAATGGGGTCTTCCCTCTTTCTTTATATACTTGTACATAACATATGAGTATTAGTGTTAGCTTATACACCGTTAAATTTTGATAGTTTTAATCCTTAAAAGGGGTCATTGTAATCTTCATTATGAACAACTTTTACTACGGGACAAAAAAAAACAGTTGATCCATAGATTTATGTTCGCATAACTCGACATAATGTATGGATCAACTGATTTTTTTTTCACAATTTCAGAGTTGGTCCCGTAATAAAAGTATAATGATGAGTACAATGACCCCTTTTTAACCGACTTCTAAAAAAGGAGGGAACTAAGCAAGGGAAATAGTCTGTGCGCATATAAAAGGGGTGACTAGCTCATAAAAACAAGCCATTTATTAAAATTAGATTGAGAGTCAGAAATTTTGAACGTCAAAATTACAAAAGAAAGTCCCCCAAAACGTCCGCCCATCACCATTTCCTAGTGCTTTTTAGCTGGGACAAAGAAGTGGTGCAACAAACTCCCCAGTAGGACAGCTGTCTGTTCAGTTAGAAACACACCTAATAGGTACGTATAGTTTTAAACCGTCTAACAAATGATGCGTTTAGCACTAAGCGCGATACTCGCCGGGCACTCAGTAAGACATAATAACAGACGTTTTAGTCCCAGTGGTACTTACTGAGCTTTTACACGCTTTGCGATCTACTGTGGTACTTTTTCTGACAGTTGCTTGTGTCCAACATATCAAAGTTCATTTTGTACCAACATCAGAATATGCAGCGTAAATAATTAAATTTATTAGCTTGTGATCTATTGCGGCACTTTAGTGTCAGCTAACGAACTTACGCGGCTGCAAATATATAATCAACGGAGGGCTATTTATTTGGTCTCAGTGAAAGTCATCTTGTTTGATTTTGGATTCTTGACGGTACTTGTAGTGCCAATTTCAGTGCCTTCAAACATACCCACCGGTAGCAGGTGGCGAGAAGCAGTGTGCCAAAGCCACTCGTCGTGGGATCTGCTATGGTACTTTTAATGACAGTTCACATTTATTGTGTTGAGTCTTTTTAGGTTAAAATTGCTTATTAGTATTGTAGGCTAGATTGTAATTAATTATTAAGACTCTTATTAGGATAAAATAGTTAACTTCAAACATACCTGTAGCACATTCCACGAGACATATAACGAGGAGCAGCGCGAACACTTTAGTGACAGCGGTGGTGCCCATTGAGCTGGTCTTGATTGATTTGCGATACATAGTGGTACTTTTTCTGCTGGTTACTGCAACAAAAACTTCGAATGTACTGGTGGTGTAGTTGATGATAGCGAAAAGAATGCTGAGGAAAATAATGAAACAATAATTGGAGGCTAAAGGCCAGTTTCACAGATTCCAGATGGATGGATATACATGTGGGAGTCATTCGTTTGACTATTCGGAACGCTAGCGCCACCTCGTGGCGCTAGACAGAGTCTAGCCTGAGTTCATGGAGGTGGACGAGAGCAACAGCTACAAGAACGGTGTGAGCAGAGCTCTCCGGAAGATCGAAACATTGGACATCGTATGAACAATATGTGCTTAGAAACTGTCTGGCGTTCCGCATCGTTGAGTTGAGTACCTACAGTGTGTGATTCGCTAGTGTGGCTTACTTGTTCGTAAATTGTAATTTGATTAGAACTGCAAACCGTTTTTCTATTGTGCTATAACCAATACTACCCATAGTACGCCCACAGTAATTAAAATATGCCTGATGTTAACGAGAGACAAACATACCTACTCCGACATACATATAAAGTCTATTCAAACTAATGTTTCAAATTGATGTTAAACCAATATCCACTTTATTTTAATGGTAATTAAGTTCATTTCAGAGTGACTAGCACTATTGAAAAAGTTATAAAATTGTTTGAAGTTGTAGCGCAAACTGAACTTTATTTGTTAAATGATAAATGATAAATGATTTTATTTTTGTAAGTAGGTTTGTACAAACACTTTTACACGTCAATCATATTTTAAAACTAGATGAAGTCGGCGTTTCCTATCTGACTAGTCTGAGAAGAAAGGCCGAAACAAACTCAGACGTCACAGTCTCTTTTAAAGTCCAGACATAATCTTGGTCAGATCATATGAAGACCATGTAGGTCGATGTCTGAGATGGTCTTTTGAGGAAAGAACCACACAGATTGAGAGGACCTGTCCATTCAGTGCACGCATATGTCAGAAATCGTGCAGCTCAACTCAAAACTTAAGGAGCTCAACGGTTCGACGAACAATACCAAAGAAAGGACATTTGGGTAGGCCACATTAATTACTCAAACTGCCAGACCATGACAAAACTAACAGAACAGAGCGAAAAATAAAAAATAAAATGACCCACATAGTCTTCACATTCACAATAATTAAAATAATAGAATACTTTACAAAGTAAGCAAATGTCATAGTATATAGTATATATCAAAATTTGTGTAAGAATTAAAGTTATTTTTCCATAAACTTTAAACTTACATTAGGTATTCTATTGTTTTTGTCTCATTTTAAGTAATCATGAATTTCAAATCAAAAAACTTTTTTTCTTTTTTCCAAATAAAAAAAAACATAATTTTAAATGAAATAACAGACTACTGGAACCTTTAATACACAGCTCTATAGGGGCTTGTGGCTAAGTAATAACATCCGCATGGATCGATGGATCAGGTTAAGCTACGCTTGCCGCGGTTAGTCCGTGGATGGGTGACCATCTTTACATATCAAGACCTCTCCGTGCCTCGGAAAGCACGTAAAGCCGGTGGTCCCGGCTGTCATTCGTGGATCTTTGATAGGTGTTACAGGTCGTCAGAAGCCTGAAAGTCAGACAACCAGTTTTACCAAGGGGTATCGTATTACCTAGTAATTGGGTTGTGGAGATCAGATAGGCAGTCGCTCCATGTAAAATACTGGTATTCAGCTGCATCCGGTTAGACTGGAAGCCGACCCTAACATAACACCCTAAATAAAATCCTACAAAGGCAGGAGAATAATCAGCCTATAATGTTCCTACTGCTGGGACACAGGCCTCCTTTCTGTGTGATCCCAATAGGCCGTAATCTACCACGCGGGCCCAGCGCGGGTTGGTAGATGTCACATATCTTCGAAGTTTCGGTTCTAGGACATGCCGGTTTCCTCACGATGTTTTCCTTCACCGGTTTGAGAGCAGTGGTTATAAAATAATTTACTCAAAGTAAAACGCCGGTCCGAGTTCGATTCTACGACCTACAAGTCGTAAGTCGTGGCTGTTACCACTAAGCCACCACAGCTCTCAAAGGCAGGAGAATGATGATAAGGAATGAATGCAGTTCACTCCATATTATTCCAACACGTTCCTTATTAATACGTTATTTATTCTGAAAGGATGAGCAAATGCCTTCCAAATGAAACAGCTACATCTGAGCTCATCTCGGTTCGTTGTACCGAAGGAAAATAAACGTCGGAGCAATTTCTAAGTGAGTAAACAATGCTTCCACTGACGTTTATAATAATTAAATTGCATTTGTAGCGGTATCTACTACGCCACATGCGAACAACGCGTCATACTGACGTCACGCAAATCCTGCATCTCGCAAGCAGAGTTTACCGCGCAATTAGCATACATACAAACTTCCCGACATCAGTCGTTGGGCAGTTGCCCGCCAGACACAATACCCGTCTGGTCGGAGGGTCCTGCCTTTCCTATAGAGGGTGAGTGGACTTTATACCCTGTTCCTCATACCTCTATAGATTCACAGACATAATGTTATGCCATTATTCCATAATTACCAAAAAGGTCGCATGCCACAAACCATGCAGATCACACCTATACCCTGTACATTAGGTTAACTTTGACAGTGGTCTTAGAACGTACATATTCCAGATTACATAAAAGTAAAGTGTAAAATGCGTAATAAAATAAATATATAAACTGCCATATCTTATTGAATTATCTTATTTGTGGCTTCTTACATGCATTATAAGACCGTACGTGTATCAATCAATGTATTGTGTATTGCTGCAATCACTAGTTCCATCTGTCAAAAAATGGTTCGACCTTTTTGATAATTATAGAATAATGACACAACATTATATATATTGCGAGCAACTGTGAGAAAATGTCAGGAAGTTAGAAAGAGTCTCAATTATTTTTAAAAAAAGTGTGCATCTTTTGAAGCGCAAAAAGTTTTAATAGGATGACTTTATTATTTCCCATAACAAATAAGTAACAGTTCACTGCCCGCATACTTATTTATCTCTTTTGTCGACGTTCCTTCTCCATGCTATTACGACTACTTTCAATGCAAGGTAAGCTGCAAACTTAGTCAGTTTGCGGTACACTGGACTAATTAGCTCAATCCTGAACTACCTGCTTTATTCCCACCTGGCAAGTTTTGCAATAATATTATTGTAATCTAACTGCAGGAACTGATTACCTTCGCAGAAACTTGGCCCATTCCAACCAATAATAATAATGTATCAATTAAAAATACAAGTATATTTCTTAGATTGTTTAGTTTTACGAGCCGCCGGCTTTTGGTTTTATTTTCAATACTCTTTATGTACGCTGAAAATCATTTTGGCTTAATGATTCTTTTTTTTGGAAATTTGTTTGGTTCAATGATTTTTGTTGGTGAAATGGCTGCTTTCTAATTACGTATCTACATCCTACTAATATTATAAACGCGAAAGTTTGTGAGGATGGATGGATGGATGGATGTTTGTTACTCTTTCACGCAAAAAGTACCACATGGATTTTAATTAAACTTTACAGTAATATACGAGTAGCTTATACATTAGAATAACACATATGATACATTTTATCCTGATATTCCCACGGGATCCACACTTATGCAGGTGAAACCGCGGGGCAATGCTAGTATAATAATAATTTTCTCGTGTACAATATTTTCAACTGCCTAGTTCCAACACTTTTCATTAAAAATATCGTATTTTTTGAACTTAGAAACTTTATTTAAATGATATCAAAACTCAGCATTATAAATCTTCATAAGGTAAGCCTTTTAATCGAGGATGTGTTTCTGCAGAAAAATGCAGGAGATCGTAATCTGTGCTAAGCGTACAGTACAATGCATGAGGTGAAGCGATTTATGTCATACGAGCTGCCGGTCTATTCTGGTAAAAGCTCACGGTGAACACTTCGGTGATGTAAGCTGTCATTCCACCTGATGTTGGAAATTGATACTATTGACAGCTCACGGCAAGCTCACTCACCTAAGTTTTGACGGTGAGATTTTTATAGAATAGATTGGCTGTTACAATATAAAACAGTTCACAGGCATCTGTCCATTACTTTTATTTCTATGTGGATCATGGTACCAATTAACTTATATCTTATACAAAACTATTTTTCACCGACTTGGGCAGATTAAGAAAAGAAAAATCATCTGCCTAGCCTTTTCACAACTATGTTGAGGTCGGCTTCCAGTCTAACCGGATGCAGCTGAATACCAGTATTTTACATAGAACGACTGCCTATCTGACCTCTACAACCCACTTGCTAGGTAATACGATACTCCTTAGTAAGTATTGTCAGACTTTCGGGCTTCTGACTAGTGCACTAGTCAGAAGCCCGAAAGTGTAACGACTGTCAAAGATCCACGAATGACAGCCGGGACCAATCGTTTAACGTGCTTTCCGAGGCACGGAGGGGTCTCGGTATGTAAAGATGGTCTCCCATCCAAATAAAAAATCCAAAAGAAATAATGAAAAAAAAAAACCAGATAAGAAATGAAAAAAGATTTATAACCTGCTACGATTAAAACTCATACACAGTATACTTATTATGTGCCAATATTGTTTTTTCAATAATCTTTTTCACCGATTTTGTCTTACAAAATAACTATTTTTATTAATTTAAACCAATTTTCTTAAAACGTACCTATGTTAAATATTGTTAAGAAATTAGTTGTCTTAACAGTAATTGTTAGAACTCATGCCGTCTGTGATACAGGTTTATCCTCGTAAGATTTATTTATACTGTATTTAACCAATTTTTATTTTTGAATAATTATTGTATTTATTTATATTTTTAGGGTACAGACACCAGCACATCAAGCTACCCGAACCTGTAAAATTTTCCCAATCAACCTTGAACCTAATGCTTTAGCGATAAAGTTAAAAATCTATTAAAGAAATTTGACAGATTGTAAGTAGTAGCTGGATGTGCTGGCGTCTGTACTTAGTTTCCATCGCCAAAGTTCGAGGAACTTTCCAAGTATCTTGCCGCTCCCGTTTATAACTTTGACCACATCTCGTAGAAGTATAATGTTTATCTAAACAATACATTTGCATGTCGCCCACCGTCGAGACAGCGATATCTTGCAACTGAATGGCTTTTATTTTAATACGTATGTTTTAAAAGCAAATATACGACTGCTAAGACAAGATTGCCTGTGGCAGCTACTGAACTAGCGTGGGTTTCTTTGTTAGTTAGAATGAACCCACAAAATAAAAATAAACTGTTTTTTAAAATGGTCATCGTACCTACTTATTGTCGCAGCGTCATGTTGAGATAAGAGCCGTTTAGCCTCGTACAAGACTTTTTGTTTTCTTTTTGTACACTATCGTCTTCTATAGGTACAAGCTGTTGTTTTCATCCTCGTCAAATTTCATGAGGCTGTTATGAAAGACATAAATAATCAAAGAAAATTACGATCCCTGGTAAATAATGAATACATATTTGTTTTTTTAGTTATTTAAGTTTGACAGTATTTCAGAATACACCACTTTCAAAGAACAGAATCGCGTTATGGTATCGTATAAGCGGCCGCGTTTTTATGTGTGTGTAAACGGGCAGTTACAGTGCGGTCTCACACAGGCCGCGTTTTAAAATGCGTTTTTTTTATACACATGCCAATTTCCGAAAATTAGAAAAAAAATCTACTTATTTCATTATTGATTCGTGTCAAGAATCAGTAGCATAGTAACCTCCTTAAATTTGACGAGGATGCAAAACGACACCTTGTATTGCTATATAGAATTAAAATAATATGTAAGTAAATAACAACAAATACCTGAATAACTAGTCTCTTGGGTACATTACCAGTCGACAGCGATGCAGACGAATTTTTCGACGTAATATTTTAGTTTGTGAATAGTTTTAGTTATGTTAGGATATAATTTTTAACCGACTTCAAAAAAGGAGGCGGTTCTCAATTCGACTGTATTTTTTTTTCTTCTTTTTTATGCATGTTACGAGTACCTCAGAACTTCGACTGAGTGAACCGATTTTGATGATTCCTTTTTTGTTTTAAAGCTGGTGCTCCCCGTGTGGTCCCATTTCAATTTAGTCTAGTTCATGCCTCTTATCTTGCAAGTATATATGAATGGTAGGTACAACTAAAAACTGAAAAATAACAAAACTTAATTACAAAAAGGAAAAAACAACCGACTTCCAAAAAAAAACATTACAAAGTGAAAAATAACTTTAATTTCGAGTCGGTGACGTTCGTTCCGCATTTTCGTTTTTTGACACCGACTTCCGACATTAAAGTAATTTTTCACTTTGTAATATTTGTTTTGGAAGTCAGTTGTTTTTTTTTTGTAAAAGTTTTGTTATTTTTATTAATGAATTACGTATAGGTACATATTACATATAATAAATTAAAGTCGGTTTTCGTTTCTGCCTGTGTGACCGCGTTGTTCTTTTTAAACTCTGTAACGGATTTTCATGCGGTTTTCAACATCCTTTGGAGAATTTATTACGGAAAGTATCTCTCTCCTTGCCAAGCCCTAACCCATTTCATTTGGTGTCGGCTGTCCTCGTCATTCTTTGCCAGATGTTTCGGTTCTGGGTCATCGAGTCCTTTCGTTAATGTGTATAACATTAATTTGTTATGTTTTGTTGTTTTTATTAAACTTAGAACAATAAACAAATTCTCATTTTTGTCATAAAAACCGTGCGAAGCCGCGGTGGGTCGTTAGTCCTACTAATATTATAAACGCAAAATTTGTATGAATGGATGTTTCTTACTCTTTCACGCAAAAACGACTGAAGGGATTTGATATTATAACCAGGATTAACACATAGGATACTTTTTATCCCAATATTCCCACGGGATCGAAACTTATGCGGGTGAAACCGCGGGGTGCAGCAAGTTTAAAATAACTTCAAGTAAGGAAACTAATTATAATAATCTATTAAAGTTCTTTGGATAAGAACCAAGTTTATTCCAACAAAAACTGCCACCGTTTGCGTACTAGAATAAATATTAACATTTCTACTTACTTTCTTTTTAATTAAATTAGTCGTTTCCGACTCCGCCTACTTTACTCGACAGTGCAAGTTAAATATGTATTTGATAACATTTATTAATTGGTAGATCTCAGACGGTGTCGTTGGATTCGCATTTTCGTTGTTTGCCACCGACTTCCAAAATTAAAGTTATTTTTCACTTTGTAGTGTCGTTTTTGGAAGTCGGTTGATTTTTTTGCAAAAAAGTTTTTATTTTTCACTTTTAAGTTGTAATTTTTACCAGTAATTTTGGTTTAAAAACCAAACTACTGAACCGTTTTTGAAGAAATTTCTATGGGGCCATTTGCGAAATTTCTATGGGCCTCCTTTTTTCCAACAAACAAAGAATTTTTCAAATCGGTTGGCAAGCGACAGAGTTATGCGCGAACAAACATAAAAAAAAATACAAACATCCGAATTGAGAACCTCCTCCTTTTTAGAAGTCGGTTAAAAATTGTTTATTCTGTAAATAGGATATCGGAATCACTTTAAAACGTCGTATTAAAAAAAATAGATGGAGTCAAGATTTCCTATCTGACTAGGTACCCCTGAAAAGGAATGGTGAAACAAAGTAGATTATGAAAGTAGATTATGTCTGGTCTTGGTCAGATCATGTAAGCACCATGTACGTAGATTATTGAGGTGGAGGAACCTGCATCATTTACTAAAGCTTTTTTTGTCTTAATACGTTTTTCCAGCCACGGCTCTCGAAACGACGAAGAAAAACATCGTAAGGAATCCAGCATCTCCTTGGGCCAAAAATTCGACGACATGTGACATTTACCAACTCGCACTGGGCCCGCGTGGTGGATTACGGCCTATTCCTTCTCACAGAGAGGAAGCCTGTGTCCCAGCAGTGGGAACATTTTAGGCTGTTTATAGTATGTTATGTAAACGTAAACCTTAGAACCTCTTCTTACATAAACTAGGTACTTCGAGTAAATAGTATTCACTCAATATGAAGTTAAACCTAACAGATCATGCATATTACATTTATATTATTATGATGAATATATATCTGTTCTCAATTTGGGTAGACTTCATATAAACTTGCCAAAGTACCTACCTACATAGCAAAGTAAAACAGTTTAAGTATAACAAAATGTCCTGCCCTGAAAATTACTGAAATAATAAAAATAAAACTACTTTTTATCTTGTACATCGGTGAAGGAAAACATCATGAGGAAACTTGGACTTATACGGGGTGTTTGGTAGAAGGACCGACACAATTTTCTTAGATAGCAAGTGTCATATTATCCCTTAGTTTTCATCCATAATATCTGTCTCTCAAGACAGGTCGTCACGGTAGGTAATTGAGATAATAATATGTTTCTTTTTAATCACCCGAAATAGCATCATAACTTTTTTTTTGTGTTTGTATTATAGCGCAAGAATTTTTGGTGCTATATCTGCAATGTACATTTATAAACAATCAGTTCTAGAAAAGGACTTTGGTGCTTCCAAAGTCGCAAAATAGTGTTAAGGTATAAGGAAAAAAACTATTTAAAAACTCAAATAAAAAAGATAAATAAAACACGACTGAGCCACTGAATGATTTTTTGTATGAACATTACATTTTGGTGTTATTTAGTGTTAGTGAACACGGTCGGAAGAGCAGGGGTGGTCCAGTGGTAACGAACCCGACCTACGAGTTGTAGGTCGTGAGATCGAATCCAGTCAGGCACTTTACTTTGTGTCATTATCATCACTGCTCTTAAAATGCTGAAGGAAAACATCGTGAGGAAACCGGCATGTCCTAGAACCACAAATTCGAAGACATGTGACATCCACCAACCCGCACTGGGCCCGCGTGGTGGATTATGGCCCACTCCCTCTCACAGAGATGAGGCCTGTGTCCTAGCAGTGGGAACATTATAGGCTAATTATGTACATATGTGAACATGGTCATTATATGAATAGATAGGTAACATTACACCTAGACCTTCAAAGAAAATTAATGCCGTTAATATACGATGGCTTATTGACTTTATCTTTCATTATTACAATAGAGATATTTGTTACATACGTACGGATGGATAAAATTGACAGAGCGAGACGAAGGAATCTAGTTACGAGTAGCGATCCGCTCACTGAATTACAGCAAGTTCTTGGTTTTTCGTAAATATCTAATAATTAAACCAACAACTTGTTATATTTTTATTTGTTTTGTGTTCTTTTTATGCGTCATGTTTGCAGCAAATAAACGTATTTCCATTATTTCTTTTTTCTTAAAAAAAAAAATATACGTATATTGCTATAGCTAACATTACTGACAGTTTTTTTTGCTGTCTCAATAAAAAATTCTCCTAATTTAACAGACTGTTAGATTCACTCTTGCTGGTGGTGGACATTTGGATCAAGCCCCATACATTTTTACCCAATGTCCTTTAGAAGTTTCCGGCCTGACGGGGTTAGGTTAAATTAGCCAGTGAGTTAGGTAGACCTGCAGTTCACCCACGTCTATGTAACATCTATGTATGTGTACTGGCCTAATTTCATTAACCGGGCACAATCAAGACTCCTATCGAGACCTACCACGCTACACTGAACTGTAACAGGTTAACTACTAATATTATAAATGCAAAAGTAACTCTATGTATAGACAAACAGAGTTACTTTCACATTTATATTTTTAATTTTGCCAAAATCCACCCGGTCTGGGCGGATTTTGGTGAAACTGGTATCCGTCCAGTCTGGCCGGATTTTGGTGAAATTGGCATCCGTCCAGTCTGGCCGGATTTTGGTGAAACTGGCATCCGTCCAGTCTGGATGGATTTTGGCACACAGTTAGACCATAACCTGGGTAAGTCCCCGTGGGGTAATTTCCAACCTCTACGCGGGCGAAGTTGCAGGCAAAAGCGGCGATATATCAGCTGTACAACTCATAAACTGTTAACGCTGACGATAATAATTATTCATTTATCAGTTACAATGATCGACAGTGAATTATGTATTGCTTACTCATGAAAGGTCGTCGTGAATCATTAATAATACTTAACCAATTTCATTAAATTGTAAAAACCAATTATTTTTAAAAGTGTAACCGTGGAGTGTCTTGCCGGCTCTTCTTCATAATAAACGATCAATTGGAACCGTGCACCTAGCTTCTGGCGTTTCATAAGTGCCTATGTAGGTTTATGTGAAATATTTTTTTTTTATTTTGATTAGACAGTATTTATCTGTGAAATACTGGACTGGAGAAAACTCATTTTGTGTCCGTTGATACTTAACGTTTTTTTTTTTGGATTTGCCTTTTCATGACCAGCCTATAATGTTCCCACTGCTGGGACATCTCGGTGAGAGGGAGTGGGCCGTAATCCACCACGCGGGCCCAGTGCAGATAGATTTGGGTATTTAGGGTATTTATTTATTTATTCTCACACTGGAACGCCATACGGCAATTACATACACCAACGGAGCAAAAAATCACTTCATGTGCTTCTTGCCATCCATCCTGTGCGCGGTGGACATCGAACGAGTGGCGATGGATCACGCACGCTCACGCAGCACATGTCACATGTCACATGTCTTCGAATTTTTGGTTCTAGGACATGCCGGTTTCCTCACAATGTTTTCCTTTACCGTTTTGAGAGCAGTGGTGATGAAATAATTTACACAAAGTAAAGCGCCTGTCAGGGTTGAACTTTCGACCTAAAACTCGTAAGTCGCGGCCGTTACCACTTGGCTCACCTCTTCGATTTACCTTTTATTACTGAGTTTATTATCTTAATCGGTGATGGACACAATAATAGTGTATGCTTGAAGTAACCTATCCACGCGGTACTTGAAGAAGCAGAGGGCTTAGGTAAGTGGCAACCACTTTCAAAGCTTAACTGCCATGGCTTTTTTTTTTTTCAGGATGGTAAATCTTCAAAGGGTCCGCTCTGGGTGGAGCAGAAAGGAGTGTCAGACTCTTACTGACTAAAACCCACCCGTGTTCCTTCCTTAGCCCTTTATGTTCCAGGGCAGCGGTAACCCTTTCGGACGATCCCGCTACCCTAACTGCCATGGCTTATTTTAATTTATGAATTGTCCTTCTTTATAACGGACGCTTTTAACGTGGACGTCTTTCTACATCGATCTCACATGTATAATTTTAAAATGAATGATGTAACCAATATTTTGTAACAATTTTATTATTTAAAAGAGTGTCCGTGGAGTTTCTTGCCTGTTCTTCTCCATAGGTAGGTACCTACTACGCTTTGGAATGGACAACTAGCTTCATTTTTCTGACTGACCGACCCCTTGACAAAAAGTGCCTGTAATTAGTTTATTTGAAGTACATGGTTTGAGTTTGAGTTTGAAAGCGTTTCGTATTTTTACGACGACTTTTAACGGAATTGACATAAGCTTTTCGGTAGCTGCATAGTATGTCAATACATTGTTGTGTCATTTTTTACTTTTTCATCACCGTTTCCCCTGGTAGAATATCACCAGTATTAAAATTGGTCCACCAGTTCATCATACAGGGGTACGTACCTCTTTTATTTACTGATAGACCAATTTTATTATGACCTATTTTTGAAAATGAGGACCGTTTAATAAACATATTGCCAGTTAATAAACAACTTTTCATCCTAACGAAGTAGGCAACAAACATCGAAAAGATAGACATATAAAAGAACTGGAGTATATGAATTAATTAATATCATGATCGATGGACTGTAAGCCTCTAAAAATACGGTATTTTTTAAACAAACACGTTTGACATATTATTAATTATGAGTAAGCCGATATTGGTTTCGAGAGTAGCCATTTGGTAAGTGATGATGCCACAAAATATATTATTATGGAAGCTGGTACTATCCGAAGAAAAATTATAATGTAGGGGGACCATTGTAATTTAAAAAAAAGTTATACTGGTTCCGAATCATGTTCTGAATTCATGGTAAGAGAATTCATAGTTACAGTACTGAATTCATAGTTTCTAAAATTTAACATTTATTCATCATTGTTATAAAAGGGTAGTGTCTCGTGAAGTCCTTTTATTTTTAATAACAAACGCGTCAAACTAGAACCTTATCCTAATCATAATGGTTCGGCATCCCTGGGGGTGACGCTCGCCACAACTGTCAGAATTCTGTATAATTTTGATTGTATTTCAACAAACCACCGACATGAGACTTTGGTCTAATTGCGTTTTACTTTTCATATTATTATTTTTGACTAGCGATCCGGCCTTGCTTCACACGTTTTCTAATACGGTTTGACTAAACATTGAGATTTCTTTATTATAAGTAAGTTTAATATTAAAGTACTATACTCATGAACCTTTCGGAATAAATTCTCTAAATGAAGCTGAAGACCGCATCAAAATCTGTTGCGTAGTTTAATACATTTGTTAAAGTCAAGTCAATCTGCAATCAGCCCAGCCTTTCCCCAACTAGCAGTCCCACTGCATGCAGCTGAATACCAGTATGTTACAAGAAGCTACTGCTTATCTGACCTCCACAACCCAGTTACTGTATAATAGAACTCCCCTGGGTGAGACTGGTTGTCAAACTTTCGGACTACTGTCGACCCGTAACGACTACCAATGATCCACGAATGACTGCCGGGACCAATGGCTTAACGTGCTTTCCGAGGCACGGAGGGGTTTTGAATAGTCTTGAAATGTAAAGATGGCCACCCATCCACAGACCAACCGCAGCTAGCGTAGCTTAACTCGATCGATCGACCCGTGCCCATGTGAAGTCAAAGTATTAGGAAAATAGCTATTTTTGGAACGTTGCGAAGTAATAATTTATACCTAAATGTATTTACGTGAAACTTTTGTAATTGTTCAATTCCTCTGTGGTGGACATCCATTTAAAAGTTTTTATGGATCTACAATGATGTAGGCAAACTTTATTGTATGGATTAGATAATGCATACCTATACAACATTTCCCGGAATTAACGGACACCTTCAAACACCCCAGTTAGAATATTATGTTTTAATCATAATACATACATTGAATTTTTACTACTGTGTATAAAACATTGTTTGTTTATTAAATTAGTTATACTGATTGTGGGAGAAAATTGTGTTCACATTAAAAATATACGCACGCACACAGCCACGTATAAGGGTCTAGCGTAGCAGGTACTTCATCCATTTTGGATTGTTTTGACTGTACAGCGGAAGTGTGACTGTAATTTACGTAATTGTAATTATTTTCGAGAAAAAAGTACACCTTTATTAAAAATGTCAGAAATCGATTCAGTACCTAAATGATTCTGAACAAACTACTGTCATAATGAACATTAATTCAGTTACAAATTATATAGGTACATGCCGTGCTAAAACAGGGTGGTAAACGGCAGGGAATGGAAATGGAAATTGTTCGGTGTGTCCATGTACACACCGAATAATTTCAACGTAGAGGGGGGGTTAGAATTGTTTACTGAATTCATGGTAACAGGTTGCGCGTCGACGCGTCCAGCCAGCCTGTTTAATAGTTTGTTTTTTTATTTGAACGCAATCTCTGGAACTACCATCGGATTTGAAAAAAAAAAACTAATTGCATTTGATAGCTCAATTCTTGAGGAAGGTTTAGGATCCGAACAAAAACAAAAAATCGGTTGTCTGTAAAGTCGGTTTACTGACGATAGTTGAACGTGACAACGTCATAAGAAAATACTGATGGAATGGTTTCATTTTTCAAAAGAAAATTTTAATGGAACGCCTCAGAGCGAGGTAACGCCGTATACGTCATGTTTTTTCGTGTGTGCAGCCGGCTCCATCGAATTATAAGACGTTATCACGTCAAAAAAGTCGAACCGCGGGACACAGCTAGTTTTTAAATACTTATGAAAACTAAGTTTTTGGTTTTGGGAGCAAATTATTTTGGGCCTATTAAAAAAAAAAAATTGTAGGTACTTATAGGTTTTTTTATATCTACCTTCCTTCTGGCCTCTGGTGGTAGAAATAGTCAGAAACGACGAAAGAAACAATAAAACAGACTCGAGTCTGTTCTCTACAAAGTGCAAGAATGGCTAAACTTTAAACATTAATTTACTTCCAGTTTGAGACTTAGTCACAACATACAAATTTATAATATAATTATACTTCTTCTTTCTTTAATTAAGGGCTGGTTTTTCAGTCGCCAGATAACTTTTATTCGAGCGATAAAATTGACGTTTGACAGTTTTTGTATAAAATAACTATCAAAATTTAAAAAAAATCCTCGAATAAAGTTATCAGATGACTGAAAAATCAGCCCTAAATTATTATATTCCAATATTTAAAAATATAATTTATATGTAAAATTATATTTTTAAATATTGGAATATAAAAAACATTTAAAACATAAAAAATAGTAGCCCACCGGTATCGGGTCCAAGCTATCGGCGGTCAGGGCTCCAGAGAGAGGAGCCTCCTAACAATGCGGGCCGTGTCCAGAAGCACTGCTTTCTGAATCAAGCCCTTGATCCAGCTGCTCAACCAGAGCCCCCTTAGGTGTTGGTTGAAACTCTTGGCTATTAACCCATTGGCTGTCACTACTATCAGCACAATGATCGCTGAGTTCACATCCCACATGTCGGCAACCTCGTGAGCCAAGTCAAGGTAGTTGATATAATAATATTATTATTAAGTGTAAGAAATAAGAGCAGTGGTAACCCAGTGGTAATAGCCGCGACTTACGAGTTGTAGGTCATTGGTTCAATCTCAGGCGCTTTACTTTGTGTAAATTATTTCATCACCACTGTTCTCAAAACGGTGAAGGAAAACATCGTGATGAAACCGGCAGTTCCTAGAACCAAAAGTTCGAAGACATGTGACATCTACCAACCCGCACTGGGCCCGCGTGGTGGATTATGGCCCACACAGAGAGCATAGGTTTCCCTGCAGTGGAAACATTTTAGGCTGATTATGATATATGTAAGATATAATAGCGTTTATAGCGAATTCATAGTTCTGTGGGCCATGGGAAAGGGTGTCTTGTTTCCATAAATAATAAATAGCCAAGTTATAAATAGATATACCAAGAATGATTGATTGGACCGTTCATTCGTTTTGACAACATAGTTAGCGCAGTGGCTGAGCGATCGGACTGCTGCGCTGCGTGTCGCGGGTTCGATTCCCGCACAGAACAAATATTTGTAAGTCCTACATGTATTAGTTCCGAGTCTGGGTGTTTTTCTATCTATAATATGTATATATTTACAAAAAAAAAAATTAGATAAGTAGTTTATCAGCCATCTTGTTACCATAACACAAGCATTAGGTTGCTTAGCTTGGGACTAGATGGCGCTGTGTGAAATGTCCAGGGATATTATTATTATTACACAAATGTCAGAAAGCACCCTATCTGTTTATACCTACTCTGAGTGTGACAATGTAGAAATAGCACTAACACTCGCCGTAAATTCAACGGAAATCAAAACGATTCTTTAATCGAAAATACAACTTTTCTAAATCATTTTGGTATAATATTTTTTTACAACAAGAACAATTATCTAGTAGGTATGCCCCCTAAAGTCTTAATATTATGTGCGAAACGAATATTTTTATTTTTAAAATCGGTATTAGATTTACCTACTCTGCAAGTACCAAGACCCAAGGGCAGCCAGCTCCGCTATCAACACAACTAAATGGATGAACAAAATTCACAAAAAAAAAACATCCAAATTGAGAACCTCAACCTTTTTTGAAGTCGGTTAAAAAGGGGGATATTCATGTTACAGTTATAAGTATCTGCCGATACTAGTCTTAATTACATATAGTAAGGAAAAACAAATTTTACTAAAATCTAAAACAAAATTTTGTACCGAACGAAAAGCCCCGCAGTCGCGAAATCCTAAGTTCAAATTCGTAAAGGAAATGTCGTGTCGAAAGATCATCGTTTCGATTGTCCAGTCTGAGTTTGTTTCAGCCTTCCTTCTCAGCATAGTGAGATAGGAAACGTCGACCTTATCTAGCTTATTTCTTTCATTTTTAGGGTTCCGTACCTCAAAAGGAAAAACGGAACCCTTATAAGATAACTTCGTTGTCCGTCTGTCGGTCCGTCTGTCTATCAAGACCCCTTTTCTCAGAAACGCTATGAAATACTCAGGGCTGCAATCCCTTGAAGCAGTGAAAAAATCAAACTTCTAAGTCAACGCAATCAAAAGATACGGGCGTTTATGTTCCATTTATGCCGCATATTTTGACACTCGCAAGGGAATCAAAACCTGTAGGGTACTTTCCGTTGACATAGAATCATGAAATTTGGCAAGAAGCAATCCAAAAAAATGGGTAAATTTTCGAGACACGATTCCCGTGATAAACTAATAACATACCTACAGATTTGTACGGAACTTCGGTGCGTGAGTCCGACTCGCACTTGATCGATTTTTTTTTAAATATAGCGTCAGCATAATCAGCCTATAATGTTCCCACTGCTGGGACACAGGCCTCCTTTCTGTGAGAGGGAGTGGACCATAATCCACCACGCGGGCCCAGTGTGGGTTGGTAGATGTCGCATGTCTTTGAAGTTTTTGGTTCTAGGACATGCCGTTATTCTCACGATGCTTTCCTTCACCGTTTTGAGAGTAGTGGTGATGAAATAAAGTAGTAGTAGTAGTGTAGTGTATTTTAATTTTATAATTTAATTTATATTATTTAATAATTATTCTTATATTATATACTTATATTTATTGTTCTTTTCGTCTAATTTGATTTGTGTTGATTTTATTTTATTTGAATTTTATGTGATTTTGTTGATTTTAATGTGTTCTATTAATGGGTGTATTTACCTGAAATAAATGAATTTATTATTATTATTATTATACAAAGTAAAGCGCCTGTCTGGTTTCGAACCCATGACCTAAAACTCGTCGGGAGGGGTCGCTGTTGGAATGAATTTATCCCAAAAACAAACTTCATACCTTCCGTGAAACATGTTCTCCCATACATCATGACGATATAAATGGCCGTATTTTTTTATTGCGTTGACTTAGAACCTCGATTTTTTTAGGACACCAAGGGACTGTAAACCTACGTATTTGATATTAATTTCAACTTGATATCCCTTTTTGGGATACATTATTATTTTTCTCGAAAGATCAAATTTAACCCATAATTATAACATAACACAGTCTTTAGTTATCTTAGACTAGCTGTACTCCTCAGTTTCAGCCGCGTTACTCTCGATCCCGTGGAAATATCGGGATAAAAAGTATCCAATGTCCTAATCCAGATCATGGTCTACCCGGGTTTCAAATTTCATCCAAATCCATTCACCCGTTTTACCGTGAAAGCGTAACAAACAAACACACAAAAAAATCAAATATTACCACTAGCTGTTGCCCGCGACTCCGTCTGCTATCCAGGATGAAAAGTAGCCTATGTCCTTTTCCAGGTCGTGGTCTACCCATGTGCCAAATTTCATCTAAATCCATTTAGCGGTTTTAGCGTGAAAACGTAACAAACAAACAAACTTACATACTTTCACATTTTTAACACTGAGTTACGATATTAGTTTAGATACTACAACGTTAGCGTAAAGGAAGAGATCAGAAAAATACCTAAACCTAGTCATTATACCACCACCAACCACTTACCCATACAACCTTTATGACTACCATAAAGGTTGTATGGGTATACATACAATATATATATGTATATGTATGTATAAATATACCTATACTTAACCCATTTAAAATCACGACATACATCGGAATCACCTATTTTAATAACCTTTTTTGTCAACTCCTAAAAGGTAATTGCGGTGCCTCTAATCAGACCATGCTCCACTTGCTGGAGTACCCTAAGTGCCCGTTCACCTGCACCTCGGATGACTGATGCCGCAATCAACGTGGCTACCTACTGGGCTCAAACTATATAAAACATCGAAAAAGAGTACCATTGACACGAAAAGAGGAAGATGAAAGGTAAGTATTTTCCAAAATTACACTGATTTAAGTACCTAATAAATAGACGCGTATTTTTCATTCAATATAAATCATTAAAAGCATAATAACAGAGGAACAATTCTGGTAATTTTAACAACGTTTATAGTCTGGTCTCAGTCTCAATCAGTCAAAAATACCTCTAAATTCCCTAGATTTTTGACAAGTTTTTAACGTTGATTGTCGCTGAGATGAGATTGCGACTAGATTTTGAATGTTTTTAATTACGGGAATTAACTTTCAGTTTCATGTCAGCAAAACTGTCTAATATTGCTTTACATCAATTCTTTAAATTTAAAATAAAATCATTACATTTACATTACGTACTGTTTTTCCCGCTAGAGACATATTTTACAATTAGTTTTATGCGTTAAAAAAGGAACTCCTCTGCCCAACCCTTCGGAGAATATAGGCTTGATGTTATGTCATATTAATACAGTCTTGTTACTTTTAAATTAATAAGCTTACGTCTTAATTTATCACAAGTAAGCTGCAAAAAATAAAAAGACGACAGGCTACTTTATACTGTACATATTTTTTGCAATCGGAAGACATCAACGCTTCCCCTTTATTTTATTTAACTTAATTAGTTTATTCAATAAAGAAAAATAGTCGTCTTAATTTTAAAAATAATACTTATATTGTTAATTTTAACTGTGTATATTTTTTTAATTTAAACTATTTTTTTCCGACCGGGAAATTTATATAACCACGAAAACATGAATTGGAATAAAATGAGTATTTCGAATAGTTGGAACATCGAATTCGAATTCGAACAGTTTTTGATCTGAATTAGGTATATTTTATTTCCGAAACACTTTTGCAAATATATCGCAGAATAATTGTTAGAACACATACATATTTTACAGAAAATAAACCTGGAATAATCCAACCATCAATCAAACTGCCTAGCCTTTTCCCAACTATGTTGGGATCAGCTTCCAGTCTAACCAGATGCAGCTGAATACCAGTATTTTACATGGAGCGACTGCCTATCTGTCCTCCACAACCCAGTTACTGGGTAACATGATAATTATCTAACAACAATTTATTAACAGAATATCTTTACGCAAGATGCAAATAAGGCTTTAATAAAGAGAGACTCAAACGCTAACCAGTACCTGAAGTCTTAGTCGCATAGTTTTCTTATTAAAGTTTTTCAAAGAATGATAACCAGCATCGTAGCATTAAATTTTTAATGCACTGGAGATTTTTCTGAGCTAATAAAGCCTTTGATAAATTCTTCGGTAGCTCTTTGACATAGATTAAAATTACCGTCAACACGGTACAATGATGTAAAACTATTTATTAAAAAGTTCAAATAACAACAAATAAGTACTTTCGCTTATTTTTTACGGAGCGTTTCAGGAAAATTATCTAAAAAAAATAGTTTTTAAAGTACTTAATTAAAAGTTTATATTTTTAGTTGTTAATGAAACCCACGTTTAAAAATAATTTTCAGATTTTTTTTTTTTTTATGTAAGTATTTACTTTTGTTTATTTTTTTATTTGCATTACAATAGTCCCCCAAAAATAGCTAACATTAAAGTTTAACTCAATACAAATCACCCCAATACCACACGAAACTAGCCCTATGCAAAAAAATACCAAAGAAAAATATATGAAATAGTGTTGTACTCACATTCGTCCGTAAGTCCCGTCCGCACAGTCGGCGATGAACAGGTGTCTACTCCACGGCACTACATCGCCTCCCCTTATATACTGCCAGCGGCCAACACTCGTAAACGGCCGACGCCAGATTAAAAAGTATTATGTGTTTTATAACGACTGGTGACGTCTTATTACATCATATATCTAAGATATTATTTGATGACAATTAGGGGTAAGATTTAAGGGTAAAAGGCGAAGAAAATAACTGATTCGTCGTGTTTTAAAGATTTTGTTTCGGATTCTGGTTTTTCAAAAAGTGCTAAGCATTTGAAAACAATGAACGATTTGTGAAAATAAAATCTAATTGTACCTTTTGTTTGAATGAATTGCCATTATAATTTAGTGTTGATTACAGTTAAAACTTTAGAACATTGCAGTTATAATTTAAAATTAATTTATTAAAATCCTACTAATATTATAAACGTGAAAGTTTGTGTGGATGGATGGAAACTAGCTGCGCCCCGCGGTTTCACCCGCTTAAGTTTGGTTCCCGTGGGAATATCGGGATAAAAAGTATTCTGTGTTAATCCTGGTTATAAACTACGAGTATTTGTTTGCCAAATTTCATCTAAACCTGTTCTGTAGTTTTCGCGTGAAAGAGTAACAAACATCCATCCATCCATCCATCCATACGAACTTTCGCGTTTATAATATTAGTGGGAAGTAAGATAGGATGGATTAGCAATATCATTAAAAATGGTTCAGATTATAATTGATAGTGTGTTATGCAATTAACACAACAACAACAATAAACATATAACAATTAATTCCTATATAAGTATTTACAGGATACTAGTTCCTTGCCTGTCGCATAAAATAAAAAATTGAGGCAACAAATGAATGGCGTCGTCTGAACAATATTTGGAACGTACAACTATATTTTTGCTTCAGCTTTAACTGAATACAGAATTTCAACCAAACGATCCAAACCCAAGATGCCTGGACAATGCTACTTATAATTCACCAAAATACCATCTAGAACCTAGCATTCTATTATGTATAACAAGTTGAAACTAATTGCTTATGCATATTATAAATACTATTGGCACCCGCCCCTGCGTCGCACGGGTGTGTGTCCTGTTGTGGCAACATGGAGATTTCTGTAAATCTAAGTCAAATATTAATGTTTATATACATAAACCTTTCGGAATAAAATGCGCTACAAGATGGTAAAAACTGTATCAAAATCCGTTGTGAGTTTAGAAGAACTAAACGCAAAGAGACTCACACAGAGAGGAGGCCTGTGTCGCTGAAGTGGGAATATTATAAGCTGATTATGTAAGTGGAGCGAAAGCAGTGATGGCCCAGTGGTAACGGGCCAGTGGCCCAGTGGGCCGCGTCTTACGTGTTGTAGGTCATAGGTTCGAACTCAAACAGGCACTTTACTTTGTCTAATTATTTCATCACCACTGCTCTCAAAACGGTGAAGGAAAACATCGCGAAGAAACCGGCATGTCCTAACTCCAAAAATTCGAAGACTTGTGACATCTATTCGTCCAACCCGCACTGGACCCGCGTGGTGGGGTACGGCCCACTCCCTCGCAGAGGAGGCCTGTGTCCCAGCAGTGGGAACATTATAGGTTGATTGATTTTGTAACCGGTCATACAGACAGACACGAAAAACGAATTTGCTATAAAATATCTGTAGATGTAGATTAATAACAATACAATTATTCACCTCACTTGGTATAATTGCCCCATTGATGGAATTGTCTTTGAGGTTTACCGTGATTGGTTATTACTAACGGTATAATGAAGTAACCTTATATGTCTAATGTTTGCAAGCGCAAGCTCCTGGGTGCGAGCCCCAGGTCGGTAACAGTGTTACAGGGTTTTTTACATAAGGAATAGCATACTAATTTCTGGGTTTATTTGTGTCCGGTTATAGGCAATATAGCATCGCCCCCATAACATATAGGATATACAATATTTAACTGAAGAAATTTAAATGTATTGTGGACAGGATGCGGAAGGCGGAGGACAATGTATTGTGGGGCAGCCTGGGTGAGCCTTATGTCCAGCAGTGAACTGCGACAGGTTGAGTTGATTGAATTGATTGTGGATTACATCGGCCTTCGTTTACTGCTTTGTGGAATATGTGATGTTATTAATGGAACCTACGAGTTAACGTTTTATATGTATGTTTAAGCGACAGATATGAAGTTCTGGTCTGGAGCGGGTGATTGCTTATCGTGCACCTGGATGACAAGTTCCTCTTCTTAAGGTTCCAACCTAAAAGGATTTTTTTATTTATTTTCGTCGCCTTAGTAAAGCATGTTAAGCTGTTGGTCCCGGCTGTTATACGTGGATCAGAAGCCCGAAAAACTCCACAGGTCAGATAGATTTAAAATACCTCTCCATGTAAAATACTGGTTCTCAGCTGCATCCGGTTAGACTGGAAGCTGACTCCAACATAGTTGGGAAAAGGCTAGGTAGATGATGATGTCGTGGAGGTTTTTTTTAGGATGTTATTAACAAATGAAAACAAATATGTCTTATAGAAATAGTTATGTTTATTAGTCATACATCAAAAAGACAACCTTAACAATCTTGTAATAAGGTTCACAAATTAAGTATAAAAATCCCATACTTAAAACCAACCAGACAGAACGGTATCAGAGCTATTTTTCGCAACAGACAAACTTTTAACAAACAGTTATAGTTCTCGTAGTGGGCGGAGTGACGTAGACATTGCGTAGGCGCGCGCCGGCCTACGAAACTTCGTAGCCAATGCGCGTAGCGCTCGTAGCGCGTAGGCCGCCGTAGGCATACATGCTTAGAATTTTAATACCTCCCCTTTTGTTATTACATTTGGGCACTTAAATGGCACAGTGGTGAAGATTAACCTTTTCATCTCAGAATTTGATTTGGGGTTCAAATATTTTGTTCAAATATTTGATAGTAAGTGTAGGTACCGTTCAATTTGTCAATTGTGTTATACTTAATCTACACATAAACCAGTTTCTAGGTTTCGTCGTAGTAGTTGTATGTACCTACAGTCGAACAAGGTATTTGGTATTTATTTATTTATATATACAACCTTGTACACCATAAAAATACATAACAAAAAATTTATCGAATGCTACAAAATATAAAATGGGCGGCCTTAGCGCTTTCTGTGATCTCTTCCAGGCAACCTTGGAATGGACAGTGATTTTTCTGGACATTAAATGAAGTTGTCGTTGGTGCAATAATAACTTAACAATATATTGAAATAGATACACAGATATGTACATATCCTAAATAATAGATACATACATCCTAAATATACAGTGTTAAATCGAGTTCGATCGAGTTGAGTGGCGTGCAATAGGTGCCTATGTCCAGCAGTGGATTGCTGTCGGCTGATGATGACGAGAATGGACCTGAAAATAAAAACCAACTAAACCAACCAATGATAAAATCAACCTGAAACCACTTTATTTTATAACAGGCAGTGCAAGCCTGTGGTAAAGTATAATTGAGACGATATCACTTAAGTAACTACATTGAAATAATAAAAACGAATGTTCATTGGAAACGGGAGCGGGTATGAGAATTGAGGCGATTCATCTTATCGAGTTAAATTCCATTGTTGTAAAATAAGTGTTTAACATAACACATTGATATATTTATAAAACCATAGGGTTTGGGGCGAAGATAAAGTTCGTATTTGAGATCCACTTTCGGTGCGCAGCCGAGTTGACGGACGTCACACACTTTTGTCAAAAAGGAGTGCGCGTCGAATGATTTAAAGGAAGCTTCTAGAATGCTCTAGAAGCTTCGACTCGCTCTCATAAGCCGGGCGGGAACGAGAGGCGTTTCCGCCAGAAGAGCGTGAATTGTGGCGGGGCGGTTAGAAATAGCTTCGCGATATAAGTATTATTTATTTGTGTTATAGACAAAAGTGTCAACATTTTTTTTTTATGCTTGAGTACGAGTCTTTTGACTATGTGTAGCTTATGTCTTTTTTATTATCATTATTTTTTATTTGTAATTGTGCGTTTTGTTTGTGCAGAATAAAATATTTTTCTTTTTCTTTATTTAATTAATCATCGCCTGCCTAGCCTTTTCTCTGCTACTGAGACTACTTTCAGCAGAACCAGATGCAGCTGAAAACCAGTATTTAACATGGAGCTACTGTCTATCTGACCTCCACAACCCAGTTACTGGGCGACAAGATACCCATCGGTAAAACTGGTGGTCAGACTTTTGGGTATTTGACTACCCGGAACGACTGTCAAAGATCTGCGAAAGACAGACGGACCAACGTGCTTTCCGAGCCACGGCCCTCCGTGCTTCGGAAAGCACGTTCGTCCGTCTTGGTATGTAATGGATGGTCACGCAACCACAGAATGACCTCTGCAAACGAAGTTTAACCTTCGATTTGTACTTAAGATGCTAATGACTAGGATACTTTAATATTAATTGTATTAATACAGGACAAAAAATGATACACCATTTTTTTTCATATTTTTTAGTCTTATTACGAAATTCCTTTTATTTTTGGATTTACCTACTACGATAGTACAGTTTCAGCACTTTGCATAATCTACCTATAATATTCCCACTGTTGGGACACAGGCCTCCTCTCTGTGAGAGGGAGTGGACCGTAATCTACCACGCGGGCCCAGTGCCGGTTAGTAGATGTCACATGAATTCGAATTTTTTGTTCCAAGAAGTTCTTAAGAATAATGCTAGATAAATAAATTCAATAATTATTGTGTACTTCGGATCAAATCGTAACAGATCCATTTTATTATTAACCAATGACCTCCCTTTTCCGTCCGTACCGTGATCTGTACGCGCGAGATCACGCCAAATTAGAAATTCACAGCATTTTATGTTTAATATAAAATCGTCTGACTACACACGGGCCGCAGACACAACCCCGACTGTTGTGATTGACCACATCTGCTTATTTTGATCGCAAAGTCACCACAAAGGCGTTGTTATATGGCTATCACCCTGGTACTCAGCTACGTCACATCAATCAATCTATCGACTCAGCCTATCTCAGTCTACTGCTGGAGAAAGGCCTCTCCTAGGTTGTGCCACAATACCCTGCCCCGCCTTCCGCATTCATTCTGTACCAGACAATAAATGATTTCATTTTATTTTTAGGGAAACTGTCCGTTTTCGTACCTCAAAAGGAAAAAAAACAGAACACTTATTATAGGATCACTTCGTTGTCCACCCGTCCGTCTGTCAGTCTGTCAAGACCCTTTTTCTCAGGAACGCGCACGTTATTATTTAACATGAATATCAAACACGTAAGTATAATATAAAAAATCAAGCTTCTAAGTCAACGCAATAAAAAAAATTTTTTTTTATTGCCCAGATATAAAATAATATAATTATCTTTTAATAAATATACATATAGCACACAGCTTAGTCACAAGGATCTTTTAAGGCTCATATGATTTTGACAGGGAAACGTGGTTGGTGAACATTTGTGAAATGTATTGAAAAAAAAAAACCGGCCAAGTGCGAGTCGGACTCGCCCATGAAGCACACGGTGGAGGTCTGCCCTGCTTGGGCAGAGTACCGCCGTGTCCTCGTAGAGGCGATCGGCAGCGGCGGCGGTGTGAGACGCCCGGGTGTCACCACTGTCAGGATCGCCCAGAGGACACGGTGGAGCACACGGTGGAGGTCTGCCCTGCTTGGGCAGAGCACCGCCGTGTCGACCGGCAGCGATCGGCAGCGGCGGCGACCTCTCGCGTCCGGCCCTGGTTCAAGCCATGGTCCGGGGCGAGAGGGAGTGGGAGGCAGTCACCTCCTTCTGCGAAGCAGTCATGCTAGCGAAAGAGGTGGCGAGGTGGGCGAGAGAACGCGCCTTGCGCACCTCACGCCTCAGCCGCCGCGGGAGACGCTCCGGGCGTCGGGAGCCGCGTGACGACTCCCGGCCACCGTAGGCGCGGGCCTGCGGGCGGTGAGTAATGGGTAACTCACCGTCCGATCAGGACCAGGCCCGTGCCGGACGGCGTGTTGTGTTCTACGCGCGCCTCAAAGAGATGTCAGCATGAGTGACGGGGCCCCATAGGGCCGAAGCCTGCCAGGGTAGCGGGATTGTCCGAAAGGGTTACCGCTGCCCTGGAACATAAAGGGCTAAGGAAGGAACACGGGTGGGTTTTAGTCAGTAAGAGTCTGACACTCCCTCCTGCTCCACCCAGAGCGGGAGGAGTCATTTGATGATTTCCCATCCTCAAAAAAAAAAAAAAAGGCTCATATGATTTTGACAGGGAAACGTGGTTGGTGAACATTTGTGAAATGTATTGAAAAAAAAAAAGATGGCGCCGTTGGTTCCAATTTTGGCCACGCGCCTGAAGAACCAGGAAGCGCATAATATAGCGTAGCGTATAATATATTTTGAAACGGTGTCAGTCCAAACTACATATATCAGAAGGTCAATTCTCGTAATTGAAAAGGTTCAAAATCTAGTCGCAGTCTCACAAACAAATGTCAAAAACTTGTCAAAAAAGTAAGGAAATTAGAGGTATGTTTGAGTGTATGTTCGAGTGGAGCTGTAAATGAATGTTCCGACGCACAGAAAAAATAATTAGCTTCATTCATCTGTATTTTTTATAATCTTTGCAAACTACTTGAATCAGAAAGAATATTGATACGCAAAACCCTTTTAATAAAACCTGCAAGCGTCCAGGCATATAACGAACCGCTTTAAAAAAAAAATGCCAAGGGTACGTCAAAGAAGTTCCTGGCTAGAGTCTGATTACTTCCTTCCCTCCGAAGCGGTATTTTTACCCACATAAGTTTTATTTGCTTTTAGGAATGAAGTTTCTTGATACTTATCGGCTTTGAGTTTATTTTGAGATTGGCAGTAGGGGAAAAAAGGTTTTTTATATTAATAATTTCTTGAAATGGAGGATGTCATTTCTAGGAATACTGGATGGAAACTCTGATTAATTAGTTAATTATTTTAATCTGAGAAAATCTTAGAAAGAAACTAGGTCGCAAAGGGATTACAAATTAAATAGTATTGAAAGGTACTGCAGCGTTGGCAATGCTACATTATAATTTTATCACGAACGACATTCTTTTATAACAAATCCAACCTAATTTTTGACCTAAAGGTTTTTTCTTCATATTGGTTTTGAATTTTGAATCTAAAAGTGTCATGTCTTTTCTCACCGAGATTTTTCATTGGAAGGATTTTTTGGACACTGGACGGAAGTCTAATATATTATTATTTTCTGCTTTCACAATGAAATAATTCGCTTAATATTAGCGCTGAGTGTATAACGGATTGAACGACCAAGTTCTGTGTGGTCATCCATAGGATCCAAGGGCAGTGTTCCCGAAAATAAAAGAATTGTACATCACTAAAAACTGGTCTCGAGGCGAATTTCATGAAGACTCGATTTGTCCGAAAACTGTAAGGCGATCTTGAATTCGCTCCACTCGCTACCCTAGAGCCAGACGTCTACCAGCTTCCTGTTGGGAATCGAACCCAACACAAGAGGATTCTGATACCGGCCAGCGAGGAGTCTTCCGACTGCCAGCGTGGAGCCTAGGACCGGATTTGCGTATAATTTGTAGCTTTGTTTTTATTTTCAGTAGTTACATTTGTCTCAATTTAGTTAAAACAGTGATATAAATTATTACCTCGCTGCCTGATAACCGATTGACTTGATGCAAAGTTACCCATTTACATAGGACGACCAGCCAATCGATTCTGTAAAAATCTCACCGTGAAAAGATAGGCGAAGTGAGCTGTCAATAGTGTCAATCCCTAGCATTAGTTGGTATGACAGCTCACTCCACGCTCACTTCACCTAAGTTTTCACGGTGAGATGGTTACAGAATCGCCCTGAAGTGTATCTATTTTGTTACGGGAGTTATAGGATCGTTTGCAAACGTTTCGTGACCGACGCGTAACAGGTATATACTTACGTGAAATTTATTATAGGGCTCTAACACCAAGGACGTCGCGTCGGCGTTACAACTTAATCATTTAAACTAATAAGAACCGTGCTGTGTCCTTTATTATGTTTTGTTTACTGTATTATTTATTTTACAAAATTAAAACGTGTACAAGCGAAGATTCCCTTTTATGGCGCTACAGTACCTACTATTAAAAAAACCGGTCAAGTGCGAGTCGGACTCGCGCACCGAGGGTTCCGTACAAATTTGTAGGTATGTAACTAAAAATTTACGGTTTTCGCAATCTTTCCTTTATCTGTGCTATAAGACGTTGATTCGTACCAAATTTCAAGATTCTGAGTTCACGGGAAGTACCCTGTAGGTTTTGATTCCCTTGCGAGTGTCGAAAATTTGAGGAAATTTGCGGCATAAACGGCTGTATCTTTTGATTGCGTTGGCTTAGAAGTTTGATTTTTTCACAGCTCCAAGGAAGACCTGAGTATTTGATATACTCGTAAATTCCAGCTTGATACCTTCACGTGTTCCTGAGAAAAAGGGTCTTGACAGACAGACAGATGGACGGACGGACAACAAAGTGATCCTATAAGGGTTCCGTTTTTTTCCTTTCGATGTACGGAACCCTAAAAACCATCAAAGTAGGACGTTTGTGATATTTAAAGATGGTCAGCCGTCCACGGACCAACCGCGGCAAGCGTAGCTTAACCTGATCGATCAATCCGTGCGGCTGTTATTACTTAGCCAGAAGCCTCTCTCTGCAAAATAAAGAGTTACATAATTGAAACAAAAAACCGGAGACAAAACTCGGGTATCATGTCAATGGCCAACCCTCTTAGTGCAGCTGCATATCCGAAAACAAATAATCAGTGCGCGGTATCATTTAGTACAGTCAGAAACACGTCAGTTATAACTCTTGAAATGCAAAAATCGCCCTTATATCTATGAAACAAAGACTGTCACCGTCAAATTGTTACCATGGGCGTGCATTTCGCTGTACCGTGGTAATTTCGCGCACTACCGCTCTTTGCAGATGAAACACTGACAAACGTTAGGGTGGCACTCAACATTTTTGAACTAAGTACCCAATTAACAAAAGATTTAGATCATGAAAAATTAAATACTTTTTACGTCAAACAGGTTCTCAGCACTCATTATTTTGACATATCTATTACATATTATTAAAACAAAAAAAAACAAGAATATGTTTTCTAAATCTGCACAGTTGAAATAATACTGAAATATGATTAAAAAATTAAAAAAAAAAAAAAAAATTTGTGTATCTAATATGTACGTTACACTTTTGATATAAAGTTCATTATGCTTTGTACAAAAAAAAGTCGCTTCCACTCCGTTCCGCGGCAGCGTAAATTGAGCCTTAAAATTTTCTGGGAAATGTGGGTGTACGCTTTACTATACAGGGTTAGTTTTCAAAGACCAGCCTTTAAGGGTGTTGTACACACCATCAGACTGAACAATTTTCTCCATGGGACTAACATCGTAATCGCGAATAAAATTTCAGCCGTCCCATTCGTTTAGGTCGACTTGGTATAGTTATATTGAAGTTTTCTATGGGACAGTTGATAAATTTTTCGCGATTATGATATTGTTCCATGGAGAAAGTTGTTCAATTTGATGGTCAGTACCTCACCCTTAAAAGCTGGTCTTAGAAAATAATCCCTGTATATACACCGTTAAATTTTGATCGTTTTAATCCATAAAAGGGGTCATTGTACTCATCATTATGAAGAACTTTTACTACGGGACCAACCCTGAAATCGTGAAAAAAAAAAATCAGTGATCCATAGATTTATGTTCGCATATAACTCGATATAATGTATGGATCAACTGATTTTTTTTTCACGATATACACGATACTATACTGTTATACTATGGATGGATGTAAAGTTTGACATCCGCAGAATATTTGCGAAAACAAACACACAATCCGACGTTACCTACATATTAGTTTTGACAACAGCTTTTCAAGAGTACATATGAAGTTCAAACTGTGAGTATACCGTAATGTGATTAGATAAGTTGACATATTTCTGTTTAAGTTGATGTACTGCCTCGAGTACCTATCATTGTGTTTGCATCTGAAATTAAATATGAATCAACAAGGGGACTGTTATTACTTGATCTGTAACTCGGGCACAACACTTTTTATTACCAATGTAGCGGTATCAACAACGCCACATGTGAACAACGCGTCATACTGACGTCACGCAAATCCTGCATCTCGCAAGCAGAGTTTACCGCGCAATTAGCATAGATTAATTTACCGCTCTTGCAGTTAAGTACTATCGCCAAAACCTGCATACACATGATGACCACAGTTGCGTCCGTAAGTAAAACAAAAGAAGATCCTTTTTGGTCGGCTAATAATATGCGCTGCAAGCAGGAATAGTCCTTACGGTGGTCATATATAGATTTTAGTTATAGTACCTATATCTGAATTATCGTTAATTTAGACCGGCTTGACAAATACTGGCGTCCCTCGGGGCAGTTCACCCCCTTAGAATTGTTCTCAACTTCCTACCACGGAAGGCCGCGCTGGAGCGGCTGCTGTAGCTGCAGAATCCCTCCTACTATTCGAGAATTTTTGGGTTTGAAACACTTAGGGCCATTGGGTCTGTGTTTCGGGACATCGACAATGGATTGGACAAAGAATCAGCATTGCCATCCACCGTGGCAATGCTGGCAGCCGGACACTGTTTCTTTTAACTTGGCAGCGATGTACAGACGCCAGCACATCAAGCTACCCAAAACTGTCAAATTTTCCCAATCAACCTTGAATCTTAATGCTATAGCGATAAAGTTGAAAATATATTACAGAAATTTGACAGATTGCAGTAGGTTGATGTGCTGGTGTCTGTACATAATAATTGTTTTGTACCTCTTCTTCATAGCTTGTCGATAGCAATCTAAATGGGCCCGGCCCAGAATGAGGCTAGCTGTTTGGCACCTTCACCAGCGTCTTTCAGTTCCTGTAACGTGCAGCTGACAGAACACGAAGGACATTGAAATTAAGTATCTCATCGTTTGTGGAACAGCACCACATTTACACTCCAAGGCGGACTCGTGTACGAATCTCCACCTGAACAGGTTGTCCATGCTTCGGCCAACCTGGGTCCGGTGTCTGTTGTGAGTCTGAGTTTTATACCTTACTAACCTTTTTTCTTTTTTGTAAAATACAGGATGTAAAAAGTACAATCACGCGGACAGAAGCTAGATATTAATGAAGCTTGTAACCTACACAATATTGTTTAAGATCAGGTTGATCCGTGTATGGGTGACCATCTTCACATACCAAGACCCCTCCTTGCCTTGGAAAGCACGTTAAGCCGTTGGTCCCGGCTGTCATTCGTGAATCTTTGACAGTCGTTACGGGTCGTCAGAAACCCGAAAGTCTGACAACCAGTCTTACCAAAGGATATCGTATTACCCAGTAACTGGGTTGTGGAGGTCAGATAGGCAGTCACTCCATGTAAAATACTCGTATTCAGCTGCATCTGGTTAGACTGGAAGCTGACCCCAACATAGTTGGTAAAAGGGCAGATGATGATGATGATCGTGTTTCTTTGTGTATCACGTTGCCTAAGTTTGAATCAATGAAGAATATCATATTTTCATGAAAAGTAAATAAATAATTATATATACAAGGTGAATGCCCTTTATTGAAATTACAATAAACAATTCCAAACATGTATTTAGATAAACCGTCACGTAACTAACATTGGCATTCAAATTAATTTTCAATACTGGGATCGAATATCAATTCTTATGTGGTTTAGAATTATTGATAGAAAACAAATAGAAATTACATTCTTAAAACGGTTCTTCTTCAAAACGGTGAAGGAAATCATCGTGAGGAAACCGGCATGTCCTAGAACCAAAAAATTCTAAGACACCACAGAACCAGCGGTTGTTGAACCACAAAAAAAAAACAACAAAAATCTTTTTGTTTTATCGTGTTTACCCATGACTTCTACAGTTTCGCTAGCTACTTGAATTTAATCCTACATAACAATAGGAAACCAAAAATACCGCACCGCTCGCAACGGGTTAACATACATATTTAGTGGACAATACCGCCCACATATGGCTTAAATAAAACCTTTTAACTGCCAGTTTATACGGCCACATAACTCGATGGTACTAAAACAAAATGGCGGCGGAACTAAATCCTATTCAAATATAATATTTAAGGCTGTTCTAATAGGGTCATGCATGGAATTTGCTTATTTATTTCATTTCAGTTTCATCATCAGCCTATAGCAGCCCACTGTTGGACATAGGCCTCTCCTATTGCACGCCATTCAACTGGACTTTCGGCAACTAACATCCAGCTGCTACCAAACATCCAGGCTAGGTGGAGCGACGATCTCTGCTTATTTTTTTTTCCTAATTTTAAAATAGTTCCGAAATTGACAGAGATCGCACTTAGGGCGCGTTCACATATACGTACGTTTTTACAGGATCCTTTTTAACGGATCCGTCGCTACTGGAGACAGTATTCACACAGCATTTATAGGATCCTTTTTAACGGATCCATCGCTACTGGAGATAGTATTCACACAGGACTGATTTTAAGAGATCAGATCAGTATACTGGATCCGAAATACTGTATTATGTGTGAACTGGCTCATACAACTACATACGCTAATAACACATACGTTTAAACGGACTTGTAAAACGGATTGCTGCTTATTTTGTCGGATCGGTATTTTCTACTGGATCCGGAATACTTTATTATGTGTGAAGTCGCTCATACAACTACATACGCTAATAACATACACGTTTTAACGGACCTGTAAAACGGACGTTAAATGTGAACGCGCCCTTACTAAACCACTTAATATAGAAACGTGACGTAGATGTTTCATACACATTACTATTTAAATATAAATTATATTATTATACTGTATTAGACTGTCAAAGTCAAAATCAAAACATTTTTTTTAAATGTAGCGGTATCTACAACGCTACATGCGAACTACGCGTCATACTGACGTTACACAAAATCCTGCATCGCGCAAGCAGAGTTTACCGCGTTTAGCATATATACAACGTCCCGATATCAATCATTGGGTAGTTGCCCGCCAGACACAGACACCCATCTGGTCGGAGGATCCTCCCTTTTCTATGGAGAATAAGTGAACTTTACACCCTGTTCCTTATACCTCTATATAAATTCACTTTTAAGGCACTTTTGAACGTCAAAATTTACAAGAAAATAGAATTCTACGAGTAGTAGCCCCTTCCAAAAGGTAGTTTCGTATGGAGAAGAATGGGTGAGAAAGTCGACTTTGATCGTGAGTTGTCTCGTTTCCCGAGACTTTGTAACTGTCGAGACTTCCCAAAGCCATAAATACTCAAAAACATGAACCTCATTTTTTACATTTCAACATTCATTTATTTGTCAATTAAGATTTAACTTCTTACTGAAAGCGGTCTTCTATTGGGTCAATACGTAATTATTTAAATCGGCATTCATTGATGAGTTAGTTACAAATTGACTGTGGTAATTGTAAGACAAGATGAATAAGGCTTTCATTCAGAGGTTTATGTCCTTTTAGCACCTGCGTTTCTACAAATTATTGTGGTTTATTTCTATTGAGAGCGGAATATACCAGCTGACTTTTTTTATAGTCTGGACAAAAACAGGGTATAAAAGGTGAACGGAGTTGAAGTCATCACAGATCAGCATCCAAAATCCCTTTTGATTTCAGATGCTAATCTGTGATGACTTCTTTTGAGGGTTCCGTACCTCAGAAGGAAAAACGGAACCCTTATAAGATCACTTCGTTGTCTGTCCATCCGTCTGTCAAGACCTTCTTTCTCTGGAACGTGTAGAGTTATTAAGTTAAAATTAATATCAAATACGCTGCAATCCCTTGAAGCAGTGAAAAATCAAAGTTCTAAGTAAACGCAATCAAAAGATACGGGCGTTTATGTTCCGTTTATGCCACATATTTTGACACTCGCAAGGGAATCAAAACCTTTAGTACACTTCCCGCTGACCTGCTGAATCTTGAGATTTGGCAAGAAGCAATGTCATGTAGCTTAAGTAAAGGAAAAACATCCGAGAACCGTTTTGTAGTTACATACCTAAAAATTTGTACGGAACCCTCGGTGCGCGAGTCCGACTCGCACTTGACCGGTTTTATTAAATCAAAAACCTAAAATGAAATTAACCTATCCATAAATACTATAACTTATTTGAAGTAAACTTCCACATTTAAAGAAAAAACAAATAAATCGACAAATTATATAAAATCAACTTATACCCTAGGTACTATACGCGCGGAAATTATCAATATATTCGTAACGACATTCAATCCTTTGATTAAAGTTAATAACCGGCTTAAATCAAAGGATAGAACGTAAAAAGAAGATATTTTTTTTAAAGATTAATTGTATTAAAAAATTAAATTTCTGTGCCATGCGCACACGGTTCACCTTTTATACCCTGCTTTTTTCCAGACGGTCAACAATACCACAATGCCACGTTGAATGGCAATGCTAATTTTTTGGGCAAAGAACGACCCAGCCCTCTGATCACGTGAAGTGTCATCAGATCAGCAACGAGAAATTTCTTTAAAAAGGAGACGTGCACTCCGAGCGTTTCAACCCAGACGGCTCAAAGCTGTAGTTACCCATAAGGTTACAGTATTTGCGACGCTTGAGGGTCTCAGCAGCTGAAGCAGTGGCAACAACACAGCCTGTCATGCATGGAACATGGCGCAAGGGCTTTGACACAGGTTGCGTCCCACACCAGAGGCCTACCGACCTTCCAAGGCAACAACGACATCCCGTCTGGTGTCTTATCTTTATTCAGTCTAAAACAAAAATCGGAATTAACGCCGTCATCATGATTTTTTTTTTCAATATAATTTCAACAACGCCTTTCAACAATGCACGTCAATGTCAATCAGCCGTCAAAAGATCCTTGTAACACTGTACTGATGTAGTATATTGCGAGTTCAATTTCCGTCGGGCAGGCGTGGCAATTATGGCAATATCTCGTCATAGACCACCGTAATCGATTATAGTCGAAGTCAACTTATTGATCAGCGAATGGTCATAATAGTCATCTATATCTATCTGTTTATAATAATAATAAAGCTGAAGAGTATGTTTGTTTGAACGCATCTCTAAAACTACCGGTTGGATTTGAAAAAAATATTTTTGCATGGATAGCCCAGTTATTAAGGAAGGCTCTAGGCTATTTATCATCACTTAAAAGCTTCTTTCGAGCAATAAGGAAAAAAGTAAGAAAGAACGTTCAGTGAAAACAAAGTTATAGTGCGGGCAGATGATGCGATGGAATGCGACGGGGTGGGTCGGGGGTACAAGAAATTTCACGCGGATGAAAGTTTCAGCGCTTGAATTAACCCACTTTTTTTAAAAATAATTAAGGCTTTATTTAACCTCTTTAATCCTCTTTAGACAGACAATTATTATGTTCCCTGGTAAGAATTTAATTAGTTTATCTCTGTATCTGATCCAATCAAAACTACACGACACTAACTCCTGACTCTGTGTGGCAATAAAGTGCCAGATAAAATGGCATATCAAACACTCTATAGTAACGATGTGCCAATTTATTGGGCATACATAGGTTTTACGATCTACGTCTGTGCCCGACTCTGTGGGTAAAGGGTTGCCAGTTCTATGGATTAAGTTTTCATACGTTTTTAAAATGTTTTGAGTAGAATAAAATTATAAATGAGGAGCATTGGTGGCCCAGTGGTAACGGACGCGACTTACGAGTTGAAGTTCGTAGGTTTGAACTCAGTCAAGCATTTTACTTTGTATAAGTTATTTCATCACTACTGCTCTGTGTAGGTATATTTAACTTTAATATAATGCAAAAAAAAAAAAATACATAAGTATACTTTGTTCTTTAAAATCCTTTAGCTTGGCAACACATAGAAACTTCGTAACTAATTTACGACTGTTTGCACAAGGAGTAGGTACAGGCCGTTCAAAATATTTGTCACTCGTTTTTAATGATCTTAGGTGGGTAATAAAACGACCATGAAAAGGTCACATTCGAACATAATAATGTATACTACCGTAAATACTTTTTATGATTTTAGTTCGACAAGCTTGCATTTTTTTTATTGCCTGTAATAAAATATCTAAGGACCATCTGTAGACTAGCCTTTTCCCAACTAAGTTGGGATCGGCTTCCAGTCTGACAGGATGCAGCTGAATACCAGGGGTATACTACGAAGTTACTATTTGGTTCGGTCGGTTCCGATCCTACACTCCTACACTCTTTCGAATATTGACTATGGTCCCGACCCAACTGAGCCGATCCGAACGTTTTTCGCATTTTTCAATAATATTCGGTTCGGCCATGTGTCGTCCGATCCGAACTTCGGAGTAGGCCCCCAGTGTTTTAGATGGAGCGACTGCTTATTAGACCTCCACAACCCAGTTACTGGGTCACACGATACCTCTTTGTTAGACTCTACAACGCCATATGCATCCGCATCATACTGACGTCACGAAAAATCCTGCACCGCTCAAGCAGACTTCACCGCGCAACTAGCATACATATATACAACGTCCCGACATCAATAGTCGATCAGTTGCTCACAAGCCACAGCAACAGTCTGGTCGGAGGACCCTCCTTTTTCTATGGAGGATGACAGAACTTTACACCCTGTTCCTCATGCCTCCAAACGACTGCCAAAGATCTACGAATGACAGCCGGGACCAACGGCTTAACGTGCTTTCCGAGGTACGGAGGGTTTCGTTATGTAATGGATGGTCACCCATCCACAAACCGACCGCGGGAAGTAGCTTAACATTCGATCGACCCGTGCAGCTGTTATTATTTATCCACGAGACCCAACCCCACTTTTTCGTAAACAAAAGTTTTTGAAAAAAGATACTGTTAATAAAAATCACACATGACTATAAATAAAACAAAGTCGGGTTATACATATATACGAGTATATCAACTTTCACACAGTCCACCCTAAACATCTCTGCCTAATCCTGTGGGTATTACAGGCGTGATGTTATGGTGAAAATGTTAGATTCTGTTTGAATGTGATGTATCTTCAGGTTATCGTAACTCCATCTATGTTGTTTTGAATGCTGCTACGAGATCGTCTACTACGCGCTACGCGGCTACGAAATGGTTCCGCGTAGCCCTCGTAGCAAGTTGTCGGTTTTGTTAGTAAAGCGACATCTAGTAAAAGTTACATCAACTAATACGATGGGGACTTTTATCAGCGGAGAAAGGCATATTTTTCCATCAGGTAAAACGATGTTGTATAGATGGCGCCACTCAACTGAATATATAATTGTGGAGAAAGAATAAATTATACTTGGAGTACGCCGCCATCGTGTTCTTTTTATTTGACGGAACCGCGTGCACCGACAGAGGGCGCTTTCCGAACAAAAAAGTGACAAGACACATCAGTAGTACGCCCGTGCGAAGCCGGAGCGGGTCTCTAATATTTTTTGTATGTTTGTTTGTACCGGTTTCACGCTAAAACGGCTAAACGGATTTAGATGAAATTTGGTACATGGATAGACCTGCATTATGATATAGGATACCATGACCTGGATTAAGGTATAGGATACCATGACCTGAATTATGATAGGTAAATTATCTTTATAGAATAATCGACCAATATTGTTTTTATATATTAAGGTTTTACGTTTACATCTTCTAATATATAAAATTCTCGTGTCACAGTTTTCGTTGCCATACTCCTCCGAAACGGCTTGACCGATTTTGATGAAATTTTTTGTGCTTATCCGGTATCTATGAGAATCGGCCAACATCTATTTTTCATCCCCCTAAACAAGAAAAAAAAAAATATTAGGAAATTATTTATATGGCAAAACAACGTTTGCCGGGTCAGCTAGTAATCAATAAATATGACAAATATTAAACGTTGTAGGGAAATATTTTTTTAACTTTTAACAAATATTTACTGTGTTATTGATCTACAAATACGTATACCTTTATACCTTTCTTCTTCTTTCTTTTTAAAAAACGTTGCCCCACACTAGGAATTACTCCTGTATCGTGGGTGCGTTTACAAACATTTAAACTCACATACACAAACAGTCAGACTCGAATCAACTACCTGTAGGCAATACAAATATTTGTTCCGTGCGGGAATCGAACACGCGACAGGCAGCGCAGCAGTCAGCGCAGCAGATTTAGATGGACACATGGGTAGAGCATGATCTGATATGATATAGGATACTTTTTACCCCGATATTCCCACGGGATCAAGACTTATGCGGGTGAAACAACGGGGCGCAGCTATAGTAAGTAAATAAAATAAAATATTTATTATTTAGTGAACGGCTTAAGTGCGCCTTCGTAAAACGAAATGCGTTCCTTAATTCGCATGCCAACACCGAGTAGAGTGTATCTTTTGACACCTGACTGACATTGACAGGGGGGCGTTGTTGAAACAACGTGAAATTGTATTGGAAATACAAGATGGCGTCGTTAGTTCCGTTCTTGGCCACACGCCAAAAGATCCTTTCACAGTTGTAATTTAGACAAAAAAAATAACACCTTAGGAGAACATAACTACCTACGAGGTGGCAGGGACATCGACGTGCAACCTGTTACCATGGATTCAGTACATGCGTTGAAAAAAAAAATTGCTTTTCCATACATTTTGATCGGGTAGGTATTGCATTTTTCTATTAACACGTTCAGTGCCGGGAGCCCTCCTGGAGGGCTCACTCAAATCCCATATGGGATGCCGGGAGCCCTCGCGGAGGGCTCATATTAAATGTACGTTTTTCTTAGCGAATACAGCATTATAAACTATGAAAATAAAATTAGTCGTATATTTTAACAAGATTTATCAGTATACTCGTTGGTTTTCAAATACCAGCATTTTTATTTTCAAAAATAATTGGGAGCTATGATGCCCGTATTTCAGGGGTGCTCAACCATTTTGCGGTTACAAATATTCACTAAAAATAAAAATCTTTATTTTGAGATTATAAATTACGAGGAAGAGTTTAAAAATAGAAGCTTTTTAGGGTTCCGTATCAAAATGGTAAAAAAGAACACCCATGGTGCGACTTCGTTTGTCTGTCTGTCCGTTCTTTTGTAACAGCTGCTTATTTCACGAACTACTAATGCTATAGACTTGAAATTTGGAATAAATATAAATAATGCTTGTCAATGTTTATAGCAAGTGAATGAATTGAAAAAATATTACGATGCCTTTACCTACTTTGCATTTTTTTTTAAATCTGCAAAAATCTTTAACATGCATAGGCAGGTACTTACAAAATCGCAAAAAGATTAAATTCAAAAGTAACATAAGCGTTTTCCCTCGTTATGACACACTGCTTTAATTAAATAAAAACATGCATTCCTCTTACTAAATTGTTGTAACTCATTACTGTGTTCAAACATTTAAATAAAAATACAATAAATAAACGCCCAAATCCAACAGTCCATAGACAATGTACGACCACTAGAAATTATCAGTGCTAAGGCCCAAAAAATGCACTTTTTTTTTAAATCAATTTGCAGCTCTGTTAGGTCGTTTGGTTGATCACAGTATGATACGCGGTTGAAATGATAAGTACCTACTAGGTTATTTGCTGAATAATAATAATAATAATAATTAATAATATAATCATCATTAATATATTACAATGTCTCTTAAGTTTTATTTGTTTGGAAATATTATGACTATTCTGTAAAAACATAACGTTTTCCAGCAAATTTTAATATCTCGTAAATTGATAAAAATATGTTAATAATTTCTGCTAATTTGGTTCGATTTTCCGCTATCCAATCACAGCGTCTACATTTAATTTCAAAACGATAGTACCTAGTGTCTCAACAATTTTGGACACAGCATCAGCTCATCTCTAATTAATTGTATTATCTTCGGAACGCAACAATACTTACTGTATTCGAAGTAACATGAATGAAAGACAAAGATCGGAAGGCCAGTTCTCGTAATTTAAAACTTTCAAAATCTAGTCGCAGTCTCATCTCGGCAACATACAAATGTCAAAAATTTGTCAAATGTAGGAAAATTATAAGTATTTTTTTGACAGATTGAGACTGAGATCAGACTGTGAACGTTCTTAAAATTGCGCGAATTGCCCATACTTTGCTACATACGCGTCGTTTGGTATGAATTTTTGTCCTCTATGATTTCTGACAGCAATCACCTACATCATATTTATTCCGGCAGAATAACTCATCGTATTAAGGTCAGCAGAAAAAAAAAACGTGTTGGAAAGAGCCAGTATTTTGCATACAGCCTTCTTACACATAGCATTTTTGTGGTGTATATTTTGTTTTCAAATTTAATGTCCCCGTTGAAATATGCAATGCAATTGCAATAAAAAAGCTTTAAAAATATATGTAAAAAAATTGCGTTAAATAAACGGCTATCTCAAAAGACTAGGATCATAATTCGTAAAAATGAAAATTTAGTGGAAATATATTTGAAATTCGAATTTCTCGTTCCCGCGATTTATTTTACCTATTGCTGCTTTTGTATAACTGTTCATGTTCAAATCATGAGCGGCAAGTATTTATGTAACGTTAATAAGCTGTTACAAAATAATTACGTTTTGTTTACATAAAAATCTACTAATATTGCATAATGTAATTGTTTGTTGTTCTTATTCAATACAATAAAAAATTATTACATTGCGTGAAAATTTCAGAAAGGTTGGACACCCCTGTCTCGGGATCAAAGCGAGCGATTACACTTTTTCTTAATTTTTTAATATTTCAATATTTCACGTCTCCACCCCACTAGTACATGTAAATACCCCCAGGGATACTAAATATAGCAATAATAAATTGTAAAAACACTATTTTTAACCGACTTCTAAAAAAGGAGGAGGTTCTCAATTCGGATGTTTGTATTTTTTTTTTTTTTTTTTTTATGTTTGTTCGCGCATTACTCCGTCGCTTGCCAACCGATTTGAAAAATTCTTTTTTTGTTGGAAAGGGTATACTTCCCAAATGGTCCCATAGAAATTTCATCGAAAACGGTTTAGTAGTTTGGTTTTTAAACCAAAATTACTGGTAAAAATTACAACTAAAAAGTGAAAAATAAAAACTTTTTTGCAAAAAAAAACAACCGACTTCCAAAAACGACACTACAAAGTGAAAGATAACTTTAATTTCGGAAGTCGGTGGCAAACAACGAAAATGCGAACCCAACGACACCGACTTCCGAAATTAAAGTTATCTTTCACTTTGTAGTGTCGTTTTTGGAAGTCGGTTGTTTTTACTTCGTTTTGCAGTGTTTTATAATACGGTTTCTAACCTAATGCCGACGACCCTCCTCGAGGGTTCCCTTTAGCGCAAACGTAATGCCGGTGACCCCCCTGGAGGGTCCACTTGCAACATGTATGGCGGCATCCAGCATGAGCTCTATGAAAAGTGGGTGGAGTCGAAAGTGTTAAACAGCAGATTATTTTTGATAACCGACGAAAAATTTCAACACCAGTAAAGAATATGTTCTGAATTCATGGTTACAGTTTGCGCATCGATGTCCCTGCCACTCTATATAGTGACCTTGATGGAGATGTCCTTAAGAAATGTCAGGTCCGTAGTACTCGCAACCGGCGAAGGAAAAGTAGCGTGTAAAGATCGTAGCAGGCGGTGTTCTGCAGTTTCTGTCTACCCCCAATGGAAGAAGGCGTGTGTTTATGTATGTGTTTGTGTGTAAATTAACACGACGCACTCAGAGACGTCACTTAAAATTAATCAACCATTAACTTTGATTAACCACCATAATATCTTGGCATAATGTCAACCAGACTGACTGTCATAAGTTTGACTGACAGCATTCTTAAAGTGAATAAAATTATTGATTAATTTTAAGTAACGACTCTAAGTTAAATAGGTATGTGCCTGAAATAAAGATGAATAAATAAATAGTAATAGAGCAGTAGTGGTTCAGTGGCAACGACCCCGACTTACGAATTGTAAGGTCTTGGGTTCGGTGAAGGAAAACACCGGGAGGAAACCGGTACGTAATAGAACCAAAAATTCGAAGACATGTGACATCTACCAACCCGCATTGGGCCCGCGTGGTAGATTTTAGCCCACTCTCTTTTGAAGAGAGGCCTGTGTGCTGAGAAATATATGCCCCTACTTTAGTGTTGGCGTTCGAGTACGGTGTGTAAATGTGTTTTTATTTGTGATTCAGCTTTGATGAAATTATTTGCTGTTTTAGAAACTGAATGTTTCTAAAATACCCACAGTTTAGATATCTTTAAATAACTATGAAAATGCTACAATAATCGGACTCAGAACTAGCCCTCGTTAAAATTGCATCAGTTGTGACGGCGGGGCTACCGCAAACTGGCCCGAATTTAGAGCGTCTGCATTTACAATATATTTGGGTTACAATTTAGCATTGTTATTTTAGTTTAAGTTTAGGTATGTACACTAAAATAAAACCCTCACAATGTAAAATAAACCGCGACATTACCTTTATTCTTAGGGCTGATTTTACCAAAGGATCTTTTTTCCGTGAAATAAAATTGACGTCTGACAGTTTCAGTATGGTAGAACTGTCAAAATTTTAAAATTGATTCTCAGGATAGATAGGACTTATTCTAGGTATAAAAGTTAACGTGCAGCTGACAGGACACGATAGTAAGTGTCCCATCGTTTGCACCGCATTACACCACATTTACATTCCAAGGCGGAGTTGTCTATGAATCTCCACCTGCAGTGCGATTCTGTACTCATCTCACCGTGCAAACTTAGGTGAAGTGAGCGTGGAGTGAGCTGTCATTCCAAATAATGCTAGGGATTGACACTACTGACAACTCTCATCAAGCTCACTTCACTTGAGTTTTCACGGTGAGATTTTTACAGAATCGACCGGCTGAACAGGTTTTCCTTGCAATGGCCAACCTGGGTCCGGAGTCTGTTTAAAGACTTCCAGGTTATCCCAGGTACCTAACTCATGCAATTAATATAGGTAGGTAAATATTTTTTAAATATTTAATTTCATTTCAAATTTATGTGTTTTATTTTTAACTTAGAGGTTCTAAGTTAAAAATTCATTGGCATGTTGTGTGAAATAGTAAGAGTTATATTACTTGAAAGGGGCCAAATACGACGGCTGAAAGATGACGCCTAAAAGAGTAGTATGGAATCCCAAGTAAAATACCTTTTATTAATTGTTATCTCCTGAAGGCCGCAGGAATCCGTTGGATGCGAGAAGCACAGAACTGGTCGATGTGGCGGTGCTTAGAGGACGCCTATGTCCAGGTGTGGACATCTTTCGGCTGGAATGATGATGGTGAAATAAACTAAGAAAAGAGCAGGACTAAAATAATTCTAAATACGTAATAGGAAACGCTGAAAAAATGAAAACTAAAATAAATAAAATATTTTTCTCTTCTTGTTCTCACACACTATTGTCTACATTTCTTTTTTACTTCTCCTTTCGCAGGTCTGCTGGAAGAAATTTCTTAAGAAATAAGCAGTACCTTTTGTACTCAAAATCTTTGTACTCAGTAAAATTCATAGGGATATGACATAATTATTTATGTCATATCCCTATGTATTTTACCGTGTGTATATAAATAATAAAATAAAATAAATAATTAATAAATAAAACTTCATTATCATCCAATGGCAGTACTGTAGCATCGGGGGGGTGGGGGTGCTAAATGTACCAAGATTAATGAATAAAATACTATTTACTTTTATAAAGCGTAATTATTAATATCTTTAAATGAATAACATCTTTTTTAATAATATTACAAACGCGAAAGTTTTTGAGGATAGACGTTTGTAACTATTTTACGCAAAAACTACTGAACGAATTTGGCACACAGATAACCAGGACCAGGATTAACATATAGGATAGTTTTCATCCCAATATTCCCACTGGATTGAAACTTATGCGGATGAAGCCGCGGGCTGCTGCTGGTTTTTTATATATTTTATTCCTTTGGATTGGCAGCCAATCTGATCAAAATGTTTGTCTCGTATTTCTTGCCAATATCTTTTAACGGACTCGCGGAGGTCGCATGTAAGCACCAACCCACCCTGTCCACTAAGTAAATCGTTTTTTGAATGATGGAACTAGTGATTGCAGCAACACACAATACATTGATTGATACACGTACGGTATTATAATGTCTGTAAGAAGCCATAAATAAGATAACTCAATAAGATAAGGCAGTTTATATATTTATTTTATTACGCATTTTAAAGTTAACTTTTACGTACTTAATCTGGAATAGTTACGTTATAAGACAGCTGTCAAAAAACGGTTGACCTAATGAACAGGGTAGGCTATAATCTCTACAGTACATACGTGCAACAACGGGAAGGGGTTCCCGATGACGTCACTACGAAATGCCGCCATATTTCACCACGTGATTATCACTCCACACACGTACACATTCCAATTTAGCCGCTGTACGTACTTTATCGGCTGTTTTATTTGTGTTCGTTGCGGGAGCGCGATGATGAATTTTGAAGAGGACGATGAAGGGATAAATTAGCAAAATGACAATAAATTGTCCAGTTGAATTTCAGTCAATTTATTTTATTTTATTAAGCGCCCCGCGCTTTCACCCGCATAAGTTTCGATCCCGTAGGAATATCAGGATAAAAAGTATCCTATGTGTTAGTCCTGGTTATAAACTATCTGTGTGCCAATATTCATCCAAATCCGTTCAGTAGCTTTTGCGTGAAAGAGTAACAAACATCTATCCATCCATACAAACTTTCACGTTTATAATATTAGTAGGATTTAGGGATAACAAACAGTAGTGTTATAATAAGTAAACATTTTGGTTAGAACTGTGGTTATATTAAGTATATTTATAGGTCAGAGCAGTGGTGGCCAAGTGGTGGCGACCGCGACTTACGAGCTGTAGGTCATAGGTTCGAACCCAGGCAGGCGCTTTACTTTGTGTAAATTATTTCTTCACCACTGCTCTCAAAACGGCGAAGGAAAACATCGTGAGGAAACCGGCATGTCCCAGAACCAAAAATTCGAAGACATGTGACATCTACCAACCCGCATTGGTGGCCCGCGTGGTTGATTATAGCCCACTCCCTCTAGAAGAGAGGAGGCCTGTGTCCCAGCAGTGGAATCAATTTAGCCTGATTATGAGGTTAGAACTTATTAATAGAGGTAACAAATACACTACTCACAACGTTATCCACATATTTCTAAACAGATTCACTAGTGGCTTTTGAGTTTATCTGGACATTACTAACACCGGTGTAGGAAAACACCGAGAAGAAACCTGCCGCTCTATTCTGTATGCATCGTGAAAACTTGGGTGAAGTGAGCTTGAGTGAGTTGTCATTCCATCCGATAGTAGGGTTTGACATTATTGACAGCAAGTGGGAAGACGTAAGTCCAACCTGGCAAAGTGGCTACCTTGCCGGAACGGCAGTAGGGTGTGATTGTGGAGCTATGTCACAAACCATGCTCCACCTCCTCTTATCCTGACCTCTATGTCCCAAAAAATGCAGTCAAAGTGACCTCCGCGCTGCCACCGACAACGCCGTGAAAGTGGCAAAGTTCTGGGAAGAATTAAAACACAGTCGTTGCAGGGACACGAAGAAGAAAACGGTGAGATCTTTACAAAATAGCACTGCTGGACTTGTAGTTAATATAAGTCTGAAATGGTCAACCCGTCTTGAACATAGTCATTTATTTCAAAACAATATACATTGTGTAGAAATTTTACTAAAGATAAGATGTCATTTAATAATCTTTAAGAGGAATAAATACAATAATAAAAATAAAAACACATAATAAAAAATAAAAATAAACAATAAGTGTAAAAATTTCAGAATAATAGTCAACCATGCCATTTAAAATGAAGATAAGATAAGATAAGATAAGTCTTTATTTGCTTTAAACATGGTATAAAGGTGTTAAAGATGTATAATGTCCACATGTTTAGCTATACACAAATTGTATCAATTGCATGCAAAATAATTTATAGGCACAATTTTATAATAAAAATAAACATTCGATTTCGATCAATTCGTCATATACACACATTTGCATTAATTCAATTCAATTAATAATAATAATAATAATACCTGTAGAAAATATGTTATATTTACATGTTAAGGAAATCTTTAATGTCATTAAAGTTATGTCCATTCAGCCATTTATATAATTTGCTTTTAAATGAGTTCGTATTATTTAGTAATTTTAGTTCGTTTGGAATTTTATTGTATATACGCACACACATAACAAGGCAGCTTTTAGCGTACTTGGCTGACTTAGGATTATCCTTTAATAAAAGTCTGTGTGGATCCCTTGTTGGCCGAGTGATTACTTCATACGCTTTATTGAACAATCCCTTATTACAGTACACATATTTACAGGTTTCGTAAATGTAAAGTGAGGGAAGTGGTAATAAACCTAGCTTTTTAAAAAACGGTTCGCAGGACTCATCGGGTTTAAGTCCACAAATGGCCCTGACGCATTTTTTTTGTGCAATAAATGCTCTATCTTTATCTGTACTGTTTCCCCATATAATGAGCCCATAGCGTAAAATGGATTCTATATATCGATACCTCCTAAGTATAATGAGTCAACTGACATTATAGTTATTTTATAGGAGAGTGATTTGAAGGCAAATTGTTTATATTTTAATGAAATCAAATTAATTCGAAATAAAGTAAATGTTTTTTTAATAAAAATTGTAAGCTCTTCCTTTGGTATAAAATGATTTTGCTGATTTTTGTTTTTAAATGACATTTTATGTACATGACTTGGTATACGCCGGCGGGACTCAATAGTGAAATGGTTTAACTACCAGTTATATTCATGTACGTTGTCCATCAAAATCCATCGTTTACACCAAAATCACATGAAATAGATTGTCATTTTATTAATATAATTTTCCTTTTGTTTGTTTCCGGGGTTTTCTGTCTCACTTAATAATAAAAAATGTTGAAATTATATCACTTGACTCATTATACTAGGAAAGTACTTAGCAATGTTAACATTTGAAACCTCAACGTATACTGGACCAATGTAATTTACCGAAGTTTTTTATTAGTATTTTTTTTGTAATACCTTACGATATGTGGGATTAATAAAAGCTAGGAAGAAGAACAAGAATCATGAACCAATAACAACTCATTTTGAAGAATCAAAATGTATTTTTCGCCATAATTAAGTAGGAATATCTTTTTAACATAATAGCTTTACGCTACAACGTAAAAAAATCACTACCTATTAAAAAAAATATCAATGTTCCATCATTAATGTTTCATAAAAAACAACAAACAATCAATCATAATAAAAACTAAAACTGGTACTTCTTTAGTAGTTCAATAAAAATAATAAGAACTAAAAATGGTAACTTACGTTAAACAATAATAAAAATTATAGAAATTAATAACGTAACAGTCAACAGGCATTTCTAATGCTCAAAAAATAGTTATAAGGTTTAACAAATTAGAAATCAGTCAGAATCGCTGTCGTTAGATCCGTTAGAATTAGTTGAAATCAATTAATTTATTCAAAGTCAAAGTCAAAGTCCATTTATTTGTCAGAATATTGTTACAGAGTTGTTACATAATTTTAAAAGTTCATAATATTCTCCCGTTTCCGGCGTACAAATACATTTTCAGGGTTTTGGTTATATATAACATAGAATTAAATATTAGGTAAATTAGAATAACATACAAATTGAAAATTAGTCAAATATTAGGAATGGAAATGTCAAAAAGATTAAATTAAGTCAAAGAGATAATAAGAACAGAATATAATGATTCTAATATTTAAGTCAACTTTTCATTTCATTCATAAAATCATTAGTCGAGTAATAGCATTTACATAATAAATAATCGAATAGTTTAGATTTAAATGTCCTAAAGTTAAGAGTTTTAAAACAGTCTGGTAGTTTATTATAAACTTTGGTCGCCATACAAAATATATTATTCGAAAATAGTTTATTATTTCGTCGAGGTACACGAAGCATGTGGACTTTGCGGCTGCGACTATTAAAAAAAAAAATGAAATTCCTATTTTTCACTATAATTAAGTACGAATTTCTTTTAACATAGTAGCCTTACTAAAAGCTACAAGTAAAAACAAATCAACATTTAACAAATTATCAATGTATGGAACATTGATAATTTGTTAAATGTTGATTTGTTACCATTTTTAGTTCTTATTATTTTTATTGACTTACTAAAGAAGTACCTGTTTTTGTTTTTATTATGATTGATTGTTTGTTGTTTTTTATGAAACTTTAATGATGGAACATTGATATTTTTTTTAATAGTGATTTGTTTACGTTGTAGCTTTTAGTAAAGCTATTATGTTAAAAAGATATTCCTACTTAATTATGGCGAAAAATACATTTTGATTCTTCAAAATGGTAACTTACGTTAAACAATATTAATAGAAATTAATAACACAACAATCTAGGCATTTCTAATGCTCAAAAATATAAGGTTTAACAAATTAGAGATCAGTCAGAATCGCTGTCGTTACTGAGCCGCAATAAACTTGTATCATACTTGTATCGATGCGTCCCCCCTCACGCCCCGCGTACACTGGTTCAAAGTTATTTAGATCAGTTTACAATGTACGATTTTAACTGATGTTGAAATTGATTTAGTATACGTGAAATTATCTCGGTAATTATTGTTCTTTTTTATTTTTTTTTAACACAAACTTTAAGATCACGATTTATCATGTACGTTTATATAAAAATATAAAAATACCTAAATTTGTTAGTTGACTCAGTATACTTAGGAGGTATCGATATGCGTGGTAGGTAGTTATTGCCGTTTTTCTATTTATCACGTTCTTCACTTGTCTGAGAGCGTAAGCAAATTTATTGATCCTATTGCACAAATTGTCTACATGTACTTTCCAATTTAAGTCTTGATCTATGAGGATACCCAAGAATTTGGTTTGTGTAACTTCTTTCAGTCTATCAACGTTAAGTTTAAAATTGTATTTAGCATGTTTAGATTTATTAAATTGTATAAAATTAGATTTGTCTAAGTTGATTTTTAATTTATTTGTCCGTAGCCATTCTAAAATATTGTCAATAGTATTATTAATGTCAATTTCATGATCAGATATTGATTTATACTTCTTATCAGACGTCACAATTATTGAAATGTCATCTGCAAATAATATACATTTATGATTAGTCACTCGTGTTATGTCATTTATATATAAAATAAATAAAATTGGTCCTAAGACACTCCCTTGAGGGACACCGCATTTGTTTTCCCTGGAGTCAGAAGAAAACGAAGAAAGTAAGTTTTCATGCACTTTATCTATAAGAACGTATTGTTTCCGGTCACGTAGATAAGACGAAATCCACTGCAATGCTAGTCCTCTTATACCAATAATCTAACTTTTTTAATAAAACGTCATGTGCTACAAAGTCGAAAGCTTCTGATAGATCGAAAAAAAGCCCTGTTGTTAAGTGAGTATCATTTAGATTAGTCAGGACATTGCTCAAAAGGGAAAATATTGCCTGTGTTGTCGACTTGTGCTTTTGAAATCCAAACTGTTCTTTTGCTATAATGTTATATTTGCTACAAAAGTTGACAAGTCTATTGAGCATACATTTTTCAAATACTTTTGACAAAATTGGAATAAGAGTAATCGGACGGTAGTTTTTCACGTCATTTTTATTGTTTTTTTTTGTAAAGTGGCTTCACAACTGATAATTTTAAGGCATCAGGAAAAGTACCTGATGAAAATGAGAGGTTGATTAAATAAGTCAATATGGAAATTAGCTCATTCTTACAGGCTTTAATGATTTTTGTGCTAATTCCATCATAACCTTCGGAGTTAGTATTATTTAAAGCAATAATCTCCTTTTTAACTTCATCTTCAGTCATGGAACTAAGAAACATGGAATTTGGAATTGACGCTGTACTAGAGTCATTAAGTAAATTATTAGTTCCTAAGGTATTTGTCGAGTCAATAAAATAATTATTAAAAGCGTTCGCTATGTCAGTGGGATTAGTCAGTATCTGCTTATCTAATTGTAGTTCAGAAATCTCATTGTCACATTTCGTATTCCCAATTTCGTGATTAATGACAGACCACGTTGCTCTACATTTGTTTTGGCTTTTTTCAATGAAATTAATATTAGAATTCATTTTGGATTTAGTAATGCACTTATCCAGTATATTTGAATATTTTTTATATTTTGTTTTAAACATTACAGTTTTATTTTTGTAGTAAAGATATCGTAGAGATCGTTTAGTTTTACAACTATTCCTTAGACCTTTACTTATCCATTTTTGTTTGTACGTGTTAGAGTTATTAATCTTTACTTTAATTTTTGGGAAGCATAAGTTATATAAGAGACATAACAAGTCATTAAATTTATTAAAAGCCTTATTTGGGTCAGTTTCTAGGTGTACTTCAGACCACGATAAACTTTCGAGATATTTTGTGAATTTTTTTATATTTTCGTTACAGTAGTATTTCTTATAAATGTAGTATGATTTGGACTTCGAACTTTGCTCTTTTACTGGAAAGTCTAACAATTGGGCAGTGTCGTGGTCAGATAAATAAAGAGGCAAAACATCTGTTGATGTTGTCTTTATATTACTTAGTATATGGTCTATACAAGCGTCTTTACGTGTGGGAATCTGAATATGTATTTGGAGATTGTTGGTATTGCATAAATCTTTTAAATAAGTAGTCACTTGGCCTGGTTTTAGGGTATTTATATTAAAATCACCAGCAATTACAATTTTTGTGCTTGGCCCATATTTCTTATGTGTTTCATTCATAAATTGGTCGAGCTTATTCAAAAATACCTTGGGGTCAGACTTTGGCGTTCTATATGTACATACTATTAATAATTTGTGCCACGGGATTTCAATGCCACAGGCTTCAAATGATTTTGGCGTTGAATATTTTTTTATGTAAGCAAGTTCCTTGTATATAATACCCTGTTTGGCAAGGATACAGGTTCCCCCTCTCCGTTTGTCTCTACTAAATGCAGTTGCTAAAATATAGTTATTTAATTTTAAGTATTTTTCATTACCGGCACGCATAAAGGTTTCAGAGAAACATAAAATATCTGGTTCTTTATTGACGTCTTGTAATTCTAGTAGTGTTAGTTCTAGTATTTCCTGTTTTGATAAGATGCTAGCGATATTTTGATGAAATATCTTAAAAGTCTTGGATTTGCTAAAATTTTTCACGAAAAAGCTGTTTCCTGTCTACAACCTTAAAATAGTGTGGTATTGTACCTATTTTTGTAGAAGAGGGATTTTTTACATCCATGAATTCCATTCAATAAAATAATATCCAGAATGATAATATTACGATTGTCGCTTATGTGTCGTTGTGCAAGTTACAGGCATGTGGATTCCGGGCTTAAAAGGTAGACAGTCTTGACTACTACGTAACACACAGATAAAGCGCCATAGCTACTAAGTATCATTTCATTTTTCCAAAGTTAACTCGGAATTATAAAAACACCTCCTCGTGGCTTGTCTAAGCTACCGGAGCGTGAAGTGACAGCGAAATGGCAGTTGTAGCACAAATGCCAACAATTACCGGCTAGCTACTGGCACGTCGCCATGGCTACGGGCGTGCCAAAACCTGGCACAACGCTCTGTTAATGCCATTTGAGCGTTTATTTTGTGCTAAATTGTGGTTTATATAGTTGGAGTATGTTTGCCATTCATGGATTGTGAAAGATGAAGAAAGGAGAGTGATATTGTACTTCGTTGTGAATGAGAACCAACAGCTATAATGTAAGGATAAAAAATGTATATGAGACATAAAGCCTATTACAGGTTCTCACGGGTAGAAACTGAAAATGTAAAAGAAATCTTAGGATCAGTAACGTTGGAACGTTCTCTGAGACTAAGGTTTCTTGGGATAATATCTAAACCCCAAAGTACAGGACTTCTTACACCTATCATCATTTCACAGCCTTTTCTTTGGGTCGACTTCCAGCCTAACGGGATGCAGCTGAATACTAATATCTTACATGGAGCGGCTGCCTATCGGATCTGCACAACCCACTTACCGGCTTTACACCCCTTGGTAAGACTGGTTGTCAGACTTTCGGGCTTTGACTACCCTAGGTAGCAATTATTCTCGGTTGTGTAAACGTGTGACAAGATACGTGATGCAACATGGAAGGTGGGCAGCGTCTCTCCACAGACAACGGTCTGGGGAGAGACGCCACATACGCAACGGAGATCTAGAACATAGTATACAATGCAAACGCCACTTCCCTATCTTTTCATGTGATTATTACTCCAAAACAACTAGAGTAGTTTTATTTTTCTGCCTGCCTGTACGAATCCTCATAAAAATAAGCATTATAAAAAATCATCACTATACCCTGTTCGTGTGATTATTACTCCAAAACAACCGGAGTAGTTTTATTTTTCTGCCTGCCTGTACGAATACATAAAAAATAAGCATTATAAAAATTCATCACTATACCCTGTACAGTAGGTTAACCATTTTTTGACAGCTGCCTTAGAACATAACTATTGCAGATTACGTAAGAGTTAACTTTAAAATGCGTAATAAAATAAATATAGAAACTGCCTTATCTTATTGAATTATCTTATTTATGACTTCTTATAAACATTATAATACCGTATGTGTATCAGTTTTGTCAAAAAAATAAATATAATTGTTATGCGTATTCCATCTGTCAAAATACGGTTTACCTAATGGACATATACACATCCGACATTTGGCATTCCGTTGCATTGTCGTAAAATAAAAGCACATGCCAAAATCAGTTAGTATTTTATTTATTTATTTATTTATTTATTTATTTATTTAAGGACTTTGGAAGACTTACAGCTAAATACAATAGTGATAAATAACAGTATGATAGTCTGACAGCCAATTACAGGTCTTCACGTCTAGAGCTTGTCTGGTGTAAAAGTACTGTGGAACAAAAAATACACACTGCAAATATTGCCAAAAAAAAAACATACACAATTTCAAGTAGATCATCACCTAAAATATGTAAAAACTAATATAATATAATATAATTGCGGCGGGTTATTTCCCATCAAACAAAGATGTTAAAAATTCAATTTAAAAAGAAAACAAATTCTGAATAATTCAATCTTTAAAAAAATTCGTAGCTAAACACTTTTTTGCCGAGGTCACACTCGTTTTAAAAAGGTCAAAGTCGAACTGCTTGCACACCTTATTAAAATACCCACTTACACGCACAACGTACGAATTTTGTCTGTAGTTAGTAGTTGCAAATGGCACCCGTAATGGTGGATTGAACCGTTTGGATTTGCTTGGAACGTTGAAGTAGAAAGTTGACAAAATATCAGAACAATTTATGTCACCTCGAACCGTCTTCAACAAAAATACACAGTCAGAGATCTCACGTCGATTACTCAATGGTAAGATATGATATTTTTTACAGAGATTGAGATAGTTAACTGACTGGTACGGTACCCTCTGGTGAAAGCATAAAAACTTTATAAATCTTTTTTGTACGCGCTCAATACGATCAATATATTTGTGATAGCATGGACTCCATATTTCAGATGCGTATTCCAAATGGCTTCTAACAAAGGTGCAGTATAGTATTTTTAACGTTTTAGCTTGCGAGAAGCACTTGGACAACCTCATTATGAAACCAAGGGATTTTGAGGCTTTAGCGACGATGGTTTCAACATGCTTATCAAAAATAAGTTTGGAATCGTGATGAACCCCCAGATCACGAATAGTACTACATCTAGGTAATATATGGCCTCCAAGAGTATATGTTGTGGCTAGGACTGACCGTCCACGGGAATACGTTACAACTGAGCATTTTTTGGGATTGAGATGTAGCTTACTTTTTTGGCAGTATACTTCAAGACACTGTAAGTCAGTTTGAAATGCCGTCATGTCCGCTGTCGACGATATGGTAGTGTAAATTTTCATATCGTCGGCAAAGCACAATAATTTGGATGAGGTCAGACAGGAGTCGATGTCGTTTACATAGACGATAAATAATAACGGACCGAGCAACGAACCTTGGGGGACTCCGCTGGGGACTAAAACCCAGCTAGATATATAGTTATTCAGTACCACAGCTTGTGACCTGTTTTCTATGTAAGAGGAAAACCATCTGAGTAAGTCCCCGCGTATACCGATGCCCTCTAACTTCCGTAATAGGATGACGTGGTCGATTCGGTCAAAACACTTACTATAATCTGTGTAGACAACGTCGACTTGTTTACCGTGGTCCATTGCGTCGGTGATGTAGTTATTAAGCAAAATAAGATTGGTGACAGTGGATCTACCTTTAAGAAAGCCGTGTTGGAAGGGACTAAACGACTGTTCTAGAGCAGAATAGACCTGGTTATAAATAATCCTTTCGAAAACCTTGGCAATGATACACAATTTGGATATCGGTCTATAATTAGCAATGTCTGTTTTAGCTCCTTTCTTATGTACAGGTGTTATAAACGCTGATTTCCAAAGTTTAGGGACCACACATGCATCTAAAGATTTTTTAAATAGAATTGAAATAGGAAGTGCAATAGACGCAGCGCAGCGTACGAGAAGCTTCGATGAGATATTATCTGGGCCTGGTGCTTTCGATGTATCTAATTTTTTAAGCAAGTTGTCTATGTCTTTAGTATTCACCGTGATACGACTTATATCAGACGACAGGTTTGAGGATTCAGTATAAGAACAAGAAGAGGAACTTGAGCTACCACCATGAATAAGGTTGGGATCTAAAAATGTGGAGTGAAAATAAGTTGAAAATGCCTCACATATTGATTCCCCGGTACGCAGTGTTTCGTTGTTAAAATTGAACGTGCTCGGGATTGCATTTATATTATGACGCTTTTTAACAAAAGTCCAAAACTGTTTCGGGTTATTTTTAATAGATGCTTCGGTAAGTTTCATATAATTTGCGTAACATTGACTTTCTAATATTCTTACCCTATCACGAAGAAGTTTAAATGTTAGTTCGTCAGCTTTATTGCCGTAGGTTTTATGTTTTTTAAAGTATTTATATTTCTCTTTTATTGTTCCTATCAATGAGGAACTGTACCAGGTCGGATATGATTTGTTACGACAAAGTTTCGAGGGAATATATTTCGACTGAAGATTATGGATAACGTTATTGAAAAAACTCACGGAATCGTCAGCTGACCTTACTGAGAACTCACTTTCCCAGTCGGTATTACTAATTTCACGGTTAATGGATTCGTAATCACCCTTATCATATAAAAATTGTATACGTGACGCACACTCAAGGAGAGGTGTTTCGACAAGATCCATTGTAATTAACAAAGCTGGGTGATAATCATCGATTGGTACTAGTGGGCTTAAACTTTCTGTCACATTGACTTCCTGGTTCGAGAGGACTAAGTCGAGTATTTTACCGTATCTGTTAGTCACACCATTATATTGACCAAGGTCAAGTGTACATAACTCATCCCCAAGTAGCACTTCATCAATACTCTTAAGATTAGATGAGACGAACGATATATTATTGTCAGATGGGACCCAACTTATTCCGCTCATATTGAAATCCCCTATAATAAGAAATCTATCAGAAGCATTGCCAATCACAGATCGATTTAATGTCGAAAGAAAGTTCTTCAACTGTGAAGAAAAGGAAAGACCTAGATTTTGTTTACATAAATAAATCCCACAGAGATGTAAGTTAAAATAGCTACGCGTATTCGAATTTTTTAAGTGTATGCTTATCCAGAGATCTTCAGCTGTAGAATGAAAATTTTGTTGAGATGTTACTGATAATTCTCGACGAGCAGCTATTAGAACTCCTCCACCACGTGATTGTCCAGTCAGAACGTAGTCCCGATCCCGTCGCCACACAATATACCTTTCATCAAAAAATTCCGAGTTCAAAATACCATCCAATAACCAAGTCTCAGTGAGAATAATAACATCAAATGAGCTGGCTACCATTTGACGATAGAAAGTATCGGTTTTGGTTCGTAGACCACGAACGTTCTGATAAAATATGTTTAAACCAGACAAATTAATATTAACGTTAGTAGCCATCACACAAAAAATCAACATCAGAATATGAATCAGTGAAATAGACCACAATAACAGATATCATAGAAATATTAACAAAATCAGGGTAGTAGGAGAATAAATCTGCTTGAAGTAGGCAATCGACGACTATTAATAATGGAGTGCAAGAATTGTTCGACATTGAGTGGTAAACAACTGTGTGAGCAGGCAAGCAGTAATGAGTAGTACGTGCAAGCAAGAGCGAGCAAGGCATATTATTTTGTACTGTGACTTTAAAATGAACGGCGCGATAAGAAAAACAAAGGATTTTTTTTACCGAACAAAAGAGAGGTGACGGGCTAATTAGTGCGGCAGAGGTGCTAAACAATTTGTAACAGCTTAGTAAAAGAACATGAAATATAATAAACCGATAAAACAGGTAAGACTGTATACGGTATAGGTGGCGTATTATGCGATTCTGTTTAAATCCGATTCCTTCCTGACTATGAGAACTTTGGAGTTGGTGTTTTTGAGTACGTGAATTTTTCCGTGTTTCACCCAAATGAACTCGTAGTTCTTATCTTTGGCGATGGTTTTAACTTTACTTAGCAGCTTCTTGTATTCTACACTAAGGTGGTCATTAACATATACACGCTGGGAAGTGCCTTGGAACCCGATATCAGAGGTGCATAAATTTTTTTCTGCTCGTGCTGCCGCTATAAAATCTTCTTTGACGTATCTGTTCATGAAACTCACTATAATAAGTTTATCGTTGGAGTTGAAAATGGGCACCCTCGAAATGTAGTTGATCAGTGTTTTGGGGCAGCTATAGTTTACTTTGTGACCAATGGCTTCAATAATCGTGAATAAATTCTCATCCTTTCTCACAGGAACTCCCTTGATTTCAACATTATTTAATCGAGACCGCTGATCATTTGATGAGAGTTCGAACTTCACTTTTGACAAGTCTGTCTGCAAGTCATTTATAGTCAACTGCATCTTCTCAAGTTCAGATACTTTGGTTTCAACTTCAGCAATCCTCGCATCAAATTCATCGAGTTTGGCATTAGTACCTTGACATGTTGACTTCAGCTCAGATAGCTCATCCTTAATCACTTTAATGTCAGCACTTAGTGTCGGCAAATTAAGCAACTGACGCTTCATGTCCCGAATTTCAATCAGGATGGTTTCGAGGGACGCTTGATCAGAAGTGGGTACAACTGGAGATGAGATTCTACAGGCTGAGCACTTCCACTGCGCCATTCTAGTAGCACCCAGCTTTCTCCATCCAGCTTCAGATATGTTCGCACATCCAAAATCTAAATACTTCTTGCAGCTCCCACACTGAACGCCATCGTTGAACTGCACGTTACACAATCCGCACGTTTTCATTGTTATAACGCTGAATGTAAATAATGAACAGAAATGGGAAAAAGGTTGACGATCTATTTAATTGACCGGCGCGTACAGTACGACTGAGTGTCCACAGATGAGTGAGAGAGTGAGAGTATTGCATAATACTTCGTAATTGTAGGCCATCTGTGCTTTTAGCCTTGTATGACAAGGCTACAAGTATCCTACTAATATTATAAACGTGAAAGTTCGTATGGATGGATGGATGGATGTTTGTTATTCTTTCACGCAAAAACTACTGAACGGATTTGGATGAAATTTGGCACATAGATATTTTATAATCAGGATTAATACATAGAATACTTTTTATCCCGATATTCCCACGGGATGGAAACTTATGCGGGTAAACCGCGGGGTGCAGCTAGTATATTATATATTAATAATACCTCAATGACAGTATTTATTTATTTATTCAACTTAACTTTTATTTTTTAACTGCCTCGTTAGTGTAGTGGTCGCAAGCGCTACTGCTGAGCATGAGGTATTGTGTTCAATTCCCAGGTCGGACAGTGTTATTGGGAATTTCTCAGTAGAAGCTCGGAGCCCGGATTTGTGCCCGGTTCATGGCAATATGCTCGCTCTCCATTTGGTACAGACGCCAGCACATCAAGCTAATAAAATCTGCCAAATTTCTTTAATAGATTCTCAACTTTATCGCTAAAGCATAAGGTTCAAAGTTGATTGGGGAAATTTGACAGTTTGGGGTAGCTTGATGTGCTGGGTGTGGGTGTACTGTTGTACGAGCACTTGCTTGCTGGTACAGTCAACAGCAAAAGTAGATGATCAAAATCAGAAATTCGATACTAATGAACGGAGTTCGCAGCTATAATTGCCCGCCAGACACAACACCCGTCTGGTCGGAGGATCCTCCCTTTTCTATGGAGGATGAGTGAACTTTACACCCTGTTCCTCATGCCTCCAAAGAGCTACTGCCTATCTGACCTCCACAATCCAATTTTTCTATGCTACTTAATATAATATACTACTATCCTTCTAATATTATAAACGTGAAAGTTTATATGGATGGATGGATGTTTGTTACTCTTTCACGCAAAAACTACTGAACGGATTTGGATGAAATTTAGCACACACATTGTTTATAACCAGGATTAACACATAGGATAACTTTTGTCCCTATATTTTCACGGGATGAAACCGCGGGGCGTAGCTAGTTTTTAATAAAATGATATAGAAAGAAAGGAATGTTGTTTATTTTGTACAGACAAAACCACACTTTAAAAATTAAAATACAAAAAGCCTAGTATTCTAAAAAAGTTGTAAAAAAAACTAAAATTGTCTGTTACGTCATCTTATCTTACTATGAACGTCTTCGCCTAGTTTCGATGTTAACGGTACTCAAAAATAACAGTGACGTTCGTGGTAATTTCTATACTTATGTCTGTAACATATATGGTGTACATACATATGCATGTACAACGTGCAATGGAGCGCAGTATTCTAGGCGTCAAATTGACCGACCATCTCCAAAACACAGATTACTGACTTTGCTCAAACAGCCGCTAAGCTGAAGTGGGACTGGGCTGGCCACGTCTGCTGTTTGCCCAATAAGCTGTGGGCCAAAATAACCAGAACGTGGAGCCCTGACATGGCTAGAAGGCGTCGCGGCAGACCCCGTAGAAGATGGCGGGACGAGCTGGACAAAACAAACGTCCAGTGATCTATTTTAGCCCTGGATTGATAGAGCTGGAAGTCATGGGGACAGGCGTGCCAGCAGTGGGATGATGCAGGCTCACAGTAATAGTAACATAATAAAGAGTATTTTATTTTATTCTCGGTGTAAAAATCTGACTTTTACACAATAAGCACTAGTGACTCGGACCGCGTCGCGGCCACGACTGAGCGCTCCTTAGCTTACGCACTCTGAAACAATGTGTACATATGTGCAGGCACAACTACAAACATAGTCAAACGGACTTCGTGAAATAGAATATCTATGTCGGAGAAGATACGACTGGCTCTCGTTATCATCAGGCATATTTTAATTACTGTGGGGGTACTATGGGTAGTGTTGGTTATTGCGAAATAAAAAAACTGTTTACAGTTCAAATCAGATTATTATTTACGAACAGGTCAGTAACTCAACGATACGGAACGCGACACAGTTTCTGAGCACATGTTGTCCGTACAATGTCCAACGGTCAAGAGAGCACCGCTCCACATCACTCTTGTAGCCGTAGATCCTTCACCCCCACGAACTCAGGCTAGACTCTGTCTAGCGCCACCAGATAGCGCTGGCGTTCCGAATAGTCGAGCGAATGACTCCGACATCTATAACAATGTATAATTCACCTTTATTCGCCTCTCAACGTGAAAATTATCGAGTAACTAGGATACGAAAACGTTCAAATTGATTTGTTTGCATAGTTCGACTCACTTGTAGACTACACTTTCAAGCATTTAGTATGGACAGGTTAATAGTCCATTAACTATTTCAAATAACCTTCGTTCTTGTAAAAGTACATTGATTTAATATACATAAACATTAGAGGGGTTGCCCATTTGCTCATACAAGAAACGTACTTTTTTTTCTGAAGTATTAAAAAAGCTCGCTCCCTTCACAGAGAGAAGCCCGTGTCCCACCAGTGGGAAAATTATAAGCTGATTATGCTATAAGTTCGAGTAAGGAGCTGTTCTTTTATTACGTAAGACAATTTTGTCCACTTTCAGCCCCCCACACCCCACCATACGTAAGAAAAAAAAAAACACTTGGATGAACGCCCTCCGCCCCTTTCAATCTTACGTAAGATCAGTTTCTATCAAAATTGCAAAGAAAAACAAGCATAACAATTAAAAACTTATAATTTTTGCTTAATTTTGTGATCTTATGTAAGAACAATCTAGACCCCTCCCATCCCCACGAAAGAAAAAACAAGATTTGTTGTACCCCCTCCCCCCTCAAATCGTCTTACATAATAATTGAACAGCCACTAACTACAGCTGCTACTTGAAATTTCAAATTAAGAAAATCTGTCTTTTTTAATATTTATCCCAGCCATCACACGTGCGAAGTTTCGCTAGCTAATTTTAATTTGATCTTGTATTTAAGTCCAACAGACAACCGAAAAAAGTACGGAACCTACATTACAAAACCTCCGCTTTCAGTCCCCATAAATAGGAAACCGTTAACATAATCGTTCTCTTGTCGCTAATCTTATCGCTGAACCCTGAAACATTCGGCGCGATGGTTATGAGCCTATAAAAGGAAAATAAAAACAGTGGGACAGCTATAGCGGGTACAGGGTCACATATACAAGGGGGTAAACGGAGCCGGTCGAAACCCAACAAGGTTTTGAAAAGGCAGGGTCCAGAGAAAAACACGTGCGAAAAGGATGGTTTCATCAAGGTTGAGAAGAGGAAGAAGCCTCCTGGTCAGAACCAGTGCTGCACCGCGCCGGCAGGACCCAACATGCTGCTGCGTCCAGCAATCCCGACGACGCAGCTGTACCTGTCCAGACTGCACCACTCCACGAAGGTTGAGGAGATCGAGTACATGCGTGTGAACACCAACTGGACTTTGAGGGTCGAGAAGTTGGAGTCGCGTCACAACACGAACTTCAAGTCGTTCGTGGTGCGTGTTCCGACACATTACCTCGAGAAGTTCCTCAAGGAAGAGTTCTGGCCGAAGGGTGTTGTGTACCGCCGGTTTCGTGGCCGGCTACATGACACCAGTCAGTGAAACACGACGCAGACACTTCGTGTGCGTTAGTTAGTTTTTAGTGTAATTATAATGTTGTATACATTTATAGTATTTTTAAGTTATATTAATACTGTATTGTACATATGTGTTATGTGTTTATATGGGCCTTGATGCCTGAAATAAATAAAAATTAAGGGCAGTATACACGGGCTTCAGACGAACGTCTGAAGCCCGAAAATCTGACAACCAGTCTTACTAAAGGGTATCGTGTTACCCAGAGATATTAGAGTGTCCATTCATATATTTAGGAAATCATCAATTTCGGGTATGATTACATACATGCCAATGTAAACAAGGTATAATATTATATTCTCACAGTAACAGTAACACAGCTGGATCCCTGATATGGTATCTGATGAATAATTCCGTGGATAGTACTTTAAGAAGCTCGTTCGCGAAGCTACGCGTGCCCAATTTGCTATCTAAAATATTGAAAGAGTGTTCAGAGTCCACCAGATTTCCGCAGCGCTGCGAACTTTAAATATGCATTAATGGAAAATCAGATTTCTTAGCTTATCTTGTTGGAATACAACAGATCAAATTTTTTGAGTGTCCATCCAACAACAACAACGGTGGGCGCAATATGCGAAATTAAATCATTTTCATATTTAAGGAACAATTAAAATAAGTAGGTACAGTACTAAAAGCAGTCCTCTCATCATCTACCTAGCCTTTTCCCAACCATGTTAGGGTCAGCTTCCAGTTTAACCGGATGCAGCTGAATACCAGTATTTTACATGGAGCGACTGTCTATCTGACCTCCGCAACCCAGTTATTGTGTAATACGATACCCCTTGGTAAGACTGGTTGTCAGACTTTCGGACTTCTGACTACCCGTAACGACTGTCAAAGATCCATGAAGGCATCCGGGACCAACCGCTTTACGTGCTTTCCGAGGCACGAAGAGGTCTTGGTATGTAAAGATAGTCACCTATCTACAGACCAACCGCGGCAAGCGTAGCTTAACCTGATCGATAGACCCGTGCGGCTGTTACTATTTAGCTACTACCTCCTCTAATATCTTATTTTATTTTGAAAACAGTTTACTAACTGAGAGGCAATTCTCATAATTTTTAAAGACGTTCACAATCAGAGGGGCAATTCTCGTAATTTTAAGAACGTACGCAGTCTGATCTCAGTCTAAATCTGTCAAAAATACCTGTAATTTCCCTACATTTTTGACAAGTTTTTGACATGTATTGTTGCTGAGATGAGATTGCGCCTGGATTTTAAACGTTTTCAATTACGGGAATTGGGCTTCTGGGGGCTTACCACCAGCTCTTATAGCAGCGGGTCAAGAAAAAATGCCAATAGAATCCACAGTCGCAATCACCCAGGTAGTGTTAAAATAAAAAACTTTTTTGCAAAAAAAAAAACAACCGACTTCCAAAAACGACACTAAAAGTGAAAAATAACTTTAATTTCGGAAGTTGGTGTCGTTGGGTTCGCATTTTCGTTGTTTGCCACCGACTTCCGAAATTAAAGTTATTTTTCACTTTGTAGTGTCGTTTTTGGAAGTCGGTTGTTTTTTTTGCAAAAATGTTTTTATTTTTCACTTTTAAGTTGTAATTTTTGCTAGTAATTTTGGTTTAAAAACCAAACTACTGAACCGTTTTTGATGAAATTTCTATGGGACCACTTCAGAAGTATCTCCTTTCGAACAAAAGAAGAATTTTGAAAATCGGTCCACAATTGGCAAAGTAATGCGTAACAAACACACAAAAAAAAAGAAAACACCGTCGAATTGAGAACCTCCTCCTTTTTTGAAGTCGGTTAAAAACAAAAGTGCCTTGACGGTTGAAATGTTACACTAATTTCGGTCTGTTTCTCATTTGCCAAAGCGGGCAGATACGTGTGATAAGGAATTTCGTTCCAAAATTGCTGTTATCACCACAAAACAATGTGTTGCATATTCTTTACCGCAGCCCGTAATTTTGAGCCGTTCATTAATCAAACGAACTCATCATTAATCAAAATGGGTACTTACAGGGTAGGTATACAGCTCGCGATAAAAGGGACCATTCATATGTACCTGCAGTGTTAAGATTAGAGGGGCTCGTGGCTAAATAATAACAGCGGCACGGGTCGGTAGAAGGTTAACTTATGCTTGCCGAGGTCGGTCCGTGGATGGGTGACCATCTTTACATACCAAGTCCCGTCTGTGCCTTAGGAAGCACATTAATCCGTTGGTCCCGGCAGTCATTCGTTCTTTGCCAGTCGTTACGGGAATTCAGAAGTCCAGAAATATGACAAGCAGTCTTACCAAAGGGTATCGTGTCACCCAGCAACTGGGTTGTGGAGGTCAGATAGGCAATCACTCCATTTAAAATACTGGTTTTCAGCTACATCTAGTAAGACTGGATGCCGTCCCCAACATAATTGGGAAAAGGCTCAATCGCAGATCAATCGCAGAATTAAGATTAAAGACGAGTGAAGAAAAATTGTTGCTCTTCATTAGTTCTGCCTTCTCCGTTCAGTCTATCTCTCAGGATGGCAACCAACCGATTATCGCGTATATAATTGAGCTTAAAACGTAGTTTTACCATAATTTATTTCATCTGATCGCAAAAATTTCAGCTTTATTCTAATAGAGGTAATGTTCAAAGTGCTAATGTTAGTGTGGCTGATTGTAAGCTTGGCAGGATATCACGTCTGCGGAGGTTCGCTAGCTAACTTAATTTAAACCTGTATAAAGTTTTTGTACTATATTTCTCTAATAGTTCCTACTATTATAGAAAATCATGAATTTTGAAAGGGTTTTTTTTTGTGAAGGTAATTTAACTGTATTCTGGCATCAGATGTGCATGGACAGTTGGTTCATTGTAAGGTAAGCGAAGATCCAATTTAAGTCTAGTCTGACTGTCCAACGAGTAGCTACTTATCTAGAACGGAATCGAATCGCCGACATCTCTCTTGGTCCCATGCCAGAACAACTCCTGCCAAACTTACAACCAGCCACACTAACATTAGCCATTTGAACTATAGCTCTATCAGAATAAAGCTGAAATTTGTGTGATCAGATGAAATAAATTATGGTAAATACTACGTTTTAAACTCTATTGCTTTGCAATAAAGCTGAAAAGTGTAAAGCCTGTTATCAGGTGGTACGATGACGTCATGGAACTTTGGTTACCATTTTGAACTTTATCACTTAGGTCTACGGTTGCAAATGGAGGTTGTTAGGACGGAGTTCAATGCAATGCAATCAATTCCTTTATTCTTTGGAATTTGCGGCCAAAATCAACTTTACACGCCCCGTACCTACAATCAGAATAGAATTTTTTTAGAGAATGAAAATTTGCATGTACGGATTCGGCATACTAAAGTTGTCACAAAATAAAAGGCCCGTTTTGACATTGACCGTCCTAGTAGTTAAAGATCAATTTCGCAAAACCCGTATTCGTTTGTATGAAACTGACAGATGTCAAGAACGTATTCTCAAATGTCAAAACGGGCCTTTTATTTTTTGACAACTTTAAGAAATGTCTTATCTTATTTCTTACTAGCTTCCGCCCGCGACATCGTCCGCGTGAAATTTCTTCTTCCCCGATACACCGCGTCGCATCGCATCGCCTGCCTGCGTTCTTTCTGACTTTCTTTCTATTTGCTCCTCTCCTAAAGGTCCTAACGTGATGAATAGCCTATATTCTTCTCCAAGAATTGGGCTATTAAATGATTTTTTTTTTCTAATTTAAATTAGTTTCAGAGATTGGCGCGTTCAAACAATCAAACTCTTTATCTTTATTATTAGTATCGATAGTATTAGAATGTCGTCATCTCTACCCGAAAGACAGAAAGAAAAAAAACATACATACACACATACAACAAACAAACATACATTTATTTGCGCTAAACATGACGCATAAAAAGAACACAGACACAACAAAAAAAAAAAATAAGTTGAGGTAAAACATGCGTCACATCCACGCAAAACGGCCATCGCTCAGCATAATGCTAACAGACAGAGCCCCAGCGCTGGTTTTCAGTGACAAACAGCCAACCTACCCACCTACTAAATACAATTTTATAGTACAGTTACTTATTTGACTCCTACATTTTCCTTTTAGGCCCACATACGCTTTATGCCTTCATAAAGGCCAACCAAATCGTTCTTTAGTCAATAAAATTTGATTTTAAGACCATCCATACTCGTATAATCTAAGAAAAGAATCCTGAATTCTATATAAAAAGCAAATGGCGTTCCTAGTCTATGGACTTGTAATAAAGATGTATTTTATACTTTAAACCTAGCCCAGACCGTTCTGCCGTCTCGCGTCCCTGTTCGTCTCTGCCTCTCTTTCACCCAAGATGTCTAAAAGATCAAGGTCTTTTTAACCATCATAGGTGCCAGATAAGAGGCTAGGGGCTTGTGGCTAAGTAAAAACAGCCGCACGGGTAGATCGATCAGGTTAAGCTACGCGTGTCGTGGGTAGTCCGTGGATGGGTGACTGTACATACCAAGATCCCTCCATGCCTCAAAAAGCACGTGGTCTCGGCGTCATTTGTTCTCTCTTTGGATCTTTGATAATCGTTACGGGTCTTCAGAAGCCCAAAAATCTGATAACCAGTCTTACGACGGGGTATCTTATTACCTAGTAACTGGGTTGTGGGAGTCAGATAGGCAGTCGCTCCATGTAAAATACTGATATTCAGTTGAATCTGGTTAGACTGGAAGCCGACCCCAACATAGTTGGGATTGTTGGGAAAAAGCTAGGCAGATGGCACTGGCACACACAGGATAGGCAAATGCACGTAGTAAAAACGAAATTGTGCTACGTAAATTTAGATTAACTAAAACTAGCAAGTCATTTCTTATAAACAGTATCCGCTTTTATAACAAGTTGCCAATGCCAGTTACAGAACTTAGCGATGGAAAGTTCAAAACCCTCATCAAACGTGTCCTTATCAAAAAAGCATATTATAAGATGTTGGCAATAATTCCTTCTGCTTCTGGCTTCCTCGGCACCTCATTAACGGCATAACTACGTAAATGTCTATTAGCTGCTCCCAAATTACGATGTTTATTTATTTTTCATCAGGGCGAAATTGTCGAGGGGCCGAGAGTGGACTAAACGAAATTTTCCTTGATGTGTAGCTGGTTATTTAAAAATCATTGCAGGCATAACAGGCTTCATGTTTACAGTTGTGGTGCCTGTTATTAAAAATAAAACTGGGAATGCCTCTGATGCCTCTAATTACAGGCCTATATCCTTGGCAACTGTTTCAGCCAAGGTGCTGGACAGTCTGCTTGACGAACAATTGGCTAAGCATCTAATACTGCATGACGCACAGTTTGGCTTTAGGCAGGGGCTGTCCACTGAAAGCGCTATATTGTGTCTTAAGCAGACTGTGCAGTACTACAAGGATAGAAAAACGCCTGTCTTTGCCTGTTTTTTGGACCTATCGAAGGCTTTCGATCTTGTTAGTTATGACGTGATGTGGAATAAGTTGTTGTCTGAAACTTCTGTACCATTTGAAGTTATATCAATATTTAAGTATTGGTATGGCAATCAACGCAATTGTGTAAGGTGGAACGGTTCCTTGTCGAGTATGTACCGATTGGAGTGTGGAGTGAGGCAGGGCGGATTAAGCTCGCCTCGCTTGTTCAACCTGTACATTAACCGGCTGATTGTTGAGCTCAGCAGCACCAAGGTCGGATGTCATATTGACGGAGTGTGTACCAATAATCTTAGTTACGCAGACGACATGGTGTTGCTGAGTCCATCAATCAGTGCTATGAGGAGGTTAGTGTCGATATGTGAGTCATATGCGGTGGCTCATGGGCTCAAATATAATGTTGGGAAGAGTGAACTAATGCTCTTTAAAGCCCGTGGTTTTTCTTACCCAGCATTTCCCAATGTGTCACTGTGTGGCACTCCTCTGTGTAGGGTGTCTAAATTTAAATATTTGGGTCACTGGGTCACTGATGACTTATCTGATAATGTAGACATAGAAAGGGAACGCAGGTCGCTGGCTGTCCGTTGTAACATGCTGGCCCGCAGGTGTGCAAGGTGTACAAATTCAGTTAAAATCACGCTTTTTAAAGCATATTGCCAATCTTTTTACACCTGCAGCCTGTGGGTTAGTTACTCGCAGCGGGCATACAGCGACCTGCGTGTCCAATATAATAATGCACTCAGGGTACTGTTGGGGCTGCCATGGCGTTGTAGTGCGTCAGGGATGTTCGCTGAGGCGCGGGTGGATGGCTTTGCCGCGATCGTTAGGAAAAGATGCGCCTCCCTACTCGCTCGCGTTCGTGGCAGTAACAACACTATGCTGGGTGTTTTTACCGATCGGTGGGAGTCCCCCATGCTGCAAAGGTGGGTGCGGCTACATGTCATAATTTAATTTGTTTTTTTTTTGTCAATACTAACAATAGTTTTTTAAGTACTTACATTGTTACTAACCTACTATGGACTTAGTCTGAAATAAATGTTTATTATTATTATTATAACGCCTAGCTTCATAATCATCAGCCTATAAAGAACCCACTGCTGAGACACAGGCCTCCTCTCGGTTAGAGGGAGTGACCCATAATCCACCATGCGGCCGCAGTACGGGTTGGTAGATGTCACATGTCTTCGAATGTTTGGTTTTAGAACGTACCCGTTTCCTCACGACGTTTTTCTTCACCGTTTTTGAGAGCAAGCTGTAGCTTACGACACGTAATTTCGGCTGGCGTGGCCCTGAAGTAAAATCTTTTTGGAGTGATTCGGCATTTCGAATAAATGAATTCGTAGGTTCTTACTTAATAGCAGGCTGTTACTACCTAATTGATGACTAACACTTGCGTGAAATGACAAGTCCAATGTATGTTTTGCTTTGACTACCGACACGGAAAACAAACATTAAGGCTAATGAACTATACTTTCTAATTTAATGTGAATATTATTCGTTGTTTATGGTAGACAAACATCTGACTTCCATAATCGGGCTATAATGTTCCCACTGTTGGGACATAGGTCTTCTCTTTGTGAGAGGGAGTGGGCCGTAATCCACCTCGCGGGCCCAGTGCGGGTTGGTAGACAGAATTATTATGTTAAACTAATTTTCATAACATGTCTCCGAATTTCAAATTTTTGGTTCTAGGATAAATGTTGATTTCCCCACGATGTTTTCCTACACTGTTTGCTTCCTCGATCGTAGCGAGACTTAACTTATGTTCAAATGATCTTCACAACAAAACAAACGCTGTCCAGGCTGACTATTTCACATTGACTTCCTCGAACAATTTGTGTCGGCTGTTTGTAGTGGTTTTTTTACATGACGTCATGAAGAATTTAGCACAAGTAGTCTTTGATTGATTCAAAATTAATAGGGGTATAGCTTTATCTTACAGTAGGCACGGTACGGGTAACATACAAAGAAAAATCATTATGTTGACGTTTGGCAGTTTTTGTATGAGAAAATTATCAGTAGTGCATGAAGCCAAAGACCCGACTCCCACTTGCCCACTGCCAGCAGACGCGCACGCTCCGCAGTAGTAACAGACGTGACAAGTAAATTGTTCTGTACTGCTCTGCAGAGCGGCTCATGCTAATTAATCTAACTGAGCAGACAGCTGTGCTGCTGGGGAGTTTGTTGCGCCACTTCTTCTTCCCAACGAAAGCCCTAGGAAGTGAAAGGGCGGGCGTTTTGTAATTTTGACGTTTGAAAAGTGCTGATTCTCAGCCTAATTTGTATAAATGACTTTTGATTTTGAATTACTGATAACAATTTAGTTACATTTGGCGCTCACATTAACATTTTGAAATGACCCAATTACCTACGTAAACCTTTCATGCCAAATTAAGATATTTTCTATCACGCGTAGAAATATGGAGCAATCGATTAAATAATAGGGGTTAAAGTATGAAATTGCCGTTTTATTGTAATAGGTACTTCGAATTGACATAGAACCTTCATGGTTTGAGATTTTTGAGTGAAAATTTTTTCACATGGTACCTATGAAGTTCTTCTTTAAAAAATGTGCAACATTCGATTATCGACTTTCAGTTGTTTTTTTTATTTAGCTTAGACAAGAAAGATGGATACTTCGAAAATTCTAGTTATTTCTGAATACGAGTTCCGACGCGAAACTAACGCGGCAGAAACAGCTCGCAATGTCAATGTTGCGTTTGGAGAGGGGACTGCTAATGAACGCATCGTGCGATTTTGGTTTAAACGCTTTCGTGATGGAAACTTTGATTTGAAGAACGAACCACGTGGAAGACCGCCCACACAGGTGAATAACAATGAATTGAAAGAGATGTTGGAAGCCGATCCGAGCCAAACTACCCAGGAATTAGCGGCATGGTTTAACGTTACCTTACCAACAATATTGACTCATTTGCGCCAAATCAATAAAATATGAGAAATGGGTGCCTCATGATTTGACTGATCTGCAGAAAGAAACGCGTGTTGAAACTTGTGTTGCCTTGTTGAATCGATACAAAAATGAAGGAATATTGGATCGACTTGTGACATGTGATGAAAAGTGGATTCTTTAGCAATCTCAAGCTGAATTACGCTGACACTGTGTACGGGGCGTGCATTCTCGGTAGAAGCGAAAGACAGATTCAGCGGGTCCAGAATACGTGTGCAAGATCCTGCTACAATGTCTCACCACGCTCCCACATCACTCCTTTTCTAAATAAGGGTAATTTGATAAGAATGTCAGCACGCAGAAAGCTTCACCTGACTACCCTACTCTTTGGCACAATTCTCACTAAGCAACCAGAATATTCATTTAAGAAACTGTCTTGGTCACGCGATTTAACAAAATTAAAACAAGAGCATTTTCGTACCTCATGTTAGCCTCATCGCATAGAACTGCTGCATTCCGTGGTAGTTTCAAATTCGCTGCTTCCCGCTGCTGGAACGACTTGCCACTTCCTTTTCGTGCTATAAAGACAGTTGGTGCGTTTAGATTAAAATTTAAACAGCATTTACTGCAGCTAACTCTGAACCTACCCTTGATGTGCACGCAGGTAGCATTGGTGGTCCGAGCGTTTGGCAGCGACTGTTCACTGAACAGGCACAGCAGTTGTTTCGCATCTTGTTTTTGTGTTCGATAGGTTAATGTTCGATGATTAATTAGTAAAATGTTCTTCTTTATTCCACGCTTTTACTGGCAGCATCGTTAGACGAATTGTTATTTGCCTACACAATGTTTTGTTTCGTTGTCTGTCATTTGTTTCTAAAAGTTATAACTCGATAACACTCTCATCATTAGTTTATTTCTATTTCTCTATTTCATTCATGCCGTTAATTAAGGGATCCCTTCTTTTAGCATAATATTCTTTTTCCTAATATACTTTGGCATAACGATTTTGGCATAATTTGTTTTGCCATAATAATACTTTGCCATATTTTTTTTTGGCATACAGTTTATGTTGGCATAATTATCTTGAAGGCTAATTTGTTTTGGCATAAATTTAATTCGCATAACGTTACTAGGCCTAATGATTATTAGCATAATAATATATATAGACAAAAGAGAAAATACGTGTCCATTATTTTTCGATAATATAACTGACGGGCTAAATATGATAATTATATTTTACCCAGGAAACTACCCTATTGGTAATACCAAACCATGTTCCATGGGAACGGAGCCACATTATACACAACTGCACCTGCCCGTGACTTTGTCCGCGTGAAATTTCGTCTCCCGACCCATCGCGTCGCATCCCATCCCCCATTCGCTTAGAGTTCTGTCTGACTTTTTTTTCTTTTGCTTCGCGCTTTGTCCTAGCGTGTTTTCAGTAGCCTATAGCCTTCCTCAAGAATTAGCCTATGAAAACAAAAATAATTTTTCAAATCCGATTAGTAGTTCCAGAGATAACAAACAAATTTTTCAGCTCTATTCTTAGTATAGATACGATTATATGTATAAAGATAGTCATAAACATTACATAAAATTAAATATTCAACAAACCACGACGTCGACCACTATTTATTTACGAATAAAACATTCGAATCATTAGCCTTCCCTTCAAAGGAACTGAAGATAGCAGTGACCTCATCGCAGCATCGCTCGCTTTCAAAGTGACCACATCGCTAAAAACCGCATTCGGACGATGCGCTGAAAAATACAGCTATTTTTAAATGCTGATGGGGGGATCTCCAATCGAATAAGGCATATTTAATCGAACCAATAGTATTTCGCATTTTGCTTGCTCTTAAAAATATTATTGAGCACTAACATAATGATTGCGCCTCTTTTTGTGAACATCAAATAATTCCTATTTTGGGGTCCTACTGCGACCAAGTTGTATGAGCAAATTTCTATTATATTTTGACTTAACTGTGTTTATGTATGTACAGACGCCAGCAGGTCAAGCTACCCGAAACTGTCAGATTTTTCCAATCAACCTTGAACCTAATGCTTTAGCAATAGAGTCGAAAATCTATTAGAGAAATCTGACAGATTGTAGTAGCTTGACAAAGGCTACAGCTGGACAAAGGCTTCCCTACTCTGGTTCCATCTCGCTCTGTCCAGAGCTGCCAAGGACCAATATTTATTCATGGAGTCCAGCTCATCCCGCCATCTCCGTCTGGACCTGCCGCGATGTCGTTTGTCACTAAGCGGGACCCACTGGGTCGTTAGTTCGGCCCATTGATAGTCTGACATGAGGCAGATGTGTCCAGCTCAATTCTATTTTAGCGTAGCAGCTTTCCGAGTGACTTCAGGGGTGCAATTCTCGTAATTTTAAGAACGTTCACAGTCTCAATCTGCCAAAAATACCTCTAATTTTCCTACATTTTTGACAAGTTTTTGACATTGATTGTCTTTGGAATGAGATTGCAACTTTTGAACGTTTTTAATTACGGTAATTGGCCTTCAGTCATTTTAGTGATGGAATGGATTGCTGTATTCTTAACCCGGTCCACAAGGTAAGTTGGCAAACCTCGAGCATGGATCTCTGCTGAATTTTCAAAGACCATATTTGATAACCTGTTCAGAACCAATGCGTGAGGATCGGAAGAATACAATAGTATAGTTATAACATTAACAATCTTACTATTCCTACTAATATTATAAACGCGAAAGTTTGTGAGGATGGATGGATGGATGTTTGTTACTCTTTCACGCAAAAACTACTGAACGGATTTGGATGAAATTTGGCAGACATATAGTATATAACCAGGATTAATACATAGAATACTTTTTATCCTGATATTCCCACGCGACCGCAACTTATGGGGGTGAAACCGAGGGGCGCTGCTAGTTACTACATAGATTTAAGCTTCGTAATCTTCACTGTTAAAATGAACTTTGTCGGAAACTATAACGTCAGCACCACTTTCAGTTGTTTTCGTTTTGGATAATTCTTTGCCCGCAATGATCAGAATCTAGTAAATTTATAATTTCTTTGTGACTTGGTATAACATCTGTATAAATATTATCTAATCTATATTCGCGATTTGTTTGCCAAAAATGTAAACAAATATGAGTTTATGGAAAAATATCTTCAATTCCTATACAATAAAGTTGAGTTTACGCTACAACTTTAAACATTTTTATAACATTTTGAATAGTGCTAGTCACTCTGAAATCAACCTAATCATCATTTTAATAAAGTTGATATTGGTTTAACTTGTAAAAATAATATCAATTTGAAATATTTGTTTGAATAGTCTTTAGGCATGTGGCACTAGTAGAGGTTATTCTTATGGCAACTAAAAATAGGTTTGCAAGATTGTATGACTGAAACAGACATAATTTTACCACAGGAATCTGAGTTTTCTACTAAATTAACATTAAAATCACGGCAAGTGACAATGGACTTAATTGAGTTATAAATCTTGTGTCACTTCATCCATTTCGTTTTTAAAACGGCAACACAATCCTGGTGAAGTGCTAGGCGCAAAGACGCAAATAATTATAAGTAACTAGTAGTGCCCCGCGGTTTCACGCGCAATAAGTGGCGATCCCGCGGGAATATCGGGGTAAAAGTATCCTATCTATTACTCTGGTGTATAAGCTATATTACTGTAAAGTTTCATCAAACGTCCATTCTGTAGTTTTTGCGTGAGAGAGTAACAAAGATCCATCCATCCATACATCCTCATCATATTAGTAAGATTAACGTTAAAATAAAAGTGTCTTAAAAACAACTATCGTCAGATTATACCCACGCATATCTATGGATTATACCCCTTGTACATCAGACACTTACAACATCAAAATATATGGGGACTGTCGGCGGGCGTGAAGACTTTAAACTCACTGTCCATTCTAAGGTTGCCTGGAAGAGATCGCAGTAATGCGATAAGGCCGCCCATTGTATATTTTGTAGTGTTTTATGTATTTTTTATGCTATGTATTTTTGTGGTGTACAATAAAGTATATATAAATAAAATAAATAAATAAACTATGCAAATACAGATATACTGCTAACATTTGCATGAAACGGGAACCCATACGATTTTTCTTTACCAAAAATCCCTCAATGCACCTAAATAACCTTTCACTTCAAAAAATAGGTATTAGCTTGCATATTCTACTCGTTTAAGCACCATAATTAACTAAAAACACAAAAGGTCGAAAGCATGAAAGCGACGAAATACATCGCGTTACCCCTAAATTAGCTTTTAAATCGAAATTAATCGAATTTTCAAGTCATTCTGCCTAATCGTGCGGAAACCTCGTTTAAACTTCACACGAAGTCAATTTGTGCGTAAAATCGAAGGTGCAGAGCATCCAGGGCATGCCAGGGCGATCAATCTTCGGCCCTCTGATTCTTTGCAACTGCAGCGCGATACAAGTATAGTAGGAGGAACTTACTCGCCGCACGGCACTCGACGTCCGGCCGTCAGCGAAGCCACCCGCTCACCAGGTACGTTCCGTAACACGACTCTGTGCTTGCTTCTACGAACATTTTAAAGTGTATTGAAACATTTAGAATCACTAGAACGAAAAACAAACTGATGCGGTAATTTATTTTTAAAAAAATGTACTACAAAATTGGGATATTTTTAAATCGTGTCAGTCAATTTAAAAAGTGCTCGATTCATTTTAGTTTTTACTTGAAAAGTGCTGGTAAAGTTTTGAAACTCCACAAATTAATGCTAATGGTCGGGTAGTCTTAGAGTGTACTACGAAGTACCAGATGAGACTAGTACAGTTCTGTAATACTTTTCTGTAAGATCTTAATCTCGTATTGTGAGGAATGACGCGCGCGTAGTTATTCCGTATTGAATCGGTGTGCCTAAATGTTAGTGATTAAATTAGATAAATAAATTTAAGTTTAATTCCTTGTTGTACGCCTTTGTGACGATATTAGGAGCGAGTTAAATTCGCTTAAATTGGAATAATAATAGTAAAATAAAATTAATTTAAACATCATCCTAATTATTACCTTTAAATTAGTTTAACATAATAATTCTGTCTACCAACCCGCACTGGGCCCGCGTGATGGATACTACTCCTTCTCACAGAGAGGAGGCCTGTGTCCCAGCAGTGGGAACGACATAGGCTGATAATGAATAATTATGTCTGTAAGTGTTGGCGATGTTAATTTTGTTATGTGGTCCCCGATCTAGGCGGCGCCTGTATCTTGGGGATCTGGGAATTATATTTTTCAACGGTGTTTCAAATATTAGATACTATAATGGTTATAGTTTTCTCTCGGGGCGCAGTTTTTACGAGCTAAAGAATAGTTTCCTACCGTTATAGAACAAGGAGCCAATCTACAAGAAAAGGCATGTCTGTTCGCTGAAAACGTCGTGATTCTGTCCAATGTTTCACTAACTGACGAATTAATATTTTATGATTGAATTACGCAAACGAATAAATTGTTTGTTTCAAGAAAACTGCAGCGAAACCCTTGTTTAAATGACACTTGACTAAATAATTAAGTTTCCTAATTTTGGGGCCATTGCTTTTGAACAATTGCGTGACGGCAAAAGTGTACTGTTCCAAGTCAACATAATAGTTACTCTAGAGGGTACATTTCAGTACACATTCCCACTGTAATGTCGCGGTATGTAGGGCGGGTTACGCAAGACGTGTAAGGGATTTTTATTGCAAACAGTCAGGGCTCGTAGAACTTGCTTTGGTCTTTCAACCTATGTGTAAGAGTTATGATAACAGTTCGCGTTCGTCGTTATTGGTTTTCGAGATATCCGGAAAAATTTCATTTTTATGCGCATAATTTTGCTATAAATTGGGCAAGGGACGCGGTCGATATCGTTGGAGCTGTTTAAAGTATCGAGATGGAATATAATATTAATGTTGCTATAAATAAATTGTCGTTTTACATATCGAGTGCGCAAAAGGTTAGGAAAAAGGTGGAATGGCATTTTTCCTGGGTTTTTTTTTTTGTAGTGAAGTTTCTTTAGGCTCGTTGACCGATTTCTTGTAAGGGAAAATCTTATGTGTTCGCGTCACCGACAGGCAAATATTAACAGTATATCTATAGCTATGAGTAGGTATAGCGAAGTGAAAGCACATATATTTTAATTTACAAATTACGATTTTTTTTTATACTAACTACAATTAATTTAAAAAAATACACTTGTTTCATAAGTTTTCACGTCTGCCGGCAGTCCTCATGCATGCCTAGGTTTTTTATTTGTGAAATAGAATCCTTAGTTAAAATTAAACAATCATTCATTTTATTTGCCAATCATTAATGGAGCCCTGTCAATGGCGCCGATTCCCTTGTTCACAAACTAAACTAAATTTAAGTTCAGTGCATCTTTTTCTTTCTATTTCATTAATTTCATTAAGAAAAGGACAGAAGATAAATATTAGTTAAGTCTTGTCAAATTAATCAGCGCATGACGTAAATTGACGTATCTTTAGTAGCCAACTTTTTAATCACGTCTAAATTGTCTATGGAGTATCTTAATTTGACAGGACTAAACTAATATTTATCTTGTCCTTTTCTTAATGAAATAGAAATGAAAGTTTGTGAACAAGGGAATCGGCGCCAGTAAGACAGATTCAATACATTTGACATGTGCTGAGATATTATGCTTGTCAATTACCTGATGTTTTTTTTTGTGACTTATCTAAGTGTGACGGTAGAGTACTAATATGAGTTTTGATGACACATCCATTTTAAAAAACAGCTATCTGAAAAATTTAATTATACATCCCTTGGCTTTGCCGAAGTGGGGTAGCAAAGTAGGAAAATATATTAATAATATATAAATATATACACGATTGCTTTCAGGGTTCCGTAAATAATAATTTTAAAACTATTTACATACGTACAAATTTGTATGGAGCCCTCGGTCCTCGCGAGTCCGACTCGCACTTGACCGGTTTTTTATTTAATGTATTTTATAGTTAGGGAACGTAAACTTTTGATTTATTTCATCAAAATTAAAAATATCTACATAAGTATTCAGAAATCGATTTCTTACTTTTCTATAAACGGTTATTATAACATAATGGAGGGGCCCGTGGCCAAATAATAACAGTCGCACAGGTCGATCGGTTAAGCTAAGCTACGCTTGCCGCGGTTGGTCTGTGGATGGGTGACAATATTTACATACCGAGACCTCTCCATGCCTCGGAAAGCACGTTAAGCCGTTGGTCCCGTATGTCGTTCGGGGATCTCTGACAGCCGTTACGGGTAGTCAGAAACCTGAAAGTCTGACAGCCAGTCTTACCAAGGTATTACCCAGTAACTGGGTTATGGAGGCAGACAGACTCGCCAATGCCACATTGATATGCGAGAACAAGATTTCTTCTTGATATTCACCTTCACGCCCAATACCTTTGTTCGATTTCCACGCTCCGATTTCCTTGAGCTTTAAATTAAATTGGATTGCAAGTACCAATTCCATTTAACTGAAAAAAATAAGCTTGGGTTCGAAGTATAATTTATAAGAATGACTGTGTTACTAATTAGACAGGAAGACGAATTAGAATTGACGAGGTTCATCATCTGCCTAGCCTTTTCCCGACTATGTTGGGTCGGCTTCGAGTCTAACCGGATGCAGCGGAATACCAGTATTTTACATGGAGCGACTGCCTATCTGACCTCCACAACCCAGTTACTGAGTAATACGATACCCCTTGGTAAGAGTGGTTATCAGACTTTCGGGCTTCTGACTACCCGTAACGACTGTCAAAGATCCACGAATGACAGCCGGGACCAACGGCTTTCTGAGGCACGGAGGGGTCTCGGTATGTAAAGATGGTCACCCATCCACAGACCAACCGCAGCAAGCGTAGCTTAACCTGATCGATCGACCTGTGCGGCTGTTATTATTTAGCCACGGGCCCCTCGACGTAATAACAATAAAACTTCTTTTATCGAACGATTCTTAGTTCCTTCAGCCGTATTATTAGAAAAATTCAAATAAAATTTGCAAATACCCGACGATTTTAGCTGGGTAGGTGCCTCCATAATAATATTTTTAGTGGACAGCCTGGTGCATTGCGCTTTTATCGAAAATGAAATTCGCAAAGTAGGTCGTTTATTATAGAGGTACTTTGTTTTCATCCATTTTGTTCCGGGGATAAACTTTTACGCGGTTTTAGACAAGAACAAAGCTTCATCTTCTGTGAAGGGCTCGTGGCTAAATAATAACAGTCGATCTAAAGTTGAGCGACACTTGCCGCGGTCGGTTGGTGGATGGGATATCGAGACCCCTCCATGCCTCGGAAAGCACCTTAAGCCGTTGGTCCCGGTTGTCATTAGTAGTAGATCATTAGTTGATTTCTGTGCCCTAGACTTCTTTAAAGTTTTTGGCACAAAAATCCACGTTAACACACCGGCCGGCTACAATTGAAAGATTGAATGTAAAAAGGAGATTTTTTATTTTATTTTTTGTGAAAAAATAAAGAGATTTCTGTGACGTAAGCTTCTTACTCCGCTATACATGCAAGAGTATACATGTTCTTTTTTCTACGGCAATTAGGTAGGTACGTAGGCTAGGCAGGGATAGCCTATAACGGGTGTAAACTTGCTGGTTGTTATTATGTTTTATTTCTGATCCACTATAAACTTATCATTTACTTTTAACGTAGTCGAGAGTTACTTGTTCTTCCCGATATTATGGTATTTTTTGTAATCATCATCAGCCTGTAACAGTTCCCTGTCGGACATAGGCCTCTCCTATTGCACGTCATTCAACTTGATTTTCGGCAACTCTCATCCAGCTGCTACCAGCCATTTTGCGAAGATCGTCGCTGCACCTAGCCTGAGGGCGTCCTAATTTACGTTTACCGATTCGCGGTCTCCACTCATATACTCCGCGGTATTTTTTGTAATGGACCATAATATATTGGAGACTTCTGTTTACTGACTTATTGAAGGTCAAAGTTCCAATTGTTTTTTTCAAACAAGTTTTAAATGTTATAACTTAACTTTAAATACTCCCATGATCCCAATACCCATAAGCTAAATGTTTTGCGTGGGGTACATTGTATACTTTTGTAAATAGCGAATTATCACACCAACAATAAAAGTCGTTTCCCAGCAATAATTTTGGCACCAAGTTACTTTATTTAAAGTACACAATGCGTATATGGCGTCCGTCTATAAACAGCGGAATCTATTTAAACGAATGTTATACACTTATACCTACCCAAGTATCCTTTCTTTGGTATTGTTCGTCGAATCGTTGAGCTCTTTAAGTTTTGAGTTGAGCTGCACGATTTCTGACAAATGCGTGTACTGACTGGACAGGTCCTCTCAACCTGTGTGGTTTTTTCCTCAAAAGACCATCTCAGACATCGATCTACATGGTCTTCATAATTATGATCTAACCAAGTTTATGTCTGGACTTTAAAAGAAACTGTAACCTCTGAGTTGGTTTCGGCCTTTCTTCTCAGACTAGTCAGATAGGAAACGCCGACCTCATCTAGGTTTAAAATATTATTGACGTGTAAAAGTGTACAAACCTACTTACAAAATAAAATCATTTATCATTTATGTAATAGTAAAGCTGAAAAGTTTGTTTTTTCGTTTGTTTGTTTTATCGCGCTGATCTCTGGAACTACCGGTCTTTGATCAATTCTTTTTGCATTTGATAGCTCAATTCTTGAGGAAGGCTATGGGTTATTTAACAATCACGCTATGCCCTTGGGAGCCGAGCGAAACTGATAAAGTCAGATAGAACCCTAAGCAAATAGTGACAGCCCGGGGTGATGCGATGCAACGGGATGGGGCGGGGCCGAAATTTTACGTGGACGAACTCGTGAGCAGAAGCTAGTATTATATAAATCGCATTTCTGTCGCACGGATAAGCGAACGGCTGTCACCTGAATGCAAAATTTCTTTTAAATATGGAAATGTTATCAAAACGTACTTTGATTTAAAATTCTTTTCAATCTTTTGCAACTGAAATGAATTTTTCATCTGCATTTCCAATTCATTCCCTATCATTACTTTTGTATCATTTGCAAGTGTTTTTGTAGAATCGGTAACTTATTACATTTTTCATAGTTACTTCCTGAAAATCAGGCGCAGTAATCGTATCGATAATTGCATTGAAATGGATGAATAAAACAAGGAAAAACAGCACGCGACCAGCGGTTTCTAGAAACAGTGTTCGAGAATAATAGTTTGTCAAACTTTATAATGAAGTATATACCTTTTTTAATTGGGGGGTTTTTTGGAGGAATTAATATTTGGATTTTTTTAGAGGGGCTTGTGACTAAGTAATATCAGTCGCACTGGGCGTTCGATCATGTTAAGCTATGCTTACCGCGGTTGGTCCGTGGATGGGTGGACTGGTTGTCAGACTTTCGAACTTCTGACTACCCGTAACGACTGACAAAGATCCACGATGCCGGGACCAACGGCTTAACGTGCTTTCCGAGGTACGGAGGATCTCAGTATGTAAAGATGGTCACCCATCCACAGACCAACCGCGGCAAGCGTAGCTTAACCTGATTGCTTGATTTTAATTATCGCGCATCGTTGGTCTAAAGTAGGTTACAGAGTAAGCAAGAAAATGTACGGCGATGAGACCATACTCATACAGACCGACTCCGTGACAATTCAAAAGTGCCAGTAGTTGGTTTGATTGAAGTAATGCTTTGAGTTTTACCATGAATTTGTAACATCGCTTTCTGATTAAAACTAAGTACCGTAACATGACCCTTAAGTGCTGCTATTCATAACCGAGACAAACTCAATATTTCACACGATAACCATTAAAAAAAAGGAAGATAATTTATCTGAAAGCGAGAAAAGTGGCCACGAAAAATATTGGCTGGGTTTGATAAATTAGAGGAACGGTTCGGTTCGGTTGGGTAAGGATATAACGTCAAAAATATTAAGTTAACCCCTAGGGATGTGGCACAAGATTGCCAAAGACAAGACATTAGTCAAGGGAAACATGTGAAATTTATGAACTGTCATAGAGTTCGGAAGAAATTAAGAAAAACGTCGTGTGGAAGGAACTGAATAAAAAGTTAGAGGGAAAAGAGCAATTACAGTCAACTTAAGTAGAAATGGGATTATGGGGATAAAGTAGTCCTGTTTTTGTGTAGGTGCCACAGCCTTTTTAGGGTTCCGTAACTAAACGGGACTCTATAACCAAGGGGCCGTGTCCACGAGCGAGAGAACCGCGGCAATATTATTGTCGTGGCACGTATTTCTATACACTTTCTTAGTACGTGTCTCATGCATGATGTGAACATGTCATCACGACGATAATATCGCCGCGATTCTTTCACTCGTGGAAACGGGCCCTTAGGCTCCTTTGCTCATCCGTCCGTCACATGGCTTCTTTTGAATCGTAATCGGTAAGCACTTGAAATTTTTGCAGAGTGTGTACTACTATGGCAGCTATAAACAGAAATTAAAGGGGGTTATACAATAAACATTTTTTCGGCGTTTCTTATTCTTTATTTTTTACTAAAGTATTCTAATAAATATGTGATGTTAAATATTGTACGGTGGTACGGAACCCATCGTGTGCGAGGCCTACTCGCACACGATGGGTTCCGTACCACCGTACGGAATTTGTGGGTACTTTTTTTGTGGGTACTTACGGCCTAAAATGTTATGTCAAAGTTTTTTTAAATGACAGTGTTGTTATCAGTTTTATGAAAAAGTAAATGTATTTTTAATGAGTGACAGTTGGTTCGTTCAAAATAAAAACTTTAAGGGTTTTATTAACACCTGAATAATAAAATTCATCGTAATATTTTGTTAACTAACTTTGTGGAATAGCTTTACGTTTAGAATTGAAATGTTTTGTTAACTTGTCATTCTTTATATTTATTTGTTAAGTTTATTGTTTTGTTATATTTATGCCATTGTAGATGTTCGCCACCGCCTAAGTACTTAGTGGCATGGATATCTACGTGCAAACTGCAACCATGGACTCAGTACATGATTCTGAATCGCGTTGAAATATTTGGTCAATTATTTAAAAAAAAAAAATACTGTTCATGCATACCTTTCGACCGCGTAGGTATTGTACTTTTTATGTGCTGAATTCATGGTTACAGTTTGCGCATCGATGTCCCGCCATGCGCCACCCTGTATAGTCGACATCATAATTGCTTGATCACCCTATGGTTAGATGTAACTTGCACATCATACGCGCAGAACGACAAGGTCTGTCTGTGACAGTTAGACGATTTCAACCTTAGTGAAGTTTCAATTTACTGGTTTTTTTTTTTTCAAAATCAGTAAGAACATCTGCAACACTAGTGATATGATAAGATAGGTATTATTTATTTATATATACTTTACTAGCTGCGCCCCGTGGTTTTACCCGCATAAGTTTCAATTCCGTGACAAAATCGGGATAAAAAGTATCCTATGTGTTAATCCTAGTTATAAACTATCTGTGTGCCAAATTTCATCCAAATCCGTACAGTAATTTTTGCGTGGATGAGTAACAAACACACATCCATCCATACAAACTTTCGCATTTATAATATTAGTAGGATTGTACAACAGAAAAATACTTAACAAAAAAAAAAAAAAAAAAATTGATCGAACACTAAAAATATACTACAATGGGCGGCCTTAGGTATGTGACCATCCTAAATAAAAAGCTGAAATGTAGGTGGAAACAGCTTAACATAACATTTTATTGATCAATCGAAATTCTATTGCGAGCCAATTTACTTATAATGTGTATCGAAATTCCTTCCATTTGATTATCCTCCTCCATTGATTATTGCTAAGATGAGATTGCGACTAGATTTTGAACGTTTTTAATTACGGGAATTAGCCTACTGGTATTTGTATACTAGTAGGCCAATTTCCGTAATTAAAAACGTTCACAAATCTCCACCTTGTGGTGGAGAGGAAAATGCGACGATTTAAATTGACTGGCTGGCGTTTACAGTATGCGTATGAAAATTAAATCAGATATATCCGATTTGACGGCACGGTTGGCGCAGTGGTTAAGCGATTGACTGCTGCGCTGCGTGTCGCGGGTTCGATTCCCGCACGGAACAAATATTTGTATGACCTACATGTATTTGTTCCGAGTCTGGGTGTTTTTCTATCTATAATATATTGTATTTACAAAAAAAAAAAAATGTATATAAGTAGTTTATCAGCCATCCTGTTACCATAACACAAGCATTAGGTTGCTTAGCTTGGGACTAGATGGCGCTGTGTGAAATTTCCAGGGATATTATTATTATATCCAATAGTGTAGTCACTCTAGCTAGTCAAAGCTTAGCATAACTCATAGTCGGCCCTTCACTATTTATTTAGAAAAAAAAACACATTTTCATTTAATCAATCAATCTTTATTAGTGAACACACACAACGTATTACAAGAAAGGTCTGTATACATTTTAGCCAATTTCTATGTCCTACCAATGTAATAGGTGTCCAAATATATTAGTTTTTTCAGTAATAAGTCTGAATTTATACAATACAAAGTCACGTTCCTAGGAACGTGACTTTGTATTAAATAAAAATATATTAAATATAATATTAATAAAAAAAAGATAAATATTAGTAATATAAAAAAAAAATTAAAAAAATATATAAAAATATTTAGATAAATATTAGTTTAGTCCTGTCAAATTAGTCAGCGCCTGACGTAAATTGACGTATTTTTAGTGGCCATGTTTATAATCACGTCTAAACTGTCTATGGAGTATCTTAATTTGACAGGACTAAACTAAACTAAATTTAAGTTCAGTGCATCTTTTTCTTTCTATTTCATTAAGAAAAGGACAGAAGATAAATATTAGTTTAGTCCTGTCAAATTATGATACTCCATAGACAAGTTCGACGTGATTAAAAACATGGCTACTAAAAATACGTCAATTTACGTCAGGCGCGGATTAATTTGACAGGACTAAACTAATATTTTATCTTCTGTCCTTTTCTTAATGAAATAGAATGAAAAAGATGCACTGAATTTAAATTTAGTTTAGTTTGTGAACAAGGGCATTGGCGCCATTGTCATATTTTATCATTTAAAAAATTCTTTGATAGAATGAAGGGTAATACGTCTTATCTATTAGAAATAAATACAATTTACTTCTGTATGTTAGGATTTATTTAATAATTCCAAAGTAGTCTTATACTCGTATGTATTAGTATTATCAGTGTTTTGATTTATTTCATATAGAAGTCTCCACATTGTATGTAAATAATGTTGCTGTTATCCAATTAATTGAATTGTTTGCTTTCAGGTTTCATTTGAAGAGTGATCAGATCTAACCGGTGAGTCGATTATGAAAGTTAATCCATCAAATGTTACTTACTTAAATCTAAGTTAAGTTACTTTTAATAGGTACTAAGTTAAATCTTACTTTGTGTGCTAGAATTCATCGAAAACACCATTTCCATTGTACAACTGCAGGTAATAAGTCTTTTAATTACTTCGGCTAAAAAAAAAAAAATCTTTATTGAAATAAATTAGAGTTACAAAAACCTATGAAGCCTGTGAAACCCAAACTAGGTAAAAACCTGTATGTCAGATTTCAGCGCCTTCTCCCAATTCATTATTTTTTAACACGATAATTTTGAGCATAAAGAAATTACAATAGAGATGGATGGATGGATTGTAGTGTGAAAGTAGTTTGTAGATGTGGAGTGTGGGTGTGTGAGGGTGTGTTCACCTTACCGAAATAAAATATTTTTCCGTTTCTTCGTAGTTAAGAGTAATGAACTTCCATCAAAACTTTCATCCCCCATTTAACCCGTATAGGGGATGTATTTTCAAAAACTCTTCTTTAGCACTCGCCTTCGGTGTTTATGGAACTCTAGTGCAAAATTTCATGCAAAATAAAAAGAAAACAAAAGTCATTTATTCAAATTAGGCTGAGAATCAGCAGTTTTCGAACTTCAAAATTACAAAAGACAGTCCCTCAAAACCCCCGCCCTTCACCTGCAGCGGTTTAGACCGTTCGCTTATAAGTGAATCGAAAAGTTTGTCAGTGAATTTCAGATTTTTATTCAGGAGGTACGTAGAAGATTTATTATTCTAGTGAATTTAAATTTTAACTTACTTTTATTAAAAACTGAAGGGGTCCATTTTCTTCGTTGTCTCTTTAGAGAAATTAAAACTGTTTTCGATTAAAAATATCCGTCAACGCTAATCTTTTTTTACCCGACGTAATCCAAATGAGGGTTATGATTTTAATTAAACAAGATTTTTTTTTTTGCTATTTCATGATTAAAAAGATCAATTTTACTTCCTGATTTATCTAGATTTTCTGTTGGTGGGTCCAAGGGAATGAGGTAAAATATCATGAGGGAAGTTTTGAGTATGAATGTGGAGGGCTATAAGAGTAGAGGAAGACCAAACAAACCGTGGATGGACTGTGTAAAAGATGATATCCATGGATGGAAAGGGAGTGACTGCCGAGATGATGACGACTAAGGGTTGGTTGTTGTAGTCAAACAATAACGATTACCAAAGCCATAATTTTGTAATTTTAATTTCAAACCACGCTTTTTTTAGTTTGACGATAGTTAGCGCCATTTTTGACGTATACGCATGCGTCAAGTGGACGTGAAACAACTCGCCCTAACAGAGAAGTATGGAAGAAAAACACATGTTGCGCCGACCCTAAATAAATTAGGATAAGGACAAGAGAACGCACGGGCGCGTTTTTCCCGCAGCGAGTTTTTTCGCGCACTGGATTTTCAACGCACTGCTCAGCGCAGAGAGTTGAAAATCTAACAGTGTGTTTTTTTGACGCGCTGCGATGCGCTCTGTTGGATTCACAACCCTCGGCTCTACAACGAGAGTTGAAAATCCAATGCGCGATAAGATCCCACCGCAATTTTTTTACTTCTGTGCGAACGTGGGCTAAAGCTTCAAATTTATTTAATTTGTACCTATGGATAGAGAAAGAAAGAAAGAAAATACGTTTATCTGCTGTAAACATGACCCAAAAAAAAAAACAAGTTGGGGGAAAACATGCGTCACATCCACGCAAAACGGCCATCGCTTAGCATAATGCTAAGACCCTATACGGGACAGAGCCAGCGTGGCTTTCAGCAACAGCCGGCGTCGCTACGAAGACGACCTTTATACGTAGCAACTGTGTGCGTGCGTAGATTTGTAATGTGACTATAATTTTCTCCCACAATCAGTATAACTAGGTAATTTAATAAATAAACAATGTTTTATACATAATAGTGACAATTTCAGTGAATGTATTATGATTGTAACATAATATTCTCACTGGGGTGTTTGGAAGTGTGCGTTAATTGAGGGGCGTGTTGTAAATAACATGCTTACCACGTTTCGATTAAAATATCTGTCATCACCTGCCTAGCCTTTTCCCAGCTATGTTGGGGTCGGCTTCCAGTCTAATCAGACGCAGCTGAATACCAGTATTTTACATGAAGCGACTGCCTATCTGACCTCCTCAACCCAGTGACTAGGTAATACGATACCCCTTGGTAAGACTGGTTGTCCGACTTTCGGGCTTCTGACTTCCCGTACCGACTGCCAAAGATCCACGAATGAAAGCCGGGACCAACGGCTTAACGTGCTTTCCAAGGCACGGAGGGATCTTGGTATGTAACTATGTAAAGATGGTCACCCATCGACAAACCTGATCCATCGACCCGTGCGGCTGTTATTAACATTTATATGCGGCTGTTATTAACAACAACAAACAAAAACAATATCAACAAAAAAAATATCTGTCTCATTCTAAAACAAATTAGGTAGGTTTTCTCGAAACTGAGCCAAGAAAATTCTAGCAAGAAATTTCGGTCATAACTAACATTCACGCGGTATCAACGGGGGATACTTATGCAAATAGCTTCTGAGTTACTACACTTTGCATTATCCGACACCCAGTCCTGCTTACCTAGATGAAAGATGATAATGGCTATGATAACTGCCTTCTGTTGATACTGTAAGAAAGTCTAACGAACTTGTATTAAGTACGAATCGACCCTGTTCTAAGTCTAAATGCGACACCCAAATTACATGAAGCCATTTTTAGAGCGAAATTGTATATTTATTTATTATATTTTTCTTGCAGCTAAGTAGTAAATGTATCCGAAGTTAGTGAAACCGATTTAATAGCGTCAAAAATATTCGTCGATTATGAAAAAAAAAAAACTTGAGAGGTCAAGGGACACCCGGATGGAACGAAGTTCCTTTCGATTAATTAGTGAAGGAATTGAAATAAAATTTTATTTTTTTTAAGTTATAGTAATATTTTTTTTATTATTAACAAATATAATGTAATATAAACTTAATCAGTAGGCTCAGTTTCAATGCGAAATAGAAAGACGAAACGAAAATAACCGGCTTGCTTTCTATAAGAGAGAGAGAGAGAGAGAGAGAGAGAAATACCCGCACGTCACACGGCTTACAACTATAGCAAAAAGTGTCGTTACAACTTTTGGTACTAATTTTTTCCGTCTAGCCCCCTTTCGCAACGCGCGATAAGGAACTTCTTTCCAAAAAAACTGCTGTTTCATACCTACGCGGTCAGCCAGCTAATTTTATTTTTAATAACCGACTAAAACTTTCTACGCTCAGGGGTCTAGAATCATGTGCTGAATTCATGATTACAGTTTGCGCGTTGATGTCCCTGTCACCCTAAAATATATAGGTAGTTATATTACAATTATTTAAGGTAAAAAAAAAACTTATATGTATAGTGTTAACATTAAAACACCTTTAAAAAGAACAACAAGTTACAATTTTTAAACTACCAACTGTAGTAAAAGTCAAAGCTCTATTTCTTATCTAGAATCGTCACACAAAAACTTACAACATTAATGTCGTTCCGTAGGTACTTAAGCAAGCACTTCAGGTTGTATTCAAGACAAATAGGAAGCACTTCTAAAGTAATGGCACATTCAGGAAATACTCTTTTCAACATTTATGTCCTATATCCACGTCAACTCGTCCTTGATTGGTATAATCTTGTACCTAAAACACCCTAAAGTGTCTTGTACAATTATAATCATTCTCCTGCTATATACCAATATATTTGTAGTCGGCACAACATGTATTTTTCTTCCATACTTCTCTATTTGTCGTCATCTCGGTAGTAAGCCCCTTTCTAACCATATCATCATTCACCCATCCATCGTTTATTTGGTCTTCTTTTACTCTCATAGCCATCGACATTCATACTTGCAAAATTGATCTCACAACATTCACATTGTCTTCTACAATAGCGACTGAAAAGACCTGGGGTCTACTCCGAAGTGCAAAGTGCGAATGTTCGGATCGGACCGACACATGGCCGAACCGAATATTATTGAAAAATGCGAAAAAAGTTCGGATCGGCTCAGTTGGGTCAGGCGGGACCATAGTCAATATTCGAAAGATTGTAGGAGTGTAGGATCGGAACCGACCGAACCAAATAGTAACTTCGTAGCAGGAAACGGCCGAACTTTCGGCCGATACTACTTCGGAGTAGACCCCCAGTTGTTTAAAAAACCTCAGGCACTGGACATAAAGATGTTGGTTTTTTTTAAATAGAATAGGATACTCTCTCACCATATGAATTATAGATATAAATATAGTGGTGGGCGGTCTTATCGCTAAAAGTAATCTTGTAAAGACAACCTTTGGATGACCTACCAACCTTTGATTTCAGAATAATACGGTTTCTTTGCGTACCAGTCCGTGATTCCTATTTCATGATACATGTGCTGAATATTATATTCTTCTAACGTAAAAAGTTCTAGTAACCCATTTTAGTAGTGGCAACACACACAGCCCGCTTGAATGTTTCCTGTAGCTGTCCTTTTACGATACTCGTGTCGAATATTAAATCTTCTAAGGTAAAAAAGTTTTGGTAATCTATTTTCTTTGTGGCAACACCGACCACACCAATATATCCTGTATCGATGTTGCCATATGGAGGGTTAGATAACAAATTCCTCGAACACGCTTTTCCTATTACTAGTTTCTTTTGGCATTTTCATTTTCGCAGAAGAATGCCAGTTTATCTTTACGTGATTGTTAATATTATACGAGTAAGACCGGTTTGCGTCATAATGTCGTCGTAACTATTCTTCTAGAAGAAATTCACCCGTATGTAATTGAATTATTTGAAACTTGAGGGGCTCGTGGCTAAATAATAACAGCCGCACGGGTCGGTCAATCAGGTTCAGCTACGATTGTGGCGGTTGGTCTGTAGATGGGTCCCCCTCTATGCCTCCGCAAGACCGTTGTGTTACGCAATTAGGGTCTTAGATTGGTCCTGGTACTTTTAACCCCGGGTAGGATATCGGCATCTGACACACTCGGGACCAACGGTTAAGGGCCGGTGCCCAATGGCGGCACGGCACGGCAACGGATTTTTATGCGACAATTATAAAATGCAACTTAAAATAATTACAGTAAAATTTGAATTTCAACGACAATGATGCCCCGGTATCCTGAGGCATGCCACGACGTCCATTGGCATCATCATTGAAATTTCAATTTTATTGTCATACATATTTGAGTTATATTTCTGTTCGTCTCATAAAAATCCCTTGCTGTGCCATGCCTCCAGTGGCGAGTGTCATTTGTAGATCTTTGACAGTCATTGCGGATTATCAGACGCCGATATCCTACGGGAACATACGACTGGGGTTAAAAGTACCCTATGCGTTAATACGATAACACACATTCTATCGCAACCTGAATTTTGAAAATTTTGAAGGTTATAAAAAAGACAGCACAACTGATTACACACAAAAGTACACTATTAGATGATAACCAAACTACGCACATGATTATAATATAAAAACAAGGTGCCGATAAAAAAACAAAATGAATAACACACAAATATCGAAATAAAAGTGACACTATGACGAATAAAATTAATAACGAAACATACACAGTGCGGTGTGCGTCTCAAGGTTGCACCAAATGGGAGTCCAGCTCAGCATGTGTCAGACAAATGTACCTGACGCTGATATTCTGCTGGATTGCTAATCCATTGCTTCATAGGTTCGAAAAAATAGTCTGCTCAACCACTTAAATCACGCAATGAATGTTGTTGAACTGTCAAAATGAAAGCCGCGAATGAATGATAGTGTTTTACGCAATTAATTCGCTGTTGTATGAACGTAAACAAAGCAAAAAGAGTATCTAAGGAACATCGGAGGTGGCGTCCTGTAGTTTCTGTCAACCCCCATGGGAAGGAAGGGTGAATTTATTTATCGTACTTCCTACTAATAATATTATAAACGCGAAAGTTTGTGAGGATGGATGGATGGATGTTTGTTACTCTTTCACGCAAAAACTACTCTACGGATTTGACTGAAATTTGTCACACAGATGGTTTATAACCAGGATTAGCATATAGGATACTTTTTATCCCGATATTCCTACGGGATCGAAACTTATGCGGGTGAAAACGCGGGGCACGGCTAGTGATATAATATTCCTGTTAGCTCTTCTGCTAACCAGTGATGTGAAGCATGTAACATAAGTAACTATCCGGCCAACTTTTGTTGCTAACTATTTGACAACTGATTAATTTATGTAGCAAGAATCAAGAATGGTAAATTTATTGCCCAAGTTTGATCACAAATTATGAACCTGTCAAGTACGATAGTAATGTAACCATTTATTACTAAAACTTTTAGCAAATCTCTTAATATAAGCTAATATTTTTTATGTCCTGTTTTTTGCCGGTTTATTTTGATGCGGTTACATATTCATTAATATGAGAATATAGTTACATACATACAAATAAACAAACATATTTCTAAAATAAATATCACTAGAATGTTAATAAGTATATTGTAATCAAAATAATAAATACATACGCAACTATGTTGAAGTGGAAATAGTGTTCTTTCACTCTTCTTTTAAAAACCAACCTTCACTAGCCATGCGGACGAAGCCCATAGAAAATGCTAGTTTAGTTTGGAAACAAAACAAATCCGTGTACCACTATTTCCCAGTGCCCGAAAGCAATGAATTGGAAAAAAAGACAAAAGTCATGGCGGCTCGTCACGGATTAACTATTCGGAAAATTAAAAAAAAAAGCCCGCCTTTGTCGACTGAGTTATCGCGTCCGGACAAAAGGCGGGACCTGTACGCGGCCATTTTAAAATGAAAAATTGTCAGCTGTCATTCAATTGTGAATCGGGCAAGCGTTTTCAGCATTTTATGGTGACTTTTGTTTGCGCTGTTCCATTTTTTGAACTAAGCCCAAGTTCGCAACGGCGACTTTCTCCCGCGGCGGTTTTTTGTAGCACACTGGATTTTGAACGCACTGCTTTGAGCCGAGAGTTGAAAATCCAACAGTTTGTTTTTTTGACGCGCTGTGATGCAGTTTGTTGGATTTTCAATGCTCACACCCGTGCGAACGTGGGTTAAACGTTAGGGCTTTATAAATGGGCTGTCTGTTTGTATTTTATACTCCATTGCAAATAAGGGTTATATTTTGATGAACTTGTGGTCGAATATTTCATTTGATTGGTATAATATTTCATGCTGTGTTGTATTCAATTATTAGTCGATACTTTTAATAATACATCGATCAAATATCATTCAGGAAAACATTGTGAGGAAACTGGCATATGCTAGAACCAAAAATACGAAGACGTAGTGACATCTACCAACCCGCAGTGCGCCCACGTGGTTGATTCTGGTTATTGCCCACTCCCTCTCACAGGGAGGCCTGTATCCCAGCTGTGGGAACATTATTGGCTAATTATGCTTATGCGATCAAATTTATTAGACAACTGACGGTTGTGAAAGATTAATTTAGTGAAGGGCTTTGCTGTAAACTTTAACTTTTTTGGGAATTATGGGAATTATTTGTCGGTAACATGAATGGGGATGACCTAAGTAATAGTTTTTTTTCATAATTTCACTACACCATTGTTTAGCACAGAATACACCTTCTTTGCAATTTTTATCGAAATAGCACAAATAGTCTCGAGTAAAATGTCTAACGGACCGGCGGCGACGCGACGTTCGTTTTTGTCATTTGGCTACGGAACTCTAAAAATAATAACGTTCTTGTCATATTCAGAAATATGTCTAAGTAATTTTTTTTTTTTTGTAAGATAGAACACCATAGGTATTTATTTTATATGCTCTCTGTAAAAAAAATTAAAACGAGATGTAATTTTTTACACCACGAGACCAGCTAAACAAAAAAACAGGGCTACCAACTTAACATTCACACACTTCCTGTAACGTTCACCATTTATCTTTTAACAAACGACTAAGGTTCTCATTTCATTACTCAAAGCCTGCCTAATTCTATTGTCCATGTTCCTTCCGTTTGCTAGCTCTTTGTTTTACGTTATAAACAAAGTTTTCAGGTGTAAACAATAAAATTAAACTGAGAGAAAAAGTGGTTAAAGGAATCATTATATCTTTCTAGCCTTTTCCCAATTATGCGGGGGTCGGCCTCCAGTCTTACCGGATGCAGCTGAATATCAGTATTTTCTATGGAGCGACTGCTTATCTGATTTTGATGATCCAATTACTTTTTACTTTAATACGATACGAGCTAACCGGGTCTGGGTTTGATCACTTTATACTCGTGGGGACATCGTGACGAAAACTTTAACCTTAGACTCAGTAGGTACGCACGGCTACACATCAAGCAATACAAAACCAGTATAAGCTGACTTCTGATTGTAAGAAAAACCTATACAATGCGAGGTCAGCTAAAACTGGAAATGTATAGCTTGATGTGTCGCCATGTGTACAGTTGAACACACTGTTTCGTATCCCGGCTAACTTACTTATAACTTGTAATATATTAAGGTCTATCCACACCACGGATATCGATGATCCACACATATCATGGCTGTGTCCAGGCCGTGGCACGCACAAGTCAGACACTGAAGCTCCGTCGTCGTCCCGGGCACGGACGTGTGTGAACGAGCTCATAAAAAATGTATACACCGATATTTTCATGAGCCCCTGACGGAGCACGGTCCGCCCACATCCCGGACACGGCTCTGATATGAGTGGATAGACCTTTAGAATCTAATAATGTTGCGAAATTTATTAGATTCTAATACCGGCCCCACCTTGACTAGAATGGCTCAAGACAGCAGGCATGGCGAAAGATGGAGGAGGCCCTTAAATGGGCACCCGATACGAATTGAACAAGAATTATTTATATTATATTATTCAATTTATAAAATCAATTATTATTTACACTCGAGAGCAATGAATCCGGGTCACTTGAAGAATCCTAAAAATCTCGGAAACTAAAAATGCTAGGTTAATGCAATAAATTGTATTTAATAGACAATGTAATACTCCTTAAATGAAGGTATTAAAACTTCTTAGTTATTGTAAAGTTATATCATAAAAAAATCAAATTTGAAAAAGGGCCACTTTCGAAGATGGAACTACGAAATTACAGCATTTGGTTTTGCTTTTGTTTGTAATCTGTCATTTATGTGGGTACATAAACCATGTTGAAAGTGCTCTATATTCATTATTCAAGCTGAAATTATGTCGCTTACGCCTGAAGAATGCACCAGAATACTTACAATGCTGGAAACCGGCCGGAGTCAGCGCGATACAGCCAGGACTGTCGGTGTGTCGCTGTCAACAGTACAAAGAGTTCTCCGACGTTACGAAGAAACTGGTTCTAACCTACGCAGACCAGGAACGGGCAGAACCAGGTGTACCACAGCACGAGAAGACCGATACTTGGTGAACACCATGCTTCGAAATCGCTTTCTCACAGGAACTGAACTCACAAATCAGTTTCGACGCCTCGGAGGAAGTAACCCAAGTGCATGGACAGTAAGACGTCGGCTTGCTGAATCTAACTTAAAACCCCTTAGACCTGCAAACGGCCCTAAACTGGAGCGTGGGCATCGTATTTCAAGACTAAGATATGCCCAGAGCCACGTAAATTGGAGTATTGAAGATTGGTCAAAAGTTATGTTCTCCGACGAATCAAAATTTATGCTCTACAAGCACGATGGAAGACACAGAGTGTATCGAAGACCAGGGGAAAGATTCAAGCAAGCATGCATCGAAGAAAAAGTAGCCTACGGTGGTGGGTCTGTACTTGTGTGGGCCGGAATTTCTTCTGAAAGTCGCACAGAGCTGGTGATCATAGAAAACGGCTCTTTAACTAGCGTAAGATATGTGGAAGAAATCCTCAATGATCACGTTGGTCCATTTATGGTCAATTTAGGTGAGGATGCTATATTTATGCATGACAATGCCCGACCTCATACAGGTAGGATTGTGAATGACTACCTTCAAGAGATGAACATTACTCGTATGGAGTGGCCAGCGCGCAGCCCGGATATCAACCCGATCGAGCATGCTTGGGACGAGCTAGGCAGATGCGTAAAACAACGAAACCCTCCCCCAATCACGCTTCGTGAGCTCAAAATTGCTCTCACAGAGGAATGGGAGAATATTCCCCAAAATCGTATAAGGAACTTGGTGTACAGCATGCCAAACCGCGTAAACGCAGTAATGGAAGCACGAGGAGGCAATACGAAGTATTAAAATTCAAGAAAATCGTAATAAAGTTCAAAAATTTCATGTTTCCTATTTTTGTCTTAAAGAGAGATCAGCAGTTTTTTTCTTTATGTAATTTTGTGTTAATAAAATGTATGGTGACTCATCTTTTTTTTACTTTCATTTAAGGAGTATTACATTGTCTATTAAATACAATTTATTGCATTAAACTATCATTTTTAGTTTCCAAGATTTTTAAAATTCTTTAAGTGACCCGGATTCATTGCTCTCGAGTGTATTTACGAGTGTTTGATAAAATGCATGATTCAATTATTATTCAGATTTTAATTAGGAATGAGATTTGATTATTTTATGATAATAAATAATAATAGATATTAAACTATCTCCTCACACCCTTATCTCGCTTTATTAAGTAACTTCCGAAGGCAAACGACTCGGTATAAATATTCATAATCCCCAACTATTCATGGAAAGCAATAAACGACCTTCTTCTGACCTCTGAGCTCTGTTTAATATTAAAACCGACCCTCGTTATAACGAGAGATTAAACTAATTGTTAAATAAATCAAAGGATATCCGTTGGAATCGTAGTAATATCGTGAATGAAGGCAATGCTGTTTTGCGGCCGCAGTAACGACAGTCGTGAAAAAGATGGCAGCCGGCTCTGAAAAATGAAAAAAAATAAATAACAATGGGTTATTATTTTAACATGTTAACATTAACAACTAGTTACTACAGCCTCCTTTTATGCAGATAAGCCTGTGATAGACTCGGCACACCACGACCACTTCGTCACAGTGATAAATGATTTTATTTTTGTAAGTAGGTTTGCAATTAAAAACTAGATGAGGCCGGCGTTTCCTATGTGACTAGTCTGAGAAGAAAGGCTGAACAAACTCAGAGGTCACAGTGGATGATCCGGCCTAAATACTACTATACTATAATAATATATTATAAACGCGAAAGTTTGTATGGATGGAGTTTTTGCGTGAAAGTGTAACGAACATCCACCCAATGTTCGTTACACTTTCACGCAAAAACTCCTCAACGGATTTGGATGAAATTTGGCACGCAAATAGTTTATAACCAGGATTAACACATAGGATACTTTTTATCTCGATATTCCCACAGGATCGAAAGTTATGCGGCTGAAACCGCGGGGCGCAGCTAGTTTTCACATAAAGCGAAGTTCACATAGTCATAAGGCGTGCGTAGCGTAGCCGTGGGCAACAATAGAACCGACTCTTAATAATATATAATCAGTTGGACTGATTTACATTGCTAATTGGACCCTTGTTTGACGTAGCCAAAGATTTGAAACTGCTAAATAATGCTGTGTCGTCTCTGAAGTTAGGTATTTATATGGTGACGTCTCCGAAGTTAGTCGAATTATTTATTTGTATTGAAAGGGTTTAAATAAAAAGGAATGTGTTTTTTTTTTTGTGCACGTTTTTCATTGGGTATTATGAAAATGTGTCATCATCTGCCTAGCCTTTTCCCAACTACGTTGGGGTCGGCTTCCAGTCTAGCCTGATGCAGCTGAATACCTACCAGTATTTTCCACGGAGCGACTGCCTATCTGACCTCCACAATCCAGATACTGGGTAATACGATACCCCTTCGTAAGACTGGTTGTCAGACTTTCGGGCTACTGACGACCTGTAACGACTATCAAAGATCCACGAATGACAGTCGGGACCAACGGCTTAACGTGCTTACAGATGTTCTTTTCAGTTTCTTCCGAATTTTCATGGAGAATCTTCCAATTTTTATTCTCATAAAAACCTTATTCGTACTGTTACGATCATTTTAATACAACCGTTCCCAAGGGATGCGCACACCAACAAACGGTATTTCATTTTTATTTATACAGGGTGGCAGGCCCGCAGGGACAGCGACGCACAACCTGGACCATGGATTCAGTACAAAATTCTGGACAGCCAGCGATGAAATTTTCAATGGTTATTAAAAAAAAAATGCTTTTCCATACATTTTGACCTTTGTAGGAAACAGCTGATTTAAAAAAAAATAAACGACAAAAAAAAACCAACTTCAGAATCAAAGTCAAAGTCAAATCATTTATTTAAAATAGGCACATACTCGTAAAAGTCACTTTTGAACGTCAAAAATAAAATTAAAATAAAATTTATTCTAGTCGCCCCTTACAAAAGGTTACGGTACCTTAGAAAGTTGTACGTATGGAGAAGAATGGGCAAGAAACTCCACCGTTACTCTTTTAAAATGTTTCACAATATTTTGCATACATTAATTATATACATTATTAATTATTACATTAATTATATGTGAAGACGATGCACCTAAAATAAAATTACTATACCACAATAGGTAAAAGAATTAAAATGAATTAATGAAACCATGACATATAGATTAACTATGTGATACATACATGGTGCTCACATCAATCATGTACTGAATCCACGGTAACAGGTTGTGCATCAATATCTCTGCCACCCTACATAGATAGATTAGCTCAAGTTGCCATCACATCACACTAATATTATAAAGGCGAAAGTTTGTGAGTGTGTGTGTGTGTTTGTATGTTTGTTACTTCTTCACGCTCAAACAGCTGGACCAATGTTGATGAAATTTGGTATGGATGTAGCTGACCCTGAATTAACACATAGGATACTTTCTTATCCCGATATTCCCACGAAATCGAAACTTATGCGGGTGAAACCCCAGGGCGCAGCTAGTCTTAATTATCAATGCTTCTATTCACCGTTGTTTCTTCTCCCCACGTTAATAAATCCTTCGTTTTACAAACACGCAAACCTATAATATTCCTTATGAAGGATTAAGGGCACTCTCCGCTCCCCAACGTAGGCACACGCAACTCGCTAATCTTCCTTGGTAGACCATCCTACTAGTTTATATTTTGAGTCTCATAGCACAAAAATAATGATGTAAAGTTAACAGTCGGTTTTCTCTATTACAAACGCTGTCTACATCTCTTTATCTACTTTCCTATCGCAGGTGTGCTGGGAGAGATTTTTTAAGAAATAAACATCACCTTTGTACATACACCAGCCAGCACATCAAGCTACTGCAATCTGTGAAATTTCTTTAATAGTTTTCAACTTTATCGCTTCAAGGTTGGTTGGGAAAATTTGACAGTTTCGGGTAGCTTGACCTGCTGGCGTCTGTGCCTATTTTTCTGTTCTTTTTTTTCTTGTCTGTATATTTATAATTATGTGTGTACTTATAAGAATAAATCAATTAACATTGATTGTTAAGCAAATCAACCAGCTTAAATTGTCCGTATACTCAAATCACAACAGCCATACTTTGGCAGTACCAACAAAAAACCTATCGAAAACAAAAAAAAACCTTTATTTCATTTTCGGTTTTTGGGCGAAAATGTAAATCAGGGCGAATTGTTTTTCGGAAAAAATCAAAAATCTGTTTTCGTTGCGACTCTGTCAGTCGGTGAGTCACGGAAATACATTCTATACCTAACAAGGCAGGTATCCCTAAAGCTTTCCTAATGAACGTCGTACACAATTTAGCCGGGACACTAATTGCAGACAACAAAAAAGAAACTTCAGGATACATTCTACCACAGTGTTACTGCAACGCAATTATGTCATTTGAAAAACCTTCTTTTGGTTATATACAAATAAATAGTTGCTGCGGCTGGTGTGACCCTCAAGCGGCGTAAATACTGTAACCTTATGGGTAACTACAGCGTTGGGCCGTTTGGGATCAAAACGCTCGGGTCATGGGACCCGAGTGCGCGTCTCCTTTTTAAGGAAATTTCTTGCCGGCTCAGCCGGCAAGAAATTTAGGGAAATTAGTGAAATATAATATAAAAATTATGAAAAAATGTAGGGAAATTAGTGCCGATTTCACCAACGAAACTGAATGCGATCCGCACATCTTAACTACTTCTAAGATGGATCGCCGTTTGGATGTCCTGATGGCGTTCATTTTCATTTGTGAAATCTGCCCTTGTTGTTAGTGAAAACGGGCAAGTATTTCAGACAGATTGAGACTGAGATTAGAATGCGAACGTTCTTAATGACACGGAATTACTCCTCTAATAGCTAATCCATCGTTCGCGAGTGCCACCATAACTCATTTTCCTTTGTCGTTTGGTACAATACCGTAACAGCGTGGAAATATTTTATGCAGCAGGTACCTGCCATTATTTTCTTTGTGAGAATTTCTTTTTGCGTTCGACATTTTGTCTCGAGTTACTTTTTTTTGTTCATGGCCACCCGTAAATAGGTACTTTGGTACAGTCAGTATATTCCGCAAAAATCTCACCCTGAAAACTTAGACCGTTTCACGAAAGATTGTCCCGCGGCAATAAGTAGAACTAATTTATTGTTAGTTAGCAATCGGCCGTGGCTTGGAAAGCACGCTAAGCCGTTGGCCCCAGCTGTCATTCGAGGACCTTTGACAGTAGTTACGGCACCCTAATTGCGTAACACACGATCAATCGGAATCGGTTTCATTTTGACAGTTCAACAACATTCATTGCGTTATTTACGTGTTGACCAGACAAATTTTTCGAACTTATGAAGCAATGGATTAGCAATTTGCTTCAAAATTATTCAGATTACGATTGATCGTGTGTTACGCAATTAGGGTGCTGGTCGTCACTAGCCCGAAAGTCTGACAACCAGTCTTACCAAGGGGTCTCGTATTACTTAGTAACTGGGTTGTGGAGGTCAGATATGCAGTCGCTCCTTGTAAAATACTGGTATTCATCTGCATCCGGTTAGACTGGAAGCCGACCCCAACATTGGGAAAGGGCTAGGCAGATGATGGGTTAGCAACATTTCTACAACAACCCTCCTACCTCAGTCACCTTTCTCTATTTAAGGTTGTGCATTTTATTAACCAGTTCCTGTAATATGATGTCGAGATAAATAAATAAATAGTTATTTATGATTATGTCTAACGACAGTGGCGTCTACGTATCGTATTGTATATCGTATGCTGCACTGGTTGACGTCATCACGTCAACGCCGGCTGCCGCTGAAAACCAGCGCTGGGGCTCTGTCTCGTATAGGGTCTTAGCATTATGCTGAGCGATGGCCGTTTTGCGTGGATATGACGCATGTTTTCCCTCAACTTGTTTTTTTTTTTGTTGTGTTTGTGTTCTTTTTATGCGTCATCTTTACCGCAAATAAACGTATTTTCTTTCTTCTTTACTAGACTTCTTTCGTGACACGAACTTTAGGTGAGTGAGCTTAAACTGAGCTGTCATTCCTGACGCTAGGGATTGAAACTATTGACATCTCACTTCACCTAAGTGTTCATGGTGAGATTATCACAAAATACATCGACTTGTAAGTTGTTAACACTTTGTTAAGGTGTTGTGTTGTTGTTGAAAGTTGTTGTTGTGAACATTGTAAGTAAAAAATTAAGTTGTTATGTCATTAAATGTGAAAGAAAATAGATACTTTGACAGTGTTTTATCATAAAATCAACATAAAATGATGACTTTCACAAGCATTTTGCTTGTTTTCCATCCTAAGGCATTCATCAAGCTTGTCTTTGTTATGCTTTTGAAGTGAAAACTTCTTTCGGCGCACTTTGCGCTCTTTCTGAACAGTGAACAAAACTGCACCGTCACGCTTGGGTCGGGGACGCTGAATCGGGTACACTCGGCTCCAGTCGGGCGGCGACGCTGAATTGCGTAGCCTCGGCGCTGAATCGTGTACCTATACTTACTCGGTTCCAGTCGTAAGTTTCCACTTCTATCGTGAGGCCATAAGCACACAATATCCTCTTTTCAGTTAAAGAAAGAAAGAAAAATGCGTTTATTGGCATTACAGCAAAAGAATGCAACAATGCTTATAATGCTAAAAGGGCCACAGCTCAGCATAATGTTAGATGACAACACAAGGTCACCATCTGGCGCTAATTTTCACCATATGTTGGAATAATAAACCCAGGGAAGACATGTTTATATGACGCTCGTGGGCTTCAGGTGAAAATTAGCGCCAGATGGTGACCTTGTGTTGTCATCTGACATTATGCTGAGCTGTGTGCATATGTCGGTTTTAATAAATTAAAAGAATAGATTAAAATTGATAGTATAAAATAGCTCATTAAAAATCAAAAACCGGCCAAGTGCGTGTCGGAACACGCACAATGAAGGGTTCCGTGATTGGAATAAATTTATCCCAAGATAAAACTTAAAATTATAGTTAGTTGAAAATCATGTTCTCCCATACATTGCAACTGCAAATGTAAGTTGGTCGACTATTCCTCGTTAATTTGTAAAGCCTACTTAGCTGTGATAGTTTGCTTTTTAACTTCGTTTTATATACATATATATATATACTAGCTTCTGCCCGCGACTTCGTACGCAGATCCTGTTGCTTATGCCAGCGACAACGAGGTCGTCAAAATCGAAGATCTGAAACGTCTGATGTCGAATTCTAAGAGCCCGGGGACGGGAAAACAGCGTGATGCGCGAGACGATTCGAGACGTTCCAGATCTTTCATTTTTGTAAAAAGTCGGCATGAATCCAGATTTAGTGACTTGATGAGCTCCAAATTAAGTCATCTGAAGAGCACTGTTGTAGGCTCGAATATTGCTTAAGAAATGGTTGGACTTGGGATGCTCGCCATTCAAAAGAAATCGTAAGACCTCCGGTAGCTCTTGCATAGAGTTTAGTCGTAAATTTCCAGACGCACAACACATTCCCTTGGTCTTTCCCTTCCACTTACGCGCGTGACAGTGTGCACACACCTCAGACATGGTGCCAATGTCTCCGTGTTCGATGTAATTAATAAATGGGTTATAGGAAAACGCGCTCCTTTCTTTATTGTTCCACGGTTGCTCTTCAGGATCATAAACCATAGACTCAGTATCAGATGAGGACGAATTGCGAAGATTGCGACGTATACGGTCTAGATCAATTTGGTCCACACGCTGTTCGACTGACTTGCCCGAATTTCCTGAATCCGCTCACGTTCTTGCGTGGAATGAACAGACACCTCAACACGCATGTCGTGATTTGTTTGCCGAGCAAGTGCGTTGCGTTGCTCGCGCTGCTCGTCTGTCTCCAAAGACCGAGCTAGAGCATGCTGTGAGCGGTCTGCACTAACGCGCCTCATGCCCTTCAGGATTCTCAAGTGATCGAGATGTGGCAGTGCGAATACGCTGGAAGCTTAAAAGCGAGTCACTCTGCGTGTAAGTCTCCGAAGCGCGAGATACTGCGTGGCGCTTGCGATCGCTTGCTTGACGTGTATCGCGCTCCTGACTGTTCTCGAGCGACCGAGCAGTCTCAGTGCGGAAAAGCTGAAGACTTAATCTCTGCTCTCTCTCTCTGTATCCGTTTCGGAAGCGCGAGATAAAGAATGACGCTCTCGGTCACGCGCAAGTCGTATCTCACGCTCCTGACTGCTCTCAAGTGATCGAGCAGTCTCAAAGCGGATATTCTGAAGACTCAACCTCTGATCCTTCTGTGTAACCGTTTCGGATGCGTGAGACAAAGAATGACGATCCCGGTCGATAGCTAAATGCATTTCTCGTTGTTCCACACTTTCCTGAGATCGAGAAGCAGTAGTGCGGACTCGTTTAAATTCTAGTCGTAATTGGCGCTGTTTGCTAGTTTCTGCAGACAAACTTAGTGCATTACGCTCACGGTTAGCATCTAGCCGTTGTTCACGCTCTGCGTCGGTTTCGAGAGATCGAACTAACCTGTGAATCTTAGAAACCCTTGAGTCTAGAGACAGATTTGATATTTTTCTAAGAGGCATAGCTAAAATTCCTTCTTAATCATATAAGAAGGAATACTACTAACGATATTCAAATCAATAGAAAATTATCGAATAAGTACGTAAAAATTGCTAGTTAGTAAAAATAATAATTATTCGCAGGAAAATTAAACACATCAACCAACACAGGCAACAAAGGTAACCCCCGTTTCTATAGGATGAGAGCAGCACATTGGCACCTATAACATCACTTTTTGGGAACGAAACCATAGCGCGATCTAACTCGACGCCAACGCCATACAGTTAGAAAACGGAAACTACCATAATATCATTTACCCAAATTAATTAAATTATGAATAAAACTAAATTGTGGTTAATTTAACAGACAACTACATTATTTTTGCATTAAAAAAAATATGGTAACAGCAGCAAGGAACAAAACTAAGAATTACATACATAAATCAATTACCTACAACAAATGTGCTTGGTAAGATATAACTTAGAACCAAAAATTTGACTTGACTTCATGATAGTGTATCTTGTTGTACCACCAATCAATCTGTTTAGTATTATTGGTGTGAAACTCTCCATACAATTAGATAGGACATGTAAAGTTCTCAGATTTTATAACAGTATCGTTCCCAATGCACATAAAAAATGCAAAAACTAAAAAAAAAGAATATTGCGATTTTTTAAAACATGATGGCAAAATAAAAAAAAAAATAGTATGAGATTTGAACTCGCACCATTTAGTGCGGTAAACGGTCGCCTGACCTTACTGCTAAATTCCCCGTTGACATATTGTTGAAATAGCTGTTCCCTTGCAATTTATAATATTACTGCCCCGCTCCTTTATAAAAATAGCGTGATTATTATGTTCCCAGAGTTAAATTATTATTAACTAAATAAATAACACGTCATTTTGTGCATTAAATTATTTTGTGCATTCAATTACGAACAAAAACTTTTTTTAAATCAATATTGCTTACCTCCCGTAACATACGGCGTGATAATATGTAGCCTAAAGCCTTCCTTGGTTTACAAAGAACATTTTTGCTGAATTTCAATTGACACTTGACTCTAATAAAAATTAGCACTTTAAAGCTAAATATTTCACAAACGTATCCCTGAATCGAAAAGTTGTTTTCACGAACCTGCAATATCTTTGAAAGAACTATCCAACGATACCCACACCATGGGGTAGACGAGAAAATAAAAAATCATCCCCACTTTACGTGCACAGGAGGTACACAAAAATATTTTTTTTCATGGTTTTATTGTACCACTTTGTTGACGTGATTAATATGTATACGAGTATCCATGCCAAATTATAGCTTTCTAGTGCTAAGAGTCTCTGAGCTAAGCTGCGGACGGACAGACGGACAAGGCAAAACTATAAGGGTTCCTTGTTGACTACGGAACCCTAAAAAAGAGTAAAGATATAAAATAAGTAGGTACTCTGTTTTTTCATATAACATAGTTTCTATTTCCAATATAGGCAGGTGTGTTCAAAAAAAATATTTTTCATACTCAGCTCTTCAGCGAAATATTATCATAAACATTTCTCAAATCACTTTTTTTATTACACCCGTTCTATCTGGCTCCAAAGAGTTTTACATCACCTGGCTGTAATAGCGCGATAACACAACTTTTTTGGCTATTATCTCCCTCTTTCCAAGCTACATATTATGTTGTGTTGAGTTGGTTAAGTTATGATATTTCAAGGACCTCACTGGATTACTTTTTGTGTATTTTATTTTTGAAAATGAATAACAGCTATTTGCGTCAGCTATCTCCGTTTTGAAAAAGGTGAAAAGTGGATTGAAGGTTTTTATATGGAGCCTGGCCTACCTACCTGTACGCCATTTTGCTTTTTTTTACAAAATGGTGGCTACGCATGAATCCCGTATAAATCGCTAGCTGATGTCAATGCAAACATAAAACAAGAGGAACAAACCCTGTAAATCGTCACATATCCGAGCTATTGTAACGTTTAAAATATTCTAAAACATTTTAAAAGAGTAACGGTGGAGTTTCTTGCCCATTCTTCTCCATACGAAAACTACCTTTTGGAAGGGGCGACTAGAATCAATTCTATTTTACTGTAATTTTTGACGTTCAAAAGCGCCTTTTATGTGCCTATTTGAAATAAATGATTTGACTTTGACTTTAAAGTTAATAAAGTGACATTCATATTTTTTTTGAACTTGCGTAGGTGGTATGTCTTGTTGCATATTTGCATGTTTTAATATTTTAAACATTTCGAGTAATTATTTTTTATTGTCGGGCTTCTGACGACCCGTAACGATGCCAAAGATCCACGATTGATAGCCGGGACCCACAGAACAGTCTTTTATCTGTTCTGTGCCGGGACCAACGGTTTAACGTGCTTTCCGAGGCGCGGAGGGGTCTAGAAATGTAAAGATGGTCACCCATCCACGGACCAACCGCGGCAAGTGTAGCTTAACCTGACCGATCGACCTCCGCGGCCACGGATATCTATGTCCGCGGCTGTTACAGTCTTACTGACTAAAACTTTACCGGGATTCTGGAGCACTTGTGCAATTCGTCTCGCTCCCCCGACCAGGACCCCAGGAGCCCAACTCCGGCTGTTCACGGTTGTGTGTGTTCAGCCAGGGTTAATTTACTTAGGCTTCGCTAATCTATGTACCTTTTAATCATAAATACACATGCAAAAGAAACTTTTCATAACATAACAGCACGCCTTGTTTTCCCGAAGGGTTAAGCAGAGGTATACATAGCCATTTCGCCAGTTGTCTCATGTAGGTAATACGAGCGAGCCTATTACTTAATTGGTTTTTATAACGTTTTGTTCAAAAAACGTTGTAATGTTTATCCCCTGAGCCGAACAATCTACACTCTAACGTTCTAACAAATGTCACCCAGAATTTAAAGGTAGGTACACATGATAAAATGAATGTGTAACAATAAATCACATCTAACAAGGACAATACATTATAATTATAAACATTGTCAAACAAATACGTTCAATTTTGAAGCGGGGGTTCAGAATATCTTGTTAGCGAACCGACTCGATTATAAATATCACCGATTATAAATACATTATAATCGATTATATTCAATTAATTATCTCATAATCGATTATAAACATAAGTGATTATAAATATAAACGATTATAAATCGATTATAAGATAATTAATACCTACACCATTTTGCATTATTTATTTCATTACCTTAAGGGTGAGCGTTTTGAGGGACTGTCTTATGTAATTTTGACGTTCAAAGTGCTCGTTCTCAGCAAATTTGAATAAGTAACTGACTTTTGTTTTGGTTTGATTAAAATAATATTGAATGAAAACATCGTAAAGAAACAGGCTTGTCGTAGAAACAAAATATTCGAAGACATGTGACATCTACCAACCCGCACTACGGGGTAATTGCGTAACACACTATGAGTAGCAATTATTATTGATGCGTTTCATTTTGACAGTTCCACAACATTCATTGCGTTATTTACGTTGTTGAGTAGACACATTTTTCGAACATAATATGAAGCAATGGATTCCTTCAAAATGATTCAAGTTGAGATTGATTGTGTGTTACGCAATAAGGGTGCTAGGCCTGTGTGGTTAATTACGGCCCACCTTCTCTCACAGAGAGAAGGCCTGAGTCCCAGCAGTGGGAATCTTGTTAACTATTTGTAATATTTATTTACCATTTATTTATTTACCATTTATTATATAAATGGTAAAATGGTAATGGTAATATGTATCACACATATATAAACAGACATTGAAAAACAGAACGGAAAAAATAGGTACAATAGTTGATGCTTATTTCATAAGAAATCTCTTCCAGCATACCTGAGATAGGACAATAGATACAGAGATGTAGACAGCGTGTGATAGAGCAAAGGAAACAAAAATAATACATAGAATCAAAAAACAATTCACTTAAAAACTAAACAAAAATTAGGAGAATATACTAACATACATACAAATAAACATACATAAATACTACTAAAATAAATATATTTATGTTTTATGTACCTGAAAAAGGCTGCTTTTGACAGCAACTGCATAACACCAATATAATAGAATACTATTCATTATGTACATACGCCATATGAACTAAAGATATAATGTAGAAATTTCACATAAGGGGACACAATGGGCAGTCTTACCGCTAAAAGCGACTTTTTTTGTACAGAAAAATAATATTAGTTTCTATTTAAAATCTAAGATGCCTCGTTCCCCGCTTTATCGACATAATTTTATTTCTATATCGTGTAAAATGGAATCGCAAATATACGCCGGTCCTGTTGGGTTGTAGGGGACCTAATACGGGCTGACTTTGAATTAATTAGCGAAAAGGGGCTAAAAGTACTCATAGATATAATACGTACACTGATTACCATAGGATCGACTGTAAAAATGTCATAAAATATAAATGCCATAAAATAATCCAATACCTACGCAATGAAACAAAAAATAAATAAATAGATGAAAAAAAAATGTAAAAAATGAAATGAAATGAAAAAAAAATGAAATGAGTTGAATGAAATGTTGAAATAATAAAATAAATAAATAGATGTTTACTTTTTGCCATTGGTCCCCTAGTAAAGTAGTTTATGAGTAGGTAGCTACTTTCACGGACGCATCAAATCATCATCACTACTAAAATTCCGTTTTTACCGACTTCAAAAAAGGAGGAGGTTCTCAATCTGGATGTTTTTTTTTTGCAATGTATTTTTTTGCAATGTGTTTTTGTTAATTGATAATTGTGTCTTAAACAAAAACTCAAAGGATGTAATAACAATATTTGGGAATGTGTAATTTGGATGTAGTAAAGAAACTATGGAGTTGACGCTGTGTGAGCGTGTGTGTTCCATCGACGCCCGTTCGATGTCCACCATGGAAATCAGCACATGAAGTATTTTTGTGTACTGTTGGCATTAAAAAACGGAAGAAACGAAGGATAAATAAATACTTGTCTATGTCTAAAAAGTCTTCCTGTTATCTGTCGTAATTGTCGTGAATAAACCCAGTAGATAACGCTTTAATATTAAATCAAGGACTACTAAAAATATTTAATTAAATCACCATAAATAATAAGCTTGCTTAAATTAACTCTCCTGAGTAAATCATGCCAAGGACTCAGTGTCTACTAATTAATCCTCTTCAGAAACAAATTCCAAATTAATTCATAATCTTCTTTGAAGACTTTTCCTCACGTACAACCAACAATTTATTGGTTTATTCAAATTAAAAGGAACTTCAGCGGACTGAAACACAGAGAGAAGGACGGAGGGGCTCAAAGTCTGACAACCAGTCTTACCAAGGGGTATGGTATTACCCAGTAACTGGGTTGTGAAGGTCAGATAGGCAGTCGCTCCATGTAAATTACTGGTATTCAGTTGCACCCGGTTAGACTGGAAGCCGACCCCAAAATAGTTGGGAAAAGGATGATGAACTGCCTGAAACGGTGCTATTTTTTTGTATCTACTACTACTAATGAGACGAACGTAGGGACGTGACCCTGTAACATAGGCAAGCTTCAAATTGCATGCTTTATGTGGAAGTATCATTTACAACCGGTAACCGTTCCGGTATCATTTTATATTTTTTTTTTTTTTATGATTTTTGGGTATTTTATTTTAATATTTTCGTTCGTGTCAAACTTTTTGTACCTACCTACATAATAAGTGAAAGAAAAAAATAAAAGAAAAAGTATTTATTGCGACTCTCTAAACTAAACACAGTCAAAAATAAAAAACCAAAAGGTATAAAAAAAAGTAACAAAAAAGTAAAATGAAACAGAAACTCCTACAAGTATACTCAGCATGATGCTGCGACATTTAAAAAATAAATGTAACAGCGCTGGTATTCTGATAAATGTTACCGCTGTGATGTCACGGGCAGTTACAAAAATAAATAAATAATAAAATGGATATAATAAGTGAATGGTGTGGTCTCCTATAATTGGAAGCACACACTTGTATTTTGTCCCTGTTTATGTTAACGTGCATGTAATTGTGTAGCCTGTTTTGTTTTATTTTATTTTTTATGTCGCTTTCGTCTTAGTCTTGGTCTGCCGCAATATTATCTAGCATTTAATGGGACCTAATCTTTAGTTCTTTTAGCATATAGCTCATCTGACAAGCGCAGACATGTCCGGTCTAACCATAATTAAGAATGACAGCTAGACTAAGATGAAGGGACGAACTTGACTCCTACGGAAAGAACTGGCCCGCAATGGCAGTGGACAGACGTTGGTGGAGAATGGAAAGGCAGGCCTTTGCCTACCAGTAAGACATTACAGGCTAAATAGGTAGATGATGCTTAAAATCATGCTTATCTTACTCACTCACCCACTTTAGTGTTTCTATAAAGTTATAAACACACCCACATACACACCCCCACACACACACGCATACAAACATTACACCCCCACACACACACGCATACAAACATTACACCCCCACATACCGCACACAAAGAATGAACCTTTTATGTAGTAACGTCAACATTACGTCCATTGTCTTCAAACTAGCTACCCAACAATTCTAAATTCAAATTGCGAAACCGCAAACCCATTTCGCTAACCCTACCATTGCCGCGGGAATTTTCACGTGCTCCAAAGAACGTGTAATTTCTTATGTAAATATTTGATACGGTCTCGGTTCGTCTTTCATTCCACACATGCGAAAGGTAAATTCTGTGTGCTTTTGTTCCGTTCATTTATTTTAATATCGATAGTCACGAGACGCGTTTTAGGGTTGTTTTTTGTATTTTATTAGGGGTGCGTGATTGTCGTGATTTTGTATTTTTGTGTCATGTTTGGAATGTAACGTAATGGAATTGAGTGGAAGTTATTTGAACTATTACACAAAAAAGTATTTTTTTTTAATAGACAGACTTCTAAATTTTAAAAGAAAAAGATAATGATGAAAAAATACATAAAATACACACACTTATAACAAAGTAGCCAAAAAACTCATATTCAACAACAAAAATGTTCAAAGTTTGACAATGTAGCCCATTTCAGTTCCAGTCACTTTAAAATTCCTAATAAATAAGGGCGAATTTCACCAAACTTTTATACCTAGAATATGTATTAAACTGAGAAGAAATTTCGAATTTTTGACAGTTTTTCATACCAGAACTGTCAGACGTCAATTTTATTCCACTGATAAAAGATACACTAGACTTTGGTAAAATCAGCCATAAACGTGATTTTTTTTATTTTAGACTGCAAGTTTTTTCTAGCTATTTGTAGCCCAGAACTTACTGACCTAATATTCGATCTATTTTAGCCGAGACGAGTTTCACTCTTTAAATAATCCACAAAAGCGGGTAACATTTGCCTTTATCCACGGCACCTTTACGTTATCACCTTTACCTTTGCATTGTTTGCTGATTTTGTATAAAATAACATAACATAATCAGCCTGTAATGACCCCTCCCCACTGCTGGGACACAGACATCCTCTCGGTGAGAGGGAGTGGGCCATAATCCACCACGCGGGCCCAGTGCGGGCTGGTAAATGTCACATATCTTCTAATTTTCCGTCCTAGAACATGCCAGTTTCCTTAATAAAATAAAATACTGATTTGAAATTATTTAACGATAATGATGTAATTATGGAGAATTGGAAAGGGACAGAAAAAACATAAAAACTAGATAGCACTTCTATCCATCTGGAATTTCTCAGTAACAGCCTTGTGTCTGGATCTGTCCCCGGTTAATGGCAATAGGCTCGCCCCCCATTACATGGGACTTTTACATAACTGACGAAATGTGGGTGTACTATTGGTACACTTGTGCCTAACCATTCGGAGATTAAAGGCATGATTTTATGTGTGTTATGATAGATAGCAATTCTTTACATTTTTTTCGCTTTTTTATTTGTGGTTTTTGTTTCACGAACTGTGTCCAAATAAACGTTATTCTTTCTTTTGTTAAAAATAAATAAAATTAAAGTGTTTGTTTTTTATGTCAAAATAACAGCTTTTTACTATTCAGCTTTTTTATATAAATGCATATGGACGTATAATTATATACGGTACTTATAACAAAAAAAACTGTTTTCAAATTTTTTGTCTGTCTGTTTGTTCCGGCTTTCGCCGACGACGACTGGCACTGGCAGATGATGTTATAAGGCGTAACCTGGGCTACTTTTATTTTATAAAAATAGAACGAAGTCGCGGGCTCAGGTAGTCATCAAATAACGTTAAGTGCCTTAACACACGGACACAAATCTTCATTACAGCTAATTACAGAGAACCATAAATTAAACATCACCATCGCCTAGGGATTTGGAAATTGTGAATTATTCATTGTTTTACACAAAGATAAGAGCTTATTACCCTCGCTTCATGTATATTTGGGTTGTGATAATAATCTCGAAGATTTTAGTGGCGGGACATGTACTCAGAAGTGTAGGGTGTGTGGGTGTGTATTTATTGTGTGTGTTATCTTTGGATCGTAAAGGATGTGTGGTCTTATTACCGAGATAGTAATTCATGACGTAAATACATAAAATCTTATGCTTTTTTTATAACAAGTAATGCAATAGAAATTCCTAAAACCTATTTCCTTAAAACACCATGTACAGACGCCAGCACATCAAGCTACTACAATCTGTCAAATTTCTTTAATAGATTTTCAACTTTATCATTATAGCATTAAGGTTCAAGGTTGATTGGGAAAATTTGACAGTTTCGGGTAGCTTGACCTGCTGGCGTCTGTACTTTACCCATACTTGCAAAATAAAATATCTTTATCTTATCTTCTTTATCTTTGTCCTTGTTTTTGTTCCTCATTGATGTTTAAATATCATGCATGACAAATAAATGAAGTGGACTTACCAATACAATGGGTGTAAAAAGACACTTAACGAAGCCAAGAGTTACTTGTACTCCCCGTCATTGTTATAATTTTTTTCTACTGGACCATACCTGGGAAATGCCTGGGAACCTTCTGGTTACGGAGATATTGAAGGTCAAAATTCCAACTTTTACTGACGGTTTTAATGTTATAACACGACTTTAAATACCCCCCACGACCCCTGTACTGTTGCATGTACCCATAAGCACAATGTTTTGCGTGTGTTACATTGCGCCCTACCGCGAACAGCAAATTTTCAAACCAAAAATAAAAGTTGTTTTCCAGCAATTATGTTTGTGCAATGTTACTCAGTTTGGTGTATCATAGAATTCGTAGTCGACCGCTATGTGATGGGTCTTTTTACTGTGTATCGTGTTTATATACGTATTGAATATCATCAGCTCCCTGCCCTTGTCCCATGTTACTTGTGGTCGGCGCAACAAGTTTTCTTCTTCCATTCTCCCCTGTTAACCGTCACGCTATCACTCACTCCCTTCTCTTTCATATCATTCCTCACACAATCCATCCATCTTTTCTTCGGCCTTCCTCTCCCTCTCCATCCATCAACATGTATATTCATCACTCTTTTAGTCACATGCGTTTTGTCCCTTCTCATCATATGCCCATACCAAGCCAAACGATTTCCTTTCAACTTTTCTGTCACTGGCGCCACTTTCAAACTTCCTCTTATATACTCATTTCTTACTTTATCCATTCTCGTCACTGCACACATCCATCTCAACATTCTTATCTCCGCTGCATGCAATCTTTCTTCATCCGTGTTCTTCACAGCCCAGCATTCATACCCATAAAGTACGACAGGCCTTATCACGGACTTATAAATTTTCCCCTTTAACTTGTGGGGCCATCCGTGGGTCGCAAGTTGTTCCTGTGTCGCCATTTCATCTATCCTGAGTTGATCCGGTGCATTACGTCTCGGTCTACTTCGCCATCTCCTTGGACAAGCGACCCGTATTGAATATGTAACGAAAAATTCAATTGCATTCGACCTAAAATCTACTTCACATATTTTTCTTTGTAAAATGTTTGAATTTCATCTTACTCGTTTGGCACATACTTTGTGAAGTCGGTTTTATGAAAAATGTTTATCATTTCTGCGTACATTCTGGGACCGCTCTAGACTGTTAGTACAGAGTACTTAGTACTTACAAGAAAATTTCCAAATTCAGTCAGTCCTTTCGTGTAAAAAACATGGAAAAATATACACAAACAAGCTTTCATAGGTAGGTACCTATTTTTTTTCATCTGTTGAAGCCTTCGATCAACCTTAGTACTAGATTTCCGTTAAGCGCTTCAAAAACGGTTGGAAAAATGAGACCTTATTTTGCAACATAGTTTTTTAAACTTTTTCCAACGCCACATAACTTTATCGGAGGAATAATTTTAAATTTTTGACAGTTCTTACATACAAAAACTGTCAGACGTCAATTTCATTCCACTAATAAATATTATCGGTCGATTGAAAAATCAGCCCTTAGAAATTATGTTTTATTTATCCAAAAATATTTTTGTTCTGTAATGTTGTTTACGTTTGTTCTAGAGCAGCTATACTCTAAGTGTGTTCCGCGGAACCCTAGGGTTCCGCGATACCTCTGTAGGGGTTCCTCAAGAATTTAGAAAAAAAATCAAAACACCTCTCTCTGGTCGAACGTTTTGACACCGCGGCCGCGCGTAGGTATATTTATTTGTATAAACATGTGTTACAAACAATAGCTGGTACAATATCTCATAACTTTGGTATCAACATGTATACTTGTAGGTATACTTGTGAGCGCGCAGTCCCTTTGATAAAAGCCGCCTCTGTATTAGACGCTATAGTTGTCAACAAGCGACTTTCGACTCTAACTTAAAAAAATAAAGTCGAGATTGTTTACAACGTAATTTTTCTATTTCTCTTTTTATTTTTGCTTTTTGTTTATCAAAGGCGCCGACTCGAGTATTTTCGAGAATATTCGAGATAGAGTCTAGGACTAAGTACAAAAGCGGCGATCGCGTGTCGCGCCTCGTCAGTCAGTTGACAATTAGCGTTCGGAGCGATAAGTTCCTACCTACCTACTTATAAGCTTGCTAGCGAGAAACTAGTGTTCATTGTTCTACTGCCTGCTGTATTCGTTGTGTCAGTTTTATACATTTCTTCATTGTACTAAACTTAGTCTCTTATACGCAGTAACGATTGTGCATTATTTAGACCCCACTATCCTGACGTGTAACATTATAAATAAAGAAGAATGGAACGTTGGCTTAAAGGTGTTAAACGTGTTGCAACAACATCTTCTAATGACGCTGAATGTTCAAAAGCAGTACGCACGGAGAATATAGCAATCACCGATCCAGACGATGATGCCGCGACGTCAAGCTCGACGGTTTCAAAGACGAAAAAAAGGAAGTATGATGAATCATATATCAGTTTTGGATTTGTTGATTCCAACGGCTCACCTCTCTGCATGCTATGCAGTAAACTGCTTCCTAATAGTTCCATGGCACCTGCCAAATTGCGCCGACATTTAGAAACTGTGCACCCCGAGTCTAAAGACAAGAATAAAGAATTTTTTGTTCGTAAAAAAGATCAGTTATTGGAAAGTCAAAAAAATATGATGCATGTAACACAAACTATCAACGAAAAGGCCACGGAGGCATCATATTTAGTTAGCTATCGCGTTGCACAAGCAGGTGAAGCGCACACTATCGCTGAGAATTTAATAAAGCCATGTGTATTAGACATAACAAAATGTATGCTCGATGAAAAATCTGCAAAGCATCTTTCTACTGTGCCGCTATCAAACGATACTGTTTCACGGCGAATCCATGATCTGGCAAGCTACGTCAAACAAGAACTAGTTACACGTCTACAAAAAACACGATTAGCCTTGCAAATTGACGAGTCAACTGATGTCGCTGGTTTGGCTATCTTGCTGGTTATCGTGAGATATCCATATGAAAGTTCTTTTAAAGAAGACATGCTTATGTGTTCACCGCTGCTCACAAACACTACCGGGGAAGAAATTTTTAATAAAATAAATATATTTTTTGAAGAAAATAATATCAGTTGGAACAATTGCATTGACATTTGTACAGATGGGGCCAAGGCGATGACCGGTAAAACAGCAGGAGCAGTGTCACGAATAAAAAATAAAGCGCCTAATTGTAGTTCCAGCCATTGTATTCTGCATAGACAAGCACTTGCGATGAAGCAAATGCCGTCAAATCTAAAATTAGTTATGGATGAAGCGGTAAAAATAATTAATTTTATCAAATCACGACCACTACAATCCCGATTGTTCTCATTATTGTGTGAAGATTATGGCAGCAACCATTAAACACTGCTGCTCCATACAGAAGTGCGATGGCTGTCTCGGGGTAAAACTATAGCAAGGCTATTTGAACTTAGAGCCGAGTTACAAATGTTTCTTTCAGCAGATACTTCTTTTAATTTGAAGGACCGTTTGTATGATAAAACTTGGTTGTTCCGATTGTCTTTTATGGCGGATATCTTTCAAAAACTGAACGAATTGAATTTATCATTGCAAGGTAAACAGACAACAGTGTTTCAGGCCTATAACAAAATAACTGCCTTCAAAAGAAAATTAGATTTTTGGATTATTTGCGTTGGTAAGAAAGAAATAGAAAGCTTTACGTCACTCAATGAGTTTGTTAGCGATAACGACTCAGAAATGTTTCAAAATGATGTGTTTGGAGAATTGGTCCAATATCTCAGATCGATGCGCGCATCTTTTGAAAAGTATTTTCCCGAAGAACAGAATACAAAAATGAAACTGAATTCATGGATTCATAATCCTTTTTTACCTAACTTGGAAAAGCCCGAAAGTATGTCAAACGAGATATTTGAATCTCTTTTAGAAATGTCATCAGACACAAGTATGGAGTCACTGTTCAAAACGACGCCTCTCAATGATTTTTGGTGCAGAATCCGTGATGAATATCCAATGCTTGACAAAATGACTCTGAATATTCTTCTCCCGTTCCCAACAACATATTTGTGCGAAACAGGATTCTCAACCTATGCAGCCACGAAAACAAAATATCGCAATAGACTGGACGCCGAACCTGATATGAGACTTCAACTGTCTTCTATCAAACCTGATATCAACCAATTGATGAAAAATAAAAAACAGTTTCATACCTCCCATTAGTTAGATTTTTCTTTTTTAATATCTTCCATTATTGTACTTGCCATGTGGTAAAGTAAGTAATAATTAGTAACTGTTACATTGTACTTTTATTATGCTTATTAATAAAGAATACACTTTTAAAAACTATTGTTTTATTGTAGGGTTCCATCAAGTATTTTGCTTCCCAAAAGGGTACCGTCACCAAAAAAGTTTGAGAACCACTGTTCTAGAGGTACGTACTTTAAAAATACGTTTACTTTTCAATCAAAGTCGTAGGTATATTGCAAACGATAATACACTTTGGGGTTTCTATAGAAACGACGCTTAAAATTAAGTGACGTTTAGACGTCAAAAATGTATGGTTAAATAGTTGCTATTCACTAGATACTTAACTTTAAGCAGCGTTTATGAATAAAGGGGTGTATGTTGAAGTTTATAATCAAGTTATATGCAATCGCGGCCACTTGAGCGATGTATTTTATTCCTAATCCTTAATCTACATAGTGCTATTGTTAATCGAACATTGAAGCCATGTAAAAAAGAGGCCTAAAGCCTAAAGCCATGTTTAAATTCATTTGTATTGTTAAATTTTAACATTTTGTTGTTAAAAAGTTTTAGCATGCTTTCAAAATTATCTAATGTTTATTTTCCCACACATATGTATAGTTAATGTAAACTGGAGGAGTGGAACCACAGAACAGATAGTGGAACCACCAGTTACAAGCAAATCTTTGCGTAAAACGTAACACCAAACTTAACAATGTTATTTACATGACCGAGATTTTTTTTTTATGCTAGCATACCTGAATATAACTTTTTTACGTATATTGTGTCCCACCTCCGGGCAACGGCCTTCCCTTTTCCTTCCATACTTAATCGCTACTTAAGTAAAGGAAAATTGGAAAAATTTCTGAACAACAAAATCCGGATGGGACACAAGAGGAGTTATAGCAGGCGAAGACTTGGCTCAAATAAACTTTCAGTAGATAGCTTTACATCGTCTTACATGAGGCTTTTAGCTCCCATTTTCTCGGAGAAGTTTGTCTTAACTTGTTTTAGATTTATAGGTCTACGCGGTTCTTATTTGGCAACGATAGATAGGTTTTATTAGATATATTCGAACTGAAATTTTTAGCTCTTCTATTTATTACGATGTCTCGAGAAATTACCTATTTTTTTTAAACAATTACCGAGATGACAACTAATAGAGACAGAAATATGGAAGAAAAAGACACGTTGCGCCGACCCTAAATAAATTGTGATAAGGGAAGGGAAATGATGATGATCTCATCACCTCGACTTCCGTATGTCACTGCAGGTATTCAACTGAATATCAGCGTCAGGTACATTTGCCTTACACATGATGAGCTGGACTCCCATTTGGTGCAACCTTGAGACGCACAGCAGTGTTTGTATGTTGGCACCTTGTTTTTATATATTCATGTAATTTGTTATTACTTAATTGTGATTTTGTGTTATGTCTAATTGTGTGCACTAAATAAATGGTTTATCTATTATTTTATAATGTTAGTAGTTGAAGGGCAGATTTTTCCATCGCCAGATAAGTTTATTCGAGGAATAAAATTGACATCTGACAGTTTTTGTATGGAAGAACTGTTAAAAATTCAAAATTATTCCTCCGTTAAATTATCTGGCGTTGGAAAAATCAGCCCCTAGTAAAATTAATGTTTAATTTACTGTCTTTAACGACTCAACTTTGGAAATAAATTCACGGTGTAATCATCGACTTGCATTTACATACATTTTGACTTTTGTATGAAATAGCAGATTTCTTTTTAATACATGGCGAACAATTTCTACCTTGGAGGGTCTAGAATCATGTGCACAATTCATGCTAATAGTTTGCACGTCGATCTCCCTTACATCCTGTATTAGATAGCTGTGTATATTTATCGTTAAAATGTTCTTTGATTGTCCCTAAAAAGTCTGACAACCAGTCTTACCAAGGGGTATCGTGTTACCCAGTAACTGGTTTGTGGAGATCAGATAGCCGAGCCTAATATAGTTGGGAAAAGAAAGACTGATTCCTTATTTCTAAAACTTGAATAATACAAATTAACTGGTTGTTACAAGACCTACCATAACATATTATACATAATCCATCGTCCATGACCTTATGTCACAAAACCTCGTATACATAAATATACAGTGTGTTTCAGAAATATGTAGCCATATTTAAGGATGTGGTACAGACCATCAAACTGAACAACTTTCTCCATGAGACCAACATCGTAATCGTGAAAAAATACATCAGCTGTCCCGTACAAAACTTCAATACTTGACCCAAATGTGACATACATTGCTGATACACGCTGTATACGCACGTAAAGGCAAGCGGTATCAATATCCGTGTTATTACAGACACCATGTGTCGCCAATCTATCGCTTAGGACAGCCAATAGGGAGCCCTTAGAAGTTTGGGAAACATTCATTGGTGAACTTTTGTTCTAATGGGTCCCAATGCTGTTGTGTAAAATATAGTTGTGTATACGTTCACGTAAAATAATGCCTTGGAGTTTTCGAGGGGTTAAGTTGATTTTGTTGTAGATAGAGTGTTTGTAACAACGTTTAGGTACAAAAAGAGGATTCCCATTTCACCCCCATAAGTTTCGATCTTGTGGGAATATCGGGATAAAAAGTATTCTATATGTTAATTATGGTTATAAACCATGTGTGTGTCAAATTTCATCCAAACCCGTTCAGTAGTTTTTGCGTGAAAGAGTAACAAACATCCATCCATCCATCCATTCAAACTTTCACGTTTATAATATTAGTAACATAAGATTTAGGGGACTTAATAATTTAATATTTTATTTTTAAATTATTCTGAAATTTTTATAATTTTTTGTGCGTTAATGAATATTTTTTAATTAGTCACAATTTTATTTTGGGTTTTTATCTGTTTAGAATTTTAAATAGTTTATAAGCAATTTAAATGTTGAGTTAACACTATGGTTTTATAGTTTTGTCTGAAATAAATATATTATTATATTAAACATTACTGGCAATATGTGGGTGTTTAGGTGAACAGCTGCCTTACCTTTTTGGGCAGGCATATACAGGCGTAATGAGTAAATAAATAAATATCAATGTATTAATAGGTAGGTACATCAACAAGGCAAATTAACGTACAGGAGTGAATTTAATTAGTGCCTTAAGCATAATAATATAATATTTTGCATATGGATATTTCTGTCGTAACAAAAAAATCTACCTAAGTTAGATAGATTTTTAAACGTAATTTATTATAATATAATTTAGTTAGTGTAATAAATTAGTACTTAACTAGCTTCTGCCCACGACTTCGCCCGCTTGAAATTCCGTATTCCCCCGACGCACCCCGTCGCATCGCATCAACTGCTGCGCTATCCTTTTTAACCCCCGACGCAAAAACGACGGGGTGTTATAAGTTTGTCGTATCTGTGTGTGTGTGTATGTCTGTCTGTGGCATCGTAGCTCCTGAACGGATGGACCGATTTAAATTTTGTTTCTTTCACTTAGCGTCCATTCTGACTTTTTTTCTTTTTGGTCTGCTCCTAAGGATCATAACGAGATATTAAACAGCCTTCCTCAAGAATTGGGCTATCAAATGAAAACATTTTTTTTCAAATTTCACTGGTAGTTCTAGAGCTTACCAGGGACATACAAACAAACAAACAAAGGACATTGTCCGGAATCGCCCTGTGCACAAGAAATATCGGACATACACGACAATTAATTGTCTATTTTATTATATTAGTTGCAAATACTTTTGTAACACGGTCTAGCTGCGTGCCTAAATGAATATTTTAAAGTATTTTACGCGACTAATAACATTAATGGCCGTCATCTTCGCCAAAAGTCAAGTCGTATCGAAAAAGATTAGGGAGGCCCAAGCGATTGCAATCGATCGATCGAATTTTTAATGAATTGTTGCATGTTTTTGAATCTGAGTCACTAGAACATTCACTCAAGAGCTCAGCCATTTATCTATGCACACTAACGCCATCTATCTACCGCACTACAACACCACTATCATCTAAGGAGACAGCATTATTTTTACATTAATACACACAAACATTTTCATTCATTCCAAAATCAATGCTAAGAATACGGTATCTATGTTAATTAGATTCTATGCATTTAAACGTAGCAAGTACACTTAGACTTTAGAAAAAAACTATATACGATACCTAATCATCTAGGTAGGTACAAAAAATAGCTAAAAGTATTATGTTATTGTTTTTTAGTTTCATAGAAATCAGTCGGAGCTATGAAAAACTATATTAATATAGATAATAGCACCAGATACGCAAAGTAAGTAAGTACCTGACCACCTATAATATGTATTATTGACATGCAGAGTTAGCATTACCACATTACCGCGTTAGCATTACCACATGAATAAAAAACTGAATTATTTATTCATATGGTGTTACGCTGATTTGTGCAGTTAACGTGGTGTTTGTGTCGGTCAGGAATAGTTTCGACGCAGGCGTCGAAACTATTACAAATATATCTAATTGCCAATTATAAATCTAAGTGCCAATTATATCTAATTGGGGTTGTTAAGGAACAACCCCAATTAGATATAATTGGCACCAAATACTGACCATTTATTTCGTAATCAGATAATGATCTTTATTAAAGCTCTTTATAACACGCTGTTCTGCTGAGGACGAGTTCAATGACAGTTGTACATACAGACACCGCCGGCACATCAAGCTACTACAATCTGTCAAACTTTAATAGATTTTCAACTTTATCGCTAAAGCATTAAGGCTCGAGGCTGATTGGGAAAATTTTACAGTTTCGGGTAGCCTGGACCTGCAGCCTGGCGTCTGTACATATTTAAGACCTGTACATTTTTTACCAATGAATTCATTGGCAGTCTTTCTGTTATCGATTAAAAGTTTTTCGCTCTAAAGCTACCTTTGAAAGGTTAATCCAGACAGAGCGAGGTATGCGCTGCAAATGCAGTTTTTTATATGTCAGATGCCTCAGCCTGAGGCATGCGTCACAAGTGTGACATGCCATTTGAAGCACATGCCTCACACTACCTCAATGCACCTTTAGATACGTGTTAGGATGTGTGATACCCCCGTTCCTCGGAAAGCACGTTAAGCCATTGGTCCTGCGCCTGATCTCTCCCAGTCGTGTCGGATTACCGTCCCTTTGGACTGAGAGTGAGGGAAGAGGGAGTGCACCCGTGTCTGCGCACACACTTGTACACTATAATATCTCCAGCGCTGAAGGCTAGTCTCCATTAAGATTGGCCGCCATCGCCGAAATACGTTCTGGAGGACTATTATTAGGATGCTTGTACACTACCATGAGCGAGGGGCTTATGGCTAAGTAATAACAGCCGCACGGGTCGATCGATCAGGTTAAGCTACGCTTGACGCGGTTGATACGTGGATTGGTGACCATCCTTACATACCAAGACCCCTGCGTGCCTCGGAAAGCACGTTTAGCCGTTGGTCCCGGCTGTCATTCGTGGATCTTTGACAGTCGTTACGGGTTGTCAGAAGCCTGAAAATCTGACAACCAGTCTTAACAAGGGGTATCGTATTACCCAGTCACTGGGTTGTGGAGGTCAGATAGGCAGTTGCTCCATGTGAAATACTGGTATTCAGCTGCATCCGACTGGAAGCCGACTGACTGGAAACTGACCCCAACGTAGTTGGGAAAACGCTAGGCAGATGACGTACAATACCATGAGCGAGGCTATGTGTAGCGAGGGATGTGCTTGATTTCTTGTTTCACTCATATTCATGAAAATAAAGCGAATCTATTGGTCAGGCACGTCATGGTCGAGAAAGCACCCAAAGCCCACGCTCACACGGAGGTAAAAATATCGCGACGGGATTTTATCGCTAGATTTTAAACCCTCGTTGTTGAGCCGAGCGTTGAAAATCTATCAGAGCGCATCCCAGCACGTCAAAATATACACTGTTGGATTTTCAACTCTCGCCGCTAAGCAGTGCGTTGAAAATGCAGTGCGTGAAAAAAAATCACCGCGGGTAAAACGCGCCCATGCGAACCTAGGCTTACTCTAAAATTAACGTCTCTAAATTAAGCAATCAACTAGAATGACCATCAAAATGCTAATTATCCAGAACTTACATAATGTGTCGTTTCAAGAGTTATCGAAAGACCCATCTCATATTTGAGGACCCAGCGGCACTAATTCTGGGCCTCCATTAGAGCAATTTACGTCCCTATCCTTGTCAAAGGTACCTTGGAAGGATTCCCGTAGCTTACTATGCTATCATTCGTAATTGATGAGTCAGTTACGATATGAATTATTTAGCTATTAGAACAGAACTTCAGAACAGGTCTGATGTTGAGAGTATTTATTTAACTTGTGTTCTCAAATGACTCTTTAAGACGTCCTTACGTCCATCTGTTGCTACAATTATATCGACGCTTTAGGCGCCTTCCTCAAATGATCGGCGCGTTTTCGTGTCTATACCATGATAATAGTGTATTTTTTTTTACGTTAAACATCTTTATTCATAAATGTTTCGTATACTCGTAGTTTAGTTGATGATGATTAGTGACTGTGTAACGTTTAATATTTTTGACGTTTAAACGTTACCTATGTTTAATCATCGTTTATAAATAAACCCCATAATGTATATTTAGCTATATTTTGGTTATTGGCGTAATTAAGAAATAAAATTAAAAAACAAAAACAAGAATATAATCTTTTTAACGGCAAGTTGTGACAATTCTTTGTTTCTAATCTTCATTACATTACACACTATTGTATGGAATCATATTCTTCCATCTTAGCACAGATTTTCTGCTGGGGAGTTTGTTGCGCTACTTCTTCCCAGCTAAAGTATTAGGAAGTGTTGAAGGGCGGGCGTTTTGGGGGACTGTCTTACGTATACAAAAATAGATAATATAAACATAGGTTTATTTATCACAGAAATACGTGCATACAAAAATAGACTTAAAACTCGTATAGTAAACAACAATAAAATTAAAAAAAATAGGTCTGGAATCACGAGCACAAAACAAAAAATGGTCGACAGCTGCACGTCATGACTGTGACAAGAAGGCTTCCACTCAGCATGATGCTGGGCTATGGAATCACAGCACAGCGCTGATTTTCAGTGGCTTACCTTGCAGTACAAAACAAAGCTACATCTTCTTTTCTTTCATATCATCATCTGCCTATCCTTTTCCCAATTATGTTGGGGTCAGCTTCCAGTCTAACCGGGTGCAGCTGAATACCAGTATTTTACATAGAGCAACTGCCTATCTCTACCCATTTTTTTTATTATTATTATTTTTTTTTTAAACTTTGCCCCACACTGGGAATTACTCCTGTATCGTGGGTGCGTTTACAAACATTTAAACTCACATACACAAACAGCCAGACCCGGAACAACTTCTTGTAGGCCATACATAATATTTGTTCCGTGCGGGAATAGAACCCGCGACACGCAGCGCAGCAGTCAATCGCTTAACCACTGCGCCAACCGTGTCGTCAATTACTGGGTAATACGATACCCTGTTGGTCAGACTGGTTGTCAGACTTCCGGGCTTCTGACTACCAGTAACGATTATCAAAGATCCGCGAATGACAGCCAGGACCAACGGTTTAACGTGTTTTCCGAGGCATGGAGGGGTCTCGGTGTGTAAAGATGGTCACCCATCCACAGACCAACCGCGGCAAGCGTAGCTTAACCTGATGGATCGACCTATGCGGCTGTTAATATTCCCACGGGCCCCTCCTTTTCTTTCAAAATACCCACAAAACCATGTTCCATTATTCGTAAAAAACCCCAATTATATTATAAGTAAAACGAGGTAGATACGCGCTCCGCAAGTGGCATGTCAAAACTTTGTTCATTCATTAGCCAAGTTTTCGTCGTCTTGTCTTTTTATGACATGCCATCCTACTTCCACGCGTCCGTCATCTAATATTGTGACATTGTGCCGTATTTGTACATCGGATGTTGGATAGGTAACCTATCTACCTCTTTTTAATTATAACTAGCTGTGACCGTGACTTCGTTCGCGTGCATGTAGAAAAACAATATATTGGATTTCATGGCTTTTTTTGCGCGGAACTCTCATTCTTGTTCTAATATAAACGCCTAAGATAATCTTTATAGCATCAGGTATCTGCCAGTGAAAGTTCCATCAAAATTGGTTCAGTCGTTTCGGAGATTAGTTGAAACAAACATACAGACAGACAGATATTTTTTTTAATTGATTTTTTTGTAAGTACCGTTTCATAATAATAATGCATTTAGTAAAAAGCTGTAATTTTGACAATACAAACAGACACTTCAATTTTATGTATTTGTATAGAATACATGTGTAGATGTCATTGAAAAAGTCAATATAAAGTTTAAAAAATAGCTCAATAAGGACTCCAAGTCGCTAACTCCATTCTGTCATAAAACATCCGACATTCTCACATCAAAGTACCCAAAGTCCGTTCTATTCCAGAATTCCATTCATTACTGTTTTATTGGTCGGCACAAAATCTAACCGGCGCCGGCGGGTCTTCTCTCCGTCAGTCATTTTGATGCGGGTAGGACTGTAGTTAATTCTACCCTTCCCGAGTTAATTCCGGCTTGGTATTAATGGTACTGAGCCAGGTGGAACGTAATCATGCAGCGAAAATCTGCGTGATTAGATTTTCAGGATAACGCGTGTGCGTTGAATTGAGGCTCAAAAGAAGGGATGAAAATGAGCTTGAAAGCAATCTGTATTATGTTTTGCGCAAATATTGCGCAGCTTTAGAAAAAAAATCTTACATTATTATCTGTAATTTTGAAGGTGAACATAATAAACAGTCATGATCATCATCTGCCTAGCCTTTCCCAACCATGTTGAGGTCAGCTTCCAGTCAAACCGGACGCAGCTGAATACCAGTATTTTACATGGAGCGACTAACATAATTATACTATTTTACAAAATAAAGAGTATTCAATTCTGTTCTTCAGGTCAGTTTTTATTTGCACGGTTAATTAAACTTATATTTTTTCGACTAAGGGCTGATTTTTCCAATGCTAGACAATTTTATCCGAGGAATAATTTTGAATTTTTGACAGTTCTACCATACTGAAACTGTCAGACGTCAATTTTATTCCACGGATAAGAGATATCTAACTTTGGTAAAATCGGCCCTGGTGATTATTTTGTTATCAACATTTTCTTTTTGTTCTACAAATAGTACACAACAGTACAAAAGCTAAGTCTAGATTTCGTTCATAATACCCACAAAAACATATTTCATTATTCATACAATTATTTATTTAGTATAACTAAGTATCCTATTCCTAAATCAACATTCTAGTATAAAATATGCATTCAAAGATATTGAAAGGGATCTCTAAAGCTTATGAAAATACGCGACTAAACACATACTTAGTAGGGTAATATACAGTTTGAGGGGCTCGTTGCTAATTAATAACAGCCGCACTGGTCGGTCGAAGGTTATAGGCTATGCTGCCTGCCAGGGTAGCGGGATCGTCCGAAAGGGTTACCGCAGGCCTGGAACATAAAGGGCTAAGGAACACGGGTGGGTTTTAGTCAGTAAGAGTCTGACACTCCCTTCTGCTCCACCCAGAGCGGGGAGGGGTCATTTGATGATTTCCCATCCTGAAAAAAAAAAAAGGTTAGGCTATGGTTGGCGCGGTTGGTTCGTGGATGGGAGGGACCCGAGATACAGCACTTCAAACATTCACCATTTTTTCAAAGAATTCAAAATTGTAGTTCTAACCATCTTCCCAGCAGTATCCGTCAAAATACTCTTTCTACTAGGAAAATCACGTCATGACAGACAAATTTGTAAAGTACTTAACTTAAAACTATGATTTTAAACATGGTCGATTTTGATTTTAGATTTAGTTTTTTTTTTAAGAATCAAGAAAAAAGTTAAAAAGGACGCGAAGAAGCGATAACGAAATAATAGCGCGGGCAGGCGATGCGATGCGACGCGACAAGGTGGGTCGGGGGAACAAGACATTTTACGCGGTTCTTCCGCGTAAAATGTCGCAGTCGCAGGCAGAAGCTAGTGTATACATAAAATACAGAATCCTACTAATGTAATAAATGCGAAAGTTTGTATGGATGGATGTTTGACTCTTTCACGCCAAAACTACTGAACAGATTTGGATGAAATTTGACACAAAGATAGTTTATAACCAGGATTAACACATGCAATGACATATAATTCAGTTGAGTATATATTGTGGGAGACTGGTGCCTAAGTTAGGCTCGTGGCCTGTGTTTCAGGACACCAGGAATAATAGAACAGAACATAGGATACTTTTTATCCCGATATTCCTACGGGATCGAAACTTACGCGGGTGAAACCGCGGGGCGCAGCTAGTATAATATACACTCCTAAGCTAACATAATAACAAACTAAAGTTAATATTCGAGGGTAATGTTTGCATGAAATATAGCCTCCGGTAGGGATTCCTGCCATTGTGTCTTCTATCATAAAATGATATTTTGTGTATCCGTATCGTTTTAATATTAATGACTTTTAATTAAACCAGGGAGCTTTTGTGATAATACAAACGAGAATTTAATAGGGATTTTATGTTTGGGTTGATACTAATCAAAATATAGGATGGGCATGGCCATGATACGGAGGAATGAGGAAAATGTCGTGAGGAAAGTTTTGAGTATGAATGTCGATGGCTATGAAGCAGGGGAAGACCAAAGAAATGATGGATGGATTGTATGAATGATGTGGTTAGAAAGGGGATGACTACCGAGATGAAGAAGTATGGGAGAAAAATATATGTTGCGCAGACCTAAAATAAATTAGGATAAGGGAGGGGGAATGATGATGAATGATTACTAATCAAAATATAGATTGTAGGTGTTTGTTGAATAATAACATTTTCGTAGATTGTTTTCCTTTATTATGATAATAATCAAACTGAAAAATCATACTGCCGGCGTAAGTGCGAATTTCACCATTGAAACTAAAAGAAAGAAAATGCGTTTATTTGCGATTAACATGACGCAAAAAAGAACAAAAACCACAAAAAAAAACAATAAGAAGTAGTTGACATGCGTCACATCCACGAAAAACATCATCCACAATTATTAAAACAATTAAAAGCGATCAGTACAGTCAACAGCAAAAGTAGATGATCAAAATCAGAAATTCAATACTTATGAACGGAGTTCGCGTCAGAACTGTGTGGCGTCGAAGTGATTCAAAAGTATGTGATTGTAAATTAGACCAAACATTTACCACTAGTACAGCTGCCATATAGCTGCGAACTCCGGTCTTTAGTATTTCATTTCTGATTTTGATCATCTACTTTTGCTGTTGACTGTACTTCTAAACAGAGTTCAAAAATATTCCTCAGCAATTTTGACACTGACAGCTCTTGAACGCAGTTTAAATATGCAAAACTTGTTCAGACTCATTGATGAAATTCGCCCTTAGTGTACCGACCGCGAAAGATTTAAATTGTCAGATTTAAATTACCCCTTACCGTGCTTGGGTCACGCGAAAAAGTGCCCATACTAAGATCCGTATTACAGAACCTTACTCAAAACTCAAGCATTACTTAAAGCCATTTAATTGGTTGAAGTGTTTGAGTCTTGAGTGAGGTTCTGTAATACGACCCTTAGTAAACTCATACATCCCGCAAGGAACGATATTACGATTTTCAGTATGAGTAAGCGAGTCAATAAAACAGGAACGTGACCATATTTTGATGCAGTCGGGCGAATCTAACGATTTGAATCTTTGAGTGGTGTCCCATGAGTGATGAGGGTAATTTGCGTCGCGCTAAATTTGTCTAGGATTTCTTGTTCAAGCTTGTATTCGATCGGAAGTATTTTGAACCGTGTGTGCTCCAAACTACGGTAATGCATGTATACTAATATCACAGAATCTAATATGTATTATAAATTCGTAACTAACTCGGTCTGTACGTTACCTTTTCACGCCTTTCGGACGGATTTCAATAAAAATTGGCAAGGAGATAGATGGGATCCTGAGGAATGACAAAGGCTTTTTGTCTCGGAAGCACGTTCTGGGATAGTTTCCAACATCCACGCGAGCGAAGCCGCAAGCACAAGCTAGTTTGTTAATAAATAAATATAGAATATTTAATTTACTATCTTCTAAAGAATCCTTGATATTATTTAGGTTTTATTGATACCTTTCGCGAAAATCGCGAGAAAATAATCAACCGTCCCATACAAAACTTCAATACCTACTTGACCCAAATGTATAGGACAGCTGATATTTTTTCACGATTACGATGTTGGTGCCTTGGAGAATTTTTCAGTTTGTTAGTCTGTACCACACCCTAAAATATGACCACACGTTTCTGTTACACGCTGTATAGCAATAGGAAGACCTTTACAACCCGCCATGCCATGTTGTGGTTACAACGTTGGATAGCTTCCAAGGGATCCAACGCTCTTCAATGGACCACGGAAGACCATTACTTTGAACAATCGAACCGTAACAACGCAATCAGCAAACCATTCTCCGTTTATAACATAACATCACGCTCGTATTCCCACGCCGGAATTACACGTTGAATAACTTCAGTTAATTGGTTGAGGATCGACCAAAAGTTGTAAAACAAATATTAGGTTAATAATTTCAGGATCAGCCGGTCTATTCTGTAAAAATCTCAGCGTGAAAACTTAGGTGAACTGAGCTGACATTCCACCTGATGCTAGGGATTGACACTACTGACAGCTCACTTCAAGCTCACTTCACCTAAGTTGTCATGTTGAGATTTGTACAGAATAGGTCGGCTGTTTAAAATACACATCATTCAAGTGTCGAACATTTTGAACAAAAGTACTGGCCAGAATAAAATAGTACTATTTTTTGATGGGAAATAACATCTTGAGCATTTTGCACTATTACAGCAAAAGTCTACAATTAACCACCCTACCGCTATTTAAGATTGAAAATGCCAAAAATCATATGTTGAAATTTTTACAGAATAAGCCGGTTGTTTTAAACAACCCGTATTTAACTTAAAAAATACAAAAAAAACTTGGATGTTCTAATTGAGCAAAGTTATAATTTCTTAATTATAATTTCTCTCAAACTGTACTTACCGCAGTCCTTTGCTAATCCTTCTTTTTTTTGTTGCAGATAAAAACATGTCTATCTCCGAGTTCCGGCGGAAGAAGCTCCTTTACGTGTTCAACGTTTTCTTTGGTAATGTTTTAAAAGAATATCTCTCTGAGAGTTTAAAAAGGAACTTTTTATGGGCCTTGTTAAAACTTTTTCCCTTTTCCAGATGTCAATCAGAGCGGCACGATAGAGAGGAAAGATTTCGAACTGGCTATTGAGGTCAGTTATTATTTTAATTTTTTTGTAATTAGTAATAGGGCTCATTCGAGCAAAGTTTTAGAGCCTAAGCAAATGGCGTCCTTTTATTAGAACACGAGGCCGCCAACACGATGGCTGACCAAGTAAAAGAAGCTACGTCCTCAAGCAAATTTCAGCAGGTTTTGGCAACTTCGAACTGGAGTCGATACAGGCAGATTGGCCGCTTAAAGGAAAATAACCACGATCCTCAGTAATGATGGACCAATTGAAGAAGAGACACGCTACAAACGCAACTAGCATTGCCTTTTATAATAGAAGACGCAATTAAATGGAATGCGCATATAAAAAACGTTGTGTATTCCTATAGTAGTATAAACCCTGGGAATTAATTTTGGATTGCTGACGGTTTTTTTGCAAATACTCTCAGATATCAGAATTTTTAGAAGATTTCTCCAGATAAACTCTTAGGACTGATTTTTAAATAATCAGATAACTTTTAATCCTTAATTAATTTTAATTTAATTATACTTCAGATTATATAAGTTATCTGACTATTGAAAAAACAGCCCTAAATTCAAAATACAGCATCCATCACTTTATTCATCTTTTCATTCGTGTATACAAAATATATTTCCTTACACCAACATAGTAGACAATCGATTCGGATTGGCCCACGATGCCAATAGACATATATTGTAGGTTTCGACCGCACCAAAGATATTGCGTGGTAAACCACACAGGTTTCCGACAGGTTGGTTTACCTGTTAGTGAGGTTGGTAGTATATGGGAAATAGTTTAACGTTGTAAGCGGTAGTACAGCAGTGATGGGTCATTGGCCACCGAATTACATGTGGATTCGAACCCAGGTAGCCACTTCACTTGGAGTAATTTAATTTATTACTATTGCTCTCAAAAAGGTTGAATGAAAACATTGTAAGGAAACCGCCGAGCTCTCTCGAATTCTAAATAATTTTTCCAAAAATGTGGTCGGATATGGACTTAGAATCCTAAAAAAATCTAATTAGTCCGTCAGTTAGATTATCAAAATATATTGGACCCGTATTTTTTCTTTTGTCAATTATACTATAAAAATTATGAAGATATCGCCCGTTAAAATTCCGCGTGACGTCACGCCTTGCTACACTTTTTAGCATGGCGTGACGTCATGACCCCTACTCCCAAATTTAACGCGCTTTATCTTTGTCATTTTTTGTTTGATTGACAAAAGAAAAAATACATGTCCATTATTTTTCGATACCTAATGTAACTGACGGACTAAATATAATAATTATTTTTTTACCCAGGAAACTACCCTATTATCAAGAAAATACCTACATAGATTAGGAACTGAGTGAAAGGGCTATAAAACTAGCTTTGACTTATAAAAGTTAATGTCTTCAAAACGGTATACTACGTGATTGTGTACCGTCCCTTTTTTGAACCATATTTTTGATCGATTGATCAAAAAATCGCAATATGAATATACAATAAGCCAGGGCCTCATGCTTAGCAGTAGTTGCTAGCGCCACTGCTAACCATGAGGCCCTGGGCTCCATTACACGGTCGGGGAAAGTGCTATTGGGTTTTGCCATCAGGAATTTCTAAGTTGCAGCCCGGAGTCTGCATATGTGTCCGGTTGATGGCAAAAGGCTCGCCCCTTATGACATGGGACCATGCAAGCAGTCTTGCCAAGGGGTATCGTATTACCCAGTAACTGGGTTTGTGGAGGTCAGATACTTAGGCAATCGCCCCATGTAAAATACTGCTATTCAGCTGCATCCGGTTAGACTGGAAGCCGACCTAGATGATGATGATGATCGTGAGCTTGTGTGGTGCTTTTGTAGAAAGCTATACAGCAAACAGTGTATATACCGATTAGGATTTCACATTAATTGAAACCATGTATGAATCCTAGATTATGTATTTTGAACACACAGAATTGAAATAATTAATAACAATTAAAATTTTTGCCGTGGGACCGTTTTTCTCCTCTTAATATTTACAAACGTTGACGTCATCTATTATTAGAAACAGATTTACTTTGTCTCACTTTAGAATTGTTTCGTAAAACTAGGTCAGTCTTTCATATTTCAATATGCACCTGTCCGCTGTACCTTATACGTCATACCTTTCACAATGTTTAAGTGGGGCCACCTCTGATTGATTAGAATCGATACTAATTTGAACATCATCGGTTATTTCGCCTTCCATTACGGAGATCGACATATTGATTAGTAGCCAAATTGAAGTGACGTTAATAGCAATCATTTTCACATCATTCATCTCGGTATTTTCGGTCAACATCAATCAATCGGTTTCGAGGAAACATGTGGGATTGGGTTCGAAGCGTCACGAGTGTTAATTTTAGGTTAGTGCTAAGAGTTACTGGCGTTAATGTGATCAACTTTTTTTTCTGTTATCGTGAGCTTGTGTGAGGGGCCCGTGGCGAAATAATAACAGCCACACAGGTCAATCGATCAGGTTAAGCTACGCTTGCCGCGGTTGGTCTGCCGATGGGTGACCATCTTTACATACCGAGACCCCTCCGTGCCTCGGAAAGCACGTTAAGCTGTTGGTCCCGGCTGTCATACGTGGATTTAGATCCACAGTCGTAACAAAAATAAAAATATCATCATCAGACTATAGCAGTCCACTGCTGGACATAGTCCTCTCCTATTGCACGCCATTCAACTGTATTAGCGGCAACTCTCATCCAGCTGCTACAGGATAATATATACCTGCGATATCATCAGTTTTGTGAAATTAATTTGTACACAAGGCAAGAAGGTTTTAACTACAATAAATAATCTTGCACTATCAACTAGGTTTCATTAGAAAACGAATTCAAAATTTAGTCCAAGCCCAAACAGTCGAGCCAGTTATTGTATTTTGAATTTAATTCCAAGACTAATTACTCTACTTTCCATACAGAAAATCTGCCACCTCCGAGGGTGGAAGCCAGGTGATCCCAAGAACACGGAGACACACGAGATCATGATCAAGATCTGGGATGGACTTCGGAAGAGAGCCGACTCCAACAAAGATGGACAGGTAATTTTTCAAGAAAACAAGCTGTACAGGGGGTTCATATATTATGAAGTATTAGTGTCATCATGATTCTGGTCAGAAAGAGGGATGATGCTATCGGTCATGTATAGCTCCGTCATCCTCACCCACTGGAATCATGGCACGAAAATGTCTTAAAACGGCATCTGGTCACTTGCTGAAAACTTCGCAACGAGAGAGCGCTGAGTGTTTGACATATCTCATAATCATGTTCACGGAAAAGTGGCCAATCGGTGATAAGTCAAAACCCCTTTGGCAGCTGTAGGTAGCTGTGTAAACGAAGATAAGAGAAAAGACAAGTCACTTAATAGTTATTACAATGAGGCAAGGACACACTTATTTGACCCAGTAGTAAACAAGACGGACATATATTTTGTACATCTCTTTCACGTATGCTAATTTTTTGTTACTGTATGATTTCTTTGGAAATATTCAATAAAGAAATTTCAAAGAAAATTCAATAAAAAAAGAACATAAAAACCAAATTTTATAAAAAAAAAGTAACAAAGAGAAAAAAAAACATTGTCAAAGACTGTTGCTATCTAATTAGAGAGAGAAGAGAGAGAGAAAGAGAGAAGAGAATAATGTTTATTTGGACACATTTCGTGAAACACAAAAATGCATACACAATCTTTGAGAGCTAATCCATTCTTTACAATACTCTATATATACGTGTGTATCAAACACAGCGCCATCTATGCGGAACTAATTTGACAGTGAGCACCAACAAAACACGATCTAAAAATATCTACGCAGTTACACACAAACAGACTACAGCATTTGGTACTCAGCTGCCCCCTACCTGTAAGGAGCTGACATTTCCTCGGGTCTTAGCAAGCACTCTAGGGACGCCTCCATCTCGATTATTTTTTGCTAGTTCCCATTTTACATTTTAAGCCCATAAAAATGGAAAACAGCAATACAATATCCAAGAAAATGAACGGAATTTAAAACTTGAAATTGTTTTTCTTGCAAAATTTATTTTTTTGCCACTTTACCCTTAACGATTTCTTAGTGATATTTATTTTTTGGCAATGTTTTAAATGGAACTTGGGCATTTTTGCCGGTGAATTTACCTTTTTTATTCCCTCATTCCAGGAGCTGCCTAGTGCCTTGGGGTATTTCATTTCTATCTACATAGTTAAACCGTTTCTGACATTTTTAATATAAAGGTTGTTAGCTGGAGCGTTAGCCAAACAAGGGGGGTGCGTAGGTAGACATTTAGAAAATACATATTTAGTTGGAAGACCCTAAAGGTTCATTTTTTTATAATCATGTTTTCAAAATTTTTGCTTTTAGCACCTGTAATATTTCTTTTATGTGTCTGAAGAATTTTTTTTTTGTATGTCTTTGGTGTATGATGCATATAATAGATGCAAATAAGAATTAGATAATTAGTTCTGAGCTCTCAAAGTAAAAGTAACGAGAAAAAACTCAATAAGCCCAACTTTAACTAATTAAAATAAAATAAAATTAGAGGGATCTAGGAGTTCAAATGCTTTTAAGAAGCTTTGTAGTTATTGGTCATCATAACGGTATGCTACATGTAATACAAAGCTCTATCTAGTAAAAAAAAAAATGATAATACAGGGAAAAATGGAGTGAAATTTAACAAAACAATATTATTCGTTTTTGTATTTATTAATTACAATTTTTATCAAATACAGTCGTATTTGATAAAAATATTTCTCTCTGTCTCTGATACAAGCGCGACATCTTCGTTGGATTTATAATTATGTAGTCTGTAACTAAAATCGTTTGGCTTGGTATGGGCATGTGATGAGAAGGGACGAAACGCATGTGACTAAAAGAGTGATGAATATACATGTTGATGGATGGAGAGGGAGAGGAAGGTCGAAGAAAAGATGGATGGATTGTGTGAGGAATGATATGAAAGAGAAGGGAGTGAATGATAGTGTGACGGTTGACAGAGGAGAATGGGAGAAGAAAACGTGTTGCGCTGACCCCAAGTAACATGGGATAAGGGCAGGAAGATGATGAGTCTATAACTAAAATTTTGGAAATTCTTGAAAAACTACAAAAGACATGCTATAATTTTGTTTCAACCTTAAGTGTCTTCAAACTAAATATGTATTTCCTAAATGGGTCTACCTATGAACTCCTTGTTTGGCTAACCCTCCGCGTAACCCTGTATATCGTGCGAACGAAATTTTACTATCTTTAGGAGAGATTACTTGAAGCAATGTCTAATAAAACTGAAGTGGCTCATCTGACAGAAAGGCAGCTATAATTTTCCAAATAAGGGGGCGCCTTTATTAAATTTTGTGCTGTTATATTTTACTAAGACCTTGCGTAGATTGATTGTCAGGTTAGACGAATTCTTCTTGCTTTAGATTTTTTTTGTAAAACTGTTCACTAGTAAAGTGTTATTTATTTTCTGAAGGTCAATTCTCGTAATTTAATACGTTCAAAATCTAGTCACAGTCTCATCTCAGCGACAAACAAATGTCAAAATGTAGGGAAATTAGATGTATTTTCGACAGATTGAGACTGAGATCAGACTGTGAACTTTCTTAAAATTACGAGAATTGCCCCTCTGCCGATCGATTCTGTAAAAATCTTACCGTGAAAAGTTAGGTGAAGTGAGCTTAGAGTGTGCTGTCAATAGTGTCAATCCCTAGCATTAGTTGGAATGACAGCTCACTCCACGCTCACTTCACCTAAGTTTTCACGGTGAGATGCTTACAGAATCGCACTGCTGATAATTCTCCGCTTCTATCACTGAATTGTTTACATGTTTGATGAATTTTTTCTTTGCTTTATCATCTTCAGCCGCATAGGTCAATTGATCAAGTTAAGCTACGCTTGCCGCGATTGGTCTGTGGATGGGTGACCATCTTTACATACCGAGATCCCTCCATGCCTCGGAAAGCACGTTAAGCCGTTGGTCCGGGCTGTCATTCGTGGATCTTTGAGATAGTTGTTACGGGTAGTCAGAAGCCCGAAAGTCTGACAACCAGTCTTACCAAGGGGTATCGTATTATCCAGTAACTGGGTTGTGGAGGTTAGATAGGGGAAAATACTGGTATTCAGCTGCATCCAGTTAGACAGGCTAGGCTGAAGATGCGTGATACCGAATAACTTTATTTAGCTTTTCAGAAATTTTTTGATAATTCATTTTTACCTTTACTTTTGTGATATACTTATATTTTTTCTTGTCCGCAACGCTCTTTTTGTTTACCATATTTATGGTTGTAATAAATCTCTAAAATTCATAATTATAATGTGTACCATTAAAATTACGTGTACAGTAACAATCGTATACACAATTTTTAATCATGCCCGATTACATTTATTAACCCGTCAGCGTTGGGTGTTAGCCAAATAACCTACCGTTCTTAATTACGCATTCATTTTTTCAAGCATTGTTACCGTGGCAGGCCTTTATTAGAATTTCGCTCCGTAATTCACTTATTGTTCAAGCCCCCATCGCTTTTTAACAACGTCATGCGTCAGTTCGTTAAAATATACATAGGTATTATATAAACCTTTGTTTGATACAATACAGGGTGTAACAAGACCCATTCCGAATCCGTCATCTACGCATTATGTATATAAAACTAAGTAAACATGAAAATTATTGCTGGGAAACGATTTTTATTTTTGTCGTGAATGTTTGCTGTTTACCTACGGTAGTGTGTAATGGAACGCACACGAAACATTGTGCTTATGGATGCGTGGAACGGTACAGGGATCGTGGGGAGTATTTAAAGTTAAGTTATAACACACAAAACTCAATTTCGTAAAAAAAAAACAATTGAAAGAATGAAAAATACATGTGTTACTGGCATTACAGCAAAAAATACACCTTATTACTAAGCATAAACAACAGAAAACAATGACTATAATGCCAAAGGCCTCAGCTCAGCATTAAATTTTGAGCTTCGGTATCTCCGTAACCAGAAAGTTCCCAGGTATGGTCGCGTACAAAAAAAATATCATAAAAATGGGAAGAACAAGTGACCCTCGGCTTCGATAAGGGTATATTTACACCCGTTATTTGATGTACCTGTGTAAATTGTCGAACTGATAGACTAAGCCCGTAACGGTTTAATCACATGAGTTACCAGTGCTCATAAATCTTGTGATCTTAGTTTAGGCAGACATAGATCTTTTGATTAATTTCTATTTTCGGCCTTAATAATATTAATAAATTTGAATATTAAAATAATATTAATATTTTAGTGAACTTTGAATTTGATTTGAGTTTCTTTAAAATTACGTTTTAGAAGGATAATTGGCTTAGACAAAGTAATAACGGATAAAATAACCTAGATGTAACAGAATAAAATTTTCTTTTCATGTCTTTTGAAGTGAAACATTCTTTAGGCGCCTATTTACACCCTTTAATATGAAGTATGTAAACTGTCGAGCTGGTAATTCTCGGGTTTATAGACCGAGCCCGTAACGGTTTAATCATGCGAGCTTCCTCCAGTGCTCATAAATCTTGTGATCTTAGTTTTAGAGAAAATTGATGTGATGAAGGAGATCTTTTGATTAATTTCTAGTTTCGGTCTAAATAATATTAATGAACTAGCTGTGCCCGTGACTTCGTTTGCGTGTATGTCGGAAACAAATTGAATACCTATCATGGGTTTTTTTTTTTTGCGCTGAAATAAAAATTATTCTTTTTCTAAAATAAAAGTCAATAACATCAGCTATCTATCAGTGATAGTCCCGTCAAAATCGTTCCAGCCATCAGTCAGACAGACAAAAAATAAAAGAAACATTTTTTTTTTGTTATAAGTACCGTATATACTTTTACATGCATTTAGTAAAAAGCTGTTATTTTGAAATTACAAACAGACACTTCAATTTAATTTATTTGTGTTCTATTTTATTGTTAATGAATTTTATTAATTTTTCTAATGTCTCGCTGGTGGTGGCGTGTGTGTTGGATCATTAAGTTTCCTTCAAAATGGTTGAGCTGAACTAAATGGTGCTGATCCATACGTCATGTTCGTGAACGGGCGCCGTCAGTAGGGGACTGGTCATCTCTTAGCTACCACGGCTTATTTTAATTTCTGAATTGTTTTTATGTTTTCTATAACGGACGCTTTTAACGTGCACGTCTTTCTACATCGTTGTCACATGGTTAATTTCAACATGAATGATGTAATCAAATATTTTGTAACAATTTTATGATTGAAAAGAATATCCGTGGAATTTCTTGTCCGTTCTTCTCCATGGGTGCCTACGCTTAGGAAAGGGCAACTAGCTTCATCTTTTTGACTGACCGACCCTTTGACAATTCAAGTGCCTGTAATTGGTTTAGTTGAAATAAATTATTTGATTTGAGTTTTGATAATATTAAAATAATAGGTACTTACTCTTATTTTAGTGAACTTTGAATTTGATATGATTTTCTTTAAAGCTCGTTTTAGAAATAACGGATAAAAAGACATAAGTATAACATAATAAAATTTTAATTTAATGTCTTTTGAATTGATATTTCTTCTTTAGGCGCGTTGAGCGATTTTTGGTAGGTGAAAATCTTATGGGTTCGCTACACTGACATGCTAATGTTAACTGTAGATATGAGTATGACGTGTTGCGTTTGAAAGGCAGTAAAAGTGAATACCTATATTTATATAATTTTAAAAACAAAGCCTAAACAAACGAAAAGGGTACTGCTCTTATGTTTATCTGCCTTTGTTTTTTAACCCCCGATGGAAAACGGGGGATGTGTAAAATAACATGCAGAAAATAATAAACATATGAGGCTTAGATATAGCAATAATGAATGTAGTACTATGTTCAGCCGCCCCAGAGGAACGATTCTTCGATCAAAATATTACCTACAACTTATATTAAACTTAAAGGTCCAATCCATGTTCCTTTTTTACTTTTTAAAAGTTTTTGTTAGTGTCGGGGGTTTTTAAATTTAACTTTTGTATATAAATAATTCTCAAACAACTGACCTTTTTCCTTCTATCACACAATAAAGTCAAATTCACGTATAAACCAAAAGTTTCGACCACAAAACGCCGAAACTCCACACATGACTTAACCCTTTCAACTCCCGAGAGGCTTCCAAAGTTCACGTGAACTTCCATCAATTGTTGTCACTACCAAGGCTACTTATTGGTTTTGTGGTAACGTGCTCAGCAAGTTTTGGGAGAGGCTGCGAAACGTGACGTTTTGGTTTCGTTTCTCAAGAATTTTGAAGTGAAAACTTCTTTAGGCGCACTTTGCGATCTTTCTGAATAGTGAACGAAATTGAACCGTCACGCTCGGATCGGTGACGCTGAATTGGGTATACTCGGCTCCAGTCGTAAGTTTTCACTTCTATCGTGTGGGGTCATAAGCACAGACCATCTTTTTTTTCTTTGAAATCAAAATGTTCCCGATACTATTTTTCATGCTGTTTTGGCCTAGGCGCATTTATTTTTTGTATATTGTTTAAAAACTTTTACATGTCAAGACAGTGTTTTATTTATACTAGATGAGGTCGGTATTTCTTAGCCTATTCTAAGAAGAAATACCGAGATGAATTCAGAGATGATCTCCCAATATCACCTACATAGTCCTCTGATCTAACCGATCACATGAAGACCAAGTTGGTTAATGTTTGAGTTGGTATTTTGAGGAGCGCACCACGCACAGGTACACATAATTACAAAGCTAGACAACCAATGATACAATTTTTCTATTATCCTGCAGGTCTCCGTGGAAGAATGGACATCCATGTGGAACGACTACGCTCAGAACCCTTCAGCCGCTCTCAAGTGGCAGCAGCTGTACGCCCAGTTTATGTTCCAACTGGAAGATGCCAGCGCTGATGGCACCATTGACAACGATGAATTCACCACTGTCTGCTCCTCTTATGGCATCGACCCTCAGGAGTGTAAGGTCGCCTTCACTAAGATGGCTAAGGTAAGTGTCGTTGAGATCATCATCTTCCTGACCTGTCTCATGGGGAACTCGTTATTTGGGATCAGCACGACACGTGTTCTTCTTCCATTATCTCTTTCAACCGCTATCATTCACTCCCTTTTCTTTCATATCATTCCTCACACAATCCATCTATATTTCTTTAGTCTTCCTCTCCCTCTTCATCTATCTACATTTATATTTGTCACTCACACTTGTGAACGCCACATGTGTTGTATATTTATCACTCTTTTAGCCACATGGCTTTCTTCCCTCCTCATCGCATGACGTGAGAGTCGTTGAGATGCTATAATAGGTCACAGTTGAAAGAGGTATATTCCTTCGATGGGGTTGAATGAAGATATGGATTGAAACGGTAAATCGTTGCGTAATTGTTAATTGAAAGATTTCTAAAGAAGTACATATTGTGAATCATGTACGAGTACCTACTCAACGTAGAGATAATAAAATCGAGAAAACTCAAAAGTCGATATAACGGGAATCATTATTTAAAGGGATTCGTATCTAAGTGTAGATCAGTCTATGATTATTTTAATTGGTACCTGATTGACCCTAAATCATCTCTGATTTTAATAATAAATATTTTTAATATACCCAAGAACGTTCCACTCATTCCGAAAACAACACAAACACACTTTAATAAACATTCCTCCATTTTTATTAACATGATCTGCAAAATACTTTGTTGTAATAAAAACAAAAACCAAATATTTTTCAATTCATCACTCTCCTGTCCTTATCCCAATTTACGAGTACTTGGTGTCGGCGCAACATGTCTGTTTTTCCAAACAATTAATTATAACTAACTATTACTTTCATCCCTTAACTTTTAGTTCTTATCCCCATCGACCTTAGAATGGCAGCTGAAATTACCATTCGTTATAGGTAATTTGGTAGGTGAGCCGTGGTAACCCAGTGGTAACGGCAGCGACTTGCGAGTCGTAGGTCATGGGTTCGAGCCCAGACAAGCGCTTTACTTTATGTAAATTAATTTAACACCACTGCTCTCAAAACGTTAAAGGAAAACATCGCGAGGAAACCGGCATGTCCTAGAATAAAAATTTGAAGACATGTGACATCTACCAACCCGCACTGGGCCCGCGTGGTGGATTACGGCCCACTCCCTCTCAGCGGAGGCCTGTGTCCCAGCAGTGGGAACATTATAGGCTGATTATGCTTATCCCCATCGACCTAAGAGTGAAAGCTAAAATTACCTTTCATTATACGTAATATATAGATTTTACGGGCAGTTATGACTATTAGTTTTCATTTATAGCAAGATTACTATCTAGAGTTACGGCCCGAGTATTAATTAGGATCCAGGTACTAACGTTATTTTGGCTGTAGTAAATACCTACTATGGCGTGATTCTTCTCTATAATTTCTTGTTTATCCTCTATAGAGTACTTATTAATTATGTTTAGTGAAGTCTAGAATATTTTAATACTTATTTTTGGAGCGTTATTAGACTTGGACACGAGAATTTCGTCTTGGTTTAACGTTCACCATAATATTATTTTAGGTGAAATTCGGTTTTTATGAAGTTTTCTGATTAAACCTGTTTTTTTTTTCATTGAATATTAGTTTTATACGTCCACCAATCTTTATGGTGATTCATTTTTATGAGCCACAAGCTATCCCGACTGACATTGTCCTGTCTAAACTTCGGTCTTGGGTTCATACGAAAAAAGACATGCAGTTTATCCCGAATTTGAACATTTTCCGGGAAACTTTTTCAAGTCCCTGTTGGGTGTACAGTCAGCGTCAATAATATCGGGACGAACAGACTGTTCAAAATGATCTAAGCAACTATGAAAATCAAATATTAACTCAATGACACAAGGAATGTTTCAGAATGAAGACAGTACACGACAACTGTCATTCTGACAAGAACTTTATCCAATTGAGACAAAGTTTAATTTTCTTAGTTGTTGAGATCATTTTGAACAGTCTGTTCGTCCAGATATTTTTGACGCTGACTGTACAATAAAGTAGAGATTTTATTTTTGACTAGCTTACCTATCAGGCATTGTCCTGTTCACAACAATTCTTACAAAAATCCCATAGACAAAATCAATTTCAGTTTTTTCCGAATTTTCAAATTTTTATGGGCACTTTTCCAATTTTTCTATCCATAAAAACCTAATTCAGACTATTACGAAAATTTAAAAATAAAAAAATAGTCAAATCGGTTCAGCATTTCTCAAGTGCTTACCTACGCACAGCATTTCATATTGATTTATACAGGTTGGCAGGGACATCGACGCGCAAACTGTAACCATGGATTCAGCACATGAGTTTAGACCCCATAGCGTCGAAATTTTTCGTCTGTACAAAAATATTGCTGTTCCATACATTTTGACCGCGTAGGTATTGCACTTTTCTATGAAACAGAAGATTTTTTTTTTTTTTTGATAACTGGCAAAAAATTTCGATGCTATGGGGTCTTACTTAACTCATGTGCTGAATCCATGGTTACAGTTTGCGCGTCGATGTCCTTACCACCCTGTATAGAATATATACATTATTCATTTGTCTAGGTTTTGCCAACCTTCTTGTCAGCCACAATCTATTGCCAGTAGTTATATTTATTTATTTATCTATATTTTTATAAAACACTATCTCATTATCATCATCATCCACAGCCCAACTTCTCCCCCTGCTGGGCTTAGTCCTCTCTTTTCTTGTGCCAATCCCCACGCTCCTGTCCAGCCAGCCACATCCAGGTTTTGCCCACGATGGCAACAATGTCGTCTGCCCATTACAAACACTATCAACATAATCAGCCTATAATGATCCCACTGCTGGGACACAGGCCTCCTCTCGGTGAGAGGCAGCGGGCCGTAATCCACCCCGCGGGCCTAGTACGGGTTGGTAGATGTCACATGTCATCGAATTTTTGGTTCTAGGCTATGCCGGTTTCCTCACGATGTTTACCTTCACCGTGGTGATGAAATAATTTACACAAAGTAAAGCGCCTGTCAGGGTTCGAACCTACGACCTACATCTCGTAGGTCATGGCCGATATAACTGGGTGACCACTGCTCTTCACTACACAATCAAGTCAAAGAAAAATTGAAGCCAAACCATACAAATTCTCGCTTCAAAAATCAAATCATTCCCATTTTATCCCAATATGAATAATGTTCAACGATTTGTTAAATTGAGTACAATACTCAATTCAAATCGTTTTCCCGATATCCATTCAGATCTCATATAAAATTTTATAATACGAGATGTACACACGTGTTTTTAATAGGTGTACATTTGTAATACATTTTTACATAGTCAGGACTTTATGTAACTCCAATTTTATTTTCCCTGCCATCGAATGAATTGGGGGCAGAAATTCTGTGAAATGTTGACTCGGCCAATGGAGCGCGGACTTCGGATTAAGTCAACAACGAAATTTTCATTCGATTGTTTACTGATCATTAATAGACCAACATGTTTGCAGTTGTTTTCTGATCTGAATGTAGATCAGATGGAATGTATTCAACTACCTTTTGCTTTTTTTTGTGTATTGGCGCCTCCTTGGCCGGCCCAGAAAGAGATGACGAGACGATCTGGACGCGTACCGCGAGGGCTGTTTTGACGTGGCGCAGGAAAACAGGTCCTGGAGGGATTTGAGGGAGGACTTTGCCGAGCAGTGGGACAGAATTGGCTGAGTGGGTACAGTTGTCCGCACGGCGCTCGTTGATACCACTCTGACCTTAAGCTGACTTAACGTACTACGAAGTTTCAATAGAATGCGCGGCAAACTAGTACTGCTGGGTAATTGCATAACACACCATCAGCAGCAATGGCTTCTATTCAACAACATTCATTGCGTCATTTATGAGCAGACACATTTACCGAACATATGAAGCAATGGATTAGCAATATCCTTAAAAATGATTCAGATTCAGTTTGATGGTGTGTTACGCAATTAGGGTGCCGATTTTGTTATAACTGACGTACGGTCTGCTATCTACGATCTGTCTATCCAATGGCCTTGTTGAGATAAATGTGGGAGTTGTAGACTTTTGTTTATCTCTGGTCATATTATGATTGATAGTTTTTCGTGGGCGCAAATGTAAAGACTATTTGATGTACCAGACCGATATTTTTAGAAAATGTATAATTTGCAACGGCTCATTCTCGAATTTTCTTCACCAGGGCAAAAGCAGCGTTTCCTGGGAAGAGTTCCAGGAGCTATGGAAGGAGTACTTCTCTACCGAGGACCCCAACGCTCCCGGCAACTTTATATTCGGTAGAACTAGCTTCTAAGCACAAAAGTGCACAGCACACCTCGTACACCACGAGAAACGTGGAGAGATGAAGATTTTCACAGACAAACCGTCTACATTCCATTGATAAAAATAGATGTAATAAAATGACGAGGTTCGGCTTCTAAGGGTCTCTCACACGGGCGCTTTAGTTATCGCAGCGATGGAGCTAAGCTATTTGAAGCTTCGGAAGCCCGAGTACGTGACCCCTTTATGTGTCAATATCTTACAGCCTTTGATCCATTCACGAGTCGCAACTGAGACCGTCTCGGATGCTTGTTAAGAAACGCTCAATGGATAACGACCTAGGTTTAAATTCTATGACCAGATTCCAAGGTCAAGGTCACATTGAAACACTAATTGGAGTAATGTTTAAACTAAAATATGCGAGTACTTGTAGAGTCGCTTGTGGATCAGAGGTTTATTAAATAAATTTTCATTTTACGTGTGTGTTCATGATAGAAGTAATTCTTACATATTTCTCTTTAATAGTGGAACAATTTCAAATTCACGTTTTATTACTAAGGCTCAAGTTTACTAGAACTTTTCAATCTTTAGATACTATCTCTAATAACAACGAATGAAATTATTCACTTACTCATTATTATATAGCATATCTCGTAGTCATATCTAATGAATCTTACAAGTTTCTCTGCCGGTTTAATCCGAATTAAAAACATCTATTATGTGCTCTTTTCAAACGATTGGATAGCTTTATTTTTATATAAAATTACTAATATTGTTGTTACTAGTTTAAAATAAGGGTTACTACAAATTATAATGTCACATAAAAATAAAATAAAATTTTATTTTATCAAAATCTGAAGTCGCTGGTTTGTCTGTAGTAGCCCTTAGAGTTTCTAGTCATATTTACTGTTGTACTTTATTTAAGTTTCCAAATAAAATGTTTATTATATATTATATATTGTACTAGTCAAATGTTTTGTGCTCCCAGAATCTATGAAGGTTTCATCTTGTTAAGCCGCTATACTATAGATATAATAGGCAATGATTAAATGTATGTAAATAATACAACGAGTTTCATTTTCTACAACATAAAATACCCTGCAGATCTTATCAAAATCTTCAGAAATATTTGGGTGGGAAATCATCAAATGACCTCCCGCTCTGGGCTGAGCGGAAGGGCGTGTCAGACTTTTACTGACTAAAACCCACCCGTGTTCCTTCAGTTGCCTATGCCAGGGGCCACGGTATCTCTTTCGAATAACCCGCGGCCCTGGCGGCATCGGCTCTAGCGGACCCCGTCAGTTCATGCTGATATTTTTGAGGCGCGCGTGGAACACAACGCGCCGTCGACCCGGGCCTGGACCTTATCGGGCGGCGAACTGCCCATTGCTCGCCACCCGCAAGCCCGCGCCTACGGTGGCCGGGAGTCGGCTGTTGACTCTCATCCAGGGCGTCGGCTGCGGCGACTAGGGGTGTGAGGGCGCAGGGATTGCCTTTCCCTCACGCGCTCCGCCTCCTCCTTCCTGCTTCGCAGAAGGAGGTGATGGCCTCCCATGCACTCTCGCTCCGTACCATGGCCTGAAACAGGGCCGGACGCGAGAGATCGCAGCCGTCGAAGGTAATACGGGGGGGGGGGGGGGGCTTGGGCTGGTGTCCGCAACTCCACGTCAATGCGCGTATTTTGCGTACGAAAATATCACACTAATAAATAAACACAGTGACTACATATTAATGAGAGGTAAATAAAATACCTACTATTTTTTGCATATTTATTAAATATCACACCCTACTATGTAATCCTATCCTACTAATATTATAAATGTGAAAGTTTGTATGGATGGATGGATGGATGTTTGTTACTCTTTCACGCAAAAACTACTAAACGGATTTGGATGAAAATTGGCACACAGATGTTTTATAACCAGGATTAATATATAGGATACTTTTTATCCCGATCTTCCCACGGGATCGAAACTTATGCGGGTGAAACCGCGGGGCGCAGCTAGTAATTAAAATGCAAAAAAGAGTAGGTATGTATTTCATTTACCTCTCATTCATATGTAGTCAGTGTTTGGTTTTCGTGACTGAAATACAGGGTGGCAGGGACATCGACGCGCAAACTGTAACCATGAATTCAGCACATGAGTTGAGACCCCATAACGTAGCAATTTTTCCCCGGTTTTCAAAAAAAAAAATCTTCCGTTTCATAGAAAAGTGCAATACCTACGCGGTCAAAATGTATGGAACAGCAATATTTTGCGGCTCGATGTCCCTGCCACCCTATATATCTAACTTATCAAAGTAATAAGCACTAGTAAAACAAAAAAATTAAGCTTTGTACTAAAACAGTAACAACATAATATCACGCTGCTATTCCTCGAAGGGTTGGGCAGAGCTGCACCTATAGCTCAATTGCCATCAATCGGATACAAATCCAGACTCCTGGCTGCTACTGAGAAATTCCTGATGGAAAACCCAATGTAGCGGTATCTACAACGCCACATGCGAACAACGCGTCATACTGACGTCACGCAAATCCTGCATCTCACAAGCAGAGTTTACCGCGCAATTAGCATACATACAATTTCGCAAGATCAATCGTTGGGCAATTGCCCGCCAGACACAACACCCGTCTGGTCGGAGGATCCTCCCTTTTCTATAGAGTATGAGTGAACTTTACACCCTGTTTCTCATACCTCTACACCCAATAACACTACCAGTTCTAGGAATCGAACCTAGTGCTAAAACAGTGTGCACACATAAAATTAAAAGAAAAGAAAGAAAAATAAAAGTTTATTTGTCACAGAAACACGTGCATACAAAAATATAAGTAACTCGAGTAATCAGAAAAATAAAACAAAATAGATCTACTTTACAATCACGAGCACAAAACAGAATTAGTCGGCAGCTGCACGTCGTAACTGTGACAAGAAAGCTTCTCCTCGCCATGATGCTCTCTAATTACGTAACACACTGCCAATCTGAAACTGAATGATTTTGAAGGAAATTGCGAATCCATTGCTCCATATGCTCGAAAAAATTGTCTGCTTAACACGTAAATAACGCAATGAATGTTGTTGCACTGTCAAAATCATAGCCATTGCTACTGATAGCATATTTTTCAATCAAACAAACTCAGGATCAAAATGCTCGTGCGGTTACGCTGCCCCGCAGCGTCACGACTGATGGTTATGGAACTCTATGAAAATGCTTCCGTAGGTGGCGAAGATGCCGCCTGTTGCGTTCTGTGATATTATGCGGTTTGCGGTTGCAGTCGCCTTTGAAAAGCACCTTTTGGCACCTGTGGTTCGTTATTGTGTTAGCTTAGGAGTAACATTATATTCATTATTTTCTTATTAAACTAGACTAGCTGCGCCCCGCGGTTTCACCCGCATAAGTTTAAGAATATCGGGATAAAAAGTATCCTATATGTTAATCCTGGTTATAAACCATTTGTGTGTCAAATTTCATCCAAATCCGTTCAGTAGTTTTTGCGTGAAAGAGTAACAAACATCCATCCATCCATACAAACTTTCACGTTTATAATATTAGTAGGATTTTCTTATTATACTAGACTTCAGAATCACGCGACTTCGTCTGTGTGAAATTTCTTGTTTCCCCCTACCCACCCCGCCGTCGCATAGCATAGCCTGCCCGCTCTGTTAGTTTGTTTTCGCTTAGCGTTCTTTCTGACTTTTTTTCTTTTTGCTCGGCTCCTAAACCCTTAGGAGCTGAGCGAAATAAAAAAGCGTGATGTTAAATAGCCTTCCTCAAGAGTTAGACTATCAATAGCAAAATTATTTTTTCAAATCCGACTGGTACGACAAACAAACTCTTTAGCTTTATTATTAGTATACAGCCGCACCGGTCGATCGGTCAGGTTAAGCTACGCTTGCCGCGGTTGGTCTGTGGATGGGATCTTTACATACCGAGACCCCTCCGTGCCTCGGAAAGCACGTTAAGCCGTTGGTCCCGGCTGTCATTCGTGGATCTCTGACAGTCGTTACGGGTAGTCAGAAGCCCGAAAGTCTGACAACCAGTCTTACCAAGAGGTATCGTATTACCCAGTAACTGGGTTGTGGAGGTCAGATAGGCAGTCGCTCCATGTAAAATACTGGTATTCAGCTGCATCCGGTTAGACTGGAAGCCGACCCCAACATAGTTGGGAAAAGGCTAGGCAGATGATGATGGGCAGATGAGATAGTTCATCGCTGAATCTTCACACCACCGACCGGTGAAAACTCTGTCAAACAAACAACTCGCGGTGGCGGGACAGGTGACTCAAGCTGATAACTCGACATGATGATTGGTTTCCAGGGTATTTTAAAAATAATTTATTCATTCGGTAGTGCTATTGCTTCAATATCGATCAATATCGTTCTGTGAATACTTAGCGAAGAAAAATTACTTTGTACAAAACGATCAAATCAATGGGCAAAAATCCTCATGAAAAAGGTTTTGTGTTTCTATTTTTTGCTTGGCTATAATACCTAGTGATGCTCCAAAAGCTTTGCTAATAATTATACTAAAGGGGATAAATAATAATATATGAAGGTATGTTATGGGACCGAACGGCTATACAAGTCCTTATGGGACCAGTCCAATGAATGGAAAATGGCCCATCAAAACCAGGATGATATTACACATGGATGTAATAATGGGAATTTCTAAGGCAGACGGGAAGCTATTGGAACATTTCACTATGTCATTTAAATTGGATCCCTTGTCAGATGTTTCTTTGTAATGTGACGATGTTGAGACTGTCTGAAATTAACACTGTGTATAAAGTTTTGAAGTGCTCTACTGCAATTGGCTGTCTCTAAATTCTAATTGTAGCATTTCAATATGAGTGGGTTCGAGTATCAGAAATTCGAATGCCTAGTCCATTTCAATGGCTCGGTGGCATGTTGCGCTTTGTGGGTGCATCGTGCACGGATCAATATAGCTAATCGCAAATAACAAGTTTTGCTGTGACAATTTTTGTTGTTCGTTTTGTTTTTGTAATTATATTTTGTAACTAGTTTATATTTGATTATTTAGGGCTGATTTTTCAATCATCTGATAACTTTATTCGAGGAATAATTTTGAAGTTTTGACAGTTCTTTCATACAAAAACTTTCAAACGTCAATTTTATTCCTCGAATAAAAGTTATCTGGTGATGGAAAAATCAGTCCCAAGTAATAACTAAGCAGTAAAGGTATGTTACATGTTAGTTTGGTATGTATCGGTAGGTACTTAGTTTGGTTGTTAACACGAACAGATTCACTCTGTTCCCCGCATTCGCTTAAACTGAATTATGGTGGAACAGTTGTCCTCGTTCTCTGCAAATGTACTTACAGTATCAGACGTCGGACAAAATGATTATTTTAATAACAAAAAGAAATTTTAGCTATTAATAACAAAGCAACAAATAAAGCAAAGGCAGAAATAAAATGAAGTATTAGTGACATCATTATTCCTTTGAAAAAAAAGATGGTGCTATCGGCCTTCTTTAGCTCTGTCTCTCTCTCGCACTGGAAAAATGTTGGCATTAATACCTCATGATATAGCCCCTGCACTTTATATAAGCAATCTTACCAAGGTGTATCGTATTACCCAGTAACTGGGTTGTGGAGGTCAGATCAGAGTCCCTCCATGGTATTCAGCTGCATCTGGACCCCAACACAGTTGGGAAAAGGCTGAATGATGAATCCGGCCCCAAAAAGCCCGCGAAACACACAAATTAGGTTTATAACATTTTATAAAGACAAAAGGGTTTTCAATTTTATATAAAAATTAATTTGTTCGTTTTTTGTGTCCAAGTCTTGTGAACTGCGTCGACTAGACCTTCTGTTAAAAGTATTTTATTCTATGACACAAATGATGTAACAAAATGTGTTGGAGCCACGAATCAATATCCGGACCGCGCCAGGATATTATCATGTCATAACGCTTTGTTATGACGGTTCGACTTTATTTCAAGCATGTTAATAATATAAAATGTACAACAATGGCGCTGATTCCCTTGTTCACAAACTAAACTAAATTTAAGTTCAGTGCAACTTTTTCTTTCTATTTCATTAAGAAAAGGACAGAAGATAAATATTAGTTTAGTCCTGTCAAATTTAGATACTCCTTATACAAGTTCAGACGTGATTAAAAAATTGGCTACTAAAAATACGTCAATTTACGTCAGGCACTGACTAATTTGACAGGACTAAACCGGTAATATTTATCTTCTGTCCTTGTCCTGTGCTGTACAGTGAAAACAAAGCGGAATGGACGCAGTACCTACTACGCTAGACCCTTATACTTGTACGACTGAGTGCATGAGTAGACTTGTAATGTGACCACAATTAAAAAAAAAAAAAATAATAATAATAATAAATAAACTTTGTGTTATACATAATAGTAAAAATTCAGTGTATGTATTATGATTATAACATAATATTCTAATTGGAGTGTTTGTAGTGTGCGTTAATTTCGGGACATTGTGTATAGAGGTGTGATCTATCACAAAAATAATTTTAGTTTAATTGGATCTTTTTATCATTAATTTGAACTGGATAAATTCAGAATTAAAATGAAATGTACATAACTAACAATGTGTACCTGATTAATTACCTAACTATCCTAACCTAACTTAATTAAAACTATTAACAAACTAAAATATTGCGTCGAAAAATTCCTCTGCATCGCTGCCGACTGGTAATATACCCAAGAGACTGGTGACATTACCACGTTTTATGACAATTAGTCGGTGTTAGTCTCTGGTCAAGGTCAAAGTCTACCAATGAGCCAAGGGAAGTGTCAACCAGCCATTTGGAGATTTCATTGAACAGACCATTAGCACTCGGACCTTCGGAAAGTGCCTGTGACAAACTATGTAGATGCGCATGGCGGAGGATAGGTTGTTGTGGGGCAGCCTGGGAGAGGCCTATGTCCAGCAGTGGACTGCGATAGGCTGAGTTCATTGGTTGATTGAGCACTCGGACCGGCCGGTTGCAAAACCCAAAATTTTTCCCATTTCGTTGGAAATGGCAGCAGTTTGAGCATTTTCCAGTTAACATAAAACCACGTAAACTGATCTAATCAGTCGTACGCACAGCTACATATCAAGCAATACATAACCAGTATAAGCTGACCTCTGATTGTACGAAAAACCTATAAAATGCGAGGTCGGCTAAAACTGGAAATGTATAGCTTGATATGTAGTCGTGTGTACCACGTTTCGGTAATGAAGTTCGTTGACAAATCAGATAGGGATGTTCAGAACGCGGGCTTCGTTAGCCTCGCGTTCCGTTTTAGTTGATAACACCACAATGTAGGATTTGTGATTCGCGCTTGCGTTTGATTTCCTGAGGGTGTGAATTTTCTAACACATTTCATCATCTACCTAGCCTTTTCCCAACTATGTTGGGATCAGCTTCTAGTCTAACTGGATGCAGCTGAATACCAGTATTTTACATGGAGCAACTGCCTACCTGACCTCCACAACCCAGTTACTGGGTATCACTAGGTACCAAATTCTCTAACACATTTAACTTTAGGTATAATAACGCAGAATAGTCAATCTGACAAGCCTTTTTCCAACTATGTTGGGGTCAGCGTCCATTATTTTACATGGCGCGATGATCTGACTTCCACAACCTAGTTACATAATAACACGATACCCTTTGGTAAGACCGGTTGTCAGACTTTAAGGCTTTTGACTACCCGTAACGAGTAAGCTTTACGAATGACAGCCAGGATCAACAGCTTAACGTGCTTTACGAGGCAGGGAGGGGACTCGATTTGTAATGGATGGTCACTGGTCACCAATCCACGAAACAACCGCAGCAAGTGTACCTTCAATCAACACACGAAGCCGTATTATTTAGCCACAAGACGAGGGGTCTTGTGGCTAAATAATACGGCTTCGCGTGTATCCTATAAGGATAATAAAGTTTATTTATTCCGCTAAGGGCTGATTTTTCAACCATCTGATAACTTTATTCGAGGAATAATTTTGAAATTTTGACAGTTTTTTCGTACAAAAACTGTCAAACGTAAATTTTATTGCTTGAACAAAAAGTTATCTGGCGATGGAAAACTCAGCCCTAAAAGATCTTGTCAATATTATTTCATACGCAAATATTATTCGAATAAAATTAAAATCATGAGATAGGTATTTTATTGTTGTTAGGTAAACCAGGCATGATCCAATCTCATACAAGCAAATCGTATTTTCAACTCATAAACATTAAAACGAAATATACGGGCGATCAAATTGCTTTATAAATATTCGGTAACGGAACGTGGAATTTTGTAAACAAAAACGTTTAATGCGATAAATAGATAAATCTGTGGTGTAAAAGCAAATTTATTTATGAGAGTACATTTAGGGCGGGTAGTTTCACGTCCACTAGACGCACGCGTTTACGTCAAAAATGGCGCTAACTATCGTCAAACCAAAAAAAGCGTTGCATCAATTTAAAATTACAAAATTATTGCCTTAGCATACCTCAAATTTGATTTGAAATAACGAGTCCTTAATCGTTATTATTTGACGTACTCGTAGATACATATGTTACGTTAACCAACCGTTTGAAACTTTACTTAAATCATCGTTTATAAATTAACCCCTTAGGGCCGGTAAGGGGTTAATTTATAAACGATGATTTAAGTAAAGTGACGTTCAAACGTCAAAAATGTATGGTAAAATAGTCGCTTATCATATATTTATGAATAGAGGGGTACCTAATGATTGTATTGTATAGGGGTTGGACAGGTGTACCTAATTCACTCACATTTCCACAGCTACAGATGGCTAAAAGAATTTATTTTATTACTAGGTGACCCTGCAAACGTTGTTTTGCCATATAAATTATTTCTAGCTGTCCAGTGCTACTTCGTTCGCGTGGTGTCCTACCCCTACCCTACTCCTACCCTACTCCTACCCTACCCTACTCCTACACTACTCCTACCCTACTCTACTTCTACCCTACTCCTAACCTACCCTACCCTACTCCTACCCTACTTCTACCCTACCCCTACCCTACTCCTACCCTACTCCTAACCTACCCTACCCTACTCCTACCCTACTTCTACCCTACCCTACTCCTACCCTACTTCTACCCTACTCCTAACCTACCCTACCCTACTCCTACCCTACTTCTACCCTACTCCTACACTACTCCTACCCTACTCCTAACCTAACCTACCCTACTCCTACCCTACTTCTACCCTACTCCTAACCTACCCTACCCTACTCCTACCCTACTTCTATTGACATTTGTCAGCGCGGTTATCGATGTGGTGTCACAGATTACCACAGATTTTTTGTTTTAAATTGAATGACGTTGACATTCGTTACGCGCGTTTTTAGGGTTCCGTAGCCAAATGGCAACGGAACCCTTATGGATTCGTCATGTCTGTCTGTCTGTCTGTCTGTCTGTCTGTCTGTCTGTCTGTCTGTCCGTCCGTATGTCACAGCCGCTTTTTTCCGAAACTATAAGAGCTATACTGTTGAAACTTGGTAAGTAGATGTATTCTGTGAACCGCATTAAGATTTTCACACAAAAATAGAAAAAAAACAATAAATTTTGGGGGTCCCCATACTTAGAACTGAAACTCAAATTTTTTTTTTTCATCAACCCCATACGTGTGGGGTATCTATGGATAGGTCTTCAAAAATGATATTGAGGTTTCTAATATCATTTTTTTCTAAACTGAACAGTTTGCGCGAGAGACACTTCCAAAGTGGTAAAATGTGTGTCCCCCCCCTGTAACTTCTAAAATAAGAGAATGATAAAACTAAAAAAAATATATGATGTACATTACCATATAAACTTCCACCGAAAATTGGTTTGAACGAGATCTAGTGAGTAGTTTTTTTTTAATACGTCATAAATCGTAACGTAACGGAACCCTTCATGGGCGAGTCCGACTCGCACTTGGCCGGTTTTTAAAATATGCAAAATTAAATGTATATTTTTCAATCTTTCTGAGAGATTTTCTTTATATTTTTTTCCGTAAGAACCTTGTACAGGGTATTAGAAAACTACAAAAAAAAAAAACAGCCAAATCGGTCAAGCCGTTTTCATGTTATGTCGTGAAACGGAAAACGGGTTTCATTTTTATATATATAGATTAGCCATTAATGTCCCACTGCTGGACAAAAGCCTTCCTACACTCTGTCCACCTCTCTCTATTCACAGAATTAGCCTGCTTCAATAAAGATAAGAACCGTTAATAACCGGTCAATTATGTAAAAATCTCACCGTGAAAACTAGTGAGCTGTCATTGCACCTGATGTTAGGGATTGGGAGGGGCTTGTGGCTAAGAAATAACAGCCACACGATTCGATCGATCAGGCTTGCCGCGGTTGGTCCGTGGATGGGTGACCATCTTTATATAACAAGACCCCTCCATGCCTCGAAAAGCACGTAAAGCCGTTGGTCGCGGCTGTCATTCGTAGATCTTTGACAGCCGTTACGGGTCGTCAGAAGCCCGAAAGTCTGACAGCCAGTCTTACCAAGGCGTATCGTGTTACCCAATAAGTGGGTGGTGGAGGTCAGATAGGCAGTCGCTCCATGTAAATACTGGTATTCAGCTGCATCCGGTTAGATTGGAAGTCGACCTCAACATAGTTGGGAAAAGGCTAGGCAGATGGTGCTAGGGATTGACACTATTGACACTTCACTTAGAGCAGGTATGCACTTCAGGTAGAGTGTATGTACTCGTATATGCTAAAAAAAAATGCTAAATTATAATGCCACAGATTTACCACACAACATGAAAAATCTATCTCAACCACCTACATGATAACCATCAGTCAAACCCATACAAATCCTACTGCCAATGTACATGCAAAAAGGCAATAAATCTTTTAAAAAAAACCACAACCCGTACAATTGCCGATAAAATTACCCGTCTATGCGGGGTATCAATTTGCGCTAAACACAGCTATAAAAACCCTTCCATAGTTCTGTAACGAAATAGCACCATTTGTCTTGAAAGTACAATACCGTCGCCGTCCTACATATAAGCATGATGGAGTTGATGTGATCGGCGGGGTTACAACCTACAACCATTCGGGGATTGCTTTTTGGAGAAAACAACTGACTGTGTGACCTTGTTTTCGCTCACCTAGATTGTTCTAGATGACACGCTTTTTCATTATTCCACATGATGAGTTTTTTAAATGACTAATTTCTGTCTGCGACTTCGTCCGTGTGAAATTTCTTGTTCCTCCGACCAACAAATTATTACTTCGCTTTCACTGAGCATTCATTCTGCCTTTTTTTTTTCTCGACTCCTAAAGATTCTAGCGTGCTAGTTCCAGAGATTAGCGCGTATAAACAAACTAACTCTTTAGCTTTATTATTACTATAGATAGATTAGTATAGATAGCAAACAATTGACGGTACGTGAGCCGAATTATTTTTGCAGTTTACTTAGAAGTTAGAATCATCATCCTAATATGATTTCCTGCCTGTCATAGCGCCCTCAAAAGTAAAATAAACTAGTCTATTCAAGAATTTTCCTAGCCAATGTGTTTACAGTAGAATTAGATTCTTTGGCGCCTATTTTTCAGCCTAAGCCTATTGGGTGATAGGTCTTTAATCTTCCATTCAATGTATAAATTACTTTAAGTGGCGATAACGCAGATGATTCGGTCGTTTCAGCTCAATAATGGCGGTGTAACTTGGTGTTTTGAACAATTTATCGACCTAGCATCAACCTTTACTTGGTGGTTATTACTCACATGCCTGTTTTGGGGCTCTTCGACTAGTTTTAAGGCTTATTAGTCGATTCGCATAAATTTTCTCGCCCGAAACAGGCGAATCGTCGCTTTTAAATAATATAATTTTATCTATTCTAATAAAGTATAGAAAAAAGGGCATTAGCGCACAGAAGTGTATTACATTTAACTTCATTGCACAAAATTCAAAATGTATTAATACTTATTTCTGAAGTTGACGACTCGCCCATAAATAAATAAACTTCTGCGAGTCTCCTATTTAAAAGTGATGATTCGCCCGTTTCGGAGGAGTAAATTCGTGCGAATCGACTAATAAGCCAGTTTTAAACACAACCGGACAAGGGAGACGAATCCTATGTTTGAGTTTGACTCACATATAAACGACTAGGTACTATAACATTGATTATATATATAACACTCGACTGTGTTCTATAAATAACCTAGGTTTGTCTGTTAAAGTGAGCTTTTCGAGCTTTTTGAGTTAAGTTTCCTAGAACTTAAGGGTTGAATTTCACTATATCAATAATTTGAAATTTTAATAGTTATGACATTAACAATTACAATTAACAATTATTTCTATTTCTTAATCTGACATTTTATTAAACTTTATCTCTTGAACACACAAGACATATGTATAACGTTGACATCAATTAATTAATTTGTTCTTATAAATCCTTAAGCATGAGATCTTATTGTTTTTGCTGTCTATTTGATTTTATTTTTATGAATGTACCTAATAACATTGTGCAAGTTAAAATTAAATATTTGCATACCATATGTAGGTAATGGTAGAATGTAAAGGGGCCATTATAGTTTGAAGAGCATAGGTACATTGTAAACCTACATTCTAGCAAATAAATGGATTTGATTTTGATTTGAGACCTGTTGGTAGTGCGGTGAATGCTTATGCGAATCCCGCACCCCCGGCCATAGATAGAGGTGGAACACCACGGTGGTTTAGCCGGTAAGAGTCCAGCATACCCCTCTGTCACCCCTACTAAATGGAGGAAGTTCATGAGGATTTCCACCGCGAGACCAAAAAAACAGCAAAGTGGTTCCATCATATTATAACGCCCATTATGAAAATCTGTCATTTTCACCAGCATGTGACATTAAGGTGTCAAAAAACGCTTCCACGCGCGCCTCAAAGAGATGTCAGCACGAACTGACGGGGTCCGCTAGGGCCGATGACTGCCAGGGCCGTGGGTTGTTTGAAAGAGATACCGTGACCCCCGGCATAGGTAACTGAAGGAACACGGGTGGGTTTTAGTCAGGAAAAGTCTGAAACGCCCTCCCGCTCCACCCAGAGCGGGAGACGTCATTTGATGATTCTCACCCAAAAAAAAAAGGTGTCAGAAAACGCTGTGTTTAGACAGCCGTCTTCATTGTGTGACCGTTCACTACTTCCTTAAGAAACCAGAAGGGCAATTCTCGTAATTTTAAGCACGTTCACAGCCTGATCTCAATGTCAATCTGTCAAAAATACCTCTTACATTTTTGACAAGTTTTTGACGTTTGTTTGTCGCCGAGATGAGACTGCGACTAGATTTTAAACGTTTTAAACTAAGAAAATTGTCCTTCTAAGCATTAACACCTTGTAAAGTTATTATTGGTTCAATACTATATCACCGAGTAAAAACAACGAACATAAAAAACAAAAGAACCAAAAAAACAAAAACTACGAAATAATTGGCAAGCGGACGAAACAGCAAAAAATAAATAGTTCTTAGACACGGTTAACAATGACAGATGTCAACCATAACCCTTGCTATACATCTACCTTCGCTACAAACGCGGAAAAATATATTATTAAAGGTACTACCTCTCATTTATCAACGTCTGGCTAACTTGGGTTAGAATGAGAGTTTTTATGTAAGTACGACTTGTTTTTTGGCTTCAGCTCATGCTATCTAAAATTGGTTACCATGGTTACCTACTGCTAGACTGTACAAGGTTATTTTTTTAAATGGGATATTAGAACGCAAACAACAATAAAAAAAAACTCCATTTATTTTTGGGAGATAGCTGAAAATGCGAATTTTATGAAATCTTCTTGTTCAGCCATGTGAGAATTTGATCTTTTTTTAAACAAAACAAGGTGAAATAAGCGTCATGTACAGATGCCAGCCGGTCAAGCTAAAACCGTAAAATTTTCCCAATCAACCTTGAACCTTAATGCTACTACAGTGATACAGTTGAAAAGCTATTAAAGAAATTTGACAGATTGTAGTAGCTTGATGTGCTGGCGTCTGTACAATAAAAAAATGTATTTACTAAAATCAAACCATTTTTGGTCGCCCGCTGCTTACACCAACCCGCACTGGGCCCACGTGGTGGATTACGGCCCACTCCCTCTCACTGAGAGAGGAGGCCTGTGTCCCAGCAGTGACAGCATTATGGGCTGATTATGCTATGCACTCAATTACCTAGGTAACTCGTACATAAAAAAGCGTAATTGATTGTAAATATCCAATCAAAAATCCAAGTATTGGGATGAAACGATACCATCTAGGTATTGATACTTTTACTCGATACCGTATACCAGTACGATATCTAGTAAAAGTATCGATACCTACTCGGTACATATAGTAAGTACAAATGGTCTAAGTATTTAATATATTAAAATGTATTAAAGTTTTTGAAGCATTACTTGCACGTGGCTGTTTTCAATTTTTTTTTTTTTTTGTAAAATATAGCCACAGCTCTGACTTTTGTGGTCCTATTTTACCGATTTGCTTACCTTATTTCAAATACAGTCACAGATAACAAATAAACAACGCAAGCCGCACGCAATGAGTGATTTACGGAAATCGCACGAATCTATCTACAAGCAAGGCTGCCAAATGATACCGTAGGCGCGGGCTTGCGGACGGCGAGCAATGGGGAGCTTGCCGTCCGGCAAGGACCAGCAGTGCGATTCTGTAACCATCTCACCGTGAAAACTTAGGTGAAGTGAGCGTGGAGTGAGCTGTCATTCTAAATAATGCTAGGGATTGACACTACTGACAACTCACATCAAGCTCACTTCACTTGAGTTTTCACGGTGAGACTTTTACAGAATCGTCCGGCAGGCCCGTATTGACGGCGCGTCGTGTTCCACGCGCGCCTCAGAGAGATGTCAGAAGTGACGGGGTCCGCTAGGGCCGATGCCTGCCAGGGTCGCGGGCTGTTTGAAAGACTTACCGTGGCCCCTGGCACAGGCAACTGAAGGAACACTGGTGGGTTTTAAATAGTAAAAGTCTGACACGCCCTTCCGCTCCGCCCAGAGCGGGAGAAGTTATTTGATGATTTCCTACCAAAACAAAAACATAAAATAACAGGCTACCAACTGAGCAGTAGAAAAGATGTGTTCGAAACAAAAATTCAAACTGGACACCCTACCATAGAGCAAATAATCTCTTGTGCACACGAGTTCTTTGACAAGTAATTAATACTATACTATATACCAATGCTCATCAGTGGTGGATGAACGACCGAGTACCGATTCAAGTTCTGTCTACACAATACTACTTGTTACTCAGTTCTAAAGTATCGATGTCAAAAATCCATGGTATTGAAAGAGAAGTATCGAATAAGTACTTGTATTTACTTGTATCGTTTTATCCCTAATTCATACAATAGTAGATTATGCACCGAGGGGCTAAAGTTGTGTCTTATGTCACGGGCGTCATATTGAATCTCGAGCGCAATGAAGGATTCGGGATTTAACTCACGAGCGAAGCGAGGGAGTTAATACAAGAATCCTGAATGCAGCGAGGGATTCAAGCTAGCCCAAGGCAAAGACACCTTTAGCCCAGAGGAGGATACTCTACTTTTTACACCTACTGTGAGAAAATAATAGCCATAGTACGAAAAACAAAGTATTTATTAAATAAACAAACAGTAAGAATAAGATATTTAGAACTAGTTAGTTATATGCACTTACATATTTACTCACAAAATCCACAGCAATCTTTGCGCAGTTTACTTAAAATAAATTAACTAATGTTACAGCCAATTACTATTACGGTATTACGGCGCGGTACGCTATTTATTATTATTAATGCCAGTTTTAATAATATTCCATTCCTTTTAAAAAATGGTTCGTAGTTATCTAATTATTCTTACAATATTATGTCTTCGAAAACATGGCAACGATATGAAGAAGCAGTCGTTAGGATTTTGTAGGAAATCGAGAATATCATCCACGCGTAGTAAGGGTATCGAAAATAGCTTTCCTCTTTCTGGCACCAAAGGGTGTTTGTTAGTACTATACTGCCAATTTAGCTGAGCATGTGAGATTCCAAATTCAAATCACATTATTGACCAGCGGGTCATAATGAAATCCAGTACAACATTATTCACCGGCTGTGCCCCCGGACACTAATGACTCACTTTAGGTTAAGGTTGCTTGACATATAATTTGACATTTTCGAGCAGGTGGTGTGAAAAATAGTTTTTACGTGCCTCAAAAAGATCTGCAAAAGGGCAACCAATGAAAGTTGACAAATGACATTTTTTATACCTGATTCGTTGAAGAATCCCGTTAAGAATAAATCATGTTGCTTGTAAGCAGCTGAATGGATGACTTATGGAATTCTGAGGGATTTGAAAGGAATCCCTTTGAGTTTGTTACCTTTGAAAGCTTTCATGTTCGGTAAAAGTGGATTATTTGTATGGGAGTTGAGTGAAAATGGCTTTAGCATCGTTAGGTAGTAGCGAATTTCTTTTCCATTGGGTCGTGTAGAATCCTGTTGATCCCGTATTTAAGTTGTTTATATCACTACACTGGCTTGAAGGGCTTGTGGCTAAGTAATAACAGCCGCAAAGGTCGATCGATCAGGTTAAGCTACGATTGCGGCGGTTGGTCCGTGGATGGGTGACCATCTTACATACTAAGACCTCTCCGTGCATCGGAAAGTAAGCGGGCCAAATTAAATTAGCTAGTGAAACTTCGCAGACGTGATGGGGATCAATATCTAAATAGCTCAGCAATCAGCACTCTTAAAGCCATGAGGGTGAGGGAAGAGAGTGAGTGCACCGGCATCTGCGTAAAGGTAACTTGTGCACCATAATATCTCCCTCACCGAAGTGTAGTCTCCGCTGAGATTGGTCGCCATGGCTAAAATTCGGCCTGGAAGACTGTAGAGGTATGAGGAACAAGATGCTAAGTTCACTCATTGTTCATAGAAAAGGGAAAGATCCTCCGACCAGACGAGTGTCGTGTATTGCAACTGCCCGACTATTGATGTCGGGTTATTGTATTATAATTATGCTAGTTGCGCGGTAAATTTCGCTTGCGCGATGCAGGATTTTGCATGACGTCAGAGTGATCCGTAGTTCGCACGCCACAGGACTATTATTATTATCTATGGTAGGGCATTTAACACGCTGTTAAAGATTTAATTGACAATAAAATATACGATTCGTGTGATAAACTAATGACGTGACGATATAAAACCATCAGATTCTCACGTCATCAACGATTAATGTGATAGCGGTGTCGACGTTTCCAAATTTGAACATAACGGTAGATTGTCATCGCATTATGGCTTGTCAATCAGACACAAGTATAACACGAACCTTTTAGGGTTAATCTGATACAAATCAAAGCAAGGTTAGAATCTTTTACATACTAACAACACGCCCGTATATCCCGAAGAGTTAGGCAGAAGTGCACCTGAATTACACCCACACTTCGCTATATTTAAGTCCCGTGTAACAGGGGGCGCTTATTGCAGAATCTTTGATGAGGAAGAAAGACTCTCATAAGAAATTTATGTAATTTATTCATAACAAAAACACATGAAAAAGGATGACTATGGGTCAAACGCCTTAACACCTTCAAAAGTGATAAGAAATATGTCATCTTGATAGCTTAGAGCTGAATGCTGAACTGAATTTGGCACTCTCGTAAGAGACACACAGTTCTTGTTAAAAATTGTATTTTGTGTCTCACGATCTGTTGCCAAATAAATGTTATTCTTTCTTTATTTATTTCTTTCTTTCCTTTTTTCTTTCTTTCTTTCATGGGGTCGCAAATTGATCGTGCTTATATTACTTAACGTATTAAGAGTGGCAGAGACATTGAGGCAAAATCTGTTGCCATGGATTTTTTTTTGTTGTGTTGTTTGTTTGTATACAACATGGCGCTTTAATGGCGACATTAATTTAACACACGTATACGGTTTCGCGTTTTAGTTTTATGAATATATTTTAATTTAATTAAACATTAATATTTATTTATTTATTAACAATTTTCTAAAATAGCATCTTAGAGCAACCTGACTTAAAGAACTGTAGCGCAGGGGTCATTTGCCGGGGTCACGGATCATAACATCGCATCAATGTAATGTAATTAAAACAATTATCGTGCAAAGAGAAGGCGAATTGAAGGAAAGAGAGAGAGCCCTATGTCGGCGAGCGGCGCAGGTAGAAGTTTTCAAGTTACGATTTTTTTTTTATGTTGTTATAATTTTTATTATTACTGGCCACCCGTGTGTTGAATTAATGTCCCCATTGTTGCGCCACGTTGTATATTGTTTGAATTGTTTTTGTGAACCGTAATGTGTTTTTTTCTGAAATAAAATTTATTTATGGATTTCTTACACGATTTTGAGCCCCCTGCGTTAAATTATTAGGTACCTCGGTTATTAAAACAAAATAGCTCTGCACTTTTACACATTTAGACCGGGTTGATATTACACTTTTCTATGAAACACCAGATTTTTTTTTTGTTAACGATCGAATATTTTATACGGTATGGGCTAGAATCATGTGCTGAATTCATAGTTTGTGTTTGCGCGTCGATCTCCCTGCCATCCTGTATAAACAAAGTCACTTTTTGTGTCTATCTGTAACCGTGTTATTTTTCTAAACTACACAATGGATTTTGATGCGGCCTTCATATCATTTACATAATTTACTCCAGAAGGATTATTACGTAATTATAAGTTTAAATGTTTTGTCAAGTCGTAACAACCGTGCAAAGCAGGGGCGGGCCGCTAGAATAACATACACCATTCGTACAGCCATTTTGTATAATTATATAGAATGAACAGGGACAAAACCCTTTTTTTTATTTATTATTGTACACACAATAAAATACACAGTGAGATACTACTGATAAAGTATAAATGATTTTATTTCTGTAAGTACAGTACAAATATTTTTATACGTCAATCATATTTTCCTATCTGACTACTCTGAGAAGCAAGGCCGAAACAAACTCAGAGGTCACAGTCTCTTTTAAAGTCCAGACATAATCTTGGTCAGATCATAGTGAGCTTTCATTACCTGGCAGCTACGTTCAAATCAAGCGCATCTCCTGCAAAACAAAAAGCACTTTAAATTCATGACATTTTTAACCTGAAAGCCAATTCTCGTAAAAAACGTTCAAAATCTAGTCGCAGTCTCATCTCGGTGACAAACAAATGTCAAACTCCTGCCAAAATGTAGGGAAATTAGAGGTATTTTTGACAGATTGAGACTGAGATCAGACTGTGAACGTTCTTAAAATTACGAGAATTGCCCTTCTGTTTTAAGGTAAGCAACAAGGTAAATTTTCTCCACTCGGTTCCCCGAACCAGGACGCTAGTTCATCTGGCCCATTGCCCTATAAATAGGTCATATGGGACCCCATTACTTTAGATTGAAGATCCCTATCTGCATTTTTTTATTATGAATTTACCTGAAATACGCCGTTTTGGCTGATAGGGAAGATGGGGCACAGCCGTTCCATTCTATAAAAATCTCACCGTAAAAACTTAGGTGAAGTGAGCTGTCATTCGGCCTGATACTAGCTGGGATTGCTGCTTTTGACAGCTCACTTCAGCTAAGTTTTCACGGTGAGATTTTTACAGAATAGATCTGCTGAAGTGGTACATAATCGTACATCGAAATACATAATAAGTACCTACATTTTGATCGGAATAATTGAAATTACCAAATCGATTTTGACACGCCCTGTTCGTGACCGCATCTGTGGTCACAGACTCACAGCGTCCACACAGCCACAGCCAGTCACAGCGACCTTGCCATGCCATTACCATGTAAAACTGTGGTCACTGAGACTGGTCGCGGTCGTGGTCGCCCAGTGCACATGAGACCGCAAGGCTAGCGCAAATGTGCACGAGCCTCATTGCACTGGAGTGAAAACAGTTCAAATTCAAGCTCATTTGAATCTGTCTGAAACAATTACTGCACCGCAGCGCGTCCCGACGCTACTCCTAATATGCTTTGGCGTAATTTTGCAATGCGGCGGGTGCACCATGGAGAGTATTCCAGAATTTTCAACAGACCTGCGATGCATTCGGTATTCTACAGGCGTTGGTGACAGTTTTCAATACCACCAGATGGACGGTCTGATTGTTTGACAACCAACAGCATAAAATAAAGTAGAACATATTACATAATACACATTTACACATGGAGCATTGATGGCTCAGTGGAAAGGGTCGCGACTTACATACATAGTTTGAACCCAGACAGGCGCTTTACTTTGTGAAAATTATGTCATCACTACTGCTTTCGAAACGGTGAAGGAAAACATCGTGAGGAAACCGGCATGTCCTAGAACCAAACATTCAAAGACATGTGACATCTACCAACCCGCACTGGGCCCGTCTGGTAGATTGTGGCCCATTCTCTCTCACAGAGAGGAGGCAGTGTGTCACAGCAGTGGGAACATTATACGCTGATTATGCTATGTTACACATGCATAAACTTTAGCTTTTTTTCTCATGGGAGTAGGCAAAACTGCAGATCGTTACCTGCTACGATCCTTACATACCACTTTTGATTCGTTTTGGTTCGAAGAGAAGATATTACTTGAGATTTATAACAGCAGGGATTCGCAGTAAATTAATTCCACACTACAATGTATGAGATTATGTCGTAAAACAATACATTTACGACCTGCATTAACTTCACGGCTAACAGTTTAGATTGCATAGAAATATTACCTACTGTGCTGGTGTTGAGGGTAAAATTCAATTTAAGATTACTTTGTCTTGGGTATAAAAATCTTGTATTCATTTACCGATAGACTAAACACAGCCTTCCAACGCTTCGTCTTCCGGTACGAGGTCGCCACTCCTTTCGGCCCCATCGGCCATCTCCCACAAGGTGGACCGACGACCTTATAAAAGCCGCAGGAACCCGTTGGATGCGAGAAGCACAGAACCGGTCGAAGTGGAGGTGCTTGGAGGAGGCCTATGTCCAACAGTGGACGTCTTTCAGCTGAAATGATGATGATAATGAAAGCACGGCCTAAGCACAGCACAGCATGCCTACAAGCATGAATTTTGCACAAAGTTTCATATACAGGGTTATTGGTAAAACACTAACAACCTGTCAGGACGAGTATTTAACATCATAAACAACAACTTTTGTTCTATGACAAGTAATAATTCAACAGTCTTTCATACAAAAATAAAAATATTTCAATCTAACGCTCTAAATGTTACGAACTCTACGCGAAGTGAAAGAAAGCGCTAGTTAGGTAAACAAACTGCCATGTTTAGTACAAAATGCAGACCAATGAAATATTGAAGGTTTGTTATTGGTGTGTGTAAATTTTGTAAAAAGCCGTAGAACAAAAGTTAATGTTTATGATGTTAGTAATACAGTCCTAGAAGGTTGTTAATGTCTTAACAATAACACTGTATAGCGACAATGAGCACTGTTTAAAGATTCACCCCCAAAAGGGGTTAATACAGGATGAAAGTTTGTTCCATCATTTCTGCCGATGGGAAACTACATCGGGCACACGGCTTGTTAATTAATATCTGAGGCGTATTTGCCCCTCGGCAGAGCAAAGGACTGGGTGCGGAGCTTATGTGCGAATACCCGGCTCTTGTGACCATGAGGTGGTGGTATGGTACCAGGAGGAAAACTGTGTGGTTTTAGTTCATGGCGTCTGATGTAACCTCATTCTGCCCCAGGTACTAAACAGAGGAATATTACAGCTCAAGTAAAAAAGGGGCAAAGGACATTCTCCTGCAAAGGATGAACAAGCAGAACAGGCACAGATCAATATAACTAATCTAATAAATTTTTGTGAATTATGTGAAAATAACAAATCCTACTAATATTATTAACGCGAAAGTTTTAATGGATGGATGGATCGAAGTATATAAAATCGATGAAATTTGGCACACAGATAGTTTATAACCAGGATTAACACATACATAGGATACATCGGGTTTCATCCCGATATTCCCACGGGATCGAAACGAATGCGGGTGCGGGTTATGCGGGTGAAACCGCGGGGCGCAGCTAGTATAAGATAAACTTAACACACTCTAAGGCTGTGTACACTCTACAGACCTATATTCAAGTCAAATAAGACTCTACCAAAGCAATAATAGTACGCTCACCGCAATAAAACTGTGTTTTGCAGACGATAGAAAAAACTGTTTGAGTCTTACCCAGTAACTGGATTATAGAGGCCAAATAGGCAGTCACTCTATGTATAATACTGATATTCAGATGAATCCGGTTAGACTGGAAGCCGACCCCGACATAGCTTGGAAAAATCTAGGCAGATGACGATGAGAAAAAACAGTTTTGACCAAGTCTGTGCACAACCTTAATGTTCTCGTTATAACTTCCTCCAACATTAAACAAATGAGCTAAATAAATCTTCCGTAACGAGTTAAACCAAAACAACATACCGTTTTGTGAACCAATAAGAAAATTACAACTCAAACGGGAAGGAAAGTTTTACGGTAATAAGGGTGGAACACACGCACATTTGCATGTGAAAGGTAAGGAATAAATAACTTAGGCTAGCACCGGTGTGTCAAGGACCTTATGTTATCGATACTTCGACGAAATTAGAGATAAAACCGGCCAAGAGCGTGTCGGGCCACGCTCAGTGTAGGGTTCCGTAGTTTCCCGTCCGTCACAATAAGTGTTCCCACTTATGAGTTTAAAGGTGGGGTATCCATTATATTTGCGCTCCAGCAGCGCTCCGCGCTCCTGCAACTGCTCCCGGTAGTGGGTACGGGCGCGAACACGGAGCGTGCAACATTGTACGCTCCGCGGCAGGCGCTCCGACTTGTGACGGTTTTTAGCGCAAACACAAAGGGGAGCGCAGTGTGTCAAAGGGGAGCGCATGTAGAAGTGCGCGCGACGTATCCATTGGAGCAGTTGCAGGAGCGCGGAGTGCTGCTGGAGCGCGAACATAGTGGTAATCCAACTTAAAAAAGGCTATTTATTACGGAACTCTAATAATTACGGAACACTAAAAACGGGCCCACAAAGGACGGTGATAACCAGTGATAGGAATAGGTAGTGCCTATTTGCCTAAACTTCGAAGAACAGAGACAAGAAACGGAGACTTCCTTAGGACTAAATTTTTTCCGGGACACCTGTTCCGAAATTCGGGACATCTGTCCAGAAATTCGGGACAACACTTTTAAGTAATTATTAAGATCAACAAGTCATTTACAAAATGATCTCCAAAAAAAAAAAAAAGTTCAGAAAATTTTATGGTTGTAACGACTGTGAATGTTATTTATGATGTTATGTCTAGTCGCAAACTTTAGGTAAATATAGACGACACACTTCCAAATAACATATTTTTTTAGTGTATTTAAAAGTGTTGTCCCGAATTTCGGGACAGATGTCCTGGAAAAAATTTAGTCCTAAGGAAGTCTTCGTTTCTTGTCTCTGTTCTTCAAAGTTTAGGCAAATAGGCACTACCTATTCCTATCACTGGTGATAACTAAAACAAGGAGAGACCAACCGAACAATTCGATAATACCCGACCCAATGTAATAAATACCTACAGCGCCATCTCTCGGGGAATTGGGTTACTAATTAATACACAATACGTGCCAGAAGTTTTCGGTGGTAATTTTAGATTGCGAGAACCGATTTTAATAATTCTTTTTTTGTTTGAAAAAAGATACGTTCAGGATAATAAAATATGTAAACGTAGTTAAAAAAAATGCTTGCATATACAATTATACTACAAACTTAGTCCAGAAATTATTTTGTACAATTTTTTGTCTTTTTTGTACAAAAACTGTTGTTTCCATCAAGTTCAAAATAATTTTCCTAGAAATTCCTTATAAAGTTCTACTTTTCAGATTTTTTCATATTTTCTAAACTTATGGTTCAAAAGTTATTAGGGGACGACACATTGTTTTTTACTTTTGGAGCGATTATTTCCGAAATTATGGACATTATCAAAAAATGATTTTGGTAAACCCCTATTCATTTTTAAATACCTTTCCAACAATATATCACACGTTAGGGTTGAAATTAAAAAAAAAACACTTCCCACTTTACATATAGGGGGGCTAATAAAACCTTTTTTTCCAATTTTTATTTTACCACTTTGTCGGCGTGATTGATGTACATATTGGTACCAAATTTCAGCTTTCTAGTGCTAACGGTCACAGAGATTAAGCGAGGACGGACAGACGGACGGACAGACAGACATGGCGAAACTATAAGGGTTCCTAGTTGACTACGGAACCCTAAAAACCGATATAATCATCAAAAGAGGAGATTGTGAACTAGCCGCGTTTTTTTGTTGTATACTAGTGCTTTTCTGCCCGCGACTTCCGCATGACTTCCGAGGTCATTGTTCAGACTACTACTATTTGAAAAAAAATATTACAGCGTTCAAGAATATTTAGAAGATAAGTCGTTAATAATATAGTAAAATAAAGATAGCCTTTATTCTACCGCATGCAACAATTACATAATTCATTATTACTACAATTTCAATCTTTATTAATTAACTATTATAGATTCATATTTCATTTCATAATTATTAATAGGCTAGTAATATAATCCTTGTTTTTTTTATATTTTTATTTATTTAGAAATATTTGTACGCCATATTATGGCAGGATATGCTGGAACCAATATTGTAACGTCTATTTGTACCATGCTCTAACAAATAAACATTTTTGATTTGATTTGAAATTTCTTGTTTCCCCCGACCCACCCCGTCGGCTTGTCTACCCACGCTATTACTTCGTTTTTGCTTAGCGAACTTTCAGACTTTTTCTTTTTGCTCGGCCTCTAAGGGTTTAGCGTGATGTTACATAGCCTGCCTTCCTCTAGACTTGGGCTATCAAATGCAAAAAAAATGTTCAAATCCGACTGGTAGTTCCAGAGATTCGCGTTCTAACAAACAAACAAACTCTTCAGTTTTATTATTTTTATTATAATTATAGATAGATGTAGGAACACCAATTTCTGAGTCGATTAATGTACTTACTTTTTCATAGTAAGTGTGATGGTTCCACATAAGTACGTAAGTTTGGTTAAATTTTTTTTCAATGATGGGTTTCCTAGGAATCTCATAAAGACATCTCAGAAAAGAAACTTAACCAGTCTAGACAGTCCCTAATCCATATTCATTATGTCCATTGTCGGCAGCTAAGGTAACAACCGTCAACTTGTTTGCTAACCTAAAGTAATACGAAAACAACTGACTTTCGCCAAGCGGTTGGTCGACTCTTCACGTGACCAGAGGGCTGGCCTATTTTTTGGCCGAAGAATCAGCATCGCCATACAACGTGGCAATGCTGCCAGACTTTTGTGCACTTTTCGCGCTGACAGCGATGCGGACGATTTTTAGGGTTCCGTACCCAAAGGGTAAAAACGGGATCCTATTACTAAGACTCCACTGTCCGTCTATCTGTCTGTCTGTTACCAGGCTTTATCTCATGAACCGTGATAGCTAGACAGTTGAAATTTTCACAGATGATGTACTTCTGTTGCCGCTATAACAACATTACACACTTAAATATTTATTTTATTCTGTTTTTAGTTTTAAAACAGAATAAAATAAATATTCAAATGGGGCTCCCATACAACAGACGTGATTTTTATAGTACGGAACCCTTCGTGTGCGAGTCCGACTCGCACTTAGCCGGTTTTTTTATGTTTTTTTTATGCCCGTACTGATACATGTACATTATATTATATCTGTTAATTTGAATTTAAACAAATCGTAAGAGTCATTTGAATGTGTATATTCAAATGACTCATACGATTTTAAGCCAAAAATCCTCGCCTATCTTGAACAAAATGGTCATAATAGTACCATTAAAGTGCAGATAAGTTCTTCTCAAACAGGAGAATGTGTAAACAGGCTTATTTATAGCGGTCATTACTAGCGGTACGGCTTCCTTATCGGGTATTTTGTCCTTATCTCGCTTTATAGGTACTGTGAAGGGCTAGATGAGCCCTTCAAAGTACCGGGAAGAATCAATCAACGATACGATTCCTATTGATTTCTATTCACTGAACGACTTTACATATTCCCGACTAAACTACCACTGACTTTTCCTTAACAAAAATCCTAATAACGTACTTGACACCCCGTTCTAAACAGGCTTGAATGTTCGAAGGGAAACCGCGCTAAATTCGCAGACAACCTTTACCATACAGTCAGGAGCAAAAGTATGTACCTATATACTCGGCCTTATTCAAAAGCGATTTAACCCTTCATTTTTGAATGAAATTTTATTTTGTTACGAACATAGCATTGTCGAACCCATACGTTTATGTAATGTGTCGTATTTCAATGTTGCATTCGTTATTTCACGAAAACTCGCAATTGAAAGTGTTCAAGTGTTGACATATTGGTGCTCGTGACTGTACCTTACATGGCCTAAAATACAACTCAACTAAATCTGAGCTTATGATTTTTAAATCAGGTATTAAACGCTATGAAAATGTACCTGATGTAGTCTTGAATGGTAGCCCTTTAAAAAGGGTTACTAAATTTAAGTATTTAGGTCATTCGGTCACTGAGAATTTAAAGGACAATACTGACATTGAGAGAGAGCGCAGGTCGTTGTCTGTTCGATGTAATATGCTGGCTCGCAGGTTTGCACGCAGTACAACACAAGTAAAGGTTACGCTTTTTATGGCATACTGTCAATCCTTTTACACGTGCAGCCTGTGGGTTGGCTATTTGTAGAGGGCATACAGTGACCTGCTAGTACAGTATAACAAAGCGTTTAGGATGCTGATGGGGCTGCCGCCGTATTGCAGTGCCTCCGGCATGTTTGCCGACGCCAACGTCCACAGGTTTGCGACTATCATGCATAAGCGTTGCACCTCGACCCTAACTTGCATGCGAGCTAGTTCCAACAGCATCTTGAGCATATTGACGGACCGTTGGGTTTATCCGATGCTTGAGCGCTGGATGCGGCTGCACGCAGTGAAGTACCATACATGCGTTCTGGTGTCGGATTGTCCTAAAATTATGTTCTATTATATTTGTTTTGTTTACTAACATTAGCTCTTAAGCATTTTCGTGATACTAACAATTTATATGGAGAAATCTGAAATCAATTATTATTATTATGTTTTAACATATCTCGGGAACCTGGGGTCCCGGTCCTTTGGAAGGCGTACGAGGGGCCGAAACCAACTCGCAGAGGCCCCTTAGGAAATTCTAATGATATGCGGCGCCAACCGACGATTATCCCTGTAAGCACTATGCACATGCGCCCAAGGACAACCCCCGGTTGCTGTAGAACTATTGCAGGATACGGAAAAATAAAAAGTTGGACTATGGGTTTTGGTAGCTAAAGTTGACTGGTTACCAGAACTATTGAACAACTATAACTACTACTATTATTATTATTTGATGAGTCACATTATATAATGTATAATTTATTTCGTTCGTTCCCACTAGTACCACCGAACTGTACCACCGGTGGTACTAGCGGGAAAATGTGTTCTCTATAGTACCACCATTTACTTAGGGGTACTAGTGAGACTGTTTGTTCTCTACCTTGGTTCCCACTAGTACCTCCGAACAGAAACACCTGTGATCCTAGTTAGTGGTACTAGTGAGACAGTGTGTTCCATAGATCGATATCCGAGAGATATCCACTTACAAACTCCGTATAAAACCACAGACAAATCATTAATCAAAGTAAGTTGTCATTGTTGTTTTGTCACAATTGATATGTTTCAACATACCTATATTGCAAACTAGCTGCTGCCCGCGACGTCGTCTGCGTGAAGGCTCTACAGCACCAAAAATACCTAAGATGCCAGTGTCGCTATAGTATTATAAATAAACAACTTTTAAAATAGCATTAAAATATAAGTTTTTTTTGCAAGCGAAGCAAGTGAAGAGAGTTTTATGGGAATCCTGCTGAGTTCAGTCATAAGATGTGACTGAAGGATAAGAGAAAATAATGCAGGAATACATTCCAGGACACAAAATAGTAAAAATACGTACAAAGGTATCATACCTTACAACACTTCCCTATAAACTACGTTGGTATATATATATATCTCGGATATCTATGGAACAAACAGTCCCACTGTACCACTAATACTAATTAATATAAATGGTGGTACTATAGAGAACGAGATTTCACGCTAGTATCACCGGTGGTTCAGTTCGGAAGTACTAGTGGGAACAAAGGTTGAGAACAAACAGTCTCACTAGTACCACTAAGTAAATAGTGGTACTATAGAGAACACAATTTCCCGCTAGTACCACCGGTGGTACAGTTCGGTTGTACTAGTGGGAACAAATGATTTATTTACCTTCTTAGAATCATTTCACAACTAAAATCAAAACTACACCAACCCTCTATAATGACGTCATTTGACGTATGATCTTCAAGATGGCGACCGCACGAAATAATTACTACACGTCAAAGGTTTTTTAAAGACGTGAGGCGACGTGGTTTTCGTTTGATAAATGGTGCCGACTGAGCATGTGTGTGGGGTGGAAATGTCTTTACTAATGTACTTTATTCTGTGTTCTTACGTAAGGTGAGGAATATGCCTATTCTGCCTAATAGTTGCTAGTATATTAGGGAAAACAGTTTTATACGGCTCGTGGGTGATGGCCATTTATTTATTTTATTTTATGAAATTGTTTATTCTGCAAGTAAGATATCAGAATCAATTTTACACGTCATATCATAAAATTTCAAAAAAAAAAGCTAGATGAGGTTAGCGTTTCCTAACTGACTACTCTGAGAAGAAAGGCCGAAACAAACTCAGAAGTCACAGTCTCTTTTAAAGTCCAAACATAATCCTGGTCAGATCATGTGAAGACCATGTAGAACTAATGACCGTTGGGGTAGACGTGTTCTTGAGTGGAGACCGCGAATCAGTACACGTAAGGTGGGACGCCCTCAGGCTAGGTGGAGCGACGATCTTCTCAGGATTGCTGGTTGCAACTGAATGAGAGTTGCCGAAAAATAAGTTGAATGGCGTGCAATAGGAGAGGCCTATGTCCAGCAGTGGACTGCTATAGGCTGATGATGATGAGGTATTATGTATGTTACTTCATTTGAATATCTGAATCTAAAGTTTGCCGTCAGTGGACTCAATTGTGAATATTAATGGACACTCTAACATAATTAATGTGCCTGTTTTTGGGAGCCTCAAACAATTCCATACTTTGGTGTACTTAAATAGTAAATAGCCAAGTTATTGCGACCAACTTGGATGTAGCTTTGAGACCCAATTTATGCGTACAGTCACAAGCAAAAATATGTATTAACTCGGCTTTATTCAAAAGCGATTTACTCCTTTATTTTTTAATGAAATTTTATGTTGTTACAAATAGCATTTTCGAACCCATAGGTTTATGTAATGTGTCGTATTTCAACGTTGCATTCGTTATATCACGAAAAACTCAAAATTGAAAGTTGCCAACTGTTGACATATTGGTGCTCGTGACTGTACATAGGTTTAGATTTAATTACTTTATTCTCAAAAAGAGAAAAGTGCTACTTAAATGAGAATATAAGATATTATTTTATTTTTATTTTTATAACCAACCCTAAATAGATAATAACATTGTGTTATAAACTTATTCTAGGTAACGGTCACCGATACAATACAATATGCTTCAAATTATTTCGTGTTTAAATTGGTTGGGTTACATGTTCAACTGTTGTTCTCAACTAGTAGACTAATAACACAATTACAAGGCCCAAAAGTTTTTAGAAATATTTCCCATACATATCACATAATATGTAAAATAAAATTGCGAAATATTCGCCAAAAATGTAAACAAATATGAGTTTATGGAAAAATAACTTTAATTCCTACACATTAAAGTTCAGTTTACGCTACAACTTCAAACAATTTTATAACTTTTTCAATAGTGCTAGTCCCTCTGAAATCAACTTAATTTTTATTACAATAAAGTTAATATTTGTTTAATTTGAAATAACGTCAATTTGAAACAAATAAAATTTTAATATAGGTAATAATATTATGTCGGTTACACTGCGGCGTAGCCACAGACGGCATTAAATTGCCATCGCTACACGACATGTGCTACGCGGTCGTAGCGTAAAATCGATCCACTACGTTTTAATTCTTGAATTCGTCCAGGATTTTTTTTATGACGAATTTGCCTTCTTTTTTAACCCCCGACGCAAAAACGACGGGCTGTTATAAGTTTGACGTGTCGGGGTGTGTGTGTGTGTGTGTGTGTATGTCTGTCTGTGGCATCGTAGCTCCCGAACGGATGAACCGATTTTAATTTTGTTTGAAAGGTGAATTTGTCGGAAGTGTTCTTAGCTATGTTTGATGAAAATCGGTCCAAGATGGCAGCCGCTACAAAATGGCGGATTACATATTTTTTCACAACTCCCTCAATATGGGTATCAAATGAAAGGGCTGGACTAGTACAATACTATACACTATGATAAATTTCAAATCCAAGTTGGCTACCACCACAAATTGGTGAATTACAAAAAACCTGATTAAATATCAAATTAGCTGAATCTTAAAACGCAAGAAAATAAAAGAAAAGGAGTCCTTACAATAAGGAGTTCCTACAAAAAGCATGAAATAAAAAATTAAATTAAAAATTAAAAAAACCCCCGACTACTTACGTGAAACCCTATAAAAAGAAAAAAATAACCTTGAAATTATGACCCTACGTAAGTACGTAGATTCTGAAACATTTCTCCGACATTCGTTTCGCCGTTGATCGGTTCACCGACAGAACAATTCACTTTTCATTTTTTCTCCGACAGAACTTTTCAATGACGAACGATTCGCCGACAGAACGATTCACTTTTCATTTTTTCTCCGACAGAACTTTTCAATGACGAACGATTCGCCGAAAGAACGATTCACTTTTGAAAATTACATCGACAGAACCTTTCACCGGCGAGCGATTCGCCGACACAACTGTTCATCTGCCCCTGGGTATAAAACATAAGTATTCGACATGTAGACCTGTTTCTGTTTGTCGAAACTTAAAGTTTTATGCAAAACTTGAACAAAACTAACCAAAAAAGTGACAAAAACGTATTTGCTTCAACGTCAATACATGTATCATACATGTTATGGTTATACATACGTTTTGTAAGGTTAACTGAAATATATTTGCAAATGAAAATAATTTTTACTATTAACAAATAGCTACCCAACTACGAGTGCAAAGTTTAATTTTATGTATTAGTATTATATTGTATTTTGTGTGTATTTGTGTGTTTCTTTAAAACAATAAACGGAAACAGGTCTACATGTCGAATACCTATGTTTTATACCCAGGGGCAGATGAACAGTTGTGTCGGCGAATCGCTCGCCGGTGAAAGGTTCTGTCGATGTAATTTTCAAAAGTGAATCGTTCTGTCGGCGAATCGTTCGTCATTGAAAAGTTCTGTCGGAGAAAAAATGAAAAGTGAATCGTTCTGTCGGCGAATCGTTCGTCATTGAAAAGTTCTGTCGGAGAAAAAATTAAAAGTGAGTCGTTCTGTCGGTGAACCGATCAACTACGAAACGAATGTCGGAGAAATGTTTCAGAATCAAGTACGTATGAAATTTTTTGATTAAATATTGTCCTGTCGAGGGACCGCTACTATTTAACAGAACGTTAGGCTAATAATTAGAGCCGTTTTTTTTAAATTAGACAACATATACAATAAATCACATAGGTACAGACACCAGCAGGTCAAGCCACCCAAAACTGTCAAAATTTCCCAATAGACCTGAATATATATATATATATAGAATATTTTAGCGATAAAGTTGAAAATCTATTAAAGAAATTTGGCAGATTGTAGTAGCTTGATGTGTTGGCGTCTGTACAAGAGTAGGACAGCGTAAGCTGGCGAATAAGGTGCTTTTGTTGTAATGTAAAAAAAAAAATATTATTCTTTTTTTCAAATAAAAACATGATACGTTATGATGTCCAGATGGACAGATGACTTTAAATAGGCGCTGGGACAGTCTGGAAGCATAGGATGGAAAACCGGGTGTAGTGGCGCAACTAGGGAGAATGTCCTATGTCCATAGGTGATTGTTTGATGAGAGTATTTGAGAAATGTATTATCATCATTTTAATGGAAAGACGTCCTGCGGCCTTAACGATAAGGTCATCGGTCTACGTTGTGGGGAGGCATTCCAACGGTACGCCTTCCGGTACGCGGTAAAGTTTTAATGGAAATATAATGATTAAAAGTTTCACACAGCATTCCTTTTACGTTAGCCAAAACAAAAAAAAAACCCATCGGTATATATACCTTTTATTTTGATTTCAGTTTTCGTCCGAAATTGCAAATTAGGCCGAATTTAACTTCTTTTTCGGCCATTTTTGGTTGCTCTCTCAAAGTAACCTACTTTCATCAAAACAGTAGGTTATAGGATATATTAATATTACGGTTTACATAGAAGTTTACTAAAACAACAGCCTGCAGACCCTCATTACTTATGCGCCAATGTTTTCGTTGCCCCGTTTGAACGCAGGCCTGTGACGGAAGGTAAACATAAACGTACATATAGAATAGTTTCATTGTAGTAGTAATGTTACGTTCATTTGTGATATTAATCCTTTAAACACTGTTTTAGCGTCGTCGGATATAGTTGAAGTTTAGTAAGAAACCGATTGATGATTGTGAATGAAAGTGCACAATTAGAATGCTGAGTGTACAATGAAAAAAAAACAACCGACTTCCAAAAACGACACTACAAAGTGAAAAATAACTTCAATTTCGGAAGTCGGTGTCGTTGGGTTCGCATTTTCGTTGTTTGCCACCGACTTCCGAAATTAAAGTTATTTTTCACTTTGTAGTGTCATTTTTGGAAGCCGATTGGTTTTTTTTTTTCAAAATAGTTTCTATTTTTCACTTTTTAGTTGTAATTTTTACCAGTAATTTTGGTTTAAAAACCAAACTACTGAACCGTTTTTGATGAAATTTCTATGGGACCGTTTGGGAAGTATACCCGTACCAACAAAAAATATTTTTTCAAATCGGTTGGCAAGCGACGGAGTCATGCGCGAACAAACATAAAAAAAAAATTACAAACATCCGAATTGAGCAACTCCTCCATTTTTAGAAGTCGGTTAAAAATGAAATGGCTGTAGGTATATGCGAAATTATGCGTAATTCTCACTAAACATATAAAAAAAAAGTAACAAATTCTTCATCTAAACTAAAATTCCAAAACCATTAGTAACATTTCAGCACCGAACGTACCTATTATATTTTATTACTCGTCTCTTTTACGGCCACTTCGGGTTTCTGTAAAAAATATCGTGCCCACACTAAGCTCAAAGTTATTACCTACCACATGACATTTCTACTAACTTAGACACTCCCTGGATCAAGATAAGTGGAAAAAGGTAAGGGAGCCATTTGCCCTGCAGAGGAACAATGCAGGTTGATTATTTGTCTATTTAAATAGCATGTCTCAGGAAAGTGTGGCCATATTTAAGGGTGCGGTATAGACCATCAAACTGAACAACTTTCTGCTTGGGACCAAAATGGCGCGAAAAAACAATCAGCCGTCTCATTCATTTGGATCGAGTGTCTCATCCAAATCAAATCAAATCGTTTATTGCAATCCATAATGTACAATTACAGGTGGTAATTAAAAGAAAAGAAAAGAGAAACAATTATGGACCCTGTCGGGCACAGCAAATTTTAAATAGGTTGAGAGAGGAAGAGCGCTTTTTTTAATTTTCTTTGTAGTTAAGTTACAATTATTTTATATCCTATTAATTATTTCATACCTATATATTTATATTTCCATTCATTCACATAATCTTATATATATTATAATATTAATTAATAATATTAATTTTTTATTATTAAAATATATCTATTATTCATAATTATGTATTGTTAGTATTGAATTTATCGATCAGAATGTTTTTATATCCTATTATCTTTATATGTATTTATATTACATTTATTTACTTACTTATTCAATTAATATTTTATATACAGTTATATCTATTCGTTTATTATTTAATTAATTATATTTATATCAAATTTCACTTATTTCTTTACTCGTTTAAAAATTTTCATTATTATTAATCGGTTAAGCCTCACGCGGGCCCATTTACAATAGAAAAATCAATTGTGTTTCAATAGCGGGGTTCGAGCGATTAATGTACGAGTACTATCATTATTAAGTATTACCTATAGTATAATGTATTTTTGTTATTTTACTTGTTAAAATATATCTGTTTTTCACAGTTATGTATTAATATTATTGAATTTTATCCGTTAGACATTCTTGTACTGTGTAACAGTTTTTTTTTTAAATTAAGTACTGCTTTAGTTTATTTAAAAATACTGGTTTTATTTTCTTGTTTTATGTCATCTGGTAATTTATTATATATTTTTATTGACATTGAATATGGACTAGATGAATGTAGTATCCATTTGGGTCGGGTAAATATTACATATACAGACACCAATATTCTACACTACAGAAACCCTAGGTCTAATGCACGATCTAAACGTAACGGTAACTCGAACGGTTTTTTGAATCAAAAATAAAACTGGTACATTTTACGACATGCACACTTAGAAATAATTAAAATCTACCACGTTGAATCGGCATTGCTATTCAACGTGGCAATGCTGCCAGTCTTTTGGACATGTTTCCGGATGACAGCGATGCGGACGAGTACTTCGGTGTCCTTTGTTTTTATATTTATTTGTATAGTTAGTTGGTAATCATTTAATTTAGTACCCAATGTAAATAGTTAGTTGTGTTGTGTTTGTAAATGAATAAAATTCGCAAATAAAATCTTAAAACTAAAAAATATTATGTACGAAACGATATTTACAATTTTACGTTACGTTTGCTTGCGCGTTCGTGTACGGCCCTCGGGTCTCTCTTAGCTCCCACAAAACTGTAAGAGGAAACGTAACAAAATTGAATTTTGTCGGAAACCATTGGTGCGGAGACTAGACTCAGTCAGGTAGTGGAGAGGTGAACGTAAATCTTAAGACCCCTTTGAAATAGGGATGTTCACAGAATTGTATTATAAAGTTGGAAAATACGGGTTAAAAATATAGGTGGTAAGGTTAAGGGAATGAGAAATAATGAGTTTTAAGACAACCTTTTGTCGTAAAACACACCAGCATGTTTAGTTTGTGTCACGAACATTGGCTGTTTCTTTAAAACCCTAAGTCTAAATATAACAATGAGGCAAGAATACACTTCTGCAGGAGCAGTAGTGGCCGCGCTAGGTAATTTATTTATTTTATTTATTTATTTCAGGCGTCAAGGCCCATATAAACACATACAATATAATATTAGTATAACTTAAAAATACTATAAATACATACAACATTACACTAAAAACTAACTAACGCACACGAAGTGTCTGCGTCGTGTTTCGCTAACTGGTGTCATGTAACCGGCCACGAAACCGGCGGTACACAACACCCTTCGGCCAGAACGCGGTAATGGCCGCGACTCACCAGTCATATTATTTTAATAGCTTCTGGTGTTAATTAAATGCTTCAAAATAATCGTAATGCTACATTGATTTTTATGTATTTTATCTTAGATGTTGTCATGCTCAGCGTATTCATAAACCAGGCATTAATCTGCCAACGTAATAAAGCTTATTTAAATATTTTATGAATAACGAGCCCACCACCCCGTCCGCGTGGTAGCCAACTATACTATAAAATATAATAATATCCTATGGCAATTGGCAATATTGCTTAGCTACACTATTGTAGCCAGTGAAGGATTGTTTTTAAAACGAATAAGTAAGTCAGAGATTACCTCCTACAGCCAAACTTACAAACTTCCTCTTTATAATAATAATTACATGTATGAGTCAAAATCAAAAAAAAAATCAAAAGTCATTTATTCAAATTAGGCTGAGAATCAGCACTTTTCGAACGTCAAAATTACAAAAGACAGCTGTCTTGAGTGCATTTACACCCTCGCGATACTTTTATAGGTCACCGAAGCTTATACTGCACCTATAAGTAATTATAAGTTAATGTATAAGATCAGATATACTATAAGGCCCAACTAACTCCATGCTTGCTATTATAAGCGTGGCAGCAAATACTAGAACCGTTAAAAGAATATTATAAGTGCTGGAGGCCTATAACATCTGCACTATAGGATAATTTTGCTGCTTGGGAGTCCCCCAAAAACGCCCGCCCTTCACCACTTCCTAGTGCTATCGCTGGGAAGAGTATTAGAGTATTAGTACGTATAGAAAATATTACTGTCAAATTGTATTACTTTATTATTTCCCCTTTACGATAATTCTCATTTCCCCAAATCCCCAGACAGCCATCAAAGTGATAAATACTATAATTAAAATACCGCATTAAAGTAATCACCAATTTTGATCTACAGCACATTGTCTCTGGAACCATTGTGCTTATACCACGCACTGTTATCAGTTTTAATTAAAAGTTGTATGAATGAGACCCTGATTCAATGGACAGTTAAAATTATTATAGCACCAGCTGAGCTTATTAATAAAGGCCCTTGAAGACCCTTTTAAAGGCCCTCTGAAAGAACCTCGATGACGTCAGAGGGGCAATTCTCGTAATTTTAAGAACGTTCAGTATGATCTCAGTCTCAATCTGTCAAAATTACCTCTAAAATCCCTACATTTTTGACAAGTTTTCGACATTGATTGTCGTTGAGATGAGATTGCGATTAGATTTTGAACGTTTTTAATTATGGGAATTGGCCTTCAGATCGGTATTAAAGTTAAGAAATTGTACGATTTTGTTGCTGAGTAAAGGTTTTTGAGACTTTTCAGGAATTTTTATTGTTATTTCAACGTAATTAATTAGGTTGAAAGCAATATTAAAGCTATTCATGTACCAAATTGAACGTTTTATCAGCCGACTACCTATAGAAAATTAATAATTATGTAGGCCCGTAATTTGATATAATTTTTTAAGCCCAAGAAATTTTGGTTTCAATGATTTATCGATATTCATATTTTTTTGGGTTCCGTACCCAAAGGGTGCCAAATGGACCCTATTACTAAGGCTCCACTATCCATTCGTCGGTCACAGAGCTGTACCTTTTTAACCGTAACAGGCAGACAGTTGAAATTTTCACAGAGCGTGTGTACTGCTATGGCCGCTATAACATCTAATAACGTACAATTACGTACAAAGGTGGTCAACCAGTTTTCACCCTTCATTTATTTATTCACAAACAATTTACATTGTGTTTGAATTCGCTTCATATGATAAAAATAATAAATAAATAACATTCATAATACAAGTAACACATTTAAAAATTAACAACATAACTCAATCATAACTCAACTAAAATTACCTACAATAAAATTTTCAATGTGAACTCATTAAGAGATTAAGATTAGAAATAAAAATCATTTAAAAATTACAATAAAAATAAATAGTTCAAAGTCAACTTAAATAAATAGGAATAATACAACATTATGCCTTAGTAATAAGCTTGAAAAGTTGTCCACTGCCAGTTTCCGCGATAGTATATTAAATATTATGCGGTGGAACCCATCCCAACTCGCACTTGGCCGCTTTTTAATGAACCATTGTGATATGAATCGAACTTTAATTTGTCACAATTTTTTATATGTAAAACATTTCTTTCGTAAGACATTTTATTCATGTCTACCGTTTCTATATAATGCAAAGTTAAATATGATTTAGCCAAAAAGAAAATACTTATACAGCCCGTTGATTTTACCTCTGACAGCAGCAACCCAACAACAACCTTATGGTAATAAGAATACAGAACACTATGATTTTAACAGACGTGTCAGTAGCAAAAACCTAACATAAACCTTATTATCACGTGAATAAAGATCACTGATTTGGACAGTGATTCAAAATCAGAAGAACAATAACTATGAATGGACTGTAATAAGTACCTTTGCTTAGTAGATGACGTAATAAAGACAACTTCGTTACAGTCGTCCTATTTGTTACCGGTCTGAAAACAGAAACTAAAAGTCGACATTCCGACTAAGTTTAAAAATAAGGCGTAAAACTCGAACAATACAAACTTGTAACAACAAATGGAAAGCTACAACAACTTGGAAACGTACTTTTAACTTTAAATGTATTACCAAGACTTTGAAAAGCAAAATAAAATATCTTTAAACTTTGTGAAGGCAGACTTCACAAAGTTCAAAAATATTTTATTTCACTGAAGAATTGTGTCAATGTCATAATTATACAGCCACTTTGAAATTCATAAGTCAGCGACTTTTTATTCAAATTGCGTAACACGCTTTCAATCAAAATTCGAATGGTTTTGGAGGAAAATCCTAATCCATTGCTTCATAGGTTTGAATAAATCGTTCGCTCAATAACGTAAATTACGCAATGAACGTGGTCGAAATGTCAATGAAAGGCTTTTCGATCGATTGCACAGGCTGGCAGGGACATCGATGCGCAACCCGTTGCCATGGATTCAGGATATAATTCTGAACATCCCTAAGATGAAATATTTCCTGGGTTATTAAAAAAAAAATCGCTGTTCGATACATTTTAACCGCATATGTTTTGCATTTTTCTATGAAATAGCAGATTTTTTTTCGATAACTTACGAAAACATTTATCATCGGTTCAGAATAATGTGCAAAATTCATGGTTACAGTTTGCGCGTCGATGTCCCTGCCACCTTGTATGTGTCTTACGTAATAACCCCATGCGCCTAAAACCACTATTATCTTACTGTAGAGACGCCAGCACACCAAGCTACCCGAAACTGCCAAATTTTCCCAATCAACCTTGAACCTAATGCTTTAGCAATAAAGTTGAAAATCTATTATAGAAATTTGACAGATTGTAGTAGCTTGATGTGCTGGCGTCTGTACATTTTATTATAGGTTAAGGTTTTATCAAATTGATTGATGTTAACCCTGACTAAAACTTACTTACTTATCAACGTTGCTTAAAGTTAAGTAATATTCAAGTCCGCTTAGCCATACATTTAAAGTGTCTTTACTCTGAGCAACTTCTGTAAAATGGGTGTGAACCGTGAATCTATGTGATTCACTTAAATGTTTACATGATTCAATTTAGTTGTGTCATCAAACTTAGAGAAAAGATTTTTTTATTGTACATTACAAAAAAAAAATACTTAAAATACATACATACAAAGTAGGGGCTTGTGGCTAACAAGTAACAGCCGCATGGATCGATTGATCACCGCGGTTGGTCTGTGGATGGGTCTTTACATACCAAGACCCCTCCGTGTCTCGGAAAGCACGTTAAGCCGTTGGTCCCGGCTGTCATTCGTGAATCTTTGACAGTCTTTACGGGACGTCAGAAGCCCAAAAGTCTGACAACCAGTCTTACCAAGGGGTATCGTATTACCCAGTAACTGGATTGTGGAGGTTAGACAGGCAGTCACTCCATGTAAAATACTGGTACTCAGCTGCATCCGGTTAGACTGGAAGCCGACTCCAGCACAGTTGGGAAAAGGCTAGGTAGATAGTGGTGACATACATACAAAGTAGCCAAAAGTCTCGTCGAAAGGTAAAACTGAACAATGTTATTTCAGTGTTACTTATCTAGATATTGTGTTCAAACTCATCCTAGTCACTTATTTCCTTTACAATGCTATCAACCGGTAAATATACACTACAGATATACCCACCTACATTCTCGTCACTCCCCGTCACTTGTCCAATATTTTTCCGAGCACATTTTTCTCGGCAATGCCCTTATCTCACCACTTTGGCAACATGTTCGTTCACATTCGAAAGGCAATTTGTTCTTTCTCCAAACATTGACTGGACACATTCGTGCATCGTTATTTGCGGCACACCAGGAAGTGGCCGCCTGTCCCTGCTTGTTCTTGCCCGTAAGGGTCCGTTTATAGCCTTGAGCGATGCGACTTGCGTCAGACCCCAGTCACGTCTTCGAGTGATGCGACTTGTGTCAGACCCCGTTCACGACTTTCCCGCATCTTATTTAAAGCGGTCGTCGCGCGAATACTCGCTCGACGCATTCATATGTCACTTTTTGTTCGGAAAACCAGAAAGCGCTCTCTCTCGGCCCGACCACGAGTTCAGGTTCACCGAACAAAAAATGACATATGAACGCGACAATCGCGTATTTGCGGGACCATCGCTTTTGAAAAGGACGCGGTCTTCGAGTGATGCGACTTGCGATGAGACTTGCGTCAGGGCCTCGAGCTATGCGACTTGCGACGCGATTTGCTCCAGGCCCCGTTCACTGCCTCGAGCGATGTGACTTGCGTCACGCGACACGTGCGTGCGTCACCTGTTTATATCCGTCGCTCCGCAAGTCATGTCGCGGTGACTCGTGGCATGCTCCAAACAACTTCTTTCATTTGTTTTTTCCGCAGTCGCTGTCACAAATCGCATGTCGCTTGAGCGTGTACTTGTGGCCACGAGGTTACGACCATTTCACACGTCTACGTCCTGAGTTCCATTCCCAAACGGGTAACTTCCTTTTCCCATTTTTTTTCCTGCCTGCAAGTTCCTGCCGAAGTTTGTTCAGTGTTTATTCTATACAGCCCGTCTTAGCCCGTCTTCAGAGTTAGGTTGGAAAATGTCTTTGAAGCTTATAAGAAAATTTTAAGTTGATAAAATAAAAAATATTCTTTCAGCGCTAAGTTAAGCTGATTAACGTTTTTCAGTTTTATCAAAAGATTACAGATTTAAGGTTGTCGGGATATTTAATTTTGTCGAGTTATTTTCAGTTCTAGAAAATATCTTTGAATAAGTTAGTGATTCTCCTCTTTGTGATTAAAGTAAATGGAAATGTAAGTTATCCATTAGATAAAGACAAACATTGCTGTTACATAGTATGTATATTGCTGTTACACAAACAAACAATATAACAAGTAAACAACGATATAACAAGTTATCATAATAGATTACTTGATATCTTTGTTTGTCCTGTTGGTCTGCAAATATCTTTTATGTATATTTAATAACAAGTAACAAAGGACTAAATTGAGAGCAGTGGTGGCCCAGTGGTAACAGCCGCGACTTACGAGTTGTAGGTCATATGTTCGAACCCAGACAGGCGCTTTACTTTGTGTAAATTATTTCATCACCACTGCTCTCAAAACGGTGAAGGAAAACATCGTGAGGAAACCGACATGTCCTAGAACCAAAAATACGAAGACATATGACATCTACGAACCCGCAACGGGCCTGCGTGGTGGATTACGGCCCACTCCCTCTCACAGAGAGGAGACCTGTGTCCCATCAGTGGGAACGTTATAGGCTGATTGTGTAACATAGGACTCAAATATGTTAGTAACAATATTTCTTATCAACTGCGTTAGTAAACTTAACCTAACACTACAGTATAGTTCATGCAAATCCCTGCTACAAGCTCAACACCGATGTGGAAAGTTTGCAGCAGCAATTCACATAGAAGCAGTCCAGTGTTCTCGCCATATAACGTAATATAATGTGTTTGCAAAGAAGATGATGAAAGAAGAAGAAAGAAAGAAAGAAAGAAAGAAAATACATTTATTTGCGATAAACATGACGCAAAAAAGAACATAAAAACAAAGAAAGAGAAAAAAAACAATAAGAAATAGTTGACATTCGTCACATCCACGCAATACGGCTATCGCTCAGCATTATGCTGCGACCCTATGCAAGACAGAGCCCCAGCGCTGGTTTTCAGCGACAGCCGGCGCCGACGTAATGTGCAGCAAACAATTATTCATCAACAAGTATTAAAACAATTTATTTTTTATTTTTAAAGCAATGACAATTTCATGAGATAATATTTATCCATTAGTCCACCAGACCGTATTTCTTCGGTCATGACAGCTAATCCCAACGGAGAATAGCCTTTGGCGCGGGAGATATTATAGTGCACAACTACAGAACCGATAGACGTCTTAATGTCTTAATTTCAATCATTCATACTCACTCACCATTCATATCACTTTCAGTTTTTCCAGAAATTTCAGTTTTTCCAGAATTTTTTTTTTTTTCATTTCTGGGTAACTTTTTACTTTTTAATACACTGAATTCAGACTGTTAACAAACATAAAAGAGAAACAAATCTGTTCAACCGTTCCCAGGTCCTGCGGCTTACCAACGAACAGCATTTAATTGTTATTTTATTATCAACAGATTAAGTGGATACAACGTGGAGTTTCTTGCCGGCTCTTCACCATAGAAAACGATCAACTGGAACCGTGCACCTAACTTCTGACGTTTTATGTAGGTTTATGTGAAATAAAATATTTTGATTTTGAACTAAAGTACAGGAAAACTTTAAAATTTAATAATAATTTTAGGTTCTTGTATAAAAAGACTATAAAAGAAAGACTTACATCATTATAATTGCCACGATCGATTGTTTGTCCGCTTACAATGTTCTGTTCTATAAATATTTTATAAGCAAGAACGGTTGTAAACCATATTTTTATATTATAATGATTCGGTTGTAAAAACTTGTCGGAATGGCTATAAAAAATACCATAGCCCATAGATTGCCCACTTAAAAAAGTTTCATGTGCCCGAAATTTTATTTTTAAAATTTTGTATTACGACTGTCTTGTAGTTAAGAAAAAATATATATTTAACGGCGCAGGATAGCCTCTACCAGAAGTGGTCATTGTATTAGTGGTTCAGCAGCTTCAATATCAACAGGATCGTGCTGGAATATAGCAGTTCGTCGTGAACGTGGTACGACAGCGAGCTGCTGCGATAAAATTATCTGTCATCGGAGTACAGCCGCCATCGATGTACCGCTCTGCTAGAGTGACTGTCATCAGACATTATCACTCTTATGCGACCTTTACGATGACACCAGTAACTTGGAATCAAGCTACACATTCACCTTTATTAAGCACAGACTAAAGGTCACTCTCACTCTCGTAAGACTCTGGAATGGCGACTACGTACCGGAAGACGTAGCGTTGGAAGGCCTCTCAAAAGGTGGACCGATGATCTTGTGAAGGCCGCAGGAATCCACTGGGTACGGGAAGCACAAAACCGGTTGAAGAGGCGGTGCTTAGGGGAAACCTTTGTCCAGCAATGAACGTCTTTCGGCTGAATGAATGAATGATGATAATAAAAAGTCACTCAATCAATTCAGCAAAGTAATGTTTTTTTTAATATATTATTCTTACAGAGTCCTAAACAAATAGGTACCATTATAACAGTACCAAACTTCAATTCAAAAACTAAAAACAACGTACCAAACTCTGAGAGACCACATACCTACGTAAATTTTGAACAAAACAGCGATAAGTTCTTACTTTCCCGTTCCACGATATATTATTGTGCTGCTAATTAACTGAACACCTGGTTAACTAACTCTGAGTAATTATAGAACTACGCTTCGTCCTGCAAAAGTCAGCTGAACTAATCGGCTTTGCAGCGGGAACTAATAACGGAAGCGCTATAAAGCGCCTGCGCTGTGCATAAAAATGGCATGCGACGTCGGAAGTATACAGTACAAAATGCCAACAGCATGGATGGAGAATTTTTATTAAAATAGTGATAGAAGGGATCCAATGTTTTTGCTTCTTATTTTAAAAATACTGTTAGCAACGTTCAGAATAGAGAGTAGGTATAGTTGCTAAGCAAAAATAGTTTCATGAAAACATTTATTTGACTTTTTTGAAGTAATGGACAGAATCCCAGATAACCATAATATAAACAGCCTATAATGTTCCCACAGCTGGGACACAGGCCTCCTGTGAAAGGGAGCGAGTCGTAATCCCCCACGCGGGCCCAGTGCAGGTTACAGGATGTAACATGTCTTCGAATTTTTGGTTCTAGAACATGCTGATAGCCATGTGATAACATTATATTTGCTTCTTTTTGTTAAAACTAGAGTTCTGTGACAGATAAAATGTACCTTACTTAGTTTTTTAATAATGAAAATGTGTCCCTTTCACACAAACGGTTCCGAAATGATTTCGCCATAACTAGTTCACCACTGCACCGTTCACAAAATGGACCTACATAAGTATACATTCACATATATACGCTCAGTCTAACGATAGCAACCGATGCCATCAATTTCGATATCTCCCATCGCTACTCGCGAACTAAAAAGAGAAAAATTGTGCAAACGTGCCAAATGCCAAAAACTAGGAACGAATTCGGAAAGTATCAACTACCCGCAACTTGAACCGGGCGTAGTTGTGACTGAAGTGTTGAAAAACTGATCAAGTTTAAGCCGGACCCAAGTACTACGGGTTCCACACCACACAAGATAGATAGATAGATCCTTTATTTGGCGCACACAGAAAACAGCACAACACACAAAAGTACAATTACATGATTACCATTCCCTACTATACTATATACATACATATAATATAACACATCATAATGTAGATATCTGTAAAAAGCCTTGAGAAAATTATTTTTAATGATGGTTGTGACCTTATTGGAGATGTTCTTCAGAAAGGTCTGGTACAGTCGCCAGCACATCAAGCTACTACAATCTGTCAAATTTCTTTAAGAGATTTTCAACTTTATCGCTAAAGCATTAAGGTTCAAGGTTGATTGGGAAAATTTGACAGTTTCGGGTAGCTTGACCTACTGGCGTCTGTACGTAGTACTCGAAACGTATGACCAGAGGGACAATTCTCGTAATTTTAAGAACGTCCAGTCTGTTCTCAGACTCAATCTGTCAAAAATACCCTTAATTTCCCTACATTGTTGACAAGTTTTTTAAAATTTGTTTGCCACCGAGATGAGAGTGCAACTAGATTTTGAACGTTTTAAATTACGAGAATTGGTCTTCTGATGTATGAACGTAAAAGAGGCAGTAGGAGTATGTACGGATCGTAGCAAGTGGCGTTCTGTGGTTTCTGCCTACTACCCTAGGAAGAAGGCGCGTGTGTATGTATGTGTGTAAAATGATTTTCTTTCTCGAGGTTTTTTTATGTGGATAATATACTCCCTTGGGTTTTTTACATATTTGTCCTGTTAACAGTCCTAGTTGTAAATATATAAAAAGTATGTAGTACGCATGTTGAAACTACGTGTACTCCCCGTCAGTTGTCCCTAAAGGTCTGGTCTTCTTTAGAAAACCAGCGTCAGACAGCATTTGTCTGGCAGTAACGCTGAAATGAACCTTTTTGGCGCAGCCGTGAAGCACACACTATTGTTATTGGAAACTTTATTTTTATTTTGTTATTTGTGTATTTTGTGTTTCACGAACTGTGTCCAAATAAATTTAATTCTTTCTTTCTTTAGTTTTACGTATTTTGTGACATTTTCAAGTGTCTACCTGACCATGTAACGATTTAACAGCCCTGTCTGTGACAGACAGGCGACATAGGCTTAGTAATAGGGTCCCGTCGTCCCTTTGTGTGCGGAACCCTAAAAGTATCGCAGAACAAGCCCAGTCGATATTTGTGCTCCAAATTAATAGGACGTGCTTCTCAACTGGTGTCAACGAGCGAAGTTTATCGTTTGCTGAATATTTTGTAGATTAAATTTTGTAAGTAGTCTAAAAAAAGGAAATAGGTTTTTTTTTAAAACGGTATTTGCTTTATAGCTGTCTCGCTCGTTGGCCTAGTTAGGTAAGGTCTTGAGATCTCCGATAAATATTGAAATAAGTAAATTCAATAATTTTATTAAGTAAATTTTATAGAAAGAAATAGAACGAAAGAACGAGAAAGAGAAAGAGAAAGAGAAAGAGAAAGAGAAAGAGAAAGAGAAAGAGAAAGAGAAAGAGAAAGAGAAAGAGAAAGAGAAAGAGAAAGAGAAAGAGAAAGAGAAAGAGAAAGAGAAAGAGAAAGAGAAAGAGAAAGAGAAAGAGAAAGAGAAAGAGAAAGAGAAAGATAAAGATAAAGACAAAGAGAAAGAGAAAGAGAAAGAGAAAGAAAGAAAATACGTTTGTTTAGCACAGACTAAGAGCTGATTTTTCCAACGCCAGATAATTTTATCGGAGAAATAATTTTGATTTATGGACAGTTCTTCCATACAAAATCTGCCAGATGTCAATTTTATTCCACGAATAAAAATTATCGGTCGATTGAAAAATCAGCCCTTGAAGACACAATACACCAGATAAATGTGTAAGTAAGTGTAAAGTCGAGGCGTAAGAATGTGTCGCGATGTACGAAATTAGCAGGAAAGTACAATTAGTGCCTGACGCTGGTTTTCAACTGGACCTAAAAACTCAAGAATACACGTGATACTTTTGCACACTAGATAAGATAAGACGCTTATATTTATTTACTCACAATTTATTTTTATTTCAAGATCCTAGATCTTGTAGACCTACTAAGAACGTGCGAAATAAACTTACAGATGCGTGCAGACAATACGAGGCATGCGCCGCAAATTATAGATAAAATTTTGTAGTCTCTGAAAAAATGGAAATAGGTTTTTTAAAATGGTAGGTAGGTATTTGCTTTATTACTGTCTCCGTGGTCTGGACAGGCGACAGGTCTTGAGATCTGAGGTATACTATTGAAACAAGCTTAAGAAAACAACTTTATAGTCAAGTAATTTCTAAATTAACGACTTGGGAATACTCGTGATGGTTTTGCACACTAGAAGCTTGAAGGTTTTATATTTATAACAGGTGGGGCAAAAGTCAACACTCTGTCGGAAGATGCTATATTTTTTGCAAATGGCGGTAAATGTCAATACTTTGACACAAAGGAATTCCAAATAGAAAACCCAACAACAGTTTGTCCGACCTTTTTTTTTTTGTTTTCGGGGGGAATCCTTCAAAAGTCAGCCGGCCAACCTCCGGGGAGTGTGGGATTTTTACTTCACTAAAACCACCCCGGTGATGTCACTATTCCGCACATAGGAGTGGTTCCGGTTCTTGACCTGGGAATCGATCCTAGGACCACGCTCAGCAGTCGCGCTTGCAACCACGAGACCAACTGGACGGTCTATTAATATACGGATAACCGTAATAATGACTGAAAATTAATAATTATAATCATAATTACTAAAAAATTGGTGCAAAATAAAACCCCCAATCATAACGTTTATCTACATTCGGCAGCTAAGCCTGTAGGCTAAGCTGCCGACTATAACTAGAATAAAAAAGTACCCGTATAACTAGAATAAAAAAACTGGGTATTAGGTGCTTTTTTATTACAGTGTAAGGCCGCTCACAACAAATTAGACTTTAATAAAAAAATTACCCGTCGTAATGTCAAAATTTAAATAAACAACACATCACTGTAAGCCTGCGGGGATGACCTCACAATTGGCTCTCCCACAAATCCACGCAAAATTCAAAATTATTTTTTATTTGGCAAATTATGAGAGCTGCCGAAAAAGATGCCTCAAAAGGCTGAGTGAAACCGCTTCAGGCGTGGGCCTTAATCAAAACATATAAATTCGGGAGGCATAGCGCGTAAAAATATGGACTAGGATTTATTTGGTTGAAATATCGTAACCTAAAATGTTAAGAATGCCTTCAGGCTTCCTGCTCTTACATTACATTTCTTTATGGAAACTAGAATAATAAATCAATTTTTACATAACGTACGTAAGTTATATCTAAATTTCTTTTTTGAAACTACAGTAGAGACAGCTTCGTAGCTCGTAAGTCTGACAACCGGAGTTAAGACTCATAAAAGAAGGTAAGCCAAGGGGTATAAAATAACATCCGCACAGGTCGATTGATCAGGTAAAGCTACGCTTGCCGCGGTTGGTATGTGGATGGTTGACCATCTTATCATACCGAGACCCCTCCATGCCTCGGAAAGCACGTTAAGCCGTTGGTCCCGGCTGTCATTCATGGATCTTTGACAGTCGTTACGGGTCGTCAGAAGCCCGATAGTCGACAACCAGTCTTACCAAGGGGTATCGTAACTGTAACTGGGTTTTGGAGGTGATAGGCAGTGGCTCCATGTTAAAAACTGGTATTCAGCTGCATCCGGTTAGACTGAAAGCCAACCCCAACGTAGTTGAGAAAAAGCTAGGCAGATGATAAGTAGAGAGAGCTTCGTGAACTCGAACGAAAGATACGAAACATGCAACATGGCCATGCGGTAGCATTGCCATGTTGAATGGCAATGGATGGATGGATGGATGGATGTTTGTTACTCTTTCACGCAAAAACTATTGAACAGATTTGGATGAAATTTGCACACATATGGTTTATAACCAGGATTAACACATAGGATACTTTTTATCCCGAAATTCCCACGGGACCGGAACTTACGCGGGTGAAACTGCGGGGCGCAGCTAGTACAAAAATAATTTTACAAATCAGATTCCTAATTCTAGAGATGTAGCGCGTTCAAACAAACAAGCAAACTTTTCAGCTTTATAATTAGTAGAGATAAAGATAAGAACACGGATATTATTATGTGTTGGGCAATTTCATCCCATTCTCATTTTTTATATATTGCTTTTCCAATTTAAATGGACACCAAAAATTCAACGATATTAGATATTTAAATACCACATCAGAGAATTTACTTGCAAATATATGGCAGTTGTAAACAAAATTCCTCTGGGTCGACGCCGCGTCATATATTCAACCCGTATAAATATTGCCGAGGCATCGTCCCATACAAAATTCTTGAATTGATTTACTTAGAAGACTTTGTTGGGTCGCCCTCGCTAACAGTAATAAACTTCGGTTTTGTAAAATTTCAATAAAAATTGTGTTTTGTTTTGCGTTTAGGTTTGTGTTTTGATTTACGATGGATTCTGTCCAAGGAACTCAAAGTCACAGCATTTATTTAATATTTTGAATAAAGAGAGCCTGGCAAAAGTGCCTGTAAAAGTAAGTGTGTAAGTGTGCTGAAATTGTGTTGGTTTTTTAACTAATTACTGGCACTTTTGAGTTGTCAAGGGGTCGGTCAATCAGAAAGATGAAGCTATTTGCTAATTCCAAAGCGGAGTATGGAAAAAAACGGGCAAGACACCTCAGAGACCTATATACACAAACCTAATAATATATTACATAGTTTTCTACTACCTTCTTAATGTCTACTCGTGAGAACCTGTAATTGGCTCTGTGTCGCTTATGCAATTGTTATTAATTTGGTTTAGCTGTTGGTTCTCCTACTTATAAATAAATAAATAAATAATTATACACCCAATTAAACACATCTAATTCTACTAATATTATAAACGTGAAAGTTTGTATGGATGGATGGATGGATGCTTGTTACTCTTTCACGCAAAAACTACTGAACGGATTTAGGAAGCAGTGTGCGTCGCTGCTGAGAAGTGTTAGGTCCAGCAGCAACAGCTTACTAAGCGTGTTCGCGGACAGGTGGGACTCTCCACTGCTGCGCCACTGGATGCGCTTGCACACTGCCTTGTGAGAAGTGGACATTTCCTCCTCGTCAAATTTAATATGTTTCTTCTTTTGTGTTGTCACTGCTATCTTATTGTTTGTATCTTTTTTATGTGTTGTGTATTTTTGAGATTTTGTTTGTTTTGTTAGTATGTGTATTTTATTGTATGTTTTGTTCTATGTTCTGTAAGTGTACCTACGGACAGAAGGTCTGAAAAAAACGTTTATTATTATTATTAGATGAAATCTGGCATACAGATGGTTTATAACCAGGATTAACACTTTTTTGTAATTTTATAAAATTTTAATAAAGTTAACTCACTTTTTTATTAATTAATCATTCGCATTTAAGATTCGAATAAACATTTAAGTTTTTTAAAAAAAAAAAAACCTGTTTCGCGTTTCATTTTGAAAATAAACCACATAACGCACTTGGGCCACATTCCGTGCCACTGAGTGTATAATATAATATAGGATACGTTTTATCGCGATATTCCCACGGGATCGAAACTTATACGGGTGAAACCGCGGGGCGTAGCTCGTCATTTATAATAATATTGAATTGCTACTTCGCCCTCTTCCTCTTCTAATTTTACTGAGGCCGACAAGGTCCATATTGATCTTTTACATTATTGATTGAGTATTCAGAAGACATAATTTATGTATATCCTTTTACAGATAGATAGCCTGGGACCTGAAGTAGGTCGAGGTTGCAGGAATGAGACAAAATACAATTCTGAATATGTAAACCCACTATAACATAACGCGACACGACTCGCTACTGAAATAGAAAACTTACAAGTTGGCACAGCGCATTGTTTGGCTCGTGAAGCGAGGTCCAAAGACCCAAAATACTCCCATGTATGTTCAGCGATTATTTATTTATTTTATTATTTATGTACACATAGTAAAATACGATATGACGCAATTATAATATGAGTATAAGTTGCCGGCTGCCGCGGCCGCTGAAAACCAGCGCTGGGGCTCTGTCTCGTATAGGGTCTATACCTTGAGTATTTTTTAAATGTCGATTAAAAGAGCATTATCTTTCCTCTAAAATCGAATGCTCTTTTAATAGACATTTAAATAGAGAAATGCGGAAGTGAGTTCCACAATCTTACAGCATGGACAGAGAAGGAATAAAAATAATATGTAGCTCGTTTTATGAGGATGAGATTTAAGGAGTTTTTTAGAGAAGATTATGTTAGTTTAGGTTTTTAATATTTTTTTGAGAAATTCTTACTTGTCTTCAGACTTTCACTGTTCTCTTTCAGCGTCAATTTTTTTTGTAAAAAAATATATTTTATAAATCCTTAAATTATGGTCTACGAGCGATAAAAATACTATCTGCCTAAAAACAGCCAAAATGACTTGTAGCGACCTTAGCGATGCGATTACTAAATCGCATTTTTAACCGACTTCTAAAAAAGGAGGAGGTTCTCAATTCGGATGTTTGTATTTTTTTTTTTTTGATATAGTAACGGAACTCGAGCGCTGTGCTCGCCAGTCGCTTACATACCATCGTCCTGCAACGTCCACACATACTATAGTAAACACATCAGAATTGTATTTAACCTTTATTAAATATATTAACAATTTCAGTATAAAACCGTTTCGAGTATCATTTAACTGGACCTTACACATAACACGCACAACATACTAAAACTTTGCTCATAGGGAAAGGTTTTTAATTATTATTATTTTTTTTTTCGGACAATGTCCATAGTCCTGAACTATTACAAAAATACAAAATTAAAATCAAATAAAGCATTACAATTAATCAAAAAACAAAAATTAGACAGACATTACATTATCATAATTAAAAATAATCAAATATAAATAAATAAATAAACTTTATAAAAATATATTTTACTCGACAAGATTCATTCTACCAACCTATTTAGAAAATTACTCTGTTTTCTTAGTCCCAAATATACACTAAGTACATACACTAAAACAGTCTTTAACAAAATTGCTTCAGCTATCTCCAGCGATGTTCCTAGGCAGTCTAGATTATTCCCATCACTTATCTACACCCTCTTAGCCAGCACATACGGAACTGCAGGCAACTAAGTCTGACCTGATTACACGTTATTGCTTAAGTTGTGACCACATGTTACTCGCTATCGACCTCGTAGGGGTTCAAGTTTTAAGAGCTCCCGAGTCATTAAGCAATACCTGCAGTTTATAGAGTAACTTAATTAGCCTAGTGGACGATTAAGTTTACAGTAAAATTGAAACTTATCCTTGTAGTGAATTCTTAACTAGAGTCTTCCAAGATCAGTTGACGGCACATGGTTGGAAACGCTTTGATCTTGGGTTGGCTTAGCGTAGTAATCATCAGTCGGGGGTTGCGGAGGGATCGTTCGTTCCCGCGACCCCCGGCGTAGGTGTGAGATGGAACAAGGTTTTTAGTCAGTAAAAGTCTGACAGATCCGGCCGCCCACCCCAGGGAGGCGTACATCCATGAGGATTTACCACAAACATCATAATCATCAGCCTACAACAGTCCACTCCTGGACATAGGCCTCTCCAACTGCACGCCATTTAGCTCGACTCTCTGCAACTCACATCCAGTTGCTTCCAGCCACCCTGCGAAGATTATCGCTCCACCTAGCCTGAGGGCGTCCTACCTTACGGATTTTCAATACGTGGATTTCAGAACGGATTTCAGAATGAGGCCAGCTTATACTAGTTTTGTTACTACTACTAACCAAGCGATACTACTGAGCATACTGAGTGTTATTGGGTTTTTTTATCTGGAACTTCTTAGTAACAGCCCGAAGTCGGAATTTGTTCGCAGATTGAAATAGCTGGTAAAATGTGGTAGGTGTACTCTATCTAACCCTTCGGGGAAACAAGCCGTGATGTTATGACGTTCAGCCTACAGTACTTGTAAAAGTAATTTTTTAAACTAGGTACATTAAAATATCCTTCCTATGCTATCCACCATATCCTTTATTCCTATCCTTCCATCCTTGTGACCTCTTTTGGAAAGAATAAATAAAACTAATTTAATTAAAAAAAAACTACTGAAATAACTCTTCAACCATAAAATTAAATAAGACTGCAATTTTCTAGACGATAAACTCTAAAAAGTCATTTCAGCAATATGAGTGCCTAGATTCTCCGGTGCACTTTTTATGGGTTCTTATGTATAAAGCTTAAAAGTGGCCTATAAAGCGTTTAAATTTCTATTATTTCTTGTAGAAAAACTAACAACGAAGCAAGCCAAGTACTTACTAATCAAGTGCTCCTTTTAAGTAAAACGGCGCTTATAAATACTTGGAGAAAATGTTCAGATATGGAGGGATTCTTTTTTTGTGCTTTTTTTTTCCTAGGGTTAAGAAACCTAAAATAACCCTGTTTTTTAAAGTTTCTGAATGCACTGAATATCGTCAGGTATCCTGCCGGTCTACGCCGCTAAAATCTCTCCGTGAAAACGTAGGTGAAGTGAGCTGTCATTCCGCCTAATGCTAGGAATTTACGCTGTTAACAGATCACTTCGCCTAAGTTTTCTTGGTGAGATTTTCGCAGAATAGATCGGCAATCATGACCACGATGTGAACAAGTATCATGCTCGTCCTCCCTTTGCCCAATAATAATGACAATATAACTTGTCCTTGTATACATTTTATTTGAACATTATATAAAAGAGAAATTATTTTTCGGAGAAGGTATTATTTATTATTTATTTATTTATTTATTCTCACACTGGAACGCCATACGGCAATTACACCAATGGACTGGTTGTCAGACTTTCGGGCTTCTGACTACCCGTAACGACTGTCAAAGATCCATGAATGACAGCCGGGACCAACGGCTTAACGTGCTTTCCGAGGCACGGAGGGGTCTCGGTATGTCTGTCTCTTGTTAACATCAGGCATATTTTAATTAATGTGGGCGTACTATGGGTAGTGTTGGTTATAGCACAATAGAAAACGGTTTGCAGTTCAAATCAGATTACAATTCACGAACAAGTCAGTCACACTAGCAATTACACACTGTAGGTACACAACTCAACGACACATGTTATTCGTACGATGTCCAATGTTTCGATCTTCTCGAGAGCTCTGCTCACACCGTTCTTATAGCTGTCGCTCTCGTCCACCTCCACGAACTCAGGCTAGACTCTGTCTAGCGCCACGAGATGGCGCTGGCGCTCCGAATAAACGATTAACTCCGACATATATTGTATATACATATATATATATATTATATACAAGCATAATAAAAAAATAAAGAAAAAGGCAGGATCTCATTGGGCATCAAAAAATTCGTTCGCATCGCTGTCAATGGGATAAGTGCCCAAAAGGCTGGCAGCATTACCACGTTGGATGGCAATGCTGATTCTTTGAGCTAAATATAGGCCAGCCCTCTGGTCACGTGAAGAATCAACGAACCGCTTGGCGATTTCCCGAAAAATTCGATGAGCACTCGGACCCCAAAGCCCTAGTGTTTCAACCTTATTAACTATATGTTTGAGCCGTTTGGGGCTCAAACAGATAGCTCCCATTATGGTTGTTATATTTGCGCCGTTTGAATTAAATTAAATGTGGATGTACTATTATAAGTACACCTCTGACAAACCTTTCGGGAATTACAGGCGTGATGTTATATTTATGAATTAAATTATTAGCATAGGTATTTGTTTACAAAAAAGTTTTGTTAAAAGTCAAGTTTTTCTCGAAGCAAACGGTTCTACAACCTCGCACTTTTATTTCCCTTTCGAGTCCAATTCAGCATGTAAATTACCAGATTGACCCCCAAACTTTCGGGCACCATGCCTTGCCAAACGAAGGAATTCCCTGCGGTAAAACCTTGAAATAAAAACACAACAATCGGTATAATTCAGCCCATTCCGTCGACAATGGCAGTGTGACAAGGAATTTGCAAGTCAATGTGCCAACTGGCTCTACAGACCGACTCGTAATAAAAGCTAGATAATATTGTTAGCTGGTCTAAGAGCATTATCACACTGAAGATTTGTCAGCGTGTTTCCAGCGAGGTGATTTGTGAACGTGAAAAGAAAGATTTAAAACACGTCTATTTGCGGTTAATATAACGCAAAGAAAAAACACAAAAAAGGAACAATTTGGAGGAAAATATGCGTAACATCCACATAAAACGGCCATCGCTCAGCATGATGCTGTGGCACACATGTTTTACGTTCACGAAAATCGCTTTCGATAAGGCCCTCTCACCGGGTGCATTCGCCTGTAATGTAACAATCCAAGATTCGATTTTGAGCATAATTATTGTATAACGTTAATGTCTATTCAGTTTTAAAGATTGTTTTGAATGTTAATGTATTTTATTGTATTGTAATGAATTGAATGAATTTTATGTATTTGTATATTAACGACTTGGTGCCTTGGTAAAGTAATAAATTACTTCGGTTCTCCTCACTCACTCATGTAATGCTCAAATGTAAACTTTTACATTACAGGCGAATGCTCCCGGAGCGCCTTTAAGCAAACACGTGAACATGCACACGCACTGAGCGTGTTAAACAATCGCCTCGCAGGAAACACGCTCGCAAATCGCCAGTGTGATAAAGCCTTAGGTTCGCGGTGAGTTCGTATTAGTTCGGGCGAGTCCAAAGCGATTTTCAAACACTTCAGTCTGATAATGTACTGTTACTGTCTGGATTCTGTTGCTCAAAGTTTGCAGCTTCGAAGAGCTTTTTTTAATGAGTAAACAATGTTGTCGAGAATCTGTTAGACGGCCTCTTGGTTATTTAGTTTAGAGGGGATGTAAAATAAACATTTTATTGCGAGAGCTGCAACGTGGCCTTTAGGAGCCTCGCATGCTTTGACAATGTATGGAGGGATATTATGTCGCTCTATTTTGAACACAGAGGCGGCAAAAATGTTATGGTTCTCTTAGTCACTTTGCCAACCATTTTTTTTTACCCGACAGCTGCTTAGCAAAGGAAGGGTGATGAACTAATCATTAGCTTTTTCAAGTGCATACTTATGTATTATGATTGCCTTATTGGTCCAGTGGTCGCAAGCGCTACTCCTGAGCCTGAGGTCCTGGGATCGATTCCTAGGTCGGCCAGTGTTATTGGGTTTTTCTATCTGGAATTTCTTAGTAGCAGCCCGGGGCCTGGATTTGGGCCTAGATTTATACATTCAATAGGCTCACTCCCTACGACATGGGACTTGAACATAACTGGCGTAACGGGTGTACTATAAGTAGACCTCTGCCCAACCCTTCGCGGAAATGAAAGCGTGATGTTATGCTTATGTTATGTTACTTACTAGCTGCGTCCCGCGGTTTCACCTGCATAAGTTTCGATCGCGTAGGAATATCGGGATAAAAAATTTCTATCTGACCTATGTGTTAATCCTGGTTATAAACTATCTGTGTGCCAAGTTTCATCCAAATCCGATCAGAAGTTTCGGCATCAAGAAGTAACAAACATGTTTGATACAAGATTGTTGGATACAAAAGCACAAAGAAAATAATTTTTAGATTTATAAGCTACACACGTGTGTAAGCAACGTGGTTTCAAAATTCTTTCAGGCTTCTCAACGCACGCTGTCCATTTGTCAGCTACTTTATATACCCAAAGTATGATTTAACTGCAACGCAGACGGTGCACGGAAGGGGTCTTTGTACAGAGACAGAAGTATTATCATCAATATTCTCGGATAATGATACCCACTGACAAACTTTCGCCTTTATAATATTAGTGTGATTAAGATCATTATTTCTTTGATCCATGGAAAGCAGGATTTTCTTTGTACTCGAAACAGCTGCTATGCATATTATGCTGTACTTAAAAACCGCACGTGAGAACTATGTATCGCCGGAAAAATTCTGCAATTTTCAAATGCAAATATTAAATGGTACAGCGACGAAAATAAAATGTGGAACAAAATTATTCGTTCTCACAAATTGTCGAGTCCTCTCGGTATGTAAATATTTTAATAGCCATTTAAAGACTTGAAATGATATTATTTTAAACAGTTCTCTGATATTTCTTAGTAGGTACCTACCTACCGTGTAAAGAAAATAACAGTTTTGTTCGAATAGACAACAACTAGATCATTCAGATCAATTTAAATATAAGTTATCTGAAAAAAAACAGACGCATAGTTTCTAGCAAGAATAGTTTCTATGAAAACAAGATCCAATTTTATAAAAGGTAAGACAGGTCAATCAATGTGCCTAGCTTTTTCCCAACTATGTTGGGGGGTCGGCTTCCAGTCTAACAGCTGGATACCAGTATTTTACACGGAGCGACTGCCTATCTAACCTTCACAACCTAGTTACTGGGTAACACGAGACCCCTTCGCAAGACTGGTTGTCAGACTTTCCGACTTCAGACTACCCATAACGACTGTTAAAGATCTACAAATGACAGCCGGGACCAACTGCTTAACATGGTTTCCGAGACCCGTGGATGGGTGACCATCCATAGATGGTCACCCATCCACGGACCAACCTCGGCAAGCGATGCTTAACCTTGAAGATCGACCTGAGTGACTGTTATTATTTAGCTACTAACCCCTTCATATAAAAGGTAAGAAAGGTAAACATATATTTTTTTAAACTTAAGAAACGTTTATGTATGTATCCTGTAACGTTGCCAACACCCCAGAGAGAAATATGATATTATTACTTAGATGTAAGTACTTTGTATCTCATTCTAAGTGAACTGTTATTTAAGTTTTTATGAGGAATAAATTCTCTTTAAACCTAAGAAAGATATTTAGAGAAAAATTGGAAATGGCTTTGAAGGCTCGTGGTATACGTACCTATCCGCCATTTTGAGATGTTTGATTATGTAAAACATTCAGAGTGATTATTTCAAACATTTATGCAACGAGATGTAAGCAAATTAAAAAAATATGAATGTCACGTTGTCAACTTTGAACGTTAATGGCGCCGATTCCCTTGTTCACAAACTAAACTAAATTTAAGTTCAGTGCATCTTTTTCTTTCTATTTCACTAAGAAAAGGACAGAAGATAAATTGACGTAATTTTAGTAGCCATGTTTTTAATCACACCTAAACTTGCTACGGAGAATCTTAATTTGTCAGGACGAAACTAATATTATTTTATTTTCGGAAACGCGACTCTTTACGGGGTTAGGTCTTATTATATTTTTTGGTTTGATTGATGTCAGCAATCGATTTATATAGGTTTCATGCGTGGCCACCATTTTGAAAAAAAAAACAAAATGGTGGACAAGTAGGTATGCCCCATATAAAAATCTTCAATCACTTTAACTACTTTTATGAGCAATTTCTTAATTCTAGCACGCAACCTAAGTCATTATTTTATGTTTGTTGTATTATTCACAGCGTAAATAACCTGTCAATGAAGCATAATGAAGTATGTTTTTCTTCACTTGGTAAACTAATATGGTGTACCTGAAGAAGTTTACATAGTATGATGGATATGCCTGCCCTATCCGCATTATTGTGCTCTTGGAAAGGTCGATAAGCGAGCAGGGGGCCTAAAAAGGCCACTTTGGCAGAATCATAATAGGATATGAATCATATTTAAAATCATAAAATGATCACAGACTGACAATTCATAATATGATCTGTGTGCAATTCATATCACAATGAAATAACATTTAAACTTTAGAAATAAAAAATATAAACCAATTTGATTAATAAAAACTGCAATGAAAAATTTACCGATAAAATTACGGTTTTTGTTTTTTTCATGCGGTAACGTTTACACCAAATATAAAATAAAATTTTACGAAAATTAGAGGAATTGCTAATGATCTGCTGGGAATTCAGGAAATGAATAGGTTTTAGAGGTATTGCTTAAAGTGGCCTTTTTAGGCCCCCAGTAGTGATCCAGTGGTAACGGACACGACTTACGAGTCGTGGATTCAAACCAAAGCAGGCACTACTTTTTATCCTGGTAGTATGTTCCCGTGGGATAATTTCCGACATCCACACGGGCGAAGTCGCGGGAACTAAAAAGACCATTGAAATATAGAATTTTCCTAAGGCTGAGTGTTATTTATAGCCTTGTTAGATCTAAAAGGCTCCGTGGTTGCCTTCGTGGGTGACATAGATGTGAGGACCAGTGTGGTATTATCATAATAGGTAGGTATGGTGCGAGCTGGTCTATTCTGTAAAAATCTCACCGTTAAATCATAGGTGAAGTGAGCTTTAAGTGAGCTTTCAATAGTGTCAATTCCTAGACATTAGGTGGCACACGTCACCTTAGTTTGCACGGTGAGATTTCTACTGAATAAAGCGTCTGCTTTATATTGTTTAGGAAGGTATATAACATAACTTGCGTTTCAAAGAGACAGTGCATACTAAAACTAAGATAATCGATTGATTTTACAATCAATACTATGAACTAAAACTCCCAATCAATCAACTCAGCCTATCGCAGACCATCCTAGATGGACCGACGATCAGGGGGCGTCCCACATTACGCTTGCCGATAACGCGGTACTAAATTCACAGTCCTGTAAAAATTGGTTTAAAAATATCCATGTCCGGGCGGGTCATTTTTGAGAGAGCATCATAAGACAAAAGAATTAATATACAAGCATATTATATACCTACTTACATTTTTGTCCAGATTGTGAAATGAAGCTATGTAAAGAAGCAACGAGATTTCTTTCACAGTGATATTTATTTTTTTCACATCTTTAAAGGGCTAAGTATTGCTATCGGTGGAGTGGGAGGCAGTCACCTCCTTCTGCGAAGCAGTCATGCTAGCGAAGGAGGTGGCGGGGTGGGCGAGAGAACGCGCCTTGCGCACCTCACGCCTCAGCCGCCGCGGGAGACGCTCCGGGCGTCGGGAGCCGCGTGACGACTCCCGGCCACCGTAGGCGCGGGCCTGCGGGCGGTGAGTAATGGGTAACTCACCGTCCGATCAGGACCAGGCCCGTGCCGGACGGCGTGTTGTGTTCCACGCGCGCCTCAAAGAGATGTCAGCATGAGTGACGGGGCCCCATAGGGCCGAAGCCTGCCAGGGTAGCGGGATTGTCCGAAAGGGTTACCGCTGCCCTGGAACATAAAGGGCTAAGGAAGGAACACGGGTGGGTTTTAGTCAGTAAGAGTCTGACACTCCCTCCTGCTCCACCCAGAGCGGGAGGAGTCATTTGATGATTTCCCATCCTCAAAAAAAAAAAAAAAGTATTGCGATCGGTCGTATCATAGCTAAAAGTATCCAACTATATTCCTCTCTATGAAACCATTTACACTGTAAAATGTGCCGGAAAAAGTCGTGTTAGCTGACTTATTTCCCCGTTTGTTTACAAAGGAACATTTCCTGTTTACTTTCCACGATAACCCAACCCTGAGGAGCAGCTGTGCTCCTAACATTTACGAGCTTTTTTATTGCACTACATTTTTACTTTTGTATGTGATTGTACTCATTTATTTTTCGGTAAGGAAAGGGTTATCATGGGGTTTCTTTATAGGTATGTATATCGGACCATTTAATTTTTACTAGTAGTTTACATTAGAATCAATGTAGGTACATATAACAGACAGCCCCAAAAAGATGTATACACGGAGAAGTAACTATTTTATTGTAAACAACCTTTGTTCCATAGCATTGTATGCAGCCATTTCGTAAAATAAATTGTATATACTATGTTTTGTACAAATAGCTACAAAACATAGTATATACAATTTATTTTACCAAATCAAAGCAGACATTTTGGCCCAAAAATCTATACTTGGAATTATGTTACATACATTAATCATTCAATAACGAGGTAAACTAATATAAAAGTTCATTCAATTCTAAAGTTCCCCTTCGACGAGGAGGTGTTAGAAATAAGCATTTAGTAGAAAATGCAATGTCATAAACAGTTGCCCAATAACATTAATTTACTTAATTTACTCTTTGGGGCTGACTGTACAGGTTCGGGAGCTGATGGTAAGACTTTTGTGTACCTACATAGTTACCTACCTATCTAGATAATTGTAAACTATTCTAGGTTGTATGTAGGAATGTAAAATCTCATATATACATATCTTTGACACCTCTGTGTTGGGCAAATCGTGTGTGGCATACTCTGTCCGACTGCCTGAGGCAGGTCGGTAACGTGTATATTGTTTTTTTTTTATAATTTATTTATAATTTAATTATGTATTCAGAGCATGTGTACTCGATAATATGAAAGCTGTGGTTATTGTGTGTGCATTACAGGATAATGTATATTACACAAGTTTTATTATTGAAAAAGATAATAGGGTAGTTTCCTGGGTAAAAAATAATTATCATATTTAGTCCGTCAGTTAGATTATCGATAAATAATGGACACGTATTTTTTCTTTTGTCAATCAAACAAAAAATGACAAAGATAAAGCGCGTCAAAATTTGGGAGTGGGGGGTCGTGACGCCACGCCATGCTAAAAAGTGTAGCAAGGCGTGACGTCACGCGGAACTTTAACGGGCGATATCTTCATCATTTTTTATATAATTGACAAAAGAAAAAATACGGGTCCAATATTTTTTGATAATCTAACTGACGGACTAATTAGATCTTTTTAGGAAACTAGCCTACTGTATTGTATCTCGTTGGTTATCCATAAATAAATAAAAATGTGCCACTTCTTTCATATCCTTGATTGTATATCTAACCTGACTAAAGTCTAATGAATGAAGTTGCCAACGCTGTGTCCACAATATATCTCGCTGGCAATTTTGCGACTTGACAAATGGGTTCCGCCGCACATCTGTGTCACAAGAGACACAAGCGACACACCCGTGCTCCTTGGGGTGAAGAGTCGAGTCATCCGCTGATCCTTTGTTGGGAAAAGGTGATTAGGGAACATGTTATAAATACATACTTGACCTCACGCCTTCTTCCCATAGGGGAAGGCAGAAACCACAGTACGCGATTCTTACATACTCCTTTTGCATCGTTTACATTCATACATCTGAAGGCTAATTCTCGTAATTTAAAACGTTTAAAATCTAGTCGCAGTGTCATCTCGGAGACAAACAAATGTCAAGAACTTGTCAAATTGTAGGAAAATTAGAGGTATTTTTGACAGATTGAGACTGAGATCAGACTGTGAACGTTCTTAAAATTACGAAATTTGCCCCCTGGTCATACACGCACACCGGTTGCCAATACTACGCACCTGACCTTTCTGATGAATATCACTGTCAAAGAATGACAGTTGTAATGTGAATATACGGACAATTCAATTTAAGTCAATTTACTTAACAATTATTTTCCCTAACCACATAACGCAACAATGCTCCGTAATTTCTGTCCGCTAATGAGTACGTCCGAGTTGAGAACCACTTTATCTGATTTCACTGTGTTTATTGAATTCGTACTAACTGGTAGTTTCTTATATATTTTAACGTGTATTTTATTATGTTTCCAACACAAGAAATAAGGATTCCATGACATTAAAATAATACTTCAAAGAAATAAAATATTTATTCCTACACATACAAAGGAATAAAAGTGTAGATACGGTGTCGTATTTCAATTACTATTCAAGACTAGAGTCAACAGCAACACATCGGCCGATATAATGTGTGTTCCTAACATCGTGCGTGATCCGAATGCCGCGTTGCGGATTTTAGAACATATAGGTAGATGTGTTTGTTTCGTTCAAAAGGTTTCCATTTGGGAAAGACATTAAAGATACATGATAATTTCCTGCTCGTCTTGCAAACAGAAGGTCAATTCTCGTTATACAAACGTTCAAATTCTTCTTCTTCTTCTTTTTTCATAAATGTAGGGAAATTACAGGTATTTTTGACAGATTGAGACAGATCAGACTGTGAACGTCCTTAAAATTACGAGAATTGCCCTCATGATATCGAAATAGCCCAAAAGGTACTTACTGACTGGCGATCGCAAGATCGTCAGTTCGGTCCAGTCGAACCCTATCTGTTGCGATTTTGAAGTGAATAGGTAAAATGTAGAGTGCTACCTATCGCAATAGGTACCTAGTTATACTTATACATATAACTTATGTGCAACTATGACATTTTTGACAGGATATTACATATCATAAACAACATACAGCGAGGTAATGCCGCCAGTCTCTTGGGGACATTACCAGTCGACAGCGATGCGGATGAATTTTTCGACGCTATATTTTAGTTTGTGAATAGTTTTAGTTAATTTAGGATATCATTTTGTTATTCCTATTAATTAATGGTTATTAACTTACTAGTAAACAATTAGATATTTTACCCATTTTCCATTAAAATAATTTAATACTTAACAAAAACAGAAAAATAAACATCATCATTTTGTCAGAAATACTTGAAATATTAGAAGCATATTTATTTTAGGTTCTTTTTAAGAATTAATATTTACATAGTCATTATAACGTTTTTATACGCATTACATGAACAGGATTCTATGCACATCTATAACATTACTGAAGACTTTCTTGTACCCTCAGATCAGAGCTAAAGAAACTCATTAGCCTCATCCAATCAAATACATTTACAGACCAAAAAGGTTTAGCAACGGTTTTGTATTTTTTCTGCAACTCTGGTCCACAAACACTCTTAATGAATGAAAGTGTGGAAAGTAGAAACTGGAAAAAAATCCATTTGGAAGGCATCAGAGCGGAACAAAGTAATTTGTAGCTGGCCATCAAAGGGATGGGATGTTTACGGAATATTGAGACTATGGATTGTATTTTTTGGGAAAATCTTCAATAGAAAAGGTTCAGCCCAACTTTCCTTTAACAACAATGTCGCTGACTCTATGAGAAAGAAAAAATACGGTTCCTTTCGCTTTTCAGAGTTTTTACCAAAAAAGAAAATATGTCTAACGTACAAAACGTTAGACATATTTTCTTTTTTTTAACGTACAAAACGTTAGACATATTTTCTTTTTTGGTAAAAACTCTGAAAAGCGAAAGGTTTGGGAATGATCACACTGACAAATAGGTACACAAGTTTTGATATTTGTATAAAACACTCAGACAATCGCGGTAACTATTACCTACCTAGTTAGTACATCAAAATCTGCACCATGTAGGCAGAAGGAATGGCTTAAAATCTGCTACGAATTAATTAGCTACATAATAATGTAACGTGCAATTTTAAAAACCGGCCAATTGCGAGTCGGATTTTCGCACCGAGGGTTCAGTACAAATTTGTATGTGCCTAGGTATATAGCTACAATTTACTATTTTCGAACTTTTCCTTTACTTGTGCTACATGACATTGTTTCTTGCCAAATTTCATGATTCTAGATCAACAGGAAGTACCCTATAGGTTTTGATTCCCTTGCGAGTGTTAAATTATGTGGCATAAACGGAACATAAACGCCCGCACCTTTTGATTGTGTTGGCTTAGAAATTTGATTTTTTCACTGCTTCAAGGGATTAATCCCTTAAAGCCCTTAGGGCCTTGAGTATTTAATATTAATTTCAACTTGATAACTCACCGCGATCCTGAGAAAAAGGGTCTTGACAGACGACAACGAATTAGTGATCTTATAAGTTTTCCGTTTTTCCTTTTGACGTACGGAACCCTAAAAATACTTCTTGACAGATAGTTAGATAGAATACTTTTTATTATTTACACCATAAGAATTTCATAATAAGGGCGACACAATAATCTCTGTGCCCTCACGCCCCTAGCCGCCGCAGGAGACGCCCTGGACGGGAGTCAACAGCCGACTCTCGGCCACCGTAGCTAGCGAAGGAGGTGGCGGGATGGATGAGGGAGAGAAACTCACCCCTCAGCCGCCGCGGGAGACGCTCCGGGCATCGGGAGCCGCGTGACGACTCCCGGCCACCGTAGGCGCGGGCTTGCGGGCGGCGAGCAATGGGCAGCTCACCGCCCGGTAAGGACCAGGCCCGGGTCGACGGCACATTGTGTTCCACGCGCGCCTCAAAGAGATGTCAGCACGAACTGACGGGGTCCGCTAGGGCCGATGCCGCCGGGGCTGCGGGTTGTTTGAAAGAGATACCGTGGCCCCTGGCATAGGTAACTAAAGGAACACGGGTGGGTTTTAGTTAGTAATAGTCTGACACGCCCTTCCGCTCAGCCCAGAGCGGGAGAGGTCATATGATGATTTCCCATCCAAAAAAAAAAAAGGGTGACACAATAGGCGGACTAATCACTGAAGGCGATCTTTTAAAGACAACCTTTGGATGAATTAAAGGAGAAGGATAGGCTTTGGTGTAAAGTCACGAGCAATAATAGGTACGAGTATGTCAACACTTGACAACTTTCAATTGCGACTTTTTCGTGAAATAACGAATGCAACGTTGAAATACGAAACATTACAAAAACCTATGGGTTCGAAAATGCTTTGATCGTAACAATTTGAAATTTCATTAAAAAATAAACGAGTAAATCGCTTTTGAATAAAGCCGAGTAAATACATAATTTTGCTCGTGTTTTGCTATTTTCATATTCAATAAATACATACCTCAATCCAACCTCATTTCTTTACCTTAGAAACTTTTCCTAAGCACGCTACTACAAGTACAAACAATAAAAAAGAATGGACTGAAAAAAAGCCTTTAAAAAATGTTTACGCGCCTGTTTACATTAACGTAAATGGACTTAAAAAATGTAACTTAGCTGAAGAAAAGAAAAGAGGAAATTGACAAAAATATCCTGTTTTACAATTGTTACGGAGTGTTTCTGTATTTTTGTTGGTGCTAAAACAGATGATTGTCTCACATAACATAATGGGAATTACTCCTGTATCGTGGGTGCATTTACAAACATTTAAACTCACATACACAAACAGCCAGACCCGGAACAACTACCTGTAGGCAATACAAATATATGTTCCGTGCAGGAATCAAACCCGCGACACGCAGCGCAGCAGTGGATCTCTCAGCCACTGCGCCAACCGTGTCGTCAAACCGTATTGCCATCAACCGGGCGCAAATCCAGACTCCTGGGTGTTACTGAGAAATTCCAGATGTGTATGTAAATACATACATGCCTTTTGGACACTTATCCCATTGACAGCGAAGCGGACGAATTTTTTTGCGCCCAATGAGCTCCTGATTTTTCTTTAATATTTTTTATATACTTGTATATAATATATATATGTATAGGTATATATTTTAGTATTAGCATACATACATACTTCTAAAATAAATATCACTAATCTTCTTGAAAACCTTTACTTCTGAACATAATCAGAATGCCAGATGAAGATCTCCATCCGTCTAGAAAGATATAATCCAACGAAGTCTGACTTTACCAGTCTCGAGGGAAATCAGGATGCATTTTCCGTCTATTTTATGTAGGTAAATATTTATAGTTATCCTTTCACAGTAGCTACAGAAAAATTATAGCTCATCTGCATAATAAATGTTAAATTATGGCACCAAAATTCTTCCAAGAATACGTAAAGTCAGGAAAATTACTAGTTAAGGTAATTAATTGCCTACCAATTTAAATGTATATACAAAACACACATCATTCTCTGCCTAGACTTTTTCCAGATATGGGAAAAGGGGATTGGCTTCCAGTCTAACCGAATGCAGCTGAATACCAGTATTTTATATGAAGCGACAGCCTATCTGACCTCTACAACCCAGTTACTGTAATACAATACCCCTTGACTGACCAGTCTTAACTGGTTGTCAGACTTTCGGGCTTCTGACTACCCGTTACGACTGCATAATATACAAAACATACATAAACCTATATATAGACTGTATGTATAAATAAAAAAAATGTAATAATGTAAATATACAAAGTGCTTATTGCGTAACACATTTATCGCTATTCCAGATTAAAAAAAAAAAACGGGTTGCACTCCGGGAGTGCCGGCAGAAGTGAAAACTTGAATATTAACGTTGTGCATTTTTGATATTTTGGAATCCGGTCTACTCTCCCTCCGTCTTACGAATTTTCGACCAGGTCACGTGTCCTGACGTGAGCTCCGTCTTACGAATTTTCGATCAGGTCACGTGTCCTGACGCGAGTTAAACATTTTTTACCCATCACAAAAAAGTGCACAACGCCGCTAAAGAAGTTTTCACTTCAAAAATTGTTTCGGAATCATATACTGAATCCCTGGTAACAGCCGATCGATTCTGTAACAATCTCACCGTGAAAAGTTAGGTGAAGTGAGCTTAGAGTGAGCTGTCAATAGTGTCAATCCCTAGCATTAGTTGGAATGACACTTGCTCACTCCACGCTCACTTTACCTAAGTTTTCACGGTGAGATGGTTACAGAATCGCACTGCAGGTTAGGCGTCCTTACCACCCTGTATTATCGAATCAAAACGTTAGATTTTATCGTTTGAAAGGTTTCGTGACGTCACTCTCATTTCAAACTTATGGTCGCCATTCTAATACCTAATTTTATGCTGCAGTGGTTCTTAGTCGTCCATCAAAGATATCTATTATTTAGGTACCAATTCTCATCACAATACCAAGCATAGACCTACACAGAGTTAATAGGTATATCTACTCAGAGTTCAATTAGCGATTCAATATTCAGTACAAGACGTTGTTGCATCAATATGAGAAGTGATCCACAAAGAGCGATAATGTATCACGCTATACACTAACAATATAAGTTAAATTAAATTTTTGCGTTTTTTACTAACATAGTTTCTTAAGTCGTGTGTTATACTAACAAAACTATGGATCTTGTGGGTCTGAAATAAAATATTTTTGTTTATTTTATTTTATACAGCATATAAATAAAAAAGAGAAAAATTATCAATTGTCCCATACAAAACTTCAACACCTACTCAACCCAAATGTATATTTATTAAATAACTTTTACAATATACAATATTGAGACAACAATACGACAATAAATAAAACACTCGCAAAACGAATCACAATCATCATGAAAATCAGCCTATAATGTCCCCACTGCTGGAACACGGGCCTCCTCTCAGTGAGAGGGAGCGGGCCATAATGCACGACGCTGGCCAAGTGCGGCTTGGTAGATGCCACATGTCTTCGAATTTTTGGTTTTGGTCATGCCGGTTTCCTCACGATGTTTTCCTTCACCGTTTTAAGAGACCCATCAGGACTTGCAACTCGTAAGTCGCGGCCGTTACCGCTGGGCCACCATTTCCTAAACCTTAACGAATGCCTAAGAGTATTTTTGAACTCTTATATAAATACTAGCTTTTTTTAAATTTTTTAAATAAAAAAAAAATATTAAAAGTTGATTTTTTCAAACAAACTTTGTAGTTGTGATGGGTCGACTATGGGTTAAATACCACTCAAAATAATTATTATATTCTTAGGGGGAAACCGGGACCGCGGTCCCGGTCCCGAAAGCCCCCCGACCCGGTTTTGCCAATCTTTGACTAGCTATAGTGACTACATATTGAAGAATACCATCGACACGAAGAGAAGAAGAAGAAGAAGATCATCATCATCTGCCTAGCCTTTTTTTTTTTTTTTTGAGGATGGAGGATGGGAAATCATCAAATGACCCCTCCCGCTCTGGGTGGAGCAGAAGGGAGTGTCAGACTCTTACTGACTAAAACCCACCCGTGTTCCGTCCTTAGCCCTTTATGTTCCAGGGCAGCGGTAACCCTTTCGGACAATCCCGCTACCCTGGCAGGCTTCGGCCCTATGGGGCCCCGTCACTCATGCTGACATCTCTTTGAGGCGCGCGTGGAACACATACACGCCGTCCGGCACGGGCCTGGTCCTGATCGGACGGTGAGTTACCCATTACTCACCGCCCGCAGGCCCGATCTGCCTAGCCTTTTCCCAACTATGTTGGGGTCGGTTTCCTCCCGTCTAACCGGATGCAGCTGAATACCAGTATTTTATATAGAGCGACTGCCTATCTGACCTCCACAACCTAGTTACGGGGTAATACGATACCCCTTGCTAAGACTGGTTGTCAGATTTTCGGACTTCATCCACGGATGACAGCCGAGACCAACTGCTTAACGTGCTTTCCAAGGCACCGAGGGGTCTTGGTCACCTATCACCTAGCGTAGCTTAACCTGATCAATCAACCCGTGCGACTGTTATAACTTAACCACAAGCCCAAACTAAACTACTGAATATATTTGATTGAATTTTCGTATGCGGACTGAGAACGTCATTAGATATATTTTTATTATTAGATATTCGCAGTTTAATTTATTTTTATATTGTCGTCTTCACTTTGTATACCACAAAAAACTGCTTACGCTAAGTACTAAATTAAATGACTAATGATAACGAACTATACAAAAACAAAGCAATTATTTTTTCGCGATAACGATGTTCATCCCATGGAGAAAGGTGCTCAGTTTGACGGTCTGTACCACACCCTAATATATGACCACACCTTCCGGATATATGTAATGATGTAGACAGCTGTACATTATTGTAGGGTAACGGAAGGAATACTAATATTATAATGTTGAGGGAAGATATCATAAATAAGGGTTGGTAATGGAGGAGTGGAATTTATTTGCTGTCTGTACTGTCTTTATTAAATGTTGGTAGGTGTTATGTGTGTGAAATACTGAGTGGAGCTGATTGATACCTGATTTATATTGGACTAACTGTTGCGCGCACGGATATCACGGGATATGCCTTGGGGGCGTGGCACGTGGCGCCTCAATATTATAAAATTGTTCTTATGTTCGAACGGCGGCTGTACGCTTCATTCAGTCGCTTTGCAACTGCGTACAGTGTACTATTGATGCGTAAAAAATCAAAATGCCGAGTTGTGCAGTAATTATATGTAAAAATAGATCAAATACCATCAACCTGAAAACAAATGGTGTGTCCTACCCCCGGTAAGTAACCAATTAAGTCACTGTTTTATATTTTAAATCAATTTTTAAATGTTTTATTAACTTTCGTCCGGAGCGCCACGAACTAGCCCGAATCTTCCCGAACGCAACGAACGTTTTGAATTTAGAGAGGTGCAATCGAGTGCGTGCGACTGATTTTATCGATATGCGTATTATTGCAGCTGAATATTTTTTTACAGAACTCAATGGATATTCTCGTATTACATGTATAGTAAAAGAGTTAAATTAGTTATTAATTTAATGTTGTTTGAACCAAATTAAGACATTGTTATTTCAATACTTACTTATTTTATTTATTACATCGTTGAAAAAAAAATATAAAAAATAAATATTTTCGAAAAAAAAAAATATTTTGCGCAATATTCTTGTATTGATCACTAAATCGCAAGCACTCAATTCATGTCAATCATAAGGCCGAGCAGCCGCCAAAGTTCGAAATTTGTATTAGAAAATTCGCGGTCCGTCGCTATTTTGTCAAATCTTTGTCTATAATACTGAGGGTTTAACATTTTATTTCATTACAAATGTGTTAAATAAGCGTTCAATTTAACCGGTAATACAATATTAAAAAACTATTCCCATTTTATTTTAATAAAAATAAACTATATTTTCGTATAGGTATTTATATTAAAAAAAAAAAAATTTAAAGAAAATTAAACGAAGTTATTATAATACAAGAATGTGCTATAATTGAATATCGACAAAAATTATCGACCATCGCTTTCGACTCCCTAATTGCATGCGTGTGCATTGAATAGCAAATGTTTACAAGTGAATGCCCCGCCCATTCTATGCATGTGTGCTGTTAGAAATCGACTTAGTGTAGCTGCTTTCTTCTTAGTATGCGTGTTCAAATTTTAAGTGTGTGTCGTAAATACACTATTTGTTAATGTTGTAAGTATTTGGGTGGGAGATTAGCGGCGGCACTAGGACTCCTTACTATTCCGCAATGAAGGCATATCTCCGGATATCTATGGTTGCGCGAGACTTCGTCGTGTATTTTTTCTATATCTATACAGAATTTATACGTATATGAAAGTCGCATTTCTTCTAAACTACGCAACGGGTTGTGATGCGCTTTCAGCATAATTTGGAGAATTATTTCCAGAAGGTTTCTGTGCTCAATCCTACTAATATTATAAACGCGAAAGTTTGTATGGATGAATGGATGTTTGTTACTCTTTCACGCCAAAACTACTTCTTCGAATTTGGATGAAATTTGGCACACAGATAGTTTATAACCAGGATAGGAATATCGGGACAAAAACGGAATATCGGGGTCCCGATATTCTCACGGGATCAAAACTTATGCGGGTGAAACCGCGGGGCGCAGCTGGTACATTAAATGTTGATGTTCTGTCCAGTCGCAAAAATGGTGCTAGTTAAAAAAAACAGTATGTAAAATAGCCTATGTCCTTCTTTTCATCATCAAGTGGAGGGCATCAGCCTGTCTGTATGCCATCTTAAAACATTAAAAAAGACTAGAGAATATCTTGCCATTGTCCCAGATATTACCGCTTACCATGTGTTGTGCGCTCTTAAAGATGATCAATTAGGCGCTATTGTCTGATTGTTGTTAACACATCCCTCATGTGCCGTTCTATGCATTGATTTTATCAATCTTGGGGCTAACTGGGAGTATTATTCGATAATGATACGAATCATATTGTATTGATGATAATATACATACCTACATACAGGCAAAAACTACAAAGCTTCCCTACTACGATCCTTACAGACTCATTTTGCTTCATTTACGTTGTTACATCCGTATGTGAATCGTCAGTAGGAATGGCTTTCATTTTGACAGTTCCACAACATTCATTGCGTTATTTATGTTGCTGAGCAGACAATTTTTTCGAACATACGACGCCATGGATTAGCATCCTTCAAAATGATTCGATTATGATTGTTAGTGTGTTACGCAATTAGGGTGCTGAAGGCCAATTCTCGTAATTAAAACGTTCAAAATCTAGTCGCAGTCTCATCTCGGCAACAAACAAATGTCAAAAACTTGTCAAAAATGTAGGGAATTTAAAGGTATTTGGATAGATGAGATGTGATAGTTCTTAAAATTACGAGAATTGCCTCTCAGGTCATACACGTGTGCCGGTTGCGAGTACTACACACCTGACCTTTCTGAAGAGCATCAACAATAAGATATACGTTTTTCTAGGGCGTCCCCCCCTGGCGTTTCACTCAAAATTTCGCCTTAAAAGTTTCGCCTTGTAAATACCTTTCGTCGGTCGCCTTTCACTCATCCTCTCAACATAACCAAACCTTAACATACTCTTTTAAATTTTTGATAATATTATAATACCTAAGTACAGACGCCAGAACATCAAGCTACCCGAAACTGTAAAATTTTCCCAATCAAACTTGAACCTAATGCTTTAACAATAAAGTAGAAAATCTTTTCAAGAAATTTGACAAATTGTAGTAGCTTGATGTGCTGGCGTCTGTACATACAACGCTATAAAGTTATTTTGGCGCGTGGTGAAACTAGGAACTAACGCCGCCATCGTGGTTAGTCAATAAAATCACAAATGTTTACCACAAGTCTTCACTGCGAACGCCCCGTCAATGTCATTCAGACAGCAAGATTCTCACTCTACCTATCCCTATCTCTCTATATCTATCTTGAATCAAAGAATGGGGCTAATTCTTATTAAGAATGAATTCAAAGTGATTTCTTACATTTTGAGGCGGTTGGGAAAGGCACTATATAAGTGTCCGACATGGATTTATTTGTAACAAATTCGTGGAATAATAAAAATATTTTAAAAATGAACGATATCATTCCATAAAAATACGTAAAAAATCTACCAATACAAATCAAATCAAAAGTCTTAATTATATTCAAATTAGGCTGAGAATCAGCACCTTTCGATCGTCAAAATTACAAAAGACAGTCCCCCAAAACGCCCGCCCTACATTTTGCCTTATCTATTGGTAGGTGTGCTATTTGCTATTGGTTATTAAGAATTGGACCACTGTTTTAAGAAATTGGAACAAATACCTGTTTTTGCCAATATATTGGGTGGCATCAAACATGGAAAGTGGGTACTACACCAGTTACCTAGAAGGCAAAATGCCAAAAGGATCTATTTTCGCTTTTAAAACAATGAACGTACGTGTCATTATTTGCGCTTTAATGGCCAGTAAAAACGTAATCTCAGCAAACAGCCCCAGGAGGGTTAGAAGAACGAATCTAAACAAATCTTGTTACATTTTTATACGGAATCCCGATCTCCAATCAAGAAAACCCGAGCAAAGCCGAAAACAAGACATAAGGCACAAAAAAGTTACGATACAGAAGGCTAGGTTCATACAACGAGCGACAACAGGAACACACACATACACAGCCGCACGGATTAAGCTGCGCTTGTCGCGGTCGGTCCGTGCATGGGTTGACCATACATTATATATTTAGACCCCTCCATGCCTCGGATATTAATTCCGATTCAGCCTGTCCCTTGCTGCCCTCTCCCAGCGACGCGACGCCCTAAGCCGAAGTCCGTACCCGACGGGTGCCTTTAGCGTGTAGTCGCTTAGTTTTTGAGTTTTTGAAGCCCTGGCTGGAAGACTTAATTTATTGAGGCATCTACAAGCTCGGTTAAGCAGACGACAACCTCATAGATTGAAATGCGAGATCCAATTTAAAAAAAAAAAGTGCCTCGGAAAGCACGTTAAGACATTCATCCCGGCTGCCGCTCATAGGTCAATAAGAGTCGTTACGGGTAGTAAGAAGGCCAAAAGTCTGACAACCAGTCTTACCAAGGGTTATCGTATTACCCAGTAACTGGGTTGTGGAGGTTGGATAAGCTGTCACTCCATATGAAATACTGTTATTCAGCTGGATCCGATATCCGATTAGATTACGACCCTAACATAACCAGTGCTAGCACTGGGGCTCCGTTTCGCATAGGTTCGTGGCATTATGCTGAGCGATGGCCGTTTTGCGTGGATGTGTCGCATATTTTCCCTCAACTTGTTCTTTTTTGTGTTTGTGTTGTTTCTCTGCATCATGTTTACCGCAATTTTTTTTTTTTTTTAAACTTTCGTTTCCCCACACTAGTAATTACTTCTGTATCGTGGGTGCGTTCACAAACATTTAAAATCACATATACAAACAGCCAGACCCGGAACAACTACCTGTAGGCAATACAAATATTTGTTCCGTGCGGAAATCGAACCCGCGACACGCAGCGCAGCAGTTGATCGCTCAGCCACTACGCCAACCGTGTCGTCAAATAAAGTAAAAAATAAAAGTACAAATTTCCCTTCTTTCTTTGTTTTTATAGTTGGAAAAAGGTTAGTGCCTACTCGTAGTCCAGGAATATTATGGGTTTCACCTCGGAATGAGAGATAGTCAGCTATAAAGCTGTATGAACCTTTATTTTGGCACCCTAAAACTTGTCTCAAAACCTACTTATCATAGGGTTCAAGAAAAAAAAAATGTTTAAACAAAAGTTGTAGAGAATTTAACCCTCTACAATATTAACAATAAATGCAAATAACATTAAACCCATAGGAAACGAGATATTTGCAATAAATGTGTAGAAAAACGATTTCTTGACCTTTGACCTTGGATTATCTGTAGTCGCGGACTCCCTGACTGGACAGGTCCTCACAATCTGTGTGGTTCTTTCCTCAAAAGACCATCTCAGACATCGACCTACATGGTCTTCATATGATCTGACCAAGATTATGTCTGGACTTTAAAAGAGACTGTGACGTCTGAGTTTGTTTCGGCCTTTCTTCTCAGGCTAGTCAGATAGGAAACGCCGACCTCATCTAGTTTTAAAATATGATTGACGTGTAAAAGTGTTTGTTCAAACCTACTTACAAAATAAAGTCATTTATCATTTATCCCTACGATAAGTAGGTTTTGATACAAGTTTTAGGGTGCCAAAATAAAGGTTTGTACAACTTTATAGCTTCTATAAAGATCTCTAATTCCGAGATACTTGCCCTCATTTGACTAATATTCTTGGACTATAGGCAGATTGATTGTCATAGTTTAAGATTGCCGTGTGTACGCGACACACGGCAATCTTAAACAAATGCCGGTCGCGGGTACGCTAGCACTCGCTGTACTCGCATTCTCGTCTGTCGCATACAGTTGACCTTCTGCATGCATCTATTTTGTGTGTAAACAGTATTTAGACTTAAATTGTTCAAGATTTGGAAACATTTGCCCTTACTGAAACACAACTTTATATATTTGAAAAGAGAAATTGGCAACCCTCTTTGCTTGCCTCGGGTGTTAATTTTGTATCGTCATGAATCGGGATTTGGGAAGAAATGATTGAGCTTGAAAAAGGTCTAAAGAGCTACTATTATAATATTTAGATTTGAATAAACAAATTTTTACACTTGTATAACAAAGCGTACAGCCTTTCTTTACACTTTTTATCATCATCCTAGCCTTTCAACTATGCTGGGGTTGGCTGCCAGTCTAACCGGATGCAGCTGAACAGCAGTATTTTACATGGAGCGACCGCCTATCTGACCTCCACAATCCACTTACTGGGTAATACAATACTCTTTGGTAAGGCTGGTTGTCAGACCAACGACTTAACGTGCTTTTCAAGCCACAGAGGGGTCTTGGTATGTAAAGATGGTCACCCATCCACGAACCAATCGCGGCAAGCGTAGATTAACCTGATTGATTGACCCGTGCAGCTGTTATAACTTAACCACGTGCTACCTTTCACTTCTATTACTTACTATTGTATAGAATCAAGTTCTTCTTACTGAACAGACTGCAGATGTGCTGCTGGGGAGTTTGTTGCACCTCTTCTTCCCAGGTAAAGCACTAGGAGGTGATGAAGGGCGGGCATTTTGAGAGACTGTTTTATGTAAATGATAAATGATTTTATTTTGTAAGTAGGTTTGTACAAACACTTTTACACGTCAATCATATTTTAAAACTAGATGAGGTCGGCGTTTCCTATCTGACTAGTCTGAGAAGAAAGGCCGAAACAAACTCAGACGTCACAGTCTCTTTTAAAGTCCAGACATAATCTTGGTCAGATCATATGAAGACCATGTAGGTCGATGTCTGAGATGGTCTTTTGAGGAAAGAACCACACAGATTGAGAGGACCTGTCCAGTCAGTGCACGCATATGTCAGAAATCGTGCAGCTCAACTCAAAACTTAAGGAGCTCAACGATTCGACGAACAATACCAAAGAAAGGACATTTGGGTAGGCCACATTAATTACTCAAACTGCCAGACCATGACAAAAACTAACAGAACAGAGAGAAAAATAAAAAATAAAATGACCCACATAGTCTTCACATTCACAATAATAAAAATGTAATTTTGTTTTAAAAGTGCGGATACTCAGCCTAATTTGAATAAACTTTAAGTATGGTCATTGCAATAATTATATCGAACTTTGGCCTAGTAGTTGCAAACGCGACTGCTAAGCATGTGTTCTTGGTTCGAAATCCAAGTCGAGCAGTATAGTATTTTTTTCTCTTACCAAGAAAAGTACCTACTTTTTCAGTATAACTACGAATACATAATTAATAAGATAAACCAAAACAGTAAAGCTCCATTCGCAGTAACATTCAAATTCGCTGAACATCTGCTGTTCAGACAATCCAGTTACACCTAATCTGCTGCAGCAGTGTATCCACGCTTAATAATCAAGAGATACAAAGGGAGCTGTGGAAACATTTCTAATTAAATTATAAGACATTTAGGTGTAAAACGCAGTACACTGTAGGAAATGCAAATACACGTTAGTAAATGTGTAAGCTAAATGCAAGTTCTTATAATTTTATGGCTTTCTACCTACATACTTCACTTCACTTGTATGGGAAATTTGCCACTCTTGGATAAATGTACACCTTTTGTAAACGTTTTTATTAAATAAATTATTATTATTATTAAATTATTATTGTTATTAAATTATTATTATTATTAAATTATTATTATTACTTGAACTTGAACAAAACTGTTCTGTAATTCAAAACCCACATACACTATAAAACTAGCGAGGGGGGAAAGGAGAGAGGGGCTCGTGGCTAAATCGTAACAGCAGCACGGGTCGTGTGCACACATACATTAAACATAAGCAGCCTATAATGTTCCCACTGCTGGGACACGCTGCCTCCTCTCTTAGAGAGATAGTGGGCCGTAATACACCACGCAGGCTCAGTGCGGGTTGGTAGATGTCAAACGTCTTCGAATATTTGGTTCTAGGATATGCCGGTTTCCTCACAATGTTTTCTTTCACCGTTATGAGAGCTGGGCCCCAAGTCTGCTATTACAATAGTGTCAGAATGGTCTATCATTGATTTCATAATTGTTGATTTTGACAAGTTTGGTAATCTACTAACATAATGGCGTCATTATGATTTTCCAGTGGTAAACCACTGACACTCCATTGAAAGAAACGGCATAGAATGGTAATCTCGTACATAATGATAAATGAATGACTGACTTACATAAAACACTTGACTTGTATAAAACACTAATAAATAATACCTATGTAAAAATATATATAAATGAAATCTGGCATAAATAAAGTAGTGGTAGTTTTTCGAAAATAATTTCTACTAACGGGTTTTATAATAATGGCAATACGACTAGGGTTGCCAGGTCGCCAAACCTAATAGCCGGACAGACCAGCCAGTTTGGCCGGACATTTGGGTAGAAAGGCCGGACACCCTACATTATTGAGGATTTTGTGTCTCAGTATTAATAGGTACGACAAAAAAATTGTATGTAAAATCAAACTTTTTTGATTATTGTCATAATCAGTCATCGGCGTTCGCTCGTTTGCGAAATGTAAAAAGCCTAACAAAAGCCGGACAAGCCAGACACCGTTTATTTTGGCCGGACACGCAATCAAAACGCCTACCTATGTCCGGCTTTATCCGGACGCCTGGCAACGCTAAATACGACAATGTCATTATGACACAATTCTATTACGAGACCATTGACGGACCAATGATCGCCATTAAGAATTTAGCAGATTACGAACTTTAAGCAAAATGACAATGGGATGGGAATGGGATCGTGTTGGAATGACGAATTTATAAAAATAGCAGACTTGGGGCCCAGTGGTGATGAAATAATTTACACAAAGTAAAGCGCCTGTCTGGGTTCAAATCTATAACCTATAACCCGTAGGTCACAGCCGTTAACCCTGGCCCACCACTGCTCTCTTATACCCACCCTGCTAAACTGGTCGTGTGCATCTGTGTCTGCATGCTTTTGTTTTACATGGAGGTGACATCGAGGTAGCGAGCTAAACCGCGACCGCGAGATATCGCAGTGAGGGATCTTCGGCTTGTAATTACCCTTAGGGAATGCCGAAGGATACCTCACTGCGCTGGGCTATCGCAGCTGCTGGGGGATTTATCTCGACGCCTACGTGGAAACAAAATGTTTTGTTTTTATATCGCAAGTAAACTTATAAAAGGCCTGCTTATTTTATAAGATAAGGTTAAGTTGTAGTTTGGTAAACGTATAATTAATGAGTAATAGTTAGGAGGCATTAAAAAATAAAATAATTATTTTTAAACTGAGCTTGATATAAAATAATACAGGGTGGCAGGGACATCGACGCGCAAACTATAACCATGGATTCAGCACATGAGTTTAGACCCCATAGCGTTGAAAATTTGCGTCGGTTATTAAAAAAAAAAAAAAAGATTGCTGTTCCATACGTTTTGACACTTTTCTATAAAACAGAAGAATTTTTTTTCGTCGATGGCCCTGACACCCTGTATAGGAGGAATAATAGGAGGTATTAAAAAAGAAAATAGGTAATTATTTTTAAACTATTAACCATTCATTATACGTTTACTTTGAATCAATGTCGCATAATCAAAAACAACTTTACACGATTTTATTCTATCAACTGGATAAAATCTATGGAGAAAAAGACATGTTGCGCCAACCCCAAATATATTGGAATGAAGACAGAAGAATAATGATGATAACTGGATAAAATCTCTTTTACACACGTACCTTGTGCCAAACCAAGCGAACTCCACGAACAATTGTACTAATTCACTTATCATAATCGTCACTGAGACAATACAAATGTTCTGTTGTGTGTCTTAATATCGCAAGACAAGTAATATACTTACGGATAACTTTGCTGACAACCCTATCACTACACAGTCGAAATTCAACCTTAGTAAATACAAATTGAGTTTATTTTACCATGTTGTGTTAACAAGAGGATTTAATAAAAACAGAATTACACAGAGCGGTGGTAAAAGGGTAGTTATAAGGGTCTCATTATGACAGAACTTGTTGTAACGTGGTCAAAGGAAACAGTCTCCTTGATAAGGAAACTAGAGTTAATGTTTTGCTCCGTTTCACTTATTACGACGAGAGAAATGAGATAAAACTGGGGTTGTAGAAGAAGATTATTATACTGTATGGGGACGTTAAAGATGAAGAAGTCATCATCTGCCTAGCCTTTTCCCAACTATGTTGGGGTCGGCTTCCAGTCTAACCGGATGCAGCTGAATACCAGTATTTTACACGGAGCGACTGCCTATCTGACCTCCACAACCCAGTCACTGGGTAATACGATACCCCTTGGTAAGACTGGTTGTCAGACTTTCGGGCTTCTGACTACCCGTAACGACCGTCAAAGATCTACGAATGACAGGACCAACGGCTTAACGTGCTTTCCGAGGCACGGAGGGGTCTCGGTATGTAAAGATGGTCACCCATCCACAGACCAACCGCGGCAAGCGTAGCTTAACCTGACCGATCGACCTGTGCGGCTGTTATTATTTAGCCACGGGCCCCTTAAAGGAAGGAGGCATACAGGAAGGGACATCGACGCGCAACCCGCTACCATGGTTTCAGTAGTCATGATTCTGACGAAAAATGTCAACTATAAGTGCAACTAAATAAATATTACCCTTTCCTTTGTACCGGTACTGATAATTCATTTAATTGTTGATCAAAATATTATATCAGCTTTTTTGTTAACTGTACTTTAACTTCTTTTGTTTTGTGGTCCCAAAATACCAATCAAAACTAATTATTGCATTTATAGGTGGCATTCGGGACCGCGGTCCCGGTCCCAAAAGCCCCACGACCCAAACTTTTCATCGGTTATTCAAAAAACAAATAAGTGTTCCATACCATGTAGGTATTGCACTTTTCTATGAAACAGATGATTTTTCAGCTTCCAAACGAAAATTTTTGGTCCTATATCTTTAATTTCTGAACGACAACACTATATTGAAGGAAAGTAATTATGAAAAAACGTTTAAAACGCAAAAAAAAGAAACATACATAACAGTCAATATTCAATTAGGACTTTGAGTTACCTGAGAATCCTGAGATAAACAAACTCTGCCTTCTCTAACTACCCAGCTAGAAGGCGTTGTGGCAGACCCCATGTTCTATGTTCTATGTTACGGGTTTGGTTTCCGCACTTAGTCTTTCAGATGGACCATTGTGCGTGGGCCATGGCGGCCGTGCGACAGACCCCATAGAAAATGACGGGATGAGTTGGACAAAATAAATTACTAGTGGTCCACATTAGCCCTGGATCGCAAGCACTGAAAATCATGAGGCCGTTGCCCAACAGTGGGATGATACAGGCTAACACTAACAATAACCCAGCCACATTCAATATCGGAGATAGCTGAACATATGCAGCAAAAGAATAATATAACATAAACTACTTGAAATAAATCACAGTGAAATATGCGAGAGCAAAGTTGTGAGAAAAATCTAGTTCTTACTTATTTTATCACATCTATCCTGAATAAGGTCAGAACGGTAAGGTTTTAATTTATCAGACTCGGACGGCTGTACCTAAACTAACTATATGTTTCGTTAATTAAAAGGCTTTCATTTTACGCCTTGGGATTAACTTCCTCGCTAGGGTTTGACCCATTTGTTACACAAGAAGTTTTAACCCTAATACCAATCTCATCAGTCACACAATCCATCTATAATTTCTTTCGTCCGCCATTTTGTTCCTACACTTCTTAAAAACAATAACTACAGCTAAATAAACCAGCAGAATTTGCTTCGTTAGTCTCATTTCTCAAGACCATTCCCTACAAACCTTGCTGTATATTAAATTTGCGAGAACGAATACAACTGCACTTTAATATTTCGTCCGGAACTTGCGAAATTAAGTTTCTCGTGCTGTTACCACAAAATATATAGGCACAGAAGGCCCGCTTCTTACAACTAGGGAAAACAGGCGCACATAGACGCACACGTACGACCGAAGATCTAAGGGACCCACGGCGATTTTTTGCAGCGTTTTGCTAAAGCGCGTCTGCATCGCTTCTTTTGGCCGTTAGTCGCATTTGCAACACACGACAGAAGCAATTCAGTCCCGAAAAATAAAAAAATCGATACAAACGCGTGACTCCATTTTTATTTTTTTATAAAAACGTTGCCTCATTAAAAATTTCTCCTGTATCGTGGGTGGAATCGACCGCGACACGCAGCGCAGCAGTCAATCGCTCAACCACTGCGCCAACCGTGACGTCTCTCCATTGATTCAGCATCGCTACTAACGCGCGACTATTTCGGGTGACGTCGGATAAATTCAGAGTGCCAGTGGCTGTGAAGGCACAAAAAACATTCAAAGCAGTTACTACAGCGTACGACACATCGCTGCTGTATCGCGATATATTCATTGAGAATCGTGGTTACTTAGGTAGGGGAAGGAATGAGACCAGCGATAGCATCGCGATTGTATCGCAACTATAGATGGGTGATCCACCGGGTTTAAGCCCGGTGCTTTGGTAAACACCCGATGACCACCTGATAAACACCCGTAAGCACCCATAATCACCCAGAAAATTGGGTGTTTACCAAAGCACCGGGTTAAAACCCGGTGGATTGCCTATATATAATGCTGCATCGTTGCAAAAAGTCGGCGTGGGCAACCGCCAAACGAACGTAAGTCGCGAGTGCGTTTGCACCCGCTGTACGTGGATATGGAGCGTACTATATGTGTGCACGTGTGCGTTTTCTCGCTCACTGTATGGAGCCAACCTTCTGCACTTATCTATGCTGTGCTAGTACCATTGTTTGTTGCGGACTCGAGACAAGACAAGAACAAAAGCGGACCAAAATAATGCTTCACGCATTATTTTGGTCTGCTTTATTCGCCTTGTAAGCACTTTTTGTTCTTGTTACAGGCGATAAATTAGCCCTGTGTATGTTTGTTTAAATGTTTTCCCTCTGAATATAATTATTACTCTGTTCATTTTTTGTTTGTTTATTTCTATTTTGATTTTTAATCAAAATTTGGATGTTTGTATTTTTTTTTGTTTTATGTTTGTTCGCGCATAACTCCGTCGCTTGCCAACCGATTTGAAAAATTATTTTTATGTTGGAAAGGGTCAAAAAAATGGTCAAATGGTCCCATAGAAATTTCATCAAAAACGGTTCAGTAGTTTGGTTTTTAAACCAAAATTACTGGTAAAAATTACAACTTAAAAGTAAAAAATAAAAACTTATTTGAAAAAAAAAGCAACCGACTTCCAAAAACGACAATACAAAGCGAAAAATAACTGTAATTTCGGAAGGCGGTGGCAAACAACGAAAATGCGAACCCAACGACACCGACTTCCGAAATTAAAGTTATTTTTCACTTTGTAGTGCCGTTTTTGGATGACAGTTGTTTTTTTTTTTTTCAAAAAAGTTTTTTTGTAACTGGATTCAATTTTTTTTGGCGCCACTGGCAGCTTGTCTGGCAGACTATGAAAAGAAAAGAGTTACCTAATGCGGCTACCATAAAGCACAGGCAGGGAAATTACTTGTTTATCGAATTGACATACAGCCATTTTATACAACCGCCAAATAATCACATGTGACTTTAACTCAATTCGATAAACAATTAATTTTCCAAAATTCGCTACTGGAAAATGCAATTAATAATGGGCTTAAGTCCTTTATAAAACCGACACACTAAAGCGCTTTCAAACTTCATTCTTGCTTTAAAAAAAATGCCCATAAAGTTAACCGACCATCGCCATCGCGCATTGTAATAGACTTTGACATTGATGCAGTCTTCTACCGTACCTCTGGAAAATAAGAGTACAGTCTTTTGGCGCCTGAACGACATTGTCAGGGGGTGTTGTATTAGTGAAATTGTCACAGACATTGTTTATACAAAACAAGATGGCCGCGTTAGTTTATATATATTTTTGTCTACCCTAGGGGGTGCAGAATCATGTGCTGAATTCATGGTTACAGTATAGCTTGTGCTTGTGGCTAAGTGACAACAGCCGCACTGGTCGATCGAGCAGGTTAAGCTACGATTGCCGCGGTTGGTTCGTGGATGGGTGACCATCTTCATAGACCAAGATCCCTCCGTGCCTCGGGAAGCACGTTAAGCCGTAGGTTCCGGCTGTCGTTTATAGATCTTTGACAGTCGTTACGGGTAGTCAGAAGCCCGAAAGTCTGACAACCAGTCGTACCCAGTAACTAGGTTGTGAAGGTCAGATAGGCAGTCGCTGCATGTAAAATACTGGTATTCAGCTGCATCCGGTTAGACTGGAAGCCGACCCCAACATAGTTGGGAAAAGGCTAGCCGATGATGAGTATAGCCTATACAACACTACAAGGCTCTTGTGGCGCGTGGCTAAAATCGGTCCCTGACACGAGATTAATAGATTATAATAGCCTTACCTCGCCTGCCTTCAGCCTTCTAGCTAGACGGGAGCTGTCAAACTCAAGCGCTGCTGCTCATTATATTAAACGTCATTATGTCAGCTTTAGCCTTATAACGTTGCAGCTTTTAAAAGTAAATGCTGTGCACTATGAATATGGGAAGAATATTGCAGGAATAATGGAGGTGAGTGGCAGGGAAATGATTATGTATTCAAAAAATATTACGGGCTGATATCATAGATTTAAAAGAAACGATGCTGTTAGTGAGACATGGACAACTCTCAGTAAGTCAGACTCATAACGATAGACGTGATCTGAATGAAAAAAAAACTATTTAAATAAAATGGAGAGTGGTTAGTTACACCATTACAACTGATAAAATCACGGGTAAAAAAAATTATGAAGATTATTTATTTATTTATTTGTTTATTTATTTATCCTCAGACTGGAACGCCATACGGCAATTACACCAACGGAGCAAAAAATCACTTCATGAGCTTCTTTCCATCCACCCTGTGCGCGTGGACATCGAACGAGTGCGATGGATCACGGTACGCTCATGCAGCGTGAAGTGCAGCATTTCTCCATAGCCTCATCACTCCTTCCATATTGCGCACATTCATTCGAATTCAAGATAATTCATTTTCTCATACATTTTGTATTTATTTATTCTGAGGCGGTACGAAGTTTGCCGAAGTTCGCCGAAGGTCAGCTAGTTGATGATAAAAAAAAAACTTTTAAACAGGCTAATAAGAATTGACGGAAGACTAGAATATAAGCTTTTATTATTACTAGAATATAGCCCTTATATTAACTTTATTACAGGAGTTATCTCGAAGGAATAGTGATAACACACACATAAACAGAAAATAGCTTTTCCATTATTTTACAGACAGTTGAGATGAAAGCCCCTTATTTTCGTAACTGTCACAACTACTGAAGGACAACTTTATTCAAATTGAATAAAATACGAACAAGACACTCATTTTGTACCAAGATCCATTTCACTTAGAAGACTTTCTGACTCTCTGACTGACTACATTTATTATCTAAAAATGAAAATAATATTCTTTATGAACTTTAATTTCCAGATCTTCTATTCCGACTCTGTGCACGCGGTTTGGTTGTTAAATTAACTACCACCTGACATTATGGACTGCCAAACATTTGCCATAGGTATACATTACATTATTGATATTTATTTCAGAAGTATGTATGTATAATTAAAAGTTCAAGTTTATTCTCATATTGTATGTTTATACTTAAATTAAAGATTTGTTTTTTATGTATATTGTTTTCCCTTTTAACTTTTACTCTATTTATCTCCTCTCCTATCACAGGTATGCTGGATGAGATTTCTTTAGAAATAACCATCTTCTTGTACTTATTTTGCTGTTCCTTTCTACTCGTCTGTTTATATGTGTGTACATAAATGGTTAAATATATAAAATTAACCTTGAGAAATGACTAAAACAGAAATATAAAAACAAAAACTAAGTTCACTACCAAAAGAAGTTGATAAATCGGTTGCGAGGACAAATCACAGCGTTCAGCAACGACAATTTGTTACTCAAGAGAAATGGCTAAACCCTTACCTACTCTATTCAACTTTTGTGAAGTAAATATTTCAGTCTTAAATGTTTTAAAGAAAATCGCCATCACCATTTTTATGCGGGAGCTCTCTATTCAATCAATCAACTCAGCGTATCGCAGTCCACTGCTGGTCATAGGCTGCGCCACAACACCCTGTCCTCCGCCTCCCGCGTCCAGTCTCTCCTAGCCACCATTTTAAGGCCGTCGTTCTATCTAGATGGGGGGCGTCCCACACTACGCCTGCATACGCGGTCACCTCTCCAGGACCTGTCTACTCCACCGGCCAACGGTTCTTCGACAAACATGGCCAGCCCACTGCCACTTCAGCTTGCATACTCTGCAAATTAGATCGGTAACTCCGGTTCATTTTCGGATAACTTCATTCCTAAATTTATCCTTCAAAGAAACTCCGAGCCGAGCCCGCTCCATAGCTCTCTATTGTATTTCTTTAATCTACCATCTATCTCGTGATCGTTTATAATCTCATCTTAGACCACGAAGCACAGCTCCAAAGCCGACTTCGTTACTTTTTAGGGTTCCGAACCTCTGTAGGAAAAACGGAACCCTTATAAGATCACTTCATTGTCCGTCTGTCTGTCCGTCCGTCTGTCAAGACCCTTTTTCTCATTTACGCGTGGAGTTATCAAATAATATCAAATACTCAGGGACTACAATCCATTGAAGCAGTCAAACGCAATCAAAAGATACGGGCGTTTATGTTCCGTTTATGCCGCATATTTTGACACTCGCAAGGGAATCAAAACCTATAGGGTACTTCCCGTTGACCTCGAATCATGAAATTTGGCAAAAAGCAATATAGTATGTAGCAAAAGTAAAGAAAAAAATCCGAAAAAAGTAAATTTGTAGTTACATACCTACAAAATTGTACGGAACCCTCGGTGCGCGTGTCCGACTCGCAATTGACCGGTTTTTCTCCCATTCATCAAGCAAATTAAATTTGAACAAGCCTTAAGCATATTTACAGAAGGAAACTTCAAGAGTAATTTCATCCTGAACTGAGAGCTTAATACTCGTAATAATGGTTAACAAACCCAAAGACAAACGGGAATAGAAGTACGAAGCTTCGCAAAGTAAGTACTTAATAATTACCAGGAGACCAGGAGTTGGTGGAGTTGTGCTACAATGCCTGTGTAAGCGTCTTACATACATGAGTTCGCAGTTTTGGGAAGTGCGGTATGGATCGTGATAGAGTTGGTACAGTTGTTTGCAAAATTGTGTTGTACTTAATTAAGAGAAGTTAGTGATTGGTGATTAGTAATTACATGAATTGTTAATTTATGTAAGTAGATCTTTTAAGACACTTTTACACGTCAATATTTTGTTGGTCAATATTTTAAAACTAGATGGCGCCGGCATTTCCTAGCTGACATCAGTCAACCTGAGAAGAAACGTCGAAAAAAACTCAGAGGTCCATGGTCCCTTATAAAGTCCAAACATTATAATAATTATTAGGATTTTATTCGAGTTTTAACAATGTAGGGTTATGGTTGGAAGAGCCTTTTGAAGAAAGAGCTATTGCCGCTTTGAGTTGACCTGTCCCAACAGATACATGCATCAGCCATCGTGTAGGTCAACCCTATTTTAGGGATTACAGGGTCAATATAAATATGGATACTTTCTCCTACGGTTCATATTGTTTCATCATTATGCTTAGGTCAGGTAAACAAAGTCAAATTAAATTTTCTAGAGAAACTACGCAGACGTTATGGATATCTATGGATACCCATCACGTCTGTGAAGTTTACATAGAAAGAAACTGAAATTTCTTGCCTATATTTTTTTATTTGGTCTTGTTTAGATATCGATTACCCATTATATCTGTGGAGTTTCGCCAACTAATTCAATTTGTTGTGCCTAAGTTGGGCGAAAAGAGAAAAAAATTAAAATAACAAACAACGTTATGAATTCTGACACTTTCACTAAAGAATTTCATTTTCCTAATGCGCTCAGATCATCTTTTACTTTTTTTTTCTTTGGCAACTGACCCGATGTCGACTATTCTGCCAGTGTCATTATTGAACTTGATATTTGCGTTACATTTTTTTTTTTTTTAAATTATGTCGGCATCGCTGTCATGGGACAGCGATACTATCTGTATTATCGTCTCCACATTACATAAAATAACGGGATCAACCAAATAAGTAAGAACCACCGGAAAACACCACTGCAACATCAAAAACTATTAACGCTACAAACATTGCTCATAACTCGAAACTTCTGCAACCGTCGCGTCGATTCGTCCCGGTGCTCAGAACTCATAACATACCTAAGATAAATATCCGATAAGATACGTGCCTTCAACACTGCACATTACACTTTATCTTCGTACTTTGAGATCATAAGCTCCCCACACATACACAACAGTCGTTTATACAAGAAAACAAGTGAACATCTCGAAGAGTCCCCGCTTTTCCCCGTTCAAATCTGTGCATACAAAGTTCGGTGGTTATATGCGTGCGTTTACAGAAATGTAGCAAGTCAGGTTTCCGTAGACTTAGACACCTGTCCCACTGCTGGCGATTAAAAAGAAGCCAGTAGAGCTAGCAACTAAAAACGAGTTGGCGAGCAACGAGCAGCTAGTACGTTGACAAGCGATTACATACTGTACGTATGTACAGACGCCAGCACATCAAGCTACTACAATCTGTCAAATTTATTTAGTAGATTTTCAACTTTATCGCTAAAGTATTAAAGTTCAAAATTGATTGGGAAAATTTGACACTTTCGGGTAGCTTGACCTGCTGGCGTCTGTACCAAGCGTTAGTCTTTCAGCGAGGGTTCTGCCCGTCAAGCGAGAGTCACTGAGCGAGTGAAGGGCGGGCGTTTTTGGGGGACTGTCTTTTGTAATTTTGACGTTCGAAAAGTGCTGATTCTCAGCCTAATTTGAATAAATGACTTTTGATTTTGATTTTGAGTACTCTTTTTGATAGCTCTTGTCGCTGCGACCCGGTGAGAACACACAGCGATTAACTGTTAATACATATATGTATCTCTTTTACTTACACGGGACCTAAAATCTTTTGTACGTTTCTTGAGCAAGAAAATCGTTGATAGCTAGTCGCTTCCTCGTCGGCGGTGGAACAGGTTCCTAAAGGCCTTCTTCTATCAATCCTGCATCGCGTTTTGGCGACTTAAGTTCAGATTGCTATAGCAAAATGTCGCTTATCAACGACTTATCCCGATATTCCCACGGGAACGAAACTTAGTTACCTACAGTATAAACAGGACCCCCCCCCCCCCCACTTCGCACGGATTTTACGATTTTTTTTTTTTGGCTTTGATATCATCAAATCACCTGTCCCGCTCTGGGCTGAGCGGAAGGGCGTGCCAGACTTCTACTGACTAAAACCCACCCGTGTTTCTTCAGTTGCCTGTGCCAGGGGCCACGGTATCTCTTTCGAACAACCCGCGGCCCTGGCGGCACGGATTTTACAACTTGACAAAACAACGAGATTTACACTTAACCCTTACGGAATTCATTCTCTAAATGTTAGTATAATTTATTTGTTAAAAAAATTACAATATCATCATCATCTGCCTAGCCTTTTCCCAACTATGCTTTGGGGTCAGCTTCCAGTCTAACTGGATGCTGCTGGGTACCAGTATTTATTTTAAAAATGTACAACAATTAGTGTTTGTAGTGTAAACGATATCAAAATTCCTTGTGTAGTTTAGAAGAACAACTCCGTTATACAGACAGACACGAATAGCTATTAGATTATTTAAGTCTATTTAGGGCACGTCTGGCAGGCCCTTTTGAAAGAAGAGCCATTGCAGTGTTGAATTGCTACTTTTAGCATCAGCGATCGATGCCATTTGCATGTCTGCTGAGGACGTAATTTGTGCTACCGGCTAGATATTGCAGCACACACAGTTTGAGCCTTTAGATTGAACTAAGTCGTATTTCCACGTACCTGAGCGAAGCAACTCGCTTTGAAATTGAATTGAATGTAAGCCACATTAATGAGTGCGGTTCGTGCAAATGTATGAATGGTTTGGTAGGATATTAAATGCTGGCGCATTGATTGTGTACAGCCAAGAGAAAATTATGTATGCGAATTACGAAGTCCTTTTCTATTATACATAATATACATATACAGGGTTATTTGTAAAACACCAGCAACCTCTTAAGAGTTCATTGATGAACAACTTTTACTATGGGACCAAAACTGAAATCGCAAAAAAAAAATCAGCTTTTCCTCACAATTTGTGTTCGCATAGCTCGTCAAAATATAGGGAGCAGCTGATTTTTTTTCGCGATTTCTGGTTTGGTGAAAGTTGTTCATAATGATGAGTACAATGACCTCTTAAGAGGTTTTTGGGGTTTTACAAATAACCCTGTATATGTAGACATTGTGAGATTTTTATTTGGATATCACATGTATCTATCAACCATCACATACCTACCTTCAATTATAAATCTGGTTTGCTGTTATTGGTATCTGTTTTTAAAAATATTTTTATAAATTAAAAAAAAAAACTTTTAAACATATAAAAAATAGTGGCCCATTGGTGTCAGGAATAGGGTCCAAGCTACCAGTGGTCAGGGATCTAGAAAGTGGAACCTACTCACTACGCGTACCGTGTCCAGGAGTACTGCTTTCTGAATCAACCCAGCCACGCAATGAGAGCTTCTTAAGGTAGTAGTCGAGGGTCTTCGCTAATAGGCCATTTACTGTAACGATTATCAGTACAAGGATTGCAGTCCACGTCCCCACATGTCGACAGCCTCATGTGCAAAGTTGTATAATATTTATAATTGCAATTATAAATATTATTACAATTATAAATATTATTTATTATTACAATTATAATTATTATATTATTACAATTATAATTGCAATTATAAAAATCATCACGGAAAACATTCAAAATTTTCAGAAATAATCGCATCTGAATTTGGCTAAGTTGCAGGTACTTACATTTTTTTTTTGTATTTATGTAGTTCTCATAGAAACCCTCCGTCTGGAAAGAACAGAGGGTTATTTCGGACTCCTATCGACTAAAATCCCACTGTTTCTTCTAGTACCACGAGTCGGGGGGCCGGGAGATCCTCCCGGAGGTCTTGTACAGACGCCAGCAGGTCAAGCTATCCGAAACTGTCAAATTTTCCCGATCAACCTTGAACCTTATTGCTATAGCGATAAAGTTGAAAATCTATTAAAGAAATTTGACAGATTGTAGTAGCTCGATGTGCTGGTGTCTGTACATTCGCCGCACCCCTGACTGATATCAGCCCGCCATGCCTAGCGGGCCTCATCACCAACTGCGGCCGATCCCATACTGCGTGCCATCTCTTTGAGCCTGACTGCTTGAGTGACGACACGGCCCCAATTTTGCCGTTAACATAATGTATGTAGTTCTTCAATGTACCATTAAACTTTGAATGAAAGCTATAACATTTAGATAAATAAGGTACCTAAGAATTTTTATCCACAACATTATTTTTACGTTAAATATACAATGTGTAACTGAATTAATGCACATTATGAAAGTAGTTTGTTCAGAATCGTTTACTGAATCGATTTCTGTAATTTTTAATATAGGTAATATTTTATCCCAAAAATCATTAAAACTACTTAAATTACTGTCACACTTCCGCTGTGCAGTCAAAACAAACCAAAATGGATGAAATACACACTGAGCTAGACCCTTATACGAGTGCGACTGTGTGTATGCGTAAATTTGTAATGTGACCATAATTTTCTCCCACAATCAGTATAAGTAATTTATTAAAAAAACAATGATTTTTACGTAATAATAAAAATTCAGTGTATGTATTATGATTATAACATAATATTCTAATTGGGGTGTCTGGTGGTGTGCGTTAATTCCGGGACATGTTGTATAAATTCCGGCAGAACATTAATTTATATATCATATACCAAAATATCTTCGGTTGGAGTTCACAATTGTAAGATCTTTAGACAATTAATCCTCCTCCAAAATGTCTGCCTGAAAGCAAAATCAACATTAATTGGTCAAAGTATATTCAAAATAGGCTTAAGTTAATTAACAGAGAGTTCCGAAGGCCCGCCCTTTACTTGAAACCAAATTGAACATACTTAGTTATTTATAGATGCAGCACCATGAGCGACATCAAAGATATTTACTACTCGGCCCGTTAATAATCTTATCAACGGGCTGTAAGTAGTAAATATCTTTGATGAAGCATTAATTAATAAACAAATTACTATTCGAGTATATAGTTGAACAGTAATTTGTTTATTAATTAATGCTTCATCAAGCACAGATATGTAAGTACAAAGGCGGATTAAACGCCACAGGCATTTTCTACCAGTCAACCTTTGGGTGATGCAGACTTGCTGAGACAAACTGTGGTAGGTGCAGTATTTTAATGTAAGTCTATGATGAATGGAACGTAACGCATGAGAGAGAGAAGGAACGACAGTGAGAGGGAGAGAGTGGAGGAATGGCGGATCAGCACTTGAAGGGAACAGTTGTCATTTTTGTATGGAGAGTAAAGACGAAAATTTAATAAATATAATTAAGAATATAAACTGTTTCCTATCATTTTACTTGCCCCACAATCCCCATTCTACATTTATTTAGATACTAGCTGCGCTCCGCGGTTTCACCCGCATAAGTTTCGATCCTGTGGGAATATAAAAGTATCCCAAATGTTAATTCTGGTTATAAACTATAACATGCCTAGAATAAAATACCTAGTTACTTATGAAAAGAACTTTCATCTAGGTAACTTTATAGAATAATTTATGTGCAAAAAGTTTGCTGGAAACTTAAAATATTCAGCACATCATGTTACAAAGTTATGCAGCAGAGAGCTATGTGCACCAAATTAGATTTTATTCTTGCTCTAAAATATTCAACATACTTCGCATGTGATGAGATGATATTGTAATATAATGAAATTTGAAGTTTAACGTTATTTTTATGAGACAAGCTTTGCGGCAAAAGTAATGAACTTCCATACAAAGTTTCATTCTCTATATATTCTCTTTACGGGGTGAAGAGCAGTGTTGGCTCAGTGGTAATGGCCGCGACATACGTGTTGTAGGTCGTAGGTTCGAACCTAGACAGGCGCATAACTTTGTGTAAATTACTTCATCGCCACTGCTCTCAAAACGGTGAAGGAAAACATCGTGCGGAAATTGGCATGTCCTATAAGCAAAAATCTGAAGACATGTGACATCTACCAACCTGCACTGGGCCCGCATGGTGGGTTACGGCCCACTCCCTCTCACCGAGAGGAGGCCTGTGTCCCAGCAGTGGGAACATTATAGGCTGATTATGTTAAGGTGTTTTATGAAAAATCTTTTCTCAGTGCTCACTTTCGCTATAACATAAAAGGAACTCTAGAAAAACGTTATAACGTTTTTCTAGAGTTCCTTTTATTTATTTTTTTTCTAAACCGCTGGGTTTAGAAATATATTTCTAAACCCAGCGGTTTAGACCTAGAATTTAATTAAATAGATTTAGGTACCTATAAACTTCAAACTAGAAACTACGGCTTTGTATTAGCTTTTAGTTAGTTCCTCAAGGCCCCTCGCCCACGGCGACTTTTTGTAGCGATGCAGTTGCGATGCTGTCGCGCATTCGCATCGATACAGTCGCGATGCGGTCGCTAGCTGTTTGCCCTCGCCCACACCACGATTCTCAGTCGCGATGCAAACGCGATACTGTCGCGCTTCTGTCGCGATGCAAACGCAATTCAGTAACGCGTGGACAGCCGAAGCGTGGGTGACGATAGCGGTCGCGCGTTTGCATCGATACAGTCGCGATGCTGTAGCGCGTTGGCATCGCTTCTATAGCGCGTTGCAAATGTGACTAATGCGCGTTAGTAGCGATGCTGTCGCGCATTCACGAAACGCGCGACAGCATCGCTACAAAAAGTCGCCGTGGGCGAGGGGCCTACTGCTGGGACACATACTCATCTATGTGAGAGGGAGCCGGCCATAACCCAACACGCGAGCCCAGTGCGGCGGGGTAGTTGCGTAACACACTCCGTTAGAATGACTTTCATTTTGGCAGTTCAACAACATTCGTTGGATTATTTACGTTGATGAGCAGACAAAGTTTTCGAACAATATGAATCAATGGATGAGCGATTCTCTCATTAATTTTGAATATCCTTCAAAATTAATGAGATTGATAGTGTTTTACGCAATTAGGGTGCGTGTTGTTGAATGTCACATGTCTTGAATTTTGTGTGTCTAGCCATGCCAGTTTCCTCACGATGTTTTCATTTACCAATCCATTGATATACCGGCTCATACATGGTCCGGACTATCCAGGGGAACCCAATAATCACCGGTAGTACGAGACGCAAATCTGGGTCATACAGCCTGCTATCAACATAATTTGTAAGTAACTATTTTATGGTGTGAAAACTTCTTTAGGCGAGTTGATCGATTTTTCGTAGGGGAAAATCGTATGGGTTCGCGTCACCGACATGCTAATGTTAACAGCATATTTGTAGCTATATGGGTGACCATTGATAGAAATTAAATACTCTTTATTATGTACTTCATTAATATAAGTTAGGAGAACCAAGTTAACCGACATAGCCCGAAGAATTGCCAAACTTAATTGGCAGTGGGCAGGGCACATTGCTCGCAGAACAGATGGCCGATGGGGCAGAAAATTTCTGGAGTGGCGACCGCGTCCCGGAAGACGTAGCGTTGGAAGGCCTCCCACAAGGTGGACCGACGACCTTGTGAAGGCCGCAGGAACCCGTTGGATGCGAGAAGCATAGAACCGGTCGAAGTGGAGGTGCTTGGGGGAGGCCATGGCCAGCAGTGGACGTCTTTCGGCTGAAATGATGATTATGATGAAAAAAATGAAAAAATCCCACACCTCACGCCCTTCTCCTCTTTCCCTCCTCCTCCACTCTTGTCTCATGATTACCTATTTTCTTGTATTCTCGTCATGGCATCAGCTTTTTCTCTACAACAACAATAATTATAAGTATTTTTCTTTACAATTCAATTTATAGGAAACTCATGTAAAAACCATTTATAAAGAATGTGGTTGTAACAGTAGCTCGTTGATGCGGCAACAAGGAGGCTTTGAAAATTCACAAAGCGAATTTCTTATTAAGGTTTAAAATTGCAATATGCAAAGTGAGAATTTTATTTCCATCTAGAAAAGGAAAATGCTGTAAAAATATAAGTTTTAAGTATAATGGAGGTGCCTAGAACATTAACAGTGTTTTATGCATTTATTACTAACATAAAAGTTTTGCTTGGCGCTTTTGCGGGTAGCTACCAGTTTTCTTAGGCCGAGGCACCATTTTGTCTTCATTGTGTTACAAGCAATACCTACTCTCTGCCTCGTTGATCTAGACGTCGCCAGCTCTACTGCTGAACATGACGTCCTGGGTTCGATTCCGTTCCGGCAATGTTATTAGGTTTTACTATCTGGAATTTTTCAGTAATATCTCGGAGTCTCCGGATTTGTGCCCAGTTGTGTTGCAGTTGTTATGTGCAGTTGTTGTTGTTATAGGCTCACCCCCTACTATACAAAACTGGCATAATGTGGGTGTAAAATACACCTCTGTCTACCCATTCTAGGAACACAGGTATGGTGTTATGTTGTAACTTGCAAACGAACCGAGAAACTATCACAGAATTTTTCCTTATTATCTAGATACGATATTGGAGCCCTAATAGTCTTCCGAAACCGATTTTTATCTAATCTTTGTCCCTGGAGAGTTTCTCTCTAGTGCTAGCCGGGATTGCAGCCAGGATCGACTTCCTAAGGTCGAGATTCTCAAATCGCACTTTAAAAATACAAAAATGTTTATTTTATTTCAAACATTGTGTCATACATAAACTCAAACCATTTAATTTCAAATAAACCAATTACAGGCATTTTTGAATTGTCAAGGCGTCGGTCAGTCAGAAAGATGAAGCTAGTTACCCATTCCAAAGCGTAGTAGGTAGGTAGCGGTATGATACCTAAGACGCCACATGAGAACTATTTACGTGTCATATTACCGTCACACAAAATCCTGCATCTCTCAAGCAGAGTTTACGGCGAACTGGCATATATCATCGGGCAGTTGCCCGCCAGACACAACACCAGTCTGGTCGGAGGATCCTCCCTTTTCTATGATGAGTGAACTTTACACCCTGTTTCTCATACTTCTATAGTAAATATATACATACATTGAGGCAGCCCCTGTAAGCTACAACAATACTTGTGTCGGAGCTTTCCCGCTCTTTCATTAAATGGCAGCTAACAGTGGAGAGGCTAATTAATGAATAGAGGATTTTAAAGGAAAAATAAAACACAAAGTTCATTTAACAGCTCTCAAAAAACTTTGACTTTACATACCTGAGTAAAGTAAGCATTACATACGAATACGAACATTATTTATATAAAGTTAACGTTCATATTTCTATGCGACGCTTGCTCGCATTCGGTTATACGAATAATGAATATGCACACTATACGCATAGAAATAAGATTCATATCCGAATGAAACGCTTACATTATTTAGCAAATTGCAGTCAAAGTGCGATCTGTGAATCTAGTCGGAAGTGTTATCTACTTTGCTTGCTCCTAGCCTTTTGGCTATTGTCTCCTAATTTCATTAAACTTACACTAGGGAAGTTGCATAGTTTGTTTTTCTAGACTTAAGTGAACGGCTGGAGTGGTCTAGTCATTTAGTGGTGAATAGTTCATGCGCTGTTCTGTTTTCAGTGGCAAAAGTTATCAAACCAATGGTAACCCCGAAGGGTTTTTTTTTTCAGGATGGGAAATCTTCAAATGACCCCTCCCGCTCTGGGTGGAGCAGAAAGTGTCAGACTCTTACTGACTAAAACCCACCCGTGTTCCTTCCTTAACCCTTTATGTTCCAGGGCAGCGGTAACCCTTTCGGACGATCCCGCTAACCCCGAAGAGTTAGGCAGAGGTTTGCCTATGATTCACCCATACTACCCCAGTTCCAGCTGTCATGGTTTGTGGTTTAAAATATCAAGTTAGGTAGAAGCCGTACGCAAAATACCTATCACCTAGGTATAGAAAAATTTGTACAGAAAGAGCAACAGAAAATAGGCAGTAAAAATCTAAAGTTTTTACAACTTAACTAACAAAAGACTTAAACAATCAAACGAAATGTGTCGTAAAACGTTTTCAAATCTTCCAAAAATAAAGTTTACCTATTCATTCCATGTTTCGTAAAACAACCATATTGTATTCAGCAAATACTACTAGCTCCTTTCATGTGCCCACAGACGTTTTTATAATAATTCTTTTGTAAATACTGAAAGAAGCGGTTTCTTTTCTTTGACATACGAGGAATTGAATAAAACATGACCTAATCATCTATGAATAGTATAGAAAAAAGTCGCTTTTTGTATTGCGTGTGTGTGTGTGTGTGTACCCTATTTCTAAACTATCCAATGTAGGTACGCTTTTATAATTTCTCATTGCTGATGACGTAGACAATATATTCTGTTGCGCTTTGGGTGAATTTGAAAGAATAGCTACCTATAGAATTTGTTATAATACAAGCATTGGAACTATTTGCCTGTTTGGATATTTGTGTGTTTGGAGTGAATAAATAAATAAAATTATTTCTAAGCAACGATATTATTGTGGCCATCCACGGCACCATGATAATTCAGGGAAGTTGAATGTATAGACATATGTATATGAAGATGGTTTTAAATTGAGAGCTGTGGTAGCCCAGTGGCAGCGGCCCCGACTCGCGAGTTGTAGGTCGTGGGTTCGCACCCAACTAGATAGGCGCTTTACTTTGAGTAATTTATTTCATCAACGGTGAAGGAAAATATCTTGAGGAAACCGGCATGTCCTAGAACAAAAAAATCGAAGACATAATGTCATTTACCAACCCGCATTGGGACCACGTGGTAGATTACGGCCCAATCCCACTCACAGAGAGGGGCCTGTGTCCCAGCAGTGGGAACGTTATAGGCTGATTATGCTATGCCTTTAAAGGAGACGGATACGCTTTCATACAATCTTGGGCCTGGATGTAAAAAGATGAAATTGGTGTCAATTGATAGCTACTACATTATCAAACCATCACTGGAAATTTTGCGGAAGTTGGCAACCTGAGAGCTGAGTTAAAAGAGATTTAGTAAAAGTGAGGTTACGTAACAATCTATACAAATGTCAGCTGATTTTTGGAGTGTGGTCGTCATTTGTTATTTAAAGAGGATGTTAATTATATTTGTAGAGTGTGAGGAAGTTAGGAAACACAAAGATTTAAAAATCGTACGTAAGGAAATGATGTTTAACAATAAAAATTAAAACGATACGAAACGAGTGAGTGAGTGTCACTGTCTGTCAGTGTCATGGATGTCATGTCAGCATAGACTAAAAATACAATAATCGATTATCAAACGTGAATCGATTATAAGCTTTATCTTTATTGTGTAGATATTTAATTTGTTTAAACTATATAATACGTTAATTCTAATAGATTTAATTATTGTAATTGAATTAATAATCTGGTAAAAGCATTTTTTTTAATACTATGAACTCTGTCACGTTAATCGATTATAATTTAATCGATATTTAATTTTATTCGTCACCATAACTTAATTTTTGGATTTCTTATTTTCCAAATTATAAATTGGGCTGATTTTTCACATTTTGAAACAGATAAATATAACACTTTTTTATATCCATACCTCAGCTTATTACAATCAGGCCCAGAAATCCCCGTCTCCTTTCCGTCCACTATAAGGTTATAAAGTGCGCATATTTCCATATATTTTATGGACGTGGACCGTGTCAGCAATAATATCGTCACGTTAGTTATTATAAAAGCGCACAATATATTTTGATGCGGTTTGCACCATAATTTAGGCAATTTATTGTTAAAGGTTCATTTGTATAATACTCTCATACTTAAACTTAAATACAATATAGAAATCTCGATGTTTTGTCAAGTCCTGATAACAGTGTGAAGGAGGGGCGGGTCTAAGTAAGAATAGTATAAACACAAAATGTATTTACCGATTTTTCTAGCAACATCTGTCACGTAAAATATATCGAAAACATTTTATTTTGTAGCGAAAACATTTTCCTTTGTGACAAAATAAGAAAAGTTTTCATTTTGAGCTGCAGACTGTTCGTTAGTTTCCGTTTTGACAGGAGATAAACAAAAGTGTTTTAGGTGTTTGTACTTTCAGCAACTTTCAGCGTGTTTTTAGCGCTAGGATTAAAATGTTCGGGGTGACACATGTTTAATGTAACATGATAAATTTAGCAATTGGATTGGATGGATTTACAATTTTGTTGGTGTTCGTGAATTTTTTAGCGTTTGTGTTGGTCATCATCATTGGTATTCAATGGTTTTAGTACTTCCCCGAGCTGGTTCTAAAACAACTGGGTAGAAACTATACATTGGATAAACTTCATATACTAAAGAACATTGCTCTGCGCCCATACATTGTTCGCCCTGGAACCTCTTGGTTACAATACAACACAATAAATTTTCCGATGCTCTTGCATCGGAAAATTTATTATGTTGTATTGTCGATCATTAGTAAACTTCTATAAGATGCAACGTTTAAATGCATAGAATCTAAATAACATTATTAATCTAATAACCTGTACCTATTCTTAGCATTGGTTTTGGAATGAGATAAAATGTTTGTATGGATTAATGTAAAAAATAGAAACAGCGCGCGCTTGAACGGCGTTACTATAAAACGCGACTAATATCTAGTGCATTTGCAAACTAGTGGCTGGACGGCCCTGTTCAAACGCGTGACTATAAAACCAGCCTTACCAATTAGGTAGGTAGTACGTTTTTAAACCTACAGTCCTATATTAACTTATATTATAATGTTTCAAAAAGAAATAAAATACAGATTTTAATGTCATGTTTATTGTTCATCTGTCATGTTTGTTGTTGATATATTCGAAATAAATTCAAAATGTGATTCAGATTCAAAAACATGCAACAATTAATTAAAAATTCGATCGATCGATTGCAATCGAATGGGCATCCCTAATCTTTTTCGATACGACATGGCGTTTGGCAAAGATGGCGGCGATTAATGTTAGTCGCATAAAATACTTTAAAATATTAATTTTGGCATGCAGCTAGTCCGTGTTACAAAAGTATTTGCAACTAATATAATAAAATAGACAATTAATTATCGTGTATGTCCGATATTTCTTGTGCACAGGGCGACTTCGGACAATTTCCTTTAACTAACAAATTATTTTAATAGTTACATAGTTTTTATTAATATTTAAATAGCTGTATAGCATAATATCTTATCCATAAAATTCTCGTGTCACAATGTTAGTTACCAACTTCTCCTTCGAAACAGCTTGACCGATTTTTATTAAATTTTATATGTATATTCAGTAGGTCTGAGAATCGGCTACTATTTATTTTTCATACCCCTAAGTGATAAGGGTTGTCCACCCCTAACATTTTTATTTTATTTTTTGGACTATTTTTTTTATAATGTGGTATTAAAAAATACATAAAACCCTAAATTTTCACCCTTACATGATCAACCCCTGTTTTTTAATCGCGATTTTTATATTATTCTGTTCAATCCACAGATCCGCAAGATGGCAATGGAATATAATAATTCACGTATAGTTCTATCAATCAATCAGCGTTTTACTTATAGGAGTAGGGTAGGAGTAGTGTAGGAGTAGGTTAGGAGTAGGGTAGGAGTAGTGTAGGAGTAGGTTAGGAGTAAGGTAGGAGTAGTGTAGGAGTAGGTTAGGAAGAGGGTAGGAGTAGAGTAGGAGTAGGTTAGGAGCAAAGTAGAAGTAGGGTAGGAGTAGGTTTGGAGTAGTGTAAGAGTAGGGTAGGGGGTAGGACACCACGCGAACGAAGTAGCGCCGGGCAGCTAGAAATAATTTATATGGCAAAACAACGTTTGCCGCGTCAGCTGGTCAGCCTATAATATTCCAACTGCTGAGACACTAGCCTCTCTGTAAGAGGGAGTGGGCTACAATTTGCAGCGCAGGTTGTTAGATGTCATATGTCTTCAAATTGTTGGTTCTGGGATATGCCGGTTTTCTATAGATGTTTTTCACCATTTTAAGGGCAGTGATGTTACAATTATTTACACAAAGTGAAGAGCCTGCCTGGGTTCGAGCCCAGAAACTACCACTCGTAAGTCGGGACCGTTACCGACGGCCCACCACAGCTCTCACAGCATCAGAAAAGCAGCGGCTGTATCAGACATAAGTCCTAGATTTATTTATTTATTTATTCAAATCTTACCTACAACTACCATTACAGATCAGCGATCCAATGCGATAGCGAGGCCTATATGCAGATTGTCTGTAGTTTCTGTCCCACCGCTGGACTAAAGTTTCTTCCAAATCCATTCTTTCCCAACTCTTTACCTGTGAGCAATACAATGAGGATGATTGTTTCCCTGCCATTGGCTCTGTGTTCAATTCTGGTCCTTTTTTCACATTCCCCAGAGCACGAGCAATAGAAAATGATGTGCCAGAACATTTTATAATAAAACCTGATGTAGGTACCATAAAAAGTTACAACATCACACACGTTATGTTCGTATATAGTTGTTTGGTGCAATGGCTTCGAGTGTGTGTTTTATGGCAACACACTTGAACAGCTGGCTACAATTTGTTTTCAAGTCGTTTTAAATTTTGTTTGTTTAAAGTTACGCCATCATGTCCAGTTTATGCATTATACTCTGACCATTAGGTAAACTGTTTTTTGACAGATGGAACAAGTATTATTGCAGCAACACACAATACATTGATTGATACACGTACGGTATTATAATGTCTGTAAGAAGCCACTATACCTATAAGATAATTCAATAAGATAAGGCAGTTTATATATTTATTTTATTACGCATTTTAATGTTAACTTTTACGTAATCTGGAATATGTACAGTCACGAGCAAAAGCATGTATACACTCAGGTTTTTTCAAAAGCGATTTACTCCTTTATTTTTGAATGAAATTTTATGTTGTTACGAACATAGCAGTTTCGAACCCATAGGTTTATATAATGTCGTATTTCAACATTGCATTCGTTATTTCACGAAAAAATCGCATTTAAAAGTTGCCAAGTGTTGACATATTGGTGCTCGTGACTGTACGTTCTAAGACAGCTGTCTCTCAACACACATACACACATCTTATGAATGACTGCAGTGCGATTCTCTAACCATCTCACCGTGAAAACTTAGGTGAAGTGAGCGTGGAGTGAGCTGTCAGTCCAACTAATACTAGGGATTGACACTATTGACAGCTCACTCTAACTTTTCACGGTGAGATTTTTACAGAATTGATCAGCTGCTTAGTGATATCCTGAATGGTAGGTACAGAGAGAATCGAAAGTCGAGTTGGAACTAATGCAAAATTAAAATAACTGGAACTCGAGCAATGGTGGCCCAGTGGTAATGCAGGAACACAGGCAAGTGCTTTACTTTGTGTTAATTATTTCATAACCACTGCTCTCAAAACGGTGAAGGAAAACATCGTGAGAAAATCGGCATGTCCTAGAACCAAAAATTTTAAGACATTTGACATCTACGAACCCGCACTGGGCCCGCGTGCTAGATTATTAGCCCACTCCCTCTCGAAGAGAAGAGGCCTGTGTCCCAACAGTGGGAACATTACAGGCTGATTATGTAAACTCTTGAGAACGTAGGTACCCATTAAACGCAATGCTGGTTAAGTCAATTTAGTTAGATGAGATTATGTAAAAGTAACGTTGTTAGTCACCGTACCTACCTATTGTCAAAATTTTCAGTTTGATAGATGAATTATACTTAAAAGAAATTTGTTTTAACATTAGATAGATAGATAAATCGTGTATTTGGTGCACACAAAAGACAGCACAACATACAAAAGCAAAGTCAAATAATTACGAGTAAGTACCTACATGAAGAAAAGATGATGTAATGATGTCATTTCAAATATTCATTTATCAAAACAATGACAGACCGGAATGCGTAGGTAGGTAATAAGTAGGTTATATTTTTTTTTTTTACTACCCATTAACGTCCCACTGGCAAACGCAAAAAAATATATTAAAAACAAAATATTTTACTTCACATAAACCAACCGCCCCCCCACTCTCCTTCCACCCCTTCCTGCCCAGAGCTGCCAAGAACCAATTTTTATAAAGGAACCATCCCACCATCTTCATCTGGGCCCGCCACGGTGTCATTAGCCATTAAGCGGGACCCACTGGGTCGTAAGTTTGGCCGTCGATCGTCTGACATGCGGCAGAATACATGTAATCGCGAAAAAACATTGATACTATAAATGTATAGATTCTGTTCTGCCGATCCCATGAGAATATCATACTCACCTTTTTAAACTTATGTAAGCGGAGAGAGTACCTTCGTACTTACAACAGGGAGACACACAAGAGTACCAATACTATCCCTCGTTTCAAAGATTGCCATTTTGTAACCCTTACCCCAGTTTTGGCCAAAGTGTAACATACGTGTTCTGGGGCAATACGTCGTGAGCCGTAGACAAGTTTTATCTCTAGTTTGGTTACGTGCCGTAATAAACGGGTCCACGGAAGGTTTACTGCCGTACCTGGCTTAAAATACTAGCAATAATACTACCTTACGGGACTGTATTTTTTAGGACATTTTTTTAAAACGTACGACGTTCTTGTTTTAGTGATAAGAATCAAAAATACAAAAATATGATAGATTACCTGAAATCCAATTTCTTACGTTATATCGAGAGTGTTTAGATTGGTCACCCATCCAGGAAATTACCGCGGCATATTCAGTTTAATCCTGCACCCATTGCTCCTTTGGGTGATTATTTAGAAATGAGGTCATCTAAATTACTTCGTCCTAGAATAAAAAACACTATAATAATCACGGCCGCATATTTTGACACTTCAACAACATTCATTGCGTTATTTACGTTGTCGAGCAGACGAATTTCGAAAACATATGATGCAATGGATTATGAATTTCCTTCAAAATCCTTCTGATTTTGATAGAAACTGTATTTTACGCAATTGGAGTGCTCTCAAAGTTGACTAAACTAAACTGATCTTCAAGTAACAAGCAACAGAAGCCTTAAAAGTTCCACTGAAACTACATCGAACAACTTAGTGTTCCGAAGTTCAAAACTAGCTATCGCAGAGCTGAAATTACGAAAATGCATACATGTATTGCGAATTGGAAACCAACCTAAATTAGTGAAATATTTGTTTTAAAACTAACGGAAGTTTTGCGTTGGAGTTTGTGCTGAAAAAGCGCGAAACTGGATGGATAGAATACGGTTGAAACTAGCGGTGAACTCCATTTGGTTGTAAAACTAAAATGAATAAACGAACTGTTTTCTTTTGTTTTATTTATCCGAGCAATGATAATTTGTTCAAGGCTTTAATATACCCTGTCCAGGTTAACCGTACGTACATATTCCAGATTACGTAAAAGTTTTAAAATGCGTAGTAAAATAAATATATAAGCTACCTTATTGTTATGTAGGTACGTAGGGACACAAGTGAAACTACTGACAGCTACCAGCACACTGTTTTATTATAAGGTTAGAGCAGGGCAGGGACGCAGCCCATGCACACATACACAATGTTGACACACACATATATAACATTTCCTCCCTTATTTGACCATAAATGTTAGAGTTGAACACAAATACAATATTAATAAATAGATACCTACATAGGTACCGAACTCATAGATAAGGTTTGTAATCTACCCTGGGAATGTTTCTCAATAGTCTGTCCGGATTCCTTGAAACCGGATCCGACACTGTATCTGCGTCTGCAGACGGCGGTGATTGCAGATTTGGCACATTGTTTTCCTCCCCTGCTGGACTCTGTACCTGAGGGTTGCCATTTGACGGTTCGCTTTGACAGGTGTCAACCTCGTCAAAGTCATAATGACGTTGCAGCTGTTGTGAAGCATTACCCTTGCCACCTTTATATAACATAATTTGGTTCTTATGTTTTTTAACATAACACGATGAAATCAAATCCTGAATAAGGTAAAGTACTTTACCTACTCTTTTCTTAATAATACCTCTGCACCAACGGAATTTAATACTATTTAAAAACTTTTTGTACATTATCTCATCGTCTGGCTTAAACACTTGTTTATTATATCTTCCGCATGATTTAATTTGCGAACACTGTTGGCGATTAACATTATTAGTGGGGGTTGTGAGAGAGGCCGCCGGCGTTTTCGGATTGATTATATCTAAACGTGACCTCAACTTGCGGCCAAACACTAGCTCAGCTGGTGAGAACCCTGTGACCGAATGAACAGAATTCCTGTAGTCAAAAAGGTATTTTAATATTTTTAACTTACTATCACTTTTATTACACGAAGAGATAAGACATGATTTAATGCCTTTTTTCACAATTTTGACGAAACTTTCCGCTTGCCCGTTACTTTCTGGATTGTAGGCTGGTGTCGTCAGATGGTCGATGCCGTTTCTTGAACAAAAATTCCTAAACTCAAATGAAGTAAACGCGGTCCCATTATCACTTACTATTGTATGTGGTAGGCCGTACTTGGACATAAACTCGTATAGTTTTCCTATAACGTTTGTGGAAGTTGTAGACATAGTAACATCGTACAACTCCACCCATTTGCTGTGCGCGTCTACTACCACGAAAAACATCTGATTATGTAACGGGCCTAGAAAATCAATGTGTATCCTATGGAATGGCACTGGCGGGTACCGCCACGGAGCAATCGGCGTTCGCGGCGGGGACGGGCGCAACTGTTGACAGATATCACACGAGTTGATCATTGCCTCCAACGCCGCGTCAATCCCTGGAAACCAAAATCGTGACCTGGCCTCAGCTTTGGTTTTCACGATGCCCAAATGCGAATTATGTAGCTCGTGTAAAAGTTTTGAGCGTAACGTTTCCGGGATAACCACCTTATGTCCTCTCATTAGACAACCATTTTCCTGTGACAACTGTGTCCTACACAAATAATAGGGCTTTATACTAAAATCCGACAATAATTGTCTAGGCCAACCTTGATGAATGTACTTAATTACTTTCGCTAAAACGATATCCTTGGCAGTTTCTTTGCGCAATTCGTCCAGTGTTACGGGCATGCTGCCTTCAACCACAAAGTTAACATAAGTGGCCCGGTCGATAGGCGCCGCGGCTGCAGCCGCGTGAGTGCCGCGGTCCCCCCGCTCCTCTGCCTGTTCCTGCTCGTGACGTATACTCGCTCGTGACAAATAATCTGCGTTATTATTAGCACTTCGAACGTACTCGATCGTGTAATTATACGCGCTTAAAAACATTGCATATCTTTGTAGCCTGTTAGCCGATACCTCTGGTATGCCCTTATGTGGACCAAAAATTGAAATCAAGGGTTTGTGGTCGGTACGTAATACAAACGGTTCAGATCGGCCGTATAAATATTGATGAAATCGCTTAACACCAAATATAATCGCTGTGGCTTCTTTCTGTATTTGCGAGTATCGTTTCTCGGCTGACATGAGCGTGCGGGACGCGAATGATATGGGTCGTTCTAGCATGTCACTACCTACTTGCGATAAAATAGCACCTAGCCCGTGTGGAGAAGCATCCACTGTCAAAATTATTTTTGAATTTGGGTCAAAATGTGTTAAAACTTTTTCCGACGTTAAACATTTTTTAATTTCATTGAATGCGTTCTGATGAATTGCTGTCCAATGCCACTTAACTGTTTTCTTTAACAGATCATACAAAGGACTAAGTATGCTTGATGCTCGAGGAACGAAATTCCGATAGTAGTTAACAAGTCCTAGAAATGATTGTAAGGTGTTTACATTAGTAGGTACGGGAGCGTCTACAATAGCCTGCACTTTAGACGGATCTTTCTTTAGTCCGTTCTTGTTGATAACATACCCATACCCTACTTATCTTATTTATGGCTTCTTACAGACATTATAATACCGTACGTGTCAATGTATGTATGTGTGTGTGTATCAATGTATTGTGTATGGTTGCAATCACTAGTTTCAACTGTCAAAAAACGGTATACCTAATGTCATCATCATCATTCATCATTCTCCTGCCCTTATCCAGTTTACCTAATGTACAGGGTATAAAAGGCCTCTGAAACTGTAAGGCTTGTTGTCCTAACTGCAATCATCTACAGTCTTCTTTTATTTTTCGTTGCATGTATATATAGTATGTATGTATTTATGTATCTATAATTTTGGATATGTATATATTTGTGAATCTATTTTAGTGTATTGTATACATAATATTTGCACCAACGATAGTCCCATTTTATGTCAAGGAAAACCACTGTCCATTCTAAGGTTGCCTGGAAGAGATCGCAGTAATGCGATAAGACCGCCCATTGTATATTTTGTAGTGTGTCATGTATTTTATAAGCTATGTATTTTTGTGGTGTACAATAAAGTATATATAAATAAATAAATAAGGGCGTGATACCTCATGAGTTCTGTTCGAGTTCAGAACTAATGGGGCAAACTAGAAATAAATGTGTTTGTAAACTATAGTGCTGATAATAAAAACTGAAGAGTTTGTTTGTTTGAAAGCGCTAATCTCTGAAACTACCAGTCGGATTAAAAAAATCTTTTATGTATTTTATAGCCTAATCTTTCAGGAAGGTTTTACATCACGCTACGATCCTAAGGAGCCGAGTAAAAAGAAATAAAGTCGCAAAGGGAAAACGAAGTAAAGCGCGGGCGGACGTACCTAAGTATGCGACGCGGTGGCTTTGTGGGCCGAAAGGAGAATGCCGTGGGTCCGTACCAACTTGTGAGGGATCAGGTTACAAGTAAATATGGTTCATAAAAGTACTCCAATTTTTTTAAATGAGATTTACGTTTTTGTTATGAAAAAGATTCCCGGATTTCGGACATAAAAAATAAAAGTATTTTTATTTACTTTTGTCCGTATCTCTGATGTCAGTGCCAGTGCACTTCATTTCTGAATGTTGCTACTACATAAAAAATGTAGGTACATTACATACACACACAACAAGGTTTAAATGTTACCCTGTTGTGTGAACGATGATATGAAGAAGATAATTTGTAAGTACCTACCGACACCCATTTACTATTTACTAGAATAACGTAACCTCAAAATATTAAGTAAGTAAATGGCAAATAAATTTGACGACACGGTTGGCGCAGTGGTTATGCGATTGACTGCTGCGCTGCGTGTCGCGGGTTCAATTTCCGCACGGAATAAATATTTGTATGACCTACAAGTAGTTGTTCCGGGTCTGGCTGTTTGTGTATGTGAGTTAGAATGTTTGTAAACGCACCCACGATACAGGAGAAATTCCTAGTGTGGGGCAACGTTTAGAAGAAAAAAAAAACGAATTGCGATTATAAAAAATAGTTAGCAATATAGGAAGGGCATTAAATCGTCCTCCAAATACACTAGGTTTGGTTGTGACACCGGACTTTTCGTTTGGTACAGGGCGCCCTAAATTTGATGGCATTCTCCTTTCGCGCGGATGAAGTCGCGAGCTAGTTATTCATAAAGAGATAAGAACAAGAGATGTCTACGTCTGTCTCTTTAACATTTATTGATTGAGCAAGGGTGGTGATCAATGGTCGTGCCTTCTCTGTATGAGAAGAGCCTTTTGCCCTGCAGTGGGCAATAATAGACTGGTGCAGACGCCAGCACATCAAGCTACCAGAAACTGTCAAATTTTCCCAATCAACCTTGAACCTTAATGCTTTAGCGGTAAAGTAGAAAATCAATTAAATAAATTTGACAGATTGTAGGAGCATGATGTGCTGGCGTCAGTACATAAAATACAAATATATTGCTTTAGCACAGGAACAAAGTTAGATACATCGTGAATTGTGCAGTTTCTAAAATAAAATCCCCGGGGAAACCAAAATCCTTGCTGCAGCTACGTTCCAAGCAGAAAAGCAATAAAATACCAATTTCTAGACCTCACCGCGCGTTTAGATAAAGCTATACATATAATACATATATCTACGAAATGTACTGTAGTGGGAAACTATTACAGCAAATGTAGGGTTTTGATCTTTAATTTTATTATATTAAAGATCAAAACCCTACATTTGCCTTTACCAAAATCAAAGTATTTTTCATCCCACCATCTCGGAAAGAGTATTTTTAATCTTCAATATCTGAGTGGAAAAGCCGTTTTTATTCTCTAGAGGATAAAGTAAAATAATTGAATTTAGAACATCGTGTGCACCAAGTTTGTGAATTAAAAAAAACATTAAACCTATTTACTGCTACCTCTATGGTGCCGAATATATCATACAACTTTTTTTTAATTTGTTAAAAACTCAGACTCGGAACCTTCTTGGTGTTCTTTTTTCAATTTGCTTTGTACGCGGTTCTTTACGCGGCATTTTTTCACGTCATTGTTAAACCTTATATTAAAAACAAGAAACTTGAAAACAAGTGAAAAAACTAAAATGAGTGATTCTAGCGACGAGGAAGTTTGCTTGACGCATTTGCATTTAGTCATTTCCTCGCTGAGGTGGAATGAAAAGTTACGTGTTGCACTCGAGTGCAAAGATTTTTCACCTCGTGCTCTTTTGATTCCCTCGCTAACGCTCAAGATTCTAATTATGAATCACTCGCTGCGCTCGTGATTCAATTTTAGAATCCTTCGCTTGCTCGGTCATCAAAATTGAACACGCGGTTAAAAAGCAACTTTGCACTCTTGTATAACAAATAACTATTATATCACACTAGCGGACCACGGCGTACGTTCTGCCGACCGGTCCAATTGTGTTTTCAATCCATCCAGGAACCCATTGAAATATACACACAAAACTTCATCCAAATTGGTCCAGCCGTTTAGCAGGAGTTAGGTGACAAACACACGTACAGAAGAATTTTATATATTAAAGGTAAACCTACATGGGCACTTATGAAACGTCAGAAGCTAGGTGCACGATTCCAATTGGTCGATTCTAATAGTTACAATAGTTAAACAGTCTAACTAATGTTTATTCAGAATTAAAATAATATATACGTAAATAACAACTAAGTATATAACTATAAAAATAACAAAATGATATCCTAATTAAAACTATTCACAAACTAAAATATAACGTCGTAATATTCAACTGCATCGCTGTCAACTGGTATTATACCCAAGTGACTCGCGAGGCGTCATTACCACGTTGTATGGCAATGCTTAGCCTCTGGCCAAGGTAAAAGCCAGCCCTTGGGTCATGGGAAGTGTCAACCAGCCGTTTCTAGATTTTCTTAAAGAGAACATGAGCACTTGGACCCCAGGGCCCGAGGGTTTAAAATATCTTGTTTTAATAGTTAAAATAAGCAGTGATGAAGTAATGGACCTTTTAGTAACTAATAAATGAAACTAATTTGCTTTCTTAACATTAAAAGATAGATAGAAAGTATTAATAATGTTGTCAGCTCGCATCCATTAGTTTATCTTTAAAAATAACCCATCTAGCATAATCAGCCTCGTTCCCACAACGTTGGCACTCGGAGATGTCACATGCCTTCGATTTTTTTTGGTTCTAGGACATGCCGAGTGTCCTCACGATGTTTTTCTTTACCCATCTAATCTGCATTCAAATTCGATGATTATTACAATAATGGCTGTGTCCGCGGCTTCGGTCACGTCACTTCGTAATAAGGAGTCTTTGAAAGAAATCCTATCCTAATAATATTATATTCTACTAACCAACTAATATTATAAACGAGCAAGTTTGTATGGATGGATGGATGTTTGTTACGTTTTCACGCCAAAACTACTAAACGGATTTGGATGAAATTTGGCACACAAACAGTTTATAACCAGGATTAACACACAGGATACTTTTTATTCCGATATTCCCACAAGATCGAAACTTATGCGGGTGAAACTGTAGGGCGCGGCCGTATAGGTTCATAACGACAACTTCCCAAAACGTTCACCCTCCCAAAACGCCCACTTCCCAAAATGGTAATTCCCTAAATGTCTATTTCCTATTTCCTCCACTTCCCAAAACGACCAGTTCCCAAATAGTCCGTTTCTGAAAACGACTACTCCCAAAACGTCCAGTTCACAAAATTTAATACTTGCCCTATATTTTCTTGAAAAATAAAAAAATCGCCTTATCGTTCTTTTTCTAAACATAGGACTACAATGAGTAAATAAAAATGTGTAATGGAGATTAAATAGTTAATAGGTAGGTTGAATCTGTTCCAAAACCGAAATGGGGCACCCCGACTTTTCGTAGTCTTTTGGCTCCTACTCTAGAGTGTATATAAAAACCAACTTTAGTTGATGTTATGGGAAGTGGACTTTTTGAGAATTGTTGATTTGTGGTCGTTTTGGGAAAGTGGACGAAATGGGAAATAGACATTTAGGGAATTACCATTTTGGGAAGTGGACGCTTTGGGAGGGTGAACGTTTTGGGAAGTTGTCGTTATGAACCTAAAGGGGCACAGCTAGTGTCTCTATAAATTATAATCCGAAACAATATTACACAAATGGAGATATATTACCTTCGGCCTTGAGATTCATCTTCCTCTATTACAACTTACTTAAATCAAAATTCATTTGATCACAAAATCTTGTATGTTTGACTATAACTAAACCATTTCAAATGAGATAATAATATGCAATCTTAACCTAAATTTACAACACAATGCAGTTCACAGATTAGAAAACAATAGCCTTATTTTATAGTAAACTATTCAATAACAATGGACTTACTCACCCGAAAAGACTCTTTATTTACTATTGCTCTTGCCGAAATATCAACACAACCTAAACTAGAAACACTCTCATAACAATCAAAATATTTAAATAAGGATCAAGACATTTTAGATATCATTTACTAACCGAGAGTGGACTAACCCAGTCATTATGTGGAAGCATTCCGTGCTACACTTTTATTTCTTGATATTTTTACGAATCATAAGTTGCTGTCAGTGTAATCTGAATCATACAGATATCGGTGTCGATAAAAGGCAGTTCGAGATGGAGAACGCTACTACAACTGAGTTCATTGACAAGACAGGGACTAGTACCGATCCAGGAAGAATTTCTACGACCACCAATCTACCTCAAACTAGTTTTTTTGAAACAAATGAAACTACCACAGAATCAAATGAGAATATGAAAGGGTCACTTGAAATGGAAACTAATAAAACCCATATAACACCCGAAGAACATAATACTTTAGATATTTTCGAATTAAATGAAAATAGCTCAGAGATAGCTGATACAATTGTTGACATTCCTGAAAACAATTTTGAATCAAATTATTTAGGAACAGCTAATCCTAATGTTACTACAACAGAAAGAGTAATTGAAATGAAGACAGAAAATGAATCACACAATGACTTGTGGAAGAAATGCCGACATTACAGGAACGGGGACTCTTTTAGTTTGGGGGCAATGTCTGACGTGTGGCAGGTGGTGTACTATCGACTGCCGAACAAGTTGAAATGTTTCAAACTACATATCAAAGCGGTAAAAGTAAAGGTTAGTATGCAAATTTCTTACTTTTAAACATGTAACAATTGTTTAAAAAAATTAATACAGGTACGATAAATCACATTTTAATTAAGTTGATATTTAAATTGATATTACATAACAGAGCTGTAGTTTAAAATAGTGGATCCTAAAATCCATGTGTGACATATTATACAGGGTGATAGGGAAACTCAACGTATTCCTTGAAAGGGGTTATACTAGAGGTCATTAGCAAATTTTCAAAAAAAACGAAGAACCGACATAGAACAGAACTGGATGGTTACGGAGAACTATCCAGTTTTGACCCCTAGATGACTGGACTTAATTTGTTGCTAATGATCTATATTATAACACCTTTCAAGGAATACATCGAGTTTCTCTGTCAACCTGTATACAATAAAGATAATGTGGAAGGCTAAGCCTAGAACCACAAGATTTTTTTCTGAAAAACCCTGATTATAATTTGTAATATCTATACTTTAAAAAATAATATTGGTATTACTGATCCGGAAATTTGTTTCGATTCAGTAATGGGAAATTAAAGAATTTAAAAAATGTATTTTTTTTTTGGTATGTCAAGTCAAGCCATGGCCGATAGGGCCGAAGCCTGCCAGGGTAGCGGGACCGTCCGAAAGGGTTACCGCTGCCCTGGAACATAAAGGGCTAAGGAAGGAACACGGGTGGGTTTTAGTCAGTAAGAGTCTGACACTCCCTTCTGCTCCACCCAGAGCGGGAGGGCTCATTTGATGATTTCCCGTCCACAAAAAAAAAAAAAAAAGCCATGGCTCAGTGGTATTGAGTAATGTAACATTGTTATAGTGTTATGTGAGGCCGGCGTACTCTAAATATATTCAATAGTATCTAAGCTGCATTCGCGGCTTATTATTTGCCAAAAAGTAAACCATATGTGAGTTTTTGGAAAAAATAATTTTAATTCCTACACAATAAAATTCAGCTTACGCTACAACTTCAAACCTTTTTATAACTTTTTCAGTCACTCTGAAATCAACTTAATTACAATTAAAATAAAATTGATATTTGTATAACTTGAAATAACATAAATTGGAATAGACTTTAGGCTAAACGGGGCTGTATCAATTGCCTTTGAACTCATTATTATCATGAATACTAGAAAATTACTAAACTTTTACTATGAAACCGATTCTGAAAATACCAAAAACAGTATCAGTATCATTCCTATATTTACCTTTTATTAAAAAAGCAGTTTTTATTTAAAAAAAATATGAATTTGAAGTTCCTTAGCAAAGCCAGTTGATTTATTATTTTATTTTATTTATTCGGAAGAACAAACAATTACACATTATATTTTACAAGGAAATTGAACATAAGGAGTTATACAAATGTGTAACCAACAACGTCCACAGATACACAAAAAGACAATGTTGATAAAGTTAAAGTCCGACGGAATACATAAGTAATGAAATTATGTGAATAACATTGAATCCCCAGTGATAGCCGTAATTTGTGTGTTTCCACAAATTACAGCCATCACCAAAAATTCAATATTATTCACATAATTTTTTGATTGTGTCAAGTAATATGTTTCTAAATTTTCCAACGGATAAAGAAAATAGATCTAAGTCAGAGAAAAACTTATTGAAATTGCCTGTGAGGCGATTTTACGTATCAGTTTGCGGATAATAGATTTGAGTACATATCCCAGTAAGATAGGAACTAACAGCTTTGTCTAAAACAGGAGCAAAGACGCTACTTAAGAGTGTTTGGCAGTTTCAACGACACAGTGCACTGGAACCATTGCTACCTGGAAATAACATCGAGCGAGAAGGAAAACAGTGGTCGAAGACACTTCCTGCAAGGGTCACAGAGCGACAAAGGTGTCATGGAGAATGTCATCATCGATGAAGAATATTGTAGTAAGTTAATCTTAATATAATTACCACAGACCTACATAGTTACTATACAGCGTGTATCAGAAATGTTGCAGTATAAAACTGATTTTCATCCGTCACCTCACACGTCAGGTCCAGGTAAAAACCAGCGTCAGGCACCAGTTATCTGGCATTTTTGCTGAGCTGGGCGTTTCTGGCGCAGCCATGAGGCACACTTTCCTGCTGATTTCTTACATCGGACTTTGACATCATTTTTTTGTTTTTATCTGATGTATGTATCTGGTGTATTGTGTGTCTTTTAGTCTGTGCTAAATAAATGTATTTTCTTTCTTTCTTTCTGCTTTCAAATGTGTGGTTATATTTATGGGTGTGGTACAAACCATCAAATTGAATTTCCAGCGATAGCACTAGGAAATGGTGAAGGGCGGGCGTTTTTGGGGGACTGTCTTTTGTAATTTTGTCGTTCGAAAAGTGCTTGCTGATTCTCAGCCTAATTTAAATAAATGACTTTTGATTTTTGATTTTAATTTTGAATAACTTTCTCCATGCAACCAACGTCGTAATCGCGAATAAATAATCACCCGTCCTATACATTTGGGTCACAGTAGATATTGAAGTGTTGTATGGGACAGTTGATATTTTTTTCAACATTACGATACTGGTACCATTGATAAAATTGTTCAGTTTCATGGTCTGTACCACACCGTCACCGCACATTTCAGCGTCTGTCAACTCTGTAACTTAACGTGATCTGAAACATGTCAAAAGATTTAAAAATCATTTCATTACATAAGTAACTGACTGAATTTTATATCTTGTTGGCCCAAAACTTTGCCACTTCCGCGGCATCGTCAGTGGCAGCCCAGTGGTCACTTTGACTGCATGTTTAAGATGATGAAGATGTAAGTCCAACCTGGTAAAGTGGGGCAACCTTGACGGAACTGCAATAGGATGTGATTGTGGAGCTATGTCGTAAATGCTTCATCTCTTAACCTGCCCTCTGTGTCCCAAAACTTCCAATGAACTTTACTTTAAACTATCGAACCCTCGAAAAGTTTTTCTATCATAATTCCTTTTTTTTTTTTAATGAAGCATCCAACAAAGTTCATTAGGTAATCCTGTAATCAGTCGCCTCCTTCTGCGAAGCAGTCATGCTAGCGAAGGAGGTGGCGGGGTGGGCGAGAGAACGCACCTTGCGCACCTCACGCCTCAGCCGCCGCGGGAGACGCTCCGGGCGTCGGGAGCCGCGTGACGACCCCCGGCCACCGTAGGCGCGGGCCTGCGGGCGGTGAGTAATGGGTAACTCACCGTCCGATCAGGACCAGGCCCGTCCCGGACGGCGCGTATGTGTTCCACGTGCGCCTCAAAGAGATGTCAGCATGAGTGACGGGGCCCGATAGGGCCGAAGCCTGCCAGGGTAGCGGGATCGTCCGAAAGGGTTACCGCTGCCCTGGAACATAAAGGGCTAAGGAAGGAACACGGGTGGGTTTTAGTCAGTAAGAGTCTGACACTCCCTCCTGCTCCACCCAGAGCGGGAGGAGTCATTTGATGATTTCCCATCCTCAAAAAAAAAAACTGTCACAACTTTCGTTTTTTCGTTTCTTTAGTACGGGATAATTTGCCAACATAGTTAATACCTTACTTTACCTAATGACTTATCCAATCTATGTATTAGGCATCTAATCTTATCGCTAATCCAATCTTAGCGTGCTGGCGCCTCCAGCGATACTATCAAATAAGGCACGGTAGTTACAAGTACCCACTTACTACAGTAATGCATTTCCTTTAAGACCCATTCACACGGTAACCGCCCGTTAACTTAATCGACGGTTAACTTTATCGACGGTTAACTTTTTATTGAGCCTTAGTGCGTCTGACTACCGCAGCCGTCACCGGGACGTCACCGAGATCGTGATGACGGCAACGAAGTAGCACTCGTCACCCGAGCGCCGTCCGCGTCATGCCGGCCACCGAAATTTCAAGTAGATCGGCGACGCGGGCCGATGTGCCGGCAATACAAAACACGTTTGATCTTGCCCACACTGCTGTCCCACCGGCAGAGGCTTTTGTTTTGTCTATCATAACATAACATAGTGAAGCGCCGATTTCGGTCGCGGTGGACAAACGATCGCTGTCACCGTCGCCGTCACGGTCGGTTCAAATAACCTCGTCTTTCGGTGACGTCCCAGTGATGGCTGCGGTGGACAAACGCCCTAACTATACAATAACGTAATTGTACGAAGATCCGCTTCTCAAAGAGAACGGTTCATGCATTTTTATTTAAGGCCAATTAATTTTTATATTCCTTCTGCTCGGACCAAATGGTTTGGCCCCCGTTTGCCTTATACGTAAAATTGAAATATGGGATTCCTTTTTCGTATTTCAGGACTATTACAACGGTATTTTTCTTGACTTAAAATGTACTTTACCGCAAATAAAATTAGCTTTGAGGTAGTGATGATCATCAACAATTTAATATGCCTAGACTTACAACAAAAATCTGGAATTTTACCCTAGTACCCATTTGAGATAATAATAAAATCAATTAGGGCCTGGATTTGATTATTATCTGTGTCGCTTTGGGACAACATAAACATGTATTTCGTTAAATGTATCTCTTTCACCAGTCAAGGTTTAAAAGGAAAATAAATAAAAATAAATCTTTATTTATCTCAACATCATACTACAGGCACTGGATAATAAAATGCACAGTCTTAATTAGAGAAACGTATCTGAGGTAAGAGGGGTCTTGAGGATGATCAATATTATGTATGTAAGGAGTGAAAAAAACCAAATATATTTTTTTGTCTCTCTTCACAAAGGTTTATTTATTTAAACTTTTCGCACGCAAAAAGGGTACAAAGGCGGACCTAATGCCTTAGGCATTCTCTACCAGTCAACTAAGGGTGGTGAAGAGATTAAATGCATTGGCAGGTGCGTTGATTGAGAGGAACAACGATAAAAAACTATTAAAACAAAAAAGGTTTACATAGTTATAAACATAGAGACAAGAATTATAGTGTTTTGACAACAATGCACAAAATATGAATCTTTGTAAGAGACTGGCGTCTATATTAGGATACCCTGTGTGACGGATCACCAGGCTCTCACCCTGAATTAAAGCTAATTAACATTACAGTGGTAAATTTTCAAACTCTAGGTACATGATGTTGATAATGTTGATAATTTTCCAGAAAATACCACCTACCTGACTCTTCACCGCGAGAGTGGAGATCAGTGGCTGGTGATCGACAACCTGTTGGTGATGAGGGACTGCGAAACTGGAGACTTCGTAGTATTCACCCGGTATCCTGTGCAGCCTCGGAAAAACGAGATTATGGATGCCCTGGGGATGTTTGGCGAGAACGAACCCAATGGCACAATGGCCTGTAGTATTGAGAAATCTTGGCTAAACTATAATGAGGACTTTCATTTACATGATGATGACCACTAGTTAAATAATATAACTGTAGGTTTAAACCGTACCTAATCAATTTTAGGATAGTTTAAACCATAGTTTTAAGTTTTATTTTATTTATTCAGGGACGATAAACTGCTACAATATGTGTTGGAACAGAGGAAAGATATTACATAATGTTAACAATATTGCAGCCCACTACATTATCCGAATATTAACGAAAGAAAATATGATAATGAGTGCCACTAGATAGGTAATAAATAATAACATCCCATTAATAATAAATAATTATAGAAATACCAATTAGTAATCATTAAATAATTAAATAAAAGAAATATTAATTACATCATGCAAAATAGAAATTCCAATTAATTTGATTGCTTGGTTGTAATTGGGTTTAATTTAGTTTTAATTAACGATATTTTTTTGCGGTTTTTCGGTCGTTAAGCAACGTTTATAAATAAAACCTTTAATGGTTCATAATTTAACAGATAGAGTATGAACTTAGTCTTAGGTAAATAATAAAAATATACTCGCGTAAAATTAATATTTTTTAAATTTAATTATATCAATGTATACGGCCGCGTTCTAACTAAAAGTAGTCGTCGCGAATCGTCGCGTGCATATGTCACTTTTTGTTCGGTGAACCCGAACGCGTGGTCGTGGGACCCGAGCGGCCCCTCCCGACCCCCACGCTAAACCCGCTCTCGCCATCGACGCCTCAGTTTGGCGCACTTGCGTCATCCGAGCGAAGTCTCAAGTTAATTCTTGCAGGATGTACAGAGAGTGCCTTCCAGTTTTCCGCACAAAATGTGACATATGAATGCAACGATCGCGTCTTCGGGCGAGCGATCATTTTGGTTAGAACGCGGGGTAAAACTGCTCTTAGATAAGAATAACAATAATTAATGAATAAATATGCTATGTCTTCCGTTTTTTACAAAAATATTTAATAAGTAAATAAACGAAAAAATATATAATTAAAAGATATAGGATGTGACAGTGGATCACCCATCATTTTATAAATATAAGTTGAAGTTTATTTTCTGTCTGTCTGAATCCTAAAAATAGAGTAAATTCTTTGTCTTTAAACCCGGTCCCTCACTACTGAGGATTGTGACCCATCTTGTTGAAACCGCAGTAAGTTTCATTGTGCTTGTCTGTCAAGCATAACATAAACATAACACCATGTCTGTATTCCCCAAAGGGTTAGGCAGAGTTGTACCTTTTAAGTAAAGGTGTCAAAAAATAAAAGGCACATTTTGACATTGACAGTTCTAGTAGTTAATAAAGATCAAATTCGCAAAACACGTATTCGTTTGTATGAAACTGACAGATGTCAAGAACGCATTCTCAAATGTCAAAACGGGCCTTTTATTTTTTGACAACTTTAGTACCTACATCCCACATCTCGCCAATTAAGTTTAAGTTATGATTAAGTAAGGCTTTATATTAAATGTCTTGTAATTAATGTTTCTACTTAATAAAGTTGTAAATAGTTTTCAATAGTTTTGTGTTTTATTTTGCCTTACCACACATCAAGTGATTCATGGATTTAAAAATCCCTTTCGTCAAGCTTCTAGTGACTTTTTTTACATGCAACACGACTTATGTAAATAGCTTCTTAACTTCATAACATCACGCCGATATTTCTCAACCCGAGGAGTTAAGCAGAGGTGTTCTTATAGTACACCCACATTTCACCAGTTATGTTTAAGTCCAAAAATCAACCAGGCACAAATCTAGGCTCCAGCCTACATCTTACACTTACATAATCAGCCTATAAAGTTCCCACTGGTGGGACACAGGCCTCCTCTCTGTGAGAGGGAGTGGGTCATAATCTACCACGCGGACCCAGTGCGGATTGTGTGGATGTCACATGTCTTCGATTTTTAGGTTCTAGGACATGGCGGTTGTTCTCACTATGTTTTCCTTCACCGTTCTGAGAACAGTGGTATTGAAATTAAATACACAAACTAAAGTGCCTGCCTGGCTTCGAACTCACGACCTTGTAAATCTGAGCTGATACCACTGAGCCACCACCACAAATATACTGAGATTAAATTGTTCGAAAAAATCCTCAGAAACAAAAATATTTGCAGCTCGAAAACAATGCGGTCCGATACAATTCGTATTCCAAAGAGAGTATCAAAAAAACTCGACAACCAGTACTAAAATAAATACCGACACAGCCAAAAATACACAGGGACGGAAACCCAATTAAAAATGCGCTATACAAAATATAAATAAAGGAATCCCGGGTTTGTTTAAAAGGACGAGCGTTCCGTGTTGATTTTCCGAAACATTTTCTCAACACAGGTATGCAAATGATCCTTGAAGATTGGAGGATGCTAAGGCTGTTCACTCACTAGGCAACGCGTGTTGCGCAATTTGGGTGGATAGCAACTGTTGTGACAGATAATCTTGTCTATTATTAATTATTTATTTATTAAAACTTTGTGCACAAGTAAAAAAATAGTGTACAAAGGCGGACTTAATGCCTGAAAAAAATATCGGCAGAGGAAAAAATGAATCCAGTAAATCAGCGCTGGGATGTAACGGTCAACTTCTGACGGATAGGTTCACTTTAAAAGATAACCGACTGGTTGCCGTCCTGATGCCTATCGTCTGCCAACTTAATAAACACTATAAAACCGTACTGCTAATAATGAAATTGTACAATCATCATAAAATTTAGTATGGCGGACGTTAGTCGGTTACATTTTCATCAGAAAACATTCAGGCAGATGGGAAAGTACATCGTTACTTGAAATCTGAAAGTCAATTCGCGTTTAAATACTTTAAAAATCTATTCGCACTCTCATTTCGGCGATAATCAACGTCAAAACTTGTCAAAAATGTTGGGAAATTAGACATATTTCTGACAGATTGAGACGGATGCGAAGGTTTTTATAAATATGGGCATTGTCCCTCAGTTCTAAATTCATTCCACTTGGGCAATGACAATGAGTTTGTCGAGGTTGTTTCCAGTTTTTCTATCAATTAAAATTGCCGAAAAAACACAATTCAATATTTGGATCAAACATAATGCCTTATAACATAAAACCATGTTACAGCAACATGTTGCAACAACGCGTTGCGTAGCGTGTTGCTGCAAAGCAAACACAGCTTGATCCTAACAGATTGGGTAACGTTAACTCCACGACTAGGACAGGCGGCAAACACGAACCGTAGAAATAAGGATTTACGCCACTTAGGACACAGCGTTATGTAGATAAATCGTTTGTAATACAAAATGGCGTAAAATGTATGGGTCTGTTAAAAATGTGTGAGTTTAATTTCAGAATCTCAAGTGATATTACGAAAAACTCTTAAATACGGACTTACCTCGATTTTTTAGTCTTCTTCATTACACAGGCCCCTTATGTTACTAAGGGCTGGCGTAATACTTAATCATGTTTATTACAGATCGCGGTGATGCCCAAAAGAAGGGTTAATATTTTTGCTCTCGCGTCAGCCATTCCATTAGCATTCACGGAAGAAAAACCTTTTTTAACTCACTCGTGGCAGGGACATCAAACAAATTTCAACGCTTCGCGTGTTCAAAATCATGTACTGAATCCATGGTACGACCATGGATTAAGTAAGTAATTCTGAAACCCCTTGAGTTAAACATTTTCGTCGGTTATTACACAAAAAAGGTGTTTGCAGACAACAAATTTCTACACTAGAGGGTCTACTAGAATCTTGTGCTGAATTCATGGTTTCAGTTTGCGCGTCGCCACCCTGTTTATATGTCGCAACCAATTGGTTATATTAGCCGTTTAGTCAAGTTTGGAAGTAGTGCTCGCCTCGTTTCGCTCTCTCGACTCGCACGCGGTTGATCACGGTTTTATCGTAACCCATTTGGTCGGGGTGCCCTGGCTTAGTTACTGCGACCAATTCGGCTCGCACGTGACTGGTTCCAAACCTTAACTATAATTTATTGAATATCATCCAGGCCGTTAGTTGAACGGCCGCCGTTTAGGTAAAAGGCTAGGCGGTTAACTAAATGGCTAATTTAACCAGTTGGCTGCGACATACAACGTGGCGCTACAATGGCGACATTAATTTAACACACGGGTAGGGCTAGTGGCCAGTAATCATAAACATTATAACAACAAAAAAAATCGTAACTTGAAAACTTCCACCTGCGCCGCTCGCCGACATAGGGCTCTCTCTCGACAAATGACCCCTGCGCTACAGTTCTTTATGTCAGGTTGCTCTAAGATGCTATTTTAGAAAATTGGTAATTAATAAATAAATATTAATGTTTCATTAAATTAAAATATATTCATAAAACTAAAACGTGAAACCGTAGGTACACGTGTGTTAAATTAATGTCGCCATTAAAGCGCCACGCTGTATACATACTCGTACATATATGCTACTAAACTATCACATGTACCTAAGCTTCATAAAAGTACCGTCTTTTGCCAGTTCAGTACCTACATCAACGACACACTTGGATTTCCACAAAAGAGTAAAATTACACACTCGACTGCGCAATTCCAATAGTCATTATAAACCAAGCGACCGCAAAAATCAATGGATCGCGAAACTCAAACCGAAATCACATGAAATGGTTAAACTCAAGTAGGTACTTTCGAAGGCTCATTGAAACTGGCGTGCAATTTAATTCGCCGGATAAAATGGAGCTGTACACTATTTGTAGTGCAGGCAGTGTAATAAACATGGCTTTGGGTACCGCGAGTGAAGTGTGCTATTCGTCTGGTTGAATCGGGGTGATTCGGGGTAGTTGAAAATTTAGGTGAAGTGACTTTTCAGTGAGCAGTACGATTCTGTAACCATCTCGCCGTGAAAACTTAGGTGAAGTGTTCATGGAGTGAGCTGTCATTCCAACAGCTCATTTCATCTAAGTTTTCACGGTGAGATTTTTATAGCATACATCGGCTGGATAATCTTTGATAGGAAGTTAAATGTAAGGTGATGTCGTATCGCAGAATCATAATAATTGTTTAGTTTATCTAATTCTATAGTAAGAAAACTAGAATGCAGTTAAAAATAAATCGGCTACCCGTAGCAAACGGATGTGAATTTTCATACTTTTTCACAAAACAGTTACAACAACTTCTTACATCTATGCAATGACACAATGAACGAAAACCACGCGAAATGAACGCGAGGGATTGGCGAGATTACCTAAGGAATTCACGTGGTTTTGAGTAAGGAATTGTTAAGTGATCATAGTGAATCCCTGTTCGGTAGAACAGTTACATGCATATTTCATGACAAATTCTTTATACAAACAATATTTCGGCACAAAGACCATCACCACCATCTACATTTGTTTTCCAAAAACTTATAAGCAAGTAGATAAACCCTTCTTTGTAAATCTCGTGCAAAATAGATTCTGAGTTTACACCAAGACTATCTTACGTTACTATCTTCGTTATACAAAGGTCTTTTATTGAATAATAATTTCATCACCACTGCTCTCAAAACATTGAAGGAAAACATAGTGAGGAAACCAGCATGTTCTAGAACAAAAAATTCGAAGACATGTCACACCCGTACTGGACCCGCGTGGTGGATTACGGCGAACTCCCTCTCACCGAGAGGAGGCCTGTGTCCCAGCAGTGGGAACATTGCTTTGTCGAATATTACTTATGTCTATAGTATAACCAGTCACACTATATTATCAACGCAGAGGTAAAAGGCACGAGCTACCCTTTCACCCAATAATCTCTTAGTCACCTCTAACCCTCGCTAAGAGCTCCTATTCTTGGCATGGTATACAGGCTGTTGTGAATATTCGATAGCTCTCCAGACGCGATGTATTCACGAAGCGCTCGACGGGTTCGCTCCTATTATCATGCAGCTGATATTAAATTATGGAACACGCTGTGTATTGGAATTTATGATGAGTTTGATCTTGGATTTTGGTAAGTTCTTTTTGAAGAAAATAAATAAAGGATTATTCATACTCCACTCATTCAAAATCCAAAATAACCATTCATGACTTTTTAAAAGATAGGTAAATGATGTTAAGTATTTCTGCAAGTAGGTTTGTACAAACACTTTTAGACGTCAGTCATATTTTAGTCATATTTTAAAAACTAGATGAGGTCGGCGTTTCCTATCTGACTACTCTGAGAAGAAACACCGAAACAAACTCAGAGGTCGTAAAACATCAAATTATAACTTATTCTCTTTCAAAGTCCAGACATATTCTTGGTCAGATCGTGTGAAGACCATGTAGATTGATGTCTGAAATGGTGTTTTGAGGAAAGAACAAAAAAAGTAAAAGGCAGGCGGCCCCTTTTTTTTAGCCAAGCGGCCCTTGGGTCACGAGTTAACTAAAAACTAGACGGGATATCTAATAAATACAGGTAGGTACCTACCTAAGCGCACCAACAGCTGCACACAACCAATCTTACCAAGGGGTATCGTGTTACTCAGTAACTGAGTTGTGGAGGTCAGATAGGCAGTCTTTATGTAAATAAAATACTAGTATTCAGCTGCATCCGTTTATACTGGAAAAGGTAGGTAGATAAGCTTGGCTGAACGTTAAAATGTATCCTGTTTCATTCTTCATAATATTTAAAAACTTGCTTACAAGTTAAAGGAGTCGCAAGCGATAAACTATTAAAACTGTTACTGCTCAACGCCGAAAGTTTATATTGATTTTCAACTGAACTAAGAAGTGTGAGAAGTTCAAAGAGTAGATTACCTCGCGTTGAATATCGAGGTGATTATCGATATTTTTTTTTAAATTTTGGCAATGTTATTCACTTCTCAGGAAAACCATTTATCTAAATAAATGAAAATAAAATTAGTTGGTTGTACCGATGCTGGACCGATTTTGCTGGTTAATTTTCTTTTAAAAATAAGTAATAGTCTGAATAAGGGAAAAAAAAATTTTTAGGGAAAAAAAAGTGGAAAAGTTTCCTGAACTCAAACTCAAATCATTTATTTCAACTAAACCAATTACAGGCACTTGACTTGAATTGTCAAGGGGTCGGTCAGTCAGAAAGATGAAGCTAGTTGCCCATTCCAAAGCGTAGGTACCTATGGAGAAGAACGGGCAAGAAACTTCACGGACACTCTTTTAAATCATAAAATTGTTACAAAATATTTGATTACATCATTCGTGTTGAAATTAACCATGTGAGAACGATGTAGTTATAGAAAACAATTCTGAAATTAAAATAAGCCGTGGCAGCTAAGAGATGACCAATTACTGACGGCGCCCGTTCACGAACATGACGTATGGATCAGCACCATTGAGCTCAACCATTTTGAAAGGAACTTAATGATCCAACACACACGCCACCACCAGCGAGACATTAGAGTGACCATGACATACTCTTCGCCGCCAGGGCACATTCAAGTCAATGAAAGAGGTACCCAGTAAATGGTAGCTTTACAGCAAGTACATAGTGCCCACGCGTGTTCTATGCAATTATACAATACTAAGAAATTGATTTATACAAAGCAAAGATAGTTTTTTCCAACTCCAACAATATTTCCGAATGCTAATTAGTTTATGCGCCCCTGTGGAGCAGGACAAAACTGAACTGAACAAAATTCAAATTCGGAATAAACTGAACGTTACATTACCACAGCCCATATAGTTTAATAAAGTTTGTTAAAATTATAATAACTTAATATTAAAATGAAAATTTTCAATCGGGACCTAGTTTCATCAGTGAAACCACTCCTTAACCACAACGTCACGGTCCAATGGCCACCAAAGCGAACGATACAAAATATCGTGGAATAAATGTTGCAGAAATATACTCTATACATAATTCATAACAGGAAGGAACTGTGCGAAATTTTAAAATGATTTTTATGCGATACTAGTTTTACGACCGTGACTTCGTTCGCGGAGATTTCGGATTTTCCCATTCAAACTTTAACACCCTATTTTACTCTTCAGGGATTGATTAAAAGATGTGGGGAGCCAGTGTCTTTCCTCAAGATTTCCATACAAAGTTTTATCATAATCGGTTCAGCGGTATCGCCATGAAAATAGTAAGAACACGATCGCCTCGTTCAATCATCATAGTATGTTTGCCTGGTACATATTTCAGGCGACAGTAAGCGTTTGACATACTATGATCACCACTGCTCTCAAAGCGGTGAAGGAAAACATCGCGAGGAAACCGGCATGATCTAGAATCAAAAATTCGAAGACATGTGACATCTATCAACCCGCACTGCGCCCACGGCCCACTCTCTCTCACAGAGAAGAACTCTGTGTCCCCACAGTGAGAACGTTATAGGCTTATTGTGTATGCGAAATTACTGTAAGTCCAATATTTCGTTTTAAAAAACGTAACAGACAAATACATTTTATTATTTAATAGGTATGGAAAATGGATGATACGCCATTGAAGCTTTTTTATGAATTTCTTTCCCTTCCTGTTGATTAACGTGATTGCATAAAAAGGTAGAGAGGATGTTTTTTCTTCTGTTTTTAGCATTTGAATAGGTAGGGCTTAATTCTTGTATTTTTTTTTTGCAGAATATAAGTCGTCAACGGAATATAAGCATTATTATTTTGTTTTATTTGGCAAACAGGCTGCTACCCCACTTACTAAATGGCTGCCACAGTTTATGGACACCTACACAGGTTAATTGCGTAGCTGAATTTCAATCACACTTCAAGAGTTTTGATAGATATTTTTAATCCATTGCTTCATAGGTTCAATACCCGCCGAAAATCCTTTAGAAATAGTACAAAAATGGCATTAAAACTACATTCACGGGAGCACTAACTGATCCGCACCGGCTTTACCCCACGTGTTGGCATGCTCGTTGATTTTTTAATGACGTCGAGCCAAACATTTATACAACCATATAACTACATACTGCAAGCTATTTTAACCTTTATTTGCACTAGTCTTAACAGTGAATATAGTGTGAAGTATGTGATAGATTAATTTCAAGGATTGTTCAGCGAAAGTTTGATCCTTAAAGATCGTTCAGAGCTTCGAAACGGGTCTCAGAGGAATAGTTACGAAGTGTCTACTGTCTAGGTATTATTAATTAACTTTGTTGCTATTTTCTGAATGATTTATTATAACTAAGTATGACCTAATAGTTCTAGACTTGCTTACATTAACTGAAGTCGAATCACTAACTACGAAACGTAATGGCTTTAATTGGTTTATTGAAACGAAAGCTATTTTACTTTTTTTGCCTGGTGTGTGTGAATGTGTGATAGTTACACAGTTCAAATATATTGTTTTTATATTTTTTTCGAAACTTTGAAAATACCTACTTTTGTCATAACACCTGAAGGCCAATTTCCGTAATTGAAAACGTTCAAAATCTAGTCGCAATCTCATCTCAGCGACAATCAATGTCAAAAACTTGTCAAAAATGTAGAGAATAAGAGTTAATTTTGACAGATTGAGAATGAGATTATAATGCGAACGTTGTATAAAATGCGAGAATTGCCCGAGAATAAATTAAAGGATTGAATCAAAATATGTGCTATTTTTAAGCCCACACAACGACGTTCAGAAATGAACATTTACAAACAAATACACACATGAATGTGTGTAGTGCTGTAGTATTATCATCCATCTAGCCTTTTTCAAACTACGTTGGGGTCAGCTTCTAGTCTAACCAGATGCAGCTGAATGCAACCGGAAGCTGCTGCATTTTACGTGGACGGACTGCCTATCTGACCTCCACAACTATGACGAGTGCAACTAGGCCCGCTTTATCTCAAAAACCGCTGCTTTCAAAGCCGCTTCTAAATGAGTTCTAACACGAACAGTTACTAGATTAACGCCGTTACGACGACGTATATCGATGCGCGTTTTCGACGCAAATAGTCAGTGTATGGCCACCCCAATTTACGTTGATTAAATCTGTAACGACCTTAAAGTTCAGTAATGTTTTGACGTATAGCAGCCGTTTGAAGTTAAAATGTGTTAATTTTATTATAGCTACTGAACATATAAATACAAGGAGCGTATAAGACGTGTGAACTCAGTCAATGTGTTGGTGAGCGAATGGTGGGTATAGGTACAACTGCGTTTGCGATTTATTTGCCAAACATGTAAACAAATATGAGTTACTGGAAAAATAACTTTAATACCTACACACTAAGTTCAGTTTACGCTACAACTTCAAACACTTGGTGTTTGCAATCCACTATTGTATTGGGTTCATCCTGTGAGATAATGTGTGTAAGTTTAATAATAAATATTTTTTTATAACTTTCTCAATAGTACAAGTCACTCTGAAATCAACTTAATTGTCACTTCACTAAAGTTGATATTTGTTTAACTTGATACTTACTACTTACCTATAGGTAGGTATGTGAAACTACTGTAAGTCTTCTACTTTTCGTGTCGATGGTGGTCTTCATCTTTACGCTACGCTTGCCGCAGTTGGTCCGTAGATGGGTGACCATCTTCACATACCAGTGCCTCGGAAAGCACGTTAAACCGTTGGTCCCGGCTGTCATTCGTGGATCTTTGACAGTCGTTACGGATCGTCAGAAGCTCGAAAGTCTGACAACCAGTCTTATCAAGGGGTTTCGTATTACCCAGTAACTAGGCTGTGGAGGTCAGATAGGCAGTCGCTCCATATAAAATATTGGTATTCAGATGCATCCTTGCGAAAAAGTTCGGCAGGTGATGGTGGTTTTCTTCTTTGTTTTTACAATGTTTGAGCCCAGTGGCCACGTTGATTGCAGCATCAGTGGCATTCTTTAGGTCATCCGAGATGCAAGTACGAGGTCTTCAAAAGGCCCTTCCAGGCATGTCCCTGAATTGTTAGACTCGCATAAAGTCCTAATAATATTATAATGTTTGGACTTCCAAGAAAGAGACCATGACCTCTGAGTTTGTTTCGGCTTTTCTTCTCAGGGATCAGTCAGTTAGGAAATACCTGCGCTATCTAGTTTTAAAATATTAACTAACAAAATAATGACGTGAAAAAGTGTCCTAACAGATCTACTCATAGAAATAAACATTTCATTTCATTTTAAGTGAAAACTGGCACTTGGGACACTCCAGGAAGTGGGACAAGCTCGGATCAAAAACACGTGGGCAAAAGTTAGTAATAAATAAATTTATGCCAACAATACATCCATAAAAACCGGTCAAAAGCGAGTCAAACTCGCGCACCATGTCTCCGTACAAATTCGTAGATGTAAATAGTTTTAAAATTATTATTTTTTGTAATGCAACTACAAATTTACGGTTTTCGGATTTTTTTCCTTTACTTGTGCTACATGACATTGCTTCTTGCCAAATTTCATGATTCTAGATCAACGGGAAGTACCCTATAGGTTTTGATTTCGGAACATATACACCCGTAGGTTTTTTTGCGTTGACTTAGAAGCTTGATTTTTGCACTGCTTTAAAAGATTGCAGCCCCGAGTATTTGATATTAATTTCAACTTAATAACTCCACGCGTTCCTGAGAAAAACTGTCTTGACAGACGGACAACGAAGTGATCTTATAAGGGTTCCGTTTTTCCTTTTGAGGTACGGAACCCTAAAAATATACTATTAAGTATTTACAAAAGCTCCATATGTGAGGCAAGTTGTCGAGACGATCGATGACCCGGTAATAGGTGCTAATGGTTCGCGTCGATGTGCCAGATGTGACGCCAATCATCGCTCTCGCAGTTACTGTAAGTGCTGCTATGAATGGGCGATAAATAAATTTTAAATATGATGTGAAAATATTCGATGTTTTACTACATGATGCAGAATAAATTGAACTGGATTCATCCTATATATAACTACGAAAGTAAGTTTGTTTGTTTGTTACCTCACGCCTAAACCGCTGAACCGATTATCGTGAAATTTTGCATATACATTGTCAAGGGCACAAAAACGGACCTAGGGTACCATATATTAAGAAAAAGACTACTGTTCCCTAGAAAAACAACTTTCGACTGTCACTATTGCTTTAGGACGCTAGATGTTGCTACGTGTCTTTCGAATCATGATTGAATTATATTACTAGAAACTTTAGTAGTGTAGGTTTTAGTAATGGCGTTGACACCCTTTTTTTTGTGGATGGGGAATCATCAAATGACCCCTCCCGCTCTGGGCGGAGCGGAAGGGAGTGTCAGACTCTTACTGACTGAAACCCACCCGTATTCCTTCCTTAGCCCTTTATGTTCCAGGGCAGCGGTAACCCTTTCGGACGATCCCGCTACCCTGGCAGGCTTCGGCCCTATCGGGCCCCGTCAATTTTGCTGACATCTCTTTGAGGCGCGCGTGGAACACATACGCGCCGTCCGGCACGGGCCTGGTCCTGATCGGACGGTGAGTTACCCATTACTCACCGCCCGCAAGCCCGCGCCTACGGTGGCCGGGAGTCGTCACGCGGCTCCCGACACCCGAAGCGTCTCCCGCGGTGGCACCAAAAAACATTTTTTTTTTTTTATCAGCTATAGATATACCTATACAACTATATAAATCTGCAGAGTTTCGCTAGCTAACTTAATTTGACCCTTAGTGTTTTTATGTAGGACGATGAATACGTTGTAGAGTGACCGAAAATCGAGTTGAATGGCGTGCAATAGGAGAGGCCTATGTCCAGCAGTGGACTGCTGTAGGCTGATGATGATGGGAATACGTTTTAACGTGGTGAAACAGCGCGCTATAGGTACAGCTGTAGAAGAGGGAGAAGGTAAATGATACTAGAAAAAACGGCAAAATACTAGCAACCTAAATCCAAGTTAAATACCGTAAAGATAAACTTTCAAGAACCAAAAAGCTAAACAAACAAAATAAAAAGTAAAATTACAGTTGAAAATATTTATTTCGTTAAGAAAACTCTTAACCAAATAACTTGAAATGCTGAAACAAAGGAGAAAACATTTTCAAGGTTCCGCATTCCCTGAGTGTGCCATAAATCGGTGCTGTTACCCTAAAGTCATAGAAATGTCGGGGGAGCTGCGAAATATATGGATTTAATGCTTTAAGCCTATTAATTCTTGTTATTGCAGCTGAAATGAATATATTAAAAAAGTTATTGGACGCGGACCGTGTTGGTGATTTGTTGGAGAATCAAATGGTGACGTTTCCTTAGTTTCATAGGTCTTCAAGTACTCTCTCAATAGCTATTCACACGACAAAGGCAAATATTTTAAACGACTGTCCAAAAAAAAAACAATATCAGCTGTTCAATCGTTTGGGAGCTACGATGGCGCAGACAGACACACAAATGCACACGTTAAACTTATAACACCCTTCTGTTTTTGTCGGGGGTTAAAAAGGAGTGATGTATTTAAAGTTGCAAAAAAAAAATTAAGAAAATGACTATTTTATTAGGAAGATAAAAATATATAAACTGACTGGATAAACTTCTATTACCAAATAAACTACTGTCTCCAAACGGCTGGTTGACAATTCCTGACCCAAGGGCTGGCTTTTACCATGGTTAGAGGCTAAGTATTGCCATACAACGTGGCAATGCCAACAGTCTCTCGGGTAGTACAGTCAACAGCAAAAGTAGATGATCAAAATCAGAAATTCAATACTAAAGAACGGAGTTCGCGTCAGAACTGTGTGGCGTCGAAATGATTCAAAAGTATGTGATTTTAAATAAGACCAAACATTTATCACTAGTACAGCTGCCATATAGCTGCGAACTCCGTTGATTAATATTGAATTTCTGATTTTGATCATCTACTTTTGCTGTTGACTGTACAGACGCCAGCAGGTCAAGCTACCCGAAACTGTCAAATTTTCCCAATCCAACTTGAACCTTAATACTTTAGCGATAAAGTTGAAAATCTATTAAAGGAATTTGACAGAATGTATGTAGTAGCTTGATGTGCTGCAACTGTAAATTACCAGTTGATAGCGATGCGGAGGAAATTTTTGACGCCAAATTTTAGTTTGTTGTTAGTTTTAATTAGGTTAGGATATTATATTTTTATTTTAATAGTTTGTTAGTTTATTTAGTATTAGAAGAAAATGTTGCAAATGTCTGGTTATGATGACTCCCAACCATTAAAACCATACCCTGACCGGGAGCCTGCCGTTTTGCTAAAATTATTTTGAAAAAACATTATCCAATCAAATTTTAGCAACTTTTTTTTATACCAATGCAATATTTGGAATGGTTTTAGTATGCACATTTTCATTTGGTAAAATTTTTACTCGGCAGAATATTCCAAGGTCATTAAGGCATTTGGTCTTCAATCAAATGATTTGTTATGAAAAAAAATAACCGCCTTCAAAAAAAGACAAACAAAAACGTTCCTGCACTAAAAAGTAAAAAATAAAAAATTGAATTCCTGTAAAGAAACTTAATTTAAAGGTAAACTTATTTGACATTAATATTTTGCAAATATTCAAAATTGTTTACTTCTTTTTGGAGTCGGTGCCAGCAGTTGTATCCTGTGCCATTTATTTTTTCAATTCACGATTATAAAATTTTAAAACAGATGCTTACAAACTTAATGCTTCAAAAATTTCAAAGTACTTAAAAAGTGGCAGGGGATTTTTATACGTATGTATAATTATTATTATTTAAAAGAAATTATTGTGAAAATTGTGTCAATTTGTTTTAGAGTACAGTCTAGTCTGTATTTGTGTTTTAATTATTCTAGGTATGCAATAGGTATCTTGGTAGTTTTATAGTAAATGTTAGAGGTCGTTTTTCGAGGTATTGTTGCCCATACGTATTTCCTTGCCTTGGCTGGCACCGACTCCAAAAAGAAGTAAACAATTTTGAATATTTGCAAAATATTAATGTCAAATAAGTTTACCTTTAAATTAAGTTTCTTTACAGGAATTCAATTTTTTATTTTTTACTTTTTAGTGCAGGTACGTTTTTGTTTGTCTTTTTTTGAAGGCGGTTATTTTTTTTTTTGTAAAAAGCTTTTTTATTTCTAGCCGTTTAGTGTATTTTTTATTATAATATAATGGCAACGTAGTTAATATCTTTTCTACATAGAATAATATTTTGAAGAAGTACCAATATCATACTACTGTACATATTATTACTATAGGTACATATTACTGTCTACTTTCTGATCTTTAATTTGATCCCGTAGAGAGATGATAATATGACGCATGAAATACTGTCGATTCTTATGCGTCGTATGCTGCCTCTAATATTGAGCTGGGCGGTAACAGTCCATAAACTACAAGGGACCACCCTCGAGAGAGCTGTGATCGACCTTGGTAAAAAAAACTTTGCAAAAGGACAAATATATGTCGCGCTAAGTCGTGTCAGAAGTTTGGAAGGCATAGTGTTATCAGATTTAGACGCCAATAAATTATTGAATCGACCACACGATGTTCGAGCGATGACAGAGATAACAAGGTTGCGGAATCTGCCATCTGATAATCAAGACAACACATAACGTGCCATGGAATAGGCCTACCGGGGAAACCACATTAAAAAAACCGGCCAAGTGCGAGTCGGACTCGCCCATGAAGGGTTCCGTTACGTTACGATTTATGACGTATTAAAAAAAAACTACTCACTAGATCTCGTTCAAACCAATTTTCGGTGGAAGTTTATATGGTAATGTACATCATATATTTTTTTTAGTTTTATCATTCTCTTATTTTAGAAGTTACAGGGGGGGGGGACACACATTTTACCACTTTGGAAGTGTCTCTCGCGCAAACTATTCAGTTTAGAAAAAAATGATATTAGAAACCTCAATATCATTTTTGAAGACCTATCCATAGATACCCCACACGTATGGGTTTGATGAAAAAAAAAATTTTGAGTTTCAGTTCTAAGTATGGGGACCCCCAAAATTTATTGTTTTTTTTCTATTTTTGTGTGAAAATCTTAATGCGGTTCACAGAATACATATACTTACCAAGTTTCAACAGTATAGCTGTTATAGTTTCGGAAAAAAGCGGCTGTGACATACGGACGGACAGACAGACAGACAGACAGACATGACGAATCCATAAGGGTTCCGTTGCCATTTGGCTACGGAACCCTAAAAACGCGCCCAGCACACTACCTCATAGGTGGCGTGGAAACGTGTGCATACTACCAAGAATACAATTTTATTTTAGTAAATAATAGAAGCGATTTTTTTTTAAACATTGTAAGCAAAATGCCTTTAATATTTCAGAAGTTGTTTTGTGGACACATTGATGATAACATCAAAACTAGATTTTCAATGGCACCTTGTATTCAGAGTGCATCTCATGACAGTTCTAAGCCCAAATACTGCTAGGATACATTGTTTTATTTTGAAGTTATCATGCCAACCTTCCACCTTCCAGCTCCATTATCAGATCAGTTCGATAGTAACTTATAGCCAAAGTGCATTTCATGACAATTCTAATAAGCCCAAACACGGCTAGAATACGTTGATTAATTACGGAGTTCCGGTACCTGTCTTCCGGCTCCATCATGATCATCAGATCAGTTCAATGATAACATTTTCAATATAACTATTCAGGATTGTATGTTTATTTGTATTGTCATAGTTGCTTAACTATCTTGATTGTGATATCTATGCGAGTGACAAGTTCCGTTAGCCATATCTGATCTTCTTCACCAGTTCCACTTCATCAAATGTTACTTTTTGACTGTAAACGCTTGATTTCTCGATGAAAATATTAAAATTACTATATAGTTGCCTATAATATTTGAGGAGTTCCCTCGATTCCTCATGGATCCCATCATCAGAAATGGATTTTGAAAAAAATGGGACCAATCTAGAAGCATATCCTTTAAAGTTAAAAAAAAATTTTGCAAATCGATCCATAAACAACGGAGTTCTGAGGTAACAAACATAAAAAAAAAATTAAAAAAAAAAAAAAAAAAAAAAAAATACAACCGAATTGAGAACCTCCTCCTTTTTTTGAAGTCGGTTAATAACATAAAAAGATGAAAATAAGATTTTTTGGGAATTATATAATTAAAAAACATACCGTCGAATTGAGAACCTCCTCCTTTTTTGAAGTCGGTTAAAAAATGCACTTGTATTTGATGTCATTTGCGTACTTCTTTGTAAGTTTAATGTGCTTGAATTTTTCTGAAGCAAGTCAAATTTATGGTTACGAACAACGAACGAAAAACGCTACTGCCAAAACTGTAGGTTAGGTTAGAATCCATTTTAATATTATATACCTAATATTAATTGACATGTATAGTTTATAATTTTCTTAGAGTTTAGTGAAATTTGCAACGTAATAATAATAATAATAAATGCATGCTGCCCCCTTGTTGCTACGTCACTATGTGCTAGCGACCGTTTCCGGGGGCCCATTATAGGACCCATCAAGTTAAAAAAATGATTAAACAATTCCTGTTAGCTCAATCCTACTCAGAAACCGAAGCCTTCGTTCGAGTAATGTCTTAACATATTTTACACATACCTACACTTAATTTCACTCATACCTTCACTCTTACACTTCCTCCCCAACCATTTCATATTGATACATTCTTACTTTATCATTCTCTTGGACGCATCCTTGCAAAATTTCAATACCTTTACGACTCACCTTATTTCTAACAATTGTTATTATGATCTTAGTAATCTTATTTTTCAAGTCTATATTTTTGATTTTGGTTTGAGTTAATTTATTTTATTTTGTTACTTTTTCTTTTTCGTAAAATAATATGTAACAAATTTTACAATACAGTATCGACCATGATATTTCAAATTGTTAAAAACTCTCAAGGACTCCACGAGACAGGCTCGACCTAGTGTGGAGTCCACAAGTTAAAACATAAAATTATGTTTCCCCTGTAAAAATAATCTAAGGAGTAGTTTATTTGTATTTAGTTATAAGGAAATGTATGAACACTATTTGGTCAATAAACGATTTATTATTATTATTATTATTATTGAGTGTGCAAGTCACTCCCTGCCATTTTATCCGTGTATATATAAAACATTGATCAGGCAGGGGCCATAGTTCTTCCATAGTTATTGGTAACCAGTCCACTTTAGCCACCCAAACCTATAGCCCAAATTTGACTTTTTCCATATCCTGCAATAGTCCTACATTAACCGGGGGTTGTCCTTGGGTGCACTTGCATAGTGCATACAGGGACAATCGTCGGGTGGTGCCACATTTCAATGAAATTTCCTAAAGGGCCTCTGCGAGTTGGCTTCGGCCCCTCGTACGCCTTCCAAAGGACCGGGACCCCGTGGTCCCGAGACATGTTAAAATATAAAAATAAATAATAATAATATCCCTGGACATTTCACACAGCGCCATCTAGTCCCAAGCTAAGCAACCTAATGCTTGTGTTATGGTAACAAGATGGCTGATAAACTACTTATATACATTTTTTTTTTGACACGGATATGTCTTTTTTTAAATCGAAACAGCTAAGTTAGGTTAGAACTACACAACGTATTTTTGAATTTAAAACCAAACCAACAAAACACATTATAATTTAATTTGTATATTTTGTGCAACTGACATAAAGATGCAAATCTTTTGTAATTAACTTAGAAATTTACTGAATTGAAATGGTATAAATTAAATTAACATTGCTATTTTTTGACGCAATCCTTAAGAGACTTTTGACCATCTTTAAAAATGATTTTTAAGTCAAAAACATGTTTCGACCAGCATTTTATACGTATTTCATAAACATTTATCAATAGCATCATCATTATTTTATCTGGATTTGTATATTATGTGGTGGTTTGAATGCTTGCAATAACCCGAGAAACATAGGCTAATAACATTTGAAATTGTAATAATAGTAGCTATGGTACATACAGCAGGTCAAGCTACCTGAAACTGTCACATTTTCCCAATCAACCTTGAACCTTAATGCTTTAGCGATAAAGTTGAAAATCTATTTAAAAAAATTGATAGATTGTAGTAGCATGATGTGCTGGCGTCTGTACATAAATGACTCCAAACACATGTTTTTTTTTTTCTTCTGAGTCGTATGGTTTTTTCTTCTTATTTCATCAACAGAGTGTGGGTTTGAGTTTTTCCAACTTATTCTTTTAACATCATAATTTAGACAAACAAAATAATGTAGTTTAAAACAAAATATCAGTTTCAGGACGATATTATAGGATCTAGTCTTTTTGCTTCATGTTTTCCCAAAACAGATAACAAGTAACAAAAGACAACTTTATCAATTTGCTGATAAAAAAGAAACCTTTCTTGGATAACTTCGTAAACAAGTATAGAATAGGGCTTGGTAATAGAAAATAAGGCCTGTGTAATTATTTAAGAACAACGTTAGAACAAAATGGAGCCCTGACAGAGCCAGAAGGCGTCGCGGCAGACGCCGTAGAAAATGGTGGGACGAGCTGGAGAAAACAATCGACCAATAGTCCACTTTAGACCTGGATTGAAAGAGCTGGAAGTCATGGGGATCCTCTTGCCCAGCAGTGATATGGTGATAAATGATTTTATTTCTGTAAGTTTGTATGCACACATCATCATCTGCATTTCCAACTATGTTGGAGTCTGCTTCCAGTCTAACCGAATGCAGCTGTGTACAGTCAACAGCAAAAGTAGATGATCAAAATCAGAAATTCAATACTAATGAACAGAGTTCGCAGCTATATGGCAGCTGTACTAGTAGTAAATGTTTAGTATAATTTACAATCACATACTTTTGAATCACTTCGACGCCACACAGTTCTGACGCGACCTCTGTTCATTAGTATTGAATTTCTGATTTTGATCATCTACTTTTGCTGTTGACTGTACCAGTATTTTACATGGAGCGACTGCCGAATTGACCTCTACAACTGGGTTATACGAACCCTCTAAGTAAGACTGGTTGTCAGACTTTCGGGCTTCTAACAACTTACAGGTTAATAATATTTAAAAAAAAAAAAAAAACTAGATGCGGTCAGTGTTTTCTATCTGACTACTCTGAGAAGAAAGGCCAAAACAAACTCAGAGGGCACAGTTTCTTTTAAAGTCCAAACATAGTCTCGGTCAGATCATGTGAAGACCATGTAGAATGGTGTCTGAAATAGTCATTTGAGGAAAGAACCACACAGATTGAGTGGACCTGTCAGTGCACGCATTTTTCAGGAATCGTGCAGCTCAACTCAAAACTACAGCTGGAGCTGCTACTTCTACGAATTGTGGCGAGACAGTGCTTCCTTACCTAAACCATTCATTCCACCCGCTGAAGATTTCCCACCTGGACATGAGTTACCTTGGGTAACCTGGATGTCTTTAAACAGACTCCGGACCCAGGTTGGCCGAAGCAAGGAAAACCTGTTCAGGTGGAGATTCATAGACGACTCCGCCTTGGAGTGTAAATGTGGTGCTGTTCCACAAACGATGGGACACTTACTATCGTGTCCTGTCAGCTGCACGGTACAGGAACTGATGGACGCTGGTGATGGCACCAAACTAGTAGCCGAATTCTGGGCCGAGTCCATTTAGATTGCTATCGACACGCTAAGAAGAAGAACTAAGAACTTAACAGCTAACAGTCACAGTAGTAACAGTTAGTGCAGTGTTCATAAATAAGTACACGGGCTAACTATTGTTTTTCAAAAATACAAGTTTCTACAATACTTATAACCAGTAGCTATGACGTTTATTAAGCACATTCTTAACATCAACATTTTTATTCTAAGTGTATGCCGTACATAGAAATGAACCGAGCATCTTTGGCCAAAGAATTAGCATTACCATTCTTTGTGGCAATGCTGCCAGTCTTCTAGGCACGTTTCCAGATGACAGCGATGCGGACGAGAACTTTGACGAAAAAATCCTCTTAAATTTTTTCACTTAGCACCAAAAAGCAAAAGGATTTTTTTGTATTTATTTGTAAGTTTAGTTACTGAGTCATTTAATTGTAGTAGTATATAGTATAGTCAGAAGCCCGAAAGTCTGACAACCAGTCCATTGGTGTAATTGCCGTATGGCGTTCTAGTGTGAGAATAAATAAATGAATAAATAAATAATTCAGTACCTTGGGTAAATAGTTAGTTGGGTGATATTTTATACTTGAATTATTTTAATGTTCATAAAAAAATAATAAGTAGTATTTATTTAGAAACCATTTGCATCTGTGGATCATGAATGAAAATTCTTAGTAGCAACCTAGAGTTTGGATTTCTGCCAGGGTTATATCAACAGTTGATCAACAGGCTCATCCTCCTCGCCCCCTGTTACATAGAACTCACAACATAATGTTGGGATAGGTACTATATTACACCCGTGCCTACCCATTCGGAGCATACAGATGTGATTTATATGTTAAAGAAGAATAATTTATTCTTTAAAAAAGAATTTTAAGTACCCAAAAAAACTATACTTATATGTAGGTAATTGTTAAAGGTTAATATGTGTTGCAGGACTCAATTTTCATGACTTAATTGGGAATGAGCCCAAAAATGTAACGAACCGAAAAGATAATTTAATTTTAACAAACACGTTTTCTATAAAAACTTATACAAAGATGTTTGATAAAGACATTTTTTTTACGAAAACTTGCGAATTTTCACAAGTTTTTATCTTTTCAAAGGTCCCTTTTTATCAAGATTTGACGTTCAAAAGGTTCTTTTCTGAGGAAAATTGGTTCTTTTCAGGATTCTTAGATCTAGTAAATCCATAATGCAACTCATCGTAGCATTTCTCTGAACCTTTCTAGTCTGAGAGCTTTCTTCTATGAGAAAAATACATTTCTGTGTTTTAACGCGGCTTTGTCTCTCTGCAGTCAGATAAAAGATTGTGGACGGTAGACAAAGTAGGTAATATAAAAAGATATGAAAAGTATCATATATTATTTTTGTTTTATTTTACCATTAATTTATCAAGGTCGGCGATCTGAGTTTACAAGTTTTTAAACTATTTACATAATCATACATAATCAGCTTTAAATGTTCCCACTGTTGGGACTCAGGCGTCCTCTCTTTTGAGAGGGAGTGGTCCCTAATCCCCCACGCGGGCCCAGTGCGGGTTGGTAATTGTCACATATCTTCGCATTCTTGGTTCTAGGACATGCCGGTATCCTCACGGTGTTTTCTTTCACCGTTTTGAGAGCCGTGGTGATGAAATTAAATACATAAAGTAAAGTGCCTGCCTGGGTTCGAACTAACGACCTGCAACTCGCAAGTCTGGGCCAACACTACCGGACCACCACTACTCTCAAAACTATTTATGTATTACCTAACTGTCCACGTTACATATACATATGTACCTACTACTTGTTCTGGTACATAAGGGGACGTCCTTTAATCACGCGAGGTTCTAAAAGGGGGGGAGGGGGTCGGAAAAAAACCCGATCAATCACGATACATTATCCCATCCTCCCCGGATGCGCTAATGTGTCAATGACATGTATTTTTTCGTGCGTATAAAAAAAAATATTTACTGTGTGACGTGAAAAATAAATACTTTTTTAACAATTATGAATTGAATTGAGCGATTACGTAAAAGCCCGAGCGAACGAATTTGTGTCTAAAAATCCGCTGTCCGTGAGTCACTCGTAAATTCAGGGTAATGGTAGTTTTTACGGTACCGATATAGCTGCGGCGTATTTGACAAATGAACTGTTTGTTTTCTATTAATTTTATTCGAAAACATCCACCGATTTCTTACTAAACTTCAACAATATCCGATGATCCTGGTTACTTATCTCCTTTGGTGACCGTACCTAAATAAATTAAGTACGACATGGGTGCTTAAGTGCCTAGGTACTTACTGTCTACGCTACAGGTAAAGATAATAAAAAAATGGGGCAGCCTGAATCGATTAGAGTTACCAAAATAATAAATAAACATAAACACGATCCCTAACGCATGATTAAATTATTAAGAGCTCCAAAAGTGCTCTTAAAAAAATTTATATTAAAAGTGGCATATGATTCCCAGTCCCGTCTCTGCCAAGAAATGTAAGTGAATTAGTATCCTGCGCGAGAAAAATTCGCTTCTCCTACATAATTGATGGTATATTGTCGAATAAAAATTCAATACAAAGTTGGACAGTATATTTTCGCTAGAGAGGCCTATGTAACTGATATATCCAATGTTTTTATTTCCCAACAGTAGAGATTTTTCATTTAATTTGTTCAACATCGATACATTTTGGCTGTCAATTATTTTCTACGGTGCGGCGAATTTTAATTATAAATCACTCATTGCTCGCAGCAATGAATAATATTTTCATGCTCTGTTTCAACATTTGGTAAGCTTCAAGTACACATTATTATTTTATTTGTTTAAATATTTTTACAAGCTTCGGGGTTCGTGATAATTAAAACTGCCGCTATAAATTACCAAAAATTACACTTTAATTAAACAACACTAATAACAACTCAAACACACTAATTATAAAACACAATTGCACTTAAGTCGCACTTGAAGATCGATTTCGATTTCGATGTATTCGCTTGTATCGCTTATCCAACACTGACTCGGTCGTGACTTATTATATAGTGCCACAGATAGTTCTAGAACCTTCTATTGTAGAAACATCTAGAAGGTTCGAGTACTGACCAGATGTCGACAGTTCTAGAAAGTTCTAGCATCGAAATTTCTAGAAGGATCTTGACTCTATTAGTTCTGCTACTCGATACTAGATGGCGCTAGTGGTAACTAATGTCACCATGTACCAGGCATTAATTGTGGTGCACAACAATATGATGGCTTGAATAGTCGTGGCCCAGTGGTTACGGCCGCGACTTACGAGTTGTAGGTTGTAGGTTCGAACTCAGACAGGCGCTTTACTTTGTGTAAATTATTTCATCACCACTGCTCTCAAAACGGTGAAGGAAAACATCGTGAGGAAATCGGCATGTCCTAGAACTAAAAATTCGAAGAGATGTAGCATCTGCCAACCCGCACAGGGCACGCGTCGAGGAGGCCTGTGTCCCAGCATTGGGAACATTATATGCTGACTATGATGGCTTGAGTAAAAAGACTAGATATCAAATGTCAAATATGATTGTGTCAAGTTTTAATAAACTCATTATAGCTCGGGTCATGAGGCCCGAGTGCGCATCCGTCCTTTTTAAGGATATTTCTCGCCGACTGATCGACACTTCACGTGACCAAAGGGCTGGCTGCTTTTTGGCCAAAGAATTAGCAACAGGTTGCTATGGATCCAGCACCTGATTCTGAAACAGTGAAAAAAAAAATGAGCTGATCCATACATTTTGAGCGCGTAGGTATTGAACTTTGCTATGAAACAGCTGTTTTTTTTTTATAGCCAATGAACACTTTCTACACTAGGGTTATAGGACTCATGTGCTGAATTCATGGTTACAGTTTGTTCGTCAATATCCCTGCAACCCTGTTTAGTGAAAGTCTGAAATCGAAATCACTTTCAGTCGAAAACGGTACGGTACTGAGTTACTCTAACAACAAGAATTATACAGAAAATAATTTAAATAATAAAATAACTAAATCCCGGGTCAAAAGACCGGCGAAGTTAATTAAATAGTATCCAATGTAGCTCAGTGCAATCAGTGTAATGCAATTTACTGCAGATAGGAATGCGACTCTAATTATTACAGCTCTCTCAACGATTAGTCTGCTGCACTATTGGGGATACTAATCTGAAATAGGGAGCCCGAGAGTAGTTTACAATAACATAATTTAGTTTGGAACCTTGTTATCTTAATTCGCAAGCTTTTGGGAATATTGCGGATCAAAGCACGCCGTATTATCAGCTTGAAAATACTTATTATCGTCATTGTCATCATGTAAAATAAAATAGTCATGTCCTGACGCCCAGCCCTGTAACTTGTTTCTGCTACCAACGGATTTTCGCGACCATTGTCATGTGGTCATCGTCGATCGCGTCATTGCTGGCATCATAGAGGTAAGGCGAGCAAGTGACCAGCTTACCATAACCTCCATGGCACTGTTGATGCACCTAATTCGCATGCTGTGCTGGCTCGCTTCTTTGTCCCAGACAATTACTAGCTGCCGCGGCAGAAAGCTCAGGCTTTTTGTTGTGCCTCTGTGACGCACCGTTGCACGTGCTAAGTCCCCAGTACCACGTACTCTGGCTGCACTTAATGATCTCTTGAATTCTAATCCAACTAACGATCTGTTTGCGGACAAATGGACGAAGATATTATCGCATGTCAGAAGACATATTTTGACGATTTTATATTGTCTCTTTTATGTGCCTGTACGAGTATATTTACAAACTTGTGTCTTTAATTTTTTTAATAAGTTTTAAATCGATTAACTTAAAAAAAGAAACAAAGAAATTATTAGAAATTAATTTCATAAATAATTCCAGTGAGAAAGCAACGTCTTTCAACAGGATTGGCATGAGTTTTTCGGGCGGTAATGTCAATCCAATACATTTTTGACTTTTCCATCATCGTTATCGCTCATAGGATGTCACTTTGTCTAGGGTTTTAGGTCGGTGATCTATCTTGTAGGGTCTTTACCCAAAAAAATTGTCTAGACTCTTTGGACTTTTCCAAAGAGTCTAGACAATTTCTTGTTTTGGCTAGAACATAATAACATAGGGCGGCCAATTCGAATGTATACAACTTTTTTTAGCCCCCATTCTGATTTGACGCCAAATTTTTGCAGTTGTTTGATGTCTTGATTATTTAGTCAAAATTGCAGTTGATGATTATTTAGTCAAAATGTAGCATATTCGTTACGCATAAGACCATGATCACCGCAATACTTTCAGTAAATTTATCCTGAAGTTCTCAAACGAATTTATAAACGACCCATTTTTTTTACAAAACATTAAACTTTCGCGACACGTCCTGACTTTTTCTCCGTGAGGTTATCTAAAGGAACGTGTCGTGGTCAATCTTGAATACGAAAAGCAGAATATTTGTGACTTTTTTAGTGGGATACCTAATAAAGTATGCGAAAATTTAATGAAAAACACGATGGAAAGCGATCGGCATCTTAAGTAACAAAGGCAGACTTAGGCAGATCATACTTACAGCATAAAATTGCCAAGCCTGAGTAACACAATTATAGAAACTTATCCGATAATTTAGGTCGTCCGTCCATCTAGCTGGGGGGCGTCCCACACCACGCTTACCGATACACGGTCTCCACTCCAGGACTCGTATGCTCCACCGGCCATCGGCCCTTCGACAGACATGACAAGAGAACAAAATGGTGGCTGGGGTAGACTGGATGTGGAAGGCGGAAGACAAGCTGTTGTGGCGCAGTCTGGGAAAAGCCTATGTCCAACAGTGGACTGCGATGAATGATCCGATAATTTTCGTTTTTAATAAAAATAATCTTAATTGCACACAGAATACAGAATTGCATTATTATTTATTTTGTTTATTTTTAACTGTGTTTAGTTTAGTTTATGATCCTGTACGAGTCCTAATAAATACTTTTTCTTTCTTTCTATAATTGGCCACCCAGTTTTAGAACCAAACTGAAGTACCCACTAATAGGCACTTCATTACATCCAGCCCCCCGGGGCATTGAGCCCCCCGGGTCAATGCGGTAACCAACGTTGCTGACTGGATTTTACTTACCACATCATGAGCTACTTATTACTGCATAGCTCATCTGAATACAAGGATAATACGAAGATTTTTGACTGTACTTGCAGTATTTCATCAGGAATTTTCTGTTTATTATGCATTACTAAACTTTTGATTAGGGTATGAACACAATACCGCAAATTTTAATGTATTCGGGACTACAGTTCCGTCTTGTTGTTAAATATACATTGAAAACTTTGGACCACTACCTATCAATACACTATAAATTATTTAAGTTTATGAATTAGTCTGGTGTTTACTTACATAACTTTTACAAAATTTAACACAACTAACTATGTACACTAGGTACTAAATTAAATGACTAAAGGCTAATTTTTCAATCATCTGATAACTTTATTCGAGGAATAATTTTGAAGTTTTCAAAGTTATTTCATACAAAAACTGTCAAACGTCAATTTTATTCCTCGAATAAAAGTTATCTGGCGATTGCAAAATCAGCCGTAACTATACGAATAAATACAAAAACAAAAGGACACCTAGGGCGCATTCCATCAAACTATCATACCCAGAATAGGTCTTATACGGGCTGATTTTTCCAACACTAGACAACTTTTATTCGAAAAATAAAATTGACGTTTGACAGTTTTTGTATGAAATAACTGCCAAAATTTCAAAATTATTACTCGAATAAAGTTATCACATGATTGAAAGATCATCCCTACAGAGAATAAAACCTAAGAAGTTTTTCCATAGTAGAATTGTCAGATGTAAATTTTATTCCGCGGATAACATATCTGACTTCGGCAAAGTCAGCCCTTAGGCGTCGAAGTACTCGTCCGCATCGCTGTAATCCGGAAACGTGCCCAGAAGACTAATAGCATAAATAGATTTTCATTAACAGGGAGCTTGAAGTAATTCGTTCCGATATCTTTGAAGATACTATAGAAACACGAACATACAAGTATCCAATTAAATATTTTCTCCGTTCAAGTGCACGACTGTGGCATGCTAAATATAATTGCTGGAAAGACATGCATGATTGCGTAAAAAAGGAAGCATAATATTTTGTTGTACAAACACTAGCACATCAAGTTACCCGAAACTGTCAAATTTTCCCAATCAACCTTGAACCTAATGCTTTAGCGATAAAGTTGAAAATCTATTAAAGAAATTTGACAGATTGTAGTAGCTTGACGTGCTAACGTCTGTACAGTGTGTTGGCTTTTTGAGACAAAACCAGATATATGCTGATAAAGATAATCAAGTGAGAACACTAGAAATACTTCGAGATTTTTTACTGCAGTCATTTTTCAAGGTGCATATTTATATTATAGACTTGTAAGCACTTTTGAGGGACCCGTGGCTAATTAATAACAGCGGCACAGGTAAATCGATCAGGTTAAGCTAAACTTGTCGCGGTTGGTCTGTGGATGGGTGGCCATCTTTACATACCGAGACCCCTTCGTGCCTCTGAAAGCACGTTAAGCCGCTGGTCCCGGCTGTTATTCGTGGATGTTTGACAGTCGTTACTGGTAGTCAGAAGTCCGAAAGTCTGACAACCAGTCTTACCAAGGGGTATCGTATTAACCAGTAACTGGGTTGTGGAGGTCAGATAGGCAGTCACTCCATGTAAAATACTGGAATTCAGCTGCATCCGGTTAGACTGGAAGCTGACCCCAACATATTCGGGAAAAGGCTAGGCAAATGACTTGTAAGCACTTTTTTCTTCTTTTTTATTGATATGAAGGCAGTGCTGATTAACTCCAATTGGTTTCTATTTACTTAGCTTCTTCGAATCTTCGTATTTCACAACATTTACGTCTTCAATAAACTTATTTATGTCAAATATCAACATTTTACTAAAGGAACACTCTCATAGTCATATTTGCCAATACAAACATTCTCCACACACATTTACTCAAACGCGATCGTTTCCAAGTACGTTTTGGTATCGATTTCACGACGTTTACTTTGTTGACTCTCAACTGGCGGTCCAATCAAGTAATGAAAGGCTCGCAACTGAAGATTTTTCGAGAATTTCTATGAAGAACGGTTTGGGAAATTAATTGGAAGTTTTGGACGAGATTTTTATGTTCCAATCGTGATATATACTGAGGTATACAGCAGGAAGGGGCCCGTGGCTAAATAATAACAGCCGCACAGGTCAATCGATCATATATTTGGGTGGAGTAGGTATTGACGGCACGGTTGGCGCAGTGGTTAAGCGATTGACTGCTGCGCTGCGTATCACGGGTTCGATTCCCGCACGGAACAAATATTTGTATGACCTACATGTATTTGTTCCGAGTCTGGGTGTTTTTCTATCTATAACTGTATGTATTTACAAAAAAAAAAAATGTATATAAGTAGTTTATCAGCCATCTTGTTACCATAACACAAGCATTAGGTTGCTTAGCTTGGGACTAGATGGCGCTGTGTGAAGTGTCCAGGGATATTATTATTATTATTATTGTTATTGAAGTTTTGTATGGGACAGTTGATAATTTGATTTGATAATGATGATGAATGTTTAGTTTGATGGTCTGTACCACACCTTTTAATTTGGCCGCACCTTATTGATACATGCTGTATGTGTACTCCATATATCTAGGAACCACACTATACTCGACCACTGAAACTCCTGAAAGCCAAAAATTACCGACGATCGCCAAGGAAAGCGCTGAAAGAATGAAGCTAAATGAGTCCGGGAGAAAATATTCAACTGTCTTGAAACCCGCAACGAACCGAAATTAATCAGAAAGACAACAGTGGACAGTCAGTATCTCTACATAGAACCGTTCACTGATAAAGCAAATTAAATAGAAAAAGTCGAAGTGAAATTATTTATTTCTAATAGGCACTTTCAGACGTCAACAAAAAATAAAATTGATTCTAGTCGCCCCTTCCAAAACGTAGTTTCGTATGGAGAAGAATTGGCAAGAAACTCCACCGTTACTCTTTTAAAATGTTTTATAATATTTTGTATACATTATTTATGTTATTATATGTGAAGACGATGCACCTAGAATAAAATGACTATACCACAATAGGTAAAAATAAAGCAATGATAGGTTTTAAATCAATTATGTGATAAATACATGGTGCTCGCTTTCCAAAAAGCAAAAATACACATGTATCCATATTAATTTATACACAACATAGACCGTCCCTTATTCCAACCCTCTAAGTAAGAGCAAATGTGAGGGACCGGCGGCCATTACTTTTCACCATTTGTACCAAAGTGACGTCATCATAATTTATGACGGTACACGATCACACACTTTGATGTGGCCAAACATTATAAATATAGCCGTAATTTGTCCACATCTGATGAAATATGGCCGACAGCGGGCTATAAAGACGACACGCCGGTAGATTTTATTATTTGTGCTTTGACACTGGTATAGAAAGTTAGTATATATAAGTGTATTAGTGAGCTATAAATTTCTCTGGCTAGTAAAGAACTCATAAAACCGTCGGCAACAGTTAAATATTTTATGAAAGCTGTTATTGGCAGTCGAAAGCCAGGAAAGATAACTGGGTTAAGACCCCATTACAAAAGCCTTTTATCCTGAGATAATTCCTAGGATATTAGTCGAATTTAATCATGTTGTAAATCATTTTCATTTCGATTAAAAAAAAAAAATTACCTAAGTAGATATGGCTGTATATCAACGGTCATATCTAGTTAAATAGTCTGAAACCAACACTGAACTGTTAAGAAAACGCTTGAGCGTAAAACATTCCGATATTGATGAAAGCCAGCCTGAATGAACAAGTCATAAAATAAAATATAGATATTAGTGTTATTGTATCTTGTGAGGCTGTTAATAGTAAGAGCCTCACAAGATACAATAACACAACACGAAGGATTTAATAGCTTGGGGAGAAGAAACAACGGAAAATAGAAGCATTTATAGTTAAGATGTGATGGCAACATGAACTAAGCTACCTATGCAGGGTGGCAGCGATACGCAACCTGTTACCGTGGATTCAGCACATGATTCTAAACCGACGAAAATTTTCAACGCAAGCAGCATTAAAATTTTTGTCGGTTATTAAAAAACCAATTAGCTGTTCCATACATTTTGACCGCACTATTGCACTGTTGCTGTATGAAACAGCTGTTTTTTTTTTTTAATATTTGATGAAAAATTTCTACGGTAGGGTTTAGAATCATGTGCTGAATGCATGGTAACAGGTTGCGCGTCTATGTCGCGGCCACACTGCATAATGAACAAAAACAAAGCAGACTTAATCCAGACCAAAAGTAAAGACAATAAAATAAAAGAAGCATTGATTCAAGCACCAGATATCTAGAAATCCTATTTACTAAAAGTTCTAGTGCTAACAAAACTCCTAAATTTTTCTACTCGTCTGAAAAGTTTTATATGAGGTACTCGGAATACTGCTTACATTGTCGACTTCTGTTCTTTGCCAAAGACTTCGAAAGCCGTACATTTCTATTTGATTAGATATATTTGCTGATGGTGAAAGAAAAATAAAAGTAACAGCTGGTTATACTCAGTTTTGTAACTTATATCCCGATGTCAATTTACTTGAGATTACGATCAAAGGATGAAACTGGATGTTTGCGTGTGACGTCATGAAACAAGATGTTTTGATCTTCGTTAATCATACAACTTAGGGAGACTGTATTTGCAATATTAAGGATTGAGTTTTGTGATATATACAAGGTGTTGTTTTGCATCCTCGTCAAATTCAAAGAGGTAACTATGCTACTGATTCTCGACACAAATCAATAATAAAATAAGCAAGTTTTTTTTTCTAATTTTCTTAAATGTGTGGGATACGCATTTTAAAACGTGGCCCGCGTGACTCCGCTCTGTAACTGCCCTTTTACACACACATACAACACTGCTTACCGCATACGCCCCGTTACGTATTCTGTTCTTTGAAAGTGCTGTATTCTGAAATACTGTCAAACTTAAATAACTAAAAAAAACAAGTATGTATTCATTATTTACCAGGGATCGTAATTTTATTTGATTATTTATGTCTTTCTAACAGCCTCCTGAAATTTGACCAGGATGCAAAACAACAGCTTGTATATGTAAGATATGTAGGTATGAAGAGTTTGTCTCAGTAGGAAGCAAAAGTACGCACGGGCAATTTTTTAACGCAACGGTTTTTTATGGCGCACTTGATTTTCAACAAGTTGATACTATTTTAAGTTTTTATTTTTGGGTGAAAATTTTGTGCCTGACTTAACCTGGGCCAAATAAACTCATATTTTTTTTCTTTCTTTCAGCTGTCGGTGTTGAGCCGAGCATTGAGAATCCAGCAGAGTACATCCTAGCTCGTCAAAGAACAGTGTTACGCACTGGATTTTCAAAGCACTGCCGAGAGTTGGAAATCCAGTGCTTGAAGAAGTCTATAATCTGTAAACAATCAATCAGTGCGTTCTTCTAGTTGTCTGGTATTTTTGCTGAACTGGGCCTTTTTGGCGCAGCCTTTTTGGTATACTGTCCTGCTAATTTCTTACATCGGACTTTACACTTCTTTATTTGATTTTTATCTCATGTTTGTATCTGGTGTACTGTGTGTCTTTTAATCTGTGCTATAAATATATTTTCTTTTTATTTCTGTGAATTACTAAGCTGAGTCCAAAAACCCTGGACAAGGAACCAAACTGATCTTCTAAGCCAAGATTACCAATTTAGTTTCGTGGTTGATCATTGAATTTTTTGTTGTACCCTGAACAAAATTGAACACATTACATAAGATCACGCCTGTTTAGTAAGGGTGAGGCAGAGGTGTATCTATACGGTGTACACCCACAATTCGCCAGTTAGGAACGTGTTACATAATTGGGTAGTCTATCAGAATGCTAAAACACGTTTTTTAAGTACCCTAACAGGGGAGTGATATGAAAATTCGAATGACGTTATTGCGACGCACGCTATTTCGAAAAACTTTACGAGTGGTACGCCAGTTCGAAAACACATTGGGTCGAAAACTGTTATATCGAATGACGTTATAGCGACGCACGCTATTTCGAAAAACTGTTTGAATGGTACGCTAGCACGAAAGTCTTGGTATCAAAATCCACTGTTGCGAATAGCTTATTCCAATCTGAATTTGTCTGGGGATCGAACTCGCGACCCCGATAAAGCCTTATCTTTGTATTGGGTTTGGGAAACAAGAGCCATGAGAAGTATTATTTTAAGTCAACTTTTTAATTTCCTTAAGTATAATAATAACAAAGAAATCAACAAATCAAAATTATAGGTGGTACTCATTACCAAAAGTAATGAGTACCACCATAATACTTCTCATGGCTCTTGTTTCCCAAACCCAATACAAAGATAAGGCTTTATCGGGGTCGCGAGTTCGATCCCCAGACAAATTCAGATTGGAATAAGCTATTCGCAACAGTGGATTTTGATACCAAGACTTTCGTGCTAGCGTACCATTCAAACAGTTTTTCGAAATAGCGTGCGTCGCTATAACGTCATTCGATATAACAGTTTTCGACCCAATGTGTTTTCGAACTGGCGTACCACTCGTAAAGTTTTTCGAAATAGCGTGTGTCGCAATAACGTCATTCGAATCTTCATATCACTCCCCCCTAACAGAACCTCATCTCCAAGAAAAATCAAGCTTAAAATAAAATTCAAAATTCAAAATATCTTTATTGTGGGCATATGTTAGTTACAGGTCTTAACAATAAATTAAAGTTCCAATATGTCCTACCTAATAGGCATACAATAGTTATTTAGTGTCATTAGATTTAAAATTATTTTACATGTCTAATTTAGTTATTATAAATGTCAAAATATCAATATACAGTCAAATTAATACATGGTCAACAATTCAATCAATAATTCCAGAAATCTTGGATCGTGTAGTATGTTTTATCAATTAAATAGTTACGTAATTTATTTTTAAATACTTGAAGTTCCTTAGTGCTCAGAATGTCAGTAGGTATTTTGTTGTATATTTTTAATAAACCATCATGAACCACCATGAAATATCATAATTTAAAGAACACTAAAACATATTTACAATTGTCCGAAGACGAAAATAAAGTGCGTGATCACAGACTATTTGAATACCTAACATAAAATATCAGGCAACGTCAGTACGACCAAATGAGGCTATAAATATTCATTGTTCAGTATTTTTGTGTTCATATCCAGTTTTATCTTCATGAAGACTCGCTCTTATATCAGAATATACAGGGGTTTGAATAAATTGGGTATGCTGGTTCGGGGGTAGAATGTAAGTAACTGTCAGTTGTGTATTATCTTGTTATATCCTGTCCAATACGTTTACCGTTTTTTGACAGCTGTCTTATAACGAACTATTCCAGATGACGTAAAAGTTAACTTTAAAATGCGTAATGAAATAAATATATAATTTGCCTCATCTAACTGAATTATCTTATTTATATGGCTTCTTATAGACAATGGCGCCGATTCCCTTGTTCACAAACTAAACTAAATTTAAGTTCAGTGCATCTTTTTCTTTCTATTTCATTAAGAAAATGACAAAAGATAAATTTTAGTTTAGTCCTGTCAAATTAAGACGCTCCATAGACAGTTTAGACGTGATTAAAAACATGGCTACTAAAAATACGTCAATTTACGTCTGTCGCTGACTAATTTGACAGGACTAAACTAATATTTTATTTTCTGTCCTTTTCTTAATGAAATAGAAAGAAAAAGATGCACTGAACTTAAATTTAGTTTAGTTTGTGAACAAGGGAATCAGTGCCATTATAATACCGCACGGTTATCAATCAATTATGTATTGTGTGTTGCTGCAATCACTAGTTCCATCAGTCAAGAAACGGTTTACCAAATAGACGGATATATTTACCTTTTTTAGGTAAAAAGGTAACTAACAAGATAATGTACAACTTGTGATGTAGTAATTTAATTCGAAGTGCATCGTCTTCAAAGATTTATATAAGATAGTGAAACTCCGCAGACGTGATAATATGACAATGATGAATAACAAACAATTTACGTTTTTTTTTTTTTTGTAGGCAACTGTCGCTGTTTTCTTTTTTTTTATTAAAAAACTTAAACCATTTTAAATAGCAGCCGCACGGTACCGATGGTTCAGGTTAAGTTACACTTGCTGCGGTCGGTCCGTGGATGGGTGACCATCTTTACATACCAAGACCCGTCCGTATCTCGGGAAGCACGCTAAGCCGTTGGTCCCGGTTGTCATTCGTAGATCTTTGACAGTCGTTACGGGTCGTCAGAAGTCCGAAAGTCTGATAACCAGTCTTGCCAAGGGATATCGTGTTACCCAATAAGTGAGTTGTGGAGGTCAGATAGGTAGTCGCTCCATGTAAAGTACTGGTATTCCAGGTAAAGTGCTGCATCCGGTTAGACTGGAAGCCGACCCCAACATAGTTGGGAAAAGGCTAGGCAGATGATGATTTAGATATAAAAACCCATCACTTCTGCGGAGTTTCGCTAGCTAATTTAATTTGATCCCGTATAACACTCAGTTACTTACTGCCTCAACAAAACTCATTAAAACTTATGATGCTAATAAAAATCACGTAAACTAGGACAACCTTCATATCAATCATCATAAAATAGTATTAAAATAAACTTTTAACACGAAAACAGGACCTCTAAAACAGCAGTCATAAAGCGATAAAGGTTTATTGGCCAAGCCTCTCTGCTGACCGATTGCAATCGTCGGTAATTAGTGAGGAAACAAAGGGGAGCCTGATAAATCGAGACTCATTAAAAACGTGAGGTCAGCCCGACTCCCTGCTAATTAACCTGAAACGATTCTTTCAGTGTGGGAATCGCTAGTGCTTGGGTGAGGCACACTGATTTTTATACTGAATTTTTCTAGTGTTTAGTTATTCAACGAACAGCCTTAGTTCACAAATGGGACTAACTCTGAGAAATAGATAGATAAAACATTTTATTCAGTGCACGCAACAGACATTAATATATATAAAAGAAGGTGCCAATATACAAAAAGAAAAATAACACTAAGGGCTGAATTTTCCATCGCCAGATAACTTTTATTCGAGGAATAAAATTGACGTTTGAAAGTTTTTGTATGAAATAAGTGTCAACATTTCAAAATTATTTCTCGAATAAAGTTATCAGATGATTGAAAAATCAGCCCTTTGTTATAAAGTGTACACTATGACATACTTTAAATCAAAAACGAAAAAACGAAAAAAGTTGCACCAAATGTGAGACCAGCAAATGTAAGGCAAATACATATACCTGACGCTGATATTTTAAATAATAAATCATTTGTGAATATTGTTTTCATAGACAAGAAAAAATAGTTACCTAAGAATCTTTTTCTAGTTTATTTTTATTTATTTATTCATGATCTAAATTATTATGTCATGGTTTACCAATAATTTATAGCTACCTAAAACACTTTTAACTAGAAAAAATTGCTTGGTCATTGTATAAGAGATATATGGACTGCATATATTCATGAATCGTCATGCTATTATTCTTCTCATAATAAATTAAATGTGTGAGCAATAATGTTATCTATCAATACCTAACACGCTAATATCATATAAAAACAATGGCAAACAGCAATAATTTCAAAACAATAACTAGCAATAATACCCCGGCACTAATGTTCGTTGGCCGAGTCGGCGCCGCGTCGGCGTAATTCATTATTTGAAAACTGCACTATTGCGGTTTAAATCCCACATGTTACTGCACAAATGAGTTACACTCACTACGACGGTAATATGGACTTGGTACTTTACCAGCCTGGATACAGTGGCCTCCAAAATCGTGGTTTGTTATTCCAGCGTATGGCACTCGTGGGTTGCAGCTGAAAATCAGCGTCCGGTGGTGCACCTTGTGTTGTCATCCGACATTATGGTGAGCTGAGGCCCTTTTGGAATTATAATATTTGTTTTATGTTTTTATAGTTTTAAGGTGTATTTATTTTGCTGTAATGCCAATAAACGCAATTTTTCTTTCTTTCAAAAATTAGTAGACTTGGCCCTAATTCACTATGACCACTTAACGATTCCTTACTTCGAAACCACTTCAAATCCAAAATTAAATAGCAGATGTACATCAGAGGGGCAATTCTCGTAATTTTAAGAACGTTCACAGTCTGATCTCAGTCTCAATCTATCAATCTATTAAAAATTTCTCTCTCGAATTTTTGGTTTTAGGACAGGCCGGTTACCTCACGATGTTTTCCTTCGCCATTTTGACAGCAGTGGTGATGAAATAGTTTACACAAAGTAAAGTGCATAGCTGGGTTCAAACCTACGACCTATAACTTGTAAAAAGACAGGGTTTGGAAGGAAAAGGGGAGGCTCAGCAGTGAGACACAATATGCTAACAACAAAAAAACAAAAAAAGCACCCGGCTGGGTTCGAAACTACGACGTACGCCCTGATACAAAAAAAGTAAGACAATCTCATACACATAAACTCAGATTTATAAGTAACTACATTCAAATACTACACTTACTGACATAACATCTATCTTATATTCTCGTTGGCTTCTTTCAGAGTCATCGATACTCTACAAATAAACAAGTAACAACACTAAGCTCAGTAATCCGGCACAAACTAATATCCCGCGCAATATTTTCCCATCACTAGCAACTGAGCTTCGACCATGTTGCTCATTATTTGAAAACTTTTCTCATTCACCATTTCTACTGGAGAATCAAGATATTTATTAAATACTTACTTTTGCCCGGGACTTCGTCCCCAAAGGACTGGATACTTTTATCCCGAAGAAAATAATGGGTGGCCGGGATATCGACGGCGCAACCTGTTACCAGGGATTCAGCAAAGGATTCTGATCCCTCAACGATAAAAAAAAAACTTTGATAAAGTTTATTGAAAAAAAAAAACTGCTGCATGCATTTTGACCGCGTAGGTATTACACTCTTGTATGAAACAGCAGATTTTTTTTCTAATCACTGATGGAAAATTTCTGTCCTAGGGAAGCTAGAATCATGGTTTCAGTTTGCGCGTCGATGTCCCTGCCGCCCTGTATTAAGCACAATGTGCCTATAATGTTCCCACTGCTGGGACACAGGCCTCCTCTACGTGAGAGGAAGCATGCTGCCGGAATAAAAAGTATATATACTACCCACATATAATTCAACCCATTTTGTAGTCTCCCAGTATGCCAGATTTCATTCAAATTCGTTCAACCATTACAATGTTAGAAACTGGGGAATTTGTTGAGCCACTTCTTCTTCCCAGCTATAGCACTAGGAAGTGATGTAGGGCGGGCATTTTGGGGGACTGTCTTATGTAATTTTGACGTTCGAAAACTACCGATCCTCAGCCTTTTTTCTTCTTCTTCTTTTCGTGTCGATGGTACTCTTCTCCGATATTCTATATTGTTTCAGCCCAGTAGATGGCCACGTTGATTGCGGCATCAGTGGCGTTCTTTAGGTCATCCAAGGTGCAGGTGAACGGGCACTTTGAGTTTGACAAATATAGAAACTTTCACATTAATAATTCGTAAGACTTTTGATCTCCCGTTTGGAAGACCGAGTCAACTGTTGCAAAAGTAGGTACTTCGGAAACTTTTACCGTAGAATGGCGGATATGAATATTAAAGATTCCCTGAGGAATGGACGGCGGAAGCTGCATAACTTGAGAAAGTTGACTTGTGGTTGGACAATGTGATGTATATAGTGCATTAAATCATTGTTTTTGCGTTTAAACTTATTATATACCGTGTATCTGTGTAGTCATATTAAATGGTCCTATTGCAGTCCACTATAAGACATAGCCCTCTCCCAGGCTGCATCACAACACCCTGTTCTTCGCCTTCCGCATCCAGTCTGTCCCAGCGAATAGTTTGGTATAGACCATCAAACTGATTTATTGATTATTTATTTATCCTCACACTGGAACGCCATACAGCAATTACATCAATGAAGCAAAAAATCACTTCATGTGCTGCTTTTCATCCATCCTGTGCGCGGTGGACATCGAACGAGTGGCGATGGATCACGCACGCTCGCGCAGTGTTCTAGTGCAGCATTTCTCCACACTCACTTTCTCATCACTCCTTCTATATTGCGGAAATGTTGAATGAAGACAAGAAATAATGAAAGTGTATGTGTGATTCCATGGAAAAGGTTGTTTAGTTGGATGGTCTGTACCAAACCCTTAAATATGACCACACATTTCACGCTTTGTTGTATGATAAGTAGGTCGGTGTTGTAGTACCTTGTAGATTTCTTTGTGAAAGAATTCGACTCGGAGAAATTACTATACCAAGACCTTTATCTGACGATAAGCAGATGTACTGTTTTTCGGTTAGAAACTGCCGGTATAATATCAGGTATGATGTACGGCCGGTCTATTCTAGAAAAATCTCACCGTGGACACTTAGGTGAAGTGAGCTGTCAGTCCACCTGATGCTGGGGATTGACACTATTGACAGTCCACTTCAAGATAACTTCACCTAAGTTTTCATGGTATGATTTTTACAGAATAGAGCGAATGATATAGGTATTAGCTTTCCTGACAACTTTTACAAGAGCAAAAAGATTAAATAAAATCAATAGATAATAAACTGTACTCGGATTCAAAGATATTTAAATTCCAAAGAGGATATTTTGCAGCGACTTCAAGAATATTGCTTTGGGACTTACAAAATGAAATACTGAATGCAACGTGGATGGTTCCAAATCCATTTTATGTTCTTTTGACGAAATGTAATCTTCAATGTAATATTTCTACAGAATACTGAATTTTTATTGTATTTGGTAATATTAGTTACAAAGTGGATAGTAATATGGTATTATTTTAGTTACAAAGTAGATACTTGCTACTTTTTTTATTAGCCTATGTTGTCCTGCTGGGCAAAGGTCTCCCCCATAGGGTATTATTAGTTACAAATATAGTCATTTGTATTATTAGTTACTAAGTTGTTATAGTCCATTTACAATAGCATTAGAAAGAAGTTAAAAAAGGTTATTTTTAATGCACACTTTGTAACAAAAATACAATAAACATTGTTACATTATGATAGACGCCGAATTTATTATGATCTATTTTTACAGCAGCTGTCACACTTAATTGTAACCATTTTAACTATTTATCTTATGAAATTATGTGGCTTTAATTTATTTATACTATATAACTCCAATTTAAAATTACAGTGTCAATGCTAAAAACCTAAAAGAAACAGGGATGAACAATACTTGGAACGTTATTCGTTTCACTATAATTCTACCGAATTTTATTTTAATTAAGGTGGATGCGCTGCAGTAGCCCGCGAAATCAGACGAATTCGGAGCAATTCTAATTTAAAGGGATGTATTGATGATTTTTAAGGTTAAAATTGTATTATTGCCTACATATTTCTTATTGTTGCGCATCATATTATTTTTATTAAGATACAACCTTACACTGACCTACAAATTGCAAAAAACGCAAGAAAATTAGAATTTAAGCATCTCCCTTAAAATTGTTTTATCATAACTTTGAAATAAAATGTTTTGCATTCCTGCTTCTACGAGCCTCTTTTTTCTAATGCTATTATAAATGGACTATAGTAATATGGTATTATTTGTTACAAATATAGTAATTCGTATTATTAGTTACAAAGAAGATACTTCCTACTTTTTTTTATTAGCCTATGTTGTCCTATTGGGCAAAGGTCTCCCCCATAGTTTTTCTCTTTGTTTTGTCATCTCCGGCCAATCGGTCAGGTTCGAGTCCAAATCGTCACACCAGCGTTTCATAGACCTGTCTCGGTGACGGAATCCGTCTTCAGGCACCCACTGTGTGACGATCCTGGCCCATCTGTGTGAAACGCCCAGTCTCATCTCAGCCTGTCAAAAAATATGTCGTCTAAAATTCCCTCCGCATCGCTGTCGACTATTAAAGTAGGTACCCAAGAGACGGCATTGCCACGTTGTTATGGAACTACCCCGCATTTTGAATCTTAAATGGCCTTCAAGACACTTTCAGAATTAGAGGGTTGAAGTTATCAAGTTAGATGTGTAACTGTGTTACAAGTACAACTATTATAATATCTTGAGCCCCAACTTAAGGTACGATCTACCCTTCAACAGTTTGATGTAGGTACCTATGTCGCAAACTTGTACCCTATATCAAGGTCGTCGTAACAACGCGTTTAATTCACCAAAAGCAGTGATTGATTATAGTGATAAGTAATATATCAGTAAAGATTTTTTTAACTTAAGTTTTGTATGGCAAAGCATCTGTGATGCTTGCTGATTACAGTCCAGAGGTGGGTGTGACCACTCTTAGGCCGCGTCTTAACCAAAGCGATCGTCGCACGAGTCCGCGAACTTCACGCGAGTACGCGATCGTCACGTAAGTACGCGATCGTCACGCGAGTACGCGAATGTCACGCGATTACGCGATCGTCACGCGAGTAGGCTGTCGTCATGCAAAAACGCGATCGTCACACGAGTACGCGATCGTCACGCTTATATGAGTATGACAGTCGCACGATCAATCCAGTCGCGTGTACGTCAAAATTCATACAAACGATCGCGTATTTGCACGACCATCACTTTTGGTTGGGACACTGGGTTAACATCGGTGAATCATCCGCTTGTTAGCCATCCAATAACAAAAAAAAAGTTTGTTTTAGGCAATGGACCTATTGTTACATTTCTTTATATAATACAGCGTGGCACTTTAATGGCAACATTAATTTAACACACGTATATGGTTTCGTGTTTTCATTTTATTAACATATTTTTATTTCATTAAACGTTATTATTACATTACAATTTTCTAAAATAGCATCATGGAGCAACCTGTACTTAAAGAACTGTAGCGCAGGGTCATTTGCGGGAGTCACGGATCATTACATCGCATCAATGAAATTAAAACGAATAACGTGCAAAGAGTAGCTGAATTGAAGGAAAGAGAGAGAGCCCTATGCCAGCGAGCGTCGCAGGCGGAAGTTTTAAGTTTACGAATTATTATTTATGTTGTTATAATTTTATGATTACTGGCCAGTAGACCTACCTGTGTGTTAAATTAATGTTGCCATTGTAGCGCCATGTTGTCACGTTGTATATGCAGAAACCAAAGAACTTTTTCTGATGTCAATCACATACAAAGTTACTTTGTAGAAATATTCCGTTGTGAATTAAAAATAACCTTAATACATTAAGTATATTTCTGACAAAACTCCTACTGACTGTAAATCGAGTTTATTATTTAGGTATCAGTTCTGGTAAATGTACATAGATATATACATACAAAATAATTACAATCTGTACAACTACGTAGATTTATACAAAGTCGCTTTTCATGTCTACCTGTGTGACCGCTTCAATCTTTTAAACTTCTTATTGGATTTCGATGCGGTTTTCACCATAATTCAAAGCATTTATTCCAGAAGGCTTATGTAATAAAACCTTAACTTAGGTTTAGCACAGAAATTAAATTATAATTTTTATGATTACCTACTGGCCACTCGCCCTACCCCCGTTTCAAATTAATGTCGCTATTGTTTTATAAATAAGACACGTTTTATAAATAAGTTTGAGGAAAATTCCGAATTGGCACGAGCAGTAATAACGATAATGTTGGCTCATTCCGTGCTTATTATTACGATCTTTTGACTAACGAGATGAACGAGGCTTTGGGAAATCAATAGCGAGTGGTTGCCAACGTTTTAGACATAGCGGGGGATCGTAATTTCGAGGTTAATTACACACCAGTTCAATCTTGTGATTATTTTTACTGAATTCCGGAATTTCTTGCATGTACGACACATCAAGCTATACATTTGCAGTTTTAGTTAAAAAGAAAAGAAAGAAAGAAAGAAAAAGTATTTATTGCGACTCGTACAGGATCATAAACTAAACTAAACACAGTTAAATAAAAATAAAACAGATGACCAGTTGACCTCACATTGTATAGGTTTTTCGTACAATCAGAAGTCAGCTTATACTGGTTGTGCATAGCTTGATGTCTAGCCGTAGGTACAGTAATACTACGGCTACATTGTTGCTATAAAGCGAACTACTGAGACGTCGAGCGGTGTGCGAAAAAGAGCGCGCGAAGTGTAGTTCACCTTACCGCAACAATGTGGCCGCAGCTTTTAAAGAAACGACGCTCTACAAAGAAATACATTTTCTTAATTGCTACGGCTACGCTCTACGTAGCTATAAAAAGAAAGCGCACGGAATGTAGTTCGCTTTATCGCGACAATGTAGCCATAGCATCAAGCTCGATATGACGGCTAAACGTAGGTAGTGTATCTTAAATGCACTTAATAAAAAAATAATAATAATCGCCATACCACCAGATAGACGTTTTGTCTTCCAAAAATATACATCTCATTACCAAAACTTAGCATAAAAGAAATAAAATGCAAATATAAACAGTATACGATCACCATTAACATCTGCAATGATAAAGGCGCCGCTCCACCGCAGTTCACTGCTAAGCTACGCCCGCGTAGCTTTCCTTTGTATGAAAACGTAGGACCACTACGACCCACGGCCACGCTACGCACGCCTGCGTGGCTGACAAACAAATGAACCGCGTAGCTAAGTGTGCGTACACTCGAGCGACACGCGTCAACTACAGAGGCGACAGCGGGCGTTGACAACGTGCCGTGTTGGTCGTGTATTTGAATACGGTGCTCAAATACACAAGCGGCATGTTGCCGACGACACGGTTTGATGACAGCCGTCGAAACTCGTCAACGGATGCAGTTGCCTCTGCTGTTGACTCGTGTCGCTTGTATGCACTAACGTAGCAAACCTCTCCGTACACATTCTGCGTAGCAGTGGATGGTCGGCTGGGACTTAATAGCATTGCATAATTTGTAGTGAAACAATGTCTGTATAACTAAATTACTTGGTCATAGCAATTTAAATCAACTATCCTAACTAAAGTTCAAACTGCGTGATGAGTTTTGCTTGCCAAAACTTATGAAACATCTGGCTAATTGGAAAATAAGTTTTCCAATTAGGTACCATGTTTTTTCTGTGATCTGAAAAATAACTATGTAGCTTTTATAGAGTTCGGGATTTTGTTTGAAAACAATAACTTTTTCCATAGTGATTTTTAAAATGTTAATCTTTAATGTAAAACGTATTAGCCTTAATCTATAAATCATCATCTGCCTAGCCTTTTCCCAACTATGTTGGGGTCGGCTTCCAATCTAACCGGATGCAGCTGAGTACACTGGTACTCAGCTGCATACGATTAGATTGGAAGCCGACCAGGCAGGCAGGTAGGCAGTCGCTCCATGTAAAATACTGATTTTACATGGAACGACTGCCTATCTGATTTCCACAACCCAGTTACTGGGTAATACGAAACCCCTTGGTAAGACTGGTTGTCAGACTTTCGGGCTTCTGACGACCCGTAACAACTGTCAAAGATGACAGCTGGGACCAACGGCTTAACATGCTTTCCGAGACACGGAGGGTCTCGGAAAGCATGTTAAGCCTTGTCTTGGTATGTAAAGATGGTCATCCATCCACGGACTTACCGCGGCAAGCGTAGCTTAACCTGATTGATCGACCCGTGCGGCTGTTATTACATAGCCGCAAACCCCCTGTATATCTATAAATACCTATTATAAATTAAAGTCACTTTTAATGCCTGACTGTATGACCGCGTTGACCTTCTAAGCCACTCTACGGATTTTGATGCAAATTACACCATAATTTAGAAAATTTATTTCAGCAGGTTAATTCGTATAAAATACGACGGTAATATTAAACTTACATATTATAATAACGACTTCTCCATGTTTTGCCAAGTCCAAAAAAATAAAATCCATTTCGAAGCAGGGCGGATCGCTGCTGGTAGATATTAAACAAACAACTTAAGAAAAGCCAGGATTCCTTTCGCAGATAAATCCTTAAAACGCTGACACACCTCGAAGCAAAAAATATGCAAATAGCTAAAAACTTTTTCAACGCATTTCAGCACAGTCTCGGTTCGAACATTTTCTTAAAACTCTTTCGGCTCACCATCGGAGGCGTGAGAAGTTTCTCTTTAAGACCCCGTGCATGGCCTCGAGTGTTGCGACTTGCGACGCGACTTGCGACGAGCGACATACGCGCGGGTCACTTGTTTTCATACGTCGTCGGTCAAGAAGTCGCGTCTCGGTGGGCATGTTCAAAAGGACGGACGGGCGTTAGTTAATATGAAAATTAATAGTTTATTCACACGGACCATTTGGCTGTCAAAATAAACCATGTGGGTGATACCGACCACATTTTGTCACTACGATGCGGTGTGGTTGAGGTACGAGTGATCGGACCTTAAACCACTTCTTTCATTTGATTTTCCGCAGTCGTTGTCGCAAGACGCGCGTCGCTTGAGCGTGTAGCTCGTGGCCGCGGGGTAACGAATATGTATGACTTGCGAATTTACAGGCAGTTAAATAGGACAAACAAAGCAAGAAATATGTTTAAAACTTGCTTTGCAAACGTTTTCAGTCAGCTCTTGCTTGTTTTGACTTATTTGCTTTACATAAGTTTGTGGATAAAGTTGTATCCTCGGAGATTTTACGTGTTCGGCTCTTGAACTGGCTTTACATTGTTGGTTCCTCAAGTTGTATTCCTTCTTGTTTTTTAAAAGAGTCACCGAAGAGTTTCTTGCCGGCTCTTCTCCACAGGAAACGACCAATTGGAACCGTGCAAATAGCTTCTGACGTTTCATAAGTGCCCATGTAGGTTTATGTGAATTGTGCCCATATGATGTTGATTTTGTTTTGTTTTTTTTTTTGCATACTAGTAATTACTCCTGTATCGTGGGTGCGTTTACAAGCATTTAAACTCACATACACAAACAGTCAGACCCGGAACAACTACCTGTAGGCAATACAAATATTTGTTCCATGCGGGAATCGAACCCGCGACACGCAGCGCAGCAGTCGATCGCTCAGCCACTGGCCAACCGTGTCTTCAGTGTTATTATTTGTAGTAGTGACATTTACCTACCAATGGATCTTACCAGTGGACTTTATACCCTGTTCCTCATGCCTCTTTGTAAAGCCTCTTCTCATACAGAGAAGGCACAAGCAGTGGTCACTACGCTTGCTCAATAACTATAAGTCTAGGTTTCTATACTGTTTTCCTTCACCGTTGTCAGTAAAGTCTAAAATAATCTCAGAAAGGACATATGAATTAAAATAGTCACATTAGTACTTGCCCGGATCAGAACTCACACCCTCGTGCATGAGAAGCGAGGCCTTAACCACTAAGCCATCACGACACACAAAAGCATCAAAGTTTTTACCTCTAACAAGAACTATGTATAACAGGATAGAGAACAGAACTGGAAACTTTCGAGACATCTTATTGATGCACTGAAGTGTGCTTTTGTCCGCCACGAAGAGAAAAGAAACCCAGATAAGTACTTCAAGCGGTAAAACTAAAAAGGTGCTTATTATGAACATTCTTGTAGCATTTTATCTATTTATATAAGTAAGTAATTTTTTGAAGTGAAACTTCATAGGCAGCGATTCGTTAATTGGACGAGAGAATTTTGAGTGAAGCTTCAAGGACGCGTTACGTTTATGCACATTTCGTTACATGAAAAAGAAGAAAGATATAACTCTCTCCGTCTCTCATACTAAATCTCTCTAATTCTATAAGAAGATTAACTTCTAGCACGAGTACGCTAAACGCTTGAACATAAAGTTTGATTTTTACACTGCTTCAAGGGAGCCCGGAGTATTTGATATTAATTTAAATTTGATTACTCCACGCGTTCCTGAGACAGAGGTTTTGACAGACGGACAACGAAGTGACTTTATAAGGGTTCCGTTTTTCCTTTTGAGGTACGAAACCCTAAAAAAGGCATTGCAACGCATTCCAGGCATTAGCTGGTATATAATAAACATAATTATGTAGTATCTAAGGAAGTTCATGACATTTTACTGCCTACTGAAAATAACCACTGAGTTTCTGTAGAAAAGACGATTATTTTTTAACTATACCTAATCTTATGGTAAAGAGATTAACCCGATAACAGGATTGGTAGCTTGCCTGGCATAGCGTGCACCGGACGTACTAAAGTATCGGTGGGTACATGTGGAGGCTTTTTGTATACACGTAGGCCACTAGGTCCATAACTCACTCAAAAACATAAAAAGGAAAAACCATTTCTCCATAATATGTCAAGGTGCTTTTGCATTTTTCATAAGAAATAAAATGTTTATCTGTGAAAGTGTAACGTAGCGCTCCATGGAAAATACTGGTATTCAGCTGCATGTGGTTAGACTGGAAGCCTACCCCAACATAGTTGGAAAAGGCTAGGAAGATTGATTCAAGTGTATCTTACCGTGTACCATCACTCATCGAGACAATGCTGAAATGTCTCATGTGTCTCAGTATACCTGTAATTACAGCGGCACCTCCCAATCTGGAATACAGCAACGCTGTTTGGTAGGAGATATAGGATTCAAAGTCAAAATCAAATTATTTATTTCAAATAGGTACAGACGCCAGCAGGTCAAGCTACCCGAAACTGTAAAATTTTCCCAATCAACCTTGAACCTTAATGCTTTAGATAAAGTTGAAAATCTATTATAGAAATTTGATAGATTATAGTAGCTTGATGTGCTGGAGTATGTACAGTCAGCAAAGGAGATAAGTAACCAGGGTCGTCGGATATAGTTGAAGTTTTGTAAGAAACCGATGGATGATTTCGAATGAAATTTAACTTGATAAATAAACTGTTTGTTTTCTTTTAATTAAATTAAATTTTATTCGAAAACATCCATCGGTTTCTTACTAAACTTCAACTATATCCGGCGACCCTGGTTACTTATCTCCTTTGCTGACTGTACATAAAAGGCACTTTTGAACGTTAAAATTTACACAAAAAATATAATTGATTCTAGTCACCCCTTCCAAAAGGTAGTTTGAGGAAAAATGGGCAAGAAACTCCACCGTTACTCTTTTAAGAATTTTTTACAATATTTTGGATGGTGGAAGTACTTTCCCGGACGAGTTCTTCCCAAGATACAACCTTCGGTATACCGACCAATTCATTTATTTAAAATGTACAAGCACAGAAATGTATAGAGGCGGATATAATGCCAGGCATTTTCTATCAGTCAACCTTTGGGTGATGCAGAAACAAACGGTAGGTTCAATTACGATAAAATTCTCAATTTTAAAAAATACTTATTCAACATAAATAATTATAATAATAAATATAATTATTATAATTATAATCATAATAATCGTAAATCTTTATTCATCTCAAATTTTTATCAATGTTTGAGTATTCCGCAAAACAATCGCCATTTTGTTTTTAACCCTAAAAACGTCCCTTCTCAAAATAAATGCTCCTAATTATGTTACTTTAAGAAAGTACCCCAAAACAATCAATTCCCGTGGTTCCCTTCCGCCTAATAACGGAACTTTTGCTTTGAATTTAATTAAAGTTAGGTGGAGACGCTTTTTTGCTCAGCGATTGAATGGCTCGAGCTGACTCGAGAGTTGAGACGGGAACTCGACTTGTTCGGAAAAAGGAAGTTTTATTTTTACAGATTGAGATTGAGATCTCCGAGAAAGTTTTTATGGTTGATCACTTCATCAGAAATAATACCTACATATTTATAAAAGCACTATAATAGATATATAGAATACTCTTTATTATGACATGTATAAGTATCCTCCTCTATTGTATGCCTCTCTATGAGAGGGAATGATCCATAAGCCACCACGCGGGCCCAGTGCGGGTTGGTAGATGTCACATGTCTTCGAATTTTTGGTTCTAGGACACGCTGGTCACCTCACGATGTTTTTTTCACCGTTTTGAAAACAGTAGTGATGGAATTATTTACACAAAGTAAATTGCCTGCATGGGTTCGAACTTATGGCCTATAACTCGTTACTTTGGGTGGGGCCAGTAGGCCACCACTGCTCTATTACGCCATCACTACTTTATTACGTACACCATAAACATTACAGACATATTAAATGTATACATTTTACAGGGGTAACAAACACAATTGGCGGTCTTATCGTTAAAAGCGATCTTTTAAAGGCAGCCTTTGGGGAAGGGCCTTAAGGGAGAAGAGAAAGGGGAGATAATAGGTACTCCAGGTAGTCTGTGGTGTACCATTTAAATATACAGGGTGACAGGGAAAATCAACGTATTCCTTGAAAGGCAAAAAAAAAATAATTATGAGAAAAAACTATTCCACTAAAAACATTTACACGCGCGCGCGTTTTTTTTTAATTTTTACAATTACTTTTCTGAAAGTTGAAAAAAGAGTGATCATTAAAAAAATAATGCTTGCAAAACTTACATAATCTCAGAGATAAAAGGTCTTTAATGGTACAATTTATATTTTTTAACCAGCCAGTTTTTACCCCTAGTTCACTGGACTTATTTTGTTGCTAATGACCTTTAGTATAACTCCTTTCAAGGAATACGTCGAGTTTTCCTGTCACCCTGTATACAATACATAATCAATTAACAATAATCATGGAAAAAGTGAAAAGAAGAGATCCCACTTTAAAAAAAAAAAAGTTGCCCCACACTAGGAATTACTCCTGTATCGTGGGTGCGTTTACAAACATTTAAACTCACATACGCAAACAGTCAGACCCGGAACAACTACCTGTAGGTAATACAAATATTTGTTCGAACTCACGACACGCAGCGCAGCAGTCGATCGCTCAGCCACTGCGCCAACCGTGTCGTCAAACTTAGAATAGTGTGATCTAAAAATCTATAAATGTTGGTCCTGCGCCATTGGTCTCGTGGTTGCAAGCGCGACTGCTGATCCTGGTTTCGATTCCCAGGTTGGGCAATACCCCCGTGCCTCGGAAAGCACGTTAAGCCCTTGGTCCTGCATCTGATCTATCTCCGGTTGTGTCGGATTGCCGTCCCATCGGACTATGAGAGTGAGGGAAGAGACAGTGCACTTGTGTCTGCGCGCACACTTTTGCACTATAATATATCCCGTGCTAAAGGTTAGTTTCCGTCGAGATTGGTCGTGATGGCATGGTGTATAGTCTGGAGGGATAGATATCTCTTCATCCCTGGGGCTAAAAGTATTGTGTCTACCATCGTCCTAAGAGATGGAATGGCGATAGTCGTAGAAGTTTCACTTACAACAGTGCTAATAAATATGTCACTACTAACAGTTCCACAAATCAATTCTAAACGTCGAGATGCTACAAAAATGCTTTAACAAAATGGCCAAAAACACTGTTGTACTTTCGCAAATTGATAAATGTTGCCTACCTTTTGGCTAAGTAATTAAGTGAAGGATTTATTGTTTACGAATCAACTGCAGACTATTGTTACAGCCGAACTATTCTGTAGAAATATCACCGTGAAAATGTAGGTGAAGTGAGCTTAGAATGAGCTGTCAATAGTGTCAATCTAGCATCACGTGGAATGACAGCTCCATTACGCACTCACTTATTACTTTAACACACCCAAATTTTAGAGAAATTGTATACTTTTACAATGTTTGTAAACGTGTGAGCACCCTGTATCTATCACAGAATTAATAATATCAGTAATTGCTTCATTTTTCATTCGTTTTACCTGTTTTAGTATAGCGATTTTTTTCTAGGTGCATCGTCTTATACAGGGTTTATTTTCAAAGACCAGCCAAATTGAAGGGTGTGGTACAGACCATCATACTGATCAACTTTCTCCATAGGATCAATATTGTAATCGCAAAAAATTTATCAACCGTCCCATAGACAACTTCAATACCTACTCGATCTAAACGTATGGGCCGGCTGAATTTTTATTCGCGACTTTAAAAGAGTAACTGTGGAGGAGTTTCTTTGCCATTCTTCTCCATACGAAACTATCATTTGGAAGGGGCGACTAGCATCATTTTTTTTTTGTATATGACGTTCAAAAGTGCCTTTAATGTGCCTGTTTGAATTAAATTATTTGACTTTATTCACCCTCGCTTCACTTAAGTTTACACGGTGAGATTTTTACAGAATAGAAACGTACTGTTATATCTTATAACACACGCGAAGGCGGATGACTAAACTAGTCTTACACGTGGAACCGTCTATGTCGTGTCAGCATTCCCGCCACATCGCTACTTTTCTGGAGCCATATAGTCATAGTCAGTGTGGATTTGAACGTCGTCGCAGATAAATACTTTCCTTTTTTTTGTAATTTTATAATTCAATTAAATTCCAGTGTTTAATTAATTGTTTTTTTTTTTTAACCGTTTCCAGACCCACTCCATAACAGTACCATACCCTGGTGGTACGTCGTAGTTCCACGAAATATTCCAATGCATGTACATTGTTCGGCTCACGAAATACGCATAGACAACATTCACTTGCAAGCCAATGTAGACCGTATGGTAGGACTGCATTCATGTTCATTATGCAATGCAGAGTCACGAGCACTAATATTTATGTATACACTTAGCAAACATAACATCACGGCTGTATTCCCTGAAGGATCTGGCAGAGTTGTACCTATACTTAGTACACCCACATTTTGCCTATTATTTTGAGTCCCATGTGATACGGCGAGCCTATTTTCATCACAATCAGCCTATAACGTTCCCACTGCTGGGACACAGAACTCCTCTCTGTGAGAAGGAGTGGGCCGTAATCCACCACGCGGGCCCGGTGCGGGTTGGTAGATGTCACATGTCTTCGAATTTTTGGTTCTAGAACATGTCGGTTTCCTCACGATGTTTTCCTTCACCGTTTTGAGAGCAGTGGTGATGAAATAATTTACACAAAGTAAAGCGCCTGTACGGGTTCGAACCTACGAACTACGATTCGTAAGTCGCGGCAGTTCCCATTGGGCCACAACTGCTCTATTTTCATCAGCCTGGCATAAAACCATTCTGGGCTGCTTCTAAGAAATTCCAGATGGATAGAAAACCCCAATAAAAGCGAATTTCTTCATAATTATTGAACGAAATTTTATATTGTTACGAATATCCTTAATAGTATTTTCGAATCCATAGGATATTAATGAAATAGGTATCTCGTAGTTATTTCACGAAAAATTAGTTTTTGAATTTTGGTAGATGTGAGATATATCAGTGGTCGTGACTGTACCTGTAGCAGTCAACCTGCCTTTTACCAATTATGTCGGGGTTGGCTTCCAGTCTAACCGGATGCAGCTGAGTACCGGAATTTTACATAGAGCGAATACCTATTTACCTACCTATCTGATCTTCACAACCCAGTTACTGTACAGTATTGTTATCTGACGAAGTGACGCGCGCTTTACTACCTTACTACCGTCATGCGCAAGAGATGCGCATCATTATTATATCTGTTTCGCGCCAGCCCCAACACTATCCTGAGGACGTTGGCAGACCGCTGGGACTCTCCGATTCTAGGACGCTGGATACGACTCCATGCAGTGAAGTAGATTGGGATGGGAAAGTCTCTATCGGGTCTACTTAGTTTAAAATTTATTTAATTACCCGTTAGTTTAGTTTATTTACTAACACTAGATATAAGGCATGTTATACTGGTACTAACAAATTATGGAACTTGATTCTGAAATAAATGTTTTATTATTATATTATTATTTACTTGTGGTAACCAAGTGTACACAAACACGCTGTGAATGTGTGTGTAAGCACAAGAGGTCTCGATATCGCGCGTCGATTCGTGAGATAAAATTCTATACACGGTAGTATTGATACTTATACAATTAACCAGCATAGTTGTACTACAATGAACATTACCTAGGTACATAACATAGCGAGCGTGCTCGTCGAAGTTCGGCAAAGCTGGTCGGATTGTGTGCAGTCTAGTTGCGGCCGCATTAACTCCGTTGGACCGATTGTTCTCGCACTAAAATCAGAATATTATGACGTAGCAAATATTAGATAACTATGTAGTTACAATTTTGTTAGTAAAGGAATCAAAATCTCTTCCAACTTTTGAAAGGATATTAAAAGCACAATACTTTGAAAATGTTTGACATTGAGAGTTTTTTTTATACGTTATTTTAAGTTTTATCATCTGGCGAAACCGTAATAACTTAATTATTATGTTTTTCCTTATAGGAAGTGAATTTTTGTATTCTTTTTGAATGACATAAAGTAACTTAAACCGTAATTTGTGGTCTAACTTACAACTTTAATGCCGATTTTCACTAACGTCAAGCAAACCAACGCGTATTTTCTAAATGACAAACGTGAGCAATGGGGTAATTACGTAACACACTGTAGCAATGGCTTTCATTTTGACAGTTCAACACATTCATTGCGTTTTTACGTTTTGAGCAGACAATTTTTTCCAACAATTTTTTATTTTATTTTTTATTGCTGAATTAACCTGCTGTTGACCTCGATCACGCCTGATGCCACGATGAGGTCTATGATAGAACGAGCGTGCCCAAAAGATGCCTGTTCACTCTTGCTTTGAAGGCAGACGGGTTAAATCTGGAAGGGAACACAGATGCCGGCAGAGAGTTCCACACGTTTGCTGTGCGCATAATAAATGCGGAGGAGAAGCGCTTTGGCCTAACCTTGGCCATCATTCGGTCACAGCTATACGAATAACGTCACTGAAACGTTATTTAGGAAAGTAAGTTAGGATGTTTTCTTAGAGAGCGTTTTTTGACACCACAAAAGTCAAACCGGTGCCATCATTTTCTTGTCGGCCGTCACTTCGGCCATTGTTATGTGGCGGCCACCGCTCTTTAAGGAAACTCAAAACTAAAAGCATTTGTTTCAATTAAACCATTTATAGGCGCTTTCGAATTTTCAAAGAGTCGGTCAATTTGTAAGAAAGTTGAAGCAGAAGAAAGTTGCCAAGAAGAAAGTTGCCCACTCGAAAACGTAGGATACAGAGATCTACTCCAAGGCCACTCTTTTATGTCAAGATATTACAAAATCCTGGGTACATTATTCTTGTTGCTTCTATGTATATATGAGAACAATGTAACAAAATAAAATGAAGGAACAATTTAAAAATATAAGATTAATATAAGCCTCAACCGTCGGCAACCGTTTTCGGACATGACGCGCGGATCAGCACCATCCAGGTCAACTGAACTGTAGCTTTAAAGCATGTCATTTCTGTAATTGGTTTTAAACCGTTTTAATTAAAGAAATGAACAAATGTCCCTCGTTTGACCTATGTACGTTTACAAATACAATGTGTCTATGTTGCATCCAGAAGTTTACTTAACCTGAGTGAGTACACAGCACAGCCATTGTTCTCACAAATGCTTAAAGGAGTTATCTGTCGGCAAGACGTTTTGAGAGTGCAACTTATGTCCGACACTGTGCACACAACTCTCAAGTGTAGACATCGTGCTAATGGTCCTGCGATAGTGAAATCGCAGGAAACTGTATTTAAAGTGTAATAAAATACTTTTTGAAGAGTCATCCTTGTAGATCTAGAGGAAGATTGATGGAACTTCTTCGTTGGTCTGTTTGTGAACCGAAGTTCGGGGTGTTTTATTCCATTTTAAAGCAGGCGAGTTCTTTCTATGTTTCTAAAGATTTTTCTTGTAAGATACTAAATGACTGTTCCTCTGAACCGCACGCTACGAAATTTTGTTTCAGTGCGGTTAGTGGAAGTGCTCAAGTGCGGTACGCGGAAAATCAAATCAGTGCTATAAGTGGAATACCTCTCAAAATCTGCTCCATACTTTATAAGTGAAGAAAGCCAAAAAAAAAATCTCTTTGCTAGACTTTCAGACGTCTGGAAGTTTTTAGCAAGATTTTTAACACGCTTTAAGCTTCACTTGTAACTAACTAACAAAGTAACAAAATCTTAGAAGTCAATTTTAAGCTGCTTCTAATTGTCGTATCGAAATGAAATTTTGTATTAATATATTATGTAGTTCGGAAGACAAAACTATAATTTGGTATCTTGGAGCTGATGTGATAATGAAGTCAGGAAGTGGATAGTGGAAATTTCATAATTTGATAATTTTTAGTGCGTTTTGAAAGTGTTTTTTTGTTTTTTTTAAACTACATTTTTTTAAGCTAACAGCAGTGTTTCACTCTTAAACCATGATGCCATCATGCTTGCATCTTGCATGCGTGTCATGTAAAATACTGGTATTCAGCTGCATCTGGTTAGACTGGAAACCGACCCCAACATAGTTGGGGAAAGGCTGGACAGATGATGATGTTGATGATGTCTGTCTTGTGACCACGTTATGCTTTTAACCTACGCAACGGATGTTGATGCGGTTTTCACCATAAATTTGCGTTTTAATGTCGGAAGGGTTATGTGGTTTTATTAAATATATTAAACTAATATTAATCTAACATATGACAAAAAGAAATCTTGATGTTTGGCAAGTCGTGCAAACCGTGCGAATCAGGGGCAGGTTGCTAGTAATGCATAAGAGAGACCCATATAATTATGCCACATCATTACCCCTCTGATCTTTCAAAAGACCAATCCTTCGTAACGTAGTTTTAAATTATTATTCCGCTTACGCAACAAAGTTAAAAGAGGGAAAATAAATAGATAAGTCTACGCGTTCGGATGTAAGTACAAGTCAACTTAATGTGGTAGCGTTAAAACTCTTCTAATTGTGAGGAACGCCCTTACCATAGAGTAAAAAAACCGTATAGAAGTGAAACTCATGAATTTCCCTTTTTAAAGGTGCCATGGTATATTGACATAACAGGAACCGAAGTAGAGGGAAAATGGCAATGAACAACGTTAATTATAGAACAAGCAACGGTTTATCTATCGTCGTCGATCGATCGCTTTCCGGCTGATCGATGAACTAAACAAGCAACAAGTTTAATCGATTGCCGATTGACATGTTTTACAAGCCAAAATCATCGATAATCCTGAGCCGTGCGCTAAAGTAACCGCGTGGTTAACTAAAGCACCGATGTGGCGTTAAACACTAGTAGAACAATTTCCACGTAGTTTTCATAGTAATTCAGTAGAACAATTACTAAAAACGGTTAAAATAATGGACGGGGTATAGTAATACCCCGTCCATTATTTTAACCGTTTTTCGACAGCTGTCTTAGAACGTACAGATGACGTAAAAGTTAACTTTAAAATGCGTAATCAAATAAATATATACAGGGTTATTTTTCAAAGGCCAGCCAAATTTAAGGATGTGGTACAGACCATCAAACTGAACAACTTTCTCCATGGGACCAACATCGTAATCGCGAATAAAAATTCAGCCGTCCCATATATTTAGGTCGAGTAGGTATTGAAGTTTTCTATGGGACAGAAAAATTTTCGCGATTACGCTATTTGTCCCATGGAGAAAGTTGTTCAGTTTAATGGTCTGTACCACATCCTTAAATTTGGCTGGTCTTTGAAAAATAACCCTGTATACTGCCTTATCTTATTGAATTATCTTATTTATAGCTTCTTACATACATTATAATACCGTAAGTGTATCAATCAATGTAATGTATGTTGCTGCAATCACTAGATCCATCTGTCAAAAAACGGTTTACCTAAAGGACAGGGTATAGTGTCTAATTAAGTAAGTAAGTGTGTGTGTATGTGTACTAGCAGCGTCGCGCCGGTCTGCCTGCGGGAGGCTTGAAATACGTGAGTTGAACGTTCCTCACGCCCCGCAACTATTGTTATTCAGAATGTGTTCATAGAAGTCGACTTCAGACTTAGCCCTTTTACATTTTTAGTTAGCCCTTTTTACGGTCACCAAAGGAGATAAGTAACCAGAGTCGCAAATAGTTGAAGTTTAGTAAAAATTCGATGGATGTTTTCGAATAAAGTTTAATTTAATTAATAGAAAACAAACATTTAATTTATCAAATTAAATTTCATTTGAAAACATCCATCGGTTTCTTAATGAACTACAACTATATCTGATGACCCTGATTACTTATCTGTTTTGGTGACTGTTTATACACGGTTTTCTTGCCGTGAAAAACTACGATTTATTCGCCGTGTGTAGGCACGGTCGTCAGTGTTGTATGGATCACTACACTATGGAAGCTTGTAGACCGACACATTTTTTCTCCGGCGCGGTTTCTATGACGCACCGTAAGGAAACCGTGACGTGTAAAAAAGACCCTTAGCCGCCATCTCCACGGGCGAGAGAATCGCGGCGATAGTCTCGCCGTGCCATCTAATTCTCGCCGCGATTATATCGCCGTGTGAAGATACGTTCTAAGAGAGTGTATAGAAAAACGTTGCACGACGATAATTTCGCCGCGATTCTCTCGCTTGTGGAGACGGCCCCTTAGTCTATGTCCACAACCGTTAGGGAAGGCAACGAGAAAATTGCTTTAAACCGGACAAAGTTCATATGTAATCATACTTAGTGTGGAGTTCATAGTGTTACATTACTTTAAGAAATGTTATCACGATGTGTGCTTAGCTTCAGTGGAAAAAGGATTCACTGTGGCTGTGCAAAGATCTTTGTAACGACTGTCTTGAAATTCACTCCCTGTGGGGAAATCTTTTGCTGGATACATATTTTATAAAAATTGCTGTTTCATACATTTTAACCACGTAGATATTGTACCGGGTTCATTTTAACCACGTAGATAGTGTATCAGATATGTTTGCACAAGCACACGTCCTGTGCAGACTGAAATCTGCCTCTTTGATCTGCTGAGTGAGGGAAAGCTCCAACTCCATCTTGAAAACCAGAGCGGGGAGGTGCGAGTCTCCTCCATTAGGTGATGTTGTTCGAAGATGTATTTCGAACAACAGCCTTGTCTCCAAATAGATAATAAGTTTACCTTAGTTTAACTTTTTGTTTCTAACCCCAATGTATGTTGCTTATCCGAAATAAAGATTATTTTATTTTATTTTTATTAATTTTTTTTTTTATGAAAAAGCTATATTTTTTTTTAATAACCTACGTAAAATTTAGTCTCCCCCTGAGTTTATTTTTTTTTTCAGTATCATGTGCTGAATTCATGATTACAATTTGCGCTTCGATGTTCCTGCTACCCTGTATAGTAAAGTTGGATCATTTTTTTTAGCCTATTCAACCATTGCAACAGACCGAGGAAATCATTCAGAATTAGATAAGTAAAAATACGCAAGCTAAAAAACTCTACATTCTGCGCTATCTACATTCCCCAGCAACATTACGCAAAATACCGACTCACCATAATATCTGCATTATAGAAGTACTACAGTCGTACCTAAATATATTTACTGAAACAAGGCACTTATGTAAATCAAGTAAGATAGGAGCTACCTGCGATATATAACACCAGTAATACTAAATTTAGTTTTATAGAGGCATGAGGAACAGGGTGCAAAGTTCACTCATCCTCCATAGAAAAGGAAGGATCGTCCGAGCGGGGACGGGTGTCTTGTCAGGTGGGCTACTGCCCAACGATTGATGTCGGGGCGTTGTATACAGGGTCAAATTAAGTTAGCTAGCGAAACTCCGCAGTCGTGATGGGTATCGATATCTAAATAAGATAGCCAACAACATAGTCGGGAAAAGGCTAGGCAATGATGATAGGTAGGTACCTTATTGTTAAAATATTTGATAAACTTAATTATGTTTTCAATCCGGTGATGAGGACTTTGTACTGCAGTGTGCTTAAGTATTTTATTAATATCCCGTCTTCGACCTGAAAAAAACGGGCCTCCCAGGTTTCACAAAAAAAAAATGACAAATTATCACTTCCCAAATAATTTTCCGCATAATTTCATTTGCCAAATTATTATTACTTAGCAAATAAACTGTTCACAAATAACTGTAACGCAAACCTAATACTTTCACCAATTTTAATATAGTCAAATATTTCTGTTGGTATAACATATTTTACGCAAAATAAAATAAGCCAAATATTTAGTACCGTCAGTTTACAATTTACCATTTCTATTCAGTCAATTGCTTAGTCAATGACAAAAGATTTGCAGCTTTATGTCAGTTGCACAAAATATACAAATTAAATTACAATGACATGTGTTTTGTTGGTTTGGTTTTACATTACATAAGTATAAAATATGTTTTTGCCACTCGCCGGCCGCTGCCGCGGCACCGCTGGCTTCGTTCGCTCGCCTCGTGCGTTGTGTGGTCACAGTTCTGACCTCACCTAGTTGTTTCGATTTTGAAAGATATATGCGTGTTACGTTGCAATTTCACTAAACTCTAAGAAAATTATAAACTATACATGTCAATTAATATTACATAATTAATATTAAAATGGATTCTAACCTAACCCTACAGTTCTGGAAAGAATTCGTTTTTCGTTTTTCGTTCGTCGTTCGTAACCATAGATATCTTATCAAAAAATCTTTTTTTGGGCTTTCTATTTTTTTTCATAACAAATCATTTAACTAAATGTTTATTGTTTCAAGATTGTTTGCTGTAATAAATAATTTGATTAAAGACCAAATGCCTTAATGACATTATCATTGGTAATATTGTGCCGTGTTAAAATTTGACCGAATGAAAATGTGCGTACTAAAATCATTCCAAATATTGCATTGGTATAAAAAAAGTTGCTAAAATTTGTTTTGATATTGAAATTTGGTCAAAATGATTTTGGGAAAACGGCAAGCTCCCAAAAAAAAAACAAATATACAGGATAATTTTTTATTCAGTGCGTAAATTTTTACAGGGTGTTCTACCCATGAATATGAACAACATTCACTATGGGACCATCTCTGAAATCACGAAAAAAAAATCAGCAGATTCTTACATTTTGGTCGAGTAGGTATTGAACTTTTATAAGAAACAGCTGATTTTTTTTTTGTGATTTCAGAGATGGTCCCATAGTGAAAGTTGTTCATATTCATGGGTAGAACACCCTGTGAAAATTTACGCACTGAATAAAAAATTATCCTGTATAAGCGTTCGTGAATGATAAATTTACAAATAGAATCAGATAATCAACTAAATAATGTTAATCCTTTTCTGAAGCCCATTCATAATATAGGATGTCCCATCTGTACCTCATATCTCTCATCTTTTACCCTTTCAACTTCACTAGCTCCTTATGGGACGAAATTAGGACATAGGGATGCGATTTCGACCCGTATTGTAGAAGTGCCAAGAACTGGACTTTGATAAAAATGTTTTGCAGTCTTCCGTGTGTTCCAAAGGATTTTTGGAAAAGGTCCCTTATCGCGATTACCTTTTTTCGAAAGGGTGAATAGGGACTATGTAAATGGGATCATAAATATAGGAAAACAAATCTGAAGCGTGACCGTACAAACCATATGAAAATTATTAAGACTAACCGACCATACAAAATCTAGCAACAAACAAAATAATAATAGGATTTTTATTTCCAGAATACAGCTAAAATATTTAAATATTTCGTTGGAGAGCGTTTCATTTATAAGGCAAAAAGTGAACTGCATCGGCCGGGAATCGAACCCGGGCCGCCCGCGTGGCAGGCGAGCATTCTACCACTGAACCACCGATGCTTATACACAGTCAACAAATAAAGGTCTACGTAAGCTAAAATATTAAGAAGATGAACGCATTGAGCAAGAACACACCTTTCACCACGATTAACATGAATGATTGCGCTATATTTACAAATGCAGCTGTAGATACCTACGAAATAGTTGGTAGATAAAAGACAATTCTGGGATGGTTTGACGTGGCGCGGGAAAAGAATTCCTGGAAGGAATTGGACTTTGCCCAGCAGTGGGACAGTATAGGCTCAGTAAACAAAAACACTATTCCATGGAGTTGACGATGGAGTGACAAGTTTGACTCCTTCTGATTTGACTGACCCATCATTATCATTTCAACTAAAAGATGCCCACTGCTGGACATACGTTTTGTCGCTACTGGAACCATCTCAACAACCGTTCCTGCGCTGTCCCATATATAGCAGGATATAAATACAGAATGGTAGATAAAAATAAACAGCTGCTTCATACATTTAGGTCCTTTGTACACGACACGGTTTTTTCACGGTATGAACCGCGTCGTAGAAAAAACGAGCCCGTTAACAAGCTTCCATAGTGATCCATACAACACCGAAGACCGTGTGTGTACAAAGGGTGTTCGCATAACTCAAAAAAAAAATGTCAGGAACAGCTGATGTATTTTCGCAATTTCGCAGGATTGGTCCCGTCAAATTTGTTCATACTGGTGAGTACCTACAATGACCCCTTTTCAAGCTACTTGCAAGTTTTTATAATGCTACAGACTAAAATAAGATAGGCTAAAGAACAGAATCTACAATTTCTACTCCCTACTAATAATCCTACAAATTATATATAATATCGACTTCACTTTCACGTTTTTAATATATGTAGGATAGGAAGTATCATATCGTACTTATATTATAAACGTAAAAGTTTGTATGGATGGATGGATGGATGTTTGTTACTGTTTCACGCAAAAACTACTAAACGGATTTGAATGGCACACAGATGGTTTATAAACAGGATTAACATATAGGATACTTTTTATTCCGATATTCTCACGGGATCAAAACTTATGCGGGTGAAACCGCGGGGCGCAGCTAGTAATAAAATAAAGCTAAAGAGTTAATTTATTTGAACGCGCTACCAGTCAGATTTGAAAAACTCGATGATTATAGACTCTTTATTATCATGCAACAACCCTTAGAAGCCTAGCAAAACGAAAAAAAGTCAGGAAGAACGTTAAGCAAAAACGGAGAAAAGCACGAGCGGGCGATGCAATGCGACGTGGTAAGTCGGGAGCCGAAATTTCACGCGGATGAAGTCACGTGCAGAAACTAGTATGTACGTTATAAATCAAAACATATTATAATTTCACCGTCCCTTGTAATTTAATTAAAGATTCTGCAGCAGATTGGATGATATTAAATTTTTCAATGTACAAAATGATAAACTTTTTTAATATAGTACTTCTTGAAGCAGGTATGAAATAATAAAAAACATTTGAGATGAGAACTTTAGGAAAAAGGAACGAAAGCCAGGCAATGAAACAACCTAAAAATGAAAAAGCAATTTTCGCTCAGTGCTTTCTAAAAAGACAGCATTTTCTCCATTTGGATGAATTATGAGCTAAAACCACCAAGTTCTAGAACTTTTAACGACCACAAAAAGGCAAAAACTACTGAATGGGACCTGAGGGGCCATTCTCGTAATTTTAAGAACGTTCACAGTCTGATCTCAGTCTCAACCTGTCAAGAATACTTCTAATATTCCTACATTTTTGTAAAATGTTTGACATTTGTATCTCGCCGAGATGAGACCGCGACTAGATTTTGAACGTTTTAAAACCAAAATCAAAAGTCATTTACAGTGGCGGACTAAGCCCGTCAGAGGCCCGGGGCGGCAAAGTCGAATGAGCCCCCCCCCCCCCCCCGCTTTAAAAAAAAATAAATTTTACAAGCTTTTTTTTCAGTTCACATTTGTAAGTAGGTACGAGTATAAATAAGTATTTCGTTAAAATCTGGCAAGTGAAATTTAAATTCGAATTAAATTATTTAGGCTAAAAAAACATAAATATCTACAATATGGAATAGATATGGGTGATGAAAATAAAATACGAATCGATCGACAAAAAAAAAAGATAAATAAATTGAAGATAGTTTTTTTTATTTTTTGTAGCGTATTATATGTGTTTTCGTGCCTTCAATACTTCCTCCAGTATAGAAAGCCCATGTTTAAAGTCTAAGCACATTTTTAAAGTCTTGTTTAGGATTTGATCAGGGGAACGCGAAAGCATTTGGGGGGCCCCCCAAGACCGGAGGCCTGGGGCGGGCCGCCCCTTCCGCCCCCCTGTTAGTCCGCCACTGGTCATTTATTCAAATTAGGCTAAGAATCAGCACTTTTCGAACGTCAAAATTACAAAAGACAGTCCCCTAAAACGCCCGGCCTTCACCACTTCCTAGTCTTTCGCTGGGAAGAAAAAGTGGCACAACAAACTCCCCAGCAGCACAGCTGTCTGTTCAGTTAGAAAATTCTTGAATTAAATTCTTAAATTAAGAGAACTGGACTTCTGAAGTCCGAGCGTAGTAAAATAAAACAAAGACTTTTGCTCGGCAGTGCGAAAAAACCTACAAATAAAACAATAAGAAATTTTCCCATGCCGATAATGAAAACCGAACTCAACGTGAATACAAACCGATATCTTTACAGCCTCCAGGGGTAATTTATGGTAAAAACTTATGGGGAATAAAAGGCACCATCTGGAGTTCTTTTATGAATTCCCACCTGTTTAGCCAGCATTATAGTTTCGTACCGTAAAATATTAGGGAGCGACCATTGGCGGTTACCTGTCGGATAGTTTACGAGTATTTTAGTTAAGGTTACTTGGTGGGTAGTTAAATGAAAGGGTCAAAACAAAGTAAATAGTGGATGAAAATGTTTTCTTCCATTTTCATCCGTCGGGAAACGCGGAGTTTCTTTGTGGGTTTATTTTAAAAGGTTTGGAAACAGGCCAATAGCAATGTAGCATAGACTTAGAAAAAAAAACGGGTGAAAAGTGTGTGTGCTACACTTACACTTCTGCCATTTTCTCAGTGAGTTAAAGTCACGATGTTATACTACGTTACCTTGTGTACAGCTTTGGTTTCCAAGGAAAGCGGTTCCCTCGTATTATAACGGTTGCGGCCTCGATGGAAATGTGTCATTTTCACCAGTACATGTTTGACATTAAAGTGTCAAAAAAACTTTACCTAAAAAAAACCTGACTTCCAAAAAAACACTACAAAGACAATAACAACTTTAATTTCGGAAGTAGATGGCAAGAAACGAAAATACGGAACCAAATTTTTATAAAACCCCTGAAGCATACACTATCTATTAAAAAAAGAATTTTCCAAATCGATTCACGATGACATTTTTACTGTATTACTGTGACATTTTTACTATAATTCAAACGATTTGTCATTATTTTGTATTATTTTATTCTTCTAATTGTTGTTCAAAATTATAATCTATGTGTAAAATAAATAATAATATGTTTTGCATGCCCATGTGACGGTAGAGCATGGAGGACTGTTATAATAAAACATCTATGTACTAAATACCCATGTTTGCAAACCAATAAATGATTTGATTTGATCCACAATTGCATAGAGATCTCGCGTAACATAAAAATAAATATGAAAAAAAACTTGAGAGGTGTCAAGGGACACCCGGATGGAACGAAGTTCAAAGAGAGAGAGAGAGAGACAGACAGAGAAACACGCGCACGCCGCACGGCTTACAACTATAGCAAAAAGTGTCGTTACAACTTTTGGTCTTAATTTTTTCCGTCTAGCCCCCTTTCGCAACGCGCGATAAGGAACTTCGTTCCAAAAAATACAGTCGAAATCGAGAACATCCTCCTTTTTGAATTCGGTTAAAAACACTCTGTATTTTGACAGCCATTATTGCGTGACCGTGCCAACTTTGGGAAAAATACACAGTTCTTCAGGAAACACTTCAAACCGTCCATTTCTAAGTGATCTAAATCAAAAAGTGATCAAGTGAGCGCATTGTGGGTACACAAGTACCCGGGACAGAAGACGTTATGTACTTAAGTTTTTCTCGCGACTTGCGTTTCCCTGACGCAGCACTCAGCGACCAGATGACGGCAAAAACTTTAGCAGAATATCAGCGGAAAGTATACTTCTGTACGTATTGGACATTGTCGTTTTATTCTACAAAATAAATTATTTCTGGTTCACTAAAATTTATAAAAGAGAAGGTTTTTTTACATATTTTACTTTTCAGTTCAGTGAAAGAATAAAAATCTTGTTACATTTTTAATGTGTAGTTGCAACATATGTTTTAGGTACTGACGATAATGCAGAAGAGTTGATAACTAAGCACTATTTTAATTTGAATAAGGGCTGATTTTTCCAACGCCAGATAATTGTACCTGAGGAATAATTTTTAATTTTTGACAGTTCTTCCATACAAAATCTGCCAGACGTCAATTTTATTCCACGAATTTATAGTCAGATAAGTTACTGATTAGGTACATGCTTTTTGGAATTTTAGGTAATTTTGACGTATGCCTTGAGGTTAAATACTTACCTGAGATACAGGTTTATTTCTAGTTCAGGTAGAATCCAATGATTATCACTTTGAGCGGAGCAACGTTATCATACGTAAAATTTGATAAACGCTATTTGACACAACGTTTAATCACGTCAGCAAAAAATATGTCTTTCTTAAAAGAACGTGTATAAACGGCTGCGGCTTATACCAATTCCTTCAAGCTACGTCATCGCGCCGTATCACTTTAAATTTTTGAACTGCTAGCGCCACTCCACGTTAGTTTTTTTGTACACTTTATAAGGCTGCTCACACACATACATTCTAATAGTGCGCCGCGCAACAAACTTTTGAAAACCCAGATGCTCAGCTGAAAGTGTTAAATACCTCTAGTTCCCTAATATTGTAAATATCAATACACACAATATACACAATCTATATCTATCTATATACACTTATAATAAATCTGTAGAAGTGAAAATTCTGTACATTGAAAATATCAAAAAAATAAATGGCAGGGGGTGTTACTAGACCGACACCGAACCCAAAAATGTGATTACAAAAATGTTTGTCTATCTGTCTGTCTGTCTGTCTGTTTGTTCAGGCATCACGCAAAAACTACCGGTTCGATTACGATGAAACTTGGTATAATTATTCTTTAATATCCTGGGCACCACACTGGGTACTTTTTATCCCGGAAAAGTATATACAATAAAAAACAAACTTAATTTTGCGGTTCGATCCCTATACCGATTACTGTACCAACCGCAAATAATAAGTTTGCCGAAGGTTACGTCACCCGCAGTATTATCTGTGCGACCTTTTTATTCCTTTTAGTGTTTAGAGTTATTTAGGTTTAATTTTATAAGTCGTAGGTATAGATTTTAATTTTATAGTATAGGTAGTATATTTGTTAGTGTACGTAGTGACCGTAGGTTATTTTATAATACTGTTAGGTAGGATTAGTCATTCGTATAAATATTAGTTTTTAGGGATTTTGCTTATTTATTGAGTTTAGATTAGTTATCATCAGAAATAGGTTTATTTAGGTAGGGTATTATTTTTAAATTAGGTAGGTACTTAGGTAAAGATATCATATAGGTACCCTCTTAATCACCACTAATGAGACACAATTGGTTTTCTATTGTAATTAGCCACAAAGGGCCCGCGAGATGGATAGCATCCTGGGGAAGCACATACATTTTATCCTGTTAGCACGTTCCCGTGGCATAATTTCCGACATCCACGCGGGCGAAGCCGCGGGCAGAAGCTAGTATATCAATATAGTACATCAATTATTTCAATTAACAATAAAACAAAAAAAACTTGAGAGGTGTCAAGGGACACCCGGATGGAACGAAGTTCCTTTCGATTAATTAGTGAAGGAATTACAATAAAATTTTATTAAAAAAAAAAAAGGAAAAAAAAAGTGTCGTTCCAACTTTTGGTCTTAATTTTTTCCGTCTAGCCCCCTTTCGCAACGCGCGATAAGGAACTTCGTTCCAAAAACAATGAAATGTTTCCGAAAAATATCTGACACGATTACGTCCATAATAACCCTAATTTGATTAATGACGACCTAACTTCTCGGCTGTATTAAAAAAGCTTACATGAGGGGCGACCCTTAATTACTCATACGTTCAACCCACCCTGTGCAGCTCGTCTAGGTAGGTACGCACCCTCCCCGGTGATCCATCTTTTATTATGGCATCAGCAAGCAAAATAATTTGGCTAACTCATACCAGTAATTTCGTCCTCATGGATTTATATAACATAATGGCATTCGGCACTAGTGTAGCTTTCTATCAGTGAAAGATTTTTTGTATAATTTGCATGCTGCACTGGGTGACGTCATCACGTCAACGCCGGCTGCCGCTGAAAACCAGCGCTGGGGCTCTGTCTCGTATAGGGTGTTAGCATTATGCTGAGAGATGGCCGTTTTGCGTGAATTTGACGCATACCCCAACTTGTTATTTTTTTTGTGTTTTTATGTTCTTTTTTATGCGTCATGTTTGCCGCAAATAAATGTATTTTCTTTCTTTCTTTTCTTTCTTTTTAATCTGCTGGGTAATTGCGTAACACACTAGCAGTAGCAATGGCTTTCATTTTGACAGTTCAACAACATTCATTGCGTTATTTACACTGTTGAGCAGACAAATTTTTCGAATATATGAAACCATGGATTCGCAATACCCTTCAAAATTATTGCGATTGTGATTGAAATTGTGTGGTCAGTACTTCCAGAGTTTACCTCCTACAAACAAACATGTTTTCTTCTTTTTAATACTAGTTTAGATAAAATAGACACAAAATATTTGCAAAGGAATAAAATCAAGCGTTACCACGAAATTCATTACTTACTAAATATAGAAATATTTTTAATTGATATAAAACCAATAATGTAAATGGAGTTATCGGAGAACTGCGGACTTTTGAGCAATTTAAAAAGCAAATTACGAACTCACACTTCGGAGATGAAAACTCTGAAGATTCATCGGTGCGAATTCTTCGTTCATTTTGTAATTTATATCTTAAGTTTGTGTGCAAAGATGAAAATAAAATTGTAAGATATTTTTTAGGTACTTACTTAATACGTTTTCAATAGTAAGAGAAAATCGAACAACTTAGTACTGGGAAATGACGAGTACAATGACCCCTTTTAAGGATTAAAACGATCAAATTTAACGGTGTATAACGGACGGTCACCCATCCACGGACCGGCAAGCGTAACTTAACTTGCGCTCACCAGTGCGGCAGTTTTTATTTAGGTACGAGCCCCATATTTTAATAGTATTAACAAATATTATAATATAAAATATTATATTATAATAAAAAAATAGGTACTTAATTAATAAAAAATATAATATAATTATATTATAATTTAATATTTTTATAATATGGTATGGTAATAACCTCCAATTAGAAATTGTTTGCAAAATTTCTGAAATTATTCAAAACAGTACAATAAATACTTTCCAATAACAAAAAGCTATTCATTTATTATATATAGGTAACAACGTTATTTTCAGTTACAATAGAATATTTTATACCAAAACAATTAAACTATCCGCTATAAAATAATTCAATGGCAGACAAAAGTCATAACGGAATAATGGCGTTATTCTGTTTGCAATTTTAACAAAACAATGCTAAAATGAAATGCTATTATTTAAGGTTCGCTTTGATAATGTATTTTATTTAATAATAAAATCAAAACTAAATTTTATACCTGGCTACAATAAGAACTTTAGTTTATACCTTATCCGTTAGGTAAACCGTTTTTTGACAGATGGAACTAGTGATTGCTGCAACATACAATTCATTGATTGATACACGTACGGTATTATAATGTCTGTAAGAAGCCATAAATAAGATAATTTAATAAGATAAGGCAGTTTATATATTTATTTTATTAGGTACGCATTTTAAAGTTAACTTTTATGTAATCTGGAATATCTACGTTCTAAGACGGCTGTCAAAAAACGGTTAACCTAATGAACAGGGTATAGTGGGTGTATTCTCTATTTCCCTTGTACCTACAGTTAACAACCCTCCCCTCCTTCAAAACACAAAAAGAATTTAACCACCGCAATATTTTTACTTGACTAAACAATTGTAATATAAATTCTCAATCTTGACATGTTATTTTCTTTTCTTTTCTCAAAGGATGGCTCATGGATATATGGAATCTCGTACCATGCTGCATCAAAATCAAACTTTGTTTTTTATACGACACTTATTATATTAGCTCCTACAAAAGTTTTTTTTTTTTTGTAAACAAAACCCCCGTTTCGAAGATTTTCAAAAAAATCAAAATAACTTGAAAATTAGGTACTTTATTTTGTTTGAATTGCCATATATTGCTCCTAGTATTGTATACATGCAAACAGTAGTTCTAAATAAACAGACAGCTGTGCTGCTGGGGAGTTTGTTCCGCCACTTCTTCTTCCCAGCGATAGCACTAGGAAGTGTCGAAGGGCGGGCGTTTTTGGGGGACTGTCTTTTGTAATTTTGACCTTCGAAAAGTGCTGATTCTCAGCCTAATTTGAATAAATGACTTTTGATTTTGATCTTATAAGAACGGCCATTATTGCTCTAAAAAATCTTAATCGTTTAAATAAAAAATATATTCTATTTTATTCTAGTTATTTTTAATTAACGTAGAATCGGCAAAGTATAACTTTTTTACATGTTTTTTGAAAGACGTAATGATGACACTTTTAAAATTCAAGGTTACATTAATCATATCCTTTGAAACGGAACGTCATGTAAAGGGAATAAAACAATATCGACACTTTTTTACTTTCAACGAAATTCCCTGTTCAAAAATCCAATCCCCGACGCGTAATGTCGTAAAAAATTATGAAAATAACGAATATAATATTTTGCTCTTGATGCCTAAGACTTTTTGGTATGACTTTTATTCACTGTCTTTTCTTAATTTATTTTCATCATTCATCATTTATTGTCTCTATTTTTATTGTTATCGTGTTTACACTAGTCATTATTTCAAGATTTCTAATGTCAAATATTGTTAAGAATTTTATTGTCCTATACAATTACCATAAAGTATGAGCTCATGCCGCCTGTCATAGAGGTTTAACCTAGTACAGGCCATCTTACATTATAATACCTTTGTAAAATATTTCTAAGACTTTATGTAAATATTTTACCAATTTTAATACTAAATACAATATTTGTTTATTTCATGAAACTAAAGACAAAATACTTACTTGCCATTTTGAGTTTTATTTTTACACTAGCTGTTGTCCACGGATTCACCCGCGTAAGTTTCGATCCCGTGGGAATATTGGAATAAAAAACATCCTATGTATTATTCCTGGTAACTATCTATATAAACTATCTGTGTGCCAAATTTCATTCAAATCCGTTCAGTAGTTTTTGCGTGAAAAAGTAACAAACATCCATCCTCACCAACTTTCGCGTTTATAATATTACTGGGATTATGCGCCTAACGCATAAATCTTTATTCCAGAACGTACTTACCTATTCTAAAATTCAAATCCTCAATCTTCCTAATCCGAATTTCATTCACATACAATAAATTCGAAATTCAGAAGCGTTATTTTATTTGAATTTGGAACGCTAACTACGATCCGACGCGACGCGACCTCATTATGTCTGGCTGATTTAAAAAAAATATTCGCAAACGAAGTATCGTGGCACGGCTTTATATTTCGTGAATACCTGGGTGTAAATGAATGTATTTTTCAGTGAGTGAACGTATGAATATTGAAGAGGACTTTTGAAGGCAATAGAGAGCTTAGCAGGCTCACATAGCTTCACATCATGATGAGAACGAGTCAAATTAAATAGACCGTCTTTAACTTTGCAATACAGGGGTTTATTTAAAAAAACCCCCGACTACGTGAAACCCTATAAAAAGAAAAAAATAACCTTGAAATTATGACCCTACGTAAGTACCTATGAAATTTTTTGATCAAATATTGTCCCGTCGGGGGACCGCTCTAATTATTAGCCTAACGTTCTGTTAAAGTTTAAAATAGTAGCGGTCCCCCGACAGGACAATATTTAATCAAAAAATTTCATAGGTAGTTACGTAGGGTCATAATTTCAAGGTTATTTTTTTCTTTTTATAGGGTTTCACGTAGTCGGGGGTTTTTTAAATTTTTAATTTAATTTTTTATTTCATGCTTTTTGTAGGGACTCCTTATTATTTCTTTTCTTTTATTTTCTTGCGTTTTAAGATTCAGGTAATTTGGTATTTAATCAGGTTTTTTGTAATTCGCCATTTTGTGGTGGTGGCCATCTTGTATTTGAAATTTGTCATAGTGTATAGTATTCTACTAGTCGAGCCCTTTCATTTGATACCCATATTGAGGGAGTTGTGAAAACAAATGTAAATTGCCATTTTGTGGTGGCGGCCATCTTGGATTTGAAATTTATCATAGTGTATAGTATTCTACTAGTCAAGCCCTTTCATTTGATACCCATATTGAGGGAGTTGTGAAAAAATATGTAATCCGCCATTTTGTAGCGGCGGCCATTTTGGACCGATTTTCATCAAACATAGCTAAGAACACTCCCGACAAATTCACCTTTCAAACAAAAAAAACAAAATTAAAATCGGTTCATCCGTTCGGGAGCTACGATGCCACAGACAGACATACACACACACACACACACACACACACACACACACAGACACGTCAAACTTATAACACCCCGTCGTTTTTGCGTCGGGGGTTAAAAACGATGATTAAAGTTAAGTGACATTTATACAAAAAAAATGTATGGTTAAACAGTCGCAGTACTTTAAGCAACGTTTATGAATATTTAAAAGGGATAATGTTTGTCTTTCACCTTTTTGTACTCCCGAGGCCCTTGTCATAATGAAAACCATTTTGACACCTATCCCTGTAATGTTTCCACATTTATTATTTGCTTTTCTCATTTTTTTGTCTCAACATCCCTACTTATCTAAAGAACAGCAAAAACATTTTTAATATTTTATCCTGTACTGTGAACAGTAATAATGTTTGGTTTTATTCTGCCTTTGTTACCAAAACCCGTAGTGTGCAGTACTTTCTACTTCCATACCCTGCCCATGTTTCGTATTCTGTCATTCAAATACACAAAACATGGCTCCCAACAAGGCATTCTAAATTCAAATAAAAATGTCATGTTACTAAGAATGCGTTTCGTTTTACGCTGACAGTGCGGTGTGACATACGGTTCCTTCCGGGATGGGCAGAGTTCCAACTGCCAGGACATGTCGTGTTGGTTTACTATAAAAAGTTGCATACATTGTGATTGTTTTATTATAGCGGTGTACTTCTTCAGTACCTACCTATGGAGATAGTGGGATAAGATAAAATATCCTTTTTTGCCTGAATCTCCAACTATAGCAGTGTTTTTAATCTCAGATAATTTACATTCCATCGCCACTTAATCAGTTATCTACTTTAGTAAAATGTATTCTAAGTTGATTTTTGAGTGACCATTTGCAACAAAAAGGTCCTAATAATTTTTTGATCGCAATGGAATTTGAACTTTGTTATGTATAATATTCCTTTGTTATGTATCATCTCATAAAAATAAACACCAATTCTCCTTACCAGACATAATATTTCATTCGACATTTCCCTATAGAAAAATGGTAGCAAACGATAAAGTTTACTAACAAGTGGGTCGATTTATGTATAATGTATAATTCATATCTCGATCGATATTCATGTAAGTCGAGGGGTTTGCATAAAAAGATCAGTATTCGAGATATGATGCGTGGTATGGTAATAAGACCCCTTTTGTGTGATTTAAGACAGCCTTTATTAAATTTACTTTTGGACTCAGTTCAGTTCGTTTTCCAGGTAATTCTATTCAAAGGTACGGGTAAAACTTTTTGCATATCGTCATAAGAAATGTATGTGGAATGAATAGTAATTTTATGGGATATTTCAGGTTATCATCATTCTTCTGGCCTTCTACTTACCAGTTTATTTGTGGTCGGCGCTACATGTCTTTTTCTTCCATCATCATAATCAGCCTATAATGTTCCCACTGCTGGGACACAAGCCTCCTCTCTGTGAGAGGGAATGGGCCATAATTCACCACGCGAGCTCAGTGCGAGTTGGTAGAAGTCACATGTCTTCGAATTTTTGGTTCTAGCACATGTCGGTTTCAAACTCAAACTCAAAACATTTATTTCAATTAAACCATTTCAGGCACTTTTGAATTGTCAAAATTAAATTGTCGGTCAGTTAGTCAGAAAGTTGAAGCTAGTTGCCAATTCCAAAACGTAGATCTCTGTGGAGAAGGACGGGCAAGAAACTCCACGGACACTCTTTTAAATCAAGATATTATTACAAAATCCTGGGTACATTATTCTTATTGCTTCTATATGTTTCCTCACGATGTTTTCCTTAATCGTTTTTTTCTTCCATACTTCTCTATTAATCGTCATGTCTGTAGCTTCCCCCTTCCTAGCCTTATCACAGTCCATCCATCTTTTATTTGGTCTTCCCTTTTGTTCTTTGGGATATTTGAGGTACCAAAGCGTTATCATAGAAATTAAAATCGGTTTAAATGACGTACATATTAACAAACAGAAAAATAGACATAACTTTGACAATGATTTTGGCTTGTGGCTAAGCCGCACGGGTCGAGCGATCAAGTTAAGCTACGCTTACCGTGGATGTGTGACCAACTTCACATATCAAGACCCCTCCGTGCCTCAGAAAGCACGTTAAGCCGTTTTTGGTCCCGGCTGTCATTCGTAGTTCTTTGACAGTCGTTACGGCTCGTCAGTAGCCCGAAAGTCTGACAACCAGTCTTACCAAGGGATATCGTATTATCCAGTACCTGGGTTGTGGAGGTCAGATAGGCAGTCGCTCCATGTAAAATACTGGTATGCAGCTGCATCCGGTAAGACTGGAAGCCGGCCCCGACATAGTTGGGAAAAGGCTAGGCAGATGATGACGTAGATAAACTCACGCCTTCTCCTCATGGGGGTAAGTAGGTTGAATATATTTTCTGATAATACTGAAAGAGTTTATATTTGGCTAACCAAGTACTTATTGCGCCTGTTTTTTCTTGCTAACACAATATTTAAATGGTGAATTATTTTACTACTTTTCTTTTGTTATTACTTATTACATAAATACAATATTATCTAATTATTACCCATGTCGCTATCAATGTCCAAATCTGTATAAGATTGATAGTTCAAAATTATGTAAGTATCTTTTAATCAACAAGATAATATTTTATCTATAATTTATTAATATAAATTAAATCCCGACAAAAACGCCAGAAATGCTATATTTTACGATGCAAAAAGATAATTGCATCGGCCGGGAATCGAACCCGGGCCGCCCGCGTGGCAGGCGAGCATTCTACCACTGAACCACCGATGCTTGATACCTGTTTCTCTAAAATACCTATCACTCGATGCGGTTATACAAAGTAAAAGTGAAGATGTGTGCGCAAGAGCACCTTTCACCTTGACTTGACCTCGCTACATGTAGTTTGAAGATAAAAAATAATATTAGACGGTAGGTAGTAATGCTAATGACTGCTTTACGAATAGTTTTATAGAAGCGTTTGTTTAGTAATTTCTGCTTGTATGTACTCTCAGTTTATAAGTGTATAGTCTATGGTAGGTACTAATCATTTTCAACCGAATTTATTACTGATAAGTACGGCATTTCCTTCTTCCTGCGCCCATGGATGTTGAGTTGAGATGCAAAACTTGTAACGTTATTGTATAATTATAATGTCATTCCGAATGAATCTATCATTTCGAATCAATCTCATTTAATAATTCCGGATGCCGAGTACATCCTATCCTATCCTACTAACATTATAAATGCGTAAGTTTGTATGGATGGATGTTTGTTACTGTTTTACGCAAAAACTAGGTACTATACGGATTTGGATGAAATTTGGCACACACATAGTTTATAACCAGGATTAACACATAGAATTATCCCGATATTCCCACGGGATCGAAACGTATGCGGGTGAAACCGCGGGGCGCAGCTAGTAATAATATAAGTATGCATTGTATTTCAGAGAAAAAAAAACATTTCTCTTCAGACGAACTTTAGAAAGATCTTTCAGAATTACAACACCAATTACTTTTTCGAACTGTCAATCTTTTAACTAGAGGGTGAGTTATTTTCGCATAACTCGTGCTAACGTGAGATTAGAACAAGGACACAACTATCCTCAATAAGTATAAAAGGTTGTCGCAATAATATAATAATTAACGAGAACATTTTGTGTGCGTAATAAAGAGGGCCTGAGGGCTATACATAATATTTACCCTAGATTGTAGGGCTTGCCCACATTCGCACGAACGTAAAAATATCGCGGCGGGATTTTACACTGGATTTTCAACTCTCGGTGTTAAGCCTAGGGTTGAAAATCCAACAGAGCGCATCCCAGCGCGTTAAAAAAACACACTGTTGGATTTTCAACTCTCGGCGCTAAGCAATGAGTTGAAAATCCGAAGTGCGCGAAAACCGCGCCCGTGTGAACCTGAACTTAGTTTATTGAGGTCGATCCTCAGGGTCACGTTTGAGATATTAGGAAAGTCGTAATCTGTTGCGTGGTTATCCTAACAGTTTGTTGTTGACCAGAGGGGTTGTAAACACTCTTTAAGCAGGTCAATACTCGATATTAAACGAAAGCTAACTGTTATGCGATTTTCGACCATATGTGCGTTATTATCTATGGGGGCACTCGTAGCTAAATTATAACAGCCACAAGGGTCGATCGAAAGGTAAACAACGCTTGCCGCGGTTATTTCGTAGATGGGAGACCTCTTCGTGCTTTAGAAAGCACGTTTCGCCGTTGGTCCCGACTGCCGTCAGCCGACAGTCGTTAGGGGGTGTCAGAAGCCCAAAATTCTGACAACCACTCTTACCAAGGTGCATCGTGTTACCCAGTAGCTGGGTTATGAAGGTCAGGTGCAGTCGCTCTATGTAAAATACTGGTTATCAGCTGCATCCGGTTAGACTGGAAGCCAACCTCAACGTAAATGGGAAAAAGGGTAAGTAGATTGATTTTTGTGTGTGTCTGTTGCTAGCTTGCATCTGGTAATCCTACTTATTAAATCGACTAATATTCGTATGTCACTCAATCAATTATTCGTTCATGATGACATTCGCAGTCATTCTCTATGGGAGACAACTGACAGCCGGCCTTCTTGCTCGAGACGCCAAGCAGTGAACACGTGCAGAGAGCTTCAGCATCAGCGTACTAAGTCGTTGCAATTTAAAATCGATCTTAGCGAGTAAGTACAGAATTTATTTGTTTCGTTGATAGTTTAGTGTTTTTACAGATATTGTGGAAAAGGAAATAAAATAATATGTTTGCGTCTAGATAGTGTGTTTAGTTTTATTGCGAACCCTTTTTCATTTCTGAGCTGTAGCTAACACTGTATCTGCCACCTTGACCTGTCTGGCACTGTACAGACGCCAGCACATCAAGCTACCACAATCTGTCAAATTTCTTTAATAGATTTTCAACTTTATCGCTAAAGCTTTAAGGTTCACGTTTGAGTGGGAAAATTTGACAGTTTCGGGTAGCTTGACCTGCTGGCGTCTGTACATACATACCTGCCCTAGGACCACTGAGGTCTAATAACCTGCCTAGCTTTGACTAATGAGACTCAATGAATTTCAAATTGTAACGATATCTCCAACAGACACCGATACAGCAATGAGTTAATTCTTCAGGAAATAAGTAATAATGCATATTTGTGTCGATTGTACAATACAGCCATTATAAACTTGTGCCTGCGGCTTCACTAGCGTGGAGGTTGAAAATGATCCCAAGGAAACGTACTACCGGGACAAAAGGGACAAAAACTATATGTGTGCCAAATGTCATCCAAATCCATTCAGCCGTTTTTGCGTGAGTGAGAAATAAACATCCAAACATGAAAAGTTTTACATTTATACTATCTTTTTTATATTATAATCTTAAATTTTTAACTGCGGCGAAATCCAAGAGGAGTTACAAATGTTTTAAGTACCTATTTACAAGATTAGAACAAGTCATAGATCCGTCATCACAACAAACAACAGACATCTAATTGCACAATTTCCCAAACCGTGTAACACACATCAGACTTCAGAGCTAGTCGGTTGCAAGTTTGCTTACAGCGTTGTAGTGCTGCAGGGCACATAGCAACACATGCGAGCTGTGTAGTGTAGACTCTGCTTTAATTTATGTATCAAAGGATATGTTTTCTATGCCGGTAGCTGTCTTGTTTGCGAATTTAACGATGGTGGACTTTGTTTTGGGAACTGGTTTGTGCGACAAAGCATTCTTGACTTCCAAACATCTGTTTGTGCTCGGCCATATCTACGTTTATTTCATTGTATCATTTAGAATAATACCCACTATCTATTTAGTTTACTAACATACTATGCAATTTATTTTGTGAAGATACAGTTAAGACCTAAACTATTATTATTTAGGGGCAACTTTTGCCCCTAGTTTCCGGATGACGTCGATGCGGACGAGTAATAAAAAAGTTCGTTAGTCATTAGTATTTAGTGTAAATACTTACAGTTTTGTTATACGTAACGGGGTTTATTTATAAACGTTGCTTAAAGTTAAGTTACGATTAGCGACTGCTTAGTTATACATTTTTGACGTTTAAACATCTCTTAAAATTTAAGCAACGTTTATAAATAAACCCCATTGTATGTAAAGTGATTAAAATAAACGAAAAGCTAACTCTGTAGCTACATAATATTTATATTTACCCGCACCAGGTTTCTACACTTCCTCACATAAATCTTTCTATACCATTCTCCCATTCAATTCTTCAGCACGTAAATAAAGTATTTCGCGGTGCATTTCGACTCCTAGCCCGAGTATTGGTTGATCGAGCTCTGCATTGCAACCGAAAATAAATAGCCTTCCGATACTATCTCGACTTTGAGAAACAGTTTCAGTAAACCGTCTGTCACGGCATATTATAATAATAAAAGCCATTTATTCAGACCGTAATGAATGCAAGGCACCTTGCCTTGCATTCATTGCGATGTAGAGCGATGATGGTGGTTATTTAGGTATTGATTTCAACAGACTGTCTATTTATTTGTTAAGTTTTTTATTTTATTTTATGACTTTTATTTGTTGTTTTTTATTTTATTTTATGACTTATTTGTTAAGTTTTTTATTTTATTTTATGACTTTTATTTGTTAAGTTTTTTATTTTTATTATGGCTTTTATGTATTGAATCATTATCTGCCAAGCCTTTACCCAACTACATATGTTGGGACCGGCTTCCAGTGCAGCTGAATACCAGTATTTTACATGAAGCAACTGCTTTTTTGACCTCAACAATCCAGTTACTGGGAAATACGATACCCTCGGTATCGTATATCCTAGTTGGTAAGACTGGTTGTCAGACTTTTGATTTGTGTAATGCCAATAAACGCATTTTTCTTACTTTCTTTCTTTCTTTTCCGCGTGAAAAATCCTGGTCTCCCAACCTACCCCATCGCATCGCATTTTTTTTATTACTTCGTTTTTGACTAGCGTTCTTTCGGATTTTTTTTCATTTTGCTCGGTTTCTAAGGGTCCTAGCGTGATGTTGAATAACCTAAAACCTTTCTCAATAAATGGACTATCAAATGCAAAAAGATTTTTTCAAATCCGACCGGTAGTGTCGGAGATTAGCGCGTTCAAACAAACAAACTCTTAAGCTTTATTATTAACTAGCTGCTGCCCGCGACGTCGTCTGCGTGAAGGCTCTACAGCACCAAAAATACCTAAGATGCCAGTGTCGCTATAGCATTTTATGTAAACAACTTTTAAAATAGCATTAAAATATAAGTTTTTTTTGCAAGCAAAGCAAGTGAAGAGAGTTATATGGGAATCCTGCTGCGTTCAGTCATAAGATGTGACTGAAGGAAATAGAGAAAATAATACAGGAATACATTCCAAGGCACAAAAGAGTACAAATACGTACAAAGGTATCATACCTTACAACAGTTCCCTATAAACTACGTTGGTAGTTATGCTGCCAGGAGCCAAAATGTAAAGAGAGTCAGGACTGGTGACGCGGGAGCAAGCGACGTACAGTTGCCCGTGTGAGAAGCAACTTGTCCTGAGGTCGACACCCGCTGCCCTCAGTGTCTGCCCCTGCGACTTATTGATGGTTATCGCGAAGCAAACACTCACGGGGAACTGTACGCGCTTGAACTGGAACGGGAAGTTATGAGGTATGAGGGGAATGCGTGGTATAAATACTGCCTCGCCGACGCCACAACCCGTAAAAATTTCCGCCTCAATGGTGTGCTGTGGAGCGAGATGACTTTAAGGCGGGTCCCATTACACAACTTCGGAGGAGATAGGTTCCGAAGAAGCATAATCGGGACACCGACCTTCAGCTTGATGGTATGCGCTGGAAGTCCACTTGCTGACGGGAGTTCAGAAATTCCACGGGATAATGTGTGGCGTCATCTTGCTCGACAACAGTGTTTATCGAGGTGTAGACCACTTCATTCCCCTCAATTTCCGAGAGAATGCATTCGTTAATTGCTGCAGCGTGATCAAACTCAAACTCAAATCATTTATTTCAATTAAACCCTTTCAGGCACTTTTGAATTGTCAAAATTAAATTGTCGGTCAGTTAGTCAGAAAGTTGAAGCTAATAACCCACCCATTCCAAAACGTAGATCTCTGTGGAGAAGAACGGGCAAGAAACTCCACGGACACTCTTTTAAATCAAGATATTATTACAAAATCTCTATTAAAATCTTTATTACAAAATCATATTTGGGCGTCAAAATGGCTGAGAATGGCTCACACACCCAAGAATTCTGCTGGTGCGGTATACGACTGATGTCCCCGTACACACAGCGAATGAGTTCTTCTAAGCTGGATACCACTCTACCGAGAGACTCTGGAAGCACCACCTGTCCATCTCTCTCTTCTGGTAGAGTGCCTACACCAAGACTTAGAAGGACATCGGAGAATTCTTGAGCACGTGCATTGCCGCCGAGCCGAGCTCTCATATTAATGGTCAAGCGCAGCGTACGAACTCGTGACCACAACGAAGATCGTTTTAACGAAGTATTAACCTCGCCAGCTCTCGATCCCCGCGTCACCACGGTAAGCGTTTGCCGGAAATCGCCACTGAACAGAACTGTGACACCACCCATCAAATGTTCGTTCCTGCGAATGTCCTGCAGGGTTCTGTCCACGGCCTCAACTCCTTCCTATTGGCCATCGTACACTCATCCCATTCGATCAGAGAGCAATCCTTGAGCACGTGTCCCTTATCGCTGTTACCACCACAAACAGGCGTTTCGGCGCTCTCTAAATCAATGGGAATTTTAAACATGGCATGTGCTGTCTGGTCACCCGGAAGCAGTGTGGCAGCGATTCCCGACGACGCTACAGCAATAGCAATTTTGCCTTGCATGGTAACAAATGTTTTTCCTGTTCCACCAGGAGCATCCAAGAAAAACCCTGGTTTTGCCCAACGCGAACAAAAGTATTAATAGTCAATGTTTATTTTGTACTAACAACATGAAATTGATGAAGAAATGATCATCATCAATGAACTTCTTAACACCTCATTTTTTTAAATTGTCTTCCTCTACTCTGCTCAAGATTTTGAGGGTTTTGTTGGAACTTGAATTTGTCAAAATGAACTATACGATGCAACTTTTATGAAGAAAATGCACATTGCCATCTATGAATTTTAAGAATAACTAACTACTAACCTCGCCAACATGATCAAATTTAAATTAATTTCCAAAAAGTGTCAACATGTAACTTGATTTGATTTTTATGAAATCTCATAGATGGCGCTGCTTTAAAGTTGTATTTATACTACTAACATTCATTAAACTATGTTTCTCTGCCCAAGTTACTTAAATGGCGTAGTTTTTATAGTGTAAAGCTTGATAATAGCACAGCTTACTCAAAAACAACATTTAAATATGCGTCGTTAGATTACACGCTGTCACAGAATGCGTAAGAAAAATAAAGATTCACAGCTCCTCCCCCGTAGGTGATAGCGTGATAATATGTAGCCTATATGTTGACCTGACCTCTCAGTAATATTCACGCAAAATTTTAAGTAAATCCATGCAGTACTTTTTGAGTTTATCCTGGACATACATACAGACAAACAGACAAAAATTCTAAAAACTATATTTTTGGCTTCGATATCGATTGTAGATCACGCCCCAAGTATTCTTTTAAAAAAATATTCAATGTACAGTTTTGACTTTCCTACGATTTTATTATATGTATAGATATCGATATCGAAAATAGAGTATAGTTAGAAGATTAACATCCTATTCGGTCACAACTCTCATAAAACATTAATCTCGAGAGCCAATAAGTAAAGTGTTTTCATTATTTTGTGACAAACAAAACAAAAGATAATAAATAGCATTGTTTTATTAAATATGTTCGCCATTAATTACGTCTCGCAGTTTTTCTCCGTGGATCTATCCAATAACGGAATAAACAAGCGCTTTATTCCTTTGTTGGAAAGGAGAGACTAAAGGAAAAATAATCTTTTATTTATTTCTTGTGCGATGTCTGGCCATGTTGACTCTGTAAAGCTTATCAGATCGTCACACTGTAGCGGAACTACGCGTCATACTGACGTCACGCAAAATCCTGCATCGTGCAAGCAGAGTTTACCGCGCAACTAGCATATTTACGACAAAGATGGTTTCATCAAGGTGGAGAAGAAGAAGAAGAAGAAGAAGAAAAAGCCTCCTGGCCAGAACCAGTGCGGCACCGCGCCGGCAGGACCCAACATGCTGCTGCGTCCAGCAATCCCGACGACGCAGCTGTACGTGTCCAGACTGCACCATTTCACGAAGGTTGAGGAGATCGTGGAGTACATGCGTGTGAACACCAACTGGACTTTGAGGATCGAGAAGTTGGAGTCGCGTCACAACACGAACTTCAAGTCATTCGTGGTGCGTGTTCTGCCACATTATCTCGAGAAGTTCCTCAAGGAAGAGTTCTGGCCGAAGGGTGTTGCGTACCGCCGGTTTCGTGGCCGGCTACATGACACCAGTCAGCGAATCACGACGCAGACACTTCGTGTGCATTAGTTAGTTTTTAGTGTAATTATAATGTATGTATTTACAGTATTTTTAAGTTATATTAATATTGTATTGTATGTGTTTATATGTGCCTTGATGCCTGAAATAAATGGATAAATAAATAAATACATATATACAACGTCCCGACATCAATCATTGGGCAGTTGCCCACCAGACACAACACCCGTCTGGTTGGTGGATCCTCCTTTTTCTGTGGAGGATGAATGAACTTTACACCCTGTTCCTTATACCTCTATAAACCACCTTCGCCATGGTCTGCCTTGACGAAGATTTGGAAGGAAAAGGAGAGAAGGAACACAGGCCTCCTCTAGGTGAGAGGCCCAGTGCGGGTTGGTAGATGTCACATGTCTTCGATTTTTTGGTTCTAGAACATGCCCGTTCTCTTCACCGTTTTGTGACCAGTGGTGATGAAATAATTTACAAGCAGGTCGTTTCCATTGGGCCTCCACTGCTGAAGGAAGGTAATAAAAAGTAGTAAAATTAAAGTTTAAGAAGGAGAGACGTCAAGAGAAAATGTCAAAGTCAAAGTCAAAACGTTTATTGCAAACTAAGTGTACAATGTTGGTGTTATGTTATGTTATGTTAGTAGATACTTATGACTTAGCAGCCTTTGAATAGAGTAGAATAGAACAGAAAAGCATAGTTATAACAAGTAGATCTCAAGGACTCGGTTGTACATTGTTAATCATAAACAAGCCATATTTCCTACCGCAGCTGGAAGTTGAAGCCGTAGGAAACATCGTTAAGCTAACACAGACAATTTCGAAGATAGATGTAACGCTCACAGAGAAACTTCAAACTTAACTTAGTGAATTACTATTGGATGGAACTCGAGAGAAACTCGTTCAGATGGTATTCTTAGAGGCTGCCCCGTTGGTGAAGAACCCAAATGTCTGACAACCAGTCTTACCAAGGGGTATTGTGTTACCCAGTCACTGGGTGTTGGAGGTCTGGTCGGCAGTCGCTCCATGAAAAATACTGGTATGTGGGGTCCTGGAGTTTTCCATTGGAAATTTCTTAGTAACAGCCCGGAGTTTGGAAGTTAGCGGTGTGATATCCCCGGGCCTCGGAAAGTACGTTAAGCCGTTGGTCTTGCGCCTGATCTTTCTCCGGTCGTGTCGGATTGCCTTGATGATTGAATTGATTGGATTCAAAGTAATTCAAACTTTATTCAGACAGTAGTAAAGTTTCTAATCCACAATTCATAACTTTAGCCTCAGATTCAAAATCCGTTTTGTAATTAGAACTTTAACTTTGTCGGAATAAAGTTAGAAATTGGTTCGATGGGTTACTGTTTTTACATATAAACTTTGTTTGATAATAATACTTCACTTTGTGTTGCTTCATGGTGCAATGCCCAGATGCTGTCAGTATCAAATTCACCTCTTTCCATTGCTATTCTAATTCAGCTGCTATACTTACTAACCACCCATTTAGGATCGTTGCTCTACCTAGCCTGATCCCTTGGCCACGAGTTTCACGCTAAAATAACATGCATCTTTGGCCAGCAACTGCGAAGAAAACAAATGAAAGATGTTGTTTAGAGCGTGCCACGGGTCACCCGACGCGACCTTGTGGAGCAACGGACGGAAACAGGTGACGCGTACGCGTATCAGTTGACATAAGTCGCAAGTCGGATCGCCCAAGGCCATCAACGGGGCCTGACATTCAAAATAGTCTCCAATTCAGAACACAATACGGCCGTGTCATTGCAATTAAAAGGAAGGAACGTGCAGCGAAGGGACAATATGCACTGATGACCAATTGGAGGTTGCTGGAATCCATTGGACGTGAGAAGCTCAGGAGCACTCGATGCATGTGGTGATGCTAAGAGTACGCCCAGCAGTGGACGTCTTTGGACTGAATTGATGATGGTAACTGGAATTTAAAAGTTTCATGTGCTTACATTTTAATCGAGTTCCAGTAGTAGTCGCTTCCTGCCGAAAGCGCAGGATTTATCGGCTTAGAGGAGGTTGTGTTACGAAGCTTACCACACACTTACCGATACATTATCAGATTATCCATATGACTTTGTTGCCTTATACTAAGAGAGACTGTCAAACTATTTTTGATGACTGTTCATTTTTTGCGGCATTCAAACACCTAATCTTATGGATATTCTTCCTTTTCTGTTACACTGGGACGAACTATTTGAAAATAGCTCATTATAATATGCCTATATTGTTCCCACTGCTGGGACACAGATGGACTTGGGCTTAATTTTAGTCGTGATCTTGGGCTATAAGCCACCACGCGGGCCCAGTGCGGGTTGGTAGATGTCCCATGTCTTCGAATTTTTGGTTCTAGGACATGCCGGTTTCCTCACGATATGTCAAAACGGTGAAGGAAATTAGCTCATGCAGTGGTATAAATATTTACCAATGACCTTAGGAAGGCCGCACTTCCTAATTAACCACGATCTGGTCAGTACCCACAGGGGGTGCTCTTATCGTGTAGTCACTTAGTTTATAAGGTTCTTGCCCTGGCTGAAGGCCTTAATATATGAACCCGGACACCCCGGACAGGATACTGGCAGAGCGGTCGATACGCGACGCTTGGGGGACGTTTTGGGGGGCGCCTTTGTCCAACAGTGGACGTCGTTCGGCTGAAATGGTGAAGACAGGTGGTAGTCGACTACCCAGGATGTCTTCTGGAAACGCATTTTAGATTCTATATTAAAATATGCTATTATTAAAATACGCAACGACTTGAGAACTTCCTCAGTTTTTGTCGTCGGTTAAAAAACTTACAATGTTCAAGAACGAAGTGATTAAATCCGGTCTTAGATATAAAAAGCAGCACTTCAACCTGGAACTGAAATGAAAACTTTTGTTTCTACAAAGTGATTGTATCAATCTCTACAAATGTTGCGCTGAAAAATGGAACAGCATTTGGTTGTTTTTTTTTTCAGGTAAATTCTGTTCCATTTTTTACTTGGACGTGTTTGGTAGATTGTTCTTATGTGGGTAATGTAAAACAGGCCCATTAAAATATTATGAATTAAAGTCACTTTTCATGTCTGCCTGTGTGACTGCGCTATTCTTCTAAAGCTGGGTTCCCACGGTGCGTGATTCTGCGGATCATCACGCACAGCCGACGACAACGGACGGCAACGCACACAGACAGGGCTCTTTCAACGGTGCGTGTCGGTCTGTGTAGATCTTTTGATGGCTTCATTTCAAAATGCAAAGTAAAAGAGAACGTATCGTCTCGGCGTCGCTGCAGCTGCCGCTGTGGTATTAATTAACAATTACCAAATTATGCGATCTAGTAAAAGTAAAAAGAAACCACGTCGCTGGTGGATATCAGTTTACAACAAAAGTCGTTTAAGGTAAGGTGCGTCGTGCGAGCTGGTCCGCGTCCGTCCGCGATATCACGGACCGTGGGAAGCTAGCTTAAGCTACACAACGGATTTTAATGCGGGTTTCACCACCATATAGACAAATATAATATTATTAAACTTCGCAAAAAACCGCGTGAGTCGACGGATCGCTAGTCTTAAAATGAATACACAATTGTACATTTGTGCATAAATGACGCAGTTTACTTGCTCGTCACTGTAGTTTTACAATGACGAGCAAATAAACTACCTCATTTACTCATTCCAGTTGCTTTCAGCTCAGTGCACAAAGTAATTATACTTTATCTTGCACTTCAGTGTAATACAGTGCAGAAAACTATACACAACTGCGTCCAGCTACGTTAAGCTCCAAGTTGCAAATGCACCGATGCGTGGTACAGTGACTCGTGAAAGCAATATCTGTTTACACTGCGAGGAAGAAATTTTGAACAGTATTTTGTATGCTTCAGCTTTATGTTCCACGGGGCGTGATTTGGGTACCTAATTTTTCTTTAAAGTAAATATACATAGGTGCATAAAACAAGCCTTTTTATTTTAATTTTGCTTTTAAAACCTGAGACATCTTACTATTCTACTAATTATAAATGTGAAAGTTTGTAAGTATGTTTGGCTGTTAGTTACTCAACCACGCGAAAACGGGTTTATAATCTGGACTAACACATAGGATACTTTTAATCCCGGTAGCACGTTTCTGTGGGATATTTTCCGATATCCACACAAGTGAAGTTGTGCAAAAGCTATTGTTATAATTCAATATAAACAAACTAAAAAAAGAAACTATCTAGCCTATTTATGCTAAAGAATAATCAATAGCATAAACAGGCTATAGTTTTTTTTTCTCCTCCATGTTCCTCAAAATTTCGCACTCATTTTTATTTTTACAAAAAAGAAATTCTCTTTCATTTTTAGCACCGCCATCTTTTAAAAACCTTACCTTAAAACTCCAACGGGCAGTCTAACAACACTAATTTTTAACCTGATGATAAGCTAAAATTTTGTATCTGAATAAACCTACGGAACATCTCAAAAGAAGCTACAGACAGTCGTGCAGTCGTGCAAATTGGATCAAATTCGCTGTCGGACCTCCCAGCAGTCGTAGTTAGATTATGTTGTTGTGTGCTGTCTGTACTAATTATGTATCTTTGTCCCGACTTCTGCGTTTTATTCGTTGGTTTTCGTGATATTTCTCGCCAAATTTAAGACGTGACTTGCTTTTATCCTAGACTAGATTGTGGTCTTGGCTTCGCCCGCGTGCTCGACGGAAATTGTAACAAAGAAACGTACCTACTACCAGGATAAAAGTATACTTTGTCTGCCAGGTTATGATCTACTTGTGTGCCGAATTTCATCAAAATTCGTTCACCCCGTTAAGGCGTGAAGAGGTAACAAACAAACAGACAAAGTTACTTTCATATATTACTAGCTACGCCCCGCGGTTTTACCCGCATAAGTTTCGATCCCGTGGGAAGATCGGGATTAAAAATCCTATGTATGAATCCTGGTTATAAACTATCTGTGTGCCAAATATCATCCCAATCCGTTCAGAGCTTTTGCGTGAAAAAGTAACAAACATCCATCCATCCATCCATCCATCCATCGATACAAACTTTCACGTTTATAATAAGTAGGATAGGATTATTATGGATTTTCGTTTAACGTTTTATAGTATGTTTAACTTCGCACACGTAATAATTTAAATCCTCGTTCTAATCTAGTCGTTTCAAAGCCAATTGTAACCTAATTTTCAACTCCCTCCCCTGAATTCCATAAATTAGATAGAAAGGGAAAGATACCAGATGTTCTTCGCTCCTTACTGAAGCAAAACTGCACCCTATTGCGTAACACACTCTCAAGTACAATCCGAAGAATTTTGAAGGAAATTACTAATTCATTGCTTCACAGGTTTGCAAAATTCGTCTGCTCAACAACGTAAATAACGCAATGAATGTTGTTGAACTGTCAAAGTGAAAGCCATTGCTACTATTAGTGTGCTACGCAATTATCGCCCTAGTACGTAAGTATACTAACGCCTACAGGCATGACTCGTTATTTTGATGTGTCGGCACGAGCTATATGAGAATAAATAGCTCAAGAATGACGCAGTGAAAAGGTAAGCTATTCAGTAAGGTAGATATCAGGACTGACGTACAGACCTACATGCTAAAGTGTGATTAATTTACGAGATTGCAGATTTGTAATTAGACCTTATATAGGTACAGTCGCCAGCACATCAAGCTACTACAATCTGTCAAATTTCTTTATTAGATTTTCAACTTTATCATGAAAGCATTAAGGTTCAAGGTTGATTGGGAAAATTTGACAGTTTCGGGTAGCTTGACCTGCTGGCGTCTGTACTTATCAAATCTGTCAGTTTGTTAGAAAGTAAACAAGAATATAAAACATCACGCTTGTCCTCCCCGAAGGGTAGGCAGAAGTGTACCTATAGAACACTCACATTTCGGCAATTATGTAAATCTCATGTAACAGGGGGTGAGCCTTTTGCCAACAGTAAGATAAAAAATCCAAGCAAGAAGTTCGGGTTATCTATTATACAGGGTCAAATTAATTTAGCTAGCTGAACTCTGCAGTCGTGATGGGTAGCCGACTTCCGAAATTCGGTTCCTTGAAGTCGGTTGTTTTTTTTTTTGTTAAAAAACAAACAAAATAGCCTTGTTATTAGCTAGCGAAACTTGATGGGTCGATCGATATACCTACCCACCACGTCTGCAGAATTTCGCTAGCTAATTTATTTTGACCTTGTAGAGACCCTAACATGTACCTATTCTGTGAACATTTCAACGGGCTACTTATTAGGGTTAAAATAATAAGACACAGCCCTGTGACAGATAAAAGCAACAGAAACAGCCAGCGAGGACTTAGTAATAGAGTCCCCTTTTCTTCCTTTGGGTCTTCGTCTTCCTCTTGTAGCTGGCACGACAGTTGTTTTAATTTTTTTGGCTCAAAACACACTACCACAGCATTATCCCTTTGTGTACCACACCATAAAAACCTCATACTGATACTCTAGACTCTAGAGAGTGATGTATATATGTATGTATGAGCCTATGTCATGCTTACATGCAACCTCCGCGAGTCAGTTAAAAGTTATTGGCATAAAATACGAGACAAACATGAAGCTATACACTGTCCATTGGACTTAGATTAAACCGTTTTTTGACAGATGGACCTAGTTATTGCAGCAACACGTAGTACATTGATTGATACACGTAAGGTATTATAATGTCTGTAAGAAGCCATAAATAAGATAATTCAATAAGATAAGGCAGTATAAATATTTGTTTTATTACGCACTTTAAAGTTAACCTTTACGTAATCTGGAATAGTTACGTTCTAAGACAGCTGTCAAAAAACGGTTAACCTAATAAACAGGGTATAGTTTAAGATTAGAAGAGATTAGGTGTCAGAATTGGCTGACAAGCCGAATGAAAAATATAATGTAAAATACGTAGAAGTATTTCATACTAACATACGTTATAACCCGTAATTTGATTTATTCCTCCCGGTACCATGAAGCTCGTAGAGAGCTTCACAGTACTCATAATTCGATTCCGTCTCTTAATACGAGTTCCGAAACAAATTTGTCTATCATTTCCATCTCAAACAGCCACTATAAAACTTTGAACCGTTATCAAAACCAAACTAATGTAGGAACCTTCAACCATAGCGATATCCGTACAGTCAACGAAATAGTTAAGTCATCTCCATCTGCCGAGCCTTTTCCTAACTATATTGGGGTCGGCTTACAGTTAAACCGGATGCAGCTGAATACCAGTATTATTGGTACAAGTTAGAAAGATACGGTATACGAGGGTGTGCTTGCAATTTTTGAAGATTTTCTTTCGGGTCGTCAGCAAAAGGTTAAAATAAATAAATATACTAGCTCAGATGCATCTGTCACCTGTCGTCCTGGCGTCCCGCAGGGCAGTATTCTTGGTCCCAGTTTATTTATTATTTATACATAAACGACCTGTGTCAAATGTCACTCAACAACGGAAATATTTGACACCGCTCTAGTATTTAAGGAAGAAACTTGGGAAGAGGTACGGGAAAAGGAATTGCGCAGGGCGCATTTGTGGCTGAAGCAAAATCTTTTGACTTTGAACGTTTCAAAAACTCTATTGGTTCAGTTTACGAATTCTCACGTGAAGCAGCAAAACATGGTGATTCGTTTTCACACATGCGAGACTTTAAATCAGCAATATTCTTGTCCATTCATTAATAAAACTCCGACAGTTAAGTATATTGGAGTACGTCTAGATGAGAACATAACTTGGAAGACTCATATGGATATGATTTCGTCACGTGTTAGAAAATTAATATGGGTTTTCAAAAATCTTAGGCATGTAGAAACCTGGAACTACTTCGTACTGTTTACTATTCCCTTGTTCAATCTGTCATCGGATACTGCATTGGAGTATGGAGATGTGCATGCAAAACGCATATCATACTGGAGAAAATTCAGCGATCCTTGTTAAAAACTATGACCTTTAAACCCTACAGATTCCCCACTACAACGCTATTTGAGCTGTGTCAGGTTCTCACGGTGAGGCAGCTTTTTGTTTATCAGGTTATTATCAAACTGCATGTGTCTACTCATTATGATCCAGATAAATTAAGCAACAAACGTACTATTACCAATGTATTTGACTCCGTAAGAACACGTACCGTATTAGCCAGACGTCAAAGGCGTTTTCTTTCTGTGCACATTTACAACAAAATCAATAAAATTTTAAACATTTACCCGCTCTCTTCTCATGAATGCAAGTCTAGGTTAAGAACTGCCTTCTTACTCTTAACTACGAAGAAACGGAAAAATATTTTATTGAGTAAAATAAACACACCCTCACACACCCACACACACCCCCCCATTCCACATTCACACACTACTTCCACACTAAATTTTCCTGTGTAATTGTAATAGATGTAGTTAAAGTTAATAGATTCTAGTAAATGTAATTTCTGCATGCTCCAAATTATCGTGTTTCATTTAAAACTCTTAGTTGGTATAAAAAAATATATATAATGTATGGTTTCTACCTAGTCTGGGTTTCACAGGCTTCATAGGTTTTTGTAACTCTAATTTATTTCAATAAAGATGTATTTATTTAGTTATGGTCACACAATTTGGTTTTAAAGGTGTTATTATAATCTTCTTTATCTACATAATAAAACCGGCCAAGTGCGAGTCGGTCTCGCGCACGAAGGGGTCCGTACCATTATCTATAAAAATCACGTCTGTTGTATGGGAGCCGCCCTTAATAATATTTATATTTTATTTTGTTTTTAATATTTGTTGTTACAGCGGCAACAGAAATACATAATTTTTGAAAGTTTCAACTGTCTAGCTTTTGCGGTTCTTGAGATACAGCCTGGTGACAGACAGACGGACGGACAGACAGCGAAGTCTTAGTAATAGGGTCCTGTTTTTACCCTTTGGGTACGGAACACTAAAAATGAAATGCGGGTTTTCGGTAACTTGAGAACGGCGGAACCGATTTGGCTGTCGATGTTCGTAATAGTCCGAAATTCTTACGGAAAGAAAAATAGGAAAAGTTGCCGGATAAATTGGAAAATTCGGGAAAACTACTAAGAAATTTGTAGGAATTATTAAAATTTGGATAGGATAATGTCGGTCGGGTGAGCTAGTTTAATATATGTAGTAAATTATGTATATTACGAGTATGTTACTATCGGGAACATCGTAAAAGTAGTAGAATAAAGGCATTTTTATTGAGATAATGTTTATACAATCAACTACATATTTACATTAGCTACTAAATTAAATAACTAACTACCTAAGGTAGTATAGTTAGCTGCATCTTTTTCTTGGAAATCACTCATGGATACCTTCCGTTTCGGTAGGATGAAGACCTTCCTGGAGCGGAGGGTTAATTAAAACATACCGGCATAAACCTTTTCCAGTATTTCCCGTGGAAAACACTTCTACTGAGCAGATGTTGTGTATATTTGGACTAAAAATCCCAAACAACTATTAAGTTTTAGAACAATAAACTCATTGTGACTCAAAACAAAGTTCAAATTCCAGTGCAACCAAAATTTATTCAGCACCTTTTTATTAAAAATGGTTGCTCAAAAATCCACTTTAGAATACAATACCCTAAAGTAGATAATTGATTAAGTGGTAATGGATGTAAATTATCTGAGATTTAGAATTGAAGAACAGTAGTATTTTGCACTAAAAACCTAGTATGCAGATTTCTTTCTTTCAGCTGCCTGAAAGAAAGAAAGAAAAAATGTTTTATTGTGATTCGTACAGGATCATAAACTAAACTAAACTAAACACAGTTAAAAATAAACAAATACATGCATTCTTATATCGTTATTCGACTGTACAAGCAGCAAAATAATATATTACATACCACCACGGCACGCGTGTAGTTTGAACAAGTTAGTTCGTGGCCGGAGTTCCGAACTTCGGTAAAACCAGAATGAGGGCGTAAATTCAGTAACGCCATTAGCTGACGTCGCGAACCAAATTAAACTGGCATTTTTGTTCGAAACTTGGGGTGCGATTAGATCGAATTTTCGATTTTATCGTGGCCACGTAAATAAGGGGTGGGACTTTTAGCACTTTGTTCACAATAGAGCTAGGAAACTCGGAATTTATCTAGCATAGACACATTGCCTTTGCCATACAACGTTGCAATGCCGCCAGTCTCTTGAGTATATTACCAGTTGACAGCGATGCGGATGAATTTTTCGACGCCATATTGTAGTTTGTATTATAATAGTTTAAGGTTAGGATATTATTGTTAGTTCATAGATGTCACACAAAATGTGCTTTGGTAGATGTCACATGTCTTCGAATTTCTTGTCCTAGGACATGCCGGTTTCCTTACGATGTTTTCCTTCACCGTTTTTGAGAGCAGTGGTGATAAACTGTCTGGGTTCGAACCCACAACCCATGTACAGACCAGCAGGTCAAGCTATCCGAATCTGTCAAATTTTTCCAATCCACCTTGAACCTTAATGCTTTAGCGATAAAGTTGAAAATCTATTAACGAAATTTGTAGCTTGATGTGCTGGCGTCTGTACAACTCGTAAGACGGGTCGTTACCACTGAGCCACCACTGATCTCTAATAATTAATTATACAGACTCTTATTACATGGAAACTGCAACATACCTGTCGGAATTTAGGTATACACGATGTGTGTACATCTGCATACCTTACGGGAGAACACAGGCTTCATGAATGTATAAAATTATCCTTTTTAAACTCCAATTTAGTTTATAAACAAGTATTTACATAGCTGTCAGTGTTATTTGCATGTTACCTTACAAAATGCATCCCCAAACAGTACCCGTATGTGTACCATCTCTGCTCCTAACTTTACTTTCTGACTCCGGTGAGCCTGACACGAAGTAACGGAGTAAACTTAATTTCGAATAATTTTATAGTTGACAATACTTGTTTTGCACATAATAACGCCATCGGAATCATAAAGATGAACATTGTGAGGCCAGAGTCTGCAAAGCTACGGAGATTTATCAAGCTTCATGTGACGAGACGACACTAGGATTTTTGAGTATATTTTTTTTTTAGTCATTGAATTGTGTGAATTTTTAATTTTATGAATGATATACAACTAACTTACTAACTTAGTTTTAAGACTATATTCACATCTATGGGTGATACTATCGGTGGTACCTGTCGCAAAAATTTTAACGAAAATGGTATAGATAGTAAAAAATAATCTGCCCGAGTCTAACCGAATACCAGTATTTTACATGGAGCGACTGCCTGTCTGACTTCCACAACCCAGTTGGTCGGTAACACGATACCCCTTGGTAAGACTGGTTGTCAGACTTTTTGGACGACTGCCAAAGATGTACGAATGACAGTCGGAACGTGCTTTCCGAGGCACGGAAGGGTCTCGATATGTATTGGATGGCCACCCATCCACGAACCGACCGCGGTAAACGTAGCTTAACCTTTAATCGACGCATGCGGATGTTATCATTTAGCCACGAGTCCCTCTAAGTACCTATAGGATAGTTGCATTTTCGATTAAAACCGCTCGTTCGTGCTGGGGCCGCTGACTGCTGAGTCAACTAGAGCACTTTGTGAAGTCACAAATGAAGTTACTGTGTACTGCGAATGAATAAGTACCTAAACGAGGTAATGGCGAGGTGCGCTGAATCTGTCGTGCTCTAAAGGATTTAGCTTATTTTTCAGTAAATACTGGCAGTTTTCAAAATTTTCTCTTTAATGAAAGTCAAAAACCATGCAACCCGCATGGTTTTTAACTTTCATTAACGAGAAAATAAATTCGTCCGCAGTATCAAAGGGTTACTTTCAGCTCTGCTAACTGGCAAACGTTTTCATTGAGGTATGAGCATGTCTTGTTCAGTCCATGCTGAATTCCTTGCAATTCAAGGTCGCTCAGCGCGCTATGGAGCAGGCAATGCTCGGAGTTTCTTTGATGGATAAAATCAGGAATGAAGCTGTCCGGAAAAGAACCAAGTCGACATATTTCCGACCGATGGCCGTTGGAGCAGACGAAACCTAGAGTGGAGACCACGTATCGGCAAGCGTAGTATGGGACGCTCCCCAGCTAGATGGACCGACGACCTTAAGAAGGTGGCTAGGACTGACTGACCCGTAACGACTGTCAAAGATCCACGAATGACAGCCGGGACAAACGGCTTAACGTGCTTTCCGAGGCACGGAGGGGTCTCTGTATGTAAAAATGGTCACCCATCCACAGACCAACCGCGGCAAGCGTAGCTTAACCAGACCGATCGACCTGTGCGGCTGTTATTATTTAGCCACGGGCCCCTGCCCCATGACTGACTATCTTTTTCATATCATCCACAAAGGCTGAACAATAGACTACAAACTTCCTTAAAACATGTCTATTCGCACAAAAGAAGGTAGCCAAATAAGCCGCACATAACGAGCACACCGGGAAGCTGCAATGTAGTCACGGCCGGAGATACAGAGCGCGCGATAATAAAGATTATAGTGTACCTCGGTGCAGCAGCAATATGTAGATGTCACGGAACAAAGGGGAGATCAGGAGTGTTGATACTGGTAACTGTTACCGCTGTGTGGTGGTGTGGAATGTTCTTTTTGGGATCAAAACGAATTTCGCATTAGCCTTGCTGTTGATATCCTTTATTTACTACAGTGTAGTGTCTTTTGAGAGTTCTGCAGCTGAATGGCAGTAATTGAACGCATTTTTTTTTTCTTTTCCGGAAACCACGCGATAGATCTGATGAGAGACTCGGAGATCCAGTGTCACCACACATCATTAATGAACGTAGGGCCATCAGTTAGTAGCTAATCTGTCATTGGCTAATGGCGATGCAAATAAATCATGCCAGATCAAGCCACGTCGCCATCCTATGACGTGTTTTTTTTTTTTTTTACTTTTTGTGTTACTTTCTTTAGCAAATGTGCCTCTTTTTGACTTTCGAATCTTTTCTCAAAGGTGGTCGCAGTAATAAGCTAGGGCATCCCGACCGAGTTAAGTTAGGTTAGAATTGTTACCAATACGCGCGAGCCGAGCGAGCGAAGCGAGCGATGCTGCGGCAGCCGCCGGCGAGCGCTGCATCCAAGTTGGTCACCATTAATTGGCTATTTAGTATTTTAGGACAACAACAAAACGGACAAAATAGGAATTATTTGGGGTACGATTTAATAAATGCAATACAAAATATACAAAAGCGATCAATCAACTCAGCCTATCGCAGCCCACTGCTGGACATAGGTCTCTCCCAGACTGCGCCACAACACCCTGTTCTTCACCTACGTCTAAGAAAGTGATACAAGAGATTTTTTGCAATACTGGTCGCCCAAATCTGCCTTTCAACATACAATACAATATACAACATACACTTTGTGTAAACATAAACTTTCTTGGTTTTAAGAAATATCTTAAAACCCAGGTAGACACAAAACTACCCAATAAAATCTCCATTAGACAACACAAAGGATTTGAAAACGAGAAAATAAAATTCTGAATCTCATTTTTCAGCCGCATTCACTTCAAAATGAATTCCAGGCAGTTTGCAATTACTTACTAACTTTGTGGAGAACAAACAATATTTGATCTGCCTCATTATCTGCACGGCTGGATGGATCTCAAGGACATTAACGCAAGTTTTGCGAAGTGTAATTGACATTGGAAAGTTCATAGTGTAACCCTCCAAGCTAAGTAACTGAAATTAAATCTCACTCAATAATATTGGTACAGCAATTACTAAAAAAAACCGGCCAAGTGCGAGTCGGACTCGCCCATGAAGGGTTCCGTTACGTTACGATTTATGACGTATTAAAAAAAAACTACTCACTAGATCTCGTTCAAACCAATTTTCTGTGGAAGTTTATATGGTAATGTACATCATATATTTTTTTTAGTTTTATCATTCTCTTATTTTAGAAGTTACAGGGGGGGGACACACATTTTACCACTTTGGAAGTGTCTCTCGCGCAAACTATTCAGTTTAGAAAAAAATGATATTAGAAACCTCAATATCATTTTTGAAGACCTATCCATAGATACCACACACGTATGGGTTTGATAAAAAAAAAATTTTGAGTTTCAGTTCTAAGTATGGGGACCCCGAAAATTTATTGTTTTTTTTTTCTATTTTTGTGTGAAAATCTTAATGCGGTTCACAGAATACATCTACTTACCAAGTTTCAACAGTATAACTCTTATAGTTTCGGAAAAAAGCGGCTGTGACATACGGACGGACAGACAGACAGACAGACAGACAGACATGACGAATCCATAAGGGTTCCGTTGCCATTTGGCTACGGAACCCTAAAAATCGTTGATAAAAACACTTTATCTGTCCTTCAACATAGAATAGAATACTTTTTATTATGTACACCATATAAATTACTGCCCCGTTAGTCTCGTGGTTGCAAGCGCGACTGCTCAGCGTGGGGTCCTGGATTTGATTCCCAGGTCGGAGAAAATGTTATTGGGTTTTCCAGTAGGAATTTTGTAGTAACAGCCCGGAGTTTGAAAGTTGACGGTGTAATGCCCCCGTGGCTCGCGAAACACGTAAAGCCGTTGGTCCTGCGCCTGATCTCTCCCCGGTCGTGTCGGATTGCCGACCCTTCGGACTGTGAGAGTAAAGGAACAGAGAGTACACCTGTGTTTACGCACACACTTGTGCACTATAATATCTCCTGTGTACCTGGCTAATCTCCGTTGAGATTGGCCATCTTGAATGAAATCGGTCGGGAAGCTATTATTATTATAAATGACAGATCTAAATGTAGATCACACAATGGGCGGATTTATCGCTAAGAGCGATCTTTTAAAGACAACCTTTGGATGGATTAAAAAGAGGAAGGAGAGATAATACTGTAGGAAACATTATCATTACATAAACTTTCTTGTTCTTGTTTCATGTTTATTTTTATGTAAATCCTACTAATATTATAGAAGTCCATTTAGATTGCTATCGACACGCTAAGTAGAAGATATTATAAAAGTGAAAGTGTATGAATGGATGGGTGGGTTAATGTTTGTTACTCTTTTGACGCAAAAAATACTGAACGGATTTGGATGAAATTTGGCACACAGATGGTTTATAATAAGGATTAACATATTTATTGGCGTGGCTAGCTGACATATGGCAAAAAATTTAATTTTATGTTCTGTGTCTATTGTATACAATCAAGTACCAAGTATTTTCTAACTGAACAGACAGCTGTGCTGCTGGGGAGTTTGTTATGCCACTTCTTCTTCCCAGCGATAGCACTAGGAAGTGGTGAAGGGCGGGCGTTTTTGGGGGACTGTCTTTTGTAATTTTGACGTTCGAAAAGTGCTGATTCACAGCCTAATTTGAATAAATGAATTTTGATTTTGTTTTTTTTTTTTATTTATTGTACCTCGGTACAGCAGCAATATGTAGATGTTACGGAACAAAGGAGAGATCAGGAGTGTTGATACTGGTAACTGTTACCGCTGTGTGGTAACAGTGACATTAACATATCTGTGTTTCCACCATGTACTTTTTATCCCGATATTCCTACGGGATCGAAACTTATGCGGTAGAAATCGCGGGACTCAGCTAGTATATTTATATAGATAAGTATATGCTTCATCTATGTATGTTTTTATTGTATACAGGGTGGCAGGGACATTGACGCGCAAACTGTAACCATGGATTCAGCACATGAGTTTAGACCCCATAGCGTCGAAATATTTCATCAATATTAAAAAAAAATATTGCTGTTCCATACATTTTGACCGCGTAGGTATTGCACTTTTCTATGAAACAGAAGATTTTTTTTTGATAATTGACGAAAAATTTCGACGCTATGGTGTCTAGTATCATGTGCTGAATCCATGGTTACAGTTTGCGCGTCGATGTCCCTGCCACCCTGTATGTAAATGATATACCACTGACTACACCTACAGTATTGTTTCTCCTCCTCCCTCTTCACCCTACGTAAAACTTCTTCATTTATATCTTTAATCCAAATGGCACTCGCATCTATTATAAACTAATCTTTACTAATAATAAAGCTGAAGGCTTTGTTTGTACGCGCTAATCCCTGGAACTACCGGACGAATTTGAAAAAATATTTTTGCTTTTTAACCGACTTCTAAAAAAGGAGGAGGTTCTCAATTCGGATGTTTGTATTTTTTTTTTTTTTTTTTTTTTTTTATGTTTGTTCGCGCATAACTCCGTCGTTTGCCAACCGATTTGAAAAATTCTTTTTTTGTTGGAAAGGGTATACTTTCCAAATGGTCCCATAGAAATTTCATCAAAATCGGTTTAGTAGTTTGGTTTTTAAACCAAAATTACTGGTAAAAATTACAACTAAAAAGTGAAAAATAAAAACTTTTTTGCAAAAAAAAAGAACCGACTTCCAAAAACAACACTTCAAAGTGAAAAATAACTTTAATTTCGGAAGTCGGTGGCAAACAACGAAAATGCGAACCCAACGACACCGACTTCCGAAATTAAAGTTATTTTTCACTTTGAAGTGTTGTTTTTGGAAGTCGGTTCTTTTTTTTTGCAAAAAAGTTTTCATAGCTCAATTCTTGAGGCAAGCTATACGCTATATCAACACGTTAAGACCATAAGGAGCCGAGCAAAACGAAAAAAAGTGCGAGCAAGTGATGCGATGCCAACGGTGAGTCAGGGGAACAAGTTTTACGTTGACGAAATTGAATGCAGTTGCTGGTACATAATAAAGAGTGTTCGATTCTAATTACAGCTAGGTTCAGCGTATAAGTCAACATACATATTATGTTAGCATTCAAGTCGTGGAGAGAGTCAATCTGATCAAACGAATCTAATTCGATCGTCGATCGGTCTTAACGGTTACGTGAACAAACACGTACCTAACAATCAGTGACTTCAGTCATAGTATAAAGAGAGGAAGTAGGCTATCTCCGGCACATTCCGCGACATAATTGCCTACTGTCTTAGGGTTGTCACTTTTTGTTAAATTTTAATTCAGTGCCAATAAATGGGCAAGGGTCGGGATGTTGTATTTTTTACTTGTATTGTCTGGGTACCTAAACGATGATGAAACCTTTCACGATGAAAGAAAGAGCGACGGGCCAGCAGACGGGCGGCGCGGGGCGGTGATGAGCACGAGTAAACGGTAGGTTACTGATAGTACTGTCACCAATTCATTAGTTTAAAGCCCGGCCCTTGCCAAAGATAACACATATCTCTGTATAACTAATTCAGTGATCATTAGTCAATAAAGTTCAACAATGGTTTTCCTAACAAACACAGAAATTTATTCAAGATTCATGGCAGTATTATTGCTGATAGAAAACTAATACAACAAAAAATAAGTAAGTTGGTAGGTATCTCATCAAGTAAAAATGATATGCTAGAAAAAGTGACTTTCTTACCTTTCCTGTTCAATAGGTAATTTGAACAGAGACAATTCTGGAATCGTTTTTTTATTTAGACACCCAAACACATAGCAATACGTTCTCCTGCGATTATCACACATTTTTCATTCATTTAGCGGTGCCGAAAAGCCGTGACGCGCGAACCTCGTGCGATGTTAGCCCCGTCTGGCGCGCTGCGAAACCCGCCGAGATTTGTGTAAGTGTGCGTGCGGCGACGCATAGATACTTTGGCGCACTCATCCAAGCCGCGCGCGGCGTGTTTGTATGAAGATAACGTACTTCCTCTCTTTATACTATGCTTCAGTTTCGAGAATTTCTTTCATAGATATCATTACGGTACGTGCTTAAGAGGAAATGCGGGTGGTGTTTTTTCTATAGAGACGCTCTCGCCTGTTTTCTTTCTGGTTACTGACCATATGGCTATGATTTTTTACAGAATAATAAATGTTAGTTACTTGTATGTCCCTATGTTTTCCTTTTTGATAGTACATTATTTTTATAAGCACTAGAACCCTCAAAAAATACTCAAAATTGCCTCTTTAGACCGCTGTTAACAGAGGCCTAGGGTACAAATTTGACAACTATTAATGAAAAAAGGAAAACATGGCGACACAGTATATAGCCTTCTTATCCAGTTTATGAAATATCTTTTAAATTGGTTCAATACTGGTGGAGAAAATAGGCGAGAGCCAAACCTCGAAAATGTGACTTTTTACTTAGGCTATTCAGTCGGATCTGCAGTTGTCCTTATCGCACGAATAGACGAGAGATAGCGAGACAGAGCGACAGCGCTAGTTTCTTCAAATACCTAATTTTCAAAAGTCTTTCCGCCCGCATTTCCTCTTAAAATCTGTGTTATTTCTATCTATGATCTTTGACAGTCGTTACGGATAGTCAGAAGCTCAAAACTATGACAACCACTCTTACCAAGGGGTGTCGTGTTATCCAGTAACTGGGTTGTGGAGGTCAGATAGACAGTCGCTCCATGTAAAATACTGGTATTCATTTGCATCGGGTTAGACTGCAAGTTGACTCCAACATAGTTGGGGAAAGGCTAGACAGTTTGATTGAAGCGACCATTGACCATATGAACAGACAGCTGTGCTGCTGGGGAGTTTGTTACGCCACTTCTTCTTCCTAGCGATGAGCGGTGTTTTGAGGGAGGGACTGTCTTACGTAGCTTTGACCTTCGAAAAGTGGTTATTCTCAGCCTAATTCGAATAAAAGACTTTATTTTGTGGCTGCCATAAAGCTGTAGTAAGTTTTTATTTACATTTTAATTTTAATTAATTAGTTTTTATTATATTTGTTGGTATATTGGCGTGGCTAGCTGACATATGGCAAATAATTTAATTTTATGTTCTGTGCCTTGTAATGTTAATTACTTAACACCTAATTGTATACAATCAAGTATCAAGTATTTTCTAACTGAACAGACAGCTCTGCTGCTGGAGAGTTTGTTGTTATTGTTTTTTTTTTTTTTTTTGTTTGTTTCTTCTTCTTCCCAGCGATAGCACTAGGAAATGCTATCGTATATATGTCTTTTGTAGTGTTGACATTCGAAAAGTGCAGATTCTCGGCCTAATTTGAATAAATGACTTTTGATTTTGATTTTTGAGTAGTAATCATCTGCCTAGCCTTTTCCCAACTATGTTGGAACCGGCTTCCAGTCTAACCGGATGCAGCTGAATACCAGTATTTTACATGGAGCGAATGCCTATCTGACCTCCACAACCAGTTACTGGGTAATACTGGGTGATACCCTTTGTTAAGACTGGATGTCAGACTTTCGGGCTTTTCACTACCCATAACAACTTTAAAAGATCCACAATTGACAACGGCACCAGTGCCTTAACCTGCTTTCCGAGACAAGGAGGGGTTATTGTAGGGCTCTTCCCGTAATTCAAAACATTCAAAATCTAGTCGCAGTCTCATCTCGGCGACAAACAAATGTCAAAAACTTGTCAAAATGTATAGAAATTTTCGGTATTTTTGACAGATTGAGACTGTGAGATCAGACTGTGAACGTTCTTGAAATTACGAGAATTGCCCCTCGGTATGTAAAGATGATCACCCATCCACAAACCAACTGCGGCAAGCGTTGCTTAACCTGATCGATCGACCTGTGCGGCTGGTATTATTTAGCCACGGGCTCCTCCTAGATATCATACAATTTATCTACCTACGTAATTGTTACCAGAAGTGCTTTCATCACCCATCATCATCATCATCATTGGCAGGCTTTGTCCTACTGCTGACTATAGGCCTTCACCCTTTTTTGCCATCCTTCTCTGTGGGGTAATTGCGTAACACACTAAGAGCAGTAGCAATGGCTTTTATTTTAATGTAATTTATCATTATCACACCTGCATTGATTCTTGGCACTTTCCGCCATATAACAATGGCATGCAATTTATTTATAATAATGATTTGAATGTATACATGACATGACTGCCTCGGTGGTCTAGTGATTGCAAGCGCTACCGCTGAGCATAAGGTTCTAGGTTCGATCCCCAGGTCGGACAAATTATAATTGGGTTTTCCATTCCATTTTTAACCAGCACGGAGTCAGGATTCATGGCTTAACCCTTGTTACATGGGACATAAACATAATTGGCAAAATGAAGATGTACAAGTAGATACACCGCTACCTAACCCTTCGGGAAAACCAAGCGTGATGTTATGTTTATGACATGTAACAACAACAAAACTCAATTTTCGTCCAAAATTCTAAATCGAGAATGAAAAATACAAACGATTCAACATTCTGAGCGTAGCACAAGCATTTTCATAAGAAAACATTTTCAATTTGCGTCGTACACCCCGCAGGTAAGTTCACAATGAAAATATTTTCTTAACATTCCATTTCCTGAGAAATCTCGTGGATATGTATTGTAAAAACTTTATTTGTGCACTGTACAGAGATTCATGCAAAGTTGGGTACAATAAATTAAGGTTTACTGCAACCTTGCTTAGGATTTGTTATGTAGAATTAGTTGGTTAAATTCCTGAGCTACTAATTAGTTAGCATGTGGAAACGGAGGAACGTTCCTCCAGCTAAACTGTAAGTAGATATACTCGTAATGTACCTACTCAAGAAACATTTCGGTTCAGTTTTGTTGTGTTGTTTTGGAGTTCTTATTACAAACTACTAAAAAATCGTGCTATTGTCACCAGGTGCGAGCTGTTTTAGAACCCAATGGCCTGCCACGCGACGATGGGAAGAGACCAGACAGAATGACCATAATGCCCTGGAAGTTAGGCAGACCTTTGGTGTGGGATGCAACATGTGTCAACACCCTTGCGCCATCCCATGTTCCTAGCACGGTGGGCTGTGCTGGAGCATTGCTGCTGGTGCAGAAAACCTCAAATGGCGAAAATATTCTAGCCTGATTGGGAGTTATATCTTCGAGCCGTTTGGGGTTGAAACACTAGGGCCATGGGGTCCGAGTGCCCACTTGGTTTTTCGCGATATCGCCAAGCGGTTAGTCGACTCTTCACGTGACCAGAGGGCTGGCCTGTTTCTTGGTCAAAGAATTAGCATCGCCATACAACGTGGCAATGCTGCCAGCCTTTTGGGCACTGTTCCTGTTGACAGCGATGCGGACGAATTTTTTGATGCCCTATGATTCTTTTGCTTATTTTTTCACAAATACATATGTATTATTATTTTAAATGTTAGATTATATAATGTAACTGCTAAATGATGTTTTTGTGGTTTTGTTAATTGTTATTTGTGACCATTCATACCTAATCAAGGAATCTTGTGCTTTCGTCTATTTTCCATCCTTCTTCTTCTACGTGTCACTGCCACGGGTGTATTTTAGATCTTGTTGCCCCAAGAGTTCGACACTTCCACGGCACCGTTGGTACACAGGACGCTTTGACCGCATGTTTTGGGACACAGGGATAGAAGGTGGAGCATAATTTTCGACATAGTTCCACATCCACTGCTCTCAAAACTTTGAAAGGAACTATCGTGAGGAAGCCGGCATGTCCTAAAAACAAAAATTCGAAGACCTGACATCTACCACCCTGCACCGGGCCCGCGTGGTGGATTATAGATTTACGGCCCACTCTCCCTCACCAAGAGGAGACCTGTGTCCCAGCAGTGGGAACATTACTGGCTGATTATGACTATGCATTATATTTCTATTAGTTCCAATTCCGCAGGAAGCTCAACTAAAAATACTTAAATCGGACTTAACTCCCCAAATGCCTGAGTAACTGCCCAAAATCGAATAATATAAAATATTCATCTTAAAACCGTGTCCTGGCTCTATTCCAAGTTAAGAAAGGAGATGAATTGTTAATACTACGCTGACGTGGCAACGTACATCTCTGCTTATCCCCTAAATAAATGTGTTTCTTTAAAACCGTTGCCAAATAATACGTCTTTATCTCACTGCTACAATCTTGAAATATTAAATTGAAACTTATGTTAAAATGCTTGCAATGCCCAAGTACATACCCGGGGTTTGATTCATTTCTTTACAGTAAAAACTTTTTTATTTTTTGTAGCGCTTTGCCCGCGAATTCTTTCGTGATGGATTTCTGATTATCCTATGCAAACTTCAATTCCTCTTTCGTGTTTGATCGCTTAATAAGTATGCATAATATCTCCTTTTATTTAAACGTTTCATCAATAACTGTTTACCGATTTAGCAGTGAAAACCGATTTAAATGATTGATGAAAACGCAAGAAACTGACAGACAATTAGGATTTATAGGTAATGGCGAATCTGAAGCCGTTAATTAAGAAAGGGAAATATTTAACCGGGTGCCAAAAAAACATTTTTGCGCATTTAATGATGCATACTTTTTTAAACAACTGAGCCTCTTTTGAACTTTCTGGCCTTTATAACTGTGACCAAACGCGCGGCGACCGCTACTTCCAAGCTGGTTGCAAGTTATTTGGCTATTTAGTATGTTTAGGACCCCAAAACAGAACAAAAATTGAGGTTCACAAAACAGGCACAGTCATTATATTACAGTGTTTAATAATATCAAAAACATACCAGTAATAAACCAATTCGATTAATAAAACGTCATAAAGTTTGAAATAAACCACACTTCAATCATTCTACACTGAACGTTGAATCAAACCGCTGCATAAATTATACCAAACGATGTCATCATTTTTGCTTATTTACGACGTACATAATAATAAAATAAATCTTATTTTTCTGTTTTTCACAAGTAAAGGCAATATATGTACATTTTGCATATGATCTTTCGAGTGATTTGAACAGTGCGTGCTAATTAATACCTAACATTAATCCAATAAGGCTTGTGTCATACTGGGAGCTAAGATAAGATCACGTTCTCGTAGAAGCGTTAGTTGAGACAGAGAGATTTCTTTACCAAGACGCGCATAGTCTATCCACCAACCCGCACTGGGCCCGCGTGGTTGATTATAGCCCACTCTCTCTCACAGAGAGGAAGCCTGTATCCCAACAGTGGGAACGTTATAGGCTGAGTTTCGATCCCGTGGGAATATCCGGATAAAAAGTATCCTATATGTTGATCCTGGTTATAAACCATCTGTGTGCCAAATTTCATCCAAATCCGTTTAGTAGTTTTTGCGTGAAAGAGTAACAAACATCCATCCATCCATCCATCCATCTATACAAACTTTTACGTTTATAATATTATTAGTAGGAAGTATAGATAACAACTAACTGCAAACTTAGTACAAAACAGTATAGTTCAATAAAGAAGTTCATAATTGTACATCTTGGAAGATCTCTTTAGGCCCGAGCCTTTTACGAGTGCATTGAAACTCATTTTTTTCTTGAATTTCAGCACAAACACACGATATGAATAAACTCAAATCTCGTTCAAATCGCAGAGGATAATAAAAAAAAGGCTTTTCCCACCAAAAAGCCGAGGATTAGGCAAAAAAGGGGACACGTTGAACGAGGAAGTGGAATTTTAATAAGGTTTCATAACACCGCGTGCATTACCATAATAAACGTGCCGAATGCTATATATGTAGATCTAGGTGAATCTATATGAAGTATTTTATTTAGGTATTGAAATCCCGCAGTTGTGATAAATGATTTTATTTTGTAAGTAGGTTTGTACAAACACTTTTCAATCACGTCGCTTTTCACACGTCAATCATATTTTGAAAACTAGATGAGTTGCCGTTTCCTATCTGACTAGTCTGAGAAGAAAGGCCGAAACAAACTCAAAGGTCACAGTCTCTTTTAAAGTCCAGACATAAACTTGGTCAGATCATATTATGCAGACCATGTAGATCGATGTCTGAGATGGTCTTTTGAGGAAAGAACCACACAGATTGAGAGGACCTGTCCAGTCAGTGCACACAATTGTCAGAAATCGTGCAGCTCAACTCAAAACTTAAGGAGCTCAACGATTCGACGAACAATACCAAAGCCACATAAATTAGTCAAACTGCCAGACCGTGTTACAAATTCTATTCTTTTACGAGACAGAAAATAACTTCATAATGTTTCCTAGGACGCATATTTCTAGTGTACTAAATTTCTAGCTTCATCTTTATGACTTATTACAGGCACTTTTGAATAGTCAAGAGAGGTCGGCCTTGATTTATTTGAAATAAATGGTTTGAGTTTCTACACTTACATATTTCAAGTGAGGCTAGGCTTATCCCACGTCTTAAACAAAAAGATCGTTTGCGCGAATTCGCGATGTCACTCATTTGTTCGGAAAACCAGAAGACGCCCTCAGTAGACGCGGCGCGTTCATACTCGGACGAAGATCGCGTTTGTCAGGACGCCGCCTTAGCTAAAAATAACAAAAACGTTGTAGGTACAGTTTATTCATACCTACACTGAAAACTCTCTCCTCGCACAGCTTCCACTACAGCCTCATCTCTTTCATTCCGTAAGTATTTACCAAGGTGACGCGGGATCGCGTCAATTTATTTTCTCTAATACGATCATTAATTAGGTAGGTACCCTCTCTAAAATCGTGACAATTGGTTTTGCTGGTCTGAAATGGGTCGTTAACTTTCTTAATGGTCCACCATGCGATTTTTGATTGATTAAAGGGATTTTTAATAATTATTTGCTTCTTGTTTTTATGATGTACAGATGCCAGCACATCAAGCTGCCCGAAACTGACAAATTTTCCCAATCAACCATGAATCTAATGCTTTAGCGATAAAGTTGAAAATCTATTAAAGAAATTTGACAGATTGTAGTAGCTTGATGTGCTGGCGTCTGTACCTAGTAAAATATTATCGTTGCTTGAAGAACCTTAAACACGAGTACAATATACAATCTAACATTAAAATATACAGGGTGACGGCGGGAGGTTTGACGTATTCCTTTCAGGACGTGACAGTGTGACCCTTTTTCAACAAGTAACCCTTAAAGCAGGGATGGGCAACCTTTGGAAAGTTGCGGGCCAAACCTAAGAACACTAATGAAGTCAAGGGCCATAGGTACAGTCAACAAAAGAGATATATATTACAGTTGAAGTTTAGTAAGAAACCGATGGATGTTCTGGAATGAAAGGAGAATGACCAAAAGTCGTACCAAAAAGTCTCATGCATCAAGATAAAAATATTATAGTAATTATTTTCATATCTTTTTACGACATTAAGTGTCGGGTATTTGATTTTTGAACTGGGAATTTAATTTAAAGTAAAAAAGTGTTGATATTGTTTTATTCCATTTACATGACGTTCCGTTTCAAATGCTATGATTAATATAATCTTGAATTTTGGAAGTGTCATAATCACGACTTTCAAAAAACTTGTAAAAAAAATATACTTTGCCGATTCTAGATTAATAAAAAATAACTAGAATATAATAAAATAGCATTTTTATTTAAACGATCATCATTTTTAGAGAAATAATGGCCGTTCGTGTATGACAGGTAAAACAAAATAAAGTATCCAGTTTTTAGGTTATATCGAATTTTTTGAAATTCTCCGATACCCGGGTTCTTTTTACAAAAAACAACTTTTGTAGGAGTTAATATGATAAGTGTAGTCTATAAAAAACAAAGTTTCACTTTGATGCAGCATGGTACGGAATTCCATACATCCTTTAGTTAGATAAATGAACTGTTTGTTTTCTATTAATTAAATAAAATTTTATCCAAAAAAAATAAATCCGTTTCTTACTAAACTTCAACTATATCCGAAGACCATGCATACTTATCTCTTTTGTTCACTACATAAGACGTAGATAATAGACGAGTGAGTTGCGATAAAGTTATGTTTACAACATTTAGTTATTCATTGCTTTTAGACACCGCAATCTTAAATAAAAAAAAATATTTAACATACACAGATTAATTACTATTTTTACAAGCTAACAACTACATACAAGTATATAATACAAAAAAATATAGAAAAAGGCAGGAGCTCATTGGGCATCAAAAAATTCGTCTGCATCACTGTCAATGGCATCGCATCAATGTCAGTGCCCAAAAGCTAGCAGCATTACCACGTTGGATGGCAATGCTGATTCTTTGGGCTAAAAATAGACCAGCCTTCTGGTCACGTAAAGAGTCAACCAAGCGCTTGGCGATGTTCCGAAAAATTCGAAAAAAGGTGCTCAAAACAAACCGTGGACAACATCTATGATGAAAGTATTAGTTTTCTCGCGTTAGGTTTGAATCTACCTGGAAGAATGCTATTATTTTTTTCTTGTTGGCGTGAACTGAGAAATAATATCCCTTTTTCGCGCCCGATGTGTAAATATTTCGCGGGCCGGATCAAAAGCCGGATCGGGCCGCATCCGGTCGCCGGGCGGATATATATGCTAGGCTTTATGGCCCATATATGCCATAAAGCCTAGGCGAAAATTCATGGAATCCGAGAAAATTCAATTTTTATGTATTTCTGAAAATATCCCAGAATTCGTCACTAAATCACTAAAATCACTTTTCTTTAAACTCTCGAATGGCCTTCATTGCTATTTCAGTGGACACCTGTTACTTTAACAAATCGTTCGATGAAAACACGCGTTGTTGGTACACGATAGTTGGCTATGAAACTATCGAATAATCGTACCAGAGTAATACGTACTTTTTTATAAATAATGATTTTATTCTAAACCCATATAAAAATACAATCATTTACAGTGTCTACGAAACTAAGTAGGTTTGTTTTATTTACACAGCTGTCTCCAAGTATACAAGGTGGAGACGAAAATACGACAGTAAATTAAATTGCGTATATCTAATTGACGTTCCCAGTCTGCGTACGAAAATTCAATCAAATATATCCAATAGTTTAGTTACCAGAGCTGGTCAAAGATTGACAAGGCATATGTATAGTAGTCATAGTCAGCCCATATGTTTGTTTGAAAAAATCACTTTTTTTTGTCAATGTTAGGATATTTTTGATAGTTCCAAAATACTGTTATGCATTAGTATCGCCAGTATTTTTATTTAGTATCGTATTGTTGTCCGTACATTGTATAGGTTATATTTTCACCATTTCTGTTCAATTTACCAAGGAAAACATGGAAAATTCCAAAGTTATTACGACGAGACAAAATTTAATCGCAGTGCAGCTACAAAAGCAGCGAGGGCAGTTCCCGTGGTCGCCGATATACAGCATACATTATTCAATAGGTCCCCGCGTGTGTGGGTCACGAAACGAGCGATCAAACTTCTTCTTTTTTCTTTGGAAGTTTGTGGTGTAAAATTCCCCCGTGCCCCGGATGAATAAAGCATGAAGCCGTTGGTCCTGCGCCTGATCTCTCCCCGGTCGTGTCGGATTGCCATCCCATCAGACTATAGAAAGAAAATACATTTATTTAGCACTGACTAAAAGACACACAATACACCAGATACATACATCAGATAAAAACAAATAGGAAGTATAAAGAGCGATGTAAGAAATTAGCAGGTAAGTGTGCCTCACGGCTGCACCAAAAAGGGCTAGTTCAGCAAAAATGCCAGACAATAGTGCCTGACACTGGTTTTCAACCGAACCTAACCTATAAAGGAATAGATAGTGCACCTCTGTTTGCTCTTACGCTTGTAATATTTGTATGTATGTGTATCAATGCTCGTTCCTTCTTTGTCTAAAAATACACTTTATCATACGCAGGTCGGTATGGTAGAAATACCGAAACATGCGATCGCAGTAAAACATGACGGATTTACTTGTCATGACACGTAACGGTAATAAAAACAATGAAGACACTAGTTGCTTCATATAATAAATTGACTATACCTGCAGATCCAACCCTTGTTCAAAATCACCTGCCGATGTATTATGTAACAATCTCACCGGGAAAACTAAGGTGAAGTGAGCTTAAAGTAGTGTCAATCCTTAGTATCAGGAAAAATCACAGCTCACTTCACCAAAGTTTTCCCTCTGAGATTAATTGAAACAATTCTCGTAATTTTAAAAACGTTCACAGTCTGATCTCAGTCTCTATCTGCCAAAATTACCTCTAATTTCCCTACATTTTTTACAAGTTTTTGTCATTGATTATCGCTGAGATGGGATTGCGACTAGATTTTGAACGTTTTTAATTACGGCAAATGGCCTTCTGTTGATACATTTTCAGTAATAGACAGAACAAAGATCAGAAAACAGTAGAAGATGAAACCAAGTCGCTGTCTTCAAGGCCCCAATCTCAAAAGGTAGCAGGGAAGCTCCAACTCTTGGCCCAAGCCCGACCAATAGTACGGTGAATAGGCATTCCAATTTAGCTGAGACGAACTAACCCCAACAACTTTTCAGTAATGGCTGACTCAGATTTCTATTAGCCTTAGAAACACGTACTATTAATGTATAGGACGTGGGGGAGTTTGATTAAACGATTGATAGGATATATGAGGAAAAAGTACAAAAGTAACTGATGAATAGGGGTAGAGTGGAGATCTACTCTTTATATAAGGACAACGGAAAAGATATTTTAATATAAGCTGGAATTTATTTATTTTACTTTTGACATTTTTCTCAGAACCCTGGGGTCCCAGACCTTTGGAAGGCGTACGAGGGCCCGAAGCCAACTCGCAGAGGCCCGTTGGACGTTTTTAATGAAATGTGGCACCAACCGATAATTTATTACTTTGAGTGCACATAGTAAAATAGGTACAGATACGAAATTTAAATATTGAGTACACAGCTACTGCTTATTTTTTAAGAAATTTCTTCTAGCAGACCTCCGAAAGGAGAGATGTAAAAGAAACATAGACAATAGTGTGTGAGGACAAGAAGAGAAGAATTTTGATTTTGTGACGTCTTTAACTAAAATATAAACATGGACAATTTTTATGCTAAGTATTCATAACTAAAATATAAACATATGAATACTTAGCATAAAAATTGTCACAATTAAGAGGAAAGGTAAATGATTTTGTACTCGATATTTACATTGAGAAATAGATTATACTCGTAAGCTAGGCGGAAGTGAGTTCCACAATCTTACAGCACTTACAGAGACAAAATCAGAATAGTACTTACTATTTTATGAGGATGGGATTTAAGGAGGTATAATATTGTAAAGAAAGAATCTCTTCATAATTCAAGGATAATGTATTAGACATCTTTCAAAAACACGAGCATTTTATAAACCTGTCATGAATGCAAAGAGAACTTAGTCCTCTCTCATATCGATTGTACTTCAGAAGCATCTTCGGAGAAGCCTGTGTAGCGGCTTCGATTTGAATTTAAATACAGGGTATCTACCTCCATCAGCTAGAGTGGCACCCTACCCCAAAATACTTTAGGTATCGTCAACAACATAAATATAACGCCATATGGTTTTGACACAACCGCCCAAATATACCCCGAAAATATTCAGGTTTCGTCTGAATAAGTATTCTTCAAGAAGGATTTATGGAAATTCGTACCTTTAGTTGAAAAGGGATGAGAGTCAGAAACACTCACAGAGGCGTTTTAAAAGAAAACATTTACTTAAAAATATGAAACATTTAGAAGGGTGAAGACAAAAGGAAAAATTCACAAAAGGCTCAAACGAAAGGCGACCCATTTTCGAAACGTATTTCAAAGAACCTCCCCCTGTATCTAAATCCGCACGTTTAGTGCGTGTTCACACGTGACGCGCAGTTTGATAAAGATTTATTTCGTGAGCAGGTTTTATAAACGGACTTTAAGTGGAAAGAATGCTTTCTCCTATCCTTTTGTTTATTCGAGGGTGATATGTACGAATACGTGCAAAATATCAAGGTGAAAATCAGGAGGAATCATCATTTTGTACCTGCCATACCTACTGAAATCACCATATGGTGCATACATATTGGTGTACTGACCCAAATGTATATGGGTAGCAACTGGCCAATTTGGCCAAGTTGATTAGTCAGTTGACCAGATTGGTCGACAGTGGTCCTGATTCCCCTGTTCACAAACTAAACTAAATTTAAATTCTGTGCATCTTTTTCTTTCTATTTCATTAAGAAAAGGACAGAAGATAAAATATTAGTTGTCTCCTGTCAAATTAAGATACTCCATAGACAGATTAGACGTGATTAAAAACATGGCTGCTAAAAATACGTCAATTTATGGCAGGCGCTGACTAGTTTGACAGGACTAAACTAATATTTATCTTCTGTCCTTTTCTAAATTAAATAGAAAGAAAAAGATGCATTGAACTTAAATTTAGTTTAGTTTGTGAACAAGGGAATCGGCGCCAGTGACGTGTTAACAACTTAAAAATTCGTGGTTCTAAAGTCCAACCGTCGAGAGAATGCATTCCTGTCAATGAACATTCTAGTAACTAATAAAGATCAATTTCACAAAACACGTATTCATTTTTAGGAAAATGACAGATGTCAAGAACGCATTCTCTCGTCGGCCGCACTATAACTACGACGACAACCAATAACTTTCTTTGGTAAGTAACCAACACAAAGGAGACTCTTCTAGCTTGTCGACGAGCCTTCATTAAATCAGGACCCTCATTGCGTGACACACTTTCAATCACAATTTAGATCATTTTGAAGAATATTGCTTATTCATTGCTTCATATGTTCGAAAAATGTGTCTACTCAGCAACGTAAATAACGCAATGAATGTTGTTGAACTGTCAAGCCATTGTTATTGTATTACGCTGTAAATAGAGAACGGAAAAATGGAGAATCCTTCTGTAAGACTGTTGCCAAACACATTCCAAACATTATACATTTGCAACCTCCTAAAACATTCCTCTATGTGCAAAGCGTTTCTTCCTCACCCGCTCATCAGAACTCCCCTTTATCCCCAGTCGAGGCGCCGAGATAAGTATGCGCGAACGTGCTTCACATTACATTAAAGACATTTAGGTGGCGAACGAGCGTTCTACAACTTACTAACTGGCTTAGTGGTGACGTCATCGAGTGCTAGTTTTTCTATATAATAATATGTAGATGTCCCACAGTAGCGTGCATATTCTTCGTCTGTTAGATATTAATTGTTACTGCCTTTGAGTTTACTTAACGCAACCACAGGATAGTCCGGTTAAGTAGTTACAACCTGTCAAGGTCAACTAAGAGAAGCCATTTAAGTAAAAGCTGCAGATGTAGAGTAGGTTTGTACAGACGCCAGCAGGTCAAGCTACCCGAAACTGTCAAATATTCCCAATCAACCTTGAACCTTAATGCTTTTGTGATAAAGTTGAAAATCTATTAAAGAAATTTAATCTAATTAAAATAATTAAAGTAAGTATTTTTTTATTTTTTATTTTTATTTTTTTTTTCTAATTTAATTTAATCTATTTAAGAACCTTTTTATTATTGTAATTTTCCATTGTATATGTGTATCCTTTGTTGGAGATCCTCAATAAATAAATAAATTTGACAGATTGTAGTAGGTTGATGTGCTGACGTCTGTAGAGTCTGTCACTAACACTAATCACAACTGCGAGCGGGCTGCGGTAATTGGGTAATGACAATGCCTTCCATATTGGTTTTGTTATTGTTATTAGTAATTATATTATCATTTGTGACTTCAAGTCAGCATTGCACAGACATGGCCTTTATATCTGGAGGCTTTTATTTAGGTATTAAGTTCGGTTTCCTCCTTCAATACAGTTGTCAATGTTTTTGTTGGTAAATTGGCGTGTGCTAGCTCACCTATGTCAAATAATTTAATTTAGTGTTCTGTGTTTCGCTATGTTAATTACTTTGCATACGATTGTATTTACAAGTTTTTTTCTAACTGAACAGACAGTTGTACTGCTGAGGAGTTTGTTGCGCTACTTCTCCTTCCCCGCTAAAGCGCTAAGAAGTGGAAGAAGGGTGAGCGTCTTCTGTTATTTTGACGTTCGAAAAGTGCTGATTCACAGCCTAGTTTGAATAAATGACTTTTGATTTTGATTTTTTGATGGTTCAGCAACATTCATTGTGTTATAATATTACCGCTGTTGAGCAGAATTTTACTTTCAGATTGTGATAGAGTGAATTGTACTGCGCAAGTGTGTTAATAATAATTATTATTATTAGCCTGTGATGTCCCACAGCTGGGCAAAGGCCTCCCTCTTTCCACCTCTCTCTGTTCAAAGCTTCTAAAGACCAGTTCTTGTTGAAGGAGTCCAGCTCATCCTGCTATCTCCGTGTGTTATTCTTTTTCAGTCGTTGGAATTGCTTTAGCACAACAAAACCTAGTGTGTCGATCTGGGTAAGCTTTATATTTCACAGACTACACATGGCTTGGTATAGGTACCTATGTCTAAATTGCAAAATGGCGGGTCAATTTAAAAGCACAGAAATAAAGGGTGTTGGCAATTATTGAATGACTCATTATGAGTTTTGAATCTTGGTGTTTTTATTATTATCTCTGCCACTAAACTGAAAATATAAAACATTCATCTCCTTTCTTCATTAAACATATGCAGGTACAGTCACGAGCAAAAATATGTATACACTCGCCTTTATTCAAAAGCTATTTACTCCTTTATTTTTGAATGAAACTTTATGTTGTTACGAACATAGCATTTTCGAACCTATAGGTTTACGAGTATATTGTGTGTCGTGTTTCAAGGTTGCATTCGTTATTTCACGAAAAAATCGCAATTGAAAGTTGCCAAGTGTTGACATATTGGTGTTCGTGACTGTACATGTCAATTATATTTTTTAAATATTTGAATATAAACATTTAAAATAGATATAAAATAATAGTAGCCCACCAGTATCGGGAGCAGGGTCCAAGCAAACGACGACCAGGGCTCCAAAGAAAGGAACTTCCTAACAGTACAAGCCGCGTCCAGAAGTATCTACTTACCACAACTTAACCTGAATTATTGTTAAGATTTTACTGAATTTTACTTCATGAACATAACAAAACTCCACTGACCCAAAATAGTCGAAAATCAGCAACAACCCCATTTTTTTATCAACATTACCAACCCTATCGATGATAACGATAAAAACAACATGGAGGTTATATACACTATCATTCTTGTAGTCGGGGTCTCAGCGGTCCTGTTGCACAGATTTGTATTACACTTGGTTGCGGGGACGCCAATTCCAGTTTTTCTCGTATAATCATCAAGAATATCATCATATTCGTCAAACTTTTTCCCGCACCCGCGTTTTGTGTAGAAGAACCAGTAATCTGTATGCAAAGAAAAAATAAATTATGTATATTAATAGTCCGTTGTTTGATTTCGTATTCATTCAGGATCAGTGCAGACGAAGGGTCCACAAAGATCAGCAGTACGATTCTGTAACCGTCTCACCGTGAAAAGTTAGGTGAAGTGAGCTGTCATTCCAACTAATCCTAGGGATTGAGAGAGACTATTGACAGCTCACTCTAAGCCCACTTCACCTAACTTTTCACGGTGAGATATTTACAGAATTGATCGGTTGGTCTTTGTAAAACCTACTACCTAAGTCCACATTAGCATAGCATATAAGCATATTCAGCCTATACTGTTCCCACAGCTGGGACACAGGCTATGAGAGTGAGTGGGTCATAATCCACCACACCGGCTCAGAGCGGGTTAGTAGATGCCACATGTCTTCAAATTTTTGGTTCTAGAACATCCTCACGATGTTTTCCTTCACCGTTTTGAGACCAGTAGTGATGAAATAATTTACACAAAGTAACATCCGCCGCCGCAGTCATCCGTGCCTGTCTGTTTTCGAACCTACGACCAACAACTCGTAAGCGTCTTTTACCACTGGGCCCCCACAGCTCTCTCTCAAGGTCACATTGTGGAATGTAAAAAAATATTGAGTATGGAGCAGAATGCTGGATCATGTTCTTCGCAGGCTATTTTGACCTCTATTTTACTTGTCATTCAAAAAAACTGTATATAAGTAGTTTATCAGCCATCTTGTTACCATAACACAAGCATTATGTTGCTTAGCTTGGGACTAGATGGCGCTGTGTGAAATGTCCAGGGATATTATTATTATTTTTATTATTCAATTCATTACCAATTTATTTGTTAATGAAAAATGCTCGAGCTTGCTGCGCTGCCTTTGTTAAGGCCACCATTTAGGTACTTAGCACCTTCCTTCCTTCTTTCGCTTAGATGTCGGAAAACAATAATGTGTCTCTAATTATTTTTTTAAACAAAAGTAGCCTAAATTACTCCTTGTCTATCTACATGAGCTATTTGCCAAAGGAAGTCAAACAGACAAAAAATATATGTTTTTTTGTTGTATGTACCGTATATACTTTCATATATGCATTTACAAAAAGCTGTTATTTTGACATTTACAAACAGATTTGGTTAGAAAGGGGGTGACTACCGAGATGACGACTAATAGAGAAGTATGGAAGAAAAACATATGTTGCGCCGACCCTAAATAAATTGGAATACGGGCAGGGGAATGATGAAACAGATATTTACTAAAATATACTTACACTTATACTTATACTCACTCACAATCCAACTCACTACTCACTTTTTTTACTTATACTTTACTTTATTATTTGTATAGAAACAAAATTGGTACTCACAATCCAACTTCACATATCCGCAAAAGGACTCTGGGCATACTCTGATCATGCTGGACTGTAACTTATTTCTGCATGCTGAGTTAGTGCCAAAACCTTCACAAACGTAGCATACAACAGTCGAAGCTGGAAAGAGGGATAATAGTAACAATGGATACAAAGCCATTTTAGTATTGAGAAAAGCTGAAATACCGTAACCGAAGATAATGAAAAAAAAAAATATTGATAGGTCTGTCGCCGCAAAAAAAAAAAAAACATGCTTCAAAAGTCCGAATATAAAGCCTATAAAGGCAAAAAAATAACCAATACGCAACTTGTAACCATGAATTCAGCATAGTTTTCAGTTATAAAATAAACACGCTGATTTCTTTACGATCTTCGTAAGTAGTTTTTTCCTGTCTATACAGGAACAAACCAGTATTCGTCGATGATGAAAGTATTCGTTTTAGAACGTTACATAAAGATGTAACATTCTAAGGGCTGATTTTTTAATCATCTGATAACTATATTCGAGGAATAATTTTGACAGTTATTTCATACAAAAACTGTCAAACGTCAATTTTATTCCTCTAAAAGTAATCTGGCGATGGAAAAAACAGCCCTAAGCCCTTTTTTTTTTTACTTTGCCCCACACTAGGAATTTCTCCTGTATCGTGGGTGCGTTTACAAACATTTAAACTCACATACACAAACAGCCAGGCCCGGAACAACCACTTGTAGGATGGCCTACAAGTGGTTGTTCCGGGCCTGGCTGTTTGTCACCCGCACGGAACAAATATTTGCATGGGCAAATATTTGTTCCGTGCGGGAATCGAACCCGCGACACGCAGCGCAGCAGTCAATCGCTTAAAAACTACGCCAACCGTGTCGTCAAGTTACCTGATGATGGAAAAATTAGCCCTAAAACGAATACTTTCATCAGCAGGTCTATTCTGCAAAAATCTCACCATGAAAACTTAGGTGAAGTGAGCTTCAAGTGAGCCGTCATTCCACCTGCCGATCGATTCTGTAAAAATCTCACCGTGAAAACTTAGGTGAAGTGAGCTTAGAGTGAGCTGTCAATAGTGTCAATCCCTAGCATTAGTTGGAATGACAGCTCACTCCACGCTCACTTCACCTGAGTTTTCACGGTGAGACGGTTACAGAATCGCACTGCTGATGATCCAGTTTCGCACTAATTGACAGCCTACTTCAACTTTTTTGTTAGTTTTCACGGTAAGATTTTTACAAAATAGATCGACTGATTTTCACAAAAAAAATTTAGAACGAAAATAACACAAAACTCACCATATTTCACAGACAAACAAACAAACAAAGTCACTATAAACAATTTAGAAGTTATTGGCTTCATAATTATCGTCAACTTTACGAGCACTTCAGAAATTATCGATGTAAACTAAACATGATAAGGACGCGGTTTTAATATTTATGTACTTTAGGATAAATTAAACAGGAAACGAAATCAAATAGCAGCAATTATGATTGGGAAAACAAACCGATGCCTATTCGTACATTTGTATATTTGACAATAATTATCTCAATTTAATCAAAAATATCCTGTTTACATTGCCTGCAATGCCTGCAATTGACTGCAAAATTATGTCTATATTAAATCATGATATATCTATATTAAACAATTTATGACACTTAGGGCTGTTTTTTCCATCGCCAGATAACTTTTAATTGAGGAATAAAATTGACGTCTGACAGTTTTTGTATGCCATAACTGTCAAAAATTCAAAATGATTTCTTCGATAAAGTTATTTGGCGTTGGAAAAATCAGTCCTAAGTAACTATAGGTACAGACGCCAGCACATCAAGCTACTACAATCTGTCAAATTTCTTTAATAGATTTTCAACTTTATCGCTAAAGAATTACGGTTCAAGGTTGATTGGGAAAATTTGACAGTTTCAGGTAGCTTGACCTGCTGGCGTCTGTACCTACTTCATTTCTTATTTTTTTAATAGAAGTCGTTTAATAACCCATGTTAACGTATGCACACATATGCAAACGACGTATGTCATCGTGGAAGATTCCAGAATAACACTTTGTCCGATCCGGGAATTTAACCCAGGACCCCACCCACGCTCAGTAGCCGCGGTTGCATCCACGAGACCAACGGGACAGTATAGTATAATTAATAGTAGTGTGAAAACGCTTGTGTCTAATATGTAATAAATACCAAACGATTATAAATCAGGTTTCTTTTCAAAAATTATCTTGATTTGTAATAGGTAACGATAGGTATATAATACACTGTTACAATTAAGTTTATTCAGCTGGTAACAAGTTATGTAGATTTAAAATTATTGTAAATATATAAAGAATAATATTATTCCATAATTAATTTAGCTGGAAGCATTTTCGTTAACTGCTTATTGTAAAGAAAAAAAGAGAAAAAACATTATATTGAGTCGTTTTTAACGAGTAAGTTAGTTCGCGCTTTTTTTTGAGTTAAAAGGTTGATTTTTGGGTTAAGTGGAAGCGTTGTGAATTGTACAGACGCCAGCAGGCCAATCAACCTTGAACCTTAATACGTCGTTGATAAAGTTGAAAATCTATTAAAGAAATTTGACAGACTATAGTAACTTGATGTGCTGGCGTCTGTACTTTAGTTGCAGTATTTTTTTTTTTTTTTTTTCTTTAGCTTATTGTGTCCCACCGCTATACAAAGGCCTAAAACATAAATTATACTATCCGTAATACGTGCACTTATTTTAATAAATTATCTAACAGTAGGTACAGACGCCAGCACATCAAGCTACTACAATCTGTCAGATTTATTTAATAGACTTTCAACTTTATCGCTAAAGCATTAAGGTTCAGGGTTGATTGGGAAAATTTGACAGTTTCGGGTAGCTTGACCTGCTGGCGTCTGTACCATAATGTAATATATTCTTCAGTAAAAATAATCTGTGGAACGAGACAGAATTGCGCGGAAACGTCGAAGCAACTCGGCTGTGAACGTGACACGACAACTTGGAAAAATCGGAGGATGTCGTTAAGACTTGCACTTAGACGGAGGGTGTCAGTAGTAAGGGCTGTTTAAACTGCTGCGAGAAAAATAAATGTAAAACATGGAACATCTTTTTTTTATCAAACATATTTTAACGCCTGTTTTCACTGAAGGGTTGGGCGGAGGTGTAACTATAGAAACACCCAAACGCAGGTAATGTTTTTTTCTTATACACCGTTAAATTTTGATCGTTTTAGTCCTTAAAAGGGGTCATTGTACCTTTACTACGGGACCAACCCTGAAATGGTGAAAAAAAAAATCAATACATTATGTCGAGTTATATGCGAACATAAATCTATGGATCAACTGATTTTTTTTTTCACAATTTCAGGGTTGGTCCCGTAGTAGAAGTTGTTCACATAATGATGAGTACAATGACCCCTTTTAAGGATTAAAACGATCGTTGCTCCACACTAGGAATTTCTCCTGTATCGTTGGTGCGTTTACAAACATTTAAACTTACATACACAAACAGCCAGACCCGGAACAACTACTTGTAGGTCATACAAATATTTTTATGAAATAAAAACAAACAAATATTTTATTTTTGATATCCCATGTAATATTATGGGACCATGGGGCGAGCCTATTGCCATCAGCCGGGCACAAATACAGACTCTGGACTGCTACTGAGAAATTCCTGATGGAAAAAAAACCAATAACATTGTAGCCGATCTGGGAATCAAATACGGGACTTCATGCTCCGCTGTAGCGCGTGCGACTACACCAACGAGGCTGTCATCTTTTTTTATCAACCAGTATTGTACCACTACAAAATAAATACCTTCGTGTGTGTGTTTCTTTTAGTTAATCCACATTCCGAAAGATACCATTTCCACGTCGAAAATCCTCATGAATGCTTTTTTTGAGAAAAGTGGAGGACCACTTCGGAGTCTTCCCGATTGAGACCACTCAGTTGCTCTCCTGAGCACATGAGGGCTTTTGAAGATCTACCGGAGTGGACCAGTTGCAGTGCCTCTTCTATTTAATAAGATTGGGTGGATTTTAAGGAGTGGCTCGTTAGATCACTGTCGCCCACGGTTATACTCTTATATCAGAAATAAATAAATAAAAGAAAGGAAAAGTATTTATTGCGCCTCGTACAGGAAGATCACAAACTAAACTAAATTCAGTCAAAAAAAAAAACAAATTATATTTAAAAAAAAGTAACAAAAAAAAATATAAACATCCGAATTTAGAACATCCTTCCTCCTTTTTAGGGTTCCGTAGCCAAATGGCAACGGAACCCTTATGGATTCGTCATGTCTGTCTGTCTGTCTGTCTGTCTGTCTGTCTGTCTGTCTGTCTGTCTGTCCGTCCGTATGTCACAGCCGCTTTTTTCCGAAACTATAAGAGCTATACTGTTGAAACTTGGTAAGTAGATGTATTCTGTGAACCGCATTAAGATTTTCACACAAAAATAGAAAAAAAACAATAAATTTTGGGGGTCCCCATACTTAGAACTGAAACTCAAAATTTTTTTTTTCATCAAACCCATACGTGTGGGGTATCTATGGATAGGTCTTCAAAAATGATATTGAGGTTTCTAATATCATTTTTTTCTAAACTGAATAGTTTGCGCGAGAGACACTTCCAAAGTGGTAAAATGTGTGTCCCCCCCCCCGTAACTTCTAAAATAAGAGAATGATAAAACTAAAAAAAATATATGATGTACATTACCATATAAACTTCCACCGAAAATTGGTTTGAACGAGATCTAGTGAGTAGTTTTTTTTTAATACGTCATAAATCGTAACGTAACGGAACCCTTCATGGGCGAGTCCGACTCGCACTTGGCCGGTTTTTTGAAGTCGGTTAAAAAGAAAAATGAAACAGAAAGTCCTATACAAGGCCAAAAGGCTCCTATCTCAGCATAAAAAATAGGTTTACTTGTCGCAGAATCACGTGCATACAAAAAGATAGTTAATTCGAGTATAAAAAAATGTATCTATACTTAATCACGAACACAAAACAGAAATAGTCGGCAGCTGGGCATCGTGACTGTTACAAGAAGGCTTCCACTCAGCATGATGGGTACCTGGAAATGAGTTGCCTTAGACAACCTGGAAATCTTTAAACAGACTCAGGACCCAGGTTGGCCAAATAAAGGCTAATCTGTTCAGCCGGTCGATTCTGTAAAAATCTCACCGTGAAAACTCAAGTGAAGTGAGCTTGATGTGAGTTGTCAGTAGCACTGTCAATCCCTAGCATTATTTGGAATGACAGCTCACTCCACGCTCACTTCACTTAAGTTTTCACGGTGAGATGGTTACAGAATCGCACTGCTGGTATAGATTCATAAACGACTCCGCCTTGGAGTGTAAATGTGATGCTGTTCCACAAACGATGGGACACTTAATATCATGTCCTGCGTGTCCTGTCAGCTGCACGTTGCAGGAACTGATGGACGTTAGTGATGGCACCAAACACGTAGGTAGCTAAATTCTGGGCCGAGTCCATTTAGATTGCCATCTACACGCAAGAAGAAGAAGCATGATGCCCCACAACACAACGCTGATTTTCAGTGGTCACCTGAATATGACGTACGGAATCCCAGTCAGGTTTAAAGATTACGAACTAGGTAGGTATAGACGGTTGTCCCATGTGTTAAGCCAAGGTCTTTCTGTCTGTCGGTTTTTGTTATGCGTGATTGATTTCCTTATAACCATCTTCACAAAATTTGCATTTGTAAACATTGGCGCCCATTCCCTTGTTCACAAACTTAACTAAATATAACTAACTGTCAAATTAAGATACTCCATAGACAGTTTAGGCGTGATTAAAAAATTGACAACTAAAAATACGTCAATACGTCAGGCGCTGACTAATTTCATAGAACTAAACTAATATTTATCTTCTGTCCTTTTTTTTAATGAAATAGAAAGAACAAGATGCACTGAACTTAAATTTAGTTTAGTTTGTGAACCTATATAACTGGGGCTTACAATAGCGTGCATTGATGAAACCCCGACAAAAATTGAATGGAAAATGTTAAACTGTTTCACGTTTGTCTTTGCTATTCGTCTGCGACATGTAACTTGAAATTGTCCTTGTCTGCATCTTACAATTTTTTTACTCAGTTAGTACAGCATTCTTCTCATACAGACCAGGTAAGGAAAATAGTTACTTAGCGGTTTAAGTTAAATTTAATAATATAATAATAATAATAATATCCCTGGACATTTCACACAGCGCCATCTAGTCCCAAGCTAAGCAACCTAATGCTTGTGTTATGGTAACAAGATGGCTGATAAACTACTTATATACATTTTTTTTGTAAATACATACATATTATAGATAGAAAAACACCCAGACTCGGAACAAATACATGTAGGACTTACAAATAGTTGTTCTGTGCGGGAATCGAACCCGCGACACGCAGCGCAGCAGTCCGATCGCTCAGCCACTGCGCTAACCGTGTTGTCAATTTAAATTGCTTATGAATGATAAAGAGGGGCTAAAGTATCATGTGCCGAATTCATGGTTACAGTTTACTCGTCGATGTCCCTGCCACCCCGTAGATTAAAGATAACAATAACTTTTAGTCATTTTCTTATTTATTAATTTTATTATCTATGATTTCTAAGTAATTTTTCAAGCTAGCCTGTAGTTGAAATTGGTTCCCGTGGTACAAACGTGCTGATTATAATTTGTTTTATCTCTACATAATGGAACGCTCTCTTATCGCGTTTTGAATAAATCTTAATTAAAATTTAGTTCTCGCTTATCAAATATGTACAATTATTGTTTTACATTGGCAATATTATGTAACATACATTAATTTTACATAATATTTTGTTAAGAACTTTGTAATTGCACAATAAAACTACAAGGATCAGGCTACAACGCCATTGCGGCTTTCATAGTTCTACAACATTCATTGCGCTATTTACGTTGTTGAGCAGACAATTTATCGAACTTATAAAGCAATGGATTAACCCATGGATGGATTATGGATTGGCATTCAAAGTGATTCAGATTGTGATTAACAGTTTGTTACGCAATTAGGGTGCAGATGTATGTACAGACGCCAGCACATCAAGCTACTGCAATCTGTCAGATTTCTTTTAATACATTTTCAACTTTATCGCCGAAGCATTAGGTTCAAGGTTGATTGAGAAAAATTGTCAGTTTTGGGTAGCTTGATGTGCGTACGTAAACAAGCCAAACTACGAAACGTACGTACGTAGTTTCTGCCTGCCCCCATGGGGAAAAGGCGTGTTTTTTTGTATATACAAGTACAACAGTGTGAGAAAAACTTTGGATTTCATATAGATTTACACACTAGGTATAAATTACTATTTTATCCTGTTTGGCACACTGCCGTTATTAGAATTCGATGATACTCGTAATTCGTAAACCACATTTTAATAAATAATAAAGATAATAAAATCATTGACATAAAAAATGTGTACAAACAAAGTGAAGCCCTGACTCCTGCGCTAGGTAACAACACGTTTTAGCATATTTTTGTAATATCATTAATCAATATTGTTATTAATTGAATAACTTTATTATAAGTAAGTAACTACTTATTGGTCTAACCCAAGAAACTATCACACACACTGACTATCTTACGATAAAGATATACATCTTTATCAGCATAATATTAGAACGAGGTCAAATCAAGGTGAAAGGTGCTCTTGCGCACACATCTTCACTTTTACTTTTATACCGCACAGTTTGGAATAGGTATTTTAGTTATTTAGGTATAAGCATCGGTGGTTCAGTGGTAGAATGCTCGCCTGCCACGCGGGCGGCCCGGGTTCGATTCCCGGCCGATGCAAGAACTTTTTGAAAAACTACGGGTTTTTTTTCCCCGAAGACGTATCATATATGCGGATGCTGTAGGTATACACATTCATACTCGAACATAACCTCAAGAAAAATCTTTAGCATCGTGTTTTTCTTCACATTCTGTACAACCTATTATGAAATCTTTTTTTATGTTAGAAGATTTCATCATTTAATTTATAGCACCTGGGGGCCTAAAAAGGCCACTTTGGCAGAATCATAATCGGCAATATGAATCATATTAAAAATCGTAAAATGGTCACAAACTGACAATTCATAATATGATCTGTGTGCAATTCATATTACAATGAAATAACATCTAAACTGTAGAAATAAAAAATAAAAAACGAATTTGATTAATAAAAACTTTAATGAAAAATTTACAGATAAAATTGCGGTTTTTATTTTTTTCATGCGGCAATGTTTACACCAAATATGAAATGAAATTTTACGAAAATTAGAGGAATTGCTAATGATCTGCTGGGAATTCAGGAAATGAATAGCTTTTAGGGGTATTGCTTAAAGTGGCCCCTGCTCAATTAACAACTGCCTCGTTGAGCTCATGGTCGTAAGCGGGACTTCTATGCGTGGGGGTGCGTGGCATCGATTCCCAGGTAGGGCGAAGCGTTATTGAGTTCCCCATTAGGAATTTCTCAGTAGGAGCCCGGAGTTTGGAAGTTGGTGGTGTGATACCCCCGCCCAAGCAGCACACATAGCTGTATAGTCACTGGACAAAATAATTTTTGAAAACTTGAGTCTGTTATGGTTTCTGTACAAGAGCTGTATATCCGGCTACACAGTTCCTATACTTAATTCTAAATTTGGCTCCAAATTAACCAGCCCTGAGCATTATAGTGGCTTGTTAACAGCTGTCCAGAGCATTGTAAGAGCTGTACAATAGCTTAGACAGCTGCCAATAGGCCACAATCCAGCTTCTTTAATTCTCTTAGACAGCCAAAAGATGGTTTATGGCTTAGTAACGGCTATTGCTAAAATGTACAAAGAAATAGCAACAAAAAACTATTTGTGTAGTGCAAGTGTTACGCGGCGACAACTCTTTCTGTGGACAAATAATAATTTATAATCTGAAGCAAGTATTTTTCACGTTTGTTTTGTATCGTGCCTCGGAAAGCACGTAAGCCGTTGGTCTTGCGCCTGATCTCTCTCCGGTCGTGTCGGATTGCCGTCCCATCGGACTTTGAGAGTAAAGGAACCGAGAGCGCACCTATGTTTGTGCACACACTTGTGCACTATAATATCTCCTGCGTACCTGACTAATCTCCGTTGAGATTGGTCACCGTGACCGAAATCAGTCGGGGATTATTATTAAATATTTAACATTAAATTAAAAGAGGAGCTAATTCATGGCTAAAGAATGTAGTCGCATTTGTTTCCTGGGCTACCATCCATTCTATATCGAGACACGTAGGGGCGTGTTTCGGAAAGCACGTTAAGCCGCTGGTCCCGTCTGTCATTCGTAAACCTTTGACAATCGTTACGGGTAGTGGTAGTGAAGACCCCAAAATTCTGACAACTAGTCTAACCAAGGGGAATCGTGTTACCCAGTACTTAACTGGATTGTGGACGTCAAAGAGGCAGTCGCTCAATGCAAAATACTGGTATTCAGCTGCATCCGGTTAGGACCGACCCCAACACAGTTGGGAAAAGGCTATGCAAATTGAGTTAACATTTGTAATAGTAAGTAGGTACTTTACTTACAGAATCGTTGGAATATTGTGAAAGGCGACGTGCAACGATAGCATTATTGATCAACAACATTTGAATTGAAACAGAGTTTTGTGGTGATAGTATAAGCATCGGTGGTTCAGTGGTAGAATGCTCGCCTGCCACGCGGGCGGCCCGGGTTCGATTCCCGGCCGATGCAAGAACTTTTTTTTTAAACTAGGGATTTTTTTCCCCTAAGAAGTGGATATGTGTGGGACGTGTAGGTACACATTCATACTCGGACATAACTACAAAAAAAAATCTTAAGGGTTTTAGATAAACTTAAATAGGGTTTAGCGTCGTATTTTTCTTTGCATTCTCTACAACCTATGATGAAATCTTTATCATACATTTAGTTTACATAATATTAACATTACTTGACTTACCGAATCGTCCGGACTGCCTCGTTGCTCTAATGGTCCTAAGCGCTACCGCTAAGTATGAGGTCCTGGGTTCGACTCCCAGGACGAGCAAAGTGTTATTAGGTTACACCATCAGGAACTTCTCAGTAGCAGCCTGGATTCTGGATTTGCGCCTGGTTGACGGCAATAGCCCCCTATTACGAGTACATGGGACTTAAACATAACTGGCGCAATGTGGGTGTACTATTCAAGGTGTACCAGAAAGGTGTGGTCAAATTGAAGGGTGTGTTACACACCATCAAACTGAACAAGTTACTCCATGGGACCAATATTCTTATAGAGGTATGAGGAACAGGGTGTAAAGTTCACGCATCCTCTATAGAAAAGGGAGGATACTCCGACCAGACGGGTGTCGTGTCTGGCGGACAATTGCCCTACGACTGATGTCGGGAAGTTTGTATATATGCTTTGCAGTTTGTATAATTGCGCGGTAAACTCTGCTTGCGAGATGCAGGATTTGCGTGACGTCAGTATGACGCATTGTTCGCATATGGTGTTGTAGATACCGCTACATTGTCATCGCGAAAAATTTATCAACTGACCCATAGAAAACTTCAATACCTACTCGACCCAAATGTATGGGATAACTGATTTTTTTTTCTATTTTCTGGTACTCTCAGTATAGGTACACCTCTCTGCCTAACCCTTCGGGTATTACGGGCATGATGTTTTGTTATTACCGAATCGTTGGAATATTGTGAAAGGCGATATACAACGATAACATTATTGATCAACACTCTACCACCGTTTGAATTGTAAATTGTAGTTTAGTAGTGAAAGTACGAGCATCGGTGGTTCAGTGGTAGAATGCTCGCCTGCCACGCGGGCGGCCCGGGTTCGATTCCCGGCCGATGCAACAACTATTTTGAAAAACTTTTTTTTCGTATTTTTTTTATGACAACAAAATCTAAGAAAAGAAATATTGAAAAACTGTTTATTTAGCAATAGTAAGTAAGCAGTAGCATTCAATCAATATTTGTTTATTTATGGCAACTAAGCCCAATTGTTAGTAACATTGTTCTTAACTTATTGTTAGTAAACAAAAACAGAGACAAAAATAAAAAGAAAAGAAAAATAAAATAAAATTGCAAGGTTAGCTGAGGGGTCTTCTGACCAGCACCTCCACAGCGTGCGACAACCATTGGCATTGTTTATTGTTACTTGGTTATTGTTTGTGTTGTTATTGTTTGTTTAAGTTCTTTATGTGTGTTTAATCTGGATTCAAATAGGGATAATGGCCTGAAATTACCACGCCTCAAACAAGAGTGGTGATTGATGCTTGTTTCTCAGGCGTTTTACCCGACTGCCTCAGAATGAGGGTAATGTTTTTTTGCCTACCTTTTCGCCCTTCAGTGGGATAATTACGATCGGGTAGGTACAGTCTCTGAACTGAATCTTCTACATGAATATGACGAGTCCATTAATCACGTCTTATACAAATTGTGCTGATGTGTATAATAGTACTAATATCATACATTTACCTAACATTACGAAAGATAATTTACTTGTGAGGAAAAACAAGTGAACGGTTGAATGTTTTTGCTGTCTGTACATTTTGTTGTAGCATTCCATTTGCTGCACTGGAAATGTAGCATCGGTGGTTCAGTGGTAGAATGCTCGCCTGCCACGCGGGCGGCCCGGGTTCGATTCCCGGCCGATGCAAAGGAACTTTTTATTTAATATACGATTTTTTTTTTATTATTTAGGTAGATCAGGGAGTTTTATCTGTTCCATATGGGATAAATACATATTATTTACCAATATTTCAAGGATCAGCAAATAAAACGTTCTTAGTTGGTCTAGTGGGGTCCTGGGTTCGATTCCCAGGTCGGGCAGTGTCATTTTCTATCTGGAATTTCTCAGTAGCAGCCCGAAGTGTAGATTCGTACCCGGTTGATGGCAATAGGCAATAGGCAATAGGCCCCTGTTACACAGGACTTAAACATAACGAGCGAAATTTGAGTATAAGTAGGTCCTATAGGTACACCTCCACCCAACCCTTCGGGAAAACAAGGCGTGAGGTTATGTTGGTATTATTATCATTCAAGTGATAACTATTTATTTTAGAAGTATGTATGCATGTTTATTTATATGTATGTAAGTATATTCTCGTAATATTTGTTTAGTTTTATTATGTGAATTGTTTATGATTTTATGTATTATTTTTTTGTCTCCTTCACACGCTGTCTACATCTCTCTATCTATTGTCCTATCGCAGGATAGCTGGAAGAGATTTTTTATGATATTAACATCACCTTTGTACTGTATTTTCTTGTCTGGCTTATATAATTATGTGTGTACATAAATGATAAAATAAAATATATATTTATATAAATAACTTGGCTATCTAAACACACTCCACATTTCTACATTTCCTTCTGAAATAGAAATATATCTAATTCAATTCATAATCTCATCCCTGACCTAAATCCTTAAATGCAACGGCTTAGCAAAACAAAAGGTAGGACAGCTGTAAGGATTGCCCGGGCATCCCTTTCTACAAGATTTATTACGCCCTTTTAACTTTACAAATAGGGCTTTAGGGTCACTTAGGTTGATCATGGTTAGAAACGGAATAATAGTCGACGTGCTTGTTTTTGCATTCGGTTTTATTTAATGCTTAGAAGGGTAAATTGGGTACCTGGTTTTGAATAATAAACGAAAAAAAAACAACTTCGAAAAAAATACAATGTAAATTGAAAAGTAAACCCCTAAGGGCTGGTTTTTTGATCCGTAGTTAAACTCAACCAATTATCAAAAATAGTAACTAATAGTTTTTTTGCAAAATGTGTTTTTTGATAAATTTTTAGTTTATCTATTTATTTTTTTATCTAATAGTTAATTATTTGAGCATTAGCAATGATGTTATACCATTAGATAAACGAAAAATTGATCAAAAAACACATTTTGCAAAAATTTAACCATTAGTTACTATGACAATTGGTTGAGTTTAACTACGGATCAAAAAATCGGCACTAAGTAACCCCTAGTGATATCTGCACCTATTTTTTTATTCTTTTTTTTTGTCTTGTGTTTTATGTATGCGTGTACACTGTACATAAATGGTTAAATAAATAAAATATAGTCGGTGTCTTTAGTTTGGTATTTTCGTTTTTGCCATGGAGTACACTATCGCCAAAATCTATATCTGACCACCGTAAGGACTATTCCTGCTTGCAGCGTATATTCTTAGTCGACCCAAAAAGGATTCTCTTTTGTTTTACTTACGGACGCAGCTGTGGTTGTCATGCGCACGAGATTTTGTTTTCAAAATAGTCTGAGTCTCTCGTAATTTTAAGAACGTTCACAGTCTGGTCTCTGTCTCAATCTGTCAAAAATACTTCAAATTTCCCTAGATTTTGTCAAGTTTTTCACATTTGTTTGTCGCCGAGATGAGACTGCGACTAGATTTTGAACGTTTTAAATTACGAGAATTGGCCTTCCGACACTACTTGCTATCTAAACAACAATGAGAGGAAATTTTATTGATCATCAACATGCTCAAAGTGGATTCAATACGTAACTTTATCAATTTAAAAAGAGCCACGTGAATCGGCCTAATAAACACGGAAAAAACGTACTCACATGTAAAAAAAACCCGCCGAATGCATAACCTCCTGTTTGTTTTTAGTCGATTAATCAATCAACTCAGCCAATCGCAGTCCACTGCTGGACATAGGCCTCACCCAAGCTACGCCACAACACCCTGCAGTGTGATTCTGTAACGATCTCACCGTGAAAACTTAGGTGAAGTGAGCGTGGAGTGAGCTGTCATTCCAACTAATGCTAGAGATTGACACTACTAACAACTCACATCAAGCTCACTTCACTTGAGTTTTCACGGTGAGATTTTTACAGAATCGACCGGCTGTTCTCCGCCTTCCGCATCGAGTCTGTCCCAGCCACTTTTTTAAGGTCGTCGATCCATCTAGCTGGGGTGTCCCACACTACGCTTGCCGATACGCGGTCGATTAATAAAGAACATAGTTCGAGACTCATAAATGTAAGTATTTAAACTTCAAAATCTATTTTCTTTAATTTTGTCGTGTTAAGTTCTCGATGCTCATCACGTCTGTGAAGTTTACACATACTTAATTAATTTAATTTGACCCTGTATAATAACCGTCATATGCGTGTACACTTAGATTGATTTTAGAATGTCAGGTATTATTGAAAACGTCATACAGGTAGTAGTGCAAATTGAACATTATGTGTATCTACGTAATTATTTTTCATAAAACTCATACCTTTTTGTTTACATGATTGGAAACAAAATTGCGAAAACATTTATCCTTCAGTTATAGGATGACATCGAATTACATGCCACATGGACCACAATTCCACATAATAACTTAATATTATCATGACAGCACACATGTCGCAGATGGATTGTAGAATCCGCTGTTTTGCAAAACTGCTACACAACTCCGTTATGTAAAACAACTGAACAACGTTCACCGGCTTTCCATAATAACTGAACTTGAACCAAATGCAAAACGTTTACGCAGAATTGCATAAACGTTTTGCATTTATCAATGCAGCGGGTCAACGATTAGCGGTTTTATAAAACAGTGTGAAATGAAACGTAGAATGCAGATTTTAGTTCTAAATTTTATCGGTCGTGACTCTGTGTGTCGTAACAACAATAATGGCGTCCGAAACATAAATAAATAAAACGAGTAATACGAGTAAAAATTACCTTAACTCAAGTGAAAACAGTGATTTTAAAGACAATATTAATTAAAAGTTATCAGAGTTTTATGAAAGACGCTCATTGCGACTGCAGATAAGCCATGCATTCTGCATTACGTCCAAAGACTACAATAGTATACTGTCTATTACGTCTAAACGTCGGTAGCAGTTTTGTAAAACGTAGCGCAATGACAATCCAGCTGAACATTGTTCAGTTGTTTTACATAACGGAGCTGCACCCTAATTGCGTAACACACGATCAATCGGAATCGGTTTCATTTTGACAGTTCAACAACATTCATTGCGTTATTTACGTGTTGAGCAGACAAATTTTTCGAACTTATGAAGCAATGGATTAGCAATTGGCTTCAAAATGATTCTGATTCCGATTGATCGTGTGTTACGCAATTAGGGTGCGGTTTTGTAAAACAACTAGCGATTTTGTAAAACAGCAGATTCGACAAGCTAATTGCGACATACACATAAGTTAATAAAAGAAGAAATGACGTCACAGTGGACAATATTGAAGCAGTCTCGAACGTGCCCCGGCGGACATTTTTATTTATTAAAGGGATCAATACGCTCGCTATATTTGTGGCTCGAGGCTGCGTTTAAATTTATTTCTACTGGTCGTTACGTCTCTTTGGTTGTTGGTAGATGTATGTTTAGAACTGTAGGGTCAATTGTGATTTATGTGAACATAAGTGAGGACTATGAAATTAACATATTTAAAATACATAGTCCGGACTGTTTCGTTAGAAAGTCTGATGGTCGCAAGCGCGAATGTTGAACGTGATGTTCTCTATTGACCAGATTACAGCATAACTTACACATATTTACCGATTAATCTATAAAAAACCGGTCAAGTGCGAGTCGGACTCGCGCACCGAGGGTTCCGTATAAATTTGTAGGTATGTGAATTGCGAATTTACGGTTTTTGGACTTTTTCCTTTACTTGTGCTACATGACATTGCTTCTTGCCAAATTTCATGATTCTAGGTCAACGGGAAGTACCCTATAGGTTTTGATTCCCTTACGAGTGTCAAAATATGCAGCATAAACGGAACATAAACGCCCGTATCTTTTGATTGCGTTTACTTAGAACTTTTATTTTTTCACTGCTTCAAGGGATTGCAGAACTGAGTATTTGATATTAATTTCAACTTGATAATTCTACGTGTTCCTAATAAAAAAGGTCTTGACAGACGGACAACGAAGTGATCTTATAAAGTTTCCGTTTTTCCTTTTGAGGTACGGAACCCTAAAAACACGTCCACGTTTATTATGCACACAGCCAGTGTGGAACTCTCTGTGTTCCCTGTGAACAGCCATTTTCTGGGCACGCTCATTCCATCATAGACCTCATCCATCGCTTTCCATCAGGCGTGATCGAGGTCAAGAGCAGGCCAATTTAGCAATAAAAAAAAACATAATTCATTATTAAGATAATTAAATTAATCAGCACTAAGTATGTCAAACCTATTAATACTACGAAGATACAAATTTTGAAGTTAGTCAGTAGGTACAAATCGTGGTCTTAGCAAAAAGTAATGAGTTTCACTCGGAGACTATTTGTAAACGTCTGCCCGGAGTTATAAATAGCTTGGGCTATGAACACTGACTACGATCTAGTCGTGTCGGGGAAATTTAGCAGGTTATTTTGTAGCAACAAATTACCTCTACGGTATTAAACTGATTTACATCCATTACCTCAAACATCAGGTCCAGTTAAAAACCAGCGTCAGGCACTAGTTGTCTGGCATTTTTGCTGAACTGGGCCTTTTTGGCGCAACCGTGAGGGTGAGGCACACTTTTCTGCTAATTTCTTACATCGGACTTTACACTTTTTTATTTCTTTTTATCAGAACGCCAATTATCGTAATTTAAAACCGTTCAAAATCTAGTCGCAGTCTCATATCAGGGACAAACAAATGTCAAAAACTTGTCAAAATGTAGGGTAATTAGAGGTATTTTTGACAGATTGAGACTGAGATCAGACTGTGAACGTCCAATTGCCGCTCAGCGGGGTAATTCTCGTAATTTTAAGAACATTCACAGTCTGATCTCAGTCTCAATCTGTCAAAAATACGTCTAATTTCCCTACATTTTGACAATTCTTTGACATTTGTTTGTCGCCGAGATGAGACTGCGACTAGATTTTGAACGTTTTAAATTACGAGAATACGGGCCCTGATGTACGTCTCTGGTGAACTGTGTATCTTTTAGTGCTAAATAAATGTATTTTCTTTTTAAAATTTTGTGGAAGGAATAGAAGGGTTTTTTTGTTAGGATGTCGACATAACCACACTCCAAACAGGGTATCCATGAGGATTTCCACAAGGATAAAGAAAAGATTCTAAAAAAAACCTAACTTGTGATAAGGGATAGAAAAAAATATGTTTATTTGCGGTAAAACATGATGCAAAGAAAAAACACAAAAAGAACAAGTTGAAGGAAAAAAATTAAACCTTAATAAGGAAAACCTATAATAAACTATTCATTTATACGGATTTATAAATATATAAATAGGAAATTATCAAAAAATGCAAAAAGAGATGCATCGGCCGGGAATCGAACCCGGGCCGCCCGCGTGGCAGGCGAGCATTCTACCACTGAACCACCGATGCTACATTTATTCGGCAGCAAATGGAATGCTACAACAAAATGTACAGACAGCAAAAACCAAACCATTCACTTTTTTCCGCACACAAGTACATTATCTTTCGTAATGATGATGTTAGTACTAATTATACACATCAGCACAATTTGTATAAGACGTGATTAATGGACTCATCATATTCATGTAGAAGATTCAGTTCAGACACTGTACCTACCCGACCGTAATTATCCCACTGAAGGGCGAAAAGGTAGGCAAAAAAACATTACCCTCATTCTGAGGCAGTCGGGTAAAACGCCTGAGGAACAAGCATCCATCACTACTCTTGTTTGGGGCGTGGTAATTTCAGGCCATTATCCCTATTTGAATCCAGATTAAACACAAATAAAGAACTTAAACAAACAATAACCAATTAACAATAAACAATGCTACTACTTACTTACTATTGCTAAATAAACAATTTTTCTTTATTTCTTTTCTTAGATCTTATCAAGTCATAAAAAAATACAAAAAAAAAGTTTTTCAAAAACATTCTTGCATCGGCCGGGAATCGAACCCGGGCCGCCCGCGTGGCAGGCGAGCATTCTACCACTGAACCACCGATGCTTATACTTTCATTACTAAACTACAACTCAAATAGTCAAATAGTGGTAGTCTTAATCAATAATATTATCACAATATCGTGTCGTATCGTTAGCTTTCACAATATTCCAATGAATCGGTAATAACATAACATCACGCCTGTAATACCCGAAGGGTTAGGCAGAGTTGTACCTATACTGAGTGTACCAGAAAATAAAACCACTGAACCACCGATGCTTGGTGACTTCTCATTCGAAAGTTAGAATCACTTTGAATGTACAGACGCCAGCACCTCAAGCTACTACAAACTGTCAAATTTCTTTAATAGATTTTCAACTTTATCACTAAAGTATTAAGGTTCAAGGTTGATTGGGAAAATTTGACACTTTTGGGTAGCTTGACCTAATGGCGTCTGTACAGTCAGTAAAATCATTATTGACCAATCATTTTTTATAATGTGCCTACTGACAGGTGTTATATCATGTAGCGAGGTCAACTCCAGGTGAAAGGTGTTCTTGATGAGCGCATCTTTACTTTTACTTTTAATAGTAACATTTGAACAGATTTGTATGTTGGCTATAATAGAGTAAGCATCGGTGGTTCAGTGGTAGAATGCTCGCCTGCCACGCGGGCGGCCCGGGTTCGATTCCCGGCCGATGCAGAATACTTTTTGTGGTTTTGGACCAACCTATTATCATTCCATTTTCGTTTTATTTTTTTCATCATTATTTATTTACATTATATAAGCTAACATTTAAAATAATGATATATACATGTGAAAAAATAAGCAAAATAATCATAGGGAATCAAAAATTCGTCCGCATCGCTGTTAACAGGAAGTGTCCGTGCCCAAAAGGCTGGCAGCATTGCCACGTTGTATGGCGATGCTAATTCTTTGGCCAAGAAACAGGCCAGCCCTCTGGTCACATCAAGAGTCGACTAATCGCTTGGCGATATCTCGAAAAACCAAGTGGGCACTGGGACCCCATGGCCCTAGTGTTTCAACCCCAAAAGGGTCGAACATATAACTCCCAATCAGGTTGGAATATTTTCGCCGTTTGAGGTTTTCTGCACCAGCAGCAGCCGCTCCAGCACAGCCCACCGTGCTAGGAAGATGGGATGGCGCAAGGATGTCGAAACATTTTGCATCCCATCATAGAGTGTGTATTTTACTTATTACTTATTTCAAACACAATGCGAATTGTTACATGAATAAATAAATAAAAATAAATAAAATTATATGAAATGATAGTTTGACAAAAACTAACAATTAAACATTGTAATCATCAACCAATATCTTTTAGCGAGATATTCACCGTTTTTTTCCACATTATAAATGTAGGTACTACTACCTCCCTAACACCAATTTTAATTAGGTACCAAACTTAATAAAGCAGGTAATTAATGAAGAAACATTTAAATTAGCAATTTCAAAATGTCTTTCCTGAAAGGTAGGACAGGGAGACGGCTCAAAAAATGTAAATGACTGCGGCAGCCACTCAAATTATAATTTTAATTAATTTCTCCCAGCACAATTTCTTATTTGGACAGAAATTTTAATATGGTAATTTGGGACCTACAGGGTCCATTAAATAAATTATTCAATTTATACAGGGACTGTAGATTGTATACGCAGGTAAAAGTACTTTCTGTATTAAGGCTCATGGTCTGAGGTTTAAATGCCCCGTTGCGCGGTTCGATTCCCAGGCCAGGCAAAGAGTTTTTAGGATTTCAATTAGGAATTTCTCAGTAGCAGCCTGGAGTTTGGAAGTTGGTAGTGTCGTACTCTTGTGCCTCGGAAAGCACGTAAAGCCGTTGGTCCTGCGCCTGATCTCTCCCTAGTCGTGTTGGATTGCCGTCCCACCGGACTATGAGAGTAAAGGAACAGAGAGTACACCTGTGTTTGCGCGTACATTTGTGAACAGTAACAGAACATACTTCAGTCTTATTTATAAAACTTTAATCAATTGCTAAACAACATGAGTAGCAAAATTCTTATTCATAGTAGCTATTTAAGCGCTAAGAGGATGATAAGCAATTGATTAGTAGCTGTCAAAATTAAACACCACCGGACCACTGTTAAGAGGATGCTCAGAGGCAACATGGTGGATTTTATTTGAACCAGCTGATCGGATCATTGCACTTCGGGGTTATTTTGTTCATAATATCGAGTAGTACGTAAATATGGACATCGAAAATCTTTTACTGGATTTCCAGAACGACGAAGAAGAGTTAAATAATTTTGAAACGCCGCAAGTAGATGAAGGAAGACCTACAAAGCCCGTTTAAATCCGCTACGAGAATGATTACCTATTACATATTCTTCATTCCGAGTACACATGATGAAAGAATTTATAGGGAAAGCTCAATGAGGTGGCTCAGTAGGTGCTCAGGAGGTTTGAAGAGAATGAGTTCGTGAAGAAGCTCATCACAGATAGTGATTATTTAATATGTTATCCCATGTGCCCTTGTGATATCTTAAGACGAAAGTTCTAAGGTACAGAACTAAAGAAAAGCTACGTTGTGGCAGTTACATAGAAATAACATGCGTACCTGGCTAATCTCCATGAAAGTGGCACTAGCCAATATTTTTTCCATATTTATTTCGGGAGCTTCCACTGTTTGACATTGTACATCCAAAGTTAACACATAAAACCGACTGACTGATCGTGAAAGACAGTAGCATGATATAGCCTATAGTATTTTCAATTAATTTGACAGCAGCAACCCAACAGCAACCTTATGGTAACGACAATAAAGATCACTGTGATTTTGACAGAATATCAGTAGCAGCATCTCAACAACAACCTTATTGTGACAGGAATAAAGTCCTTTGCGGTTTTGACAATGATGCTAAGTTAGAGTTAAAATAACTGAAAGGACCTTATTTCCTTCTTTATATCAGTTTCCTCCCAAGAATAGACTTTTCATTGGAATTGTTTCAGTCTCAAAATTCTTCTGGTACAAAATTGATATAAAAAATTAATAATTATTATTTTGTTAATTTTTTTTATATATATATTTTCTTTTATTTATAAAAAATCCAAAAAGAAACTTGCATCGGCCGGGAATCGAACCCGGGCCGCCCGCGTGGCAGGCGAGCATTCTACCACTGAACCACCGATGCTTATACTATCTCCTCTAAAATCCGTTGTATTTCAAATAGTGTTGATCATTAATGCTATCGCTGTACGTTTCGCCTTTTGCCTTTCACAATATTCTCACGACTCTTAAGTAAAGCACCTGTCCCACCGCCGGCGATCAACGACAAGCGAATAGATCTAGAAACTAAAAACGAGCTGGCGAGCAACGAGCAGCGAGTGCGCGACGGCGACGAGTGATTACTCGCTGGTATACGTATGTACAGACGCCAGCACATCAAGCTACTCGAAACTGTTAAATTTTCCCAATCAACGTTGAACCTAATGCTTTAGCGATAAAGTTGAAAATCTAGTAAAGACATTTGACAGATTGTAGTAGCCAACCAAGCGCGAGTCTCTCAGCAGGTGTTCTGTCCGCCAAGCGAGGGTCACTAAACGAGTACACTCTTTGATAGCTCTTGTCGCTGCGACAAACGAATACTCGCCGGCGGCGGTGTGAACAGTCAGCGATCGCATATTAATACACATACATACATAAACTCAACTGTTTCCCATGGGGGTAAGCAGAACCTATAGTTCAAATATTAATTTATGTAGGTATATCTGTTACTTACACGGGATCTACAATGTTTTGACCGTTTCTTGAGCGAGAAAATCTTTGATAGGTTGTCACTTCCTCGTCGGCGCGGCGGTGGGGCAGGTGCCTTAGTTCGTCAGTAATGTTCATATTATGTATATGTATATTATGTGTAAAGATTTAATTATAGGTAACTAGTACGGAGAATTCAAAGAAAAACACGTTGCAAGAAATGTTGGATATTTCCATACCTTTGAGCGGGATGTTGTTTGACTCTATGAAGAAACGATAAGATATTTCTTTCTGATAACAATATCATGGGTGACTGGGACCGACTGGATGCGGTTAGCGAAGAGACGGCTGTAGTCAAAATCAAAATACATACATATTTTATTTCACATAAACCTACATGGGCACTTATGAAACGTCAGAAGCTAGGTGCACGGTTCCAATTGGTCGTTTCCTATGGAGAAGAGCCGGCAAGAAACTCCACGGTTACTCTTTTAAAAATAATTGGCTTTTACAATGTTTTCAAACTACAGTAGGACAACGTAGTACAGTCACGATCAAAAGTATGTATGTATACACTCGGCTTTATTCAAAAGCGATTTACTCCTTTATTTTTTAATGAAATTTTATGTTGCCACGAACATAGTATTTTCGAACCTATAGGTTTGTGTAATGTGTCGTATTTTAACGTTGCATTCGTTATTTCACGAAAAAATGGCAATTGAAAGTTGCCAAGTGTTGACATATTGGTGCTCGTGACTGTACTTCGGCCTATATCCAGCAGCGGACTACGGTTGGGAATAGGTACAGCCCAAGGTATCATCGATGTCGTCAGCCTCTTTATGGCTGCCGCATATTCAGCAGCCAGAGTAACATCAATATACTTAGACATCTTAACTACTCTTAAGAAATCACGTCTGTTACGTACTTATGAATGAACACAAAGACGATGATTTCACAAAAGTGAATGTGCCAGCAATCTTTAGAACGTGCCTCTTCAAAAGAAACGACAAAAGTACTGTGTTTAGACTAAGAAGTCATAAGCATCGGTGGTTCAGTGGTAGAATGCTCGCCTGCCACGCGGGCGGCCCGGGTTCGATTCCCGGCCGATGCAAGGAACTTTTTGAAGAAGTGAAGTTTAGGGAGATCAGCAGAATTGACCTTTCTTACAAATTATTTGTTTTATTTTTTTAGAAAGCGAATGGCAATTTTTTTCAAGACACTTATGAAGAAATTAATTGCTTGCGTTTTCTTAAACCAAAAACTAAAAAATACAATTTCTAAGTATCTACATATTCTATACTGGGTGGACGCAAAAACTGAAATGGAGAAAAAAAATGAAATGAAATGATGAAATTTTTCTTCGGTTATCAAAAATCATACCAAAATGTTACATGCCAACTTACCTACGCGGTGAAAATCTATGGAACAGCAATTTTTTTTTTTTTAATAACCGGAATCATGTACTGAGTCCAAGGGCGTTAATGTACCTGCCATCGTGTATAAATAAATTAAAATGAAATGCTGTTCGTTTACAGCAAGATATTCCATGAATAGTATCGTGGTACCTAGAAGCAATCATTGTACGAAGGCAATTGGTAACGGAATATTCAGCGTGCAACAGTAAATTTTCAGAAAATTCCCAAGTGAAGCGCGAAACCTGCTGCCTCGCTGAAGAAAGTAAACTTGTGTCTGTTTTAGTCTAAATAATGAACGTTTTACTTTTTACAGTTTACACAGTAAATATACAGGGCCTTTATTTATTAACTAGCAAAACTTCAGAGTCGTGATGAGTATCAAAATCAAATAGCAATAAAACGACAAGAAAACGACTTCCTAAAATCATTACCCTATTTCCTAATAATATTATAAACGTGAAAGTTTGAATGGATGGATGGATGTTTGTTGCTCTTTCACGCAAAAACTACTGAACGAATTTGGATGAAATTTGGCACGCAGATAGTTTATAACCAGTGTTAACACATAGAATACTTTTTATTCCGATATTCCCACGGGATCGAAACTTATTCAGGTGAAACCGCGGGGCGCAGCTAGTTTTAAATAAACGTGATAATTTTCTAAAATCTTTTTTGTTTTTATTGCTATTAGATACTGTCTGTTGGTCTAGTGGTCGCAAGCGCTGCTGCTGAACAGAAGGTTCTGGGTTCGATTCCCAGGTCGGTCAAAATGTTAAAGTAGAAGCCTGGAGTCCAGACATGTGTCCGCTTGATGACAATAGGCTCGCCCCCTATTACTCGTACATGGGACTTTAACATAACTGGGGAAATGTGGGTGTACTATGGAATACTGTGATAATGGTAATGTTGAGACTGAGATCAGACTGTGAACGTTCTTAAAATTACAAAAATTACCCCTCAGGTAGGTTGGTACTGGGTAGCGGGATCGTCCGAAAGGGTTACCGCTGCCCTGGAACATAAAGGGGTAAGGAAGGAACACGGGCGGGTTTTAGTCAGTAAGAGTCTGACACTCCCTTCCGCTCCACCCGGAGCGGGGGTCATTTAATGATTTCCCAAAAAAAAAAAAGGTAGGTTGGTACTTGTACCTACAAAGTTATGCGCCGCAATCTGCCATGCCCAGACCATGCAACTAGCGGTCATTGGGACAACGTGTTTGTATAAGTATTATCTATAGACAAACCTAGGAGTCAAGAGAAACCCGGCCATAACAACTGTGTCACGTTGTTAAGCAAGTCTTCCATCTTTATTTGTGGCGAGAAGCGACCGACGTGCGAACGTATTGCTCGATCAATCTCTATTAGCCACGAATCGCCGGTAAATGTGGATTTATGTCCGAGGGTCATCATCATCTGCCTAGCCTTTTCCTAACTATGTTGGGGTCGGCTGCCAGTCTAACCGGATGCAGTTGAATACCAGTATTTTACATGGAGCGATTACCTGTCTGACCTCCACAACCCAGTTACTGGGTAATACGAAGCCCCTTGGTAAGACTGGCTGTCAAACATTCGAGCTTCTGACAACCTGTAACGACTGTCAAAGATCCACGAATGACAGCCGGAACCAACGGCTTACCGTGCTTTCCGAGGCTCGGAGGGGTCTTGGTATGTAAAGATGGCAACCCATCCACGGACCAACCGCAGAAAACGTAGCTTAACCTCATTGATTCACCCGTGCGGCTGTTATTACTTAGCCACAAGGCCCTAGTTAGCCACAAATATTATAATATTAGCAACGCCCCGCGGTTTTACCCGCATAAGTTTCGATCCTGTGGGAGTATCGGGATAAAAAGTACCTATCCTATATGTTAATCCTGGTTAAAACCATCTGTGTGCAAATTTCATCCAAATCCGTTCAGTAGTTTTTGCGTGAAAGAGTAACAAACTTCCATCGATCCACCCATACAAACTTTCACGCTTATAATTAAACAAAAAATTTACAAGGTTGTGTCTATGGTAAGCCCTGCATCTTAAGAACCACTAACTCCCTAACGTGAAGGGCGGGCGTTTTTGGGGGACTGTCTTTTGTATGTTTGACGTTCGAAAAGTGCTGATTCTCAGCCTAATTTTAATAAATGACTTTTGATTTTGATTTCCCAAAACACAAGCTTGACTTAGTTTGGGAGTTGGTAGATCATCAATTACGTGCTGCTGTACAACCATCAAATACCTTATTAAATTGGAATGTACATAGATTACATTTTTTGTTGTACTTTGAGAGCGAAATAAATTATTATTATAATTAAATTATTATTTATTATTATGTTTTAACATATCTCGGGAACATAAGGTCCCGGTCCTTTGGAAGGCGTATGAGGGCCCGAAGCCAACTCGCAGAGGCCCCTTAGGAAATTTTATTGAAATGGGGCACAAACCGACGATTATCCCTGTATGCACTATGCAACTGCACCCAAGGATAACCCCCGGTTGGTGTAGGACTATTGTTTTATTGTGGAAAAATACAAATTTGGACTATGGGTTTGGGTGGCTAAAGTGGACTGGTTATCAATAACTATGGAAGAACTATGGCCCCTGCCTGAACAATGTTTTATATATACACGGATAAAATGGCAGGGGGTGACTTGCACACTCAATAATGGGCCCCTGGAAACTGTTGCTAGCAATTTACCGCCTGAGCGAAGGTCGCTAGCATTATTATTAAAATTAGTAAGATAGCATTGTTATGGCAAATGTAGACAAAATTGTTGTAGATGGGGTAGAAAATGGACCCGAGAAAAGGTGACAAACAATACGTGACTTTGGTTACCTTAATAGATCTTCGAGGGCCGTGGAGCTCTCATCAACATTCATCATTTTCCTGCCATTATCCTAATTTATTTGGGGTCGGCGCAACATGTCCAGTCCTATCGCGTATCATATAATTTCTTGATTGTGGAACTAATCGTGCTATTATTTACAAAATGTGAAAGTAGAGTAACCTTAACATATACAACATGTCCCGGAATTAACGCACACTACCAGACACCCCAATTAGACTATTATGTTATAATCATAATACATATAATGAAATTTTGTTATTATGTAAAAAACATTGTTTTTTTAATAAATTAGTTTTACTGATTGTGGGAGAAAATTATGGTCACATTACCAATGTACGCATGCACACAGTCGCACTCGTCTAAGGGTCTAGCTCAGTGGGTATTTCATCCATTTCGGTTTGTTTTGACTTTACAGCGGAAGTGTGACAGTAATTTACGTAGTTTTAATTATATTTGGGATAAAATATTACCTATATTAAAAATGACAGAAATCGATTCAGCAAACGATTCTGACTAAACGAAACTACTTTCATAATGTGCATTAATTCAATTACACATTGTATAACCTAACACCACGCCTGTATTTCATGAAAGAAAGAAAGAAAATACATTTATTTAGCACTGACCAAAAGACACACAATAGACCAGATACATACATCAGATAGAAACTAGTAAAAACACAAATAGAAAGTATAAAGACCGGAAGAAGAACCCGTTGGATGCGAGAACCGGTCGACAGAACCGGTCGAAGTGGAAGTGCTTGGGGGAGGCCTATGTCCAGCGGTGGATGTCTTTCGGCTGAAATGATGAATCAATTTATAAACTTACAAATTTACATACTTCCAAATGTGTGGTGAAGTCCACAATCACGAATTGCCTTCATTTCATGAAACGATTGTCACAGGAGCCAGGTAAAAGTATAGTCACCCGATATTAATATTGACCATATTATGATGTGACAATCATTTAGAAATGTTTCTGTGCCGCTGCCTACAGCGGAAACACTACGTAACAAAACTAGATGTATGGAACAGTATGAGTCAATGTGCTAACAGCGTTCAATCAACTCAAGACTATCGCAGTCCACTGCTGGACATAGGCCTCTCCCAGGCTGCGCCACAACACCCTGTCCTCCGCCTTCCGCATTCAATCTGTCCCAGCCACTTTCTTAAGATCGTCGGTTTGTCTCGCAGGGGGCGTCCCACACTACGTTTGCCGATACGCAGTCATTCAACACTTTAAAATAGAACAATACTAATCGGTCCATTTCACAAAATCTTCTATAGGTACCTAGTCATTATCTAAACGACAGAGCAGAAACAATATCATTCCTTTTAAAGCTATTTAAAATACAATTAACGAAGAGAACGAGACGCAAAGGATTCGAAAAGAAATCGCACAAAATAGAAATAAGCTCGATTTTCTTTTATTGAGAATGCTCAATAAAAGAAAATCCATATTGGAGAGCAAGAATTGTATAAAGATTTTAAAATGGCAATAGCGTTGTTATTCGTTTTTAATAAGACTGCAGTGTTCCATTAGTTCGTTTGCCTTTTAATAATGCAGAGAAACGTTTCTTATTGAAACGGGTTTTATTTAATCTGCGACGCTCTTTGTAAATGGTGCTTCGAAAATGTTCCTGTTCTTAGTTCTGTTAAGAAGACCGTTTAAATTACAATTTTGTAATAGTGTTGTAAAATTGTTACAAACATCATAATTAGCCTTTATTGTTCCCATTGCACACAGGCACAGAGGCCTCCTCTCTTCGAGAAGGAATGGGCTATAATCTACCACGTGGGTCCAGTGCGGGTTGGTAGATGTCACATGTGTTCGAATTTTTAGCTCTAGGACATATAAAAAAACATGTGAGCAGGTATAACTGTTTGACCACACTAATATTATTGATTATGATATTATTGATATTAGTGTAGTTATTAGGTCCAAACATTATAACTTCAACTCAGCCTACAGCAGTCTACCGCTGGACATAGGTCTCTCCCAGGCTGCGCCACAACACCCTGTCTTCCGCCTTCCGCATCCAAATACAACTTGTTTTCTTTAAAATATTTGTATGCCAGTTCATGGCAAGACACTACATGTATCGCCATGACCTGATTTCTTATTAACTCAGGCTAAGTGCCTATGGCTCCTCTATTCAGATTTCCAGTTTACAAAATCCAGGATCGGGCCTTTTACTACTAAACATTAGTATACCCTCGTATAATTAAATATGAGACATGGTTCCTTAAGCCATACGGACACTTTCTGTCGATGCAGAAAGAGGGGAGACGCAATAGGAACAAGCCCTACTTAGTCATGCAAATTTCACGAGATGTCTAAGAGGTTTTCTCTCTAAAGAGTTTAAAAAACGTCGATATTTTTAGCTTCTTCAATTTATTGTTTACTTGCGACCCGCTTCTGCTTCGCACGGTCTTTACAACTTGACATAACATCGAGACTCCTTGATTATTGTAAGTATAATATAAATCTGAAAACCTTCCGGAATGAACTCTCGAAATTACGGTGAAACACGCATCAAGATCAACAACAACACAGACTGACATGAAAAGCGACTTTAATTTAAAATATTAATAGATAGATACCGTAATATCACATTTGTTCCACAATTACGCCAATAATTACACTGAAAACCATTCTCTCCCGGGAAATTGTTCAGAAAGTGCAAATAAGATTATAACTTTATATCGAAAGCTTCTCGGAGGAAAACCGACCATCCTCTGTACTTAATTGACTCCACGCTTTCATTTATTAACTCGCTGCAATATTGTAGAGAATGTCATATCTTTTAATAGAATCTATTGTATTAAAATAGCCTCCACGAGCGGCTGTACTTACTTATAAATGCACGGGCAGTAAGCCTCCATTTACCCATCTTACTGACTGGCAAATATTTTTGGCCCAGCATGTGCTATTTTTTTATAGTTCGTGCTTTTATGAGAGGAGAAAAAGATAGAATCGATTAGTTTACAAAAGCAATTAGCCCCGGACAAAAATTGGCTGAGTGCCGGTATAGTTACAGGCAAATGAAGGAGGCCATTTCCAGCAGGGGACGTCTTTTGGCTATGATAATAATGAGACACTACGGCTTTGTGTCTACGTTGGTAACACATCCGGGATGTATCTGATATTGATGACCATAAAAGGGTGAAAAAAAAAGAAAGGAAAAGAGTAACCAACAGCTGGTAGGTCATCTGCTTGCTGATCGAACAAAAGTCCAGCACCAGTAACACACTATCACAATCACAAATTGAATCATTTTGAAGGATATTGCTAATCCATTCCTTCATATGTTCGAAAAATTTGTCTGCTCAACAACGCAAATAACGCAATGAATGTTGCTGAACTGTCAAAATTGCAATTGCTAATATAGTGTTTTATACAATTACCCCCCCGAATAAGTAAAAAATTTTAGAAGACGCGATTGAGGCGTATTTTTAAATTGCATTCGGTGAATCTAATAATAAACGTTTTTGCTTCCAGTGGTTTTATTTTATTTTTATTCATATTCGTTTTGAATTTAATGACCTTGGAGTACTTTAATAGCGCCTCCACAAATTAGCATGTCCTCGTCTGGTGCTCTTCGGGCAATAAGCCCCATACCAACCTGCTGACTAACTAAATTATCTTTTAACTACGGCATGATTTATTCTCAAGTGTCGTGCCGACACGAGATAAAAAGCCCGAGTCTAGAGAATATAATCTTTTTATTTGCATTCAAACATGGTACATACAATCATGGTCATAATGGATTAAAATCAAAATCAAAAGTCATAGTCATTCATTCAAATTAGGCCGAGAATCAGCACTTTTCAAGCGTCAAAATTACAAAGGACAGTCCCCCAAAAACGCCCGTCCTTCACTTCTTTCTGTTTATGATCTACATGACGTTTTAAAGAAAACAAGTTAAAATTTATGTACCTAATAACTGCACTAATATCAATAATATTAGTGTGGTCAAACAGTTATACCTACTATTACAACATGTTTATAACAATTTTATTTTTATTAGCCTACGCTGTCCCACTACTGGGCAAAGGTCTTCCTCCACTTCTTACTCACCTTCCAGTTTTGATGGAACCTATCCACCTCGCCCCACCATACGAACTACGTGGTTCCACCATACGAACTACGAACACTACGTGGTACTATACTATTACAAAAAAGTAATTCAATAAATTATATCCTACTAATATTATAAACGTGAAAGTTTGTATGGATGGATGGATGGATGGATGTTTCTTACTCTTCCACGCAAAAACTACTGAACGGATTTGGATGAAATTTGGCACACAAATGGTTTATAACCAGGATTAACATAAAGAATACTTTTTATCCCGATATTTCCACGGGATTGAAACTTATGCAGGTAAACCGCGGGGCGCAACTAGTTATGTCTAAACAAGACTTACAACAGCAATATTTTCGAAGCACCATTTACAAAGAGCGTCGCAGATTAAATAAAACCCGTTTCAATAAGAAACGTTTCTCTGCATTATTAAAAGACAAACGAACTAATGGAACACTGTAGTCTTATTAAAAACGAAAAACAACGCTATTGCCATTTTAAAATTTTTATACAATTCTTGCTATCCAATATGGATTTTCTTTTATTGAGAACGGAGCTTATTTCCATTTTGTGCGATTTCTTTTGGAATCCTTTGCGTCTCGTTCTCTTCGTAAATTGTATTTTAAATGGCTTTAAAAGGAATGATATTGTTTCTGCTCTGTCGTTGAGATAAATACTAGGTACCTTTGGAAGCTTTTGTGAAATGTTAATGTATCTGATGGCCAGTCAAAATTATAGTCAGTCGATAGTAAAATTGCCCACATTATGATGTGACAATCATTTCATGAAATAGAGGCATTTCATGACTGTGGTGAACGAATAAATTAGCGTTTTACGACGTGACCACACATTTACCCGGGGTTTACGTAGGTTTCTCAAATGATTAGTACTTAGAGCTTATACAAATGTTTAGTTGAGAATTTGTGACACATTCAAACACTTTGAAACCTGTTTTTAACCGACTTCAAAAAAGGAGGAGGTTTTCAATTCGACTGTATTTTTTTTTTATGTTTGTTACCTCAGAACACTGTTATTTATAAGCCGATTTGCAAAATTATTTTTTTATTTGTAAGGATATACTGGAAGCCGACCCCAACATAATTGGGAAAGGCTAGGCAGATGATGATGATGATACTTTCAGATTGGTCCCATAGAAATTTCATCAAAAACAGTTCAGTAGTTCGGTTTTTAAACCAAAATTACTGGTAAAAATTACCAACTTAAAACTGAAAAATAAAAACATTAATTTCGGAATTCGGTGGCAAAAACCGAAAATGCGAATCCAACGACACCGACACACTTCCAAAATTAAAGTTATTTTTCACTCTGTAGTGTATTTTTTGGAAGTCGGTTGTTTTTTTTTTTTTTTTTTGCAAAAAAGTTTTTATTGACAAATGATATTGGTTGCCTGCACGGCTAACTCATAGGTCTAGTGGTCGCAAACGCTACTGCTGATCTTGAGGTCCAATTTCCCTGGTCGGGTAAAGTGTTATCTGGAACTCAGCAGCAGCCCAGATCCTCGATTTGTACCAGGTTTATAGCAAAAGGCTCGCCCCATTTTACATGGGACTTAAACATAACTGGGCGAAATCTGGGTGTACCTCTGCCCAACCCTTCGTGAAATACAGGCGTGTTGTTATATAATGTTAAAATACTTTAAATACCTTTTTCACGTATGATAATATTTACATAATATAAGCTAACAGACTTAGGGCTAATTTTTCAATCGACAAAAAATTTTTATTCGTGGAATAAAATTGACGTCTGACAGATTTTGTATGGTAGAACTATCAAAAATTCAAAATTATTCCTCGGATAAAGTTATCTGGCGTTGGAAAAATCAGCCTTTAAAATAATAACGTGTAGGTACATGTATATGAAAAAAGAATCAAAGAGCATCAAAAAATTCGTCCGTCAACAGGAACAGTGCCCAAATTGCCGGCAGCATTGCTACGTTGTATGGCGATGCTGATTCTTCGGCCAAGAAATAGGCCAGCCCTCTGGTCACGTGAAGAGTCGACCAACCGCTTGGTGATATGATATCGGATAATCTAGTTTTACATTTTGTAAATATAGCAGGATTAGCTCCACAGTCCTTCAAGAGCTACCACGACGACCAAAAAAACGTTTTGTTTGTCACCTTATTAAAAAGCCCAATTTTCTGCCACACCTTCAACAATTTTCTCTAAACATGGCAAAATAATGCCATATTATTTACACCTTCGGACATAAATCCACATTTACCGGCGATTCGTGGCTAATAGAGATTGATCGAGCAGTACCTTCGCACGTCGGTCGCTTCTCGCCACAAATAAAGATGGAAGACTTGCTCAACAACGGGACGCAATTGCTATGGCGGTTTTCCAGGAAAGGGTTGAAATATTGTATGTGTAGTAGAGAGTTTGAAACACCACGCTGTGCTCCGTAACTCAAGTAGCGGATGTTAAAGAAAAAACAGCCAGGCTGAAGTGGGATGCACCTGAAGAGATTGGGCAAAGATTGTCACTCACTGGACGCCTGAGGATGGACATCGCCATCGAGGTAGACCACAACGAAGGCGGTGCACGGCGGTCCCGCGTTCTAGGCGGAGCGGTCATAATCCCCTAGATTCTTATTGGGCTATTATATCTTATTGGAAATGGTGCAGAGCTTTAATAAAAGTTGTTTTACAATTAGAAAAGTATTTATTTAATGAAAATACGAAGTTATTTTTACAAAATACAGCCCAGAATCGTCTAAAATATTAAATAAAAATGTAATAAAATTGTCCCCCGTTTTGAAATGCTTTTTACTATTATAGTGTAAGCTTTTCATATTGGGATGTATACTCTAGATTGTGAAAATGAATTTCACAGTCGTTATTGTATTTAAAAAAAGTAAACATGATAATTATGTACAATATTTACATGCAAAAATTCTCACGTTTTTTCATTTTGAATTTCCTTAGGTATAATAAATAGCTTACAAAACAAATAACATTAAAATTATCCTACACCATTATTATACTCTTATATTAAATACTACCTTTACTCTAACTATACTTTTAATAAATCTAGGACTTCTTTCCTTAATAAGCCTTTTTTCTTTCTGGGGAGTTTCCGAAGACCAGTGATGAAGGGGTCTGAACATAACAAGAGTCTATTAAGTAAGTCGGTATTAGTGATTTCTCGTGTGAATTTTCGCGTATGATCTCGCCTAAAAGTTTTTAGATTTTTATTGTTTGATTCCGCTGCCTCCTCGGAAAGCTCCCCGATAGATAATAAGGCGTGTTCTGAAATATCAGACCCGTGGACAAGTATCTTGTGAACGGAAGCGGGAAGATTGTACCACGGATATTCCTGAACTAACTGCCGTGCGGTTTCTAAAGAGTATACTCTAAATTTTTCAGCATCAATATTATAACCGGATGACAATGCCTGCAAAATCACGTAACAACGGTCGAGTAAATCTTTTTTCAAGCCTGTAATTTCAGCAGATATTGCAGAGTTGGAAAAAAAATTTCTAGCCGTATTTCCATCATTCGATGTCCCGCTTCCGCCACTTCGAGGCTTATCTACAACTAAACCTAATTTACTTCTAAATTCATTTTGCACACACTTTTTCCTTTCCGCTAACGTGCTTTTTTCTACATCTGACCTTACTTGCCATTTCTTTATATCAATCCTATAAGAAAGATGAATAAAATATTCGAAGAAACGAATCCACAAAGAAAAAAAACGAATCCACAAAGAAAAGAAAAAAAACAAACTTAATAGAACAGTTCGTAGTATCGCTACCATTGCGACTACGAAGGCGTAGCAGATATCTAGGGGGTGCATAGGGTAAGCTTGGACAAAATTTCAACATGTATTTGTTAAAAGACAGATATACCTTCATTTTTAAATAAGTAAGAACAGGTGCAATTGGGTGCAATTTTTTAAAATACTAGCTAAAGTCAAACTACGAGTAATATTATTTTTTTAAATCTGTCAACGTAGCATCTCGATTATATAAAAACTACGATAAATACATGCAAAAATTATAATGAAAATAAAAAAACTTACCAGTTTCTTGGATATCCATCACACAAACAGTTTAACAAACAAACAATTTCCGAGATATCACTAATGACAAATACCGTGCGGATGAGTCACCGTTAACAGCGATTGCAACAATTGCGATGCTTTCACTTTCGAGGTCAAACAGGTAGTGGTAATTGAAGTAAATGGGTCACATATTTATACCCCCAGGTAGCTTGTTTATTAGTCATTGATAATGTGTCGGTTAACTAGCGATTTTCGAACTTGAGGTTCAGGGGGTTTTGGCCTATGGCGGGACCACCGTGCGGTGTGACAATCTGACAGGAAGGTTTGTAGGAAAAAGATCTTTACCCAGTAGTGGGACACAAAATAGGCTAAGAAAAAAAACTGTTTAGTAGAATTACTTTTCTATTCTGGGGGTTTTTTATTAAAGTTTAGCTGCGCCCCGCGGTTTCACCCGCATAAGTTTCGGTCCCGTGGGAATATTGAGATAAAAAGTATCCTATATGCTAATCCTAGTTATAAACCATATGTGTGCCAAATTTCATCCAAATCCGTTCAGTAGTTTTTGCGTAAAGGAGTAACAAACATCCACCTATCCATTCATCCATACAAACTTTCACATTTATAATATTAGTAGGATAGGATACATATTTAATGCCTTTACCAGAAGTGGTAACCGTATCAGTGGTTCAGCAGCTGCAATATTATCAGGATTGTACCGGAATTAGCAGTTTGTCGTGGACGTGGTCCGACAGCGACTCCCCTGGCATTATCTCTGTCATCGGAAGACAGCCGCTACGGAACCGTCAATGCGACGCTCTGCTAGAGTATCGTTCAAGTGACTTCGTAACAACTAGACGGTGCCACTTGCTGGGTCGTCACATAAATTTGGTTAAATTAAATTAGCTAGCAAAACTCCGCAGATGGTATCGATATCTAACCATGACAAAATAATTTTTGTTTTTTTTTTCGTACGGTCATCGACACAGTTTAAAAAATCTGTTTTTATTAGATAATGTGTAAACTTCACATATGTGATAGGTATGGATATCAAAACACGATAAAACATAAGAAACAGTTTTTCTCAACTCATACTTAAATAACAGCGGTCGTTGACCTCCCACAAAATAACATCAATTATTTTTTTTATTAGCCATCGCATCTGCGGAGTTTAGCTAGCCAATTTAAAATAACCCTGTTTAACTACCTAATAAAGAAATCTACCAAGTAGTTAAAACCGTGCTTAATATTTTATTTTTTTTTAAAACAAGTTGCAAAAAGGGGTTTATGCATCGGCCGGGAATCGAACCCGGGCCGCCCGCGTGGCAGGCGAGCATTCTACCACTGAACCACCGATGCTTATATCTGCTACATCTAAACACAGTACTTTTTGTCGGTTTCATTTGAAGAAGCACGTTCTACAAATTGATAGTACATTCACTTTTGCGAAATCATCGTTTTTGTGTTCATTCGTACTTAATGGATGTGATTTCCTAAGAGGTGGGGAAATGACTGTACTCTAGCGAAAGGCGAATGTATTGAATTCCTTAAATAAAAGCGTGGTGTTGGATTAAGAACCCTCAGCCTAGCGCCAAAAGTTGATAATCCAACAGCACTCTTTATTGAGACACAGTCCGCTGTGTAGGGCCTGCATGGATGACGACGAAACAGCAGCTCATGCGCTGTCAAACTCCCGATGGTCGCTACACTTTGCCCTATAGACAAAGTACTTCGTTAACCCAGGTATGTACCTACCCTCCGTGAGATTATCAGTAACACCAAGGTATTGCTGGCCTTCCTTGAGGAGCTGGGGTGGATCGAATAACCGATTTTCCCACCCGTACGCAAAATACGCGCTTTGACGTTGAGCTGCGGACACCAGCCAGCCCTTGTGTATCCTATTACCTAGGTGTCGCCTAATGTCAGTGAAAACCAGTATAACTAATCTTAAACATGTAAAATAATATGAATGTATTTAATTTAATTTTTGTTTTTATTCATTAAGCCGTTGGTCCCGGCTGTCATTCGTGGATCTTTGACAGTCGGTACGGGTAGTCAGAAGCCCGAAAGTCTGACAACCAGTCTTACCAATTGGTATCGTATTACCCAGTAACTGGGTTGTAGAGGTCAGATAGGCAGTCGCTCCATGTCGCTCCATGGTATTCAGCTGCATCCGGCTAGACTGGAAGCCGACCCCAACATAGTTGGGAAAAGGCTAGGCAGATGATGATGATGATGAATGTTTTTATTTTCAGTAAGTAGCACACGCTTCCTATTTTAAAACCTAGTAAAAGTCGCCGTTTTTACTTAGCGTTCTTTCTGACTTTTATTATTTTTGCTCAACTCCTGAGGTGCGGATTTTAAATAGCATAAAGCCTTCCCCAAGAGTTGGGCTATCACTATGTAGGTACCATTTTGTTGAAACTCAGATGTGTCTTCTCGACATCCGGGTGTAACTATAATAATATCCCTGGACAGTAATAATATCCCTGGACATTTCACACAGCGCCATCTAGTCCCAAGCTAAGCAACCTAATGCTTGTGTTATGGTAACAAGATGGCTGATAAAACTACTTATATACATTTTTTTTTTTTTTGTAAATGCATACATATTATAGATAGAAAAACACCCAGACTCGGAACAAATACATGTAGGCCATACAAATATTTGTTCCGTGCGGGAATCGAACCCGCGACACGCAGCGGAGCAGTAAATCGCTTAACCACTGCGCCAACCGTGCTGTCGAACTAACGGGATGCAGCAGAATACCAGCGTCAGGTATTGTACCTGGCACATGCTGAGCTGGACACCCATTTGGTGCAACCATGAGATACACCGCCCAGTAGTGATCGACCGTTACAGATTTACTCGTACGAGGTGTCTATGGGTCAATTTAGCTTTTTAATCATTGTGTTATTTTTTTATGTTTCACCCCTCTTTGATGTTTTTTTTTATTACTTGTATTGTGTCTTTTGTTGCACTGAATAAACGTTTTATCTATCTATCTATCAAATGCAAAAAGAATTTTCCAAATCCGACTGGTAGTTTCAGAGATATACGCGTTCAAACAAATACACAAACTTCAGCTTTATTATTAGTATAGACTAGCTTTTGCCGCGACTTCGCCCGCGTGAAATTTTTGTTCCCCCGACCCACCCCGTCGCATCGCGTCACCTGCCTGCGCTATTCGTTATCGGTAAGCGTTCTTTCAGACTTTTATTCGTTTCGCTGAGCTCCTAAGAGTATTAGCGTGATGTTAAAAAGCCTTAAGCTTTCCTCAAGAATTGGGGTATCAAATGTAAAAATAATTTTCCAAATCCGGATTGTAGTTTCAGAGGTAACAACGACAATGAGGGAAACAAACAAACTCTTCAGTTTTATTATTAGTACAGGGTGGCTGGGACATCGACGCGCAGCCTGTTAACATGGATTCAACACATGATTCTAAACACCCTCACGTCGATAGATTTCATCGGTTTAAAAAGAAAAGTTAGCTGTTCTATACATTTTGACCGCGTAGGTATTGCACTTTCCTATGAAACAGCAGATTTTTTTTTGATAACCGACAAAAAATTTTTACGCTACGGGATCTAAAGTTCTAAACTCATGTGCTGAATTCATGGTTACAGGTGGTGCGTCGATGTCCCTGCCACCCTGTATACATAGATTACAGGCGAATGCTCCTGGTAGGGAGCGCCATTTATAAGCACTCACAAATCTGTCCCCAAAGGGACTAATCTCTACAAATCCTGACTTTAAAGTAATTCGGCTTTAACGCTCGCATGTTTATAACCAGTGAGGTTATCAGCTGTTAACTTGCCCAATTAACTTGAATGTTCCATTGCGTGAATTTTATTACCAAGTGCGTGAGCCGCGTTACAATGTACCCGGCGCGTGTTACAATTTACCCCGGCTGTCTATCTGATGTTCGTATCTTTATGGTTAAAGGAATAAGGTGGGTAAGATTCTGGTCAAAATGGAGTTTGTATCGAAAAGAGAGGTATAAGTGGATGTAAAAGAAAAGAAAAATAAAAAAGAAAGAAAGAAAATTCTCTGTTATCTGTTCCAGTAGCGTTGTCACTTCCGAAGTTAGTTTTTTGTATTATGAAATGTCGTTGAATTTGTACATTTCAAGGTCAAAATATTTTATTTCACACAAACCTACGTGTGTGTGGTTTCCTATGGAAAAGAGTTGGCAAGAAACTCCACGGTTACTCTTTGAAAATATTAGGATTTTACAATGTTTTCAATTTACAGTGTTAATAGGTATGGGAGGAACGTGACAACAAGTACCAGGCACTTAATAAAATAGAAAATGGTCCACAGATCTACTGTACAAGGCCTACAAGGTCAAAACACTTACTTAAAGAACGTACAAGCGCCAGCACATCAAGCTACCCGAAACTGTCAAATTTTCCCAATCAACCTTGAACCTTAATGCTTTAGAGATAAAGTTGAAAATCTATTAAAGAAATTTGACAGATTGTAGTAGCTTGATGTGTTGGCGTCTGTACCTACTGCGGAAAATCGATACCCCAAACTTTATTCCATTTGTCAAACTGAGTACAAAAAATTTCCCGTATATCAATAGAATGGTTATTGTCTATTAACGTTTCATAGAACCTTTTAACATAATACAAAATATTCAGGTAAATGCCAATAAAAAGTCAAGTTTCAATTCGAAATCGAGCCAAGCGGCCCTTAGCGCCCATTTACGAAATAAACTCAATCTAAAGCAATTTTATTTGCAACAACAGAAGGGGCGATTGTCGTAAAAACGTTTGACTTACGATTTCGGTCGCGAAAATGGATAGCAGTAAACCGCATGAACTTTGTTATCGCTGAACTTGTTAAAATATGGTACGGTACGGTTATTATTCTAATTCATGGGTAGGTATATTTTTTGTACGTACACACAAAGATAAAATAATAAGATAAGTAGAATACTCTTTATTATGTACAGCATATAAATTACAGACATAAATATAGAAATATTACCAAGGGTGGTACATACTTCTTTTGTTTCGTTTACGTTCATACATCTGCAGAGTAAATGCGTAACACACTAACAGTAGGAATGACTTTCATTTTTAACAACATTCATTGCGTCATTTACGTTGTTGAGCAGACAAATTTTTCGAACATAGGCAGCAATGGATTAGCAGTATCCTTCAAAATTATTCAGAATGTGATTGGTAGTGTGTTACGCAATCAGGGTGCAGGCCAGATGTAACGCGCAGAAGAAGGCACGCCGTTTGCGAATACATACTACGCTCCTGACCTTTCTAAAGTCCTTTTACCAATAAAATCACTATAATTCATCGGAAATGTAAGTTATTCCCCTCATAGCCTTTGGGTTTTCTCTCCATTTCCGCGTCTCTAAATCTCCGTCCTGTCCCTTGTGCTCGGGGCGAAAAACAAAGGGAGAATCGACATGCTGAGCCGACCGACAGTCATGAAAGTATATCTTACAGATTATAAATTAAAGTCGCTTTTCGTGTCTGTCTGTGTGACCGCGTTGTTCTTATCGGTCTCTTCTTCGGTTTTCACCAATTTAGAAAATGTATTCGGAAGGTGTGTATCATACTAGCTTCTGCTCGCGACTTCGTCTGCGTGAAATTTCTTGCTCCTACGTACGACCCACCTCGTCGCAGCACTTCGCCTGCCCGCGCGTTTTAGCTTAGCGTTCTTTTTTACGTTTTTTCTTTTTGCTCGGCTCCTAAGGGTGCTTGATGTTAAATAGAAATCAAATCCCAGTATAGTCCCAGAGATTAGCGCATTCAACTAATCAAACAAAAAATCTGTTTTATTATTAGTATTAGTAGGTATAGAAGATTAATATTAAATAAAGAAATCTCGATACTTTGTCAAGTCGTAAAAACCGTGCGAAGCAGGGGCGAGTCACTAGTGGATAATAATTAGATCTTAGGGAGAGCCAGGTGTAAAAGCGCAGGCTAGCTGATAGCCTGCGCAAGCGCAAGCGTAGATACATATATTGATTTCTAGCTGTACCCCGCGGTTTCACCCGCGGGGTTCAAGGGGGAATATCGGGATAAAAGTATCCTAAGTGGTGAATCCTAGTTATAAACTATCTGTGTACCAAATTTCATCCAAATCCGTTCTGTAGTTTTTGCGTGAAAGAGTAACAAACATCCATTCTCACAAACTTTCGCTTTTATAATATTAGTAGAATAGTAGGAAATCTACGTGTCACAAAGCAACAGAAAACCTGACTAGAATATATTATATTCTAGTCAAAAATAAAAGATACCTACACGAGTGTGACGGCAAACTTTTTAGTTCCCAATGTTTTCCATTTTTTTCACATTTATTATGGTCCATTTTGTAACAAAAAAAAACTCACTACACGCGCCAATTATGTTAACGCATTTTCATTCTTCAAAGTTTACAAAAAGATGTTTTTATTTCATTTGAAAAGCATTATACTTAATGGAAAAACTTTGTTAGGATTTCATGAAAATAAAAAATAGAAAGCCTGAGCGCTCGTTTGTTTCACAGACTAATAATATTACTTTCACTGCAGACAAGAAGGCACAAAAAAATCTAGGTCGAAATCATATTGGAATACTTCGGCAGTAAATGCCTAAAATCTAGGCAAAATGCCAGAAATAAGGCTAATGTTTTAATATCAAACGTAGACATTTCTTGTCCGGAAACTTTCTTGAGATTGTACCTTATAGGCCCTAACTTTTTATAGCCAATACGATTGGGTTTTGTAGGACCAGCCCTGGGGAATGCCGAGACATTTTTTGTTCACTTACCTAAATTTGACAACGTTTTTGCAAAGCCCGACTGGTGTGAAGTACCTCGATAAAGTCCTTTCTTAGCTAAGATTAATTAGTTAACTCTTGATAAATTCGGCACCTCCGGAACTATGTTGGTCATGATTAAGTTTTGTGCGGTATTCTCTTTGTAGTTTTTGCACAAAGAGGGTTAAACATGCATTTGGGTTTAAACATGTTTTTATATCCTTTATAATCTCGTAGATTTTTTTCTATTTTGTGAATCTGAGAACGTTGTAGACTCTTAAAAGGTTCGATTTGTTGGCTATTTCCTATTTTGTTAAATACCTGCCGATCAATAGAATAGATTTAGGTAAAGTGAGCTGTCAATAATCCCTAGCATCCGGAGGAATGACTGCTCACTTCACCTTAGTTTTCACAGGTGAGATTTTTGCAGAATACATCGGCGTATACTTGTTGACAGGTCTACACTGCCCTCCCATACCTATTTAAACTGCAATTTAAAAACATTGTAAAAGCCAATTATTTTTGAAAGAGTAACTGTGGAGTTTCTTGCCGGCTCTTCTCTATAAGAAACGACCAATTGGAACCGTGCACCTAGCGTTATCTTCTATCTGCCGTTTTATAAGTGCCCATGTAGGCTTATGTGACAAAATATTTTGAATTGCATTGACTGTTTCATCACGTGAATCAAACACGGTCTATCAATAACACGAGTTTTCAAATCAATAAGTTACGATAATATATAAACGTCCGGATCTTTAATTTTATGAAACACTAACACTACGTATTACCATCATCATCTGCCTAGCCTTTTCCCAACTATGTTGGGGTCGGCTTCCAGTCTAACCGGATGCAGCTGAATACCAGTATTTTACATGAAGCGACTGCCTATCTGACCTCCACAACCCAGTTACTGGGTAATACGATACCCCTTGGTGAGACTGGTTGTCAGACTTTCAGGCTTCAGACTACCCGTAACGACTGTCAAAGGTCCACGAATGACAGCCGGGACCAACGGCTTAACGTGCTTTCCGAGACACGGAGCGGTCTCGGTATGTAAAGATGGTCACCCATCCAAAGACCAACCGCGGAAAGCGTAGCTTAACCTGACCGATCGACCTGTGCGGCTGTTATTATTTAGCCACGGGCCCCTCTAACACTACGTATTACCAAACTTGGTAAATTACCCACCTACATCGAAACTTTTCGAATAAAACATTTAGGTAAAGTAAGCAATATCTCATTCGGTCTTACGCCAGATTTGTTTACCAAGTACCTAAAACAAGTAAAGAAAAGCACACTTACATTTTATACATTACACTAGCGAACCCGGCAGACGTCGTCCTGCCCGGAAAAGTAGCGCCACCTACCGGATCCAATTGTGTTTTCAACCCATCCAGGAACCCATTCTTCTTCTTCTTCATTTCGCTGGCTTCGACTGAATTTCAAATACCCCCAAACACTTCCACGGCGTTGTCGGTGAACAACCCATTAAAATATACACACAAAATTTCATCCAAATCGGTCCAGCCGTTTAGGAGGAGTTAGGTGACAAACACACATGCAGAAGAATTACACTGCCGAGCAATGAAAAAGTTCCACCCACAAAATGCCGACAAACACCTTAATATCTCCTAAGACACATAATTTAAAATTTGAACACAATATTTACGTTTTTAGTTGGTAATATTCTGATGCGCTGTTAAATGTACTTCAATATTGCAGACGGCGTCATTAAGCTAGCGTTTCCCGTTTAGGAGTAATTTGGTGCTATGTCACTGGAACTTTTTCATTGCTCGTAAGTGTATATTAATAAGATCAACAGCATGTATCAGAATACTGTGGTCATATTTAAGGGTGTGGTACAGACCATGAAACTGAACCACTCTCTTCATGGGACCAATATCGTAATGGCGAAAAAACAGTCAGGGTCGAGGAAGAATTGAAGTTTTGTATGGGACAGTTGATAATTTTTTCGCGATTACGATGTTGGTCTCATATAGAAAGTTGTTCAGTTTGATGGTCTATTATACTCAGGTAGATACTTATACAGCATATACCAAAAAGGTGTGCTCAAAATTAAGGGTAGGTAATTTAATTTTGACCACACCTTTTTGGTAAATGTAGTATAAGTATCTACCTGAGTAGGTATTATGGGAAGCATAGCAAGCCCCGTTAAGCAGACGCCAACCTCATTTATGTTGAACTGCGAGATAGAAAAAAAACAATGTGGGAACATAGCCACATCACACACACCTCAAACAGGTGATTTAAAGGTCTTGTTATTTTGTTTAGTTTATACAACTATAACAATAAATATTCATGTAAGACGGAGTAAATGCCTGAAGACATGTGTAAAGGGAGAATTTAGTGCCAGTAGGCTCAACTTGTTTCTTTCCCCAGTCTCAATAAATGTGTAATGTGGGAATACCAAAGTAATTTATAACGCGAAGACTTTGTACAGACACCAGCACATCAAGCTACCCGAAACTGTCAAATTTTCCCAATCAACCTTGAACCATAACGCTTTAGCCATAAAGTTGAAAATCTATTCAAGTAATTTGACAGCCTTGACATTTGTCAGCCATGTTTAATTAAATCGTTTTCATTATGTTTAAGACAATTTGAATTTTGAATTCTGATACAATATCTTAAATTCTGAATATTAACATTATAAGGTACCTTAGTGAATAAGTAAGTAGGTACTATCTTCAGTCTGCTTAGAGTTTTGGTTTTGGAAAATATATTGTGTTAGATATTATTTATTAAAGAGGATAATAATATATGTATATAAACTGGATAAACTTCTTACACTATAACTAACAAACTGTTAAAATAAAAATATAATAACCTAACCTAACTAAAACTATTAACAAACTATAATATTGCGTCGAAAAATTCCTCCGCATCGCTGTCGACAGGTAGTGTTGTACCCAAGAGACTTGTGGCATTGCCACTTCATATGGCAATGCTTAGCCTCTGGCCAAGATAAAGCCAGCCCTTGAGTCAAAGGAGATGTAAAAAAAATACATTGATTTAAAAGAAATAAACGTGCCATTTCATTTCTAGAACTAATTCCGTAAAAAAAAACAATCGAAAGAAAACTCCACCAGACCTCTTTCCAATTAAATACAAAAACATTCTCCATTTGTAAGTCCTGGGTTTCCACACTTTGCTCGTTCCCAAAACTTCATCGTTTCATTATTCCGATTTGATTTGTGTTTCAATCACAACATTACGTAAATGGTTAGTTAAAACAGCGACGTAGTTAATCAAAGTCGTGAAATCCCGAGCCGGTCCCGGCACCAGCGACAGCCATATCGACCGCCCAAATACCGGGACTAAGTAATTACAAAGATCGAGGCTGCTTGATACTAGATGGAACTCTTTATTCTAAGGAGTTGTATTTATTTATGTACAAATAGCTAGTGATACGACATGATATATTATAACGTAAGAGTACAAAGGTACTGCTTCTTAAGAAATTTCGTCCAGCAGACCTGCGGAAAGAAAAAGAAATAGTGTGTGTTTTAATGACAAATCTTAGTTTTACGGGAACTACCTATGAATTGAGTTATTCTTTACCTACATAACTGGAGAAAAGTGAGTGAACTGTAAGGCTTATAATGGTCCTAGTCGGTGTAGGGCTTATAAGGGTCCTAGTTGATATAAGGCTTATAAGGATCCTAGTTGGTGTAGGGCTTATAAGGGTCCTAGTTGGTGTAGGGCTCATAAGGGTCCTAGTTGGTGTAGGGCTTATAAAGGTCCTAGTTGGTGTAGGGCTCATAAGGGTCCTAGTTGGTGTAGGGCTTATAAGGGTCCTAGTCGGTGTAGGGCTTATAAGGGTCCTAGTCGGTATAGGGCTTATAAGGGTCCTAATTTGTGTAGAGCTTATAAGGGTCCTGGTTGGTGTAGGGCTTATAAGGGTCCTAGTTGGTGTAGGGCTTATAAGGGTCCTAGTTGGTGTAGGGCTTATAAGGGTCGTAGTTGTTGTAGGGCTTATAAGGGTCCTAGTTGGTGTAGGGCTTATAAGGGTCCTAGTCGGTGTAGGGCTTATAAGGGTCCTAGTTGGTGTAGGGCTTGTAAGGGTCCTAGTTGGTGTAGGGCTTTATAAGGGCCCTAGTTGGTGTGGGGCTTATAAAGGCCCTGGTTGGTACCAGAAGGATTAGGTACCCGTTAAATAAGAATTTTTGCTATTTATTTCAAGACGAGGTGTCACTTTTACGCGCCTAAAAAATTCTTGAGCTTGAGTGATCGAATGCAACCAGCATAATTTTACTGCCTGCCAGCATGATGTGAGGTTCCCTTTTGCAGACAACACCCTTTACAGTACTTACCTACTATATACGCACCGCTGCCTACCCTTCACAGAACAGGAGTGACGTTGATCGACAAGCATTATGGTGTTTGACACAGAGGTTCAGGAAGGACCCTCTTTCCAATTTGGCATAAGTTAAGATAAGATATATTTATTTGCTCAAACATGGTGTACATATACAAGAATAAAATGCATGCATGATAACATAAAAAAAGCATACATTTGGGAATAACAAGGGCTGAGGTCTGAGAATAAGTAAAATCATTATAGTATATCCTGGTTTATTCTTTTATAAACTCGTAAAACACATAAAAACACATCTTAGTAAAAAATTACATCTTTACGTCTTCACTCCGTCATTCAAAAGCCAACTGCCTTTCTCTTTTATAAATGCGTTCCATATCATCCTAAGTGACATACGTCACTCGTCGTCTTTGGCATACGTCACTTATCTGATTAACCCCTTAGCATTCAGTTCTTTCACACAATCATGCATTGACATGCATTCATTGACGTTTGATTCCTACTGACATGTCTGCCACATAGTATGCTAATAGCTTCATCATACCGAGAAAAGGGAAAGCACCAAGACCATTTAAAACAATATTTGTTAGGACATGCATGGCCACGAATCTAAACTTTTAATACAGGCATAAACTCTCGTCTTCTTACCATGGGGCTACGCAGAAACTGTACAACGTTACCTGCTACGATCCTTACATATTCCTAAAACAATAACAACAACCTTTTTTATATAATACACCGATGACATCATCAGCATCATTTCAGCCGAAAGACGTGCACTGCTGGACATAGGCCTCCCCCAAGCACCCCCATTTCAACCGGTTTTGTACTTCTCGCATCCAAAGACGGGTTCCTGCCGCCTTCACAAGGTCGTCGGCCCACCTTGTGGGAGGCCTTTCAACGCTACGTCTTCGGGTATGCGGTCGCCACTCCAGAACCTTTCGGCCCCATCGGCCATCTGTTCTGCCAGTAATGTGCCGTGCCCACTGCCACTTAAGTTTGGCAATTCTTCGGGCTATGTCGCTTACTTTGGTTTTCCTGCGGATCTCTTCATTTCTGATTCGATCACGCAGGAAAACTCCAAGCAAACACACCTGTGACATTGAGAACTAAATAGCTCTTTTTTTGTTCAAAAGCAAAATCAATAAAAATACTTGGTATTTCTGACAACAAAAAGATTATTTATAATTAAAAAAAATATATATCTAGCTAGACTATGAAGGTTGAAAAGGTTGCATACCTTTGGTTCCATACCTTTTGAAACGATATCATGTGTTCGACGATTTTATTTTGTACTAGCCACGCCCCGCGGTTTCATCCACGTGGGAATATCGGGATAAAAAGTATCCTATATATTAATCCTAGTTATAAACCATCTGTGTGCCAAATTTCATCTAAATCCGTTCAGTAACATTTTGCGTTAAAGTTTGTATGGATGGATGGATGTTTGTTACAAACATCCATACAAACTTTCACGTTTATAATATTAGTAGGATTTCATACTAACTAACTGACTATTCGGATACTAACTTTTGCTCGCGGCTTCGCCCGCGTGTATGTCGAAAAATATCCCACGGGAATAAAAGTACTTTATGAGTATCCAGGTTATAAACTATCTAAGCGCAAAATTTCATCCAAATTCGTTCAGCCGTTTTTACTCCAATCCGGAACCCGGTGGATTGCCCATCTCTAACCACGACACATGCGAACTACGCGTCATGCTGTCGTCAGGCAAAATCCTGCATCGCGCAAGCAGAGTTTACCACGCAATTAGCATATATACAACACCCCCACATGATTCATCGGGTGGTTGAGTTGTTTTGATCGGGTTGATGAAATTGAGACGTAAATAGCCTTTTTTAGCAAAATCAATGAAAATACTTGGCTTTCTTTGGTACAAAAAGCGTCCTTCAATAGAAAAAAAAAACTATCTGGTGTGGTATCTAGTCTATGAGGGTTGAAAGCATTGAATACTGCCGTCCATCCATACCTTTTGAAGTCATATCATGCGGAGCTGAAACGCTGAAACGCCAGATACAAATCCGATACACGAGATCAAAAATTCAGCTCTGAAAATTGTATTGAATTCCTTTCTGAATACGGAGTACCTACGAGTACCTACATTCCATCGACGACTTTATTATATATTTCATACGTTCGTAGATATTTATTCGGATGAATTTATTGAATTTTCTGTTGTTACCTCGAATTCGGAGCATTGCTATCTGGAGAATGGAATTGCGTTAGGTCTGAAATTTCAATACTCTTAGTCTCTGGTGTGTACCTTTAGGCAGTTAGAAGGCTTAAATTTATTGATGGTTTTGTACCGAAGTTTGAATGACCTTCGCTACTCAATAAGGTACCTAAGTACCACTGTATCTACCTACTCTTGTTACAATATTTTTATCTCACGAAGCGTCGTACGCTTTACTTGTGGTAGCCAAGTGTACAAGACGAGTAGCGTTTATGTAACACACACACGCATACACATTTCCGCCATTGTCTCGGCCGGTACCAAGAGGTCCTGACCCACACATTCACAGCGTGTTTGTACACTTGATAATCACAAGTCAAGCGTGCGTCGCTTCGTGAGATAAAAAAACTTAGAAACACTCCAAGCCAACCCAAACATCAGCTTCTCTTTCTTCCACTTTGTTTTTCCGGGATCTTTCCATAAAATGGTGACGATATAGGTAATATCACGATATAATTCTTCGTATCAATCTTCATAGCAAAACTAGAAAATAGAAAAATAACCATCGGTTTCTTACTAAACTTCAACTATGTATAGCCCTGATTACTTATCTCCTTTGGTGACTACAACACACACAATACAATCGGATTGTAAAGTTCGTGTTTAAAACCCTGATACTAATTTGTCAGGTGTAATGTCAAATTTATACAGGGTTATTTTTCAAAGACCAGCCAAATTTAAGGATGTGGTACAGACGATCAAACTGAACAACTTTCTCCATGGGGCAAATAGCGTAATCGCGAAAATTTTATCAACTGTCCCATGGAAAACTTCAATATCTACTCGGCCTAAATGTATGGGACGGCTGAATTTTTATTCGCGATTACGAGGTTGGTCCCATGGAGAAAGTTGTTCAGTTTGATGGTCTGTACCACATCCTTAAATTTGGCTGGTCTTTGAAAAATAAACCTGTATAGGTACTAAAACAACGCAAAAGACTTAAATCTCAGATAGATAGTAGGTATCTGGGATTAAAAACCGGCCAAGTGCGAGTCGGGCCCGCGCACGAAGGGTTCCTTCCGTACCATTATCTATAAAAATCACGTCTGTTGTATGGGAAATTAAATATTTATTTTATTTTAATTTTATTATTTATTATTAAAGTAAAAATACAACTGAGTATTTTGTGAATATTTCAAGTGCCTACCTGTTGCCATTATTGATATCGAGCAAAAAAGGTGTTTTTAGTATTTATTGTTATAGCGGCAACAGAAATACATAATTTGTGAAAATTTCAACTGTCTAGTTATCGCGGTTCTTGAGATACAGCCAGGTGACAGACAGACGGACAGACAGCCGGACAGACAGCGAAGTCTTAGTAACACGATCCCGTTTTTACCCTTTGGGTACGGAACCCTAAAAACGAACTTTAGGTAGGTGCAAATAGGTGTAAACCTGGGTAGGTAAGTAGGTAGATATTGTTCCATTATACCAATAATAATGAGTAACAATTTGATTGAATAAATACATTCCTATAAATTTTGCAAACAGTTCCATTTGTTTCGTTTGTTTACCGTTTTCAATACAAACCGGAACAAGCACAACTGCAGTTTCAGCGTAAATATTTTGCAGACTTCAATTTATGTATGGAATGTAAACAATTTCATTTTATACAACTTATTTCGCATTCGCTTGACCGTGGCATACCTACTGGACGAAACCATTTAGCAAAAAAAATCTGTGTACACATTTCCGATTTATTTTGTATATACAGCGTGTATCGGAAATGTGTGGTCATATTTAAGAGAGTGGTATAGACCATCAAACCAAACAAGTTTCTTCCCAATGCGAGTGCGTTGCTTCTGATCAGACCATGCCCCACTTGCTGGCGAGTCATGAGTGCTCATTCACCTGCATCTTAGATGACCTAAAAAATACCACTGATGCCGCAACCAACGTGGCCACCTACTGGGCTCAAACCACATAAAAACCAAAAAAAAAGCAACGAGTAAGAGTACTATCGACACGAAAAGAAGAAGAACAACTTTCTCCATGGGACCAACATCGGAATCGCGAAAAAAAATCAGCTGTCCCATACAGTCACGAGCACCAATATGTCACCACTTGGCAACTTTCAATTGCGATTTTTTCGTGAAATAACGAATGCAACGTTGATATAAGACACATTACATAAACGTATGGGTTCGAAAATGCTATGTTCGTAACAACATAAAATTTCATTCAAAAATAAAGGAGTAAATCGCTTTTGAATAAAGCCGAGTGAGAGATACTTTTGCTCGTGTATGCCGTGGTACCAAACCACGGCATACACCTAATCAAGTAACGAAATTCTCTGTGAATTCCTTTTTATCTTGGGGCTTTACAAAGGTTTGGTTCAGGACCTAAATTAACGTATAAGGAAGAAAAATCCTTTCATGCGAGCAAATCCACACCATTTTTTAATTACCTAACTCAACTATTTGATGCCGGAACAATTTATCAAGAACACCCGAGAAAAAAAAACCGAAAATCATAAAATACCATATCTAGCACATCTCTATTTCCGAAATAGACAAACACGGGCGCAGTGAATTTGATTGAAGCGGATATTTGGCGTTCCGCTGCCGCTCGCCAGGGGGCGCGGGCATCGCTCTAGTTTACTTTTATTCTTTTATCTTTTTCATCCGATTAAAATCCAATAACTGTCCTCGTCCGGCTAACCTGGCACTTGTTTCCACCGGGATTTAATAGATTATTCTTTTTTTACAGTTAGCCGTAAAGTTAGAGTACTCTATTCTATTTCATTTGGTTCAAACTATTACTTTTTATTATTTCAATCGGAAATGCGTAATTCGCTTGTACACATACAATGGCGCCGATTCCCTTGTTCACAAACTAAACTAAACTTAAGTTCAGTGCATCTTTTTCTTTCTATTTCATTAAAAAAAAGGACAGAAAATAAATATTAGGTTAGTCCTGTCAAATGAAGATACTCCATAGAGAGTTTAGACGTCATTAAAAACATGGCGACTAAAAATACTTCAATTTACGTCAGGTGCTGACTAATTTGACAGGACTTAACTAATCTAAGGTCCTTTTCTTCAATCAACTCAGCCTATCGCAGTCCACTGCTGGACATAGGCCTCTCCCAGGCTGCGCCACAACACCCTGTCCTCCGCCTTCCGCATACAGTCCGTCCCAGCCACCTTCTTTAGGTCATCCGTCCATCTAGCTGGTGGGCGTCCCACACTACGCTTGCCGATACGCGATAGGTCCTTTTCTTAATGAAATAGAAAGAAAAAGATGCACTGAACTTAAATTTTGTTTAGTTTGTGAACAAGGGAATCGGCGCCACTGTCTGCGCGAATTTTATGAAAATGCGAATTTTCAGAGCCCTAGGTGAGTCAGTTGCACTTACTGCAAGGCTAAGTACGCTGCTGATCTGACCTACCTATGTGTATGTATTATCAATACGTCGTGAAGCCCAGCGAAATGAATGCCATTTTCCCCTTTACCGTTTATATTTAATTATTTGAACTTTGGAAAATTAATTATTCTTCCCGTAAACTATATTGGATGACCTTACAACTATTTCAAAAAGAAATCTGTTAAATCTTACTTACTTAATCCTTTAAATAAAGTAAATTGCAGCAATAAATGGAAAATACAGTGCATACCTTTATAACGAAAAGAGGTGGAATCAAATTAATTGTGAATGGTTTGATATTTGAGAAAAATCGAGAAAATTATAGTATATTATTGCGTGTGTGTGTGTATTGCAACGGAATAACAATTATAAATGTAACTCTCGACTTATTACCAAACTGAAAGACGACCAACAAAATGAAATATTATCAAAGCATATTATACCTAATATGTAAAATCACAACCATGAACCAAATGCACTCACAGAAAAAGTAAGTTTTGTAATTTTTTTATATATTTGTAACCATTTTGGCGGCTTAGGGGTGACTTGGGCCACCCCTAAGCCGCCAATATGTTTATTTGGCCACCCCCGCCGCACCAAAACCTATTGTAACCTATTACTATCTACGACATATTATGCTAATAGACATTATGCTTATTAACATTATGCGAATGAAAATTTAGCCAAAACAAATTAGCCTACAAGATAATATTATGTCAACATAAACTGTATGCCAAAAACAATTATGGCAAAGTATTATTATACCAAAAAAAAATATTCCAAAACAGTTATGCCAAAGTATATTAGAAAAAAAACATGCGAAAAGAAGGAATCCCAATTGATTATTGTGGATGCGGCGCCATCTATCTATCATGGAGAAAACTAATGATGGTAATCCGTTTAAATTATGTACTTAATGCATCAATAATATTTTTACTTTACAAAAATAAAACACAAAAATAAATTAAAATATAAGAGCAATGAATAAGTACTAAGTTATGCCATTTTTTATCAGAACAAACGTTATTTGATTAAGTGACATCTATAAATTTTGCGGCAAACTAAAACCAAAATATTTCTGTAAAGGTTCTTTAGTGCGGCGATAGATGTCAGAAGCATTACCAATCAATCATTCAAAAATTCGCAAAATAAAACAAAATCGGCCAAGTGCGAGTGTGAGTGAGGGTTCCGCGGGTACCACCTTACTTTAGTACAAGCTCAAATCCACAGAACAGATAAAAGAGGTCCTCTTTTATCTGTTCTGTGCTCAAATCTAAGAAACTTATTTCAACAAGTCAGACTAGGTTGCAGGCGTAGTCCGAGGGAGGGGCGTCGTGGGGGTCATGTTCCCCCCCAAAATTATTCAAGTTGTCGGAGAGTGTGCATGATTTACTTGCCTTACTAACTTAAGTTACTAATTTACTACTTGGTGACCCCCAAAAAATCCTGGGCTGCGACCGCACCTGCTAGGTTCTAAATTTTGAAATTAGTCGGAAAAAAAGTTTGAATAGAGTTAGTAAAAAGAATACCTAGTTAACTGTGGTTTGGACCATCATCTTAAGATATTATATCCTTTGCTATTATTATTGTCGATATTTTAGAGACTGTTCTGCCTACGCATGTGACTAAAAGAGTGATGAATACTTATAAAAATTTTGATGGATTGAGAGGGAGAGCAAGGCCAAAGAAAAGATGGATGGATTGTATGAGGAATAATAATTATGAAAGAAAAGGGAGTGAATGTTAGCGTGTCGGTTGACAGGGGAGAACAGGGGAAGACGAAAACGTGTTTCGCCGACGACCCCAAGTAGCATGGGGAGGAAGATGATGAATTGTTATTATAATGGCTTTAACAAGCCATCATTACAAGACGTATTCTGTGAATGTTTTAACTGCCAAACTATTTCGGTTCGAAGGATACCTAGGTATGCACAGACGCCAGCACATCAATCTGTCATTAATAGATTTTCAACTTATCGCTAAAGCATTAAGGTTCAAGGTTGATTGGGAAATTTTGACAGTTTCGGGTGGCTTGACCTGATCTTTTTTTTTCAGGTCAAGCCACCCGAAACTGTCAAAATTCGCGTCTGTACAAGTATGTACTTGTGACAGACTGACAGACAGACAGCGTAGGTTAAGTAGGTTGTTATCCACTTCCTTTCATTTTATTCCATACTAGCTTCTGCCCGCGGCTTCGCCCGCGTGGATGTCGGAAATTATCCCACGGGAACGTGCTAACAGGATAAAATGTATGTGCACCAGGATGCCATCTATCTCGCGGGCCCTTTGTGGCTAATTACAATAGAAAACCAATTGTGTCTCATTAATGGTGATTAAGAGGGTACCTATATGATATCTTTACCTAAGTACCTACCTAATTAAAAAAAAAATAAACTCAATAACAGAAAATAAAATACCTACCTACCTAAATAAACCTATCTAAGACGATAACTAATCTAAACTCAATCATCATCTGCCTAGCCTTTTCCCAACTATGTTCAGGGCCGGCTTCCAGTCTAACCGGATGCAGCTGAATACCAGTATTTTACATGGAGCGACTGCCTATCTGACCTCCACAACCCAGTTATTGGGTAATACGATACCCTTGGTACGACTGGTTGTCAGACTTTCAGGCTTCTGACTACCCGTAACGACTGTCAAAGATCCACGAATGACAGCCGGGACCAACGGCTTAACGTGCTTTCCGAGGCACGGAGGTGTCTCGGTATGTAAAGATGGTCACCCATCCACAGACCGACCACGGCAAGCGTAGCTTAACCTGACCGATCGACCTGTGCGGCTGTTATTATTTAGCCACGGGCCCCTCAATCTAAACTCAATAAATAAGCAAAAACTCTAAAAACTAATATCTATACGAATGACTATCCTACCTAACAGTATTATAAAATAACCTACGGTCACTACGTACACTATCAAATATACTACCTATACTTTAAAATTAAAATCTATACCTACGACTTATATAAAAATAAACCTAAATAACTCTAAAAAGTAAAAGGAATAAAAATGAACTCCACTGCGTGTGACCTAACCTACGACAAACTTATTATTTGCGGTTGGTACAGCAATCGGATCTAGGGATCGAACCGCAAAATTAAGTTTGTTTTTCATTGTATATACTTTTCCGGGATAAAAAGTACCCAGTGTGGTGCCCAGGATATTAAAGAATAATTATACCAAGTTTCATCGTAATCGAACCGGTAGTTTTTGCGTGATGCCTGAACAAACAGACAGACAGACAGACAGACAGACAGACAGACAGACAAAAATTTTTTTAATCACATTTTTGGGTTCGGTGTCGGTCTAGTAACACCCCCTGCCATTTATTTTTTTGATATTTTCAATGTACAGAATTTTCACTTCTACAGATTTATTATAAGTATAGATAACCTAGGGTTTTTTTTTTAAATATCTTTAAGTATTAAGAAAAAAGGCTTTAATCGCGAAGCGATTATGCCAGCCTTGTAGTATTACAAAATAAATAGAAAGTAACAACTAGGATCTTAACTTAATTAATACAATCAAGTAATATAACCTAATAGCTAATTTGGATGTAACTTAGGGTTTCATTATAATAAAAATAACTATTGTTGTGCATTTGCATGAACATTTTAAACCGTCTAGCATCAATATTTAGCAATATAATCTGTATGCAAAAATAAAGTAAGGTTTGGTTGATCAAATAATCCTCAGCAAATGATAAAAGTGTTATTTTAAAATATCAGAATAAGGAGCAAAAATACTACCTATAAACACAACCTTACCTTACCTTACCTTACCTATTAACACAACAAAATAAAACACCAACACAAGTAAATCAAATACGGACACAGCTTTATTTTAATTATTTAAGAATTTATATTTATAAACAGTTTGTCAAATACCGGTTACTATAATTATTAAAAGTTTTCATACAAATACGTTTTAACAAAAGTTACTATATTAGGCTGAATCTATGTAAGTTCCTTTGCCTATTAACTATGGATAAAAACTTGATCTGGTTTTCAAAACCTATTTCATATCTTGAATCTTGTTTGGATCACAGCGTTTTTATCTCACTCTAACTTGTGCGTGTTTCATATTACAAAAGAGACAGAATTCAATGATGTCGATTCGAATAACCACGCTTCAGATACGGAATAGTAGCGACTGTGACGGTATTTCATAAATAAATGTCAAAATAACTCTCTCGATGCCAAATGATTATTGTTGTTTTTACATTGTTATTCCGTTTATTTTCTTGAAATGCATCGAGATTGAGTGATCCGCGATCGCGTTTATATAGCTCCGACACGTGAAATAACATGGATCGCGCTTACCATACGCGTTTGTGATAGATAATCCCAACTCTTCAAAATGTCAAATTGTTTTTTAGTGTTTTGTACGTATTTTTATTTCAATACGCGTTTAAAACTGTTGAATATTAGTGTAAATGAGTGCTGTGTGGTTATTTAATTTGATAATGGTGTTAAATGTTGTGTTAGTGTAGAAATATTGCCAAGTGAAGTGTGTTAGTGAGGTTAGTTTTTCTTCCCGCTATTATATGGTCCCTGTTCTCAAATCCTGGCTGCGGTTCGGTGAGTAATAGCGAGTAAGTTTTCTATAGAAGGACTTCTAAAGGAATTGTTAGTTAAATTCGAACGCTGGCGTGTTTTAAGTTACAAAGTTATATGAAGTTTGTTGCACAAACAAAAAAAATTGCAGATGTCTTTAACTTAGTCTCTATGAGACTTATGTGCACGGGAATGGCTGATAAATACTATAGATAGATAATTACGATTTTAATAATTCATACATACTGTTTTAGTAGTTATTCTGTCATTAAAATGCCGTTTAAAGATTCATGTTTTGTAAAACTTAGTTGAACGGGAACCAAACAATGTCACATTGCTCAATGTTCTTTATCAATACACAAATACTCAAAAAGATAGTTCTAATGTAAAAATAGAGAAACTAAAGAGTTTTTAACATAAATCAAGAACTTCTTTGTAAATGTTTGATTGTTCCATCAGTAACGGAAATAAGAAACTAGTTAAGGAATCCTTCAAATATGGATTTCTGTTTCTTGAAATTCAATCAAATAATAAGGGTAAGTTCAACAATCTCTAAAAAAAAAATATAATACAAGAACTCTAATATCTGCTCACATTCCAGATAACGCATACTTTCTTTGGAATGAAGAATGTTGTCAGTGGTATAAATAACGATGATGAAAGAATTTTCAGCAAGTACTTTAAATGAATAAACAGACGGTGGGTTAGATTCCCATCAAAAGTTTTTACAGTTTGTTACAAGATTGTATGGGTTCAAGTCCCATAATGACATACATTTCATACCCTAACTATAGTCGATAAGTTTGAGAGACATATTGTGTTAATTACTATTTGTCTCTGTATCTGTGGGTTCAAACCCCACATTAATACATCATGGTTTATGGCCAAATGGAGAGTCAAGAAAGAAAATATGTTTATTTGTGGTAAACATGACGCAGAGAAAGAAGTCTTTCTTGATTTTTTATCAGATGTGGTTTTAAGATACTGTAAAAAAGTATCCTATTCGGTTACGAATAAGTGAATACTTTACAGTATGTGTGTATGTTTGTAAACAAGAATAACTTGGGTTCAACTCCCACAATTCTTATCTGTTATGATCATGTGGACAATCATTTTGATTTAAGTACTATTTTCCTGGATGTTATATGGCAATGTATTGTATGTTAGAGTTTTTGGGTTTAACTCCCAAAATATTTAACAATATTGAATGTCAATTTCTGGTCTGCAGTGATACACCCAATAGTGGTTTCAAATCTGTGGGTTAGAATCCCATAGATAATTTTGCCAGTAAATCTACATGATCAACTTCCATAACAAAATTTTTATATATGGGTTCAAATCCCATTGAAGATTTGATAGTGTTTTTCTTCAGAAGTACATCAATAAGATAAATTTGCCTCAGCAATGTGGATGGATCTACTGAATGGGTTAGAGTTAGATTCCCTTATAATTCTTTATTGGTATTGGCAGTACTGACAGAAGTCAGTTCTTCATTAAGCATGCAGATTCGTGGGTTCAAATCCCACACAAATAACCAGAAACCTTTAATATTCCACCGAAATGGAGTATCAATATGGGTTAGACTCCCATTTTAAAATTGGTTTGTCTGTAATGGCAATTTGCGAATTATTACTGGCCAGCAACCTAGGAATTTCGGAATGGGTTCAACTCCCATATTTAAAAAAGGAAATCAGTGATGCTGGCGGCATACTTTCAAAAAGAATAAAAAAAACCTTTTTTAAAGTAACAAATGGATATTTAATAGGCTGTGTTTGGTAAGTAACCAATAGTGGTAATGTAAATTAAATATTATGAGTTTAAAATTGAGTCTTGGGTTAGATTCCTGAGAGACTAAAGGGAGTGCGCTAATTGTTATTTATATTTTATTTCTATGGGTTCGATTCCCAGCAATGACTGGAACAACCAGACCTGCCAAGCGTTTTTATTAAATATTTTTTTATGCGAAATATTCTTTTTGAGTATTAGGTTAAATGAAAATGCAATAAAAGAAACTAGCCATTTTCATGTACATACTGTGTAGTCATCTGCATTACATTTAGATCTCCTTCATCGTTTTGAAAGTCTACCGACAAATGAATTATTTTAATAACCATGGTGCCATTACGTTTAAAGTTTTAATAAAACTTTTAGTTGATTTGTTATGAATAATCGTGAATTTTTAAAACTTTTTTGTTTATATTTTATTTTTATTTACTTAGTATGTAAGGACATTTTTGTAAACTTTTTTAATTAAATAAATAAAGAGAAAATAAAAAAGGAAAAAATAAAGAAATACATAAAAAATAAAATGAGGAATCAGAAAGATTACAAATAAAATGTTTGGAAGTGTTGGTCTACTTATTTACCTATCCATACTCCTCCTCCCTACCCTGGTAACTTAGATTTTAATATCTCTACAAGGTTCTACTTCAGTGCATGTTCTCTTGAAACGGAATTTCAAAACTGGTTCCTTGAGAGAGCATGCACGCACCACAATTATGAATTAAACACTTTAACAAATAAACAATGTGTTTTATTTATTTCCAAGGTTTTGTTTAAATAGGTATGGTTTTGCTCACAGTGCCTGCGCAGTTCATTCCTGGGAGGACAGGGGCTGGGCTGCTAATACTCAACGGGTTCACATTTTACATGAAGAACCACCAGGCACATGGGAAGAAGCAATGGTACTGTTCCTCGAGAGACGTCCACGGGTGCCGGGCTGACGTCATCACATACAAAGGCCTAGACGGAAGGGATTATATATCAATATTCCGTGGCAGACATATCCACGATCCTCCCCGTTTACGTCAGTGTCACGACGGTAGATTTATAAGAGAAAAACATTTCTTTAATAGACAATCGCTACAGTGATCTTTATTTTTATTTTTAAAAGTATTTTTATTTTTATTAAATTTTTATTTTTGAAAATTGTGATGTACTTATTGTAATGACGTGTTCTTCTAACGCATGTTTCTAAAGTAGGGACCTGCTAGTAACTAGATGGACAGTTGTTTGTGACTATTTTAGGAAATACAGTATTCTGGTAAACATGTGTTGGTTTTATTGACCCGCCTTATAACTGTGTATGTGACTAGCTTAGAAAAATATTTACCCGACGAAATTGCCAATAAACTATTAAGTAAAATGTGTAATAGAAAAATTTGTAAAGGAAGTATTTCTATGGTCTGATTTTTCAATAGTCAGATAATTTTTATATGAGGAATAAATATTGCGGTTTGACAGCTTTGTTAAATAGAAATTATGTCAAACTGTCAAATTTATTTTTTAGATGTAAGTTGACTATTGAAAAATCAGCCCTTAATCGAAGACATATAAAATAAAACAATAATTATGGATATACAAAATAGTGATGTCAACAAACTCAATCGTTTTTTTATTTCGTGTTTTAGAATCTGTTGTAGAAAATATGTAAATACAGAAATAATACTAATTTTAAGTCTGTTTTCAATTGGTTTTGCACTCCCTTACATTAGGGCTCCCGCACACAGGTGCAATGTAGCTATGCTATACTATTTCAATAGTGTCTTCAGGATACTAACAACATACGCACCTATGTGGAGGGAGCTATTAGACGCATTTTAATGCCCTTTGGTGAAAAAAAACTTGAAAACCCTTGCAGCAATGGCCATTAAAACACTTCTAGCAAAGCATATTAGAAAAAAAAAAATGCATTTTGTACTGGTAATAAGACTAAAGGTTTTTTCCAGGCATTTACTACCTCCCATCACACAGAACTGGCAGCATGGTGTTGATCTACAACGATAACAAGTATTGGATCAACAACCGATACCAGAACACGATCAATTGGACGTGTCGGGATCGCAAGCGGCTCGGGTGCAACAGTTGCGTACAAACCACCATTGAAGGAAGGTACGTCAAGCATAAAGGCTTCCACAATCACGAGGACAACTACACTAAGTATAATTTTAACGATTGATGTCAAGAACTACTTTGGCCAGTCATTACTTCTGTTGAGGGTCGTTGGTCGCCTGTTTGAGCATGTTACATGGATTTACGATGAAAATCTCATTTAAACACAAGTGCCTCGTTTATTAGTCATTTTTAGAAACTGTGTTTGGTCATGTTTTCTCCTTCCTTTTTTGATCTTGAGTGTGAGATTTTCATAGTAAATTACAACCCGCAAATGTTAACTTGAGACTTCGCTCGGATGACGCAAGCGTGCGGGACTGAGGCGTCTATAGCGAGAGCGGTAAAAACGCGGGGGTCGGGAGGGGCCGCTCAGGTCTCAACATCTCAAGTTAACTCTTGCGGGTTGTACGAAAACATTCCCATTTGCAACTGTGTTTTATCGCACACTGGATTTTCAACTCTCGGTCTTCAGCCGAGCATTGAGAATCCAACAGAGTACACCTCAGGTCGTCAAAAAAATACACTTGTATTTTCAACCCTCGGCGCTAAGCAGTGCGTTGAAAATACAGTGCCGAGTGCGCGATATAAAATCGCCACGGGAAAATCGCCCGTGGATACGAAGGCTTAATAAACTACACAAGTTACTTTGGAATCACAAGTGTCTCATTCTCAACCCGAATTGGGTGCAATAGTGTGGCGCGCAACCAGAATTTTACCACTGGCTAACTGCTTTAGAGATTTTGCCGCGCAAATGTAACTTGACAGGCGCCATTTTAACTGGCCTCAGTAGTTGCACATGTAATTTTGCATTTATCGTACATATTTAATTAAGTAGAGAATATTTATTTAAGAAATTGTTCATAAATAAGTACTATTGCTAGAATTGCACTATTATAATAAAGTTAATATTATTGCTGTTATTTTGGAGAAAGTAATGAGCGAAGTACTTACTAAGTACAGACGCCTGCACATCAAGCTACTACAATCTGTCAAATTTCTTTAATAGATTTTCAACTTTATCACTGACGCCTTAAGGTTCAAGATTGATTGGGAAAATTTGACAGTTTCGGGTAGCTTGACCTGCTGGCGTCTGTACTTCAATGGAATTTCGAGGTATTGTTGTATTCATCTTGTACTGAAATATATAATAGGATAGTGTGGTGTGTGAACTCATTTTTATAGATATTAGATAATACTAGAATTTATAAACATTTATATAAAATATTGAAATTGATCTTTTTGTTTATAACGCCACCTAGTGGCCAATACTCGAAATAAAGTAAAATTCGTCGTTTGTTTTTACTCAACAACAGATGGCGCTAGTTGTGCGTGGACGGTGATTGCTCAACTGAGCTTGGATTTCATATATTTTAGAATTTTCATAAAGCTGTAATAAATATCATAATATCTGTATTAATATAAACTTATTGACAAACTTAAAATTTTAGATGAAGAAAAATATCCATGTACGTAAGTAGCTAGTACTTGAAAACTATATTTCTTAAACTTAACTAGTCATAAATGGTTTTCCTTCTCAATTGTGAACTTGTGTGCCAAATCGTTATTAAAAAAAAAAAATGTTTACACTTATCGATTGAATTGTGATTGTTATTAATTTTCTTTTTTTATTATGTTGTACAGCTTCCAAGCGCTTGTGTGGTAATGATTTATCTTACTGGATGTTGGTACTTAATCTTTTACTTAGTTATTTATTGCAGAATATTTAAACCAATTATTTATGTAAGTATGTGTCCTAATTAATTATTTTTATTATGTAAATGAACCCTGGTAAGGTACTCAAAAGACGACAATCATTCCAATGTGATGACTTGATGAGACATTTTAACTATCTTTATTTTTTACACTGGTTTTTTTAAATCGACCTGTAGCTTTTGTACGTGTGTACCACAACATTTATAATGTTATTTAATTTAATTTATAAAATAAAAATACATACGCTGATGAACTTAATTCGCTGTCTGTTCATTTTAATTTATTTCTGCATTTGTAACCCTTGTAGTTATTTTTTTAAACGAAGATTCTTATATTATGCTCTGCATTCTGTCGCTACCACTGATCGCTTGTCTATGCAGACGAGCTTTTTAAATATTAAATGCTAACTCATACAACAATAAAAAAAACCGCCTATCGTAGACTTGGGAGGGGTCTATGTCCAGCAGTGGACTAATACTGCTGGTCATAAACCCCTCCCAACTACTCCCAAGTTGCATCACAGCACCCGATTTTCACTTCTCGCATTCATTCTGTTTGTTCTTAACCCTACGCGTCACGAACGGGCGCGATCCACGCCAGACACAATGGCTGTTTAATTGTTTATGTAATTAAGACATTAAACCGGTTAAGGTACACTAAATTTAGCATAATGTCAAGAGCTCTCCACAGTACACAACCTAACCTTTTCCTTTCTTCTTTTTACCTCTTACAGTTAAGTTGATTACTACGAATTTGGGCGCGAATTTGCTTATGTATAAAGAGCATACTTTTGCCATTGAAACCTACAAGACCTCGAAAGGTGAAAACCGATGGAGGTGCACAAAGAGAAGAGCTATCAAGTGTCGTGCCTTCGTCATCACGAAGAATGGAGTTATTCTTAGAAGCATGGAAGATCACAACCATGAACCTGCGAAGTATTATTTTAGTAAAGGGCTTTTTTATAGGGTTTAGACGCGATGTTAAGATTTTTTATTGTATGGAGTCCTGACTAGCGTAGTTATTCACAAAGATACGATACGCTTCCGTGCCGAATCGACCATCAATCAACGTTCGATTCGGCATTGATTGATTTTCTAGTCCACGTAGGTAAATCAGGTAACCAAAAATGTGTAATTTTCGATTCGGAAGCCTGTCGCATGGGTATGGCTTGCTGCTGTCATCTCAAAAATACCTAATCTGCATTCGCGACCTATTTGCCAAAAATGTAAACAAATATAAGTTTATGGAAAAATAGCTTTAATTCCTACACAATAAAGTTCAGTTTACGCTTAGTTTTCAAACATTTTTAAAACTTTTTCAATATTCACTCTGAAATCAACTTAATTACCATTAAAATGAAGTTGATATTTCTTTACTTGAAATAATATCAATTTGAAACATAAATTTAAATAGACTAAACAACCACAGAAAGAAAAGTTTTTTATTGAATATTGTTTATGACGATTTTACATCACATATCATGGTGATAAAATGATTAGTTAAATCCAGTGAAGCGCTATATTTGATCTCGATCAATAATTATGATTTGAACTACTTAGCAAAGAAAAAAAAAACAATTATATTTTTTCCCAAATTCTATGGGTTTTCTCGATATTTAGAGTTAAGTAGTGTACATTTACATTATCTTTATCTCTTTGTAACGTCTGTAAAATTACCTACATAGTTTATATTTTCGGGTAGTCTTTAATTGATAAGGTTTTGCAGTTAATTAAGTTGTCCAGTAGCAATATGTAAATAAAAAATATTATTAGTTTACTTACATTTTATTAGGTATTTACTTTGTAGGTGTATATATGGAATACAATAATAAAGGATTTTCAATGAAGGCTGTAGCATTTTGAAATTTCTTTTAATATTTTTGTAACTTATGTATTTCCTTGTACATATTTAAAACTTTTCATTTTGAAGTGAAACGTAACAGAGAAACTTCATTTTGTGAAGGTACATATTAGTAGGTAGTTAATTGCAGTTTTTTTAAATCTTACTCTATTCCTTTTATTAATATCCTTTAAATCAACAGTTACTGGCTCAATACGAGTTGATGGTGTGCCAAAAACATTACATTATGTTGTCAAACGAAGCACTTGTTGATCCTTGTTGTTAGCTAAACTATACAGCGGACGCGACGCGATGGCGGATGGCGCCGCTTTGGGGGGGGGGGGGGGGTTGTTCGCTAATCTGGGTGCATTCTGTGAGAATTTGTAAAGCGCGACGTGGTAGTCACACAATTGCATATGGGACTTCTAAAATCTATTCCATATAGGCGAGCGGCCCCGCCTGGCGTGGCGGTAGCGGTTGAAGTTGCTTACATGCCCGGCGAGACGCAGCCGCTGTGTGCATATTCGAATACAGCTCAGTACTTTACGGGTTTGGAACCGGTACAAAAAGTACAGGTTCTGTATCGGTACTAAGCGGTTCTTCTGGTACCCGGCGCGTAACATAAATGTTATATTAGTTTGAAGTTATTTTTGTACTGCCTATTAACCTTTGGTATGGAACGTGGATCCTCGCAATCCCGTTATATTGCCGGAGGCGGATCAACGATGAATTTTTCATGTAACTGTTATCTTCAGAGATCAATTAGATTGAGAATCGTTTAAACATATTCCTGTTGAGTAAAGTTAACTTCCAATCGAATCGAACCATTCATTTTCGTAACGAAAATTTCGTTCATAACTCGTGTGAACAGTGTTCAAAACATTTAGTGAATTTCTATGGTCACTGGCGTACGCGACTGTGGCAATAAGTTCTTGTGAAGTCATATTCAGAAAAACGTATTTTCTTTCTTTACTTTTTCTTTAAAAAAAGTAAGTATAACAATGTTTTTCTTTAACTAGGTCAGTAATGTAATCGTATTAAATAAAAATAATACGTTCTACGTACTTGCGTAGAACCATCTGATAAATCAATATTAACTTTGATACTTACCGTTAGCCTTAACAACTGTTATTTAGAAAAAATGTATATCTGGTTTTTTTTTAAATAAATGCGTTATGTGTATTGTTTTGAATATATACTTATAGAGATTTTGAAGAAATATAACTTCAACAGCAAATCGCATAAACACACAAAACGCATTAATTATACAAACCGGTTTTAGCGTGGATCCACGACCCAAATTTTAATATTTCGATACGGGATGTTTTAAAATTGATTTGGGCCTTGATTGTGGCCGGAACGCGGTCTCGTGAATTATTTGAAAGTTTGAAACTTAGTATTATCTATACTTATAATAAATCTGTAGAAGTGAAAATTCTGTACATTGAAAATATCAAAAAAATAAATGGACCGACACCGAACCCAAAAATGTGATTAAAAAAATTTTTGTCTGTCTGTCTGTTTGTTCAGGCATCACGCAAAAACTACCGGTTCGATTACGATGAAACTTGGTATAATTATTCTTTAATATCCTGGGCACCACACTGGGTACTTTTTATCCCGGAAAAGTATATACAATAAAAAACAAACTTAATTTTGCGGTTCGATCCCTAGACCCGATTACTGTACCTACCGCAAATAATAAGTTTGTCGTAGGTTACGTCACCCGCAGTGGAGTTCACTAAGGTTATGCTCTAAATGTAGTGCTGAAGGTTGAATTCGGCTTGCACCGTTCGCAGCACACGCGTGGCGCGCGGCCGCCACGGATCGCTACCGTATATAAGGACATTTTTGAACTTTGATTTGAACGGACGTGTTGAGTGGCAGCGTTCGTTCTTATTTTAACTGCTACTTGCAATTCTAAACCGTGTTTTTCAGTGCGACCTTTTTATTCCTATTATTTTTTAGAGTTATTTAGGTTTATTTTTATAAGTCGTAGGTATAGATTTTAATTTTAAAGTATAGGTAGTATATTTGATAGTGTACGTAGTGACCGTAGGTTATTTTATAATACTGTTAGGTAGGATTAGTCATTCGTATAGATATTAGTTTTTAGGGATTTTGCTTATTTATTGAGTTTAGTTATCATCAGAAATAGGTTTATTTAGGTAGGTAGGTATTTTATTTTCTGTTATTGAGTTTATTTTTTTTTATTAGGTAGGTACTTAGGTAAGGATATCATATAGGTACCCTCTTAATCACCACTAATGAGACACAATTGGTTTTCTATTATAATTAGCCACAAAGGGCCCGCGAGATAGATGGCATCCTGGGGAAGCACATACATTTTATCCTGTTAGCACGTTCCCGTGGGATAATTTCCGACATCTACGCGGGCGAAGCCGCGGGCAGAAGCTAGTAATAAATATTTATTAAAATTTTCAATGGTATTGAACATAATCATGATACTTTGTCTAATTCAATGTTGATGCCCATTATATCGATTTATTATTAATTATTATTTCCTTTATTTCAGGCAACGATCGCTTTAGCGGCAATCATTTCCCGGCTCATTTCTCCGATGATATAGATAGGAGTGATCGGCCAAATAAACGCTTGAACCGTTACAAGAGGGGACGTTGCGTCCATTGTACATCAAATAAAAGACGTAAAGAGACCAACATAGTCTGCACTGAGTGCAACGTTTTTCTTTGCGTGGGTCAGTGCTGGCGCGAATACCACACCCCACCTAGTGAGTAGTTAGCATATTCAATCATTTTAATCTTCTTCTTTCTTCGTATTTTTACGAGCTTCGGGGTTCGTGACTATTAAAACTGCCAATATAAATTACCAAAAGTTACACTTTAACTAAACAACACTAATAACAACTCAAACACACTAATTATAAAACACAATTGCACTTGAAGATCGCTTTCGATGCATTCGCTTGTATCGCCTATCGACATCTGTCCGATCCTGGCTTATCCCGTCCTTATATAGTGCCGCAGATAGTTCTACAACCTTCTGTTGTAGAAACATCTAAAATGTTCCAGTACATACCGGCCCCGATTGACCAAACGTCGATAGTTCTAGAAAGTTCTAGCATCGAAATTGCTAGAAGGATCTATTAGTTCTGCTACTCGATACTAGATGGCGCTATTGGTAAATTAGTTCTGCTACTCGATACTAGATGGCGCTAATGTCACCATGTACCAGGCATTAATTGTGGCGCGCAACAGTATGTATAATTTAATAAAATTCCATCAAAGCTTACAAAGCATTTTTTCTAAACCCATACCATCCTATATTTATGTATAGACCAGTCCGTGCCGGAACGCGGATCCGCGCTTGTAAATGCTATAAGTAATTTTTTTTCAATAATTAAACTTGTGTTGTCTCGGATTTTTAATTATGGTAAACTAATTTATTATGTAATCGGGTTAATAAAATATACAAGTATAAAATAAAACAAGAAAAAGTCAAAGGAAAGTTGCTGCCTTTATATTATTTATGTTTTTCTAAAGAACGAAACTTGATCTTTCTTAGAACGATCAAGTTTTTCCGAATCATAAGACATAATGAGTTGTAGTAACTACACGACTGGTAATATTCTACTAAATTATGCACTAATAAAACTTTAATTTTTACTTCTTTTAGGGCTGATTTTTCAATCATGTGATAACTATTATAATCGAGAAATAATTTTGAAAATTTAACAGTTATTTCATACAAAAACTGTCAAACGTCAATTTTGTTCCTCGAAAAAAAGTTATCGGACGATGGAAAAATTAGCCCTTAAAATAAAAAATCACGTAAGAGGTATGTTTTGGAATCTTGGAGATATTCGATGATATTTCTCGGCACACAGCGGTAACGTCACTTCGTCAGTAGCGTTATTCCAAAGGTTAATGTCGTAGAAATTTTTAGTTTTACCTGTGACGTAACCAATGATAAGTATCTATATGATTTTTTCTCTATCATTTTGATCGTCTGTTTCACACCAATGGCCAACAGAACAAAATTCCTTTGAGATGAATGTCCACGGGAGTTTTTTCCACGGGTTTCTTCTCCATGTTAATTTTACGCTTTGAATCGAAACTACTAGATTCCTTCACTAACTGATTTTTTTTTGGTCAATGGTATCTCGCAGTTCAACCTGTGAGGTTGTCGTCTGCTTAACCGGGCTTGCCTTTGGATGTCTCAACAAATTAAGGCCTCTAGCCAGGGCTTAAAAAACTTAAAAACTAAGCGACTAAACGCTAAGGGCACCCTCTGTGGGGTACGGACCTCAGCTTAGGGCGTCGCTGGGAGAGCGCAGCAAGGGACAGGCTGGATCCGAATTAACACGAGCGGCACACAACAACGGCTGAGGGAACTGCAGGCGCAGCCGGTCAACACTCGTCGACGGCTGAAGTGCCTTTACCGACGCGTACCGCTCGTATGTATGAGCACTACCGAAGGTGAGCACTAAGAAAGTAATTTTGGAAATTCATCCCCTGAAGGGGTTCATTAGGGGATGAAAGTTTTTCATTTTAAACCCATCGGGCGCACGGCTTGCTTGATTTCAACTTCTTCTATTTCCAGCCACCTGGATGAACCTGGCGCGGGGCAAGTCTGTGGTCAAATACAAGCGCTACGTATACTATAGTCACTGCAAACTGAAGTATGGCCACCGCTGGAGGTGCAACCAGTACATCCAAACTGGCTGCACGGCTTTTCTTGTGCTGGATGCGTCCTTGAGAGTAATGAATGCTGTTGATATCCATCATCATGAGCCTCCTCAGTACATTCGTAAAAAGAATGGGCTGTATGTTAAGATTCAAGAAAAAAGTTTATAAAACTTTGCGATAAAGTATACGAATATGTTTCCTTATTGATTTCAGATAGTAATGTATTCAGTAGTATTATATAAGTTCGCGTAGTGAGGTTCGATAACCTAATTTATTTATGGCCCAGCTCACTGATTGGTCCTAAGCAATGATAATGAGTGAGAAAAAAAACATTGTTCAGTCATCTGAGTGAGATAGAACTTGATAGTTTACTATGCCATTGATAATTAACTTTTTGGAATTTTTTGTCACCTGTTGAGAGCTGTTGAGTTGTTAGCTTGTTGTTGTTGCGAGTGTTAGCATACACAATATTCAACTATTTAACTAAAACTATTTGTGGGTGGCAACCCATATACCACTTTTGAAGTAAAACGGCGCGGTTCAATCATTCCATTCTCAGGTACAGACGACGAAAGTGGTCTTGAGTCACAATATCAAGGTGTTTAGTGCGAATAAAGCGATTTGTTGACAAGTATTGGAGTGTTTAATTGTTGCAAGAATTTAATTGTGTATGCTAACACCGAGAGTGAAGGGAACATTAAATAGGTATTCTTCCAAGAAATACAGGTTTTAAGTAATTTTACGTATATCATATACATCTATTCTGAAGTCTATTTGAACTAACTGCTCTCAGTTAGTTCAAATAGACTTCAGATTAAATAATCCTTAACCAGTTGCTGTAGTAGGCTGAAGGGCCCTCTGCCATATTTTTGAAGTGAAAACTTCTTTAGCGGCGTTGTGCACTTTTGTTGTGAAAAATGTTAAACTCGTGTCAGGACACGTGACCTGATCGAAAATTCGTAAGACGGAGGAAGAGTAGACCGCATTCCAAAATATCAAAAATGCACAACGTTAATATTCAAGTTTTCACTTCTGCCGGCACTCCCGGAGTACAACCCGTTTTTTTCTCTTCTCTTCTTCTACTCAACTTTAGGAAAATTTGGTACCAGTTTGGCCTTCAAACCAATTTTATTCACTAGAACTTTCTATTATCGACGGCACGGTTGGCGCAGTGGCTAAGCGATTGACTGCTGCGTTGCGTGCCGCAGGTTCGATTCCCGCACGGAACAAATAATTTGTATGACCTACAAGTAGTTGCCTGGCTGTTTGTGTATGTGAGTTTAAATGTCTGTAATCTTACCCACGATACAGGGGAAATTCCTAGAATGGGACAACATTTTTATAAAAAAAATAATATATATAATATGTACTTGTTTATTGGTTCCCTATCCATTTGCATAAAATTTTAAGACCTAATATAACTTGGCATACTTTTGTTTGTCCTAATTATATTTTCGCATAACAGCTTACGCATAATTTTTTTACGCATAATTTCTCTAATATAATAATGATTAAGCATACAATTCTAAAGCATACCTTTTTTAAGCATAACATTCTAAAGCATAACTTTATTAAGCATAACATTGTAAAGCATAACTTTATTAAGCATAACAATAATAATAAGGCGTAGTCGAGGGGTCCCCGCTTCGCGGGGCCCCTATTTCTGTCTGCAGGGTTTAAAGGAACCTAACACGAAGGGGATGACGGGGGCTCGTTCGCTCGCTCACTTGAGCCCCCGTCATCCCCTTCGAACCTAACCTGTCCGAGTCGGGATGCCCCAATTCCCGAGCTCGCTTCGCTCGCTCTTGCATCCTAAGTTCTCATTGCCTTTTTAATAAATCGAAATGTGTTAGACCTTAGGGCACCCCGACTCTTGGAACAAGTGATTCAGAATCGAGTGAAAATAAATACGTAAAATTAACTCAAATTTGTTTCCGTTATTTCTATTAATTGTATGCCTAAATATTATTATGCTAATAATTAGGCCTAGTAACGTTATGCGAATTAAATTTATGCCAAAACAAATTAGCCTTCAAGATCATTATGCCAACATAAACTGTATGCCAAAAAAAAATATGGCAAAGTATTATTATGGCAAAACAAATTATGCCAAAATCGTTATGCCAAAGTATTTTAGGAAAAAGAATATTATGCGAAAAGAAGGGATCCCTTGTGTATTACATAGCTTTAATTAGTTAAATATTATTAATTTTGCGAAACTGCACAGCAGATTTGGACAGTTTGTATTAGTTACATAAATTTTCTAGTCAGATTAAATATTCTTTCAAAGACATACCTGGTACTATGTACATACTCGTAGTATAGAAATTATGCTTACTGTTAAGAAGCTAAACTTGATAGCTAATAGAAATTAACATTATGCTACTGCACACTACAGGCACTTACTACTTAGTTACTTACTTAGGCACTTAACTTTGTGTAAATTATTTCATCACCACTGCCCTCAAAACGGGGAAGGAAAACATTGTGAGGAACAGGCATGTCCTTGAACCAAACATTCGAAGATACGTGACATCTAACAACCCGCACTGGACCCGAGTGGTGGATCACGGCCGACTCCCTCTCACAGAGACGAGGCCTGTGTCCCAGTAGTTGGAACAGTATATTAGGCTGATTATCTATACTGTCTATTAGATTAGATGGAGGATAGTGATTCTCAGTGTAACAATATACTCCAAATTAGATTTATAAGTTTATTAATTAAATAATAATACATGTATTACAAAAATAATCAACCATATTATGTGTCAGATAAGCCAAATATTTCTACCAAAATACACTGTAGGTAAGTAAGTCTAGGAGATCTACTTTTACGAATTTACTGAATGATGTACTTGTATTTTAAGTGATTTTTGTGTTTTTTTTTTTTTGATTTCTGTAATTTGTATGGTGTACAATAAAGAGTATTCTATTCTATTCTTTATTCCACGGTATTGTGGCTTTTATTATTCTACTATAATAATATATAGGTAATATTTTACTATAATAATAATAAACATTTCAATATTCTCAAGGAATGTAGACTGTATTTTAAAACATTCATGTAAAAATGTTTATGCGTGTGAGCTTGAACGGAGTCCGCTTTTTTAAGCTCCTCACGCGGCGAGGTCGCGAGCTTAACTGCGGTATCATAACCAAACCACTGCCTTTGTGTGGCGCTGCGCTCGCGTCGTTGGCCAGCATAGATCGGTTGTGTTCGTGTTTCTTCGACCGTATTTGTAGGTCATTTCGTGTGTATATATATATACTAAATTACCAATACCGATGTATGATACTACCACATGAAATAAACAATTAACTCAGTAACATTTTGTAATATGTTGTATCTCAGGACGGGTAAACGTTTGTACGACCTTCTTTCTGGAATGATGTTCTGTGCCGATGCCTACCCCGGTGAGTAACTCCCCAGGAAATAGCGAAAGAGGCGCATTTGTTCATCCGGCGGATGCAGTGTTACGCAACATACGGTTAAAGATATTTATTTTCCCAAAATAATTACAAAACTCACGAAAACATAAATAGCTTTAAGCGATGCGGGCAGGCTGCATTTCATAATAGCCGCACGGGGAGGTGGGACTCGCTGAGGAAAAGCGGGTCGAGGCCTGTCTGGGGAGCGGTGAATGCTTATGCGAATCCCGCACCCCCGGCCATAGGCAGAGGTGGAACACCGCGGTGGTTTTAGCCGGTAAGAGTCCGGCATACCCCTCTGTCACCCCCACGATGGAGGAAGTCCATGAGGATTTCCATCGCGCAACAAAAAAAAAAGCGTGCTTTACATCGGTTGTAGCGTGTTTACTGAGGCCTACATACACCACAGTGCAGAAAAGCAAGAAACTTCCAAGTGAAGATTTACACTGGACATGTTGACTATTATTATTATCAGACTTTTGTTCGCTTATCTCTCTCTTTTGTCATCGTTGAGAAAAGTCGAGTTCGTCACGCCATCTCCTCGTGGGCCCACCGCGTTTACCTACATGTTATTGTAAACGTGGTGGGCTCACGAGCAGATAGCGTGACGAACTTCTTAACGGCTGGACCGATTTGGATGAGAATTTGTGTGAATATTTCAATGGGTTCCTGAATGGTTTGAAAACACAATTTGCTTATCTCTCTCTTTTGTCATCGTTGAGAAAAGTCGAGTTCGTCACGCCATCTCCTCGTGGGCCCACCGTGTTTACACGTTGTTATGTATTGTTTATCTATATCTTAATATATATAACTCTTCTGTACATCTGTTTGTCACCTAACTCCTAAACGGCTGGACCGATTTGGATGAGAGTTCGTGTGAATGTAAGATGAGTATTTTAACGTGTCTATGATGAATGGAACGTAACGCATGAGAGAGAGAAGGAACGACAGTGAGAGAGAGAGAGAGTGGAGGAATGGCGGATCAGCAGTTGAAGGGAACGGTTGTCATTTTTTATGGAGAGTAAAGACGAAGATTTAATAAATTATAATTAATAAGATAAATATATAAACTGTTTTCAAATCATTTTACTTGCCCCACATTCCCCATTCTACATATATATAACTCTTCTGTACATCTGTTTGTCACCTAACTCCTCCTAAACGGCTGGACCGATTTGGACGAGAGTTTGTGTGAATATTTCAATGGGTTTCTGAATGGTTTGAAAACACAATTTGACCCGGTAGGTGGTGCTGTTGTCGGTATATGGTGATGACTCAACTGGGCCGGACGACATCAGACGGGTCCGCTAGTACCTACATATATAAAAATGACGGCATAAACTGAAAGTGCTTTTCTATGAGATTTATGTATGAATTAGTTGTTAGTAAATATCTTAATACTTCAGAATTTTTGCAGCCAAATTCATCGTAACAGAGACGAATAAAACATACGCAATGTTCAATCATTTTACATTTTTTAAACATTATGCACTCAAGTCTGGGTGCGCGCGGTGGCAGTGCAACAAGCATTACTCCAGGAGATGTGGGGCCTACCTAGTCCTGGATGACCGAGGCACTGTCATAGAACAAAATGATAGTCATACTCACCCACCAACTGAGTATTTTACAAACAAACGTGGGTTGTATGTCAAAGTACGATAGATAGGGATACGAAATGCTTCGAACTATGAACTTTTGAGGGTAGTCTGCGTATTACAAATAAATGTGGTGTTTTATGTCAGATCCTATCCAGTTTGATTTTTAAATCTTTGAATTTGTAATTTAATTTGATTGAAAGTGTTCAGACGGTTCAAGTCGCTTTCGACTTAGCAGTTAATCAACTAAAATCGAACCGTGTGAACCCGGTATCGGTATCGGTATCAATAAGGATGCAAACTGTCGCAAACTGAGAACTTTTGAGTGTAGTCTGTTCAATGATTTTATTAAGGAATGTCGAGGTGAATCTATCCTAATGTTTATCTGTAAAAAAAACATAAAACTTTTAAAAGTAATGTAAACTGAAAAATAAGAGTTGACGGCGTGTGGACGAACAGGGTGAAGAAAAAAACAGACTTCGTGAAAGAATTGATACCGTAATGAAAACAAAACTGAAAAAGCAAATTGCTACGAAAAGATTTTACTGTTTGAATTATAATAGTAGATAACTAAAACCAAAAATATTCCCAAAAAATGTCTTAAACTTAGATGTAACGTAAATTTAAAATAGGACATGTGATGGAGGATGATAATATTGAAAAATAAAAATGACAAAATTGCAGTACTAAAATATTTTATTTTTATAAACCCACCATTTATTGGCCAACATGATATGAACAGGTATGTTTTTGTTCTTGCTTTTGCTGTAGAACTATGGTATAAAAAGATCGAATTATGTAGGTAAAAAACGCGAACTTTTTCCCCACAAAATCATTCAAAGTCTAATAATATATGTACCAAAAAAGACTAGTATAATCTAATCATGCAGGCCTAGTATTGAACAAACACAGTTCGCCGAACTAGTACCTACTAGAAAAAACAAGGTATTAGTTTTTCTATAGCAGTTGACACCTCCTTTATTTTCAGTACTCCTAGTAAAAGGCCGGAACGGGAAGGACCTGCTCATGCTCGATGGCTACACGTACTACCAGCACAAGATCTTAAGAGATGGCTTCCGTTGGAGCTGCACTCAGATGGGGTCCAGGTCCTGCCGAGGATTCCTGCACGTCACTAACAATATGTTCGTGGTTAGAGCCTTCACGCAACATACTCATTCACCTTCGACGTACTCTTGGAAGAGTACTAAGAATCAGAGGAGGAACATTGACGTAAGTAACTGCATTTTTTTATGTGCTTTACACTTGAGGTCTTTCGATGGATTGTCTTTGAATTTTCATTATTATACTTTTAATTTTGGATGCACTAAAGAGGGTCTTAAACAATTTGCAATCGCTTTAAGCTTGTGTCAATCCTGCACCCTAATTGCATTGCATAACACACTTCTAATCACAATCTGAATCAGTTTGAAGGATATTGGATATTGTATTTATATTGAAGGACATTGCTTCATATGTTCGATAAATTTGTCTGCTCAACAACGTAAATAACGCAATGAATGTTGTTGAACCGTCAATAGGAAAGCCATTGCTACTGTTGGTGTCTTACGCAATTACCCCGCAGGATTGACATACCTTAGCTTTTCAGTAATGTCAATGCAACACATTTTTGAGTTTCCCATCATCGCTATCGCTGATAGAATATCAATAGGTCGCAAAGTCGCAACATATCGCAAAATATAACGATATACTTGGTGTTCGTGAAGCTCCTTGCATTTGCTGCGATAACTCGGAAAATAAAAAAATATGTTATAAAACTGTTTTTTGTTGTTGTTTCAGAATAAAAGACATAACTTGGATAAAGAAGCAATAAACCCACTAGCGCTAAAGATCGCCAACATCAAAGGCCGCGCTGGTTTCTGATTTATACGAATGCCTTTAAATATGATCGTTAACATATTATATGAATAATATTGTTAGTTACTAAAATGGGCGAAAGATTTATGGGCAGTGATACGTACTTATGACTCGACGATCTTTTTCACCCATATATCACCCACCTTAATTGAGTACGCGAACTTTCAGGCCGATAAACGTTATTCCTGTCACTGTCACACAACTGTCAAACTACAAGTGGCAAGATAGAGATGGGAACATGTCTAAGACAAAGCACGTGCTTAGTATAGATAGATTAGAGTGAAACATGGGCGAAAAGAGTCGGCGAGCTTTAAGGCTCCGGCAGACAGGCGCGACGCGAAGTTTTCATAGAAATAAAATTGTTTTACTAGAGTCGCATTGCACTTGTCTACGGGAGCCTATTTTGCTCGTACGTCTACCGCCCGCTTTATAGTTATAGGTACCGAATTGTATGTTCTTATGAATATATTGTGGTTTAGAATAAGGTTATTATCATGTCGATAGCAATATATTGAAAGATACCTACTTACGAATTATTTGATGCGCGAATCGTATCAAACGCAGGATCATCGTACGTCTGAATAGCCCTTTTTAATAAGATGACGTTTGTTTATCAAGTTGCAGGTATCTTCAAGGCCTCCAACGTAAATGAAGTGTATTGGGTTATCATTTATGAAGCATGTGTCATTTTGACTATGGTACAGACACGAGGCAAACGCGTCAGTCAGCTGCTCGTGCCGCTAACTGACGCGAAGATACACGAATATCTAAATGTCAAATTTTTAATACATAACAATAAATTGACATCTTATCCAAAAAGGCTTGTCTTTAGAGAGAATATATTTGTCTAAGCTTTAGACTATCTTAGGGTCCAGAAGTTTATTTACAAGGTTCTCTTTACTTTGACTGTTCAATACTCGAATGTTATTGTAGTATAAAAATATTCTATATATTAGGTATTTTGGTAGCCTGTTTTGTATCAACAGATGTCTCAAATACAATCATAATAAGCATAGGTATAACTAATCATCATCATCATCTGCCTAGCCCTTTTCCCAACTATGTTGGAGTCGGCTTCATAATAAGCATATATCTAATATTATTTACAAATAGTGTGTGGCGGCATCTACATCGCCACATGCGAGCTACGCATCATACTGACGTCATGCAAAGTCCTGCATCGTGCAAGCAGAGTTTACCGCGCAACTAGTATGTACAACAACGTCCCGAACTCCCGACATCAATCGTAGAGCAGTTCCTCCTTTTTTTTTTGAGGATGAGTGAACTTTAAACACTATTGCTCATACCTCTTTACTGGTGACCCCGACGTGATTTGACCACGCAAGATTTTGATCGATTCGTTGATATCGGAGTGTTGCGTAGTTCGCATTTGGCGATGCCACAAGTGCAATTCATTAATTAGATACTAGAACTTTTATTTACTAACTAATTTAGATTATTATCTCTTATTTACTACATTTTCCTTTTACAATACATGAAGATTTTAAAATTGATGACAATTGACTCGATCTCAATACTCCGTTTAGTTTTAGTTCCGACAGAAAATACATATTTTTTTATGGAAGTAATAATACATGAAGAATTGATGAAATAATGCAGAAAGTATTACACGAAATTATTTACTTCATAGTCTATTTAATTTACGCGCATAGGGTCAAGCTAAAGCTTTGAGAGCGGATAACGGTCACACAATGATGGCTGTCCAAATACAAAGCGTTTTTTGACACCCTAATGTCAAATGCTGGTGAAAGTAAAGCTACGTTTCCTAAAAAAGCGGTGACCGCACATAACAACCGCAGTGGTTGCTGACGCGTTTCTTTTCGTTTTTACCTCTGACACACAAAATGACGCAGCGACTTGACTTGATTGTCATTGAAAGGCTATCTAGTTAGGTGTGAGCTCACTCTTCTCAGTATGGACACTTATCCGCGTGACTAAGTACGGTGAGGGCAAATCTAGCTATGTAAAACTTTGGGCAGCAGGGTTTGGCTTTATGGTGTCAAAAACTATCTCTAGGAAAACATACCCACTTATATTCATAAACAACTTTTCAATGAAGTCATTCACCGGTTAATTGCGGAATCTTTTCTAAGAAACCGTAGCTTATGTGACAGCGCACTAGAATGGTATAATTAAAAATATAGGAAACTTATGCCTGTTTATATTAACATTAAGCGACATCTAAATAAATGCCTAAATAAAACCGCTTGAATTTTCAACGCTCGGCTCTGCGTCGAGAGTTGAAAACCCAACAGTGCAGTGAATTTAGGAGTTCATTCAGGTGTCGTGTTTTAGTAAAAACGGACATCAGGGCTATTTTACTTTGTAGGTGAACAGTATGAATAAGAATTTGAGACCGTGTTCAGCATCAGTGAAATGAGGAGCTTCAATCTCGCTCCGCTTTTGTGTAGAGCGATAAATGAATATCTTGCCACAATTCTATGTATAGTAGGAAATGACTTTTTCTATGTAATACCACCAGCCAGGCAGACCAGCACGCGTGATAAAATTTTGTCGTTGCAATATCTCACGTCGTTAGGAGATTTGACTATGATTTACATAGTCCTTGATATGGTGTTAAGTAATGAAACGGCAAAATTTAGTCGCGCAGGTTATATACCCTTAGTCGACCCCAACACGATTACAGTGATAGGAATAGTACCGCAGCTTGATAATAATGAATTAACTAATTTTTGTGTTAAGATGGATGTTAGGTGTTAAATAATAGCTGTAGGTAGATGTGAGTGAATAACTTGGAACTTGTACTAAGTGATGTTACGTGTTCATTCAGAAGCTGACTTAAAACCGGTTTCTAGGGGATTGTTTCGTTAGCATACACGGTGACATATCAAGCTATACACCTTATAAATTAAAAATGAAATGCTGTTCGTTGGTAAGCTCATCACTCCAGTTGGCAATTTTTTGTTGTAAAATTTTCCTAATATCGGAATATTCTACATATATCGGGTTTTTACGGAAAGGAAAAATTTAAGAAGTTGCCGAAAATATTGCAGGATTCGGGAAAATTTAAAGTGCATTTTCTATGGAAGTTTTGTATGAATTATTGTTTAGAGACGACAACGTCTGTCGGGTCAGCTAGTTTCATTAGTGAAATTCAGCCTTAGTGTGTCACCGTGTGTATTATAATATAGAATGCATAACATTTGCCAGATAGAATACACCAGAGAAAATAAAACGCCATAAACAATAAGTATTTTATCATTAAGACAATAATATTAATGTTTTTTTTTAAAGACAATGAAGATTGGATTTTCATTAGATTTAGCAAATACCTCAAATTACCAAGTTATTCATTTCATCTACGGAAAGTAGTATTAAGAAATTAAATTATTCGTTTTAAGAAAAGTAGGTGATGAATTAGTGATATTGGAATAACTTCTAGAATTAGATCAATGTACGAAATCATGTTTATAAGTAATAATTAAATCTATCTCATGTTGTGTTAGGGCTAAACTACACGCACACGCTGAGTCGTGAACCCAGTCTTTTGTATACGTCTCTCAAGATCAAATAGGTCAAGTACACTCTTCCATATGTACTCACTACAGAACACCAAAGGTTCATGGTTCTATGCGTGCAAGTCTAGATCAACCTTAAATAAATGTAAAAACAACGTGTTACTAAATATGCCTTCATGTGATTATACTAATTTAGAGTTTAGAGAAATGTATTAAAATTAAATACTATTTTGTATTTAAAATATCGCTTATTAAAATCAAATCAAAGTTACTTTTTTCGTTGTATCTTTTCGGCTCTTCGCCAACATCTTTACCTAGATCTATTATATACGTATTTGAACAAGAATTACGCATTATTACTTGGAAACATTCCTATAAAATTTAAGTCTTTAGTTTACAAGAAAACGGTACTCTGTTACAAAAGCCTCTACTGTCTTCTTAAGGATCAAAATTTCAATAGCTCTATTGTTAGAAGAACCTGAAAAACGACATCACTGACAATATTATATCGTGTAATACTATTCAAAATTTATTGTTACTGACGAAAATGTTTTTCCAACAGTCGAATTCTACCTCCGTCCGAGCGGTAGGATCAATCTTCGTCTGAACAACTTTACTTTCTACAAGCATCTTAAAGCCAGGACCAACGCCCATCGTTGGAGCTGCACCGCCTACGGTTCCAAATGGAAATGCAAGGCACACTTGATCATCACCGACAGACTTGAAGTCCTGAAAGCCAACATCTTCCACAGCCATCCTCCAAGCCTGAAGAAAGAAATGAAGATACCTCTGCCCAAACTAGTGAAGAAAAATGCTAAGCAGGGGACCCCGAAAGCAGTACACAACAGCAACACAAACATAGATGAACATTACCGTACTTTAGCCCCGTTTCAGAATTATTTGGCAGCTCATAGCGTGTTTGGCAGTTATTAGAGTCCTAGTGTAAAGTGCCAAAACTATATTGACACTTCATTTTAAGTACCTAATATTCTATTATTTAATATAAGACCTTGACGGGCATAAACTTCGTACTATATTTTTGTAAACTGCTTATAAGAACGTGCGATATGACGACAGAACTGAGACTATACTCAGGCCATTACAAACGCATAGTCATATTTTTAAAAGACCTCTCGCTCTCGCCTAAGACCCTTATGGAGTAGTGCTATGCCGAAGATGCTCGCGATCGCGGTCGCTATCTCGATACCTGGATGTGAAGTGCAAACACGTCGATTCAGTCTCACCTGAAAGCTCAGTTGCCAAGTCCCGTATTTGTCCTGTCCTCTACCTCTTCTAGAAAAACAAGTTGAACCGATTTGACTAATCACGAGCCTAATCGGCATGTAATTGAAAAAAACCCTGTTCAGTACTGTTATGGACATAATGATTTATGACTCTAACTTTGCGTTTGTAATGGTTCGAGTATAATGTGAAGTAATCAGGCGATCAATCCTAGTTTAGTGTCAAAACTAAACTAGGATTGATCGGATTTGATGTTCTTATCAGATTCTTTCAGTGAGTATATCCTTAGCTGCTGTGTATTCGCTGCGTTATTTTCAACACCAGTTAGCTGTGGTTGCCTTTACACTATGGAAGAAAACAATATATTATATTCGCTTAAATTAGAGACGCCATATTTTGAGCTATATTAAATTTAATACAATTTTTGTCCTCATTCTAGATCTCTTGTTCCTTTGTTTTATCAAAATTAATGAGTTTTGTTTCTAATTACTTAATCTTAGCCCTCGATAGTAGCTTTAGTGTTATTTTTAGTAGGTGTGCTATTATTGCACTACAGTAGATACCGATCGCTTCTCCTTCGATAGATGTTCGTTCCGTATGTACTTTTATTGTTTATTTTTTATTCTGCTAGAGGGAAAGTGAAGCTATATCATAATTGTGATAAATGGAACCACATAAAATGTATTGTTAATTACTTAAACCATTCGTAGTTTTAGCAGCTCTACCTTAATCATGTAGGTAATTCGGTAGTATAATAATACTAATACTACCGAATTAAACGCATGTAGTTATCTTAGTAGGAATTAGTATATAGTTATGATTGATCAATAAGTGCCTTTTACTAAACGTGTCTTTAAAATTAGAAGTAAAACCAATGTTTATGTTTTGTAGAAACTTGTGTGATATTTTCGTTTGCCTTTCGATAACGCATCCAGTATTATAATTGTGATCGAACAAGCATTTTATAGTTTGTAGTTTAGTAATAGAATATATTCTTGCATTTAACACTAAGAATGTAGACTATAGTGAAAAAACGTATCAAACATTTGTGTCTATTTTTATAAACATATCCGTAATTTTGATAAGTCATGTATCAACGACATAGAAAACGTATTTTTCCAATATTAAATAAATAAGTATAGTTAGGTACATGCTTTGTACAACAATCTTTCAATATTTCACTATTTATCAATATTTGTATAAACTCTACGATATTGTAGGTTTTAGAGGCTACATAACTGTTGGGATAATTCTTTTAGAATGGCATTCCGTGACCTATTTATCACTTTCTTCTTAATACTTATTGGAGAGAACATAATACGATCTTCATAAAACGATTACCAACATCTCTTTCTTGCTAAAAACCTGTTAGAATATTTATAAACAAAATAGAAAATAAAAATGGGCAAAGAATTGAAACCTGTGGAACTCCCATTGTTATTGTGATCACGAATAAGAGTATAGATTTATTTCCATTGCTTATAATATAACGTAATAAACTTGAGCTTATATTTCAGTGAAATATAAATAATATTTCCGATCAACCCTTGTAAGTCGTACAATCATAGTCTATATGAAAATCAAACGCTTTATAAAATTCGATACGCGATAGTTTTCAACCTTTTAAGTTTTGATAAACATAACCGTATTCAAACCTACATGATAGAATTTATTCCTATACTAAAGATAGTTGGTAATTAAATGATTGTGTCATGTAAACTAGTGGAGAAAATAAGCATTATACTTAGGCTGTACGCTTGATTTTTTGTGATATTGTGGCATTTTAATTGGATCTCATTTTTTATTATTTGGTAAATTCACTGATTTAAGACTGTAACCAAACTATGCATTATTGTATACGAAATTAGTTGTAATTCGTGTTTTTGAATTATTTTTTTATTATTCGATAAGTACTTTATGTATAAGTTTCGAATCTTTTGTTAAGCCCGAGAACTGAAACTGGAATTTCGAATTATTGTGGCTTGTTTAAAATTGTTTCTGAATTTTTTTCGTGTAACCGACTACACTTAAATTTATACAATATAGCCGCAAATGTATTACCTGTATTCCTAATAATGACTATGTATTTTAATACAGTTTACTATTGTATAATTTCTTGAATAATTTCATTAAAACTTTTAACAATTCATTGCTTTTGGAAACACACAAGTTACTTGTGTTTATTCCATCATTTGTCTTTTAAGATCATATTCCTACCTTAAAACATTCAACATTGAGAAATAAAAGTAAACAATGAGATAGACCATTATTTTGCTTAAATAATAGCATATATATACATTACTATCTACTGAAAAGAAATATAAACTATGCTAACAGTGGTATCATCGTCAAAAGCAATATTGTCTTACCATTGGATGGAAAGAATCACCCAGGTAAAGTATTCAGACCAGTTCGTGGTTTAATCTAAATTCTAACGCCACGCGTACACCTTATCCGTCATCGGCCGAACTACGCTCGCACGTCGCCGGCCGTTAACATGAAAAGAAAGTGAGTGCGTACACTACTTTAACCGGCATCGTCCGATGACGTCCGGCAACTAGGTGTCTGGACTAACTCGGCAATGAAGGATTAGGTGTACGCTTCGCGTTATTTCTTTTCATCACCGACTGGTAACCCGTGGTTTTTACGTATCTGTTGTTACAGGTCGGCACGAAAATATACAGATAATAGAACTATTGAGTGGTATGAAATTACTTCTCTTAAACGGGTATCCTTTCTACAAAAAGAAACCTGCGAGAGGTGGAGACCGCTGGTGCTGCAATAAGCCTTATTGCAAGGCGTTCTTGCGTGTCACCAATGACTATAGAATTGTATACAGGAAATACCGACATGATCATCCACCATCGAAGTTCACTCAATCAGAATCCGGGAAATATGTTAAGCTTTAAACCCTATAGTCAATTCTAGTCGAGTCTAGTTTTGAACGGAACTGACTCAGTATGTTAAATGTAAAAATTGGAAACCATTTTGGTTCAAAAATGTTTAATATAGTTTTGATCTCAATGTGTTTTAAATATGGAAATTGACCTGATTTTTTAATTTGTTAAGTTTGAACTAATAGGTAACAATCATGTAATAAATCAATGTTTATAAGATAGGTAAGAATATAATTTCCTGGATGCAAGAGACCCAATAAATAAAATAGTCATACTGTTATCGGAGGTCTTTAAGAAAAAAAAAGTTATTGTCTTCAATAAATTGGGTGCTTAGTACCTTCACTTCCGTAAGTTTTTTCGCGAATCTTTTGTTTTGTCTTACCTAAAGCAGAATCAATGGCTATAAAAGCTTATCCACAGACTGCAACCAACCAGCATCATTATATCTTGTTCCCACCACTTAGTATACATAAGCCTTTTTCCTTTCGTGTCACGCTTCCCTGCAATTTACAAACGCTGAAATGGTGTCTCCATTACGAGTTTTTGACAAATTTGCCATAAAAAATCTGCCAAAGACTCATAATGGCCAGAAGTTTTGTAAATTAGGTAGACTTAAGCCCCTGGTGTGTGCGAGTCTCATTTTAAATAATGGTAATATCAAACCTAATCCAGTTTCAAATCCAGCAGGTGAATTGGTCAAGCTCATTGATGGGAAGGAGCTATTCCTTCTCAACGGCTACACCTACTACAAAAGATGGGCTGTCGGCCATGGCCAGGTTAACACCAGATGGTCCTGCACCAACTCTTCAAAGTGCAGGTCATACATCCACCTGGATTGTGAAATGAAAGTCGTCTATATTTCTCATCATGAGCATTTGCATCCTACAAGACCGCTCCATAAGAATTCAAAGGGATTATATTTTAGGCTGTGAATTAGTTTTCACTTTATTTCTAAAGGCCTGTGGGGTAATTGCGTAACACACTAACAATTGCATTGCCTTTCATTTTGACAATTCGACAACATTCATTGCGTTATTTACATAGTCAGTTAGACGAATTTTTCAAGCAATGTACTAGAAATTTCCTTCAAAATCCTTCAGGTTGTGAAAGAGTGTTATGCAATGCGGGTGCTGGATCTCCTCCAAGAAAAAAACCCAAAGAACTTGTGTGAGGTTTTAATTTAATCAGTTTAATTAGTACTTAAGATATATTTTTATTGAGTAGTTACGTAATATTAACTACTTTTTTTTAAAGAATAATATTGTAAGATAGGAATACATCAGAGCCCTATTCAATCATGTGACTCTTTTAATCAATAAAGTGAGCAGTTTTTATCAGTTCCGAATTTCATTTCTACCACGAATCCATATAGTATGCAATAAAATGTAGAAATAGACATGGCTGCTGTGCTATTTTTCGAATAATTATACTTAAAATGGCGTCTAGCAAATGCTAATGTGATACAATTTCAGTTAACATATTCATGACGACCAGAGGGAAGGAGCGGCTGATCTACCACGACTACACTTATTACAAGCAGAGTAGAACGAAGAGTGGCTTCCGATGGGGCTGTACCAAGAACCGATGGCACAAGTGCAAGGCATACCTTCATTTGACTGACGATATGACAATAGTAAGAAGTAACATGCTGCACACACATACACCTTTCAGTACTCCAGTGCGGAAAAGACAACGGAAAACTGTGGTTGATGAATAAATTAAGGTCTTAGTATTTAAAAAAATGAACTTAGATTTGTTTTTATAAGGAATGTAGATGGTCTGTATTTGGACTGCAAGATATTTGCTAAATCGCAGTTTAGATGCAGTTTTTTATGGCTTATGTTTAACTTACCGCCAGATATATGTAGTAACATATAACAGAAAAAAATAGTAAATGATCACCAAAATTAAACCCGCATTTTAATGTAGACTTATAACCAAAGTTTTAACATCTCGCTATCCGATTTAAGCAAAATGACTCCAAATAAATCATGTTCGGTTCTCGACAGCCTGCAAAAAATTATTTCTTTTTTTCCATATTTTTTTTCTATAAAATCTAGTCGTTTCTGGCACTCGCCGGGCGCGCTGCCGTGGCACCGCTCGCTTCGCTCGCTCGACTCGTGCGTAGGTCTCAGTTTTAACCTAACCTAACGATTTTTTTTTAAAATAGACCTCGTCTATCTAGTTTGCAGCAAGCCGGAGACATAACTTAATATAGCATCATATTACTTTATTTGGTAATAAACCTACATTTTATGGCTATCATAGTGGTTTATTTAGGCAAAAATAGCGCATTAATTTGCTCGCTAAGATTTAGTGATCATTTACATCATTTACATCTTTTCATTTCTCTCATCATTTGGTGTTCGAATACAAATTGAAGTGCAAGAACTAAGGGTATCAAAGCATTTTATGGTCGTCATTATATTTAACCCCGTTTTTTATGGAGTCGATATAACTTCATCAAACTGAATGTATATTGACACAGTTGTTACACGTAGACTGCACATTCTGGGGGCGTTCTGCCTTTTGCCTTCTTCTATTGTCCTTTTCAATAACACACCATTTTTATTTTGGTATTATTATTTTTTTTTTCTACAATAATGTTGCCCCACACTAGGAATTACTCCTGTATCGTGAGTGCGTTTACAAACATTTAAACTCACATACACAAACAGCCAGACCCGGAACAACTACCTATAGGCAATATAAATATTTGTTCCGTACGGGAATCGAACCCGCGACACGCAGCGCAGCAGTCAATCGCTTAGCCACTGCGCCAATCGTGTCGAATTTATAACGATCCTCAGCTACTCTTCTCCAGCTGCTACTACCCATCCTGCCAAGATCCTCCATCCTCTTAGCTTGGGGGCGTCCTGCCTTTTGCGTTGTTCTGTTGTCCTTTTCAATAAAACACAATTTATATATACAGGATAATTTTTTATTCAGTGCGTAAATTTTTACAGGGTGTTCTACCCATGAATATGAACAACATTCACTATGGGACCATCTCTGAAATCACGAAAAAAAAATCAGCAGATTCATACATTTTGGCCGAGTAGGTATTGAACTTTTATAAGAAACAGCTGATTTTTTTTTTGTGATTTCAGAGATGGTCCCATAGTGAAAGTTGTTCATATTCATGGGTAGAACAACCCTGTGAAAATTTACGCACTGAATAAAAAATTAAACTGTATATATATTTTTTTTTTTTTTTGAGGATGGGAAATCATCAAATGACTCCTCCCGCTCTGGGTGGAGCAGGAGGGAGTGTCAGACTCTTACTGACTAAAACCCACCCGTGTTCCTTCCTTAGCCCTTTATGTTCCAGGGCAGCGGTAACCCTTTCGGACAATCCCGCTACACACAATTTATATTGATCCTCGACTACTCTCATCCAGGTGTTACTAACCAATAGCCATCCTGCCAAGATCTTCGCTCCACTTAGCCTTGGGGCGTCCTACCTTATCCGGTCTTCTGCTTCTATTTCCATATCGTTTGCCGTCCGAATTCAGACCGTCTACATAAGCCCAAAATTATATGTTTTGTTATCCTCCAAATAGGTTGTTTATCATTTTATCATTCAGGAAGTGCCTGAGCCTTAGCTTTTTGAATTAAGATTTTGTATGTTCAGGTTTTTATTCTTTTATTCTTATATTTAGTTTAAGCTTGTATTTTATATTGTTTTTTTTTTTCCTTTCTCTTTTGGTAGCTGTGTTGTGTTGTTCACACTCTTTCTTCCCAATCTGTTTTTAGAAGTGATGACTTTTAATTGGCTGTCAGTCTCACATACAATTTTTTATTCTGTTTGTTTTAGCTGTAAGTTATCCATAGTTAATACATAAATAAACTTACTCCAGGAGTGTCACTTCTTGGTTTTGTTATTCAAGACTGAGGGCCTAGTGTAGTGACTCACTTTCAAAGCGTTTCGTATTTCTACAGCGACTTTCGATAGGATTGACATAAGCTTTTCGATAATGTCAATCTAATACATTTTTCACTTTTCCATCATCGTTATTTATTTAAACTTTTCGCACAAAAAGGTACAAAGGCGGATTTAATGCCGCGTGCTTGATATTATCGCTGATAGAATGTCACTTGGTCTAGGCCTTCTGGACATATTATTATTGTTTATATCTTCCTGAAAAAGTCTTCCACTCTTTTCCTCAAGCATTAGGTAGTAAATTTGAAGCAGATAGGTATGGGTATGTATATCATTATATTGAATTACGTTAGCAATGCAAAGGCTGTTCATATCATATCTTAGGTATATTCATACTTGTCTGTTTTAACGTCTTATTCCTTATGTCTATTTAAGTTTAAAGTTTAGAAATGATTAAGTTTACAATAATAAGGTTTCACTGCTTTTGATGATAATTTTAGTCTTCTTAATAATGTCGTCCGATTTACCTGTAAATGAAGCTAGAAAATGAGTGATCTTTAAAATATAAAGGTTTATTGTACCTATAGCTATACTAAACGCTAAGACTTGTGACAGTCGCGCTCATGAAAGTAGAGCGTAAGGCCGTTTGCCCACCGAAACCGTCATCGGGACGTCAACGAGAAATGAGATCATTCGAACCGAACGTGACGTTCCGGTGACGGCGATCGTGTGTCCACCACGGCCGAAAAGTTCTAATGGTCGCGCCGAACTACTCGAAAATTTGGGGGCCGCGGTGAACATGCGGCTATAGTAAATGTATGCATCGCTTCTACGGCGCCGTCATCTCTTTCGCAATGACGTCCCGCTGATGTTGGCGGTGGACGAAAGGTCTAATACGGTCAATATTTATTACGGGATCTTTATATCTGCGTTTCGTGCCATCTCACTCAGATGTTTTATGACCGTGACTGCCACGAACGCTGGCGTTTATTAGTATTCTACGACATACGTACATAATAGAGCTTATTATTATTACGTAATAATAGATAATACAATGTTGTTTATTATTATTTTGTTGTTGTCTGAAGTGTTTTTAATAAGGTAATTCAGATAGAGGTGTTGCAATCGAGCTGTTTAGCGCTGTACTTCCGTACTTTTAATTAATTCATGTTATTCGTTTTTTTTTTATTGTAAACCAGCTAAGCCGACAGACGTTGTCCTGTCCTTGAATCGTGGGTATATATAGCCTTGAGATCATACAAGATCGATGCGCTTACCAACGAACAGTATTTCATTCTTAATTATATAGAATTATAGAAATTTTTTAAACAGTTTGATTGCAACAGTTCCTTAAATGATCTCAAAGTAATTGTAAGTTGTAGAAAAGCCTAGCCAATAACATTCTAGTCTGTTATTTAAAATTAGATAAATATTCATAGATTATAATAGCAAATAATATTATTATTTTTGCACCTTTAATACCTTATTTCACCATGGCGAATATAATACTTATTATAGTATTATATTAAATACATTACAAACGCAAAGTTAAAGTTATGAATATTTATGTCAATAACAATAACACAGTCACGCACAATACTAGCATTGCTCCATAAGGGTCGTAAGTGCGAGCGAGAGGTCCGAATACTGATCTAAAAAGAAAGAAAGAAAATACTTTTAATTACGGTAAACATGACTCACTGAAAGAACACAAAAAAAAAACAAGTTGGGGCAAAACATGCGTCACATCCACGCAAAAAGACCCTTTGCGAGACAGAACCCCAGCGCTGGTTTCAGTGATAGCCGGCATTGACGTGATGACGTGACCGGTGCAGCATACGGAGAGATATAAATAAGACAATAAGAAATATGGGGCTCTGTCTCCTAAGCATTATGCTGAGAAAAGGCCGTTTTGCGTGGATGTGACGCGTGTTTTCCCCCAACTTGTTATATTGTTTGTTGTGTTTGTGATATTTTTATGCGTCATGTTTGTCGCTAATAAACGTATGTTCTTTCTTTCAAATAAAAATAAATACACAAACATATCTATAACCTCTAACTTTGCGTTTCTAATGGCCCGAGTATACATATTCGGGTCTTAGAGCGTTAAAAATATCTTTATTCATATAATTTGCTTGAATTTTCACGCCTTTTGCCAGGTTGATGAAGCCAATAATGTGCTCAGTAAAATTGACAGAAAATTCAAATCAGACTTCATGGCAAATAAATATAATTAAAAGTGTCATTCGAATGTAGTAATTTACAAGGGGTCGTTTTGCATCCTCGTCAAATTCAAGGACGCAACTATGCTACTGAATCTCGACACGTATCAATAATAAAATAAGTAAGTATTTTTTTTTTCTAATTTTCGCAAATCGGCATGTGTGGGACACGCAATTTAAAACGCGGCCTGTGTGAGACCGCACTATAACTGCCATTTTACTCACACATAAAAACGCGACCGCTGATACGATACCATAACGCGATTCTGTTCTTTGAAAGTGGTGTATTCTGAAATACAGTTAAATAACTAAAAAAACAAGTTTGTATTAATTATTTACCAGGGATCGTAATTTTATTTGATTATCTATGTCTTTCATAACAGCGTCTTGAAATTTGACGAGGAAGCAAAACAACAGCTTGTATACATCTAAGCGATTGTGCTCTATGATTTAAAAATAAATAAACAATGGTTAAATACACCATAACTGCCTCAACTGCCTCGTCGGCCTAGTGGTCGCAAACGCTGCCACTGAGCATGAGATCCAGGGTTCAATTCCGAGGTCGGGCACAGTGTTATTGGAGTTTTCCATCAGGAATTTCTCAGTAGCAGCCCAGGCTCAGGATCTGAGCCCGGTTGATGGCAATATCAAAAAAAAAAAAAAACAAAATTCATTTATTCAAATTAGGCTGAGAATCAGCACTTTTCGAACGTCAAAATTACAAAAGACAGTCCCCCAAAAACGCCCGCCCTTCACCACTTCCTAGTGCTGTCATTGAGAAGAAGAAGGGGCGCAACCAACTCCCCCCCTCGGCTCGCCCCCTATTACATGACTTAAACATAACTGGCGAAATGTGGGACGAAATGGGACTGTCTGCCTAACCTTTGGGGAAATACAGGCGTTATAATAACATTATGTATGTTAAATACAACAGTTTTAAATGTCTCTGTATTAAAAGTGATAATAAAACCAATTAAATGTTATGTTAATGATAGTACTTTTACCATTTAATACCGAGTACAAATTAATTTCTTCATGAGTGTAAGATGCTACGAATATAATAATTATATGTTATTGCCAGAATGTAAATAACGTGATCTCATTGCTTATTTTGAAATATAAAGTTGCATTTTTATTGAATTCGTTTGTTTTATTACTGTATGTAATATTTAGATGTTGTGTATTTTTTGCACTAGGACCCATTTTTTGGTACATTGAGCAGCAACACGCTAACAGCATCATTTAATTTTACGAAAAATCTGAACTTGAATATAAATAATTGTATAACATCGGCACATAGCCTGCTGTTCAGTTCATATCTTAGCGTTAGTTTGTGACCTTCATAGGCCCTTGTGAATAAGAACTATATAAATATACTGGTAAAAAAATTTGGTCCTTTGATCCGCAGCACAATATATTACCCTGGTCCGTGGCTCGAAGCTTCTGCTGCTAAACGGTTTCTCCTTCTTTAGAAGTGGCAGTATCCGTAATGGAGGTGCCCGGTTCAGCTGCTCCTCATCCAGCATATCAAGCAAAAGCTGTAAGGCGTTTGCGCATATCTCTGCTGATGACGTAATCACTAAAGCCAATTTGGAGCACAATCATTCACCTGTAAAATATGTACAGATTGGGGACGGGAGATATCTTAAAGTGTAATGTTAGATATAAAAAATATTCGTTTCTTGTACAGACGACCACACGTGAGTGGTATAAATAATACGTAAACCAGTATAAGCTGAGAGCTGGCCTCGTAGCCCACATTCGCAGCGGATTTTTATCGCACACCGGCTTTTCAACTCTCGGTGTTAAGCTGAGTATTGAGAATCCAACAGAGCGCATCCCAGCGCGTCAAAAAGCACGCTGTTGGATTTTCAACTCTAGGCGGTAAGCAGTGCGTTGAAAATACAGTGCACGAAAAAAAATCGTCGTGGGAAAACGCCCGTGTGTACCTGGGCGTATTCTATTGAAACTCTGTACTGCGCTAGTCCACCTCGAGGTCAAAATGTTACCTACAGACGTGCCGTGACGCAAAAACAGCATAGCACAGCTGTCTTGTTTTGGCAATGTTCACCCGAGGGCCACGAAAAGAACGCTGAAAAGTCAGCGCCGTGTGGCAAAAACAAAACGCGTTGAAAATGAAGTGAACTTAATTTACATAGTTGTAAAGTTGATATTTGTCAAGATGTAAATAACATCTCTTCGAAATGCTTCATTTTTTTTATTTCGAAATGGGCCAGGGGCTGCAGTCTCGACATTCATAGCGATCGCTTTACTACTGAATTCGGTCGCAAAGTCCTGTCACTCCATACATTTCACCTGTCAATCCGGGACTTTGCGACCGAATTCGGTCGTAAAGCGATCGCTATGAATGTCGAGACTGCAGCCCCAGCTCTTGACCTCGATCGCTTAGTAAAAAGCGATGGAAGCGGGACTTTTGTGGCTTAAGGCCCTCTGTACACGGTAAGGTTTCTTTATGGTCCGTCGTATAAACCGCGTCGTAGAAAAAACGTGTCCGTCAACAAGCTTCCATCACTACCCATACAACTCTGACGACCGTGCCTACACACGGCGAATAAACCCTAGTTTTTTACGGCAAAAAAGCGTGTGTGTACAAAGGGCCTAACAGCCGGTCGTTAATAGAATAATTTGTTGTAGTATAATAAATAATTATTTATTTTAATTGGCAAATTGTCATTTAATTTTAAGTATCGAATTATATACATTAATTTATTATTTAAATAAAAAATATAATTATTGTTTTATGGAATAGCAAGTTAATATTTTTTTCCAATATAGGTTACTACTGTATGCAGTGGTGACTTTACTTTTTCTGGTAGGTACTACAGTCCTTTCAAAGTTATTTTACCTCTGATTTTGCATTACTGTGCAAATCACAGTGATCTTTATTCTCATTCTAATAAGGTTGCTGTTGGGTTGCTGCCATTGACAAGTCTGTCAAAATCATGTGATCTTTATTCTCGTCACAATAAGGTTGATATTAGGTTGCTGCTTTCAGAAGTCAAATAACTGTGAACGGACTGTATTTATAGTTTTCGACAAGTTCTAAGAATATAAAATAATGTGTTTATTTAATTTACAGCAAAATATATAACTTTAGAGCAAGGAAAGTCTCAGCTCTTACTGATCAATGGGTACAGCTTCTCGAAGAACAGTCGGATGTCCAAAGGCGGTAGTCGATACGCCTGCTCCAGCTATCTGTCTGAGAACTGCAGGGCATTCGCTCACGTCACCGCCGATGACGTCATAATCAAGAGTAACACGGAGCACAACCATGAACCTCCAAAATTTTATAAGATGAGGGATGGGAAATATCTAAGAGTGAAGAAGTAGAAACGGGTCGACAGCGCGTTGTGTTCCACGCGCGCCTCAAAGAGATGTCATCACATAGTGATGGGATTCGCTAGGGCCGATGACAGGATCGCAGGTTGTTCGAAAGAGTTACTGTGGCCCCTGGCACAGGCAACTGAAGGAACACGGGTGGGTTTCGCTCCGTCCAGAGCGGGAGAAGTTGACACTATTGGAAGCTCACTCTATGCTCACTTACCTAACTTTTCACGGTGAGATTTTTACAGAATCGATCGGCTGTTGTTGTTTTTGAAGTGAAAACTTCTTTAGCGGCGTTGTGCACTTTTGTTGTGATGGATAAAAAATGTTAAACTCGCGTCAGGACACGTGACCTGATCGAAAATTCGTAAGACGGAGCTCGCGTCAGGACACGTGACCTGATCGAAAATTCGTATGACGGAGGGAAAGTAGACCGCATTCTAAAATATCAAAAATGCACAACGTTAATATTCAAGTTTTCACTTCTGCCGGCACTCCCGGAGTGCAACCCGTTTTTTTTTCTTTTTCTGGGCACAGAACTATTTAGGTACCTACACGAATGAAGCTCCTAATAGGCTGCCGGTTACCGCGAGACTGGTCTATTTTAGTTTGCAATGTGGAGCGGCTGAAACGTTTTTCAGTCACCATAAGCAGTTATGGCTAAGATTTGTATGTTAACAATATTAAAGACATAATAGTAAAGTACTGTCCGCCTGTTCGCCCTTCCACCTGTCCGCCTGTCCGCCCATCCACGTGTCCGCCTGTCCGTCTATCCTACTTTTTAAGGACTGTACGTAAAGTAACACATCCAAAATATTTATATATGATGGTACGAAACCCTCGGTGCACGAGTTGTTTTTGATTATCGGTCACAACTGCTGATATAAGTATTTTTTATTGTTTTTCGAGAAATACTATGAAATACAAACTTATTTTTGCGGTTGATAAAATCAATACTGTGCGTGCGTAAATGTTCATTCCAACTACGGGACTCTTCACTGTGCGTGGTCCGACAGTACTTGGACGGTTTTTTATTGATTTTATAATTAAAAAGATTGGTATTAATTTTAAGTCTTCTTGGGGGCCCATTACACCTTAAGTTTTGCTGTCTATTTTAAAATATATAACAATGAAACGACTGTGATGTGATGATTGAGGTTTCCACCACAATCATTCCATCACTGATTCTTAATTCATGATTGATAGAATTGATTGGTAAATGAATAAGCGTGTAATGTACAGTAGGCCGCACGTTAATGGTGACAAAAACATAGGCGCCTGCCCCACGGTCGACGAGAAAGCGACTAGCTATCAACGATTTTCTCAATCAAGAAACGTACAAAAGATCGTAGGTTCCGTCTAGGTAAAAGAGATATATTGTACCTATATTAATTAGAAGTTGATCGCTGACTGTTCACACTGCCCGTAAGTAGGCACTCGTTTGTCGTAGCGACAAGAGCTATCAAAGAGAATACTCACTCAGCGACGGTCGCTTTGCGGCGCTGAGAGACTCACGCTTGCTATGAGTACATACGTATACCAGCGAGTAATCGCTAGATCAACTCGCTTCTCGTTAATCGCCGGCCGTAGGACAGGTGCCATAAGTTATACCATCTTATTCCATTGAAACTTCATACTAGGCTAGCCCAGCTAAGGTCAGTGTTAGCACCGACATGCGGCCGACTGTACGCCTTAAATAGGCTTAGGTAGGTATTACCTGCATATGAATGTTGTATAATGTTGTCTTATGTTATAGTTTATTAATAAAGGTCTGTAATAAAATAAAATATTTTTTTTGCCTTTTCGCCGGTCGTTGTCCACGAGACCACAACAAGTAAAAACTTGCTGCAATACTATACAGGGTTATTTGTAAAACACCAACAACCTCTTAAGAGGTCATTGTGCTCATCATTATGAAAAACTTTTACTATAGGACCAAACCTAAAATTGCGAAAAAAAAAATCAGCTGCTCCCTATATTTTGACGAGTTATGCGAACACATATGTAGGGAACAGCTGATCTTTTTTTGCGATTTCAGTTTTGGTCCTATAGTAAAAGTTGTTCATAATGAAGAGTACAATGACCTCTTAAGAGGTTGCTGGTGTTTTACAAATAACCCTGTATACAGGCAGGGACATCGATGCGCAACACGCGACGTGGATGATCCTGCTGCTCCATACATTTCGACCGTGTAGGTAGATATTGCATTTTTCTATGAAACAGCTGATTTGTTTCTTATAACCGACAAAAAATTGCTACGGTAGGTGGTCTAGAATCATGTGCTGAATTCATGGTTACAGTTTACGCGTCGATATCCCTACCAGTGCTACCCTGTATACTTTGCTACTCACATGGCTGAGCCATACTGAAAATATCTGCGCCGTCCTAAAAATCTTGCTGGCAACCAATGTGGGGCTAAAAAAGGTTACAGTTAAAATAAAACCCATTTAAAATCGCCTTACTAAGATGTGTGTTTATTCAATTTACAGCCAGATTTATTACTCTGGACCGAGGGCATGCCTGGAGAAATAAGTTGCTTCTGTTCAACGGCTACACTTTCTCCAAAAACAGTACGAACGCTATCGGCGTCACCAGGTTCAAGTGCTCTTGTGCCACTTCCAAGAGATGTAAGGCATACGCACATATCTCCCCTAACGGCTTCATCATTAAATACGACACCAAACATAATCACGCTCCTCTTAAATATTCGCAGATGGGTAACGGTCGGTACCAGAAGATATAAGTTCTTGCAAACCAAGAGCGCGCGTGGTGTTTACTTGTGTTTGTTTTAGAATGAAGTTCCTTTCGCTTTTGTAAACTTGGCCAGTGAGAGTTAGACCTAAAAAAGTGTAACATTTGTATGGTCCAGCTCTCTCATGCGCCAAGTGTGCATAGTATAACAATTATAATCTGAGATAGGTTACATTAGCCACATCAGCACCTTCATTGGGTCACACACCATCAATTTCAATCTGAATCATTTTGAAGGATATTGCTAATGCTAATCCATTGCTTGATATGTTCGTAAAAAACAAACGACTTCCAAAAAAAAAAAACACTACAAACTGAAAAATAACTTCAACTTCGGAAGTCGGTGTCGTTGGTTCTGCATTTTCGTTTTTTGACACAGACTTCCGAATTAAATTTATTTTTCAATGTGTAGTGTTTTATTTGGAAGTCGGTTGTTTTTTTTTTGTAAAAAAGTTTTTATTTTTCACTTTTTAGTTGTACCTACCACACAAATTCATATATGCTTGCAAGATTAGAGGTACCCCAATAACAACTTTGACAGAAATGAGAGTGTACCGTGGTATACTGAACACATCTGCGTACCCCTTTAGAGGGTACAGGCGTGATGTTATTGTGGATTGCGTAAACAATGCATACATATGCGATAGCAGCAATCGCGGTTGATTTGCTGGCATTTATTGAAGAATTCCGTTGTCTGTCTCCGAAACTCATCATCATATCTTAACGAAATTTGAATGGGACCATTTCGGAATAAACTTCTTTCAAACAAAACAAAGAATTTTGCAAATCCGTTCATATATGACGGAGTTATGCCCTAACATACATAAAAAAATGTATACATTCGAATTGAGAACCTCCTCCTTTTTTTGAAGTCGGTTAAAAATGTGTCTGCTCAAAAACGTAAATAACGCAATGAATGTTTCTTTTTTTTAAACGTTGCCCCACACTATGAATTACTCCTGTATCGTGGGTGCGTTTACAAACATTTAAACTCACATACACAAACAGCCAGACCCGGGCCAACTACCTGTAGGCAATACAAATGTTTGTTCCGTGCGGGAATCGAACCCGCGACACGCAACGCAGTTGTCGATCGCTTAGCCACTGCGCTAACCGTGTCGTTGAATGAACTGTCAAAATGAAACTCATTGCTTCGAATTGTGTTACGCAACTACCCCGCAGATCACACGCCCGTAACCTATAGTTGTCGGAAACAATAACAGTCACCGTAGCCGAAATCGACATGGGATGTATAAGTTAAAGTCTATCTTTATTGTGAGACTGTGGTTACAGAGTTGTTATTATGTTAACTGGTGTACTTGTGCACTGCTCCACCATGTTATATCATATATTATATATAATAGGGTAGTTGCCTGGGTAAAAAAAATTATTATTAATATTTAGTCCGTCAGTTAGATTATCGAAAAATAATGTACACGTATTTTTTCTTTTGTCAATCAAACAAAAAATGACAAAGATAAAGCGCGTCAAAATTTGGGAGTAGGGGGTCGTGACGTCACGCCTTGCTAAAAAGTTTAGCAAGGCGTGACGTCACGTGGAACTTTAACGGGCGATATCTTCATCATTTTTTTCTAAATAATTGACAAAAGAAAAAATACGGGTCCAATATTTTTTGATAATCTAACTGACGATGACGGACTAATTAGATTTTTTTAGGCATCTAGCCTATTATTATAATCATCATCACTTCAGCCAAAAGACGTTTACTGCTGGACATAGGCCTCCCTCAAGCACCTCCACTTCGACTGGTTTTGTGCTTCTCGCATCCAACGGGTTCCTGCGGCCTTCACAAGGTCGTCGGTCCCCCTTATGGGAGGCCTTCCAACGCATACATATATTTATGTGTATATGTGTAACTTGCGATAAGGAACTTCGTTCCACCACAACCGGGTGTCCCAACACGTCTCCTTTTTTTTTCTGGAAGTGAAGCCAGCCATCAATTTTCTGCCTGTAATTTTTATTAGCTGGTGTAACTTCGCAAACGTTTATGAGTATTTGTCTAGTCGCATTAAGTAAAACAATATATATTAATATATTCTTATCTCAAATATTTTCTCAAAACATAATGTAATAATAATGATACCATATATTTCATTCTGTAATTCAAGGTATATGCAAAATATGACATGTAAGATTTTATAAATTTTAACAGTCGAGAATTTACATACCTACCTACATTCAGATAATCGATGAATAATCATATTCATGGATTGTCCGAATGTATTATTTTATTGCAAACAGTGCATTCAAAAGATTACTTTTACAAATTAGTAAATTAAAACTAGCAAATAATTCGCGATAGCGTTTTATTTCAAAGTTAATTTTCAAAGGTGCGCAAACTTTTTTTGGGATGGTAGTAGGTAATAAAATTTTCGCGCAACACACCGTGTGAAGGTACCATTAGATGCAGTACGGCAGGTCTGAACTTTGCACAGAAGGCTGCGCAATAACATTTTTTAGTAACCAAACTAGGACTGAGTGAGAGAACATGCGCGAATGTTCGGAGAGCTTATGTTCAGACCGGACATGATTCATCGGCCGTATTGTACCGCCTGCTGTATTGTTGGCCGTACTTCTGGTGATAGGTTTTTGACAATGATATAAAGTTTACCTTTTCAACGTCGTTAATGTTGTCCTTTTACCGCTTACATTCTCTGTTTTACAGCAAAATACATAACTCTTGAACTAGGACCAAAGCTGCTACTATTCAACGGCCACAGCTTCTCGAAAGGCGTCACTACCAACATCGGTGGAGCCAGGTACAAGTGCTCCTCTGCCTCCACCAAGAAATGCAAGGCATACGTCAACATTGACGCCGATGACGTCATTATCCGGTATGACAGCACACATAATCACGAACCTCTCAGATATGCGAAGTTGAGTAATGGTCGATACTTTAAAGTGCCAAAAGATACGATGAGTAAGCTGGTACATCCCATGGTTCCCTATAATAATACAGTGTGAACAAATGTCTAGATAGATAGAACAAGATTATACAGGCTGAAATTGAATTAGCTAGCGAAGCTCTGCAGACTTGCTGAGTATCGATAACTAAACATGTTAAAATAAAACAAAAAAGATTTGAAGTTGTTTTGGGGAGGGTCAATGAACGCTTGTAGTCTTGTTACTTGAAGTATGAGTTGAGAAAATCAGTTTCTTTTCTGTTTTATATTAGAGTTTTGCTAGCTTATTTAATTTGATCCTGTATAGTATGTAAATATTAATCATTATAACGTGTAATATTAGGTAGGTATATGTATTGTATATATATTACAATCCGGCCGTCGAGCCTGTACCATATCCTACGAATAAATATGTTTGTCTTTGTTTTAATTTTTCTACAAATTGAAATAATAATGTGGGTGTTACCATACTTTGAAATTATTAGGACACCGATTTTGAAGAAAATTTTGTTGCAGTTAGTTCACAAAAAAATAGGGTAAGTACCTAAATATGAAATCGGAATATAAATAAAAGTCTATGACTATGATTAATGTATTTTTCTCCTTGCTGGCTATTACTGGATATAAAAATACAGCCCTTGACAGACAAACAGACGGCATAGGTTTTGTAACTAGGTCCCATTAGCAATCTTTGGATGCGGAATTCTAAAAAAATCCCTAAAACCCCTAAAAAATCAGACAAGGCAATGATTGACTTGATTTCTATACATACAATAATAAACCCACACCTTCTTTCCATGGGGGTAGACAAAAACTACAGAACGCTAACTGCTACGATCCTTACATACTCCTTTTACCTCGGTTATCTTCATACATTTGGTAAAACACGCACGCCGGTTACGAGTGCTACGCACCTGACCTTCCTGAAGAACTTCACCAATAAGGTCACTATATTATGTCCTTCTAGGGCGTCCTCTCCCGGCGTTTCCCCTCACATCTGCCTTAGTAAAACGTGTGTTAATAAAATTACAGCACAATATATAACTTTGGACCGGGGAACTAAGCTGCTGCTGTACAATGGCTACAGTTTTTCCAAAGGAATCACTAACACGCGCGGTGTTACCAGGTACGCATGCTCATGCGCCGCGACCAAGCGATGCAGGGCGTTCGTCCACGTCAACGAAGATGACGTCATCATCAAGCACGACACCTACCATGATCACGAACCTCTTAGATATATGCGGTTGGATAGCGGTCGCTACTACAAATTAAAACCGATCAGAGGACAACCTTCCCAAGGTTATCATTATGCCAGCTAACTATCTGCACATAATGTCTATTTTAATAACTATAATCATCATAAATATAGTTGTCCATTAGGTAAACCGTTTTTGACAGATAGAACTAGTGATAGCAGCAACACAAAATACATTGATTGATACACGTACGGTATTATGGGGTCTGTAAGAAGCCATAAATAAGATGAGGCAGTTTATTATATTTATTTTATTACACATTTTAATGTTAACTTTTACGTAATCTGGAATAGTTCCGTTTTAAGATAGCTGTCAAAAAACGGTTAACCTAATGGCCAGGATATAGTGTTAATAGTTGTTAGAAATTGTTATACTGTCAAAGACTATACTGACCGTTAGACACGATATGCCTGATATATATACGAGTATGTTTTACCATAGTTTTCTTCTCATTAAATCGTATTTTGTAACTAACAATAGGATTTTAAGTACAAACCTGTTACTAACAATTTATTGATCTTTAAGTTGTTCGAAATAAAATGATTTTCTTATTATTTATTTTATTTATACGATTTACCGTAATGATAGAGAAAATAATATTGAAGAACATTTAACAATAATATTGAAGCACACAATAAAAAGGCATTAAATAAAAAATAATGATTATTTGTACCTTGCTAGTTATTACGGTTCGATACCGATTGCCAATGGTAGGGATGGTGGTGGTGGTGGTGGTGGTTTGTTAAGTGTTGCCGCGTGTTTTTATCAAACTCACGGCAATCGTAATTTATACCTTACGTCCTTACCTATAAGAGTTAAGTACATTCCAATGACTTTATAATGGTTTTACGTCGTGCATGCCCTACTTTGTAGCACTCTTCATGATTGACATTAGAACGGAGACAGAAATTATGCGCAGCAAATTTTTTTTTTTTTTTAATTGTTATTCACAAAACTGATGTACACACGGCTACTGTAACACGTCAAACTATACAAAACCACTTTGTCTTGGCCTCACTTTGTATGATATTTTCTCACAATGAACGGTCAGCTAATACTGGTTTTGCATAGCTTGATGTGTAGCCGTGTGTACAATCACAAATGCATTAAAACTTTTACGACACAATATTTTTGATTGACATCTACTAGATGTGAATCTAGCATGCATAATACAAGTAACACAATTAGTTATTTAAAAACAAAACTTACAAAATGTGAGCTTTCCATACATAATAAAAAAGTTTTGGGAAAGAACAATTAAATTTAAAAATATATGTAATGAGGAATATAGCAATGAGGATCATGTCCTGAAGAGAGTTTTGAGTATGCATGAATGGGAAAGTTTTGAGGATAGCTATTATTAGGGTGTGACGACCGAAGTAACGATGGACTGTGTGAATTATGATAGGCTAGAAAGAGGGTGACTACTGTGATGACGGCTAATAGAGATGTTTGGAAGAAATCTGGCTGAATTTTTTGCTGTCCTGATGAAACAGGATGTTCTTCTCATGAGCAAGGGCAGATGGAAATAGAATCGTGGCCATTGGAATAGTATATATTTTGTACATTTAGTTTGTTCTTTTTATATTATTAATAAAACATATTATATACTGTTTTAACTCCCAGTCTTATTTTTAACTATTCACAAAGGCTTTTCACGAATATTTTGGCAATATATATTTATTTTAATCGAAATTGTGTACTCTTTTCTTTTAATTTAGGGAAAACAATGAACTGCGATCTAACCTGTGGATCTGACCTGATTGTCCACGATCCAGGGTTATAAGACATGGCTAGAGAAAAATTAGGTGACTACACTGATCACACTCACAATATCATTATACATTGAACTACGGCCCATGGTAAGATATATTATTATTAATATCGAATTGATTATATAATTGTCTAATGCAAACAAAATATTGTAAAACTATTTTTATTAAGGTGAATGCGGTAAGGTAGCTCGCAAAATTCATTTTTCCTTCGTTTTTTGCCATTTACATGTCAGTAGCAGGTTTTATGCTGATCAAAATATGATTCGCGACCGTAACAAATATGTTTTTATAGAATTATAATCGCTAAAATCATCAAAACAACTCCCTAAGTTAGAATTGACCTTATATTTCATTATTTCATGACAGTCATTCAATGAGGTAATATGAACGTGCCGCCAGGGCTGCGGGTTGTTCGGAAGAGATACCGTGGCCCTTGGCACAGGCAACTGAAGGAACACGGGTGGGTTTTAGTCAGTAAAAGTCTGACACTCCCTTCCGCTACGCCCAGAGCGGGCGGAGCGGAAGGGAGTTTTTTTTTTTTGGGTGGGAAATCATCAAATGACCCCTTCATTTGATGATTTCCCACCCAAAAAAAAAGGTAATATGAACGTAGAGAGTTGTATTGATGATTTTAATAATTCTGTAAATACATATTTGTTACTGTCGCAATTAATATTTTGACTATCATATCATACAACCTGACCTGGAGGACAGGGTGTTGTGACGCAGCCTGGGAGAGGCCTATGTCTAGCAGTGGCCTGCAATAGGCTGAGTTGATTGGTTGATAGAACCTGACGCTGACCTGCAAATTGCAAAAAACGTAAAAAAAAAATAACTTCGCGGGCTACCTGTACGCTTTCACACTAAAGAGTAACTAAGTATTAAGTTTCTTGATTATCCTTCTCCAGACCAAACTACCTTATGGTAGAACCTAGAATTAATTCTTCTTTTTTCCTAAATTTTTTTAAATATACGATTTGATTTTGACTTTTCACTTTGAATAACAGAACGAAATGTATTATATATTTTATGCGAACATAGAATTATTACTAATCCCTTTAAACCTCAACAGGTGGACGAAAATTTGTGACAACAGTGAACAATGTTACCCTTATACTTGCGAATGGATTCACTTTTTGCAAGAGCTACCTGAAAAAGTACGGTGTCACGAGGTACATATGTTCCCAATACAATTCTCAGGCCTGCAAAGCGTTCTTGGACTTGTCCAGAGAAAACACAATTGTTATATATAACACTGATCATAACCATGATGCACCTCGGATTTATATTAATAAGTTTGGGGCTTATATTATAGGTAAGCTTACTAAGCGAAAAACTGAAAATACAGAGAGGCGATGAGGTGACGTTCTTTTTATATTAAATTGTATTGTTCCACTGGTAGGCCTTCCCCATAAATTCCACTGTTCCTTGTGTGGTGCCTGCTCCGGCCAATCTCTCGTAAATGCGAAAATAATTCATCGCGCTAGCGTTTCCTTGGCTTTCCTCGGGTATGACGCCCGTCTTCTGGCACCCCTCTCTCGACTCTGACGCATCTGTCTCGATGCATCCTACTTACATGGTCCACCCAAGCCCTCTTCAGCATCTTCGATTGCTGCTTGAGCTTGATAACCAACACGCTACGCTCCATCGCCCTTTGGCAAATCTCGAGTTTGAACTTATGAGACTAGGTCAAGAACCACGTTTGAGCACCGTTGGTTAAGATGAGCAGCATGCACACGTCACTGAGTTAGCGCATACAAAAAAAAAAAAGAACTAGTTAACATTCTAGTCGCGGTAACTTCCTTTTTTTGTTTTAATATTTAACAAAATCATATAAATACATAGAGATATCTCCCAACGAATACTAGAAGGTCAACGATGTTTGTATTATTGTTGTATTATAACAGACCTATGTAAATTAACTTGTATTAACCGTCGGCTGTTTCATCGCCACTCTGTATATACAGTGTAAAAAAAAAAACAAAAAAAAGAGTCACATATTGTTCTAGTCATTGCGATTTTTTTTTTGTGTTGGAAAACTTCTGGGAACCGACTAGTTTTAACAAGTGCTTAAATCATTTGATTTGTTTTGATATACGAGTAGATAAATAATTTATACTAATACTAATATTATAAAGTGGTAAAATTTGTGACTGTATGTAGAGGGCGGTTAGGGCTTTTCGCGCTACTGGCAATCGGTTTTTTCAATAACTGTTTCTGCGCAATATTACTTGGATGTACAATGCGTAGAGAGCTTAATGATCGGTCGTTTTACCCGACTGCTGTGAAGCCCGAAAAAGAGGGTCATGTTTTTTTAAATCTGTATGTTAGTATATAAGTACCTATGTATTTTTATTTCTACGAGCATATTACCTCCTAGAGGATTGTTATCGAACTAGTTTCAACAAATGATTGTATCATTTGATTTGTCTTAATACTGCGAGTGATACTAGTTATTATGAATTTAGAAAAAAATGAACTAGATGGCTATCTATAGCCGACATTAAAATCTAGTCGGTAGTAAAAAGTTTCGTGACTTAGTCATATCGTGTATGAAAATGAAGAGCTCTAAGAGCTCTGAATATACACATAAATATGTTTATTTAATATTAAAATTAAACTAAAATGTGCAAAACAAAACTAATCATAAAAATATACAAACTGCAGTTTGCACGATTAATCAGTAAATAAATATTCCATAAGGGTATGTACCTTCTGTCGGAAACCACTGTGTTCAGGTACTTAACAGCAGTACGGGTGCTGACTGCATTGAAATATTTATTTTACAAATTTTTCAAGTAACTCGTTGTAATATAGTTTATCACCGTTTAGATAATAATGTATATGAAATTTAAATAATATATAATTACTTAGTAATATGAGTAAAATTAATTTGGTACTTAATTCATGCATAAGGCAAATAAATGTTACCTAATCAATAAAAAAATGTAAATCACTTTACTTTTTTGCTAACTTGAAATCTATTTTTATATTATTGTATTGAAAAAAAAACCGTGATTCTAAGTACATTATCACGAAAAAAGCTCTCTAAATAAATTCGAATTTCTAGTCTTTCATATTCTTTACGAAGAAACTGTAAATAACTCTCTAAAGAAATACGAATTTTACCACATTCATCATAAATTTATAATATTCATGTCATATCTATATCATGAATTTCAAAGCCAGAAAGCTTTTTATACCGTTAAGGATTATATCGAGGACAAAAAGGCTTGAGATTGAGCTGCTTCCAATTTTTTTACATATTGAATGTTTTTTTTTTTGCTCTATTTTGTTGTTGTTTTTTTTTATATACACTGACATTAATGAATTTTACATATGCTATGACATTTGCTTACTTTGTTAAATATTCTATTATTTTAATTATTGCGAATGTGAAGACTACGTGGGTCATTTTATTTATATTATTTTTCTCTTTGTTCTCTTAGTTTTTGTCATGGTCTGGCAGTTTGAGTAATTAATGTGGCCTACCCAAATGTCCTTTCTTTGGTATTGTTCGTCGAATCGTTGAGCTCCTTAAGTTTTGAGTTGAGCTGCACAATTTCTGACAAATGCGTGCACTGACTGGACAGGTCCTCTCAATCTGTGTGGTTCTTTCCTCAAAAGACCATCTCAGACATCGACCTACATGGTCTTCATATGATCTGACCAAGATTATGTCTGGACTTTAAAAGAGACTGTGACGTCTGAGTTTGTTTCGGCCTTTCTTCTCAGACTAGTCAGATAGGAAACGCCGACCTCATCTAGTTTTAAAATATGATTGACGTGTAAAAGTGTTTGTACAAACCTACTTACAAAAATAAAATCATTTATCAAAGTATTGGTACGGTTTAAGAAATAAGTGCACGTACTGTATACAACAATTCAAATATATTATATATTGTTTTTGTTCTTACTGAAATCATTGGAACGGTCCTCATGTAAAATGTAAAAAAAGAGATTTTTCATATTAATGTTATATGGTTTATAACACAATACTAACAATCATGTAAGTATTCGGTACATAAAAGTGTTTAGAAATATATTGATGTTTGGTAGTAAGATGCTAAGATGAATGATTACCTATCCTACCAAAATAAAAGTTTCAACCTAATAATCATCCCATATGTTATTATTAGGATGTTTTATTTTCATAATATTGTCTACCGTAGGTAAACTTTCACATACTAATTCGCCAATTCGCCATACGTACTATTAACTTGCATTATTCTGTGAACTGCTTCCTAAAAGATTTGGGTTACTATAAAATGTCCAAATCATAATAATGTCCAAAAATAAAAATTGTCCAAAAAGAAAAATGTCCAAAACTAAAATTGTCCAAAAATAAAAATGAAAAACAAAATGAAATAAAAAGTGAATTTCTTAACTGGAGAAATTGAAGATGGTAACATACAAAATTGTATCACTTATAATATGTTTCCCTTCTTTTAATTCATATGTTGACCTAACATTGTTCACCTTTCTAGTTAATCCTACTTTGTACCAACATCAACGACCCATATTTATAAACTTTTAAGACAACAACACAAAATTTAGGGAAATATTTCTTGATGACAATAAAGTAATATTACTCTAATTTTTCGGGGTCCAATTACTATAATAACTTTACTTACAGACTTACTACCTTCATCTACCAACGACGTCCCCACTTACTGAATGAATAGAGAAATAAATGCCGCACTCAGTGACGTTTCCTAAAAATAATCATTTTTATTTTTATTAACCAACATAATATTTTAGATCATTTCAATATCATTGACATGTTTTCAGTCTGTCATATTTTGAATGACAGCGTTTCAAAAAATATTTTCCATTTAAAACTTATCATTGATTATTTTTATGTAATGACTAAGTACTGTCTCTCTGCAAAAGGGATTATTATTTTCTTCTCCAACATCTAACTAATTGTTTCTCGAACCTTTTATATTTCAGTGAGATTCGTAGAAACTAGTTTGGGGACTGTATATCTTCTCGTCGATGGATTCGTCTTCAGCAAGAACGCGAAAATCCGGGATGGTGGCATAAGATTTGCTTGCGGGAACCGACTGTCGAAGCGCTGCCCTGCCTACGTCCATATGTCGAAGAACAATGAGATGCTCAAGTACTATAACAACCACACTCATACCCCACCATCTTTTACTTTCACGTCTAGTGGATATTTTGTTAAAACTAGCTAGTTGTTAGATCAGCACCCTAATTGCGTAAAACACTGTCAATGTCAATCTGAATCATTTTGAGGGATATTGCTAATCCATTGCTGTAAATGTTCGAAAAATTAATCCGCACAACAACTTCAATAACGCAATGAATGTTGCTGAACTGTCAAAATGAAAGCTATTGCTACTAATAGTGTGGTACGCAATTACTCGCTGAAGTATAGTCGACTTGAGAGGAAACGTGGTCACGTGGCCATTGGCGTCCATAGTCTATAGTATACACATGTATTCCTCTGTTTTCTACTCGGATAATGATATGTAATAATCATAAAGACATGGCAGTGGTAGATATGGATTATATCGTAAAAAAACATTTGCCCTAGTTTATCATTGACCAGGGAGAAAACAGGAATGCGTTTGTATGAAATTAACGCCACAATCACGTTTCCTCTTTTAAGGCAGCGCCTTTGCAAGTCTTCAGATTAATGTTGCGACATTTAAATATTTATCATGAATTGTTATTAGTACCGATAAAGTGCCTTTTACTCTTCTTCCAGATATGTTGATATTACTGTGGACTAAGTACAGACGCCAGCAGGTCAAGCTACCCGAAACTGTCAAATTTTCCCAATCAACCTTGAACCTTAATGCTTCAGCGATAAAGTTGTAAATCTATTAAAGAAATTTGACAGATTGTAGTAGCTCGATGTGCTGGCGTCTGTACATTATAACATAATGTTTCTTGAACATCCAGACAGTTTGAGAGACGTCAAATAAACAAGTAATGTTTAATTAAAAGTTAAAATACTCTTCTTGTGTAGTTTACAAAGAGAGAAAATCCGCGCGGACTCTAGGCGCTCGCGCTACGCTAGAGGCTACGCGCTCTGCTACGGCGTAGCATGTTATTTTTTTTTTGTTTGGGTTCGTTTTTATGCGTCATGATTGCCGCAAATAAATGTATTTTCTTTCTTTCTTTCTTATACACTGCTACGATCATGTAGTCTTTAGACGTTTTAGTATTTAATATAGTTTCTCTGTGACTGAAAAGGATATTCAATATACTTTCAGTGCCGGAAATTTGTCGGTTTGTTCAAGATCCACCCTATGTTGGTACGCGTTAAAGAGGAGTTCAATATTATTTTCTTTGTTTCTTTATCGCCTTCATTAATGTGATATAGAGTAACCTAAATTTCATACATTTTAAGTATTTTTAAAGTAAAGAAACTACGAATTCCTATAGCACAGCATTTCTGTTTATCATGGAAATTAACAGAAGGCCAATTCTCGTAACTAAGAACATTCAAAATCTAGTCGCAATCTCATCGCAACGCCAATCAATGTCAAGAACTTGCTGAAAATGTAGGAAAATTAGGGGTATTTTTTACAGAATAAGACTGAGATTAGAATGTGAACGTTCTTAGATTACGATTGGGGATTTGCTCCTGAATTAAGTTAACATCATTTCATCATCAATCAAAAAAAAAAAAAAATTCCAAATTTTTGGGCGTAGTAGTGATAAACGCATTTTTCTTTCTTTTTTTCTTTCTGATATTGTCTGTTAGTTTTAATTATTTTTATTTATATTGCTATTAATAAGTTGTATTTTTATTGCCACTACTTTCTAGCCTTTTACCTAAGTTTTTCAAAGTATACGTAAAAAACATGATGTTTGTAAATGATAATATTAAGTAAAAAAAACTTTATTGTATTGTTCGTTAATCTACTACCTAGAAGTTATTTTAACAGATTAATATTTTTGTACGAGTATAATTATATATACAATATTATTGTTAAATAAGTTATAAGTATAGTATAATATTTTAATACGGCAACGTTTTTGCAATAAAGTTTATACTAAATCGAATCACGAGTTTTGACGGCTTACCTGACATGCGGCAGACATGCCCGATCCAATCCCACTTAAGATTTAATTTAGAAAAAAAGTATAGATCGTCTAACTTAAAATGGCACGCACCTCCACTAAAATTTCTATACAAACATTCTAAATGTGTATGCAACAAGCAGTGGAGTGGCGTGCCATTTTAAATTAGACGATCTCTACCTAATTCATTTTGTCATCGTTTTCATTATCAAAAGGCTTAAGATTAGATTTTTTTTGTTTTTTTCCTGTTTTATCGTAATCACGTCTAGGTAGTTCGCTAGCGAATATAATTTGATCCTGTATAGTCTTATTAGTAAAACGTAAGTACTTATTATTATTACCACAGAAATATATATGCAAAGAACACGTTGAATAACATCAAAGATTTTGAGAGACTCTTCAAAATGTGCCAATCTGAACTCACCCTTCAACTGCGTAACACACTTTCAGTCACAATCGGAATATGTTTAAGTATATGATCGAAACATTTGTTCGCTTAGCAACGTAAATAACGCAATGAATGTTGTTGAACTGTCAAAACGAAATCCATTGCTACTGTTAGTATGTTATGCAATAGGGTACATGCCTGGGTAAAAAAATGATTATTATATTTAGTCCGTCAGTCAGATTATCGAAAAATAATGGACACGTATTTTTTCTTTTATCAATCAAATAAAAAATGACAAATATAAAGCGCGTCAAAATTTGGGAGTAGGGGGTCGTGACGTCACGCCTTGCTAAAAAGTGTAGCAAGGCGTGACGTCACGCGGAACTTTAACGGGCGATATCTTCATCATTTTTTATATAATTGACAAAAAAAAAATACGGACTAATTAGATTTTTTTAGGCATCTAGCCTATTACCCCACTGGTCCTTTTGACCACACACATAAGCCTAGTTATTAAACATCTCGACTTCTTTCAGACACAGAACGCAGACTCATCACTTTGCTCTCAGGGAGGGTCCTTCTTAAGGTGGACGGCTATACATTCTATAAGGCGACCAATGCTAGTGTGGTCCACAACAGATGGAAGTGCTCGGCGTACGGTGCGGTAGACTGTCCTGCTTATGCTGTGCTTAGCGAAGATGAGACTTACATCATCAGGTCTTACCTCGTCCATAATGGACACAATAAACCACTATTAAAGTTTCTTAGGAATGGGCGATATGCTACATTTTAAATGTAAACTTATTATGAAATGTAACTCAATAACACAATAGGTACAATAGGTACTTTATTATTTATTTCTCTCAAGGCTGATTTTTCCAACGCCGGGTAATTTTATCGGAGGAATAATTTTAAAATTTTGACAGTTCTTCCAAAAAAGCGTCAATTTTATTCCACGAATTAAAATTATCTGTCGATTGAAAAATCAGCCCTTAACTGAATATTATATAGGGTGACTAGTACATACTACTACTAGCGATACTTAAGCACATGATTGTACACATCATAACATACAACTTTCCCAAAGATACTTTTTTTTTTATTTACCTAGCGCATGACCCAATGTCCAACCCGCACTGGGCTTGCTTGGTAGACTAGAGCCCACTCCCTCTCAAAGAGAAGAGGCCTGTGTCCCGGCGCTGGAACTTTAATATGCTGACTATGCCATGCTTATAAGCGTGCATCAATGATGCGGTCGATACCGCATCATCGCTTACCATCAAGTGAGGTAGTGGTCAAACGCGATCTTATCAACAAAAATAATTTTATATAAAACCATATAATAGGATATGATACTCAAATCTACTTCCATTAACGATCCCACCTACATTGTAAGACTCCTGAAATTGATATAAATTTGTATTTAATTAACATAAATTAGTCGTAGCAAACTGGCTACGTAAGTAAACGTACTACTTTATACCAAATTAGTTTTAAGTAATTTATTGTTCAAACTATAAGTATTATCAATAATAACAAAATAAATAAAGAATATAAAAAAAATAATTATAGTTACTAATTAGTCCTCTTTTACTGAAACAATTTGTAATGTTATTCGTAACTTAATTACTGTGTACCCATTTTCTGCAGATCCCAAATTCATCGCCTTAGTATCTGGGAAAGTTCTTCTAATGGTTGACGGTTATACGTTTCACAAAGCTACAGGATTGAAGAGTATAAAACACAACAGGTGGCGGTGTTCCTCGCACCATAAGAGATGCAACGCCATCGTGGTTCTGAATGACGACGAGACCATGGTCCTTAGGGCTAAATTACACCACACTGGCCACGAACGACCTAAATTACAGCGTCTAGTTAATGGACTGTACTCAAAAACCAGTCAAGCCTTGATTTACTAAACAGGTGTAAGGGACATCGAAGCGCAAACTGTAACCTGTAAAAATCTCACCGTAATATCGAAGATGAAGTGGGCTGTCATTCCACCCTTATGATGGGAGCTGACTATTTTCAGCTCACTTCAAACTCACTTCGCTTAAGTTTTCATGGTGAGAATTTCACGCAATAGATCGGCAGATGTCAAATTAGTTTATGCCTTGCGCCGTGTTCTCAGTCGATATGTTCTGAAGTATCAACTACATTTGTATGGAAGTTGTAGTCCAGCTAAAATTGGCAGTTCCCTCCCTCCTTCCTCAGTCCGTCCCTCTTTGTTATATTAGAGAGAAAAAGAAGGAAATACCTTAAATTAAGTTTAGTTTGTAAAACACGGTTACTGGAAGACGTTGCGTTGAAAGGACCACAAGGTGGACCGATGACTTTGGAAAGGTCACAGGAATCAGCTGGATGCGAGAAGCACAGAACCGGTCGGAGCGGCGGTGGAGGCCTATGTCCAACAGTGGACGACTTTCGCCTGAAATGATGATGATGATGTGAACAAGGGAAACGGAACTATTAACGATGATGACATAAAAGTCTTGTGACAAAAAAATGGTACCAATACAAAACTTTCATTGCCTCGAAACCTTGACTGTAAGTAGAGCTGTGTGCATGGTGGGCACCGGCGAAGTTGGACAATCAGCCCTGCTACTACCCTTGCCTTCTGGCTAACCTCTGTGCATTAGTCATTCTCGTATAACTGACAATACGAGAGATCATGTTTGAAAGCAGATGAGCAATACCAGGAATTAAATCCGCCCATACAGGGATATTGAAGCGCAAACTGTAACCATGAACTAAGCACATGACTCTAGACCCTCTAGCGAAGACATCTTTCGGTAGTTATAAAAAAAAATGGCTGTACAGAAACATGTGCTGAATTCATGATAACAGGCTGCACGTCGATGTCCCTGCCACCCTGTATACAAGGTACAACACTAAAATAAATTTCGTATATCTTTTGACGGTCCCAGTCTGCTTACAAAAACGGTTAGATACATTCAATGGTTTAGTCACTATATTCGTAGCTAATCAAAGATTGGCAAGACTCATAGTCGGACCCATCACTACTATTTATTTTGATTGCAAAAAATCACTTTTAATGTCGATGTTAGGATTGATTCGAAACTTTCAAAATACCTATGCATTAGTATTGTCAGCGACTTAATCTATTGTCGTTCCCACATTGCAAATATGTAGTACAGTACCTACGTGGACATACATATGGAACATTGAATATTAGAAAAGGTTAAATTTATTTGTAAAGCGTTGTCTCTTTCACTTACCTATGTATACATAATGGGACAGTTGTTTTATTTAATTTAAACATGTTAATGATATCGGAGAATCTTAATAATTTTAATACCTATTGTGATTTAATTATTTTATAAATAAATTTATTCGTGTCCTCTATAAATTGTTAATTAAAAAATTAAAAGCTAAATTGTTTTTTATTATCTTTTTTATTTCCATTACCTTATAATTATATATTTTGATTTATTTTGAGAAGAATTTTCACCTTCCACCGTTTAGTAAAAAACTAGGGTTTAATGTATTTATTTATTTCTCTTATTTTTTTTTTTTTCTTAAAGCATTCTTGTCATCCTCTACTGACGTAGACGAAGGTATTAAAAAAAATTAGGAAAATCTTAAATCATTGACTATAAATATTGAAAAATGTGACTTCTTTGAAATGAAGCTAGATCATTTAGGATACGAAATCTCTAAAGATGCCCTGAGGCCCGGTAGTAGAAAAACCCAGGCTGTAGCTATATTCCCGACACCAAGCAACATTCATCAAGTCCGTCAATTCAGTTTTTTTTTTACCGATTTTCTCCCAACTTTGCGAGTATAGCTAAACCTTTGACTTCTCTAACAAAACCAAATATCCCTTGGGGTTGGAGTAGTCTCCAAAAGGGTGTAATTGACGGTTTCAGTAAATTTCGGTAGTCAGTAACAGTGACGGATGCCGACGTACAAGCGGTGTTTTCTCCCCCTAAAAAAAGGATCGAGGCCGTTGTACAGACGATGTTCACCCCCTCTATTTCGACGGCCGAGGCTGAAGTACAAAATGTACAAGCGGTGTTCGTGCAAATTAAAATACGCATTACATATACGACTTTTACATAGACTAATCTTTTCTTTATTTAGTTTATTTTTCATCAGTAATTTAACTATGAATGTAAGGTGTTTTGCACTAATCCAAACAACAAATGTATTTTTGCTTTCCAGGTATCTACGGTACCTACATAATCACGTTAGTGCTCATTGCATACATGTATGCCCAGCCGTAAGCGTGTTGTCGCGGTCAACTTGCTGTCGTCGCCGCGTCGACATCTCGGGATTCACTGAAAGCCGTTCCGATTACGTTTGATTGACGCCTGGTTGACAAGAAGCAGATGAGACGAGGCGATGGTGATCCGATGCCAGGCCGATGTGTGCGATGACCGATAGCGATACCGCGATGCCTTCGTTGCCACCAGTAGCATTAACAGTTCCATGATGGAACTACTGATGTTTTTTTTTTAAATCACTAGTTCCATTTTAAAAGAATCTGAGAATAATGGAACTAATGTTAATTTTGTTATCACTAGTTCCACATTATTATTTTAGGCACTTGTGAAATTTTTTAAGGGTGTATAAACACAGGTAAAATCAACAAATATTTATTTTTTATGATTCGGATTCAGTATGGATTTAAAATAATCGTCTTTGTAAAGAAGGATGGAAGTAAATCCCAGTATGCCTGATATCTCAGATGGGATAGCGTTTGGACCAGTTCAAATCCTTCTTGGGAGGCGAATTGTTTTCCATTCCCCTTTATCTTTGAAGTCATCTCTATTAAAATAAAGTAAATCCTCATCCATAACAACTTGCTTCCGAACACAATACATATCTCTAAAAAGGAAAAAATAAACAAATCGATATTACAATCAACGTCCAATAGATGTCACTGGTTGTCTCATCAAGTATCGCCATGTAAACATGTAATTAATTCATTCGCAAAAAATAAATGTTTGTTAACTTTATTGAATAAAGTTATTATAAAAACTAAGTGTTTTTACACCATTAAAAATTAGTGCCATAAATAATAATGGTGAACTAGTGATAACAAAATCAACATTAGTTCCATTATTTTCAGATACTTTTAAAATGGAACTAGTGATTTAAGAAAACATCAGTAGTTCTATCATGGAACTGTTAATGGTACTAGTGGCAACGAAGCCCGCAATGACCTTAATATTCGTGTCTATTTGCTTTAGGCGTGATTTTTCTATAGTTTTTCTATATATATATTTTTATCTGACGAACAAATATTGCAGTTTGACAGTTTGTGTATAGAAAACATGTCAGACTGTCATATTTATTCTTTAGGTACAAGTTACCTGACTATTGAAAAATCAGCCTTTAGTGATATTTTAGCAGATAGTTTAATTATGATTGTGATTTGATCTCAATGTTTATAACATAACCAAAGATAGGTTTAACGGAACACTTCATGTTTAGATATTTACGATGTTTTTAATGTTAGTTTACATGCCATCTTAATAGAACTAGTGAATGCTCATTTAATTTATAAGAAATTTATACTTTTAGCGCATTATAATGAGTGGCAGGGATACGACGCGCAAACTTTAACCATGAATTCAGTACATGATTCTAAACCCCATAGCGTAGACAATTTTCGTCGGTTATTAAAAAAGAGAAATTGCTGTTCCATACATCTTGACCGCGTTGGTATAGGACTTTTGTATGAAACAGCAGATTTTTTTTGATAACCGACGAAAAATTTCGACACTCCCTGTGTTGAAATTTTTCGGTTCAGAACCATGTACTGAATTCACGGTAACATGTTGCGCGTCGATGTCCCTGCCACACTGTATATATTAGTTGATAGTTAAGATCATCTCAGTAGATTGATTAATGCTACGGGAATCTCAATAGAATTAGTTAATTGATACTCACACAATAAGACAGGATGTAAAAAGACAAATTGTACAAAAATAATTGCTAGGAAACGACTTTTTTTCGTGGCTGTTTAGTGCGCAAAACCTTGTGCTTATAGGTGCATGCAACGCTACAAGGGTCGTGGAGGTATTTAAAGTTGTGTTATAAAATCAAAAAAACTTGTTTTTCTTAAAAAAAGTCACTAAAAGCTTGGATTTTGATCTTCAATATCTCCGTAACCAGAAAGTTCCCAGGTATGGTCCAGTACAAAAAAATGATCACAATGATAGGGGGAACAAGTGTCTCTCTGCTTCGTTAACTGTCTTTTTACACCCGTTATTTTACACATCAACATTTAGCTATTATACCTACTAGTTGATAGTTTTTTTGATCTCAATGTCAACTCTTGATGTTGCAATTTACGAAGTAATTTTATTGTTAAGAATATCTCAATGGATACATATAAATATCGCTTTCACGCCCGGCTGCGGGATCGTAAAAGATCCCGCAGCCAGGCGCGACTCGACTCTAGAAGAACAATTTCTATGAAAACTTTATGGAAATTTTTCTAACGCAGTGGCGTCGTGCCTGTCTGCGGAAGCCTTAAATCTTCCTTTGTCAATACTTTATTCAATACCTAAATGTTAGTTAATATTTTCTGCACAAAATAAATGGGAAATTACGGCTCTGATTTTTTTATTCCCGGAGTTATAGGCAATTTTTTTCTCTTGGAATCATGTTTTTGCCTCCCACAAGATAAAAAGTTACTTAGTTTAAGTTTAATTAAAAACTCGTGACGCCTAAATACTTTTTTTATGGAAGTTGTTCAAGATCTTAACTAAATATCTTTTGGGACATCTCGAAATGTAAATTGTGAATGGGCCAGCTCTTGACCTCAATCTCGCCTGATGGAAAGCAATTGATGAGGTCCACAATAGAAGATACTTCCATGACAAGTTATATAGGTACTTGTTAAATAGCTTCTAGCAGAGAGCAGTAGAGGGTGAAACCTTAAAAAACTTGCAGGGTATAATGACTTTTATATTTTTACAGGTAAAAAAGTAGTCGGTGGAATATTCCTGGTCAACCAAAACAAGAGGGTTTTAATATTTAGGGAGTTTGTCTACGAAGAAGAGAATAATAATACAGCTAAAAATGTGATAAGGTGGAAGTGCATGAGTCCGAACTGTCCAGCCCACATACTTATGAATAACTTTCAGCAAATTCTGAAAGAGTCTACATACCATAACCATGAGAACACCGCCATGTGGTCGGATAATAAAATCAAGTTCAAAATGTCAGCAACCAATTCTTAACACGTGCGTGCCAGGGCTGTAGATAGAATGACGTGTTCAAAGGCGAAACTATAAATCCTTTTATAACTGCCAATATATTCTGTAAAAATACACCGTGAAAACTTCATCATCATTTCAGCATGAAATCACCCACTGCTGGGTATACTTCTGCCATACTTCCCCGTTCTGTGCGTCTCTCATCCCAGTATTTCCAGCGACAGACGCTATCGTTAACCCAACGCGAAAACTTATAACAGATTTACGCTATGTAGGTCAATTTTCGCCGTTCGGGGCTGGTCGCTTACCAAATCGCCTCACAAGCCGAATCGCTACCCCATTTACAGAGGTCGATAAAAATCACAGGTGACTAGTTCATTTTGACGACCTTCATGCGGCGGGTGATCACCTGTGACTGAGCATTTTCACAGTCGATTTTAATCACCCGCCGCATGCGACCTACCGCCGCACGACACAAGTCGAAACCTACTCTACTTTGGACCTTGCGATTTTAGTCACCAGACAGTCGATTTTCACCGTGCGGCGGAAATCAAGCGGCTATAGTCACATGTGTAAAGCCGGCATTTGGTGAAATGAGCAGTCAATAGAGTCAATCCCTAGCATTAGGTGGAATGCTCACTTCACCTTATATTCTATTTATTTGCATTCCATAATGTTGTAGAGGTGTTACAATAGCTTAAAGCTAAGGTACAATTATGGACCCTATAGGGCACAGCAAAAAGTATAAAATTAATTATTAAAATAAAATAAATTTAGGACACAAATTAACAATAAGCAATCTTTAAAATATGTTATTAAAATTAAATTTTTATAGACAAATATAACATTTTATTTTATTGAGATCAGTCTGTTATAGGTGGTACAGACGCCAGCACATCAAGCTACTACAATCTGACAAATTTCTTTAATAGATTTTCAACTTTATCGCTGAAGCGTTAAGGTGCAAGGTTGATTGGAAAATTTTGACAGTTTCGGGTAGCTTGACCTGCTGGCGTCTGTACATAATAATTATTTGGTAAGGTCAATTAAACATATATCTATCATATTATAATATTTATCTATGTATGTATCTATACAACTAACTGTGTGTGGTGTCGGTTTGTGTTCAATAGATTTTTTTGCCTTGTATGTAGGTATTCGTGTATCGTGTAGTATGCTTTTTTAATTAATATTTGCATGACCTTATTTATAAATATCGTATCATTGGTTTCATTCTTTATTGCATCTGGTAGTTTATTAAATATGTTTATGCTTAGTTTTCACGATGAAATTTTTACAGTATAGACCGGCTGAGTTTGTCCAGTTTTCAGGCTTTACTTTGTTTTGTTCCGTCACTTTTTTCGTTTCTTTTTTGGTTAGGTTTGTTGTCCATTACAACGTAGAAACAATACTTCAATTCTGTGTAATTTTACATGGGACATTATTTCCGGATCGGTCCGAAGTTGTGAAGAACATATTTTTCTACCGTCTGTTCTAAAAGGGTTAAAACGTACGAATTTCTGTTTCTATGATGTTTCTATTTCTAGGTCGTTTTTAATGTTAAGATACTTAGAAACCTCTAAACATTAGAAATTACTTTAAAATTAAATATGTGTTAATGTTGTTTTAATTACCTAATACCTCAAGATCTTTATACTTTTCATGAAATTGTCTTAATGCTAGTTTTATGTGTGATTTAAATTTCTAGTGAATATTATACCTGTTATTAAAAATTTACGTTTTTTTTTTTTGTAGATACTTACCTAAGTACAGTTTTTTTCTGAACTAAAGCATTTTATCGTCTTCTTCGAGAAAAGAAAGACACATAACATACCTAATGTCACACATACTGTGAAATACACAGAAAAATCAGAATAGAAACTTACATAAACACGCCTTGTTTTGCTGAAGGGTTGGGTAGAGGTTTGCATATATTACACCCACATGTCGCGAGTTATGTTTACGTCGCATGTCGACGGCAGTCGCCGACACGCGTTGACGGTTGCAGTTGCCTCTGTAGTCAACGCGTGTCGCTGGTGTGTATGCACACTTAGAGCTGGTTCACATTAGGTCAGACCGACAGTTTGCCGTTCACCGACTGCCGGGTGTTGCTGTTCACACTAGACGCCGCCGACCCGACCTAATGTGAATATAACTGTCGGTACGGTCGTTTTACTGCCCGGCCTGGGTCGTCACAAAACAGTTGTGAGTTGTTGAGTTGGCTTTCGTATAGGATGGACGACGACGACGTTTTCATTGCAATGTGGTATTTAAATAAAAAGCAGAAAAAAGAAAAAGGAAATATTGGGTGCATCCAATAATTGGATGCACGCAATATTTTTGGCAGGCGGGTGTCGCCGCCGCTTCGCGCCTACAAATGTGAACGGCGCCATACTTGCTAGTACGCCAATATTATGTCCGATCCGACAGAAATCGTGGCTGGACGTACGGTAAAAGTGTCGGCTCCGACAGTTTGGTCGGGTCGCCCTAATGTGAACGGCGCTATTGACATACATACGCCAATATGGATCCGACACGTTTGTCGGGTCGGTAAAACTGTCGGTCCGACCTAATGTGAACCAGCTCTTACTTCGGTTCTCTCTTCTGGTTTTCCCTACAAAAAGTGACATATGAATGCGACGATCGCGTATTCGCCCGACGATCGCTGTCTATCAGGACATAGGGTTAGAAAATCAACGGTTAACAACAGGTGAGATAAAAAGGCGTACAAATCCAACCGCAATCCTGAAACCCTCAAACTAATGCTAAGTTAAATTCCAGGTGAAATTATGGAACTGGTCAGTGGTGCTCAACTGTTTAAATACAACGGTTTCACCTACAGCTTCCATTGTGTGTCGAAAAAAGGCAAGACGCGGTACAAATGTTCTTCGAGAATGAAGCATGACTGTCGAGCATACATTGTAGCGGACTACAACATGGCGGTCGTCGGTGGAGACTTGAACCATAAACATCCGGCTCCTGTCTATTTCATGCATAACTCTGGAAGGTGGAGTCTGGATCTCACGACGAAGAGTAGCAATAAAGCTCTCAGTTCACAGTATGTTCAGAAGTATGTGTAATAATAAAACCAGCCTATTATTGTTATTAGTTTTGCTCGACTCCTAAGGGTCGTAGCGTGATGTTATATAGCCTCCCTCAAGAATTGGGCTATTAAATCCTACTTCCTACTAATATTATAAACGCGAAAGTTTGTCTGGATGGATGGATGTTTGTTACGCAAATACTGGATTTGGATGAAATTTGGCACACAGATATTTTATAAACAGAATTAACACATAGGATACTTTTTATCCCGATATTCCCACGGGATCGAAACTCATGCGGGTGAAACCGCGGGCGCAGCTAGTGCAATAATAAATGTTAAGTTCTGACTGGTAGGTCTAGAGATTAGCGCGTTCAAACGAACGAATTCTTCAGCTTTATTTATATTAGTATAGATATAGATTATTTTTTTTTTTTTTTTGAGGACGGAAATCATCAAATGACCCCTCCCGCTCTGGGTGGAGCAGAAGGGAGTGTCAGACTCTTACTGACTAAAACCCACCCGTATTCCTTCCTTAGCCCTTTATCCACTCTAACGTCCGGGCCGCGCGACCGTTTATCTCTAACGTCCAGCTGCGCGCGGCGTCCGAACCGCGCGCGACTCGCAAGTTCGTCGTAACAAAAAACCTATATAGCTACTGAACCGTAATGGCTAGAATAAAGAAAAAAATACCAAAAAAAAGATTGAAGAATACTGATCAATCTTAATGATTTTTTTAAATCGTAAGTTATAATCTTTGATACAAAAAACCGGGTTAAACATGTAATTCAGAAAAAAAATACACAATTATTTCTACCTTTTTAGAATATAAGGCACAACTATTGCATATTTTATCAATAAAATATTTTTACAACAAACTAGACTTATTACCCTTTCTTCTGATGTATATACGATTACATTCGGTTAACTCTAAGTATTTTAATTAAATCAAAACAAAACACTACTCCTCGTAATTTTACCGCGATGTCCCGAGCGCCCTTGACTCGTCCGAGAAGGCGAAATAATAGCAATATGGCCGCCCGTCTAAGGTTTCCCACACACGATGTAATTTTAATAAAATATTTTAAATAATTTTATGAATTAGTTTTATGTCCACGTCCCCTAGTTCCCCCATTTCCCTCAACATAAAAGCTTTCATTTGGTGATCTGCATGAATAATTTAAAACATTAGTATTGTTAAAAGAATAAAATAAAATTTGGCGAAGCATTAAAATATATGCGACCATGCAACACGTGCAAGGGCAACAGTAAAAAAGAAAGGTAGTCAAATCCACAAGTGCATTTTTTTACATTTAGCGGAAATTAATCAACACGAACAAACATGTAATTAATGTTTCAAAACAAAAAAAAACCATTAGAACATTATACATATCCAACGGAAACCAAGCGAAAAATAAATGATGAATATTAGTACAAAACCCAAAAGTGCATTTTATATTAAATATTAGTATCATCTCAAGCAAAATATTATACCACCACTAGCAAAACAAAAATAATGCAAACATATTTTGCCGTGTATAGCGAACCTTATTTATCACGTTTCATGTAACGTCCGTGGATACCAAACAGTCCACATCAAAAAACCTGAGGAACACATTGACATTATTATGGAATCTTCAGTGAATTTAGTATATTTCTCTTTGAAAAATGTATTATTTTGCTTATTACGAAATGTATTTCGATATTTTATATACTATTGTAATGCAAAGTATGTAAAATATGTATAAACAAAACTAAAAGTGGCCGACACCATACTACCGGCCATTTTTTTCGAAACAACAATCGTTTGAAGTTAAAAGTAGACTAGATTTATCAGCTAAAACTGTGATATTTATACATCATCGTAAAGCACAAATCTTCTAGTTTATTTTGATGTATAACACTTGCAAGATAAATAAAACAAAACTGTAGTACTTACGACATAATTGTTGGCACTCACAAAAACACTTCACAACACGCGCGTCAAACGAGTCAACTGAACTTAAAAAATTATATTTTGTTTGTCAAAGCTTATTACACTGCCATCTCTATTTTTTTCGTCGAACTATTTATTCAACTGTATAGATAATCTGTCAAAACTCACCAAGCAAGACCGTATTTTAAACTAGAGGGCGTTAAACACAACTCGTCGCTTTGGATACTATAGTATCCATGGGCGTATGACGCTACTTTTTTCTTGGATACCGTACTATCCACGGACGTCAGAGTGGTTATGTTCCAGGGCAGCGGTAACCCTTTCGGACGATCCCGCTACCCTGGCAGGCTTCGGCCCTATCGGGCCCCGTCAATAGATTAGTACTTATGGCTAAAGGCTCGCCCCCTGTTCCATGGGATGTGGGGGAACTATAGCTGCACCTCTGCCTAAACCTTCGAGAAATAGGGGCGTGATGTTATTTTAGTATTAAATTAGATAGGTATCCTTTTAGAAACCTATGCAACAGACTGAATGCGCTTTTTGTTGGTATAAGTGGATGACTTATTAGTTCATGTGAAGGCTCCCGCTGACAGGTGCGGCGCGACGTTGCGACGCGATTCTGATAGAACAATTTTCATAAAGTTTTCATAGAAATTGTTCTACTAGAGTCGCGTCGCGCCTGTCAGCGGGAGCCTTAATTGTTTAGTAGGTATTATTTGTTCGTATAAGTTAAGTAAGTTTTAATTATATCTGTAAATAAAAAAAAAAAATGAATATTTTAATTATTATGAAATGCCCGAGTCTTGAATATGTTTATTGTAGTTTCTTGGTGTTTCAAAATATAATAGTTAAATATACCCAATTTGTATTAATACCGCCCCTGATTCGCACGGATTCTAGCCATATTTGTGTAAGTACTAAATAAGATAAGTAGGGGACTACTTCACATCATTTTCTTGCCCTTATCCCAGTTTATTTTGGGTCGGGGCAACATGTTTTTACCTCCATACTTCTCTATTAGTCGTCATCTCGGTTGTCACCCTTTCTAACCATATCATCTTTCACACATTCCATCCATCGTTTCTTTGGTCTTCCCCTACTTTTATAGCCATCTACATTCATACTCAAAACTTTAGAGTATTACTTAACACCACTACAAAAAGGCAGGACGACGACTTTAAAAAATTAAAACTGCAATAGCAATTTAGTGATATCACGTTTTTGATAACTCACATTGGCCCATATTTGTAGGACCCATCGACGTTTGTCTACCATTTTAGGAAACATAATTTTTTATGCGAATTTAATTACGTATTACAGTGGAACTTATAACTATGGACGGTGCTAGCAGGAAACTTTTAATGAAAAACAACTACACTTACTATAGACACGTGATTCGCAAAGCGGGATGGAGATGGAGCTGTACAAGGACATCGAAATTTAAATGTCACGCGCACCTCTTAGTTTCAGAGGACGGTTTCATCATTAAGACATCGGAAAACCATAACCATAAACCTTTTAAGTATTTTAAAACGTCCGATGGCACTTATATTAAAATGTAAATAATAAGAAAATGTAAACGGGATATATTTTTTAATAAATGAATATGTGTAGCTGAAAAAAAACTATAATTTATGAATGATTTAATAATAATAATCTCTTTAATTCAGAACACAATTCCATAATTACAACATTGCAAAGGGTACCAAGATGTTAGTAACATATAAACTTAAAAACTATGTACACAAATTAAAAAATAAATAATATATATATATATTATATTTATGTAAGTAGTCATTTAAAATTTCTGGGAGCCAGTTTCACTAGTCTGTTAGTAATTGAAAATTTTCCATTGAGCGTTTTGTCTTACCGTCTATCACTATGCAAAACAGTCCGTCAAGGTGCTTAATATGACATTTATAGAGTTTGGTGAAATTGTGTCTGATGCGCGAGATATTAGCCCGCGAAATTAAATTTTCTGCAATTTGCAGGTCAATGTCAGGTTGTATGTTGAACAAAATATCATTCGCGAGCGTATCAAATATGCGTCTACAGAATTATAATCTATAAAATCATCAATACAACCCTAAGTTCATATAATCCTTGTGAATGACTATTTCGAAATATCAATCAATAGGATTTTATGAACTTAGAGAGTAAGGGGGCGTCCATTAATTACGTGAGGTGTTCTAGGGGGGGAGGGGGTCAAGACGAATCTCATCTAATCTTACTTTGGGGAGGGGGGTGGCTCTCGGCGAATATCACGTATTTTTTTCCTCAAGAAACAGTAAAACTGCGACAAATTTGGGTTAAATGAAATAAAACATATTCTTTCACTAAAATATGGCCAAATCTTACACAATGATAATATAATTGTTTTTTTTTTTGTTCAGAATAAATCCAACGCATTTACACTATAAATTCACATTTTGAAAATCTCACGTGTGATTAGGGAAGGGGGGTGGGGGTCGAGCTAAATCTCACGACATCTCACCAATGGTTCGGAAAATCGCACAAAATACCTCACGTAATTAATGGACGGCCCCTAAGTAGTATTGATGACCACCCTGGCGCTTCCCCCTTCATGTGTTTAGAAAGATAAATTATAATTTACGTCTCCATTTATACTTTACAGTGCAACTAATAACCGTACGAGGTACGAACAAGCCACAATTGATGAAAAACGGCTACACTTATTATAAGCATTTGATTCTCAAAGCGGGCGCTAGATGGAGCTGTTCGAGAACGTCCAAGTGCCGCGCATACGTCGTAATGTCCGAAAATGGTGACGTCATTAAGTCTTCAGAAAATCATACTCATGGACGGCTTCAGTATTTCAAACTTCCTGATGGCTCGTTCATCAGGACTTAAAGGAATTTAATTAGCATTTCACGTTAGTCGCATCCCATTTCACGAAATAATTACACATATGTAATTGAAAGAAAATATAACTGTTTCTTTACCATTCTTCATAATATTCATTCATCCAACACATATAATTGTTCTTCAGAACAAATGAAACAAAATAATTGTATGGAAAATTACCATTACTGCCCAATCTGCATTAGTTTAAGTGTCGCAAATCGGCGGTGATCCGTTTTCAAAAAAAAAAAAAAACAGTATTAGGTACCTCAAATGTTAATGAGATTATTATCATTTGAGGTAGGTACCTAATACTTTGTTTTTTTTTTTCAATATCTTAAAAATAATATTTTCCTCTTACTGTCACTTTTGCTCGACCTATCGATTCCCGACTAATGACACACAGTTTATTATCTATGGTTCTTGTTTTAAGTCCCATTTACATGATACAAGTTACTTGTGCCTGCGCCGGAATAATAATAATCGCCCCGACCGATATCGGTCCCGGTGGTCATCTCAACTGAGTTTATACAGATACGCAGGAGATTTTTTTTTTTTATACATTGCCCTACACTAGGAATTACTCCTGTATCGTGGGTGCGTTTACAAACATTTAAATTCACACACACAGACAGCCAGACCCGGAGCAACCTGTAGGCAATACAAATATTTGTTCCGTGCGGAAATCGAACCCGCGACACGCAGCGCAGCAGTCGATCGCTCAGCCACTGCGCCAACCGTGTCGTCAAAATATATTATACTTATATTTTATTTCGTGCAAAAATGTATGTGCAAACTCAGGTACACTCTCTGTTTCATTACTCTCATAGTCCGATGGGACGGCAATCCGACACGACCGGGGAGAGATCAAGGTGCAGGACCAACAACTTTACTTGCTTTCCGGGCTGCTAACGAGAAAGTCCTAATCGAAAAACCCTATAACACTTCCCGACCGGGGAATCGGACTCAGGACTGTGCGTAGGACAGCAGCTGCAGTCGCGGTTGCGACCGCGAGATCAACGGGACATTGAAGCAACAGTTAATATGACTTGCATCGTCTAAGCACTATCCAGACGGTGCAACTTTTATTGTTGCTTAACTTAAATGTTATGCCACGGGCATTAAATCGCACCGTGTAAATCAGGTTTTACGAATCTATCACTGGGACCTTACTCTATGTTCCAGCGGAACTCATAACAATGAAAGCAAGCGGCAAACAATATTTGATGAAGAACGGCTACACGTACTACAAGCAAGTAGTTCTTAAATCAGGCGCTAGATGGAGTTGTTCGAGAACATCCAAGTGTCGCGCTTTCCTTTTAGTGTCTGAATACGGCGAAATACTTAAATCTTTAGAAGACCATAGTCATGAACGATCAAGGTATTACAAATTGGGTGATGGGACGTATGTAAAACTTTAGAATTTAAAGTGAGAGTGTTTTTAAGAATTTCTTTATAAATAAATGAATGTAAAAGTGAGTGTGTGACTTTCAATCAAAATTTCATGCAAAATCTAAATAATAAATAGGGAGTGACATTGCCCGAATAATTGCCAAACTTAAGTCGCAGTGGGCAGAGCAGGTTGCTCGCAGAACACATGGCCGATGGGGCCGGAAGGTTCTGGAGTAGCGACCGCGTACCGGACGACGTAGCGTTGGAAAGTCTCCCATAAGGAGGACCGATGACCTTGTGAGCCGGCGACGCGTCGACGGCTGCAGTTGCCTCTGCCACTGACGCGTGTGTTGCATGTCTATGGCTAACATGGCTATGGAGGCCTCAATTTACTAATGCAACCACAAGATAGCCCGGTTAAGCAGCCGACAACTTCCTAGGTTGACCTGCCAGATGCTAGTCACAAAAAAAAGGCACTTACATGTATAAAGGTTAACAACTCCTCGAGAAATAGAGCCTGGCTCTTAAAATTTAGCTACTAACTAAAATGAAAAAAATTGCACCAGTTTTTCAATAACAATTGAAACTTGTTTAATGTTTTATTTATTTTCAAAGACTCGTCTTCTTTCGTGGTACTAAAATGAAACTAAGTAGGCATAGCATTTTGGTTTCATATTTACTACACTGCTTTTTTCTTTTCAGCTTGCATTATCGACATGGCTAACGGAAAAACATGGGTCCTATACCGCGGCTACACATTCTTCTATAGGTACAAAATGAAGACAGGACACAAGTGGGTCTGCACCAACTTCCCTCGATGTAAATCGTACCTCTGTTTGGATGACCAAAACAATATCATTAAAAGTTTACTGGAGCATGCTCATGAAATGCGACCTGTCCATAGGTGTCCTGACGGGAAATACGTTAAGACTTATTGATATCTACAGAAAATGGTTATTGTTGTCTTTGCAATAGCCTCAAATAATTGTAATTCAAAAGCTATATCCACACTTGTGCAGTTTCATCGTCATCTTATTTTTTTTTGGTGAGGCTCGCTTATAGTGTCAGAGCGAATACATCAAAACTCAGGGAAATAGTTACTAAGCAAATTGCCTGCCAACTCACATTGTTCGTATATCCAAATCATAAATTTATGAAATGGCTGTAACACGAAAAATTTACGTAAATATTGGTGGGGGTACGCAGTGCAGTGTCTTTCGGGAAATACAGGAGATACAGAATGTTATGTTATATATATAGTTCCTAATCGTGTCCAACTGACAAGAGGCAGGAACGCATTCTCTCAGTGGCCGCAATATAAACGTGAATCATTCAACGTCTATCATATCCTTCATTTCTGTGCCTTAAAACCTTCGATCACTTATAAAGAATAATATTTCCATAAAGCATGTTCTAGAAGCAAGATGAATTAAGCTTGATATACTGAGCGATTTAATTGTGTGTGGCATACACATATCTGTAACTGCAACAAGAATAAGCTATAGTTTGACCATAACCGCTGTACCGCGCCTTCGGTATGTGCGCGGTGAGACGGGGGGGCAGTGCAGGCCGCTCATTCGTCATCGCTCACGGCGTCCCGCCCCCCGCCTCGCCGCGAATTCCTCCCGCCTCGCCGCGCATTCCTAAGGCGCGGTACAGCAGTTTCGGTCAAACTATAGTAGCTTGCATGCCATTGGGACATTCACAATCGAACTTGTCATGGCTCAATGGCATGCAAGCTACTCGCATACTTTTGTGGAAGTTACAGGCATATGTATTTCTGGCTTAAGTTGAAGCAACTATGAAATAACTAGCTTCAACTTTCTGACTAACTGACCGACAATTTAATTTTGACAATTCAAAAGTGCCTGAAATGGTTTAATTGAAATAAATGATTTGAGTTTGAGTTTGAAAGTGCAAGTCATTTATTTGTATGCCACAGGCAAGAAACTTACATCAAGTAAATGTGGTTTTAAAGACAAAGGATAGCTCATAAGTATGGACATAGCAATATATGTTACCCAGAGAACGGTCAGGCCCCGTACACACGGCGACGATCAGTATGGCATATTTTACTGTATAATTTTGGGATCACATGACAGTCAGACATGCAAAGGAGTAATTGCGTAACACTATCAGTATCAATGGCTTCCAATTTGACAGTTCAACAACATTCATTGTTTTTTTTACACTGTTGAGCAGACAAATTTTTCGGCTATATGAAGCAATGGATTAGCAATATGCTTCAAATTGATTTTGGTTGTGATTAAAAGTATGTTACGCAAGTAGGGTGCAGATTGTAGCTGTTATAGTTGGGTCGGGAATAGACATGGGACGTACTTGCAAAATCGAGTACCAGGGCTTAAAACCAGGGCTCGAAATACTTTCAAGTATTTTCTACCTGCATCGAAAATTGATCCATGACTTCATACAAATAAGAAGTACAATCGCGTATTCAAAAGCCCCGTTGGAAGTAAAAATACTTGCATACGAAATTGTTCCGTAGACTCTTACTGATAAGGAGCATGATCGCATTTGCGAAAACTAACGCAGTTGAGTACTTATACTTACCCACGTAGTTGAGCGAGTAGCCGATTAAAATACTTTGAAGTCTTGCAAGTATTTCAGTTCGGTACCTGGTGCGCGTACTTGGAAGCAAATACCTGGTATAAAAACCTGGTCGCGTAAATACGTACCTTCCCTAGTCGGGAACCCAAGGGATGTTCTGGACACGTTGGAATAACTTCGTGTTTTTTTTGGCAATATAGACTTGAACGTTTAAATCATAGGGTAGGGTTGTTTATGTAGTTATCAGTATCGTGAACTTTTTACAACGGAGTTATTCTTGTGCTGACCTCAAATAAGTACCTATGTGAATTTGATAGGCATATCTTTTGTGGTGTTTTTTTTTTTTGTATATTAGATTTACAACTAGACATTAGTTTTGGTTAAAGTATAAAATATTATAGATTTATCTTGTTATCAAATAAAAACATTTTTGACAGTTGTGCATTTTTTTCTAACCCAACAGCCACCACGATAACCACCACAGTCAGCTACAGCATACCATAACAGCCGTATAGATCGGTCGATGGATGGGTGACCATCTTTACTTACCGAGATCTCTCCGTGCCTCGGAAAGCAAAGCCGTTGGTCTCGGCTGTCATTCGTGGATCTTTGACAGTTGTCATAGGTCGTCAGAAGCCCGAAAGTCTGACAACCAGTCTTAGCGAGGGGCCTCTTATTACCCAGTAACTGGGTTGTGGAGGTCAGATAGGCAGTCGCTCCATGTAAAATACTGGTATTCAGCTGCATCCGGTCAGACTGGAAGCTGACCCCAAAAATAATTGGAGAAAAAGGCTAGGCAGATGTTAGGTACCACAAAAATTCATAATTGCTCGAAAATAGTTGTAAAGTATAAATAATTCCGTTTATTTCAGCTCAATTCATAACGATGGTGAATGGGAAAACACTCGTCTTATACGAGGGCTATACTTTCTACAGGAAGAACCCAAAGAACAAAAAGAAATGGTTTTGTACGAACTTTCCTAGCTGCAAGTCTTATGTCAAATTGATCGAAAATATGGTGATAACTGAAATGATCATGGAACATAATCACCATAAGAAAACACTGTATCAAACAAGCGATGGGAGATACATTCGAATAAAAGCTTCCGAACTACTTGTCAGTGATATTCGTTATCAATAGATACATTTATAATTAATAAGAAATAATAATGTAAATTATTAGGCATAATCACAAGTAAAGCGCGCGTCGCTTTGAGAGATATAAATACTATACCTATTGTACTATCGTCATTTTATTCTAAGTATATCGTCTTCTCATTATAATTACCTATAATATTTTTTTTTCGTTTGTCTATACATGTGTCCCACCACTGGGCCGTCCCCTTTTTACTTCCAAACTTCCCTGTCTTGTGCCATCTGTGGCCATGTTGGCCCTGCAAATGCTATAAGGTCGTCATGCCACCTTCGCCTCGATGTCCGGCGATGTCCTGCTTCAGGCGTCTGGTGAGTGACGATCTATTTGTAAAACATTTTAAAAGAGTAACAATGTAGTTTCTCGCCCATTCTTCTACATAAGAAACTACCTTTTGAAAAAAGCACCTACAATCAAATGTTATATTTTCTTGTACATTTTGATGTTAAATTTAAGCTTTTTTATGGCCTTCTTGAAATAAATTATTTGACTTTGAATTTGTAGTATTCATTATTTGTATGAGGCCCCACCGTCATACACCCTCATACTATACTTCAGTTCTTAATCTCAGATAATTTACGTCTATTACCGCTTACTCAACTGTCTACTTTACGGTAGTTTATTCTAAAGTTGATTTTTGAGTGACTATTTCTAATAAAAAGATCCTAAATAAACTTTGGTTGCAATAGAATTTGAACTTTGTTTTGTTTGACATCGAGTTTCTTATTCCAAAACTGAATAATTATCTGAGATTCTTAATTAAATATAGATCTGAACTTCGTCCGAATCTAGAACATTTCTAATTTGCATGCAATGCTTTTGGTTTTGTCACGATATTAACATTTTTCGTTACATTTTCAGCTGAAATTATCACTATGATGAATGGGAAAACACTTTTAATGTACGACGGGTATACCTTCTATAAGAGAGAGAATCTGAAGAAATGGTATTGCACCGGCCATCATTGTAAGTCCTACGTTATATTCGACGAGAGATTAAATATTATTCAAAGTTTGATGGAGCATCATCATAAAAAGAGAAAACTTCTTAAAACGGAGAGTGGTGTATATGTACGTTTGTAAACTACTGTTTATCTACAAGGTGTAACAGAATAAACGCAAGACCTGAAAGGAGTTTCTTCAGAACCGGCTTCTGAATCGATTTCCATCATTATTTATATACTTACAGGATGAAATTGAAAACTTGCGCCAAATCGAAATAGGAGGTGCAGTAACTGTTACATCATCATTATAAATTGTCATTTCCCAAATCTCAATTCTTGAAAAAAATTGAGTAATTATCGTATAAGATAGTGCAAAGTGAGTTATTGCCTTCATGTAGACACGAATTGTCGTCGTTCTAATAACAAAGATTTTTTTCAAAATTATCAAAACATATAAGAAAATTGAAGTATAAATTAAAGATAAGCAATCCATTCATCGCAGAATTCAGAACGTGAAGCAAGTTTGCAACGCGTTGAACTAGCGGTATTTGCCTAATTTTGACCGTTCCTACGAAAAAAAGGGCGCGCGACGACGATGCCAAATTGCTCGCCTACGCCTTCCTTAAAATGACATGCTCTACTCTATAATATACTACATTATAAAAATATACTACTTTATAACTTATATAATATATAAATATCCAACAAATCAAAAACCATGAAAATCGGTTCAGCTGTTCTCGAGTTATAATTGTTGTTACAAACCCGACTTTGTTTTATAGGTATATATAGATAAATATATTAAAATAAAATATATAAATATACTACTGTTATAACACTTTGATTTAGATATATTAAATAAATATATTAAAATAAAATATATAAATATACTATTTTATAACACGTTGAATTAGATATTAATTTGGCGCACCTAATCAATTTCATTCTGTATATATGTTAATTTTTCTCCAAAAAATCTTTTAGGTATATAATATAAATTAGAACCACCGCGTCATAAAAAGTTAATAAAATTAGTAATTTAAGGAAATTTAAACGACGCACGACCTAGTTAAGTCAGGATAGCTATTTTATAAAAAAAAACAACATGGTTTGATTGAACTAAATTAAATTACAGATGTTGTTTTAGTCTTGAAATTTAACTATCAGCGCCCCGTGGTTTCACCCGCATAAGTGTCGATCCCGTGGGAATATCGAGATAAAAAGTATCCTATGTGTTATTTTGATGTACAGACGCCAGCACATCAAGCTACTACAATCTGTCAAATTTCTTTAATAGATTTTCAACTTTATCGCTAAACTATTAAGGTTCAAGGTTGATTGGGAAAATTTGACAGTTTCGGGTAGCTTGACCTGCTGGCGTCAGTACAAGCTATATTACTGTAAAGTTTTATCCAAATTTATAATATTAAGTAGGAAGGATATCCTTATTGGGGTGTCTGAGGTCTTGCGTTTATTTTGTTACACGTTGCATAAGAATATAGGAAATGTGTGTATCCTATTGTCTTTTAGATTTAGGTAATTTCTTATTGATACTCCCTATGTGTAATTTCAATTTAATGTCTCGTAAATGTGTTTAGGCTTTTTGAGTAAATAAATCATGCTTACTAAATTTTCTGAGAGTTTTCGTTGTTTGACCAGTTCTATAGAGACAGTGGAATGAAATAGAATAATTAGATAAAAAAAAATATTCTAATAATTTTGATTTTTCAATCTGCAGATAATTTTTATTCTTGGAATAAAATTGACGTCTGACAAATTTTGTATGGAAGAACTGACAAAAATTCAAAATTATTCCTCAGATAAAATATTTGGCGTTGGAAAAATCAGCCTTAAATGGATTATGGACCTCATTTTTACGTTATGTTTTAATATAATAGGCTAGATGCAGTCCACATTTCCTCTGACTACCCCTAAGAAGTAATGACGCAACAAACTCAGGGGTCAAGGTCCCTTTTAAAGCCCTGACATTATCACTCGCGCGGTGTCCTCTCAGGACCCCAGTGGTTTTCGAACGTAAAAAATAAAACCATTTTCTTTATTTCTTACGCGTTTGTGTAGCTTCAAGAGACCTTTAATCTTTGTGATGAAAGGTGACAGGGGTGTGTGCAGTGGCGAAAACGCTTGTTACGGATACAGCTGAAAACCATTTTTTACATGGAACGACTGCCTATCTGACCACCACAACCCAGTCACTGGGTAATACGATACGACTAAGTATAAGAAATCTAAGTATTCAGTAGCTTTAACATCTATCTTTTGGTTCCAGCTGAACTAATATCTATGGCAAATGGTGCTGAGGTACTACTACACGACGGGTTTACATTCAATAAAATGAATTCGAAAAGAAGAGGTTTTGATAAATGGCATTGCAGCAGCTTTCGCTTATGTAAGTGTTACCTACTCACCGACGAGTTTTATAGAATACATGAAAGTAAAGTCGACCACAATCATGAAAGAAGATACTTGTATAAAACACCAGATGGTAAATACATACGTGTGTGAATAACGGATCTTTATTATGCAGGGTTATTTCAAATTGGCTAGCTAAAGCTAAGCTAGTATCGCTATCGTTGTCTAAACATGATAAAACTAAAATTAATGTGATGATTTTTTAAATTAATAATAAATTTGTGAATATAATTACGTTTTTTTATTAGTTACCAAACCTACGTTCGGTTCATATCCTATAGTTTTAAAAGTAAAATGGGGTTCAAACGACTCTGTTTAGTAGCCGTGTGTGCCATAGTCAAGTTACCCGCTTTTCTCTGCAGAGAATCCGCTAAAATGCGCGTGTACACGGTAGGTTTCACGTAATTGATTTTCATTTTAGATGTCCAATCCCGACCCCTTTTTTTTGCGGATGAATGAATCATCAAATGACCCCTCCCGCTCTGGGTGGAGCGGAAGGGAGTGTCACTCTTACTGACTAAAACCCACCCGTGTTCCTTCCTTAGCCCTTTATGTTCCAGGGCAGCGGTAACCTTTTCGGACGATCCCGCTACCCCGGCAGGCAATCCCGACCCCTTGAATCGAGGTTTCAATGAACTCCAAAAATTGAAGTTTGGCTGCAGGTAGACGAAGAAAACGTGTTTAGTGATTTTGACGACTGTTGAAGACTATGAGGCAGAAAACGTGCAAGAAAGAGTAAGCAGTCCTGAGAGTGAAGAACACAATAAGGAAAACAGAGAGGAAGAGAAAAAATCAAATGATAGTGAAAGTAACGACAGTGAAGATGAAAGCGATGCAGACGAGCCGCTGAGATCATTTGCCACCCAAGAGAGTGGAGTGGAGTGGTGGTGGTAGCGGGATCGTCCGAAAGGGTTACCGCTGCCCTGGAGCATAAAGGGCTAAGGAAGGAACACGGGTGGGTTTTAGTCAGTAAGAGTCTGACACTCCCTTCCGCTCCACCCAGAGCGGGAGGGGTCAATTGATGATTTCCCATCCCCAAAAAAAAAAAAAAGAGAGTGGCCAAACCGCTTCACACTGTTATCAGCAAAAACAGGTTTTTGTGGTCCAAATCCGAGTTTGAAAGATCAAGTAGAATTCCAGCTCATAACATCGAGCATAAGTCGAGACCTACTAAACAGCCTACCTTTAGAAGCTGTATAGACCGACCTATGGTCAAAACATTTTGATACTGACATGATACTGCGAATGCAGTCGCACACACCAATAAAAAACTACGTGGACATCTAACCCAGATAAACGGAAATAAGTTGGAACACAAATAAAACTGAGCTCATAGTAGTCAAAGCGTCTTCAGATGCTACTGCACTAATCCTAAATGCAAAGCTGACTTGCTAGCATGACAGCAACATTGAACAGAATAAGATTTCTGAAAACATAGGGCGGTAGTTCTTTGTGTGTCGGTAATTGAATGCAGTACCTTCTACTATCTGACTTTGGTCCCGAGGGAAGCGTTACACAGCGTTGGTGCTTCACAAACGCGCATCCGCGCATCCTCAACGCCTGCACTTTACACGCTCAGCGCGAATACACCACAGCATTACAACAGTATGTTATTTAAATTCACGTTTAACCCAAGAGTCTACGAAATAAATACAAAAAAAATACCTCTCGCATTTTGTTTTTTTTTACCTTCGACCAGTATTAACAAGCCAACTTACATCTTGATTTCAACGTCTTTATTCGTAAAATTAACACGAACTAAAGAGTCAATTTTTATTAGTTCACTTTCGTTAACCCAACAGGTACCTACTGTCGTCAATAGTTCTCTTTCTATCCTACCCTTACCCTACTGCTACGCAAAAGTTTTCCCCATTACTTTTACTTCTTTTTTTTATTACAGGCAAACTAATAACTATGACAAATGGCAAGAAGCTGATTTTGTATGACGGGTACTGCTACTACAAAAAGTACAATAGCAAAAGATTTAGCCGATGGTACTGCACGAACTCAAACGTATGTCAAGCATACGTTGTGACTGACAACCATTTGATGATAAAGGACAGCAACAGGTCAATACATAGTCATGCCAGAAGAATACTTGTTCAAAATCCTAGCGGTACATATTCACGTATGTAAAAAAAACTCTATGAATTACACTTTGTCAAAAATTATAATACAGAAATAAATTATGCTTAAGTAAATCATTGATTTTATTTTAACAAACTCGCTTCTGTCCACGACTTAGTCCGCATTGAAATTTCTCGTTCCCCTTTTTTTTGTGGATGGCCGCTCTGGATGGAGTGGAAGGGAGTGTCAGACTCTTACGGACTAAAACCCACCCGTGTTCCTTCCTTAGCCCGAGAAAAGAAATCACAAAAATAATATTAATGTGTATAAGCGACAATTTGACAAATAAAAATGACCCCTATCTTGTCTCATTACTGTAAATTCTTGCCGATAAATTATTTTTACTTGTTTTATGACGTTTTCAGCCAAGCTTATAACGATGCTAAATGGCAAGCGGCTCGTTTTGTACCAGGGCTACACGTTCTACAAGCAGTACGATAGAAAGAAATGTGACAAGTGGCACTGCACCAGCCAACCGAAATGCAAGGCCTTCCTTTTAACCGACAGTAACCTAAACATCCAACACTGCAACGCTGTACATAATCATAAGAAAAAACTATTAATTAAAAATAAGTGCGATAGATACATTCGTATCTAAAATGATATACCTATTATTCTTCGATATTTTAATTTTTATTTAATTATTTTTATTTTTTTTAAATTTTAATTTTTTTTTTTTTTTTTTTTTTTTTTTTTTTTTTTTTTTTTTTTTTTTTTTTTTTCGGCTGGCCGAAGAATCAGCATTGCCATGCAACGTTTTCCACGTTGCATGGCAATGCTGATTCTTCGGCCAGCCGAATGAGTGCTAACTGTCTTCTGGGCACTTTTCCTATTGATAGCGATGCGAAAGATTGCTTTATGCCCTTTGATTATTTTTCCCCGTCCTTTTTATATTTTGTACATATTTTATTTTATTACTATTTTTAAAAACTAACACTTTTTATTTGAAATAAATAAATTCTTCGATATTGTTTCAGGGAAAATAAAATAAATTTATGTCACTTTTATTAATAGATCTTATGATTTTTTTTTATTATCAGTGATAGCGATTTTGTCCGAAATAAATGTTTTATTATTATTATTGTGCATATATCACCTAGCTCATATTGTATGAAAGGCACTGTTACTGCAAAAATACTAAAGTTAGTTTTTTTAATCCCAGATACTAATTTGACAGGTGTAATGTCAAATTTCTATACTAAAAAAACGCAAACACAAAAGACTTAAATGTTAGATTAGTATCTGGGATTAAAAAAACGAACTTTAGTAAAAGGTATTGCAAGAACTCAACCGCAAGTATTGTCAAGCACAGGTTTGTACGACGTGCATGACTGACCAGCATTTGATGACAAAAGACAGCTACAGGTCAACACATTTCCATAGCAAAAGATTGCTTGTTAAAAATCCTATCGGTATGGCTATTCACGTATATTATAAGAAAACTATGAATGTCAAGTTGTCAAAAATAAAAAAGATTAAAATTATACTATAGTTTGACCGAAACTGCTGTACCGCGCCTTAGGAATGCGCAGCGAGGCGGGGGGCGGGACGCCGTAATCGATGACGAATGAGCAGCCTGCACTGCCCCCCCCCCCCCCCCCCCGTCTCGCCGCGCACATACCGAAGGCGCGGTACAGCGGTTTTGGTCAAACTATAACTAAAAACCATTTAATTTGTTTTATTAATAAACTGGGACAGATCTTATGGATCTTCTTCTTCGTGTCGGTGGCACGAATGAATTGAAATCTTGTTGACCCAAAACTTTGTCACTTCCACGGCGTCGTCAGTGGCAGCGCAAAGGTCACTTTGACTTCATGTTTTGGGACACAGAGGGCAGGATAGGAGGTGGAGCATGGTGAGTCTAGGTGACGAATCCTTTCACCACGATGGCACGAACGGTCTTTCTCATCTTATGGATAAATTATTTATTTACCGCTTATTTTGTGTAATATACTTTATGTTTTCAGCCAAGCTTATAACTATGGTAAATGGCAAGAAGCTCGTTTTGTACGAGGGGTACACATTCTACAAGCGGTACGAAAGAAAGAAACTGGAGGATAAATGGCAGTGCACCAGCCTACCGAAATGCAAGGCTTTCCTCATAATGGACAACGACTTGAACATCCACCAATGTTATACTATACATAACCATAAGGCCAGGCGACACATTGAAAGTGGTGGCAGATATATTCGTGTTTAAAATTAAATCCTCTACTTAAATACTTTTGTTTTAATGACAAGGTAGGAAACTAATTTGTAAAAAGGCTAACTCATTTTGTATACCACTTATTTGTGTAATACCTTTGGTTTCTAGCCAAGCTTATAACGATGGTAAACGGCAAGCAGCTGGTTTTGTACCGGGGCTACACATTCTACAAGAGGTACGAAAGAAAGACGCTTCAGGACAAATGGCAGTGCACCAGCCAACCGAAATGCAAGTCTTTCCTTATAATGGACAGTTACTTCAATATCGTCGACGGTTATGTTGAACACAATCATAAAATGAAGCAACATATTGAAAGTGGTGGCAGATATGTTCGAGTTTAAAATAAAATTTTCTACTTGAATATTGTAGTTTTAATGAGTAATGGCAAAAAGCTCATTATGAATGCAACTTATTCGTGTAGGTCCATATGTATTCAATTTTATAAGTGCTCTTTTCATTTCCCTTCGCCATATTTGCCAGCACATCAAGCTACCCGAAACTGTCAAATTTTCCCAATCAACCTTGAACCTTAATGCTTTAGCGATAAAGTTGAAAATCTATTAAAGAAATTTGACAGATTGTAGTAGCTTCATGTGCTGGCGTCTGTACGTCCTAAAAAAGTGCGGTTTCGAAGAGACTGTTCCATACATGTATCCAGTCTTCTCATTCGAAACAAGGACCTTACAACCAACGAGCCTTGTATGTCTCCAGTTCAGCATCGTGATTGGAACCCTTTAGATTCCTTGTGTCTACTCAATAGGCAACTTTGCCTTCAAATCAACCACCTAGATTCATTCAATTGTTCGTTCCTTAAATCATCAGAACAAGCAACCTTCCTAATAATAATTAATGGTTTACTTATAGCAAATAGTATGTATTTGCTATAAGTAAACCATTAATTATTATTAGTATATGTGTGGTCGGCGATAGTGCACGCCTGACCAGTTTAGCTGATCTATCCTTCTATTTGGTAAAAGGTTTGAGGCCTTTTCCTACACCTGCGGGGTAATTGCGGAACACACTTGCAATCGCAATGCCTTTCATTATGACAGTTCAACAACATTCATTGCGTTGTTTACTTTGTTGAGCTGAAGAATTTTTGAAACATATGAACCAATGGATTTCCTTCAAAATCCTTCGAATTGTGATTGAAAGTATGTACTGTGGATTGTAGTACCAATACTTAAGCTCAATTGCATCATAATTAAAACATTATTTTGTCTCTGTCATCTCCAAACGATAGATAGAATAAGAACGATGTTTTCATACGTTTAGTGCTCAACGTAATTATTGATTTGTGGTGCGAACGGGCTTAGTAAATAATAATAACTATTTAGTATTAAAACATAAGTTGATGTCCTATAATGACTTATAAAAATAATTTTAAAATTTGTAGCGGAGATAATACACACTGTGGGTGGCAGCCGCCTCCTTCGATACCAGGGGTTCTGCTACACCAAGACTCCGAGGAGTAAATGGAGTTGGAGATGCCTACACACCGGACATTGCTACTCCACAATTTTCGTGGACCAGAACTTAACAGTGTTTAGGCCACCTAAGGAACACGTTCATCCTCCTAAAGAGTTCCATAAGACCTCGTCTGGACTTTACAACTCTGATGAACAATTAACTTGGGTACATAAACGAAAGGCTTGAGTTGAGCAAAGTGTGGCAGACCAGGGGGCTTACCACCAGCTCTTATAGAAGTTTGAACTGCACTGCTTTTTTGTTCTATGACTAAGTACAAAAAAGCAGTGCAGTTCAACTTCTGCCCTGCTATAAGAGCTGGTAGTAAGCTCCGTAGTGCTATTCTGTAAAATGTCACCGTGTAAACTTAGATGAAGTGAGTTGTCATTATTCCTGATGCTGGGGATTGACACTATTGATTGCTCAGTTTAAGCTCACTTAAGTAGATAATAATAATTATTAACTATTTTAATATAAGCTTAAGTCCTTAAAATGACCTTTAAACATAATCTTGAACTTTGTAGCGGAGATATTATACACGGTGAATGGAAGGCGCCTACTCCGGTACAAGGGTTTCTGCTACACCAAGACTCCGAGGAGTAAATGGAGTTGGAGGTGCCTTCACACCAGACATTGCTACTCCACAATTTCAGTAGACCAGAACTTTATAGTATTTAGGCAACCTAAAGAACATGAGCATCCTCCTAAAGAGTTTTACATGAACTCTGCAGGACTCTACAATTGTGATGCACAATTTTCTTGGGTGCATAAACGATAACCTTTGGTTAGATTCAATTAAAACTGAGGCCGTATAATGACGTTTTAGAATCATGATAATTCAGGTGTGAGTGTGAGGGAAATGGAGCTATACAGGACGGATAGCACCATCTCTTTTTCGCAACAGAATAATGACGGATTCAACACAGATTTAAATCGTTAGATTTGCCCTTACCGTATTTAGATCGCGCGAAAAGTGTTCACACTGAGAAGAGTGACCTCGCACATCCTGCATGGATATGATATGGTCGGGCGAATCTAGCGACTTGATACTTCATAATACGGCCCCTTTATTACTAGTTGGTTTAGATTCGATATGCGATGGTTCATTCTTGCCTTTTATTCGAGTTTATCTCGGGTGTAAAAATACCCTTTACGAAGCTGATAAGTCACACTACTCACTTACTTACTATTATTTTGTTGTACAAACGCCAGCAGGTCAAGCCACCCGAAACTGTCAAATTTTCCCAATCAACCTTGAACCTAATGCTTTAGCAATAAAGTTGAAAGTCTATTAAAGAAATTTGACAGATTGTAGTAGGTTGATGTGCTGGCGTCTGTACTTGACCATACCTGGGAGCCTTCTAGTTACGGAGATATTGACGGACCAAGTTCCAACATTTTTCGACGTTTTTTTTAAAGAAAGAACTTGTATTATTTTAACTATCCCCTGTACCATCGCATGCATCCAAAAGCACAGTGTTTCGCGTGCGTCACATTGCGCACTATCGTAACCAGCAAATTTTCACACCACCAATAAAAGTAGTTTCCCAGAAATTATTTTTGCACAAATTTACTTAGTTTGATGTACACAATACGTAGATGACGGCTTCGTGAAGGGTCTTTTTATACCCTGTTTACATCATTGGGAGTACTTGTTGATCGATGTGTTACAGACGTTACAGTCATTTTAGCTCAAATCATATTCTGTTTTAAAATATAATGTACGAGTAAGTATGTAGTATGTACAGACCAAATATTTATTATGTAAATAAACATTAAAGTTATTTTCAAAATCCATCGTCTTTTAATTTAATGATCATAAAACCACTCAAATGTTTAGTAAGTATTGTTTTGAATAGCTAAATCAACGGCTGCGAAAGTACGGATATACAGAATAAAATAAAATTAGCTAGCAAAACTCTGCAGACGTGATGGGACACGATAAAATAAAAGATTTGGTGGTTTTTTTTTTGGGGTCAACGACCGCTTGTAGTGGTGTTGCTTGAAGTATGAGTTCTGAAAATGTGTTTTTTAGTTTTATCGTGTTTAGATATCACCCAAAAATCAAGTGACTACTCTACTTGCGGTTGATGACCCCAAAAAATCCTCATCAAATAAATTTATTCTTTGTTTTATCATGATTAAATATCGATACCAGCTGCGAAGTTTCGTTAGCTAATTTAATTTAACCATGTATAATGAAAAACAGAAATTGAGTAAGTAAGTATTTGACTCATGAAAAATATAGTATATTTTATTGTAAGGTACTAAAAGAAAATTGTTTCAAACAATTTTTAATATTTTAACCATTACAAACAAGGTGGAGGATATTTTGCATTTCACGTATTTTTAATTTCTTAAAGCAATTTAATAAGTAATAAAATCTGAAACATTTCAGGAGAAATAATAACAACACTGGAAAACAAAACTCTGTTCAGATATAAAGGTTATTGCTACGCGAAGAAAAATGATAATCAAAAAGTGTGGCGCTGTGTAAATACAAATTATTGTTTCTCGTCACTTATTATGGATAGCAAATTAACTATACTGAAGGAACCCAAGAACCATTTACATCCTCCGAGAGAGTACCAGAAGGTCAGAAGTGGAAAGTACCTCAGCATTCGAAGTCCACGTATAAATAACCCAAGGAGGATTAAGATATAAATTAGAATTAGCATTGCCATTCAACGTGGCAATGCTGCCAGTCTTCTGGGCACGTTTCCGGATGACAGCGATGCCGACGAGTACTTCGACGCCTAAGGTTTTTAATCCGTAGTTAACTCAACCAACTGTTAAAAATAGTAACTAATGGTTAAATTTTTGCAAAATGCGTTAGTTGATTAATTTTTAGTTTATCTAAATAATAAACTATGTATGATTTTTCCTTATTGGAACATGTTGAACATGATGTTAGATATTGATTCAGGACGTTAACGGACTATTTGAAATAAAAAGTGCTACAAAATGTAGGCGGGTCAATGACCACTATTACTATGCTAAAACGCGACGACTATAGCATGGACGCAGGATATAACGTAAATTCATGGAATTTTTAATTAAAAATACAACTATCCTTTTAGTTTAAATGTTTGCAAGCACAATTAGTATCACCCAAAGATATTAAAGTCTTAAAACTAAGTAAATATTATAAGCGAAATGAGTATTTTTTTATCTAATTTTAAAATCGTTCGATTTCACGTTACGTTTTCGCCGCGCGTTCGTGCTAGGCCCACTAGTCATAATACGAAGCAAATGGTGACTAGGTGACTACAAAGAGAAACCGTTGATGGCGTCACAAAAACGCGACACACGTGAGTTCCTGAAGACAGCTACATCAATGGCAGGAAATGTCGTAGTGTGACGTATCTAAAAATCAAAAGTAATCCTGATCAATGTTTTTGTAAGCTGCTTGTAAAGTAGTTTTGTGGGCATATACCAAAGGACAGAAACGAATAACTTTTAGCCAAAAATATAAAATTACATATTTTATTTAGTTACTAGCTGCGCCCCGCGGTTTCACCCGCATAAGTTTCGATTCCGTGGGAATATCGGGATAAAAAGTATCTTATATGTTAATCCTGGTTATAAACCATCTGTGTACCAAATTTCATCCAAATCCGTTCAGTAGTTTCTGCGTGAAAGAGTAACAAACATCCATCCATCCATCCAAACAAACTTTCACGTTTATAATGTTAGTAGGATATACCTAATAAATAAACATGTACGTACCGAAAAAGCTTAGTGATTGTTTTTTTTTATACCCTCAACGCACACTGCACTGTGTATGAAAAATGAAACAACACAAAAGAAACAAATAAATAAGTAGAACCTATGATTTGTTTTTAATATTTTTCATGAATTAACTCCCTATTTATATCTAACACAACACAATTATTTTTTAAAGCAATATAATCATATTGAGCGTTTAAATTTTAAGTTATTTTTAGTTATAACAAAGCCATTTGGAACGAATACTACAACAGTATAATTTCTTACAGTGCAACTGATAACAACGATCCAGGACAAATTGCTGCTAAAATACAAAGGACATTACTACTCCAAGACTCCTTACTTGAAAAAGAGATGGCGCTGCATCAATACCAACATGTGCTTCGTCGGCGTCATTGTCAACAACGACTTCTCCATCCAGAAGGAGCCAGGCGAACATTGCCATCCCCCCAAAATCTTCGTAGAAACTGAAGATGGAAGATATAAACTTATGAAAGAAAATCTTAACAAATCATGCGACTATATTGTTTATGAATACTGATGTTATGGTTAAAGTAGTCTAATGTGTGTTTTGTTGCAATTTTATTGTTAGATAAGTATCGTCTTTGACACCAAGGATCATTAAAAAAACATATTCCGTCATCACCATATATCATTCTGAAGTTTGATACAGTATTTAGTGTAGTAGTGTGTGTTGCTCTATTTTATACCTAGCATAATTATTATTTCATTTCATGAAAATAGTAAATTTGCAACGGTTTTCTTAGGACACCCAAGCTTAAAACACTTATTACACTATACGATATTTAGGGCCCGATATCATCACCATATATATTTATATGGTGATGTGTTTTTTCAATAGTGGGTCCCTATTACAAATCTCCAACCTCCAACACCGCCCTTCCTGCCTCCTTTTCTCTTATCACCATTCCGATTAGACGAAAGGTTCCCTAAATATCGTTTAGTGTACACACGGCTACACGTCAAGCTATACAAAACCAGTTTGTCTTGGCCTCACTTTGTATGATATTTTCTCGCAATGAACGGTCAGCCAATACTGGTTTTGCATAGCTTGATGTGTAGCCGTGTGTACCTCCTACTTTTGAATGGCAGAATTGTGAGATTTGACGAAATCCTTATTCCAGACCAACTATACTGTATGTATAGTTTTTGATAATTTGATCGACTTTGAAATTAATTGAAGATACATCGGTGAACACAAGTCAATGACGATATATCTAATTATTGCACTGTTAGACTGCAAATGAGAGTAGAACATATTAAATATACTGAATTAGATTAATCACTGACTTACGGCAGTGACAGATCTTTTATTAATTTTAATCTTCCTTCGTTGCTAGCTTAATTTGATCAAAAATAGGTAGTGGGCTGAATTATTTTCGCTTTTTTTTCATTTCTTTCTTTTGCTAACACCTGCGTGTTTAGATTAGTGAATTTAACTAAGATACTAACATAGAAATAGGTAGCCATGTTGATTTAGTTCATGTGTGTTGAATAATGTTTTAAAATGTGCTATCATTAGTTAATGTGTCTTTAAGCTGTGTTATTCGAATGGCTTAGTAATTATTTTATATTCCTAAAGGCTGCCGCAGACAAGTGCAAGTCGAATTTAGTAGAACAATTTCTTGAAAGACTTCATGGAAATTGTTCTACTAGAATCGCGTGGCGCCTGCTTGCGTGAACCTTTACTCACTGGATCCCGAAATCATAAGTAATAGCTATATTATTATATTCTTTCATTATTATGTAATATAACGTTTGTTTAGGAGTAATATACCTACTCGTAACATATTCACAAATAATAAATTAATAATACATAGTCAGCCTATAATTTTCCAACTGCTGGGCAGTGCTGGGACATAGGCCTCCTCTCTGTGAGAGGGAGTGGGGCCGTGATCCACCACTCGTAATATGTAACAAAAAAATCAGTTCAGCGATGTGGCCCCTTCACATGTGCAGTCGCTACCACCACTTGTGGTCACCGACAGCCACTTTTCATGCATTTAGCGAGTGGCCGCCACTGGCAACACGTCTGCGGGCAGCACACTTCAAAATGTATAAAAAGTGTTTAACGTTGGTGAGGTAACAATCACAAATAATTCGCTGGGTAGCCATACGTATTTTTTTACCGCGAACTTTAAAAAACCTGCGTCAAAAAAGAAACCGTACGTACGTAGACTTACACCGTTCGACCACCCGTCATCGTCAACAAGAAACGATATTATTCGAACCGAGAATGACGTCCCGGTGACGGCGTGCGGTGGACACGCGGTCATAATAAATGTATATGTCTCGCTACTTCGACGCCGTCATCTCGTTCTCGTTGACATCCCGTTGACGTGGCAGTGTACAAACGGCCTTACCCTATAAAAAAAATCATAATACTGTCGTTGTAATACCTAAGATTATGTGTAATTAAAATATGAATTCACAACACCTGCACTCGTATTATGTTTTGACTAATAAAAAGATCATAAAGTAGTAGTTAGTATACTTAGTTAATTTAGATAAGAACGTTTTCGGCTTTTGTGTAAAATTAATGTTAATTATTTTGCTAATATGTGTATAGCGTTTACTGTAATTTTGATCATATTAACTTAAATCTGTCGTTACTTTGTTTTTTTTTCTGTTATTATTGTGTAACAAAATCAAATAGATACCTTTTTTTTTTTGTTGAGAGATTTTTGCACTTCTTTCCATACAATTGCGAGAAAATTGATGTTTTACTCCACAAACCTATTATAGGCTCGCAGACAGACGCGACGCGACTCTAGTAGAACAATTTCAATGAAAATTTCATGGAAATGGTTCTAGCAGAATCCCGTTGCAATGTCGCGTCGCGCCTGTCTGCGGGAGCCATATAAAAACTCAAATCTTGTTGTTGTTGTTGTAGTAATTACAACTTATTTCTTGTTTTAAAATAAATGTTAACTATACTAATGTCACTTTGTTGCGTATATAAAAAAATATGATAACCAAACAGTGTATTTTCGAGTAAAATTACAGTAAACCAATAAAGCTTTTCGCTGTTACAGTAATTAAATTGTAACTAAATTAGTTTTTAATGATTTAAGACTGCGTGACTTACCCTCGAAAATCATAAAAGAGGTTTTTACTCTTTTCTTGGCTATAATATTCATTTAAAAAAAAAAAACCTTTTTTTGAACTAGTATTAAATATGTATATGCCGCTGTTAATATAAAGTAGGAAGAGTGGCTTTCTAGTTGTTTTAATAATAGCTTATTTGTAATATCAGTAATTAAGAACAGTCCCGCAGTCTTAGTTTTATCTTCATTGTATTTTTAATAAAGTGCTATGCAGTCATTACTGTTTTATTTTCCCTTAAAATAACCTTTTTTAAACAAATTTTAATTACAACTATTTAATGAAATGTTGAGATAAAGAGGTAAATTTTTGTTTGGTATTTTCGATGTCACAACAATTTTTATCTTCTTTTTTCACAAACTTTAAAATAAAAGACATTCAGGGACATCAAGGTGAATAACAAGTAAAGAAAGATAGAAAAAAAAATAGACTCGCACATGAATATCACAAAACTAAATTAAACACACTTTTATAAACATAAAATAAAAATAAGAGTAAAATAAAAATAAAAACTGAAAGCCCTGCACGAGGCCAACAGGCAAGCAGCACTTGTAAAGCGTAAGTATCCGGTAGAAACCCATGGGCATAAACCAAAATCATGCCTACAAAAAGGAAACAGAATTACAATGCACCCCGTATCGACTCCTAAATAATGGCGCCGATTCCCTTGTTCACAAACTAAACTAAATTTAAGTCCAGTGCATCTTTTTCTTTCTATTTCATTAAGAAAAGGACAGAAGATAAATATTAGTTTAGTCCTGTCAAATTAAGGTCCTCTGTAGACAGTTTAGACGTGATTAAAAAGTTGGCTACTAAAAATACTTCAATTTACGTCAGGCGCTGATCTAATTTGACAAGACTAAACTAATATTTATTTTCTGTCCTTTTCTTAATGAAATAGAAAGAAAAAGATGCACTGAACTTTAATTTAGTTTAGATGTGAACAAGGGAATCGGTGTCATTATCCTATTTATATTGTTGTTGCCTACACATTTTTCTCATTTTCCAGCCACATACAAGGAGATGAAACTGGCCAATGGAAAGAAGTACTTGATGTATAAAGATTATACATATACATTTGGGTTTAAGACAAAAATCGGATCCAGATGGCGTTGTACGAACACTGCTGAGTGTAAAGCCTTCTTGGTGGTGTTAAACAATGGGGAGCTATTGAAAGCAATTGGTGATCATTCTCATAAACCTCCGAGATACCATCTTTATACTAATGGAACTTACGTCAGGGTTTAAGTCCAAGAAAATTGTTTTTTTTTTTTTTTTTGTTTCGTTTATTATATAAATTGAATATTATTTTATTTTCAACAATAATAAACATGTTTTAGCTATCATCATAAATTGTAGCTATGATTTCCATGCGTAACATGTGTATTAATTATGTATATAGATAATGTTTTTCTCATTGAATATACGAGTAAATTAATTTCAGCCAAATCAGAATCTTTTCATCACATCAGACACGATAGCAAACCAACCCCTCACATCCCGTCCCTAGTCTTCAGAATATAATTAATTTAGTTGTATGAAAGGTTTGTAATAGATATTGCACCTTGAAATACACACATTAGATCTAATTACACGTATAAAATATAATTATACCTGTCATTTCAGCGGTTCTTTTAAACACATCGTTGAGATAGGATACAATTTGTCCGGCATCGAGTTCCGCCCACAATGTTTCTGCTTCCTTTTAGGTACTATTTACTAATACGATAAGTAATTGTACCATTAAATTGCTGCTACGATTGTATTTTTTTTTGCAGACTATGAAGATCCAGAACCTATATACATTGAAGACCCAGAACCTACATGCACTGAAGAACCACAACCTATATACATTGAAGAACCGGGACCTATATACATTGAAGAACTGGGACCTATATATATTGAAAAACCGTTACCTATATACATGGAAGAACCGGGACCTGTATACTTTGAAGAACCGGTACCTATACACATTGAAGAACCGGGACCTATATACTTTGAAGAAGCAGTACCTATACACATTGAAGAACCGGGACCTATATACTTTGAAGAACCAGTACCTATACACATTGAAGAACCGGGACCTATATACATTGAAGAACCGGGACCTATATACTTTGAAGAACCGGTACCTATACACATTGAAGAACCGGGACCTATATACATTGAAGAACCGGTACCTATACAGATTAATGAACCGGAACCTACATACATTGAAGAATCGGTACCTATACACATTGAAGAACCAGTACCTATACAGATTAATGAACCGGGACCTATATACATTGAGGAATCGGTACCTATACACATTGAAGAACCGGTACCTATACAGATTAATGAACCGGGACCTATATACATTGAAGAATCGGTACCTATACACATTGAAGAACCAGTACCTATACAGATTAATGAACCGGGACCTATATACATTGAGGAATCGGTACCTATACACATTGAAGAACCGGTACCTATACAGATTAATGAACCGGCACCTATATACACTGAAGAATCAGTACCTATACACATTGAAGAACCGGTACCTATACAGATTAATGAACCGGGACCTATATACATTGAAGAACCACAGCCTTCATATACTGAAGAACAAGCACCTGCATGCACCACCCGCAAAAAATCGCGAGCCAAGCCAAAAAAGAGGACATACACAGAAGCAATAATGCGAGATGCTTTAGTGAAAATTCAATCAAAAGCATTAACCGTAAGAGATGCTGCAAAGCTCTACCAGATACCCGTAGCCACTATAAGATTCAGACTCAGACAAAAACCTACGAGGCAAATACTGCCTTGCCTAAAAATGTCGGTAACAAAGGAAGAAGAGATTATTTTCAAGCACCACTTAATCGCTTTAATTGATATGGGCATTCCGGTTGCTTTACAAGACATCACAGATGTTGTGAAAACTTACCTAGACGCCCTGGACAAAAATACCATGAGGTTCCGTGAAAACAAACCAGGAACATTTTGGTGTAAAAAATTTTTGGAGAAGAACAAAGATGTAAAAGAAATTATCAAGTTCAATGAAGATCCCACTAACGTACCAATTGCAATAGATACCACGACGCTGAACAACTTTTTTGATCGTCTGCAAAGAGACATGGTCGATGTGAGTCCCGACAATATCTACAATATAGACGAATGCGGCTTCGAACATGACCCGGAGAAAAAAAACCTTTTGTTTAAACGTAGTTCTCGTCACCCAGGACTAGATAATAATTGTACAAAGTCAATGTACACAGTTGTATTCTGTGGTAATGCTATCGGAAAGCTGATACCTCCCTTCTTCATTTTCAAAGCGAATCCTGCCTCTCCTAGTGATCTTTCAAACACGAGTTTATCGACAACTGGCTGGATAGATACAAATGTGTTCGATCACTGGCTGGAGAAACATTTTCTGCCAAGAATAAAAGACAAACCAGGAAAGAAGGTTCTGATTTGTGATAATATGAGCGCACATGTTAGTATCCATGCACTAAAGATGTGTGTGGAGCATGACATTAAGTTTATATGTCCTGTGGGCAATTGTAGTCGTCTGCGTCCCTTTGATGTGAAGTACTACGATTGCCTGCAAACAGCCTGGCGCACTGTGTTGGAGGAGTGGCGCGAAACACCAACGGGTCAGCTGTCTTGCTGGCAGAAAAAATCAGCCGGCACTAGTGCAGCTTTAGCACTGCCAAAAGACATATTCTACGACCTTGTAAATAAGACTATTGATCTAAATGAAACAACTGAAGAAAACATAATGACTGGTTTTAAAAAACGTGGTATTTACCCTCTGTCGCGTTTTGAAGTGCTGCAAATTCGGGAACAAGAACTAGAATAGAATTTGGAATATTAAAAGGAAAGGGAAAAAGGAGCGATGAAAATGCTGCAGGATTCTGCTAGTCATCATTTTTATCATGGACTAATTATGAACATAGTATGTACTTAACACACTAGTTGCATGTCATTACTATATAGATATATTGAGTGAGTTATTGATATGTGAGTCCTGATGCATCTTAAAATTCTTTCTAGTTAGTGTCTTCTTAAGAGGAAAGCGCTAAGGTAATTTAAACTTCCTAACGTGGTTTGCTATCTGCAGGTCAATGTCAGGTTGTATGTTGAATAAAAAATGATTCACGACCGACTCTACTACTAAGGATAGTTAGAATTAGCCTCAAATGTCATGATTTCAGAAAATAGTCATTCAATAAGGTAGTATTGGTGATTTTTATGATTATTATTCTATAAATAAATATGTATTACGGCCGCGATTCATATTTAGATCAACATACAACCTGATACTGAGCTGCAAAAAGGAAGAAAAGAATTTCGCGGGCTACCCTGACGCATTCGCCTCAACGTAATAGTTGTCATTCTTTTATATGTGTATATACTAACAAAACAATATCTAGTAAAACAATATCTATCTAGTGTTCTTCAAAGCCATAATTAAATAAGTTCCGTGTTTCAGAACGTATCATACTTCTTCCATTATTAAATTCTCAACAGTAGGTATTGGTCCCTCACTTTTGAATCATATTATTTTTTTTATATACACCACTGCTACATAATATGATATTTATACTGCAGTGATGTAGATATAAGAAGTTAAAAAAAAGGAAAGACTTTAAAAAAAGCTCGTTAATGAGGGGAAACATGAGGCTGAAGTTGTAAGAAATGAATTTACTAGTCACTACGATCTAAATCGTAGATGTATTTTTTATGTACCTGACATTTTACTTTATACGAGTAACTATTTGTAAAAAAAAAAAAAATTAAGATTCTAGTTCGTACCTTTTTTTTTATATTGCGTTTTTTGTCGTATTAAGGCAGTTTTGTGAGTCTCGTACCTTTTTCTAAAATACCTACTGATTTTCCTAAGGGAGCGCCCACTAGCAACTTAGTTGCCCAGCAACTTTTTTGTTTCTGTCAACTCGCCGAGATTTTGACGATGCGCACACGAGAGCGACAGCAACGCTACTTTTTTGTAAAATTTTCAGTTGAGCGCCAACTGGCTCGTCAGCAATTTTTTCGTCGCCGTGCGCTTACTTGCATTGCAACATTTGCAACCAATAGACGGGCAACAGTTGCGTCCAGTCCCGCGGACAAAATGTCTTCCAGCTGTGGCGTCGCTACATGCGTGTACTTTCATACAAACCCGTAGACATGATGTGAGAGACAAATTAGTTGCGGAGACAAAAGTTGCTCGTGGGCGCCTCCTCTAAATGTGCTGTATATATACCTATTTATAAGAAAAGCATAGCTGTTAGACTAAGTTTTTTTCATTAGGATGGACTTGTCACAATAATTACTATAAGTACCTGTTGTGTTTAGTATTAGGTACTTTACTTTAGGTCGTTCTGGAGGAAATCATTAAATGACGGGCAGTTTTAAAAACACTACAATATCATAGATGTTAGAAAGTATCTACCTATTATTGTAGAGCGATGGAAGTATTCGCACTTGTAACTATATTCTCCCAAATATGATGAGCCAAAAAACTATTTAATGCACATTACCCAACCAAAGCTCCTACGTTATTTAAAAATATGCCATATTTACATACGGGTTAGGTACTTTTTAATCAATTTAAATATTGTTAGGTAAGTTTCCCAACTTTTGACAACGAGGTCAACCTCTTTCATGATTTTAAATCATTTGTAGGATTATATGTGTATGATAATAAGCCATAGTAAAACGATGAACGAAATTGATCAATGAATATGTATCCCATAAACCGATTTAAGGATTCTGTGTATTACAAAATAAGCCAAATTATAAGTGCAATAGGTAATATTTTGATAAGTAAAGTTTTCCATTAGAATTAACAACGATCGAAGCATCCTCTTTATAATTCCAAGAACTACTTTTAACATTCTGTATGCTTTAAAGTAAGCTATAATTGCAGATGCAATTGGTAATTTTCTGATCATCAATCTCATTAGCTTTAACTTCCCCAATAGGGTCAGCGACGAGGGCAATCTCTTTCATGATTTTAAATCAATTATAGGATTATATGTGTTTGATAATAAACCATAATTAAAAGTGCAATAGGTACTATTTTGATCAATAAAGTTTTCCAATAGAATTAATGATGAGGGCATCCTCTGTATAATCCCAGGAACTATTGTTAAAGTAAGCTATAATTGAAGATACAATTGGTAATTTTCTGATCATCAATATCATTAGATATAACTTTCTGAATAGGGTTAGCGGTGAGGGCAACCTCTTTCGTGATTTTAGATCATTTGTAGGATTATATGTGTTTGATAATAAACTATAATTAAACTATGAACGAAATTGATCAATGAATATCTATATTATATAAAAATGAATCCCTATTTCCCTTGGTCACGCCATAACTTGAGAACGACGATTTCATCCATTTAAAAAAAAAGTTTTCTAATACTTTGTAGAAGGTTCTTACGGGAAAAAAAATAAGAAAGTTGCTTTATGCAGACGTAGAGTGTTCGATATAAGTTAGTGATGAGAGCATTCTCTTCAAGCATTTCCAAAAACCCATTGTTAGGGTTCCATAGTTTAAGAATATAACCCTTTTTCTACATAAAAGTGTAACTTTTCATCCTATTTTTATGTACTTAAGTTCAATTAAGTCATTGTGTGTTCCATTAGTTCCAAATGAGTTACTTTTTTGCCTCTGTCTTCAATACCTATAATTTGTGTATACATTACCTTTCCCTTTGTATCGCCGGAACGTGGATCCACGCGAGACACAATGGTTTTTTAATTGTTTCTGTAATTACGGCATTTAACCGGTTAATACTATTGTAAACCAATGTTGAATATATATGCTGTTGATGTTCTTTATTAAATAAATAAAATCAGCATAGATATTTTGACAGCTATACGGAACCCTACTTTATGCGTTATGATACTCGTTTAACATGTCATTATTCTAGTCCAGCGTGGCCAATACTTTTCCATAGATTTATAAGTGCAGCATGTATGTCATTTTACAAAATCTGAATGTATACAATGTGTCTATATTCGAATGATTAAAATAAATGTGTACCTTAAGAACCTTGTGTACCCAGATAGGCGCTTTGCTTTGAGTAAATTATTTTATCACCACTGCTCTCAAAACGGTGAAGGAAAACATCGTGAGGAAGCCGGCATGTCCTAGAACAAAAAATTCGAAGATATGTGACATCTACCAATCTGCATTGGTCCGCGTGGTAGATTACGGCGCACTCACTCTCACCGAGAGGCCCATGTCCCTCATGCACCCCAAAGCTATTTTTATTGCCTACATGATATTTTAGAAGAACGTTTTATGATCTCTTTCTAGCAAAATATGGTCTCTCCTATTGGATAAGCAACGTATCGACGATTTCCACTACAGAGCTACGGCGTAGCTTACGCTTCAGAAGGGTAAGCTACGCCGTAGCCAGTGCGCCGTAGCGAGCTACGAGAATCACGGGCGCTTGTTCTATCGATATCGTTTGAAAACTAGAAATGCAAATTAAATCGTGGTCTAAGGAAAAGTTACCTTCAATGAGACTTCAAAAGATTGAGAATTTTCAAAGTCGATTTATTTTCTTTCCCCGATAGAACTTCAATGGTTCCGATTATGAGGCGTTAACTTCAATAAAATCTCTATCTGAACGTTTAAATTTATTATGTTCCAGTTCTAAAGGAAATGCTGTTGGAAAACGGTCGGAAATATTACATGTATAACGATTATACGTATACGTTTAGATGTGAAACTAGGAAAGGGTACAAATGGCGCTGTACCAGCACGTCCGGATGCAACGCGTTCATCTTGATGAATGAGCAAAACGTGCTTTTAAGGGCATCCGGAGAACATTACCACGACCCGCCGCGGTACTATGCTACAGAAAATGGAACGTATTTTAAAATAAAATAGTAAACAAAAACCTCTGTGACTGATGGACAAAAAGTGATCTAATAACCGCATTGGGATAAGTTCCAAACTTCACTCGGGCGAAGCCGCTGGTAAAGGCTAATGTCTAAATATTTGAGCACCTCTTTCGAGGGGGTCTTAGTTGTTAATTATGATTGTGAAATCATATGTATGGAAGGCTTTTTGAACTTCAATGTGTAAATAAATACTCTTCGTGGTTTTGTAAAATATTTTCAACATCATAGAATTTGTACATAGTTACCGTTGTGTGGCTTAACGAGGAACTTACCTAGCATAATCAGCCTATAGTGTTCCCACTGTTGGGAGTGGGACACAGGCCTCCTCTCGGTAAGAGGAGTGAGCCTTAATTTACACCACGCAGGCCCAGTGGTAGATGTTACATGTCGTCGATTGTTTTAAGTTCTGGACATACCTGTTTTTTCACGAACCCATCTACTCCATATTGTTTAAAATAAAATATTTATTGATGTCTGATTAAGTTTTTCATTTTACAGTCCTCTTCAATTGTTGTGCTTCCTTTTATACCAACTCTGTAGGAGGATTCGAGTAAAAATAATTATGTCAAAAAACTTTGAAAAATCTCATGTAGAAACTATACAATATTCGTGTACATTATTTATTAGACCTAATGATGGACTAGAGCAAATACTATTAACAACAGAATTACTGATCAAAAACCCAACAAAATCTCTGCCATATCATACATTTACAAACTTACCCAAGTAAACGTTGAATTTCACAAAATCTTGATCCGCCCCTGCACACTGGATTATTCAAGGCCAGAGAGCTGCATCTGTGTTGACGGATCGACATCTACATTCTACAATCAGTACCAGGAATTGAGATATAAAGTTCATAAGGTCGTTTTATAAATGAAAGCTGAATGAATGCGTTTTTGGCTTTATTTTTAATTCACTACGGCCATCGAGTTCACTCCAGTTTCGTCTTCGATGATTAGGAGCGGTTTAAAATTGTATTTTTATCAATCCAAGATGATTACGAAATACTTCCAGGATAGCATAGAAGAATATTACATAGCACAACATCACGCCTGTAATTCCCGAAGGATTAGGCAGAAGTGTAACTATTATAGTACAAGAACATTTCGCCAGTTATGTTTAAGAAAATTGCCTATTGTAAATACACTACGTACGTTGTAATACTTCGAGAGACTTGCTGTTTATACAAGAACTCCCCAAGATGTCAATAAAATCTATAAAATAGAGGGAAAAAAGCTATTTGCTGTGCACTTTACGCAGTCAGCCCACTATCTAAACTTGCTGATCGGCCAAACTTTTAAGCATGAGTCTTTCACTACCCAAACATTATCATTTTCCAGTTCCCAAAGAGATGCTGTTGGTAAACGGTAGAACATACTACATGTACAAAGATTACACTTATACGTTTAACTACAAAACCAAGTTTGGTTTTAAGTGGCGATGTACGAGCACGTCCAAATGCAACGCGTTCATCTTGATGAATGAGCGAAAAGAGCTGTTAAGACTAGCTGGAGACCATAACCATCTACCGCCGAAGTACCATGCCAAGGCAGATGGTAGATACGTTAGACTATGAAGACTGAACAATAAACTTAATGTGGTACGTGACAATGTTCAAATTCCATTGTAATCAAATCTTTAAAATCTTTTTAGCCGATGCAATGTGGAATATAATATCTAAGATTATGAATTGAAGTCTTATGTACAGACGCCAGCACATCAAGCTACTACAATCTATCAAATTTCTTTAATAGATTTTCAACTTTATCACTAAAGCATTAAGGTTCAAGGTTGATTGGGAAAATTTGACAGTTTCAGGTAGCTTGATGTGCTGGCGTCTGTATAGACGCCAGCAGGTCAAGCCTTAATGCTTTAGCGATAAAGTTGAAAATCTATTAAAGAAATTTGACAGATTGTAGTAGCTTGATGTGCTGGCGACTGTACTTATATGAAGTCACATCAAATATTTATGTGTTTAAATTAATTGGTCAGACATTTGGAGCACCTATTTTGATGGATTTTTATATTATAACTAGGACAACTTTCGAATACAAAAAGCTGTGTTTAAGATTTTTTTTTTATGATTTTATATACATATTAAGTAAATTCTAGTTTCTAACTCTATAGAATGCGTTCATGACGTGTAAATTAAGAACTCTTTAGCTGTTGTAAGTATTAATTATATTAACGATTTAAATTAGAAATAAAAATATATATTGATGAAATAAAATAACTATATTTTAATGTGGGGTTCAGTTTTCATTTTATCTCCCGTCCCCGTGTATTTATTTGAACTTGATAATGGTCTATTTTTCTATATACCTACCTAATTTAGGGAAGAACGATAGATGAAGTGCAGCAAATTTGAAATACTGCAAGAATTCGGATATATCTCAATTAATGTAAATGCCATCTGTGTTGTTTTGCGGTTATCATAACTTCACATGACATATGAGTAAATAATCTTGACATTTCTGCTGACAGCCACACGGGAACGAAACGTCTACTTTGAAAAGTTTTTCAGTAGAAATTTAATATTCTTCATAATCATTTACTATGATATGCAAAATCTTCATTGCAATTGTTTAAACTGTTAAGTGACCTTAATAGTTCATGATTTTGTTTTGATTTTGTGAATATTTCTAGACTTAAAAAAGTGACATGGTTTTATAGATTAGGATGCTATGTTGTTAATTTGGAATACCGAAAGTGAACATAATTTGGAATATATATATATATATATATTTATTATATATATTTTTTACATTAGTATATTTTTTATAATATACTTGTTTGTTTTTGGGTGGGAAATTATCAAATAATAAAATCATAAAATTTATTGAATAACACTTACACAAAATAATTCTTCAGGCCTATTGCAAAATCAAAATATTTTATTTCACATAAACCTACATGTGCACTTATGAAACGTCAGAAGCTAGGTTGCTTCCAATTGGTCGTTTCCTATGGAGAAGAGCCGGCAAAAAACTCCACGGTTACTCTCTTAAAAATAATTGGCTTTTACAATGTTTTCATATAACAGTAGGTATGGGAGGACAGCGTAGGCCTGTCAACAAATACCAGACACTTTAATAAAATAAAAAATGGTCTACAGATCTAAAGTCCACAAGGCCTACAAAAGACAACTACATTTGAGTACTTACTCATTCTTATCAATCCAAGATGGCTGCGATTACAGAGAGTATTACCTACCTTCAGGAGTCTGCTGTGGTAAAATTGAGATTTATCAGCCATTTACGTCACTATTTCCTAAGTACATCAGACAGTCAGATTTACCGTTGATGCAACAGGTACACTACTAAAAAGTGGGTTTCATCTGAAAAAAACCCTGAGACTAAACATATCCCGGGTGTCACCACTGTCAGGATCGCCCAGAGGACACGGTGGAGCATACGGTGGAGGTCTGCCCTGCTTGGGCAGAGCACCGCCGTGTCCTCGTAGAGGCGATCGGCAGCGGCGGCGACCTCTCGCGTCCGGCCCTGGTTCAAGCCATGGTCCGGGGCGAGAGGGAGTGGGAGGCAGTCACCTCCTTCTGCGAAGCAGTCATGCTAGCGAAGGAGGTGGCGGGGTGGGCGAGGGAACGCACCTCACGCCTCAGCCGCCGCGGGAGACGCTCCGGGCGTCGGGAGCCGCGTGACGACTCCCGGCCACCGTAGGCGCGGGCCTGCGGGCGGTGAGTAATGGGTAACTCACCGTCCGATCAGGACCAGGCCCGTGCCGGACGGCGTGTATGTGTTCCACGCGCGCCTCAAAGAGATGTCAGCATGAGTGACGGGGCCCGATAGGGCCGAAGCCTGCCAGGGTAGCGGGATTGTCCGAAAGGGTTACCGCTGCCCTGGAACATAAAGGGCTAAGGAAGGAACACGGGTGGGTTTTAGTCAGTAAGAGTCTGACACTCCCTTCTGCTCCACGCAGAGCGGGAGGGGTCATTTGATGATTTCCCATCCTCAAAAAAAAAAAAAAAAAGAGACTAAACATATAATAATTCTAAATATTACACAAAAATCTCTGCTTGCCGCGGTTGGGCCGTGGATGGGTAGCCACTTAACATACCAAGACCCCTCCGTGCCTCGGAAAGTACGTTAAGCTGTTGCTCCCAGCTGTCATTCGTGGATCTTACGGGTCGTCAGAAGCCCGAAAGTCTGCCAACCAGTCTTAGCAAGAGGTATCGTATTACCCAGTAATACTGGTGTTCAGCTGCATCTGGTTAGACTGGAAGCCGACCCCAACATAGTTGGCTAACAGGCTAGGCAGATGATTAAATAGAAATCCAGTTGTAAACAGGTATATAGGTCAGCTATATAGTGTAGTCTATATTGCTTATAACCAATTCAATGTACTAGGTAGTGACTCTCCCTGCGTTTATCTGTTCAATCAATACTATCCATGTAGATCAAGCAAAATTCAGAGTATTTTAAAACACTCTATTTACTGTACCTACTAGGGAACACATTGAAAAGAAATTGTTTATTCTGTAAATAGAATATTGGACGCAGTTTTACACGTCATAATATTTAAAAAAAAATAAGCTAGGTGAGGTCGGCGTTTCCTATCTGACTACTCTGAGAAGAAAGGCCGAAACAAACTCAGAGGTCACAGTCTCTTTTAAAGTCTAGACATAATCTTGGTCAGATTATGTGAAGACCATGTAAATTGATGTCTGAAATGGTCCAGTCAGTGCAAGTATTTGTCAGTAAACGTGTAGCTCAGCTCAAATGACTGAAAAGGAATCCATCACCTACATTACCAAAAGTAGGCACCGATTATAAACTTCCCATTATAAACCCCATAATGATGCAACATAACAAAAACTGGCACATTGCTCGCAGAACACATGGCCGATGTGTCCGAAAGGATCTGGAATGGAAACCACGTACCGCAAGACGTTGCATTGCAAAGCTTCCCACAAGGTGGATCTATGACCTGGCCAAACCTGGTGAAGGCCGCAGGAATCTTCTGGATGCGAGAAACACAGAACCGGTTCAAGTGGCGGTGCTTGGGGGAGGCCTATGTCCAGCAGTGGACGTTTTTCGGATGAAATGGTGATAATGATAACATAAACTCAGCAATCCATACGATACTCGATTTTCACGTAACCAATAATTGAATTGTAACTCGACACAGCAACACGAGCGCACCCGGACGCAGCTAGTCATCTGTGTGCGCTTGATCGGTACCCATCGTTTGTATAGATACAGCTATAGAATAGCTACATTTCATCTCACAAAGGTGGGCTGGTCTTCACTGTGTGTGTGTCTGTTGCACGTACATATATTTCGATGTATATCTACAAGTTAGGGAGCGCTCAGTCCACATGAACAGTTGTACCCACCCACACAAATTGAAGCCTCCGTGAGATGAAACATCTATAACATAATACCTGCATGTATTTGTAGAACATATTTCGTTTGAATGCGGATTTAAATCGTTTAATAATTACACTCCATGCAAGTACCCATTGCTCTCATCAAACTTTATTATTAGTTTTATGTGAACACAAATGTTTGGAAAAACTGATTTTATTTTCGCAATTTAGGGTTGGTCCCATTGTAAAATGGTTCATTATGATGAGTAAAATGACTCTTTATCGTATTGCGTACACCAAAAATAACGTCGTCTATCTAAATGCCGATTATTGTGACAGAAAAATTAGTTTTATATATTATAAAACAGTTTTTCTGTTTTTGTTTTTTCTGTTTTGTTTGTTCTGTTTTGTTTTTCTGTTTCCATTAATAATCCAATTTTGCATGCTGACCATTGTAATAGTTTCAATTTTAGTGTTCTCTCAAAACATTTTAATCATGTCCATGTGATATCTCCACATTTCTAGACGTGAAGGACATAACAATGATGAACGGGAAAAAGTTCAAGATGTACAAAGGATACACGTATAGCAGCCCAGTGAAGACTCGCCAAGAGCTGCGGTACAACTGCACCCAGGGCTGCAAAGCACGGTTATATCTTGATATAGACGGGAAGTTTGTGAGGGTCTTGAACGAGGATAGTCATACTCATAATAAACCGAACTTTTATTTAGCTCCTAATGGAACTTATCTAAGAATAACGTAGGTTGCTTTTATACCTGCACGTGTTTGAGCTTCGTGCACACTGTGAGTGATCAATCGCCTGATGATTTTTACCTACGATCAGGCATGGATATTATTGGACATTTTCACCTCTTGACGGTCAAGAAACTCGCCTCGTGTAAACAAGTAGTATTCCTTCTATATAAGTAGTATTTCTTCTTCCTTTCTTCTTCTTCTTGTATTTTAGTATTTCTTGGTCGATACTTTGATATGCAAGAACAAATGGACGTACAAAGTTTGAGTCGAAGGGGCTCTAGCAAGAAATATTTAAAAAATGCTCAATACTTTTAAACCGTGAACTCCGTAATACTTAATTATAGAAAGAAATAAAAGAATAAAAAATAATCGTAGTTTTATTCCTATCTCACAAAGTGTAAATACCAAGACCAAAACATCGAAATAAAGAACTCTATCGAAATACTGAAACGGTAATATCCCAATCATTTTCAGTAACGTTTGCCCGTTCCCAAAGAGGGGGGGAACTTCTAGTCTTCAAAGGCTACTCGTACAGCTTGCAAAAATTTCGCAGCGATTCTGCTCAGTGGAGATGTACCATGGTCCAACCAGGGACGGCCAAGCGATGTACTGCAAAACTGTTTACCAGTATACATTATGACGTCCTAGATTGTATCGGAGATCATAATCATACGAAACCAAAGTTTGTTAAGAGAAACAATGTGTTAGTTAGGGCGTATTGAATTTTTTGACTGGAGTTGTAATTGAAGCTGGTGCTTGGTGAAATTGTTTTCATTTTGGAATTATTTTATTTTTCATTTATACATTGTTATGAATGTATATTATTATTCAATTAATAATATATGATTATCTTTCCTACCTATACTACTCATGACACGTGGGGCTTTACCGGACATATTTGTCCAAAAAATACTTGAGTTTTAGTCAATAATTGTGCTGTTAGTAGATAATACTCCTATTACTTCATAAAAAAAAGTTTCAAAGATTAGATCATAAATTTGCAAATATAGATCTTCAAAGATATATTTAAGTAATTTGTTATTATTAACATTTGTATATAGTGACGAACAGACTGAACAGTGCCTTGACGACACTCTACGAAGGTACTTGGTACCTAGCTTAGCATGTTTATATGTTGTGTATTTATAAAAATAAGGCCTTTTGATATTCTAAAGTATACATAGACTAAGAAAACACTGTTATTTCTTTCTCGAAAGTTAGACGGCACGGAACTGACTGTTAAAAATCTCAAAGTATAAAGATTTTGTTAAATTGTTATAGTAGTGATTTAATATGTTTGTAATTAAATTGTTTATTACACGATATAAGATAACTCTACCATTTTTCATAAAGCTTGATAATTCAGTCCATCCTAAAAACATATTCATAATTCTGTTACATTAGTACTGAAACATACTGATGCACAAATTCTTCTACAGGCACATTTCTTTGGACGAAAAGAGGTGGTAAGCACCCTCTCCTCGTCCTCTCCGGATACACATATAGCTACCAGAAACAGAACGCAGATGGGAGAATATCCTGGTACTGCTCTCGAAGACTCAAGGGTTGCAGAGCATCTGCTATCAGCTTCGGCACCAGAGCGTTTGCCCACAAACCACATGACCACGCGCCGCCAAAATTACCTGATCATGTAGCAGAGAAAGCTAATAACTCTCTCTCAGAGGATGTTAAGTATATAATTTAAGAATTGTTTATTAAAAAAACACTGAAAAATATTTTGCAATGAACGCCATAAAATGCTCCCGTTGTCACAAAGTTTTACAATTAACCATTTTTAAATATATGTTATGTATTTGTATGTATAATAATGTTTAAATGGACTCAATATTTTTGTATTATCATTGTATCGCAAATTTAGTATTAACGACGGAATAATTTGTCCTGTCGTGGCGTTCAGAGATGCTGTTAATGGTAATAGAACTGAAGTATAATATTAATACGCATATTCTAAGTAATGCTTAAATAAACTCATACGAAATAATGGTAGAGGAAGTATATTAGCTAGACTAGTTGAGTAGAATAATTATTTGAGTATTATTTTGCAAATCCTAAAACAGGTTGTAGTTGAAAATAATAGCAATGACGCAAAACCTATTTGGTTTTGCAATCAATTAAGAACAGTAGACAGAGTACAATAATAGGTGTTAAAAGAGAAAGTTAAAATTGGAAATAATAAATAAATATTTCCACATGTTGATTAAATTCTAAATAACTATGATCTGTTTGGCAACTGAGCAGTACAAAATGCAATAGTAATCAGCATTAATGTTGCATCAATTCTATTTCGAGAACCATTTACCTCTAAAATACTAAAACCTCCGAATATTGTGGTGAATACTAAAGCCTGATTAATATTTTTTTTTAGCTACAAGTTTGCGACAAATATGTAGGTAGCTATCGTTCGATTATGGAAATATTTGTTTGTCTACCGATAACGTTTGCCTTGCAACCATTAAAATTTTTCGAATCTGCCAAGACACCTAAAACTACTAGGTACTGTGATAAAACATTTTTATTTTTTCCAACGAAAAAAATTGTTTTCTTTAAGATTTTGCTTTAACGTTTGACTTTTTACAGACGCCAGCACATCAAGCTATTACAATCTGTTAAATTTGTTTAATAGATTTTCAACTTTATCGCTATAGCATTAAGGTTCAAGATTGATTGGGAAAATTTGACAATTTTGGGTAGCTTGATCTGCTGGCGTCTGTACCTCATAAATTTCGTCTAACTGTAGCTTAATATTGACTTATTAAATAAAATGTTCTTTCCTATATTTAATAAATCAATAGTAGCTAAGTACCTATTTTTATAACAGAACAGGAAATATTCTCTGTAATAATGAAGTAAAGATAGTTTGAGGGAGTACCACAGGGAAGTATTCTGGTTCTCCTGCATAATAATGTTTTTGCGATCCTCTCAAGGTCAGTTTATTTATTCGAGCAGTTTTTGCCTTGTATCTATAAGTATCTTGAATGACTTTACTAACGCATACCATGACCTATATTTTTTATAATTTATGTGATTTTCTTTTTGCTTTAAGTTTGCGGCTCTTTTAAAGCACGGATTATATAGTATAGTACTAAATTGAAGGCAGCAAGAGAAAGAAAAGTGTTTGTATTTGGTGCTTTTTTATGTTCTTTTTTTTTTAATAAATATTTTTTATTTCCTTGCTTTCTTTCCCTAGCGCTTGACAAAGAAATAATACTTCGTATCTAAAGACAATTGAGCGCTTTGAATCTAAAAAATGTAAACGGGGTGTAAGTGAGTTTCTTTTCAATATGTTTTTTTTTACGATTTAACCTCCCCTCGTATGAAAACGATGAAGTAGGTTTTTAATCTCTCTTCTTTACTTTTAATGATAAGACTTTAAACGAAATAAACACCTCGTGAAATTCCTATAATAGTACTAAACTCCTAAGTTATGAGTAGATATAGGTAAATATGAATAAATTAAATATTAGGTACCCTAGTAGCTATAATTTTACTTTATAGCCTATTTATAATCATATTAAGCATTTATTGGTGTTAGTTTCAATAATTCGCCTTAATGTATTCGTTCCTAGTACATTGTATTTATATTTATTTGTACATTATTTTTTATTTTCGTGGATATTATATCGCATATATCTAATAAATCGATTGTATAGATACTAATTTCATTTGATTTCATCCCAATTTATTTACGGTCGGCGTAGCATGTCATCGAGTTGTATGGTTTTTTTTTTTACATCTAGAATATTCCATACATCTCTTTAGTATCATTACTAAAAAGATGTATGGAATCTTCTAGATGAAGTAGATTAAGTCACCTTAATCTACTTGATATTCATCATCTTCCTGACCTTGTCCCATCTCATATCACTTGTGGTCGGCGCAACACGTTTTCTCTATCATTCACTCCCTTCTCTTTCATATCATTCCTCACACAATCCATCCATCTTTTCTGTGGCCTTCCTTTCCCTCTCCTTCCATCATAATATCTTCTTACGTACCTACATTATTTTTGCCGCGAAGTCGACGGGCATCTTACTATGTATGTATAAAGATTCGTTCGAATTCCCTTTCACCTGGCGTCGTGTCTATATTTCAATGAATAGAAAGTATTTCCCCAAGTAATCTCAAGAATTTCTGAAAAACCTGGTAAGAAGTATTATTAGTGCCTATTAAGGTACAACTTCGTAGCTGACTGCAGACGGCAGTAGCAGGCGACATGTCGCCGCGACAATACTGGTTTCTATGTATTTCTATGAAACAAGTGCAGATGACCAATAGTGTCACGGCGACACGTCGACTGCTGCTACTGCCTACAGTTGGCTACGGACTTGTACCTTTAGGGAGATAACCGAGGTTCTTTCCGGACTATGTATGTCGTCTGTATGACTCAACTTCCAAAACAAGTTTAAAAAATTGGTTCAAATACATATTTTAGATATTTTCTAAAGATTTAAATCGTTAGATTCGCCATATTGTGTCAAAAAATCACGTTTCTGTTATATTGACAATGGTATTGAAATAGTATGGTCTCGCTCACTCATACTGAAAATCGTATCGTCCTATGTGGGATGCGTGAGTTCACTCTGCTCAGGGTATCCAAACACTTTTGTGCGACCTAGTAGGGTGACGGCACATCTAACGATCGAAATCTTTGATATATTCCTAATAATCATTACCTCTAAACAATCAATCAATTTACAGGAAAACTCATCCCATCAGGTAAAGGGAAGCATCCTTTACTGCTATACAACAAACACACATACACTTTCAAGGTACTGTCTGGTTCAGGAGTCCTCTGGCACTGTTCACGGAGAACCAGGACTGGATGCAAAGCCTTCGTCAAGACTTCGCCAAACAAAATAAATTTTATCGTGGCAGTTGATGATGATCACTGCCATCAGCCAAGAATGGGGGTTGTGATTCCGACTCCGAACGTTACACGGCGGTATTAGCTGCATACATACCTATCTACTTCTTTATCGCCTAGCAATGAGAAAAACGTCGTGAGGAAACCTAGACTTTATACATTTATTTAAGTCGATTTTTTTTATTAAATCGAAATCGCCAACCCCTCTTGAACAAGCGTGGTGATCAATGCTCGTGCCTCCTTTGTATGAGAAGGAGCCTCTGCCCTGCAGTAAGACAATAATAGGGCTGGTATTGTCATTATTAGTATGGATCTCATTAGCTTTGTTCCAGGGGATAAAAATACTCTTGATGAGGTCAACGTTTACAATGGCATCTCTGCCTCTAAATATCTGTTTCATACTGTTTGACTTGGTAAACCTTGCATTTTGTATGACAAAAACAAAAATATTTCTAGATTTCAGACTGCCGTAGTGAAAGTTGTAATATAGATATATACATATACGATGTGTAACTGAATTAATGCACATTATGAAAGTAGTTTGTTCAGAATCGTTTACTGAATCGATTTTTGACATTTTTAATATGGGTAATTTTTTATCCCAAAAATAATTCAGACTACGTAAATTACAGTCACACTCCCGCTGAAGAATAAAAACAAACCAAAATGGACGAAGTACCTACCACGCTAGAGCCTTATACGTATGCGAGTATGTGAGTGCGTAGATTTTTAAAGTGACCAAAAATTTTTCCCACAATCAGTATAACTAATTTAATAAATAAGCAATGTTTTATACATAATAGTAAAAATTCAATGCATGTATTATGATTAAAACATAATATTCTAATTGGGGTGTTTGGTGGTGTGCGTTAATTCCGGGACACGTTGTACATACTTGTTTTACTTTATTTACTTTCACCCCCTAGAAGGATGCCAATGATTTCGATTTCAACATTTACCGTTAAGATAACCACCATCTTTGATCTGCAAAAGCCTAGATTTCGATAATTCACTTTATAGATAAAATCTATGCTACCTTTCTGCGTCTAGATTGGCTTACGTTATTCCGTTGCCAAGTTTCAACACAAATGCTGAACGATTGTCCACAGCCTCTATGAGTGGGATCATAAGTAATCATTTGAGAGGTGTCCCATTAAGACAAGGAAATCTAGGTTACACATACGAAGGCAGCTGATTTATTATAAGTTAATATTATGATATAGTTAGTGGTCGCGTTAAGAAGGAAGCCCGTAAACTCAAATTTTCTTACTTTTTTGCAATTTACTGGTCAGTGTCAGGTTGATCAGAACAGAACATAGAGATTCAGAACTTAGAGGGATGTATTGATGATTATAATGATTATAATTTTGTAAATACATACTTGTTACGATCGCGAATCATATTTTGTTCAACGTACAACCTGACACTGACGACACTGCCCTGACACCTGCAAATAGCAAAAAAAAAACATTCAAAAAAATCACTTTAGCGGGATACCCTTAAGACTCATTAATGCTACCTACTGATTAAATGATCTTGGCAAGGTACTACTAATTAGATTTATAAAATTATTTTAGTATTATACTGCACCAGTAAACGAGCTAAACTTTAAACTAGCTCAAATGTATCGCGCAAGTAAATATTAATACCTTACAAAAAGCTAAGTACAACTTTGTCAAAATATATCCTCCTAAATACATATAAGTATCATTATAAGTGGAAAACAATGGTGGTCTAGTGGTAACGGCCGTGGCTTACGAGCTGTAGGTCGTGGGTTAGAAGCCAAGTCGGCACTTTGTAAATGATTGCATTACCACTGCTCTCAAAACGGTGAAGGAAAACATCGTGAGGACATGTCCTAGAATCAAAAATTCGAAGATATGTGACATCGGCCAACTCGCACTGGGCCTGCGTGGTGGATCACGGCCCACTCCCTCTCACAGAGGAGGCCTGTTTCCCATCAGAGGGAACAGTATTGGCTGATATATGAGATGAGTTATGATGACATATAAACTATACGATAAAAGTTATAGATCTAATCGAAAACAAAACTTTAAAATTTCGGTTTATCTATTATCTGGAATATTCATATTTTTCTATATTGTTTGTTAATTGTTACTTAATTAAGATACCTACTATTTTTGAAATTATTGTTTTAATAAGTAGCACTACATGTCAATGTTGATAAAACCATTGTTTTAATTATTTCTATTAATACAATAACAATCAGCATTTAGTTTATAACTAACATGCGATGATGTTTATGTGTTTGTATTGTTCTTTACTAATTAAGTAATACCTAAGTATAAATAATTTTAAAGTAAGTTTTTTTATGTTCAAAGAAACAATAAAATCAAAAAGTGCTACATGTATTTATTTTTTCAAATAATAAGCAAGTCTTTTTCGTGTACTGACAATCCTTATCGCTACCCTCGGTCTGGAGAGAATGGAGGATTATATCATAGCTCTTTAGATACTATTATCGACTAAAACCCCATGGTGTTCCTCCGGCTACCATGTGTCGAAAGCACGGCGTACTCTGCTCCTTACCTAAGCACATTCCCAATTTCATTTATTATTTAGAAGATTACAAAAAAATTCATCAAATTCTTCAGAAAAAACTGCCAGATATTTGTAATTTCTTCTTTTAGGCATCAAATTTATATCAACAGGCAAAAAGTACCCAGCAATGGTGCTCAAAAAGCATGTGTACAAAAGAGTGAAAGAAAATCGTTCAGGGAAGGTATTCTACCGATGTGTACTGACGCATAGGGGGTGCAAGGCCAGTTGCCTCGTCAATGACGACGAGATTGAGCTCAAGGAGGCTCATAACCACGACCCTCCTAAAACCAAAACGCAGGGAGGAAGGTGGATTGTAGACAAGATACCAAAAAATTAATTTATGTTATTCTCAGATATGCCAAATTAAACGTTTTACTGTGTTCGTGTTGTGTTTCCTTTTTACCAGCTTTCTGTGAGTAATATCATGCCGTAATTAAAAGAAACTAGCTTTTTGATAGCGTTTACCTTCAAATAATTTGTAACGAGGTACAAGTATTTGTAGTTAGAGGTACATTAGAAAATATGAAAATGTCATATAATAAAACTTAACAAGAAATGCAATGTTTGTAAAGGAACTGTAAAAGATAACTATTATTTCAAACTTCAAGATTTATTCCAGAATTCGAATTTATTTACATTAAAGTAAAAACCGCATTCTTAGGTTACAGAAGCATGTTTATAAAAAGACAAACCGTATGCCCGATGAGATTTCCTATTGGCAAAAATGACCTACTTTCATCCGCTATTTTGCCCCTTTAAGGAATGAATTTTCAAAATTCTTCCTTAGTGCTTGCTCATCTTCGTTATATAGGGAACTATAGTTTTTTTTTTCTATTTAATAATAAACATGTTGTGAGGCTGGTGACAATTTTGTTTCTTTTATTTTTATTCTTAAGGGGGAAGCGCTAGGTAGCCCGCAATTAATAAAATTTTCTTACGTTTTTTGCTATTTGTAGGTTAGTGTTTGCATGTCGAACAAAATATGATTCGCGAGCGCAACAAATATGACTACAGAATTATAATTTTTTAAATCATCAATCCCTCTTAGTTCATATAATCCTATTGAATGACTATTACATTGAAATATCAAACAATAAGATTATATAATCTTGCAGGTCAGTTCATATGAACTGACCTGCAATACGCAAAAACGTAAAAAAAATTGAATATTGCAGGCTATCTAGCGCACCCCCTTATAGTATACATTTCACAAAGCTGCAATTACAGTAACCTAATTTTTTCCAGTTCGTTTTATACCTTCAAAAGGCAAATATGCACTCCTGTTGTTTAAAAACTACACGTACAGCAGGTGTCGTGAATCTAAACGAACAGGAGTCATTGTTTGGAAGTGCTCCAACAGAGGAAAAGGCTGCAGAGCTGTAGTATCCAGCGGAAACAGCTGGTATTTATCTGGCGTATTTAAACACAATCATAATCCTCCAAAATATACAGAATCTGAAACGGCTCACTAGCCGTTTCAGATTCTGTATAATTTGGTCTTTGTTCTTGTCAAACATAGCTGACGAGAACAAAGACAGTAAAGATAGAGATGATGGTAGAAATTCTGGAAAAATGACTCTTTTTTGGGAGCGAAGATGCGAAATTGAAAGAGCGTGCTGGTAACTATGTATTCTCTGCAACAAAGATGAAAAGTGAAGCGGTTTTAGCAATGGATTCGAATTTGCTCAACATTCTCAACACTCCATTTAATTTATGAAATAGAGGAAGTAGACCACAACTTTCAACTCGTCTTAGCATTTTTTTTTTTTTCATTTACCTTGATGTAATAAAATACTAGTATTCAGCTGCATCCGGTTAGACTGGAAGCCGACCCCAACATAGTTGGGAAAAGGCTAGGCAGATAATGACCTTGATGTAATAAAGGGTAGTGGTTTTTTTTTTCAACTGCCTTGATGAAATAAAAGGTTCTGAGTCTTTTTTTTTAGATTACCTAGATGTAATAAAGGGTAGTGGTTTTTTTTTTCAATTGCCTTGATGAAATAAATAAAGAGTTGTGAGTCTTTTTTTAAATTACCTAGATGTAATAAAGGGTTGTGGGTTTTTCTTAAATTACCTAGATGTAATAAATGGTTGTGGTATTTAAATAAAGATATAGATCTAAATAAAATTCGGGATCATTTAACTGAGCTAAATCTATTCATAGACCCTTTAGGCATATTTTAAGAAAACTTTAGTAGGGTGTATGTTGTTTCTTTCAAATCATTACTCAACTATTGACTATAATTGCTTTTATTTTCTTACAGCCCGCTATATAGCATCGAAAGGCAAACATCGACTTCTAATGTATAAAAAATATACGTACAACAGGTACTTTGAGTCCCGAGTTACAGGTGCAATACTTTGGAAGTGCTCCAATAGGAGTAAAGGTTGTAGAGCTACGATGTACACAGGCATAGTCGGGGGCTTTAAACCAGGTCCAGGAGAATATGAGCACGACCATCCACCTCCACATTATGTAGTTAGCAGGAGCGGCGAGTGGATTAGAGTGAAACCAGATCCACCCAAACCAATTTTCAAGCCCATTCCCAAGCGAAGTCCTAAGCAAAGTCCCAAGCCAAATCCCAAGATAAATCTCAAACCAGGTCATAAGCTAAGTCCCACGCCAAGCCTCAAGCTAAGTCCCACGCCAAGTCCCAAGCCAAGACTCAAGCTAAATCTCAAACCAAGTCAAAAGCCAAGTCCCAAACTGAGTCCTACGCCAAGTCCCACGCCATGTCCCAAACCAAATCCCAAGCTAAATCTCAAGCCAAGTCAAAAGACAAGTCCCAAGCTAAGTCCCAAACCAAGTCCCACGCCAAGTCCCATGCCAAGTCGCACGCCAAGTCCCAAGCCCAGTCCCAAGCTAAGCCTTAAGCCAAGTCCCACACCAAGTCGCACGCCAAGTCCCAAGCCCAGTCCCAACCCAAGTCTTAAGCCAAGTCCCACGCCAAGTCCTACGCCAAGTCCCACGCCAAGTCTCAAGCCAAGTCCCAAGCTAACTCCCAAGCTAAGTCTCAACCTAAGTCTCAAGCCAAGTCCTATGCTAAATTCCAAAACAAGTCCCACGCCAAGTCCCACACCAAGTCCCACGCCAAGTGCCAAGCCACGTCCCACGCCAAAACCCACGCTAAGTCCCACGCCAGGTCCCAGGCCAAGTCCCGCGATAATTCTGAAGCCAAGTTCCAAGCTAAGTCTCAAGCCAGGTCTCAAGCTAATTCTCAAGCCAAATCCCAAGCTAATTCTCAATCCAAATCTCAAGCTAATTCCCAAACCAAATCCCATGCCAATTCCCACGCGAAGTCTCAAACCAACCTAATACCTAATTTTAATAATGATCTTATTAGATTTAGCGAAACATTATGAACCGACGAAAGAAAGGAGGATGTTCTCATTAAATCTAAGGCGTGCTTCACAATCGTTCGGGTCGGCATGATTCGACACAGCCGGGCGGAAAATCATCATCTGCCTAGCCTTTTCCCAACTATGTTGGGGTCGACTTCCAGTCGATCCAGGTGCAGCTGAATACCAGTGTTTTACATGGAGCGACTGCCTTTATGACCTCCACAACCCAGTTACTGGGTCATACGATACCTCTTGGTAAGATTGGTTGTGGAGCTTATGACGACCCGTAACGATCGTCAAAAATCCACGAATGACAGTCGGTACCAACGGCTTAAAGTGCTTTCCGTGGGTGGTAAAATATACATATATTAGATTTTAGCGCCCGACTGTGCTGTATCATGCGGTCCCGAACGCACTGTGTAGCACCTGCACCCCTAAAGGTGTTCGAAGAGTATTCAATCTAAGTCCTTAATTTTAAGCAAACTGTATGCAAACTTCAGCGTTATATATGCTGTTACTTCAAAATATTTTGTGTAGTGAACATTTATTTACATAATATAATAAGTATTAGGAGTAGATATAACTTATTTTAAAATAATGAACTACTTTTTTGTGATCAATTGATTTAATCGTGTGTATACTCTCGGGTAATGGATGTTTAAAACATAAAAAATCGTGTATTCGTAACTTATATATTCTAGTCATTTTAATGCGTTTGGTATTAAAGTACATCAGTCAGTGTGAAAATAACATTAGTACTCGTTTTTAAATTATATATCATTTTATTTTACCAATTAAACTACAGTAAATGCCTTACATCAAAATAAGACATTATTTTAAGCAAAGTTAAAACCATTTCTTTACAGTTTACTTCACAACTTCAGCAAGAGGGACCCGGCATCTCATGGTCAATGGGTATTCCTTCATCTGTCGGACATATTGTCTGCAACACGTGAAAAAGACTTGGAAATGCGCCACACATAGCGGTTGTACAGCTAAAGTACACACGGTTGAAGACAAAATAGTCAATGTGCGCAACGATCATAACCATCCAGCGACCTTCAAGACCTGGAACCTTCTTGGTCTGCAATCGTACCTACTTCAATCGTAACTAATATTTTATTTAAGAAACATAAATCATTATTTTATAATGCTGTGTTTTTATTTCGACGAGGTGAAGCTGTCCTAAAGAAACTTAGTACCGCAGGTAACGGTCCTAGGTCCAATTGTGAAGTCATTTTGTGAAATGATGTCTAGCTTAAGTTTTTTTCTTTTTTATCTATGAATAGTTTTCTGTCAATACAGGGGGTATTGACAGAAAACTATTCATAGATAAAAAAGAAAAAATCTTTAAAAAAACTGGTTTAAATGACCATGCCTCGCGGTTACGCCGCGATTGTAATAATAATAGTCCTCCAAGCAAGGCAGCCAAGCTGAACGGAGACCAGCTTTCAGCGCGACAGGTATTATAGTGCTCAGGTGTGTACGCAGACACAGGTGTACACTCTCTTCCCTCACTCTCATAGCCATGTTACGATTGTACTTACTATGCTAACCAGCTGCCGAATTTCCAGAAACCCCAATCCAGTTTTCGATATCTCAACGAGGTGGGATTCTAATGCACATGGGGAAATACAGTTACAATAAAAAGACTACGTGTGGTGTTAAGAACACGTGGTACTGCACGGGCTACTACAACCATCCTCCTTGCAAAGCCAAGGTGCACACCATAGGCAAGACGGTCGTAGCCGTTTATGGAAATCATAGCCATTAAGGCTATGTAATCTTGGAAGTAATACTTAGCGTTTAATTGCAAATATAATATTACATGAATTGAATATTTACTTGAGATCTGTTAGATTACTATGTTATTGATATTGTGTTTGGATATTAAATAAATATATAATATTGTTTCTTATATAATCTGTTACAGTCTATCTGTTATCCCTAAACGTACCTACGTACTGAAAATGTATTAACTGTTATAAATGTTAGCTAAGCACGGACTACGAAGAAGCAGATACTAATATACGTATAATAATCTTCCGAGTTTTCTCCTTGTGCTTCTTGATAGAAAAATCTTGACACTGGATAGAATTCTTCTTAACTTCATTAGTTCGAGCTGGTACACATGTGTACCACAAGCAGTACAAATCTGTACCAGCTCGTCCCTGCAGTACTAATAGCAAAACGCTCAAAAACAAAGCGAGAAAATTAGCAATCTGTTATGGATTTTTTAAAATTAAATTAACACAAATAAGACGAAATCACGCCTGTCCCCCCCAAAGGTTTAGCAGAGATGTACCTCTTTTTTGTTTTCGTGGTAACCCTTCAAAAAGCTTTGAGGATAAGACCGGGGAGTGTGGGATCTACCCCGATGGTCACCATCTGCACAGGGAAAGGGGAACCGTTACCTCTCAAAAGACTGATCCGAAACGCCTGGGGAGATTGTAAGGGGGCTCCCCGAAACCTAACTGTGCAAGAGAGGCAGAGATGTACCTACGCCCATATTTTGCCAGTTACGTTTAAATTACATGTAATTTTTAAATGATATCTATTTCATATACTTACAGGTTCTCAACCCCCTTCTGGTCGAATATACCTCACAGAGAAAGGTGGACAAGTTTTGTTACTTCAGGGCCACAGATTCTACCGGGAGTATGGGAACGAAGTGCGAAGCTACTGGCGATGTTCTAAGAGAGCCTCTCTTGGTTGTAAATGTAAAGTAAGGATTATTAACCAAAGGATTCTGGTCTCCAACGAACATAACCATGTCCATCAAAGGAATGTTTTAATGAATTAGAAAGACATTTGAATTTTTTGGTAACGGCTCAGACAAAAGACTATCTTTTCTTAGGACTTCTATTTCATATACTACTATTCTATATACTTATTTCTATTTACTATATTTCTATTTCATATACTACGGCACGGTTGGCGCAGTGGTTAAGCGATTGACTGCTGCGCTGCGTGTCGCGGGTTCGATTCCCGCACGGAACAAATATTTGTATGACCTACATGTGTTTGTTCCGAGTCTGGGTGTTTTTCTATCTATAATATGTATGTATTTACAAAAAAAAAAAAAAAAATGTATATAAGTAGTTTATCAGCCATCTTGTTACCATAACACAAGCATTAAGTTGCTTAGCTTGGGACTAGATGGCGCTGTGTGAAATGTCCAGGGATATTATTATTATTATTATTATTATATAGTATTACAGACAATATTTTTAGATCATTTCCTTGACTCGAAACCTATACATTTTGTTAGTCTTTCAATTTTTTTAGTTGTATCAATGTATTATCTTGTTTTTTTATCGTACTTTACAACCTTATATGTAATAATAGTATTTGATGAATTATGATATGGACATAATACCTTTTTGAAACTCTATAATATTAAGATTTTTAGTACTTAAATGGGTATATGGAATTTCATTTTAAATATCATAATAATTGCGTCCACTGAACCAATTAATATTGTGATCTAAAAAAGTATGTGTTTAGGCTAATTTCCTCAGGTGAAGAATGAGTTTTGATTTAATAAAACGAAAGTGATATTAAAAAAGACAAAAATAATGTAAATGCAAAAGATATTATAATTATTTATTATTTTGTCAATAAAATGTATTTTACATAATAATATTGGCATCTTTTACCATTCCTATTATTAAGTATGATCCGTCAAAGCTTTTAGGTTAAGGAATTTAATAATTCAATAGTTGTTGTGTTAATGTTTTCTAGACATTGTAATTCAAAATTGGTTTCAGGTTCTTCGGTTAGTAAGGGCGTCGAGAATCTTCTTATAAGCAACATTATGACGAAAGTGCCAGACTATGAATCAGACGATGACGTCATCGAGGTAGTACGAGACGACGCTCCAATAGAAATTCTTTCTGACGGTGAAGAATTGGAACTAGAAAAGATCAAACAAGCACAGGATAATATGAATGTGACACAAAACTTCCACTTTACATCTCTGCCTTCTGAATGTAATATGAAAGAACCAAATACGAATGAACCCAATATTGATGTATCTAATGTTGAAATCGATACAAATCGCTGTGGAGAAGATCATATAATCGATCCACTAACGAATACTGAAACATTCACTAATGATATCCCAAATTGTAACAATTTGCTTCCTTTTGAAAATCCAATGATACCGTCACTGGACTCAACGACTGATATCGTCAACGAGGACAAATCAAATCATGATGATCACGATGAAGAAAACGTTTACGTTAACGTGACTGATGACGTTAATATGAATGAACCTACGCAATCGGATATGGCAATGGACCTTCACGATCAGAATGATCAAGTCGAACAAAATCAAACTCCTGTTGAAAATAGCTGTAATTCTGTTAATAACTTAAATGATGTTCCTGGAGATTTGTCTCTCAAACCTAGTGAGAATGTTACTGAAAGCAAATAATAAATGCGTATTCTTGAGTTTTTAGCAATTAATTATTGTATTAATATGATTATCTGATAAAATAATTTGTCGTAGTGATTTTATAAGCTTCGCTTTTTTTTTAAGAAAAGGGGGACATTGTATTTAGTATTTATTCTATCATTTTAGTTAATGTGTGGTGATTAATTTGTAGGAATATGTGAAACAATCCCTGCCGGACTGGGTGCATTCAATACATGTTTACCTTCAATATGATAGATACTGCTCAAATGTTTTTTTTTTTAATATTATATTCCTAGATGTATCGGTGTAGTGCAGCTGATTTTTTTCGATAACAAAAATAAATATTGCATTTAAATATAGTTTCGAATATTGTGCAAATACAGTCTAATGAACACCAATATTATATCCAATAATTTTTAATGATGATGAGTGATGACCTAGATGAAGTTGAACCGACTATGGACGCAGTTGTGTGCCCTTACCAAAATTTGAGCTAGAAATTAGGAATTTCTGTTTATCTGAATATATCGTACTTAGTTAACATCATTACTTTCTTTTACTTTCCTTCAACAGCTATTATTTAATTTCGCTTTGTGATGATTGCATTAATTTTAATTACAGAATGTACGTTTTTACTGACTAGGAGTAGAAGGGGGGCGATCATTTTGCTTCACGAAGGGTATAAATATCGTCAGGACTACTGTCACGGCGAGAGGACATCTTGGCGATGTATTCGAAGGCACAATGGGTGCAAAGGCTGCGCTGTAACTAAAGGTAATAAGCTGATGAAAGCTAGTGAACACACACATGATGAAGAAGAAGAGGATACGGATGAAAAAAGCTGAGATTTGTGTGTATTGGTTAGAGAAAATGCGGCTAAGTAAAGTTTGTGCGATGAGGTACTGAAATATTAGATATATCAGGACATAGATTACGTTGAAACTTCCCCTGGCCGCTTTAAATAGATAGTAATTTGTTGACCGTCTCTTATTTATTTCTACGTTAAATTGTTGTTGAGAAGCATACATTTTGTTTTGGTATCTTCACCCTGTCCATTGGGTAAACCATTTTTTGACAGATGGAAATGGTGATTGCAGCAACACACTATACATTGCATGATACACGTACGGTATTATAAAGTATGTAAGAAGCCATAGATAAGATAATTCAATAAGATAAGGCAGTTTATATGTTTATTTTAATACGCATTTTAACGTTAACTTTTACGTTATCTGGAATGTATAGGTTCTAAGACAGCTGTCAAAAAACGGTTAACCTAAGGGACAGAGTATAGTATATGGAGTCTAATTACGATTGTTTTTTGTTTTGGTGCCGATTACTAAGTAAAAATATATTTTATTTTATTTTTATTGTTAATTAGAATCGCTAGATGTATTATGAAAGTACATATTGGTTGAAGTTACAGATTATGCTGTCCATTATTTAAAATTATTTCTTAACTTGAATTAATGTTTAAGTCCAAATATATAATAATACGTTATAGGGACATATTAATACACTTGGTATTTTTTTAAATAAAGAACAAACAAAGATTACTATGATTTTCGTTTTATTTACAGTTCTTTATTACTTACATGAAACTTAAAAACAATACATCCCTGCCTACTCTTTCGGGGAATCCAGCCGTGATGTAATGTAACAGGACTACATAATCAACAATTTAGCAACTCCTTTGTTGCTTAAACAGACAAAACACAACATTTACACGAAACTGAAATATGCAATACTATTTCCAGGTCTCCGCTATCGGCTCGCGACCTTCACGGAGCTGAATGGAAGGAATGTCCTGATGATAGGCAACAACCGGTTCATGAGGCACTACATCAGCAGGCGAGGCAGAACGCGCTGGCGATGCTGCAAGTCCTTCAACAAATGCAGAGCCATAGCCATCACGGATGGAAACTATATCATGAAGCTTAATGATCAACATAACCATGATTAATCGTAGGTAATAGTTTAACCCATAGAGCATGGAATCATGCGGCAGCCTCTAGAGTTTGTAGTCTAATTAAATGCGTGACGTGTAAAGTGTGTTTAACGGAAACCTTTTGTCAAGGACCGCCTTCAAAGTCGTCAGATTTTAAAAGTCATTTGTCATGTAAAAACTTTCGTTGTGTGACACGCTTATATGGAAAGTGTTGGCAATGCTGTCTATAGCAGCAGCCACCCAAGCATCTCCATGCTCTCTGCATTAAAACCCTATTACACTACACGATATTTAGGTGATGTGGTCTGCTGATCTATTCTGTAAAAATCTCACTGTGAAAACTTTGGTGAAGTGAATCTCACCGTGAAAACTTTGGTGAAGTGAGCTTGAAATGAGCTGTCATTCCACTTGAACCTTGGGAGTGACGCTATTGGCAGCTCACTTCACCAAAGATGTCACGGTGCGATTTTTAAAAAATATGTCGGTTGTTTTATAGGAACCCTTTCTCTTATTGCAAAAACCCAATTTAGGGAAAGGGTCCCTGAATATCGCGTAGTGTAATAGAACTTTTAAGAATAGCATATGTTTCGGGCATGTTTGACTTTAGTCAAACGCGATCAACAAGAGGTGTTTCTTTTTAACAGGAAGCATTTTGTGATAAATAGTTTAATAACCATGTTTTTTTTTATGTTAATCTTATATTACTTTATAACAACAACATTGATGTATTACCACTGACATTGTTGCAAATTTTGTAAATATGAATATAAAATATTTACAAGAACCAGAATGTGTAGAGCAAGATTAATGAAAAGGGTTTATAACCTCAGTTTATAGATATAATTGGTATAGGTAATATTCATTAGGTATAATATAGGAACAAAAAAAAGTAGAAGTTAAATCTAAACTAATATTATACAGAGGTAAAATTTGTTTGTATGTAGGGGGTAATCTCCGGAACTAACAGTCGATTTGTAAAAAAATATTTTCGCATTTCATAGCCCAATTCTTGAGGAAGGCTATATAACATCACGCTAGCACTCTAAGGAGCCGAGCAAAAAGAACGCTAAGCTAAAACGAAGTGATAGCGCAGCAGGTGATGCGATGCGACGGGGTGGGTCGGAGGTAAAAGAAATTTCACGCGGGCGAAGTCGGGGCAACAAATACGATAAGAATTTTGTGGTCGAGGTAGGCCAGAGGGGCAATTAGAGATATTTTTGACAGATTGAGACAGATCAGACTGTGAACGTTCTACTAAAACGAGAAATACCCCTCTGATCTCAGTCTCAATCTGTCAAAAAATACTTCTAATTTCCCTACATTTTGACAAGTTTTTGACATTTGTTTGTCGCTGAGATGAGACTGCGACTAGATTTTGAACGTTTTAAATTACGAGAATTGGCTTTCTGGTTATTGATAAGGTTTCCCTTGAGGGTTACTCTTTTATATTTCTCACCATACGATTTTCAAAACAACGTGCCCAGGTATCCCTCTTGATAAGCTCATGTCGTAATGTCAATCTGTCAGACCTCTGGACAGGCTGCCACGGAGGTATGTAAGGACGGAGGAGTTACCGTACAAATCGAATAATACAATATTATGTCAAATACAAATACTTCTCTATTAGTCTTCATCGCGGTAGTCACCCCCTTACTACTCTTACTAATTATATCATCTTCCACACAGTCAATCCATTGTTTCTTTCGTCTTCCCCTACTCTTAAGCGATAGGTACAATAAGATTTTGTTTGACATACTTTTTTCCTTCGTCTGCTGATCTGAATATTAGAACAGAAAAGCTTTTAGTAGCGAATATTCCCGATCAGTCACACCCTGCCCCCGCAGTCTCGACATTCATAGCGATCGCTGTGAGACCGAATTCGGTCGCAAAGTCCTGTCACTCCATACATTTCACCTGTCAATTCGGGACTGTGCGGCCGAATTCGGTCGTAAAGCGATAGCTATGAATGTCAAGACTGCTGGGGCTGTTGTCCACACTGTTGACTATCGGGAAATAAAGTTTTTCCATTCACCGTGTGGACGAATGGGAATACTATTTGACTATTCCCGATCAGTAATAACATCGTTAACACTGTTGACGATCGGGTAAAAAAGTTCGTCCGTCCGTTCGTCAACGTCAACTGATCGGGAATATTCGAAATCAATAAATAAAAAAAAAATACTTTATATATTTTTGCATAATTTTTATACTATTTTTCTTTTGCGTGCGCACAAAACTAAAAACCGGCCAAGTGCGAGTCGGACTCGCCCATGAAGGGTTCCGTTACGTTACGATTTATGACGTATTAAAAAAAAACTACTCACTAGATCTCGTTCAAACCAATTTTCGGTGGAAGTTTATATGGTAATGTACATCATATATTTTTTTTAGTTTTATCATTCTCTTATTTTAGAAGTTACAGGGGGGGGGACACACATTTTAATAATAATAATAATAATAATAATCATTTATTTGCAATAAGTATTGGTACAGTGTTGGTCTTAAATTTAAAATAAGTTTCCTAATACATAGTCAGACATTTGACATGCAAATTTTTTAGAATATAGTATATTTACGTCCAATGGCATGCTATAAATACAAATTTCTAACAATCATTACTTCTTTTTACAATACATTCAAAATTCATTAACTTCATGTTACATGATCTAAAACATATTATTTAACATTATTTATTAATTCATTTACAGACTAAAATCGTTTTTCCACCAGCCATAATTTTAACTTTTTTAAAAACAAATTATTCGGTAAGTCTTTAAAGTTTTTAGGTATTTTATTATAGATAAGTCCACTCATATTATAACAGTTATTTTTATACAGAGCAGTCCTTGGTGCCCTAGGCAGAACTATTCTATCTGGATCTCTTACTTTTCGAGGGCAACGGTCTTGAGCCTTTTTAAACAAGTCAAAATGTTGTCGGACAAATTTAGCACATTCTAAAATGTACATACTTGGTAATGTGAGGAGTTTTAACTTAAGAAACAGCGGTTTGCAGGATTCCCATGGTGGAATGCCACAAATGGCTCGAACGCATTTTTTCTGTACCCTAAAAGCTTTGTCCGCGTCTGTTGAGTTACCCCACAGTTTACCACTTTGGAAGTGTCTCTCGCGCAAACTATTAAGTTTAGAAAAAAATGATATTAGAAACCTCAATATCATTTTTGATGACCTATCCATAGATACCCCACACGCATGGGTTTGATGAAAAAAAAAATTTTGAGTTTCAGTTCTAAGTATGGGGACCCCCAAAATTTATTGTTTTTTTTCTATTTTTGTGTGAAAATCTTAATGCGGTTCACAGAATACATCTACTGACCAAGTTTCAACAGTATAGCTCTTATAGTTTCGGAAAAAAGCGGCTGTGACATACGGACGGACAGACAGACAGACATGACGAATCCATAAGGGTTCCGTTGCCATTTGGCTACGGAACCCTAAAAAACGCAATTATTTTTGTTGAATGTTAGTTTGATTTAAGTAGGTATCTACAGAATGCGCAGGCAGATATTGGCTCTGTAACGAGTCTTTTAACAATCTGTATGTTGATATAATTTGGATAATGATGTTTTAAATAATTTTGATACTTAATATTTTAACCTTTAGACTAAGAAACTATTATATAAACGTTGTCTTCTTTGCCGTAGATTAGAATTTATCAAGTACCTATATGTTATTCTCGAAATGTGGCAACTAAAACTTGGCAATCGTCATCTGTCAGTAATTCAATGAAATTGAAACTCTAATTTTTTATTTGCTAGCAAATAAAAAAATAGTTTCAATTTCATTGCGATCACAGCGATCATTTACGTCATGTTGACAAAAAAAAAGGTCGATCGCAGCTGTCATTTTAGGGCTGTATTTATATCATTTGATAACTTTTTTCGAGGAATAATTTTGAAATTTTGACAGTTATTTCACACAAAAACAATGTCAATTTCATTCTTCGAATAAAAGTTATCTGGCGATGGAAAAATAAGCCATTAATTAGTCTAGCAAATTAACAATCCGAGTTTAGAATAAACGATGACGCGTCTTGGCTGGACCACTGCCGTGCCCACAGATAAAAAATATGTAATCGTTCTTTTAAGTAGGTAAAAATATGTATAATTTTAGTAAGTATTCTCATTATGTGGCAATTTAGAAATAAGTTGTAAATAAAAATCCGCTTTATAGATTTTAGCATTTTAAACTCGTTAGTGCATTACAACAGCGGTAAATACAATTGTATAAAATAAATGTAGAAAGTTTTGTACGTAAATGTTAGTACTTTTGTTCTGCGTTTAATAAATAACAGCAATACAATACTTTTTAAAGTTTTATATTATTTACCTTTTTTTCAATTTTACTGGTTTTTTTGGTCAGCAAAATGACCAATTACAGAATGCAGTTACCCGCGCAGACGAGAAACAGTCTTAGTTACTTTTTTCCGAGACAATGGCGACGATGCCCTTGTTCACAAACTGTCAAATTAGTTAGCGCCTGACGTAAATTGACGTATTTATAGTCGCCATGTTTTTAATCACGTCTAAAATGTCTATGGAGTATCTTAATTTGACAGGACTAAACTTATATTTATCTTCTGTCCTTTTCTTAATTTAATAGAAAGGAAAAGATGCACTGAACTTAAATTTAGTTTAGTTTGTGAACAAGGGAATCGGCATCAATAACACACTTAAGATCGTATCTACGCACGATAATAAGTGATTTAGGGATGATTTAGGCTAGACCATCTCGGGCGCGACCCGCGTTCGTGTCTGTCCAATTTGTAGGGACCAAGACTCGGACGGGTCAGGGAAGCTGCACCATGTAGCATGAACTGCTTCATACAGTATGGCGATTAGGTTATTACATTAATTGAAACCACGTATTCAACATGTTTTAAACATACACAATTAAAATAATTAAAAAACCATTAACATTCTAGCCGTGGGACCTTTTTTTTGTTTTAATATTTAACAACATTAAACTTAATTTGTGATTATTTTCGCCTCCCACGTGTTTAGTGCCTTATTGTCAAGGATGGTTTATTTTATACCAATTTTTACGCCATTAATTTTGTTTACAAATTCAGTTTTCTATTTTTACTAAAATTGTTTTAAGAGGGTGCACACAGGTCCACTAGCGCCACTCCTTTAAAAAAATATTATCTCGTGACTGAGAAGGAATTATGAAAATCTGTTCAATCAGCGACCTCGGTAAATGTGTCTAGAATTTTCTAATACTTACCTTTTATAAAATTTCATATTGAGACACGAAGCAACAAAATTCGATCTAAAGAAAAGCGGCCATATTCCTATATGTCGTATTTAGTTGCTTCGTGTCTCAATATGAAACTTAATAAAAGGTATTAGAAAATTCTAGACACACTTACCGAGGTCGCTGATTGAGCAGATTTTCATAATTTCTTCTCAGTCACGAGATAATATTTTTTTAAAGGAATGGCGCTAGTGGACCGTTGTACACGCTCTTAACAGACTGATAAAAATTCGTAATAACTGCCGTACTATTTAACATGATAACCTAATCGCCACTCTGTATAAAACGTTCGTGAAGTTTTGTACAGATGCCAGCACATCAAGCTACTACAATCTGTCAGATTTCTTTAATAGATTTTCAACTTTATCGCCAAAGTATTAAGGTTCAAGATTGATTGGGAAAATTTGACAGTTTCGGGTAGCTTGACCTGCTGGCGCCTGTACTTGTGTTTCGCCCGCGCCTCGTACATGGCATAGCTCGCGCCCGGCACGGTGCAAATATGCATATATAATAATATCCTTAACTTTCCCATAGTCCACCTTGAAAACATAATATGGACTGGTGGACTGTGAAAAAAATTTATTTACCATAGTCCATCTAGGTGAACTAGGCGGGTGGACCATGGGCAACACACGCTATGAGCTCGTCGGAGCTGGCTCGAAATCCATCGTCAGAAACAACGCTCTAACAAGCAAAACACATTTTGACCACTTTTATTTCAGTCTTCGACGTGAGGATATCAATTGATGGCAGGCCAATGTTGATGTTCCAAGAACACTGCTACTTCCGGCACCTGGTCAACAGGAGCGGCATGACTCGCTGGAGGTGTCATAGAAACCGGTTCAACTGTAAAGCCGTTATTTGGACCATTGATAATTCTATTATTAAGACTAATAAAGAGCACAACCATTAAAACTATGTTGTTTTTACTACTATGAAGCCGAGGTCCCTCTTCCTTTTAAAACAGAAGACCAGCACGAAAAATATCGTTAATTTTGAGAGAATATTGAATCTGTAATACAACAGTCTTGTTACATTTTGGTACAGACACCAGCACATCAAGCTACTACAATCTGTGAAATTTCTTTAATAGATTTTCAACTTTATCGCTAAAGTATTAGGTTCAGGTTGATTGGAAAAAATTGACAGTTTCGGATAGCTTGATGTGCTGGCATCTGTACATATAATTTTATGTAACATGTGCAATTTATTATATTGCTTTAATTCATCGGTCGCTAGCTCAAGATTGTATAATGAGATAAATAAAATACTGGCAATATACAATTTAACCAAACGTGAGGTAAAGCAAAAGTTGAACAACTGGTTATTAACTTTGACTTATGATCAGACAGAATTATTATTAATAGTCAAAAAGTAAGTAGGTATATGTATTGTTTTGTAATGTGTATTCAAAATATTTATTGTTAGCTTTTGTATAACTTTACAGTAGGTTTGTGAGTTTTTTTGTTTTAAAGCAATAACTTTGTTTATGGTTTACCGTTGCATAAGTTTAAGATTTGTGTCTAAGTCAACAGCTCACTAACTCCTATAATACAAGCTTGACTGAGTTTAGATTAGTTATCATCAGAAATGTAAGATATTTAAATTGTTATTCACTATCACATAAGAATCAAATTAAGTCTAAAATAATAATACATTTATGTACAAGTGAAAAAAAAAAAAAGAATCATAGGGCATCAAAAAATTCGTCCGCATCGCTGTCAACAGGAACAGTGCCCAAAAGGCTGGCAGCATTGCCACGTTGTATGGCGATGCTAATTCTTTGGCCAGCTTGACTTAGTTTAGAAGTTAGAGATTTTCCATAATCCTGTGTTACAGTGTACAGTCACGAGCACCAATATGTCAACACTTGGCAACTTTCAATTGCGATTTTTTCGTGAAATAACGAATGCAACGTTGGTATACGACACATTACATAAACCTATGGATTCGAAAATGCTATGTTCGTATTAACACAAAATTTCATTCAGAAATAAGGGAGTAAATCGCTTTTGAATAAAGCCGAGTGTATACATACTTTTGCTCGTGACTGTACAACCTTTATACCAAGTTTTAACTTTTACTAGATTAAGAAATTGTTGTACCTACGTTGATGAAATAAAAATATTATTATTATTATCAAATATTACAAGGAAACCAGTGTTGGTAGGTACTCTCACTACTGGGCAGCATTTGAACCCATCTCCGACAGAGTTTGGTCCAAATGCTGTTTCGTCATATTAAGGTAATGTACAGTATGATACTTGGTTATTCTTCTTTAGTTTTCCTAAAGTACTTAAATTTTAATGCCATTAAAAAAAATTGTTTTGCCGTCAGCACACATGATAAGGAGCATCAATGGACATCCCAAGCTGTTCTACCAAGGCTATTTCTACAGGCCGCACAATGCGTACCGTCAGAACAGGGCACAGCTGTGGTACTGCAGGTACAGAAGCGGCAGGAAATGCAAGGCGATGATAAGAACAGTCGATGGGATGGTAGTACACTTCCCCAACCCCTCCCAGCACACATGTCGAATCCCGCATTTCGCGATGTAGAATAAAGAGCATTGCTCTGCGGGGTGATTGCGCAACACACTAACAGCTTTCATTTTGACAGTTCAACAACATTCATTGCGTTATTTACATTGTTGTGCAGACAAACTTTTCGAACATATGAAGCAATGGATTAGCAACATCCTTTAAAATGATTCAGATTGAGATTGGAAGTCTATTACGTAATTAGGGTGCTGGTGCCATACATTGTTATCCTAAGAACCAACAGCCACGTAAAATTACTTTACTATGTGCAGACGCCAGCAGGTCAAGCTACGCGAAACTGTCAAATTTTTCCAATCAACCTTGAACCTTAATACTTTTGCGATAAAGTTGAAAATCTATTGAAGAAATTTGACAGATTGTAGTAGCTTGATGTGCTGGCGTCTGTACATACCACAGGATGAAATTGAAAATTTGCGTTAAATCGAAATAGGAGTACAGGAGAGCAGTTACTACACGTAACTGTTACATAATCATTATAAATTGTCATTTCCCAGATCTACTGGTCTGGTCTGGAAACTGGTCTTTGCTGCCATGGCTTATTTTAATTTAATATTTGAATTGTTTTTTTAATGAAACCCATTGCTACTGATTGTGTCTTACGCAATTACCCCGCAGATTTCATACGCGTTGATTCATAAGACGATTAGAGCAATGTTCTGTGGCACAGAGACTGAACTGCCACAAAAATATATGGCTCTCATTAAGGTAAAGTTTTATAATAATTGTATGTGTCGATATTAACATTTGTGGCATTTAAGTCTCTTATTACATAGTAATATATTGTACCAAAAGTTATCCTAGTCATTTTTTTTTAAGTTTAATTTGTATTTCTTTGTTATATTACGTTAGGTGGATTTAAAAAAAAATGTAATAATTGGTCTCATTGTCTACTTATGTAGTTTAATTATAATTATATATATATGTTATTATTCAATAAAGTACCCTAGGGGCTAGAGATATGTGCAAGTATTCCAGTAACAACCTTTATACCTATAAAGGAATACTTGCACTTGCTTAGTTATTTAAGTAGTGTCAAACATGTATGAGACACTACTTAAATAACTTAAGCATTACTTAAGGTAGGCCCAGCGTAGGGCAGTGGTGGCCCAGTAGTAATGGCACCGACTTAAGAGTCGTGGGTTCGAATCCAGGGAGGCGCTCTACTTTGTGTAAATAATTTCATCACCACTGCTCTAAAAATCGTGAAGGAAAACAATGTGAGGAAACCAGCAAAACTCAAACTCAAATCATTTATTTCAATTAAACCATTTACAGGCACTTTTGAATTGTCAAAATTAAAAAGTCGGTCAGTTAGTCAGAAAGTTGAAGCTAGTTGCCCAGCATGTCCTTAAACCAAAAATTCGAAGACATGACATCTACCAACCCGCACTGGGCCCGCGTAGTAGATTACAGTCCACTCCCTCTCGAATAAAGAAGGCCTGTGTCCCAGCACCGGGTTCATTATAGGCTGATTATTACTACTACTAAAATGCGGTACTACTAAATTAAAATGTATATGCAATAAACATTTTTTTTTTAAATCAACGGGTTGCACTCCGGGAGTGCCGGCAGAAGTGAAAACTTGAATATTAACGTTGTGCATTTTTGATATTTTGGAATCCGGTCTACTCTCCCTCCGTCTTACGAATTTTCGATCAGGTCACGTGTCCTGACGCGAGTTTAACATTTTTTACCCATCACAACAAAAGTGCACAACGCCGCTAAAGAAGTTTTCACTTCAAACATTTAATTTAACGGGTTACAATTTACGTAATGATAGAGATTCACAAGTTCTCAACCTCAAATTCTCTATTCAGAAACCGTGTGTTAGTCCTGACCCTGAAAAACGTAGCAAGTTTACTTATAACATTTTTCGCTTTAGCTTTAACTATTTTTAAAGTGATTAAAGAAAGTTTTTCATCTCCAGATTTGAAGAAATAGGCCATTTTTCTTGCATTAGGTACGTTCTTTATATTTAAGCATTTAAGTAAGTATTTTTTACATTTTTTTTGAGTCAGGGTTGAGTCTTTAAAGGTTAACTAAAACATTGTACTTTCTACGTACTTACCTATTGTTACAATATTATTTTTAATCCAAATGTTTAGATTGGCATGCCATTAGGTGAAAAATAGTTGTTATTGTGGCTGTCATATAGGTAATAATATTTTATATCTGTTTTTTATTTTAGAAAAAAAATTAAAGTAAAAGTGCGTAAAACAAATTATACTTACTTTTTATTGTATAGATTTTCGTTTTAATAAATTATTATTATTATTGAATCAGTTGTGTTTTTATCAACCCTTGTATTCGTGAAATATTCTAAAAGGCATCAAGATGTGAATATTAAAAAAACGAAAATTAAATTAAAAAATAACTTTATTACAAACAGTGTCAACATTATACAAAAATAATGATGTACAAGAAATGTACTTATTACCTAAAGATTTATTTTATAATAAAACTGTAATTCTATTATTTAAAGCTTATGTTTAAGCATGCATCAAATGCACGATGCTTTCAAGACACATAATATGACAAGATCTTAAGGCACTTATTTATTTAGGTACTTAAAACAAAAACCATTTTTTTTTCTTCGGAATCCATAATAATACACATGAAAAAACATTTTACCAATAATATTCGACCATTTTTAAAATCATACTTCAGATCACACAAATAATTATTCTAAAAAATACCTACAACAGAAAAAGTAAAAATACAGGAATGATTGGAAATTCATTACTAAAAGAGTCTTATGATCGAACTTAATACTACATTTCAGATTTTCAAATAAATTTAAAAAAAACCTAAGTTAATTACAGTCCGGCCGTCGAGAGAATGCGTTCCTGACAGCTGTCAGTGCGACAATTCTAGTAAATAATAGAGGTCGAATTCGCAAAACACTTATTCGTTTGTATGACACTACAGGTGTCAAGAACGCACTCACTCGACGGTCGAACTTTAGACTAAGCTAAATAAAAATAATCTCTAGTGCATGGCTTTAAGCAGTTTGACACGAGAAAAAGTACTTCGAAGTGACAGTAATTGAATCAGGCAAAATGCAATAATTCACCCGGTGTAGATATGCCTACATGAATACAAATCATTGTAAAACAAAAAAAAAACAGAACGTCGAAACTTAATTTCCTAAAAACAATTTCCAAGATACAACAAATTAAAAATATACACAAATTGCAGGAAAATTTGTTTATTTTTTAAATATCCTTTGACCTGCCACTAAACTTAATACTACAATCCGCTATGGACCTAAATAAACGTGGCTAACGTGAAATGTACTGCATTTGCCAGGGTTTAGACATCTTTCTTCACAAGCATTGCCGAAATTCACATTTCAGTAATTTCACAGTCATTTTACCTCTGATTTTTTGCAACACTGAAAATATCCTCGTTACAATAAGGTTGCTGCTGGCATAAGTAAAATAAATGTGAAAGGACTGTAATTGAGACCCTGATTGTGTATCACCATATATCATTTCTGGGTCCCATGATTATGTTCTAAAAACGACCTGACGATCACGGAGTCGTGTGTCGTGATGCTCGCTCGACATCCCAGCTGTATCCGCTTACTGCAAGTCCACCTCACCTTCTTCCTATACATCTCGTGTTTGATGAACTTGTGGTCACCGACGTGTACGACAAGATGGCCGCGGTTTGACAGGCCGAACCGAACTGGAAAAGGAATGACAGTTTAGCAAAGATTGGTTAGTTGGTCGGAGATTGGACAAAATATATTACTTTTTTGCAACATTTCAGCAGTTTTATTCCAGATTTATGAACAATAGTTTAATTAATTGTTTAAGTGTAGCGGTAGTTGTCTAGATACCTAATTATGACCTGCTATTAAATAACCCATAAACAAAATGTTTGCTAGTAAAATCTTGTTTTGTGACAAAACAATAAAAAATAAAACACCTTTGTTTTCTACACCTTCATTTAAAAAGGTAACTTTAATCAAATAATATTTATTTGTAGAAAAATCTAGAAAACGGTAAAAGAGAACATCTGGTACCAGATAGTAACGTCACAATTTGTTGCAGTTGGTTTGATCGGCACCGGTATTGACTCTTTCGCTTCCTACTGCCTCAGTAAGCAGGGGAAGATGGGCATCAACGTGGGGGGTTACAGGTTCAGGTTCAATGGGTGCGCCAGGAACGGGAAGATCCGCTGGAGGTGCTCCCGAGGTCCTTGGTGCAAAGCAGCTCTTCACACTTACAGGGGAAGAATCGTTTACATACAGAGCACACACAACTGTGGCCCAAAACCGCCTGTTTAAAAATACATTTAAAAAATGCACAAAAATAAAAATGTTTCGTGATAATTTTACGTTAACATTCGAAAATTTAATGTGACAGGTTTTTTTATAAAAAACATCAAACACATTTTTTTGTTTTATTGTCCATGTTAAAAAAACTTACCATACCACTATGTAGGTACCTTTTAAAAAACTGTAAAGTTGTAAAATAATATGTGTACAGCTCAATGAAATTTTTAAAACTGTATTTTGAAATGTATTTTTCATAGTGTATTTCTGTAACTGGAACATTGGCAATATTGACTGTACAAAAATCTAGCAATATTAAAGTATTTTTTTATTTAAAAACGCAGGAAAATATAGTACAAAATCTAGCCCGTATCAGCAAAACTTTTATAAACACAACTCATAAGTTATCAGATGTATAATTAAGAATTAATGTAAATTAATATGTACATTTAGAAAAAAATCGTAAGATGTAACATAAGAATTAAACAATAAAAAATCGATATAGAAGCTCAAACTGCACCACATGAAAATTGTATTGTATAGATGGAAGTTTATAAACGATTTTGTAATTGTTATTTCACATTAACATAAGTAACTGATAGTTACCGTCCTTGGAGAAAATGGGTTATGTTTTAATAAGAAAAAATATTTTGTAATAAGTAAAATACGGTTACGTATTATAATATCTAAAGTTATTCTAACTATTTTCGAGATAACTATGGTCAAAAGACCTACTGTTAAAACTACTGTTTAAAATACCTAAAGATCGTTTCACAGATTTTTGTAATAACTAATGAACGAAATACATAAAGGTGAATTAACCTACGGTTTATTCAGCTACAATTAATAAACCTAAGGTTGATTGAACTAACAAACGATTCACCTACTGTTGGTCTGAAAAAAAAAACTGATTTTGTCTGTTTTAGTGCTTTTGAACCAGAAGAAGGCGGTCGACGTCAGAGGCACTCCGAGGTTCGGTTTGGTTAGGTTCTTTTAAACCCTGCAGACAGAAATAGGAGCCCCCGGGGCTCCGTCGACCTGACGTATACCGTCTTCTTCTGTAATATAAGAATTTCATACATAGTTGAAATATCTAATATCTTAAAAAATCATTAGATGAATCGTTCGTTAGTGCAATTAATTTTAGTTTAATCAAAATTAAGTAAGTAAAACAGTAGTTCAGTCGACCAATATGTGTTATGAACATATGTGAATGAACCGTAGTTATCTCGAAAATAGTTAGAATAACTTTAGATATTATAATACGTAACCGTAAAATACCTAGTTAAGTAAGAAAATTATACCTCATAGTTTATTAGTGTCGAAATATTAAGTAGGGTGAAAGAGCCAGTACATGTCCTTATGCCTTTTATAAACATAAATACAATACAAAAAAGTATCACTTTTTAACTGTGAATAAAAGGCGCATAAGTATTTTCACCCTAATTGTAATATGCTCAGTTAGTAAACTCAAATCTAATATCAAAAATAATGTATAAGCAATGAATTTGATATCGGAAACCATTGTATGGAAATTATATTATTAGAAATATAAAATAAGTACAGAATTTATCAATAGTACTTAAAATTATCAATAACAATTACTGTATAGAGCCAAATGATAAATGTGACAAAAAATATTGTAGAAACTTAAGAAATTTTTTAGTATTCTTTACTTTAGTATTTTAAAGTGTTAAAAATATAAGACAAAATCATGACATATTGTAACACAGCATAGAAAAGATTAGTTTAAATGAGCATGTTACTTGTAGGATCACAATACAGGGTTTGTTGTCTAAGCAATTTATCAATTTCACAGAAAAATAATATGTAAATATCACAATCCATAAGGATTTAAAGTTATTTATTAGGAGATATATTTTTGTGCAGCTGTTTGTAAATTAGATACTAAATTACTGTGAATTTCTTGGCGTTTTTCTATTTAATGTGAAAAACGCTCTGCTGAACGTACCAGTAAATTGATGATACATCAAAATTAAGAAATGTAATTGTAGGAATAGTGTTTACTATGTATTACCTATATTATTATTAAATGAAACCCTTTACCCGTCATTATTTTTTACTCCACCAACATCGCAAATGATAATTATCCCAATGATGTCACCAAAATTATATGAAACAGTATTTATCTTTTAATATAATTTCTATAAAAAAAACCGAAATATAATAATTCATGTTATACCATTTAGAAATTAGATATTTAAATGTTCGCCTATTCATTTGTTCTGTATTCTGGATTCACCTTGGCGGTCGAAGGGTTAAAAATATCAGTACTATACAAATAACTAGGTATATAAAATAATAATTGATAAAAAAAACCATCGCCTATGTAATTGGCTACCTCTTATTACCTTTAAGAAGTATATAAAATAACGTCTAAGCGTGGTTGTGTGCGTTTACATAACGGTAGTGAATACTTGCCAAATTGTGTAGATATAACTTGATGTAATTTGATGTTTGTATAAGAGAATAAAACTAGTCATAACTGTTATTTGCTATTTCATTTACCTTACTAGCTAATCTATTCTGTAAAAATCTCACCGTGAACACTCCGGTGAAGTGAACTCTCAATAGTGTCAATCCCTAGCATCACCTCAATGACAATTCACCTCAAGGTCACTTTACCTAAGTTTTCACCATGAGATTTTTACAGAATAGACCAGCTTTACCTTTACCAAAACACACGTACATAAATACCTGCTGAAGTTACCTTTACCAAGATACCAATAAAACATGCACATACCTCAGAAGCCAGTCAAAGTACTCTTTCTGTAGATACCTGAAACTGTTTTAAAAGAAATACCACGATAACTTAATTAAAAAAGAACAAAACAGGACTTAACAAAAATAACAAACTTATATCTTAAAATTACAAGTCTCAAATATTTCTTTCGCCCAAGTTTATTTGTAAGCTTTAAAATATTTACACAAACTATATATTAATTAAATAACCTAGAGAAAACCAGTGCTACCTATAGACATTAACAAAAAGTACCTATATCAATAAAAGGTTCTCAAAACCTTTGAAGCTGTCGATAAAATATTAATAATTATGTAAAAAATAAAGCAGCTTTGCATCTATTCACATGAAAGTATTTTTACTAGTACAATTATATTATATAATATATAAAAAAATATATATTCATTATGCATTTTACAAGTTTAGGAGAATATTACCTATGCAAAGCCGAGAGAAGGTAGATATTCCCGTATGTAAATAAACAACGGATTTTTAAAATATATATATATATATATATATATGTTCGTTCTGGGAGCAAAAAAAATGTTTACATAATAGCTCCCATGTTTGCTGGTATCCCTAAGACGAACACCAACGACAATAGTTTATTTACAGTTGATGACTGTAATTAATTAAACTACTTCGTTATTGACAAAGTGGATGCCATATTAGCGTTATTAAACTAGCGACACTGTATGATGGCTTATGACGTTAGCAATTTTTCATGAATGTACAGATGCCAGCACATCAAGCTACTACAATCTATCAAATGTCCTAAATAGACTTTCAGATGGCTTATGACGTTAGCAATTTTTCATGAATGTACAGATGCCAGCACATCAAGCTACTACAATCTATCAAATGTCCTAAATAGACTTTCAACTTTATCGCTAGAGCATTAAGGTTCAAGTTTGACTGGGAAAATTTGACAGTTTCGGGTAGCTTAGGTCAAGCTGTACGTTAAAATTAACTGCTAAATATGAAGAAACACATGCCATAACACATTGTAGTGCAGGCCGCTATAACGTCGTACCTCTGGAACTACAATTATTGATCCAATGGTTATGCTATACATATTTGTAAGCTGTCACAGGCGCCATCACACAGTGTTGCTAGTATAGATCAAATCAAATAATTTATTAATTTACAAACATAGTTAATTGGTACAAGATTTACATATTTTTCATTTGTAGTAAGTATGTAGACCATACTTAGAATAAGGCATATGTATAACGGGCTTTCTACGGGCAGGCATAGAGCTCGGCGTCAGTCGCCATCTTGTATAATATAAAATTTATGGTGCTCCATGTTCCGCCATAGAACAAAAAAAATTTTTTTTTAATCTTGATGAATTTATGAGAATGGGTAGCGAAACTTGTTTGCTACAACCATATGTTTAAGCTTGAGATACAGCTTAAATTATTCCATACATTTTGAATATATAGCTGAAAACATGTTTGTTTGCGAAGGGCTGATTTTTCAATCGTCAGATAATTTTTATTTGTGGAATAAAATTGACGTCTGACAGTTTTTTTATGGAAGAACTGTCAAAAATTCAAAATTATTCTTCAGATAAAATATCTGGCGTTGGAAAAATCTGCCCTAGATAACATAAATGATAAGTACTCTCACTATTTTTATCCTAATAAATATAAAAACTACTGTGCTTTTGTATTTTGTAACTAATCTTCTAATATCTGAGGGATAATTCTCGTAATTTTAAGAACGTTCACAGTCTGATCTCAGTCTCAAACTGTCAAAAACACGTCTAATTTCTCTACTTTTTGACAAGATTTTGACATTTGTTTGTCACCGAGATGAGACTGCGATTACATTTTGAACGTTTTAAATTACGAGAATTGACCTTCTGATTGTATACATATATGTATAATTCGCACAACAAATAAGTGTAGAACAAGATATATTTGAATATATATAATATAATATACGAATGATTTCAAACAACGAGAATAATAACCATACCTACACAATACTTTAAAAAACTTTGTACACACTAAAAACCAACTAAAATTGAAGAAATCTTAATCATATAAACACCTATAATTACATTATTTACTATTATTAAATTAAAACTAAATCGGTAAAAGAAGAAATTATGTAGTACAGAAAAATAAAGTATAAATTATAATCTATAACTAGTATCTGAACACTCTTGTTCCTAAAAGGAGAATCGAACACAAAATATCATGTACAGCTTTAGTTTCCTAGGAAATCTGTTCCGTCATGAAAATCTGTATTTGTCACCAGTATCTGACAATAAGGTGTCATAAAAAGCTCTGTATTTGGACTAAGGGCTTACCACTAGCTCTTATAGCAGGGCAGAAGTTGAACTGCACTGCTTTTTTGTACTTAGTCGTAGAACAAAAAAGCAGTGCTGTTCAACTTTTGCCCTGCTATAAGAGCTGGTGGTAAACTCCCTGGCCTTTGTACACACACGTTTTTCTTGGCGTGAAAAACTACGGTTTACTCGCTGTGCGTAGGCACGGTCGTAAGTGTTGTATCTAATAAATCACTATAGAAGCATGTACACGGATACGTTTTTGTGGTTTATACGCCGTACCGTAATGAAACCATACCAAATATGACCGTTCACGATTTTCTTACGAAACCAAAGATGTACAGACTATATATATGTATATAATATGATTGACTGTCATAGCAAGAGTCAATCATATCAGTTTCTCGGCCTGTTAACTATTTTTATATTAATCAGACTTCTAGGAATCAGAGTGGCAATTCTCGTATTTTTAAGAACGATCTTATCTCAGTTTTAATCCGTCAAAATTACCTCTAATTTATTTAATTATGCTCAGAGTTTCTTTGAAGGATAAAATCAGAAATGAAGTTATCCGGAGAAGAACCGAAGTTACCGACAAAGCTTGCAGAGTAAGAAAGTTAAGTGGCAGTGAGCTGGCCATGTCTGTCAAAGGGGCGATGGCCGGTGAAGCAGACTAGTCCTGGAGTGGAGATCGCGTATCGGCAAGTGTAGTGTGGTACGCCCCCGGCTAAATGGACCGACGATTTTAAGAAGGTTGCTGGAACCAACTCCATATGGAAGGCGAAGGTCATGGTGTTGTGGCTCAGCCTGGGAGAGGCCTTTATCCAGTAGTGGACAACGACCGGCCGAGTTGATTGTTTACCTACATTTTTAACAAGTTTTTGACATCGATTGCCTCTGAGATGAAATAGCGACAAGATTTTAAACGTTTTTAAATACGAGAATTGGCTTTCAGATATTAGTGTACTATTCCGGTTGGTTTTATCAAAGTCGGTAAACAACATCAAATCACTGAGGCAGGCACTTATCACCGCTCTTGGCTGATAGATTGATAATCACAGTCGTTGGATGCAAATAGATAGATACTACTGCTCATTCTCCTGATAATATGATCCTAAGGCACGAATCCAAGTGAGATTGTTTGATTGATTGATTGATTGTTTTAAATGAGTACCTACATGTATTTTCTGCATATAATAAATTATTGCATGTATAGAGGTATGAGGAACAGGGTGTAAAGTCCACTCATCCTCTATAGAAAAGAGAGGATCCTCCGACCAGACGAGTGTTGTCTGGCGGGCAACTGCCCAACGACTAATGTCGGGAAGTTTGTATGTATGCTAATTGCGCGGTAAACTTTGCTTGCGAGATGCAGGATTTGCGTGACATCAGTATGACGCGTTGTTCGCATGTGGCGTAGTAGATACCGCTACACATGAATTAGACCCGTCTTATTTGAACTTGTAGGATTTTTCTTATAGATGTATGCCTAGACGTTCCGCATACTTTAAGGCTTGCCCTTAGGACTGTGACTTAAAAATATGTTGTGCAGCAGTCACTGCAGATCACCTCACAGGAAGGCTGGAAACCAAGGTATTGTCTTTTGTGGAGGGTAAGCGGGTTTTTTTTTAGAAGGAGTTGTTCAATGAGACAGTTTTGACTGCTCTTTAATTACCACCTGCACTGGACCCGCGTGGTGGATTATAGCCCACTCCCTCTCAAAGAAAGGAAGCCTACGTGCCAGTAGTGGTAACATTATAGCCTGATTATGCTCTTCAATCATCAAGCATCTACCGACCTCGATAAAACCCAAAATAAATGCTGGATCTACATATATACTTCGGGCATTAAATCGTAAATACTTCGATAAAGAACGACCATATTTTTAAAAGCAAACATAAGCACTGTACACTGTTAGTTTATGATCTTCCTGCATGAGTCACAATAAATACTTTTTTATCTTGTTATCATTAACACATTTTCAGCAAAAACCATTTGATTTTAACAAAATTTGCTAATAATTCACAAACTTAACTACTAGTCTGGGTCAAGTGATACAATCACTTTTTTTTCCATTTCCGCACTTCCACACTTTCCAAAATGGCGAAAAATTGTGGTGATGTGACCATGTGACTACACAACCTTTTTTGTGGTTTGGGACTTTGGGCCAAGCGCCAAAATGTAAAGAACTTATGAAAAATGTGCTGTTCTCTGTGTCTGAAGACAGTAGACAAGTGTGCGGCAGCTGTAGGTGAACGTATAAACGCCTGCATTGATTAGGCAATCTATACGCTTTCACTTGCGAAAAGAAGGTTAATTAGGTCATGGCAGACACCATACTTTTAGCAGTCGCAGTACTAGTGCGTTGTCGCAGCCACACCAGACGTCTTTATTGGATGACAAACAATTAGTTAATGGACCTGATAGATCCGGAGACCTGCTCTATAAGATCCTCAAGACTTTCGGGCCTCTGACTACCCGTAACGACTGTCAAAGTTCCACGAATAACAGCCGGGACCAACGGCTTAACGTGGTTACCGAGGCACGGAGGGGTAAATCTCGGTATGTAAAGATGGTCACCCATCCACATACCAACCACGACAAGAGTAGCTTGACCTGATCGATGGACCTGTGTGGCTGTTATTATTTAGCCACGGGCCCCTCAGAGTTATAAGTATGTTTCATAATTATGTTTTGGTTAATGATTTTTTGAGGTGATGTGATACGGTACAGTACTGATATCTGCTTTTAAACCTTGTGGCCGACCTACAGTATCTACGAACAGGTCTCTTCACTCTCTACATCAGCCCCCGTAATGATCTGATCACCGGAGATCACACCATGCTCTAACTTAAGGTGGTTCAGGATACCCTTCATGTCCTTGTTCAAGTCACTGCACTTTAGGCACTTGTACTGGCAGATCTTGCAGAAGTAGAAGTCGTTGTCGACCGCTTCGAAGACCTTCCACACCCAGCTCGTGTCGTCTCCTGGAATTTAGAAAAAAATATGTAAGTTTTTTTTATCAAGCTCGAGGTTGTTCGTAGTTTGCCAGCGAGCCATGGAGTGCAGTATCCTGGGGGTTCGAATTTCGGACCGCATAAGAAACACAATACTGCCTGCCAAAGCCAAGATCACGGGCCCCAGAAAACCGCTAAGCTTAAGTGGGACTGGGCCGGCAGGTCAGCCGCATGTTAGATGACAATTAATGGCTATGTGGAACCACCGGTTGGGCCCCACTAAACGCAAGCAGCAGGCCGAAACGAAGATGGCGGGACGAGCTTGACTCCTACCGAAAGGAGATAGAATTGTGTGGATAAGAAGGCCTTTGCCTTGATGGGATAATACAGCCTGTATTGTATAGTAATACAGTTAGATTAGATAGAACTTATTTTTTAATGCATCAGTATGTTTTGGGTTCTTGATTTCCGTACTTTTAAGAAAATTTGTCTCAATCCGTCAAAAATACATAAGAAAGCCGACAACGGTCACATAACAACGGTTGTCCAAATACAGGGAGTTCTTTGACACCTTAACGTATGGTGACAATGACAGACTTTCATGATGGTTATAACATGACGAATCCGCTTTCCTAGAAAACCCAAGTTTAACCTAAATTTTTGACAAGTTATTGACATTGATTGTTAAATGGGTATTATAAAGATACTGCAATATCTTATTAATGATGCACTGTAACTTATGGGGAAAAAAACATTTATTTTTACCAGTACAAGTATGAGAATAGAAACAACATACTGCAACTACCACTGAAGATCATTGCTATGTATGAGTAGAAGTTACTGCACTCTTAGTAAACCATAAGACATAAGTCGCGGCAAGCGGGAATATTGGTACAAGCGAGTCTCATAGCCATAACACTTGCTTGTTACCTGCCGTTTCGGTCTCGTGGTCGAAAGCACGACTGCTGAGTGTGGAGTCCACGGTTTGATTACCGAGTCGGGCATAGTGTTATTGGGTCTTTCCATGACGAATTTCTCAGTTGCAGTCCGGAATCAAGATTTGTGTCTGGTTGATGGCAATAAAGTATAAAAGATGACCAGTAAAGAGACACATTTACCCAGTAGAGGGTAGCGTCGGGGTGTGGTTCATGATAGCAATAGGTTTGATCCTATTACATGATCCTTAGCCCTTCGTTCTTAACGTGGATCCGCGCGAGACACAATGGCTTTTTAATTTAAAAGTATAAGCCTATATCCTTTCCCAGGTCATGGTCTACCCATGTGTTAAATTTCATCTGAATCCTCTCGGCCGTTTTGGCGTGAAAGCGTAACAAACAAACTCACTTTTGCATTTATAATATTGGTTAGAATAACGCCAGTTATGTTTCAGTCCTATGTGCCCTCAACCAGACACAAATCCAGACACCAGACTGCTATTGGGAACTTTTTATATATCTCCATATTATGCCAAATTAACAATGGAGGATCACGGACTGCTCAAATTTCAAGTGAGGATGCGGCACCTCCCCACAGACAATGGCCTCTTACATCCTGCACCGCATGCCCTGTCACCTGTGCATTGATGATCTTATGACTGCGTCAGTGAGCGGAGTTCCTGCTGTTGAATTTTGGGCCAAAGATGTTTGAACTTTTTGCCATCGATACATTAAGAAGAAAAACAGCCAAGTACTGTAACCAATATTCGTATCCAAGTAACAAATAAGCTAATGAACGTACCAGGCATATTAACTGCAGTCTTGTGGTGTATCATCTTGAGGTGGCGGTTCATGTTGCCGGTGGCATTGCCGCCGTGGCAGATGTGGCGCTCGCACAGTTTGCACCGCGCCTGCGTGGTGGACACGCGGTCGAAGTACGACCAGATCCAACTGCGACGGAGCTTCTGGGTTGGACTGTCTGGAAATGGTGAGGTTTTCTGGGTTAAAATACAAGTTTTGATAATGAATAGACATAACAAAACGTCAGGCAGAGGTGTACCTAATACGACACTAGCATTTCGCCTGATATATTTGTTTGTACGAAATAGTATAAAATAAAGTCGGTTTTCGCGTCCCTCTGTGTGACCGCTTGGATCAGATTTTGATGTGGTTTTCAGAATCATTTAGAGAATTGATTCCGAAAGGTTTCTTTGTATAATAGGCTCGCCCCTTATTAAATGGGACTTACACATAACTGACGAAATATTGGTGTACCATAGGTATAACTCTACCCAACCATGTTGTCATGTATGTCTTGTTAATGCTGATGATGACACTCCTTAAGGAGCCCTCGGCAAGACATAGGACTCTTACATCCAAAACTGACAGTTACAACTACTGGAATCTACTGGTGTTGATGTTAGTTTAGTTTCGGTTAGTTTTATTTTGGTGTTGTATTATAGTTTTAATCTCTAGTTTATAAATCATACCATGCATATAGGTGCCAAAAATGGCAAGTATGCTTCGAAGCATACAAAATTGAGCAACTAACCACAGCATTTTGTAAATACCACCAAAATTTCGCTTCTTACGACCCATCGCAGAATGCAGACTTCTTTTAAGTGAAGTAAAGAAATAATTACAAATCCTTACCTATAATCTCTTCAAATTCCCGATCACTTGCATAGATCTCCTCTGTCTTAATAGCATATGGTGTGTCTGTCTCGCTTGTTAAAACATGAACGTTTTGCATCACCTCACTCTTGTACACGGTTGGATGTCTCGACCGGACATGACGGTTCATATTGTTGGAGTTGCAGCCCTTGATTGACAGCACCACATTGCACAACTTACAACGGTAGATGATGTTACTGAGCTTGTCAAAGTACTTCCACACCCAGCTACGTTTGCGTGGCCCTGGAATTTGAGAAAAGGTGATTGAATTTTAAAGTTTTACAATGCCTTAATGGAGGACGACGAGACTGCAGCACATGTGCTTCTAGAGTGCCCAGTGGTTGCCACGTACTTCAGTAACATCAAGGCGTTGCTGGCCTTCCTTGACGAACTGAGGTGGATAGAATAAATAATTTTCGCACCCGTGCACAAAATACGCGCATTGACGTGTAGTTGCGGACACCAGCCCATAATACTTATTGCCTAAGGTTTTACAACATAAAATAATTGATGATTGCAAAGACACATCATAGTAGTCATCTATCAGTTGAAATCGCACAATAATGCTATCTGAATCAATGGGAATGCAGTATTTGAATTTGAAACTGTTTGGTTACTGTCATAACCAGCCTTATAGCCTAGCCAGCCAGTAATATATTTCTTCTAGTTAGATGATTTGTAGGTTCAGACATGGTAAGCATCTGTTTAAAAAAATCTCCCTCTTGTAGCTGAATAGCAGATTTTTTATAATAAAAAATAAATGAGGTAAGATAACTAACCAGCACTCTCCCGCCTAGTTCTTTTTGTTGTCTTTCCATCTAGGAGTACAAAATGCATGTTGGCATCTTCAGGTTTTAAAGTTATTTCCTCTCCTTTCTCCTGGACAGATTCCGTTACATCTTCACAAACCTCACCAAGTATAACAGGCTGCGTCTTTGGGTCATCATCCTTCAATACATTTAAATGCAGGAACTCTATGCGAAACCCCACCGTAGCCTCTGGATTATCTTTGTGAAGGTCGTATATATCTTTATGATCGATTTTCAAGTGATCTAGAAGATCTAGTGATTTTTCATCTGATTTTAAGGTTACATCACAAAGATTGCATTTCATTTCATTGTCAGTAATTTTAACAAAATATATTGTTGCCCATTCCGGAAGCTGGTCACTCTGCTCACCTGTAATCATTTTTATTGTTTCTAATTAGTTTTGTAGTGATATGTTCTCTTGATGAACTCATTAATTATTTGATTCTACTAGACTACCATAGTTATAATTGATTAAAAATCAGTTTAATAAAACAAATAATATTATCTTGAACTTTTTAATTTTGTGTAAATAGAAAAGAAAACATATGTTGTTATGAAATAAAAACCCAATGGTTGTCCATGACCGTCTTATTTATTTGTTTTGTATTGCTTTACATTCGCCTACCTTGCATCTTCATACTACTGTTACACAATAAATTATATTTAAATATAAAATAAAACAAATATATTGATTTAAGGCCACACACATACAATTAATCATTATCATATGTTCAGTATCACCTAAATGAGGATTCAAACATTTATTCAAATTGTTTAAGCACCTAAAAACAGAAGTTTACAATACAATAGAGTAATCAAAAACACAACAATACTGTTTACATTGTTTTGTAGAAGTACACAAGCATACACAAACAAAATAAAGTTAGCTAATCAGAGAACATTGGTTTCTTGTGGTTGTGGAAATCCCTGACCACTTCAACGCCGTACGTTTGCATATTAATGACAGATATGCAACCAGTTTTCTGTCGGGACGAGCAAATCCACTGCTCAGCTCCACACTGCAACCTACTTTTAAAAACGTAAGTGTAACCTTTAAATAAGATTTGGTGTCCCTTTTTCGTGGGCACGCACTGCACTAAGTCGTCACCTGCAATGTTTTAACACTATTAATCGTAGTTTCAACAGGTATGATGCTTCTATTTACACAAATACTGATATTAGGAGAATCAAAACAACTGAATATTAACACGATCTTTGTACTTTACAACCTGGCCCTTCAACAAAAATACAACGAGGACGAAGCTTTTGACATTGTGAAAAGGGAAATTTAAAAAAAGTGTATTAAAGTAATAAGGTAGTTAAGAAAATAATAACTAAAAGATAAACGTGGGAAAACAGTAAAAATAAATGAAATGACGCAACAAAACTGTCAAGTCAAAGTGACGTTTCGATTGACAACACAAAGCTTGACGAAAACGATTCGTTTTACGCAGTGGTGCATACAACACAGAATCCAAAAAAAAATGCTCTTATGATTAGTCTTCGTCTTCCAAAATATTTATTATGAACCACTTAGGTGAAACTTTAAAAAATTCAAACACGTAGGTACAGACAGATTTACACATACCCTTTCTAGATGTTTAACCAACTTGACCAAAAGATGGCGCTGTATGTACCGTATGAAGTGAAGATAACTTATTATTACTCAATATTTTGATTTTAAACATAATAAAATTTCTATCACGAACGGTTATTTTAATAACGAATCAATTATTAATTCATTAATATTACCAAAACAAAATACTGAATCCAAACTAAAAAAATATTAATTCCTTTTACCATTTACCACCAATAGATGGAGTTAGCAGTCTCATAAAATGAAATATCTCATAGACTGAAGTCTAATCAGCTCATTGACATACAAATGGTTTGTATAAACGAATACGACATCCTAGGATTTGTAACAAATCTTATCTCCTAATCCTAATCCTATTGTATAATGTCGTATTTCTTTCGGAATTCGGATTTAAATAATGCAGATCCGAATGCAAATAAGAAACGGTTGCAAAGTGACAGTGTCTTTGTAGGGTCCACAAAGACACTGTCACTTTGCAACCGTTTGTATAAAAAGCACTGACCACAGAAGCAATAAGCAGAATGCCCCTGTAAAAGAATTATAATGAATATCTAAACATGAAAAATAAAACCGTAAAATCTAGGTTTTTTATTCGCTTGGCAGACAAAAATATTACAACGAAGCTTTATCTTTATACTCGCTAAATATAATAAATAATACTTCTCCAAAGCATTTAGTCACTATTTCAAACCAGTCAGTAAGTTTACGAAGTCTTGTCAAGAGATGGCGTTAGTAGTCTCGTAATTTCTTATTACGCCGCGCTGTAATTCTATTTGTGTATCGGATAAGTAGGTCTGTGCACATACGTGCATAAATTGGTCATGAATCCTATGTTTACACGATCATAATCTACACGTGTTGTGACGTATTTGAGAGATTTAATCTAATGTACAGACGCCTGCACATCAAGCTCCTACAATCTGTCAAATTTCTTTAATAGATTTTCAACTTTATCTCTAAAGCAATAAGGTTCAAAGTTAACTGGGAAAATTTGACAGTTTCGGGAAGCTTGACCTGCTGGCGTCTGTACTATGTTACAGGTTTGGTTTCCGCGCTTAGTCCTTCAGGTGGACCATTGTGCGTAGGCCATGGCGGCCGTCGGTGGTTATTCTAACCAGCCCACCGGGCTCCAGAAGCTTATTAAGTCTCTTGGTCTGTTGAGAACATTTTTGTGTATGATCTTGGTGTACCGAGGGTTTCCGACCTAATCTGGGTGACGCCTGTGCACTCAAAGAGCATATGCGCGACGGTTTCATCAGCCTCCATGCAAGCTCTGCACAGGGGGCTGTCCGTTATGCCTATCGTGTAGAAGTTGAAGTATTTGTTTAGTGAGCAGTGTCCCTTGATGGTCCCCGTCACCAGGCGCAGGCCTTTCCTGTCCAGTCGTATTAATCTTTTGGTTAGCTTGCCATCTAATGATGGCATGGCTTCCTTGAATTGCTTTCAGCCCGATGACGACGACCACCACTTCTCTGCTTGTGTGTGGGTGTGCTTCTGTAGCCACCTGCGTACTTGATTGAAGGGGATGGGCATGACTGGTTCTGGCCCATAGACTGACGTGCCCGTCTGGCCAGCTCGTCAGCCGCGTCGTTACCTAGTGATCCACTGTGTCCTTTTATCCATTGTAGTGTCACTGTGTTGCGGTTCGATACAGTTACTGTTCAAGCGCATTGTGACATTCTAGTATTAGATTTGATGTGATGCATCCCTTCTTTAGGGATTGGAGGACTGAGGCGCTGTCAGAAAGTATACGAACATGTGTCCGTAACTCTTCTGGCTGCTATGGCATGGGCCGCTTGTATTATACCCACACACTCAGCTTGGTAGACCGTGTTGAGCATTCCCAGCGGGCTGGATATGTTTATGTTGAGGTCGTGCGAGAAAACTCCGACTCCAGTTCCGCAGTCGGTCTTTGATCCATCAATGTAAACTCTCAGCTCTCTCGGGCCCGAGTAGTCGCACTGCTCCTCTTTAAGCACTATATTGTAATGTTTTTGGTAGCAGTATTGCTTAGGGGCTTTGTCGCAGGGTGATGCCATCATTGGCTGTCGTTTGATCGCCTCGTCCTTGAGGCGTATGTGCTTGATCCTCGAGTCTTTGCTCAGGGTTCCTGATATATGGATTCTGAAGACAGACAGGGCCGCCTCCTTCCGCACGATAAGGTGTCGGGGAGGCAGTCCAAGCATAGCCTGTAGGGCAGCGGTGGGTGCAGTTCTCATGCAGCTTGTGATTGCCACACAAGCAAATCTGCGCGGATATGCTAGACTTTGTGGTGATGTAGTTGATGTGTTTTTCCCAATTTAGCTGTTTGTCCAAAAAGATGCCCAGGTATTTGGTTTCAGTTGATAGGCTTAGAGTAGTGCCAAAGAATCGTTGAAATTGTCGTGTAGCAAGTTTCTTCTTTTTTGTGAAGAGGATCAATTCGGTTTTTGTTGGGTTCACTGATAGATGGTGTGTACTACACCAATTCTCTACTTTTTTCAGGGCCAGGTGCATTAGGTTGCACAGGGTATTTTCGGCGTACCCTACGGTAAAGTAGCCCTTATCGTTTAGTGCCTTTATCAGACTGTCTACAACCAGATTCCATAGAAGCGGCGAAAGGTCCCCCCTTGCAGGCAGCCCTTTGCCACAATGGCCCTTGTGGTGTCGTTTACTGTCACTTGTACAGCTCTCTGTTCGAGCATATTGGTAATCCAGCCGCTCAGAGACGGATCTATACCGTGTCTGTCTAAAGCCGTGCTGATACCTTTAAATGTGCTTTTGTCAAAGGCGCCCTCGATGTCAATGAAGGCGGTCAGTGCTGAGCATTTGTGGTCCACTGCGCATTCAATCTTGGATACCACGCTGTGCAGCGCGGATTCTGTTGATTTGCTTGTGGAGTACGCATGCTGTTGTTTGTGGAGTAGTTTTGCCCCAAGAGGACCGTGTCGGATGTGTCGATCACAAAGTCTCTCCAGGGTCTTTAGTAGAAAGGATATGAGACTTATGGGTCTGTACCCCTGTAGTCGTAGTTACGTGTAGTCGGCTTTACCAGGTTTGGGTATGAAGATGACTTTCACTTCGCGCCAGGCTACGGGTATGTGTCTAAGTGTTATGCAGGCCCGATAGATATCCATCAGGCATGGTGTAATATAGTCGAGCCCGCTCGATTTAATCTAATATTATCAGCCGAATCCTAATGGTGTCTTCTGATAGTAAGGTACTGATCTTCGATATTTTAGTTAACACGTTCGCTGCGAACAATAATTTTGTGTGCCTACAAACGGGTGTATTACGTGGCGAAACTCGTGCTGAACAGTTTTTTTTTTTTTAGTCCAGCAGCATTTACTTACAAGAAAGAAACTATGGATTATTATAATATTAAAATGTTTTCTATTCAAACATAGCAAATATAGAGCTTTATTGCATTTGTTACAGAAAACCTTTAATTTTCTGCACTTTTTTATACGCTTCTCTTCGCTTGATTTTTTTTCTAATCTCTTCATAATAATATACTGAAGATGTAAGAATTTATCACCATTATAAGCCTTTTTGACAGTTTGTCGAATTGGAACTTTGGGAAACTGCTCTATAATAGACTTATATACATTTATTGCTGCTCTATACATATATATTATTCGAGTCATTTCACCTATACATCAATGTTTGAGCAGTTACTCGTAGTAGTAGAAATTCAAGGTGCACATGCGAGCGCAATTATTTTTTTTTTTATCATTGCAGTTCAGTATCAGTTCCTAATCACAGCCAGACATCAAAACACAATCTCGTACAGCTATCATACATCGTGAACTCGTGACTCAGTGACGCCTTGCTCCGGTATTTTAGGACGTACACACTTGCTACGTTACGAAGTCAAGGCTGTTAGAGAAAATTAGAGTACTAACCTATTGATATTTTTACAGATTTACATTTTCAGAGATCAGAATTTTTATTTTCGCTAGCACCACAAATCACTAAATGCGTTTAACGCTAAACGTATTTATTTAGTGAGTAGCTGACCCGACAGATGTCCTGTCGAAATTTCAATAATTCATACAAAATTCCCATAGACAATGGTATTTCAGGTTTCCTGAATTTTTCTTTCCGTTAAAACCTGATTAATTTGTAAAAGAGTAGGATAACATACTTATTTAACACAACTTATTAAAGAGCTCGTGGGAGGTTTTAAATTTTTAGATAATTACCTGAGGTAATGTTTATATATAATTAAGATAAACAGTGAAACAAAATGAAGTCTAAAAATATTAAATTCATTTATTAAAACAATAACTAAAACAAGTGTCGAAAACCAACACTACAATAAGTAGGTTCTTCTCAAAATGAAGTTTCAGGTGATACAATTAGCCCAGCTTATCTTGATTGTCCAAATTTTTATTACAATTTAATTACAAATAAAATCCGAACCTTCATGGGCTCCCTTATCATTTGAATGACACTTGACGATAACCTCTTAAACAAACCTTTACCAATCGAATTCAATAATTTATTTATAACTACTAATATGTATAACCTGACCCGACAGACGTTATCCTGTCTTAAAGTTCATACAATAATCCCATAGAAAAAAGGAATTTAAATTTCTCCCGGAAAACTTTTCAATTGTTTTTCTATCAAAACCTCATTCGGACATTTTAAAACGAAAAATAGACAAATCAGTCCAGCCGTTCTCAAGTGAAGCAAGTGCTTCACTTGGGAACTGTCGAAGGCTGGACTGATTTGTTTATTTTGAAAGTGAAATACTGTTCGTTGGTAAGTACCAACGAACAGCATTTCACTTTTATTATCTGCCAGCATCCACGTGTAGTAGATGCTGGCAGAAAACAAAAGCCAGTCTTCTCTTTAAGTACACGCTGAGGGAAATAAAGAACAAAATGGGTGTCAAGATAAACAATGCAAAACCTCAGGGTGACGTTTCAAAAACCTCTTAAGCCATTTCTTCCCCGCAAGCCTCGATTCGATATTAAAATTATGCTTTATTTTAAACTTTTCACAAAACAAGAACGCTTGCTTGCAAATAACGTGTGGGGTGACTGCCATCCCACTGTTAGTAAGTTTTATTAGCCTGTTGACGAGGAAAGCTTCATGAGCTTCGTTCATAATGGAATGCCGACCCATTCGTTTCATGACGCTACCCTTTGACAGATGATCAGCGAGGGTTTGCCTAGGAATGCCATATAGATCTGCTGCAGCGCGCTGTGTCATATTATCCCGAACAACTGCTGCCATTGCCCCACGCAAATTTTCTTCCGTCCACATTGCTCTTCCTGATGTCAATGTAATCCAATCTGTACGACGGGAATTATTATTAATTTATAAACAAAGTAGAACGAGTCCAGTAGGAGTAGCAGTCACACGAAGCCAGTTCAAAAGGTTTTACTGAATAAGCCTAAAAATATTTTGCCTCGTAAGGACTGCTGAATTTGGTAGGAGATAGAAGTAAAAGTGAAAGATTTTAAAATCGTGGACAAAAATGTTTATTTCACACTCAAAGTGTCTGATCTCTGGACTAGAACATTTCAAATCAAGACCTAAAAATGTCAGGATGGACGCTTTTTAAACTTTCTATATATATTGAAATGATTCCTAACATTATTGTCTAAACAAAAATCAAACGCTTGTTTGCGAGTAAATTTCGAAGTAAGAGAAATCCCACTTTAAAGGTAAAGGAATTCATATTAAAGGAATACATATGACACAGTGCGCTGCAGCAGAGCATTATCTGCTGCAGCGCACTGTGTCATATGTCCACTTGCAACAGCTGCCATAGCGGCTCGTAAGTCTTCTTCTGTCCACATTGGTCGTGGTGGACGCTTAGAACACAATTTTGTACACCCTGTGAGCAAAACTATGTTGCATTTATTAAAAGAATAGATGAAAATCCAAACCAGTCTTGGGTTAGATGGGCCGCGACTACCGCAATTCGTTCAGAAGAAATTATGCCACTCTTACTATTTACACGGTATTTACATAACTATATCTGGTCGAAGGAAGAGTCCCCGCGGCGATATAATTAACCTAGCTACATATTAAGGCCTCCCCCTGCTATAACCCTAAAGTCAGTTTCTCCTACGAGTCTCCTACGAGTCACCGCTCGTCGCGGGATTTTGTTTGTTAGTGATGGAAACAGGAGGAATTGTGATATTTTAGTCGGAAGACCAACATACGTTTCCGTTCTTCCCGGAAAAACGCTAAGCATAAGGATATAGAGAAAAGTGACCTCACACTATAGCGCCTAAGATCGCTGATTGCCTTACAGCTTCCGCCGGTCCGTCTTCTGCGGATTGGAAGAAAGGTTGTGGCCTATCTCTTTCTTTCTTCCGCCACCTTCACGACCGCCACTTCCACACATAAAGTGACCGCGTTCTAAGCACTGTTACTTCCAACGTTGGCTGAACCACGTCCAGGCACTCCTTCTATATGTGCAGCGCCGTATCGCCGAGGTAGTTCCTACAGTGAAGGCAACCAGACGCCTCGAGTCTCAACTCCATGCTCATACGGCACACCTAGTTTTCGAAGCACCCACGGCAGAAGAGGCCAGTGTCAACCGTAAAGTTAGTTCACCATACAGTCTCTCCAGCCATTCTTTCATGACGTGCCTTATCGCCACTACTGTGCCCAATAAAGGACTAAATAATCAACATAAGAGCTTAAAAACAATATTTATTGAAATCGCACACTTACATAGTTAGTTACCATGGAATACCTCTACAACATAATATCTGGATATTGGTCATTGTTGTCGTCGACGTCGTAAAACTGTTTTAATTTCTGGGTTTCGTTTTATGAACCCATTATACCAATCTGCGCCTGCAAGGCCTGTCGAGATGTTAAAATAATTTTGAATATTATTTTCTAAACAGAAATCAAAGGCTTGCTTGCAAATAAATTTTCGAGTAATCGCCGTCCCTCTTTTTGAAAAATTAAATAATCTTTTCACGAGAGTATTTTCTTGCACTTCGTTTAATGTTAAAATTCGTCCCGTACGTTTTACTGAGCTTCCCGATCTCAAATGATCTCTGAGAGTTTGTCTAGGAATTCCATGACGATTTGCGGCCACTTTTTCTGACAGGATACCTTCTGTAACAGCTGCCATAGCTGCACGTAAATTTTCCTCTGTCCATAATGCTCGTTTCGCATGCTTCAAACCCAATATAAAAGAACCTGTGTGCAAAAATATGTTTAATTTGCAATGATTAATTTCGATGAAAACCACTAGGTACTAAACAAATGTTTTCTGGGCACTAATTCTGATGACAAACGATTTTTTTTTTGTGAATATTTCAATAAGTATAACATCTAAGTGGGTGTAAAATTGAGATATTTTACATGCTACTGTAATTAAGGACCGACCGATCCCTCGTGATGAGAACACTAGATTTTTTTATTTCTTGTTTTTCTACTAATTGATAATAGGTATGAATTACTTTTTTTAATCTCTCTGCTGATATACTCGTGTGTATAATATAAATGATTTTTTGGTTCAATATCTATGGAAACTGTACTGTGTAACTGTGTGGAACTGTTTAAGTACAATATTGTTTAGGTAAGTTTGTAATTACATCCGTTTGTTTACCAAATAAAGCGAAATAAATTGTTTTGTTGTTTATTTAATAAATCCTTAACATATTCTTACATTATTTTTAATACAATTTTCTAAACAAAAATCAAAGGCTTCTCTGCGAATAAATTTCGGGGTTGGACACATGCCTTTCTTAGACAGATTTTGTATAAATATTTTTTTTGTCCTTCAATTATTAACATAGTTCATCCCATTCGTTTTACTAAGCTCCCCGTTTGCAAATGATTCCTGAGAGTTTGTCTAGGAATTCCATAACGACGTGAGGCAGCTTTCTGTGACACGTTTTCTGCTGTAACAGCTACCATAGCTGCACGTAAGTCTTCTTATGTCCACATGACACGTTTTACATGCTTCGAACCAAATTTAATAGAACCTGTGAGTAACACTATTTTTAATATTACAATCGATGAAAGCAACCAGCAACGCAAATTCAAACCGATAACTGGACGCTACGTTTGAGGACTACCTCATCATCATTTTTTAAATTATATGTATAGAAAAATGTTGTATTTGGTTCATAGTGATAAAAGATTTTAATGCCTTTATTTTAAAGTGTGAAAATCACCATGAATGATCTCTTCCCTGGGGCGGGAAGAGGCGTATGTCGTGTACACACACACACTCGTGCCCCACAATATCTCATGCTTAGTAAAGCTAATCTCGGTTTATAGATTAGCGACCGCGACCGGAATTTGTTCAGGAGGAAGTTGTTTCAGACTCCTACATATTAAAGTAAACGGTATTCGTCCATTTACTTCTGGCCGTGGGGTGGGAGCGCTGACACAGTCAACTTGACCCCCGGCGGGCCCGCTCGTTAGGGGCTCCGTCATCCGTTACCCTACGGCCGCAGTTTCTCCCATGAATCGGAACTATTGCTTATTTGTTAGAAATAAATATGTTCTTTTGTTTCGTACTTATTTTTATGGTTGGTGGTTTATATATGGTCCGTTTCACCCGGATAAGTCTCGATCTCGTGGAAATATCGGGATGAAAAGTATATTTTATCCTAAACCAGGTCATAGTCTATACATGTCCCAAATCTCATCCAAATCAGTTCAGCCGTTTTAGTGTGAAAACTTAACAAACAAACATACAAAAAATCAAATATTATCTGAAGGGTTGGGTACCGATGTAGGTATAATATCTACATCTGCATTTGGCTAGTTTTGTTTGTTATAAATATTTTATTGGTTTGTCTCTGAAGTGTGTTTTAGAAAGAAACTGACACTTCATATTATGCTCGAGAGCAATATATGCTTCACACATTGCACTGAAACTTTTCAAGGTACGGCGCTGAAGAATAGCCGTTCTATTCTGTAAGAATCTCACCGTAAAAACGTAGGTGAAGTGAGCTGTCAATAGTGTCAGTCCCTAGCATCAGGAGGAATGACAGCTCACTTCACCTATGTTTTCAAGATAAGATTTTTACAGAATATAACAGCTGGCCCGAAGCGTGGTGATGTGGCCAGGCCGTTTGGACTGAATAAAAAACAAACGTACTTAAATACAATACTTCTATAATTAAATGTCACACATAATTTGCTACACTAGAATGCCTTCTTCATAACTTTGCTCTATATCTGGATTTTTAAATCTTCGGCGTCGTGCAACTGGTATCTCTGGGTGCCGATTTATAAACCCATGATACCAATCAGCTCCTGCAAGGCCCGTATTTAAATTAAAATTATGTCTAATATCGTTTTCTTGACAAAAATCAAAGGCTTGTCTGCGGATAAATTTTGGGGTAAGAGAAATCCCACTTTTTGAAAGGCTGAGTATTCTTTCCACGAATGTTTTTTCTTGTACTTCGTTCAGTATTCGGTTTCGTCCCGTTCTTTTTACTGAGCTTCCCGTTCTCAAATGATGGGTGAGAGCTGGTATAGAAATTCCATAATGATCTGAGGCAGCTTTCTTCGTCATATATCCCCAGGTAACCGCTGCCATAGCAGCACGAAGGTCTTCTTCTGTCCACAAAGGTAGTTTTGCAAGCTTCGAACCTGTAAGAAAATCTTTTATTTAATATTTCATGAATTAGGACAGCAAACGATAAAAAATACCAACTAATACCAAAATTTTTTCTGACACAAAATATTGATGACTAAGACATCAAATAATTTGCAGTAACTAACAAAAAAAAATGCGTGCCTGTTCAAAAGTACTAAGAAAGGGTCAAATGTACATACGACTGCATACATTTCTAATATAAGCTGACCTTGCATTGTATGAAAACTACAGCCCCTACATCTAAGATGGCAGTCCTACCACACGCCGCTTAGTGTGTAGCAGCCGTCGTTTCCCTCGTGTATTTGTGTCGCCGACACACGTCGACGATTTATGGTTTTATGTTAATTACGTGATACAAGTGTTATTATATTATATGTATTTATTGTAAGTTGAATGGCAAGCAATAGGAGAAAACTATGTCCAGCAGTGGGTGTGGAAAACTGTAGGCATGATGATGGTGATAATTATAGTTAGATGTATATCTGGAAAATAAACGTTTTTTTTTTCGTAGCCTCTTTGGTGCAGTGAGAGGTCAGCAACCTATTGGAAATGTACAGTTTGATATGTCGTCGTGCACTTTAAAAAAAGCAAATTTTATTTAAATTTTTGCTTATATTTATTTAAACTTCAAGTACAATAGTGATACATTGCAGATTTAGCTAGTCAACCTTTGGGTTAATAGGACTACGTTGTGATAGAAGTACACCACCATCACCTTATTTTTATACAGGGTGGCAAGGACACCGACGCGCAAACTGTAACCATGAATTGAGCACATGACCCGCTGGCGTAGAAATTTTTCGATGGTTATCAAAAGAAAAAAATCTACTTTTACAAAGAAAAGTGCAATACCTACGCTGTCAAAACGTATGGAACGGCAATTTTATTTTTTGATAACCGACGAAAAGTTAATATTCGGGTCATAGTCAGAAGTTTTACAAGCAGCTGTAGAGTAAGGGTACTTTAACGGTATTCTATCCCAGACAGGTAACCTAGGATAGAATACCGTTTAAAGTAACTATTCTCCAGGGTAGCGGGATTGTCCGAAAGGGTTACCGCTGCCCTGGAACATAAAGGGCTAAGGAAGGAACACGGGTGGGTTTTAGTCAGTAAGAGTCTGACACTCCCTCCTGCTCCACCCAGAGCGGGATCATTTGATGATTTCCCATCCTCAAAAAAAAAAAAAGTACCTATTCTCTCATGTCTTCTTTTTTAATCGACGTACAACTGGGTTCATCTCGGAGTGTCGTTGTATAAACCCTCTGTACCAATCTATGCCTGCAAGGCCCGTAGTGATATTAAAAACATGTTCAATATTATTTTCTAGACAAAAATCAAAGGCTTGTTTTCGAATTAATTTCGCGGTAAGTGGCATCCCTTTGCTTAAAAGATTGTGTATCCTCTTTATGAGTTGTTTTTCTTGATCACTATTGAATATTGATTTTCGTCCCGTTCGTTTTACTAAGCTCCCCGTTCTCAAATGTTTACTGAGAGTTGCTGGTGGAATTCCGTGACGACGTGCGGCAGCTGTCTGAGTCATATGTCCACTTGTAGCAGCTGCCATAGCAGTTCGTAACTTTTCTTCTGTCCACATAGCACGTTTTTCACGCTTCAAACCCAATTTTATAGAACCTGTGAGTTAAACCACGTTCAATCTTAGCAAATTTATTAAGAGCTGATAGAATCTACGAACAAACTGCAACAACTTAATTTATATAATCTATTTCAGGCCAATGACCATGATCAACGCTGCTAGCATTAATCATCGTCACTGGCCTGGCTCATCTTATGGCCAGCTCATGGCCACTCCAGCTTGCTTATTCTGATAATAATATATTATGGTTCTCTGCCGGATCACCTCATTTCGGATTCGATCCCTCTGAGGGACTCCAAGCTTTACCCGGTCCATAGTTGATCGATCTTGTACTTGTGGACCATGAGATTCTACGTCTCGGCTCCGTAAGTCAGAACAGATCGGACTCACTGATTTAAGACCTAAGGAATTAGGCTCTACGTGAAATTGGCTACGAGTAGACAAAAAGTACTGAATTAAAACATACCACGAACTTTAAATTATATTTATTAGAATCATCTTGGTTCTGAATTTGTCACTTACGTGATACATTACAATAGAATAGCCATAAGTGTAACTTTACTCTAGTTCTGGATTCTTTTCTTATTATAATTGTTGTACAACTGCAATCATCTCAGGGTGTCGATGCAAAAACCCATTGTACCAATCGGTGCCTGCAAGGCCCGTAGTGACATTAAAAACATGTTCAATATTATTTTCTAGACAAAAATCAAAGGCTTCTTTGCGAATTATTTTCGAGGTCAGAGACACCCCATAGTTTGAAAGATTTAGTAGTCTTTTCACGAGTTCTTTTTCGTGTACCTCGCCGAACATTGAGTTGCGTCCCAGTCTTTTCACTAAGCTTCCTGTTTTCAGATGACGGTACAGAGTTCGTCTTGGAACTCCGTATCGTTTTCCTGCATCTCTCCGTGTCATATGTCCGCTTGTAACAGCTTCCATAGCTGCACGTAAGTCATCTTCTGTCCACATGGCACGTTTTGCATGGTTCGAACCAAATCCAATAGTACCTGTAAGTAAAACCACGTTTTAAGTTAGTTAGCTCATTTATTAACAGCTGATAGAATCAACTAACAAACTCCACAAACTTAATTTTGTTTTAATGTATTTCCGTCGCTAACATTGATCATAGTCATTACTAAACCACCATTACCAGCTATACAGCTGATCCATAAATTCAAGGTCGACCAGCGAGCTATGGAACGGGCTAAGCTTGGAGTTTCTCTGAGGGATCGAATCCGGAATGAGGTGATCCGGCAGAGAACCAAAGTATATTATAATAACAGAATAAGCAAGCTGGAGTGCCAATGAGCTGGCCATAACATGAGCCAGGCCAATGACGATGATTAATGCTAGCGTAGTAGTGAGAGTCTACGGCTTGGCTCCGTATGTCAGAACAAGTCGGACGCACTGATTAAAGACCTAAATAATTAGGCTTTGCGTGGAACTGGCAACGAGAGAACATAAAAGGACTAAATTAAAACATGCCACAAGAATAAGTATCATTTATTTGCAGAAAATATAGGTGTTACCAGTTGTAAAGGTTGATAGTTAAATGCACAGTCCATATTTTGTCTGTTTAGGGCATGCAAATTAATTTTATATGAATATCTAAAAGGTACTTATTTTAATAAGATAAGAATATACACGAACGAACAGCTATTTTCTAATATGATTCTTGAATTAAGATAAATTTTAAACTACAATACACACTTAACAAAACTTTAAACCTTAAAATAACATTTTGTCACTAAACTCGGGACAATCTAAGAAGTTAATAATTACAGACTTATAAATAAGATTTATTAAAATCTTCTTGATTCTGAATGTTTCCCTTAAGTGGTACATTACAATAAAATAACCATAAGCGTGAATTTATTCTAGTTCTGGATTATTTCCTTTTTATAATTGTTGTATAACTGCAATCATCTCAGGGTGTCGGTACAAAAACCCATTGTACCAATCGGTGCCTGCAAGGCCCGTAGTTACATTAAAAACATGTTCAATATTATTTTCTAGACAAAAATCAAAGGCTTCTTTGCGAATTATTTTCGAAGTCAGAGACACCCCATAGTTTGAAAGATTCAGTAATCTTTTCACGAGTTCTTTTTCGTGTACCTCGCCGAACATTGAGTTTCGTCCCAGTCTTTTCACTACGTTTCCTGTTTTTAAATGACTGTAGAGAGTTCGTCTTGGAATTCCATATCGTTTTCCTGCGTCTCTCCGTGTCATACGTCCACTTGTAACAGCTTCCATAGCGGCCCGTAAGTCCTCTTCTGTCCACATAGCACGTTTTGCATGGTTTGAAGCAAATCCAATAGTACCTGTAAGTAAAACCACGTTTTAAATTAGCTCATTTATTAACAGCCGATAGAATCAACTAACAAACTCCACTAACTAAATTTTATTTAAATGTATTTCCAGATGTTAACATTGATCATAGTCATCAGTCTGGCTCATCATATGGCCGGCTCATTTCCACTACAGCTTGCTTATTCTGTGGGCTATGTCAACGACTTTGGTTCTCTGCCGGATCTGCACCCTAATTGCGTAACACACAATCAATAGTAATCTGAATCATTTTGAAGCAAATTGCTAATCCATTGCTTCATAAGTTCGAAAAAGTCTGCTCAACACGTACAAAATAACGCAATGAATGTTGTTGAACTGTCAAAATGAAACCGATTCCGATTAATTGTGTGTTACGCAATTAGGGTGCTGCTCATACCGGATTCGATCCCTCAGAGAAACTCCAAGCTTAGCCCGTTTCTTAGCTCACTAGTCGACGTTGAATTTGTGGACCAGCCGTGAGAGTCTACGTTTCCCTAAAGACCTAACTAATTAGGCTCGGCGTGGAATTGGCAACGAGAAGACAAAAAAGGACTGAACTTAAACATACCACAAACTTATAAACAATATTTATTAAAATCTTCTTGATTCTAAATTTGTCACTTACTTGATACATTACAATAAAATAACTATAAGCGTGACTTTACTCTAGTTCTGGCTTCCTTTCTTTTTATAATTGTTGTACAACTGCAATCATCTCAGGGTGTCGGTACAAAAACCCATTGTACCAATCAGTGCCTGCAAGGCCCGTAGTAACATTAAAAACATGTTCAATATTATTTTCTAGACAAAAATCAAAGGCTTCTTTGCGAATTATTTTCGATGTCAGAGACACCCCATAGTTTGAAAGATTCAGTAATCTTTTCACGAGTTCTTTTTCGTGTACCTCGCCGAACATTGACTTTCGTCCCAGTCTTTTTACTAAGCTTCCTGTTTTCAAATGACGGTAGAGAGTTCGTTTTGGAATTCCATATCGTTTTCCTGCATCTCTCCGTGTCATATGTCCGCTTGTAACAGCTTCCATAGCTGCTCGTAAGTTATCTTCTGTCCACGTGGCACGTTTTGAATGGTTAGAACCAAATTCAATAGTACCTGTAAGTAAAACCACGTTTTAAGTTAGCTCATTTATTAATAGCCGATAGAATAAATTAACAAAGTCCACTAACTTTATTTTATTTAAATGTATTTCCGGACGCTAACATTGATTATCGTCATTTGTCTGGGTCATCATGTGGCTGGCTCATTTCCACTTCAGCTTGCTTATTCTGTGGGCTATGTTAACTACTTTGGTTCTCTGCCGGATCTCCTTATTACGGATTCGATCCCTCACTTCGAGTTTGGCCCTCTCCATTGCTCGCTTAGCTACTTTGTTTTCGTGGTTTAGCCATATCGTAAGAATCTATGTCTCAGCTCTATAAGTCAGAACAGGACCCTAACTGCGTAACACACTATCAATCACAATCTGAATTATTTTGAAGGACATTTCTAATCCATTGCTTCATATGTTGGAAAAATTTGTCAGTTCAACAACGTAAATAACGCAATGTATGTTGTTGAACTATCAAAATGAGGGCCATTGCTACTGTCAGTGTATTACGCAATTACCTCGCAAGATCAGACGCACACGAGAAGGCAAAAAAGGACTGAACTTTATACCACGAGCTTATAAATAATATTTTTCTGAATCGTCATGTTTTTGAATCTGTCCCTTAAGTGATACATTACAATAAAATAACCATAATTGTAACTTTACTCTAGTTCCGTATTCTTCTTTTTTGCAATCGTGGACTCATCTCAGGGTGTCGTTTCAAAAACGCATTGTACCAATCTAAGCCTGCAAGGCCCGTAGTGATATTAAAAACATGTTCAATATTATTTTCTAGACAAAAATCAAAGGCTTCTTTGCGAATTAATTTCGAGGTAAGGGACAACCCTTTTTTGGAAAGGTTTAGTATTCTTTTCATAAGTTGTTTTTCTTGTACCCCGCTGAATATTGACCTTCGTCCCATTCGTTTCACTGAGATTCCTGTTTTCAAATGCCCAATAAGAGTTTGTCTTGGAATTCCATGACGTTTTGCTGCAGCTGTCTGTGTCATATGTCCGTTTCTAACAGTTGCCATAGCTGCACGTAAATCTTCTTCTGTCCACATGGCACGTTGATGCACAACGCGCTTTGAACGAAATTTAATGGTACCTGTAAGTAAAACCACGTTTTATGTTTACCCGGCTCATTTCTACTTCAGCTTGCTTATTCTGTGGGCTATGTTTTGACATAGCCCCCAGAATAAGCAAGCTTTATTTTCGTTTCTGCCGCATCTCCTCATTCCGGATTCGATCCCTCAAAGATACTCTTAGCTTAGCCCTTTCTACAGCTCGTTTAGCGACCTTGTTTTTGTAGTTCAACCGTACCGTGAGATTCTACGTCTTGGCTTTGTAAGTCAGAATAGGACGTCCTGATTGAAGACAAGTTTTTAGGTTCTGTGGAATTGGCAATGAGAAGATAATAAAGGACTGAACTAAAAAAAACGTACCACCTTATAAATAACGTTTATTAAAATCTTGATTCTGAGTTTGTTCCTTGCGTGAAATATTACAATAGAATAACCATAAGCGTAACTTTACTCTGTTTCTGTAAAAACAAACATTGCACACACAGTTTTAGGTTTTCGTAATTCCTTTTTAGTTGGTGCAGAAAGCTTGCGCAATGATCCTATATCAATTTTACTAACTTTGATTGGATATAATATAATACTCTTTATTATGTACACCATAAATATTACAGATATACTTAAATGTAGAAATTTTACAAGGGGTGACACAATGGGCGGTCTGATCGCTAAAAGCGATCTTGTAAAGACAACCTTTGGATTGATTTAAAGAGAAAAGGAAGGGCAGGGAGTAGAGGGGTAGTTTTTGAGTTACTTTCAATAGTACGTATTTAATGAACTTTGTTTATTGTGGTGTTTTGATGATGTTATAAAACTGTTATAAAACAACCACTGTTGTTTACATAACATGTAGTGGTACACGACTTTGTACCACACTATAAATAATAGGTACCTACCACACCAAAAAAAAAACCTGCTGGTTATTTTGCACATTTTATGTTTTTATTTACAACGGATAGGTACATACATTTTATGTGATCAAATTATTGTTAAGATATTTCGAATATTCACGATGCGATGCGGTGCGCACGGGCCGCACCTTCATGACATTCAGCCGTCCGCGCTAAGTTTGCAGTTGATATTTCGGACCTTGTCTATAATCTTGTAGTGTCCTTGTCTTGAATAAATGCTGAATAAGTAATAATAACACGCGATGACGTTGCTTAGTGTGCATACACACGAGCGACACGCGTCGACGTCAGTGGCAACTGCAACCGTCGTCGCGTATCGACGACAGCCGTCAACGCATGTCGGCGGCAGCAGACGACGCGTCGGTGGCTGTCGCCGACAACATGCCGCTCGTGTATTTGAGCACCATACTCACACACGAGTGGCACGTTGTCGACGGCGAGTGGCGATGGCGGTTGCAGTTGCGCGTGTCGCTCGTGTATTTTACACGAGCGACACGCGCAACTGTAACCGTCAATGACGTTGCTTAGTGTGCATACAGCACACTAAGCAACGTCATCGTGTGTGATTATTACTTATTCGGCACCTTAATATTCTTCAATTTTCTTCAACTTAGCTCTCTCAACTTAGCGCGGACGGGTTGAATGTCATGAAGGTGCGGCCCGTGCGCAAGAAAGAAAAATAGGTATATACGGTACTAAGAGCGAATCAGCGGTACGGTAGGCGAATGGGGGGGAAGGGGCGCGCATTCCTCGGACTGGCAAACTTAACGCGAACGCTATATTAATTATAATAGAATAACATTAGTGTAACTTTACCGTTTGTCTAGATTTCTTTTTTTGAATGATAGGAAAATTCATCTCGGCGTGTCGTTTTATAAACCCTTTGTACCAATCCGCGCTTGCAAGGCCCGTAGTGATATTAAAAAAATGTTCAATATTATTTTCTAGACAAAAATCAAAGGCTTGTTTTCGAATTAACTTCGAGGTGAGAGGCATCCCTACGTTTGTAAGATTTAGTATTCTTTCCACGAGTTGTTTTTCTTGTAATTCGGTAAATATTGATTTTCGTCCCAGTCGTTTTGAGAAGGTTCCAGTTTTCCAATAATCGCAGAGAGTTCGTTTTGGAATGCCATAACGACGTGCGGCAGCTGCCTGTTTCATGTGTCCTTCTGCAACAGCAGCCATAGCAGCTTGTAAGTCCTCTTCTGTCCACGTAACATACGGCGAACGCTTCGTCCCTTTTTTTCTTTGGCGGCGAGTCATGAAACCTTTAAAAATTTGGTACAATTACTAATGAAATATTGATTATTGACTATCTGAATCATTTTGAAGGATATTTCTAATCCATTGCTTTATATGTTCGAAAAATTTGTCTGCTCAACAATGTAAATAACGCAATGAATGTTGTTGAACTGTCAAAATGACAGCCATTGCTACTGATTGTGTGTTATGCAATTGCCCCGCAGTTTATGCAGAGTATGGGTGGTAGAGGAATATGAAAAAGAAAAGGATTGTCTTGATTTTAGAGGAAAATTAAACTGCATTGCTACTTTTTTGAAGAAGCTTTTCAGCTTTTCAGCTGAGCCAAGCATCGAACTCGTACTTTTTACCAAATATACCCTATATTGTTAGCTTACCGAAATATATGTATACCTAACTAAATATAACTACTTAAAAACGTTTTAATCAACCTATTGAAGTTGATTAAAACGGGCTCATAATCACTAAGATTTACATCGCAGTAGGCCTATTGGTCATTCAAGATATATGATCTGTTCTCATAGGATCTGATAAAAGTGTAAACAAATGAATCGGAAAACGTACCTGTGGATGCTCTTTTGTAGGTATTAACCACTTACAAAATTGAGTTCTTTGATTTAATTATTTGAATACTTAAACCCGAAATTCTAATTTGAAATCACCTTAAATGATGCTTTTCATTAAACAATTAAGGTTAGTATTAAAATCATTGACGAAAACTGAGTCGTCAATGATTTTTCAATCACAAGTTGAATATTTACTTAATGAGATAGACATACGAGTACAGCTGAAATGTGTTTCCGATTCCATTAAGGGCTGATTGTTCAAAAGTCAGATAAAAAATTCTGAAGAATAATTATGACAGTTTGACAAATTTTCTATACAAGAACTGTCAAACCAAAATATTTATTACTCAAATGAAAGTTACCTGACTATTGAAAAATCAGCCCTTATTGAGTGTAAGCATAAGAATTTCACTTGAACAGGGTTTATTTACACTTACATCAGATATTTTTAGAACAGACTATAGATAGGTATTTACGCGGTTTGTAAGAATAGTATTCGCGCGTCAATATTTACTCCCAGCCGTAGTCGGACTTTGGTCTTTTGCTACGTTATCAGTGACGTAGTTATCGCCATCGTACGAGATAGAAAAGGGAAGTAGGAACAAAGTGAACGCCCACGAACTTGGTAATACTGATAAATCTTTGTTTTATAACTTTTTGCATACATACATTATTTTTTAATAATCTTTTTCGTATAAGAATTGAGCAACATGTCGTGCGGAAAGTTTTGTTTTGAGTATCGTTAGAAGAGTAGGAAGAGATCAAAGTAAAGATTAAGAAATAGCACAAAGGATAAATTGGCTAGAGGGGGTCACTACTGACCCGCTAAACGCTACAAAATTTTTGGAAGAGGAAACTAGAAACAGATAGAATATTCTTTATTATATACGCCATAAAAATTACAGATACTTATAGAAATTTAACAAGAGGTGACACAATGGGCCGTCTTATCGCTAAAAATGATCTTTTAAAGACAACCTTTGGATGGATTAAGGCCGTAGGCGAGAAAATACATAGAATGCGCCGACTTCGAATAAATAAAAATAAGGGGAGGATGATCTTAATGTATTTAAGTATACATAAGCAAAATTGACTGTCTAACAATTAAATGTTACGAAACCACACCATTACGAGGAGGTGCCTAACATTTTTATTAAATGCGTGAGGACTAGGGTAACCACTTTAACTGCTGAATTTTTATCATTTTGACTTATAAGTACGACTTCCCATGTAAATACTTGGTGACGGACGTGACAACTGTTCCACTAGCGTTCGTCCTTTTGCGTCCGTCACGCGTGGGCGCAGCATTTAATATCTATAGACCTATTTGTTCTAAATTAACATATTAATTGTGTCATACAATCTGTGTAAGTAGGTACTTACTACTCTTGATAGCATATCGTTGTGTTACACGCTGAAGTTTTTAAGACTACTTTTGTTAGTTATTCTTTTTATTATCACTATCATCATCATCTACAGCTCGACTTCACACAGTGCTGGGCATATGCGTCTCTTTTCATATGCTAATCTCCCTGCCCCTGTGCCAGCCTCATCCAGGTTCTACCCGCGATGGTTACACTTATTTATTGTCTAGCCTCATTGATATTCAATATCAGAACCATAAACAAAACTCAAAAGTCATTTCTTCAAAATCAGCACTTTTTCTAGAAGTATTTGTAAGACCAACTGCTAACCATGAGGTTTCTGGGTTAAGTTCCCAAGTCAAGAAAGTGTGGTTATCCTTATTGCCTTGTGGGACACCACTGCCTGAAGCTTGGAACTGCGCCAGTTTATCGGCTATAGGCTCATTTAAGTCGTCATTCGGGTCGTCGTGTTCGTCAGTTGTCACTCTTTTTTTTGTTTTTGGTATCTATGAGATGTTTTTGGTTTATGGTATCTTCGCTCACCCCTATTTGGATTTTAATCACACATACATACATAAATAAACTACAGAACGCCACCTGCTACGATCCTAGAAAAAATCCTTTTGCTTCGTTTACATTCATACATGCCAGGTCCTACACGCACGCCAGTTGTGAGCACCACGCACCTGACATTTCTGAAGAACATCACCAATAGGGTCACTGGATGTCCTACTAGGGCGTCACGTCCCGACGTTTTCACTCACCTCTCCCTTGTAAATACCTATCATCATTCCTATCATTATTGCGTTATTAGAGTACCTACTTGACTTTCACGACAGGGATAGGGAACACCGGCTAGTTGATATTTAACATTATCATTAATTATTTATTTGACATCATCGTGCTAATAACGAAAAAAAAATATTCTGGCCTAATACGTAGTTGAACTTGACACAAACAAAAGTCGAAGGACATTTGCATGTTGACGTCAAACTACCTTGATCTTTGTACAACAACAAACGCCATTATTAAGCCACGTTCTTCGTAGATAGCGATTTGTGTTTTTGAAGGTCATTCGCTTTTATTCTTGTTAGTAAACTACTAGGCATGTACAGACGCCAGCCCATCAAGCTATTGCAATCTGTCAAGTTTCTTTATCGCTAAAGCATTAAGGTTCAAGGTTGATTGGGAAAATTTGACAGTTTCGGGTAGCTTGACCTGCTGGCGTCTGTACTAAGAAGTACTACATTAATATCTACACTAATATTTATCTTCGAAACTATTGATCCCATTCGGAAAATTATTTCATTAATGGGAAGCTCCAATACTGGCGAGTGTCATAGGACATATTATTTTATGTTAAAATAAGAAATTTCACGCAGACGAAGTCGCTGGCTAGCTTGTTGTAGATATGGCGAGTATTTTACTAGCCATAACAGTTGTCAGAAGCGCGACTGCTGAGCGTGAGGTCTTGGGTTCGATTTCTAGGTCATATTATTGTGTTTTGCTATATATTAAGAATTTCTCAGTAGCAGTCCGGATTTTGGAAGTTGGTGGTGAGAACACTGTGTTTCGAAAAGCAAGTAAAGCCTTTGGTCCTGCGCCCTGATCTCTCTCCGGTTGCATCGGACTGCCGTCACTCCCACCGGACTGAGAGATTGAGAGAACAGTTCGGTCGAGAAATTATTAAATACAACGGTAGACAAAAACTCGGTTATCTCATTTAGTGCCTATTAAAGCCATGTACAGACGCCAGCACATCAACAGCTACCCGAAACTGTAAAATTTTCCCAATCAACCTTGGACCTAATGCTTTAGCGATAAAGTTGAAAATCTATTAAAGAAATTTGACAGATTGTAGTAGCTTGATGTGCTGGCGTCTGTACTTACAAAAATATTTACTTGAACCGTAAGATAAAAAAATGAAATCTCCAAATTGGTCTTAATAGCAATCGAAGTTCAAACATAGGTCAGGGTTTTTAAAACTGTGCTTGAAATATAAAAGAATAATTATGGTCAAAATAATCATGTGATTCACATTGGGATAGCGATCTACATATTTGATGTTTTGCATAAATTTTCTTCAATTTAGGCTGTTGGAGGGCTATTTAACATCACGCTAGGACCCAAGCAACAAGAAAAAAGTCAGAAAGAACGCTAAGCGAAAACAAGGTAGGCGCGGGCAGACGATGCGATGCGAAAGGGTGTGTCGGGGAACAAGAAATTTCACACGGACCGAAGTCGCGGACAGAACCTAGTAGGTATCATATATTTTTTTAATGTTTCGCTTGAATGAAACCATGACGCAACAGATAAAATAATAATAATAATAATATCCCTGAACATTTCACACAGCTTTTCAAAAATACCATTTGGCTGAATAATTTGATGACTGAAGTCTTATTGAAATGATACGAGTAAAAAGGGGAGTTCCCTAAACACTTAGTCGAACCAAGACTTGTGTCAATTCATCTTTTTTCGTTGTTACTGTATTGCAGTCCAAGCACTATTTGTGTAGTTATGAGAATTATCTAGTACATATTAATAATTGTAACAATATCCCACACAGCACATGTATTATACAGTATACTTCATGTTCCCCACAAACAGTTTGAGAACGTCTAGGTAGAGGAGTCAGGGGACTTACCACCAGATCATATAGCAGGGCAGAAGTTGAACTGCACTGCTTTTTTGTTCTATGACTTAGTACAAAAAAGCAGTGCAGTTAGTGCAGTGCTATAAGAGCTGGTGGTAAGCCCCCTGGTAATCACGTCAGCGGCCTCCCTCGGCGAAGATGCATAATGCATAGTGTATATGTATACTATAATCTCAAACACTTTGAATGGTTTTCAAGTTATAATTCTACAATTAACTACCACAGAGTATTTATAGGCATACGTACAGAAGCAACTAGTTGACATATGGCAAATAATTGAATTTAATGTTCTTCTTGTAATGTTAATTACTTTGCATACCTAGTATTGTATACAATCAAGTATTTTCTAACTGAACAGACAGCTGTGCTGCTGGGGAGTTTGTTGCGCCATTTCTTCTTCCCAGCGAAAGCACTAGGAAGTGGTGAAGGGCGAGCGTTTTGGGGTCTGTCTTTTGTAATTTTGATGTTCGAAAAGTGCTGATTCTCAGCCTAATTTGAATGAATGACTTTTGATTTGGATTTTGAACTATAATGTTAAAAACAACACAATCAGTTCACGTAAAATATTTATTGTTACACACCTAGCAACAAATGTCAACCTTATCTTCTCCCAGGTTCAGTACATTGAAAACAGACCTTACTTTTTCTATCTTTGCTTGTAGGACAAAAGGTGCACCTCCTTTTTATTATTAACCGACTTCAAAAAAGGAGGTTTTCTAAATTCAACCGTATGTATATACCGTGTATATATATATTTTTTTTTATGTGTGTTCGCGGATAACTTCGTCGTTTATGACCCATTATACCAACGGTGGTCCTATGATAAGGAAACCAGGATCTGATGACGGCATCCCAGAGAAATCGAGGGGAACATTCGAAAATCGTAGGGGCGACTAGTGCGTTTGTTAATTTTTTCATAAAGTATTTAAAAAGCACTACAATTTAATGAAGGTCCTGGAGTCTGATCTGATGATGGAGCCGAAAGACAGTCGAGGGGACTGCTCAACGATTTACAGCAGTTACCTTGTGTTTGGGCTTGATTAATTTATATTAATGAGAACTTTACACCTAGATGGGTTGTGACTTTCATTAGGGGTCTGATGATGAAGACGAAGGACAGTTAAGGAAACTCCTCAACAGTTTACAGTAGCTACCTTGTGGTAACCTAGCAAGTATATATGACTTTGCGTGGGGTAGGTAGGTACGACTAAAAAGTGAAAAACAAAAACTTTTTTACAAAAAAAAACAACCGACTTCCAAAAAAAAACACTACAAATTGAAAAATAACTTTAATTTCGGAAGTCTGTGTCAAAAAACGAAAATACGGAACCAACGACACCGGCTTCCGAAATTAAAGTTATTTTTCAATTTGTAGTTTTTTTTTTTGGAAGTCTGATTTTTTTTTTCGTAAAAAAGGTGTTTTTAGAACATTTCGACATATGAGGTCCATCGTTTAGCAATATTTTGAAATGTCTTCTAAATACCTTTTTATTAGACTTTTGCTTCGAATGTAATGACCTATACATGTATACATGTGATATGACATATGTCTTGATGAAACATTCTTGTACACATCGACGTAGCTTGAAAACGAAAAATATTTTAATTTAAATAACCACTTAACCCTTGTCAATTACATATAAAGCGTTTATTCATATACTCTCGTCGTCTCAGGAATAAAACCCAATCTTTTGTTGCAAAATTTCTCAATTTATCATAGTTTCGGTTTTCGCCGTCACGGCACATCTCATAATTTCAATCTGCAAAGCCTACAGGTATTCAGCAGTGATAAATGGCTATATAGATTTGGTAGTAATTCTCTAAATAATTCAAACTCAAACTCAAATCATTTATTTCAATTAAACCATTTACAGGCACTTTTGAATTGTCAAAATTAAATAGTCAGTCAGTTAGTCAGAAAGTTGAAGCTAGTACATAGCCATAGCATAGCCCATTCCAAAGCGTAGATCTCTATGGAGAAGAACGGGCAAGAAACTCCATGGACACTCTTTTAAATCAAGACATTTTTACAAAATCCTGGTTACATTATTCTTATTGCTTCTATATGTGAGAACAATGTAAAAAAAACAAATTAATATATAAAATTAAAAATAAGCCTTGGCAGTTAAGAGATGACCAGTCTCAACTGATGGCGCCCGTTCACGAACATGACAGCTGCACATGTCGATCGATCAGGTTAAGTTACATTTGCCGCAGTTGGCCTGTGGATGGGTGACCATCTTTACATACCAAGCCTTCGTGCCTTGGGAAGCACGTTAAATCGTTGGTCCCGGCTGTCATTCGTGGATCTTTGACAGTCGTTACGGGAAGACAGAAGCCCGAAAGTCTGACAGCCAGTCTTACCAGGGGGTATCGTATTACCATTGGGTAATACAATACCCCTTGGTAGACTGCTTGTGGTTGTGCTTATTAGAACCTCCACAACCTGGTTACGGAACTGAGTTGTGGAGGTCAGATAGGCAGTCGCTCCATGTAAAATACTGCTATTCAGCTGCATCCGGTTAGACTGGACGCCTGGTTAGACTGGATGCGTGTTGTAGCACCAGCAATATTTTAAATAAGCTTCACCTCATACTAGGAAATAAGTACCTAGGTTATTTTATGAGAACTCTGTTTGAGTGTCTTGAGAGGGAGTAAGTGGTATCCTCCATTATAAAACCGCTAATCTATTCATTAAAATGACTCGACAATGAATGTATGCTAAACTATCTAAAAGGAAGATATGAAAACGTCACTGTATATACCTACTATGTAGGTAACCTTATCAAATAGGTATAGTCGATAAATGACGCGGCGTAGGTACGTTGAAGCTAATGTTATCAAAAAACCGAAATACTACCTAAACCTTCCAAAATTTGGTAACTTTTTAGCAGTTCTACCTTCATTTGGCAGACCATAAATGATATCCACCAAGAACTTGGCCGACAAGAGGAGTTACTTCAGTAGGTAAACTGTAGCGTACTGATGACTAACTGACTAGTCATCAACTGTTCAAAACTGCATGAATCACGACCTTATTCTCATTGAATATCGTCCGAATCGTGGTCAACAGTTTTGGGCACCACTTCGTTAAAAATTGAACTTTATTCCTGAGAGTCAGGGCTTACACTTGAGTTTTTGTTAAGATTCAACATTCTAATTGCTCCTATATCTGCGGCAGCGTGACTATATGGTATCAATTGCTATTGATATCTTTTTATTAATCAATCGTCCCGTCTGGCTTTATTGAAACGCACAGGTCGATCGGTCAGGTTAAGCTACGCTTGCCGCGGTTGGTCTGTGGATGGGTGACCATCTTTACATACCGAGACCCCTCCGTGCCTCGGAAAGCACGTTAAGCCGTTGGTCCCGGATGTCATTCGTGGATCTTTGACAGTCGTTACGGGTAGTCAGAAGCCCGAAAGTCTGACAACCAGTCTTACCAAGGGGTATCGTATTACCCAGTAACTGGGTTGTGGAGGTCAGATAGGCAGTCGCTCCATGTAAAATACTGGTATTCAGCGGCATCGGGTTAGACTGGAAGCCGACCCCAACATAGTTGGGAAAAGGCAGGCAGATGATGACTAGAATATTATTTTCGTGCTTAAAAATACAATAATCAATGTCAATATTAAGATAATAAACTATACCTAGGGCATATAAATCACTTACGATATTTGCTTATCGTTTAATTTGACCCAAAACAAAATACGATTGTGATAATATGATATATTGTACCTGCCTATCTCATTATCTACTAATTAAACCGTATTGCAATGAGCTGTCACTAATCCGTCCACAGATAGGTAGGTATTTAGGTGATCAATGAAATAATAGTAGATTATTAACCAAGGGGATAAAGCAGTGTCTTCTGTCGCGGGTGACGATTTAAATCGCGAGCGTAACGAAGGACTCGAGGTTTACTCCCGAGCGTAGCGAGGGTGTTAAAAGCTTAAATCACGAGCGAAGCGAGGGATTTAAGACGAGTCCTGAGTGTAGCAAGGGATTTAAGGTCACCCAAGACTAAGACAGCTTTATCACCGAGGAAAATACTCTACTTTTCGTACCATTTGCGAAAAAATAAACTTAACGTTTATGTATTTGATGAAAACAAAAACGCGGTAAATTCCTAGACTAATATTTTTTTGTCGGAAAAGCAAAGGCATCAAGCTCATACGGCCTCGTCGGTTTTCGTAACTTTATTTAATAATCATAACTGCATAATAAATGCGTATTCCTTTTTCAAAAAGATGTATAATGCTTTATATACAAACTCAATGGTGTAAACATAGATATAGTTCAGTATAAATTTCGGTAAGTATTCCAAATTTAAATCACATTCTCCCCCTAGAGGATGAATGAAATTCAGTACAATTTTCTTTCCCTGTTTTTAACAGATTAAAAATGACTATTGTTATGTTCGCTTTTTGTGGCATAGAATGTCACTTTTTTAAGCAAGTGGTATGAAAAGTATTCTTTTATACTTTTTACTTTAGCTACCTACAATTAGCTTGGACTTGCTGGGTAAATGCGTAAGACACTAACAGTAGCAATGGCTTTAATTTTGATAGTTCAACAACATTCATTGCTTTATTTACCTTGTTGAGTAGAATTAATTCCTGTATTCTCCCTTCAGTCCAGTTTCTGGAGTGTGGAAATTATGAAAACAAAAAAATGCCGTACAATATGATATATTTTATTTTTGGTTTACATAAAACTCTTGAAAGGCACAATAATTATAATACAGTATGGAACTTTGATCTTTATTAACTAATTTCTTAACATTTTATTTTCATTACATGATTTTTGTCATTGAGCGGCATGTGCAGTGTTTTATTTAACTGGGTCAGTAGTACCAGTACTTTGAAGTTACTGGCTCTAAAACACCTACCAATATATTTTCTGTTTTTTTTTTTTGACCTCTCTCTTGAATCTCGAACAGTTTGACAAAAATTTAAATAGATAGATGTGATTTTTTAGATTTCCCTATACAGTCCAAGTCAAATAAAACACTGCAAATAGATATTTGATGAGCGTCGTCGATAGAAAATCAATAAAAAAAACAGAGTTGAACAGTCAACACACTGGATTTTTTTTACGACAGACGGATTTAATACTGACCTTTACCTACCTAACTGTATATATTTTTTTTCTCCTCTAACCACGCTAATTGTTTAGGTATTCATTCTATCAGAATAAACTCATTAGACAAATATTTCAGCACAGGTGTTAAGATAAAAATCGCGTGATTCACGATTAAGTAATATGGTAGGTATTACCCACAGCTCTGCTGATTTTTTCAACGTCATGTTTTATTGATAATTTCGTTCCATAATGAAATATTATCGTGAATTTTCTTGTCATGTTTTATTGATAATTTCGTTCCATAATGAAATATTATCGTGAATTTTCTTTGTTTTATCTCAAACTTAAAAGTGATAATCGAAAACAATCTATCAAAACAGAGGAGTCCAAACTCCAATATGGTAATCCGAAGATGAAGTCAAAGTCAAAGGTATTTATTTGTTAATAGTACAGAGATCTCTAAATTTTGCCGCTAACAGCGTACAAATAATAAATAGGTACGCATACGAAATTGAAAGAAAAATTGAAAAAAAAAGAATAGATTCCTCTTTATTATGTACACCATATAAATTACAGACTTAATATAAAAAAATTACAAAGGGTGACACAATGGGCGGTCTTATCGCTAAGAGCGATCTTTTAAAGACAACCTTTAGATCGACGAAAGAAAGCGTAACAATTAAAAAACGGACATAAAATATTTCGTTACCTATCGAGGTAGGGGTGAGTAAATGAAGTTGTATGTCTCATCAAATATCTAGGGTTGCCACAAAGAGGAACAATAAAAATAACGGTTGGACATCACATCACAAAAGCGAAATCTCCGCTTCACCTTGACTTAACGACGTAAAATAAGTCAACGCAAGCGCAACAATACATATATTTATGGGCGGAACTATGTAGTTCATGAAGACAATACACTAAAAACGTGTCAATATTACATAGTATTTTATAACTATACAATTAAAACATCACTTGCGGTGACTGAAAATGCATGATAAATGTACAATAGAGAATGTACCTAGCAATATTTAGCATCCAAATATTGCTTTGGCGTATGATATATCTTTTGATCAGCGACATAATCCTTATACCCTCATGGTACGAAGTAACCGAACGACACTTCAATAATTTTGAAGTTTACGTCGAAAAGAATTTTCATATCAGTTCCGGATGTTCAGTAGTAAAATTCAAGGCTGACGGCTAAAATGGTCTTATCAAAATGACGCTGATCAAAACAAAGAACTGGACACCCTTAAAAAAAAAAAAACAAATGACTACGAAACAAATTCGTATAAGTAGATATTAAATATATTAAACTCTAAAAGAGAATATATGCTTGCATTTCAATAAACTCTCAACTTTTGTACATAGTCTAAAACATTAGTATACGTACTTAATACTTAAAACTAAGTTACAAACTAAACTTTTCACGTAAACTTAACATTCCATAGAATACAGATTAAATCTCATGTTGTTTGAAATAGAGGCAGTTTGATCATTTCACAACAAAATAAAGGCAGTAAAACAAATTGTTTGCAAATACTTTTATTGTAATCATACATTATTTGGGGTGTTGGGAGGCGTCTTATCCGGTAGGGGAGGGAGACTGTAAGATTTACCGTCCGGGGTCATCCAACAGGTAGGAGGATCGTGGTTGTGTCTGCCGATGCTTTCTGTCACCTTCCCATTGTTATTTATCCGGAGCTTCGCAGGACAACACCTGCTGAAGAAGTACCAACAGTACCACAGCTGACTGCCATATGCCTTCTTATACATAAACCGGAACGTGTGATTCTGATATATGAATAGTTTGGAGTTCCCTCTAGTGTTTATGAATATACCTGAAAATGAAAACGGAATTGTAACACAAATAGAGGTTCCGTTACTTACGTTAACAGGAAGGTAAATGAAACAAATATTATTGTTAATTATTATAATTGCAAAATATACAAGTAGATAACATTTGCGGAAATTTTCTAAGAAATAAAATGAGAAATTATTACCTCAATGCTTGTCTTTACAACTAAGTAGGAAACTAACAAGAATACCATAATTGAACTATGAAGTTGTAGTTGACAAAGTTCGAAAAACTAGACAATTAAACTTTCATGAAGAATTTGGCCATAAAGTTCAGTTACTCCTAGTATTATCATAATTATTCCATTCCTGACCAATGTTCGTCCATTTAAAACAATACAAATTCTCTTTTTTTTTTAAACAAGATTCCTACAATTTTTGCAGAAAAGAGATTCACTTAATTTGAATATAAAAATTAACTGAGAGACATGGCTCAGCAGTGGGTGAAGTCGGGTTGTGGATAATGATGATGAATAGAAATATGATAATGTTTCCAATAACTAGGTAATTCAAACGACTACTGACAAATGCCGTAATTCTGGGCCCTAACATAAGACCTTTGGGTACACCTATGTCGTGAGGGCTTATAAGTAGTGATCTTTAAAACGCTGTTTTGGCAATATTGCCTTTTTTATGATTAGACGCTGTGTCTAAAATAAACTGGACTAACTGATTTTAGGACACAATATTTTAGTATAGTTAAGAGGAAATATTGTACAATTGCGGTGAGTCGGACTAAAATATGAATCAATGATGCATTGTGGACATGAAGGACAAAATTAGCAAGTTTGTATAACATAAACATTATTTACACTACAATTTTATATTATACGCTCGCGGATTTCTTAATCAAGCCACCTTCGCTTTCTTTTTTAATAGAAGTATAAAACTTTTTATTTAAATGGTAGTGAATTTAAATTCGGAGCAATGATGGCCAGTATTTTGGCTTCAAAACTGCATTAGTTATTTCTAAGACTTTATGTAAATATTTTACCAATTTAATACTGAATAAAATATTATTATTATTAAAAAAATTCTTTGACTCATCATTATTTCGATGTTTTAGGGCTTTAAACCCAGAAAAATCATGAAGGCTCGATTTAGGAGTCTGGGAGTGTATATTTGGTACCCATTTTTCAGGATGTTACATTAACGCGAATATATTTCGCGCGCTCTCTGTCGTACAGCAAGATGTCAAGCGGTGTGCGAGAGTGACCATGCGACGTATAGTTCGCGTTATTACGACAATGTAGCTGTAGCATTACAGAATGCAGTGAGTAAAAATCTGATTGAAAAGGTGACTTCAGTGTCCTTCACTTAAAACAATACCTACAGTGTTTATATTATGTAAGCATTGTGATGATATGTCATTCAAACATAGTTGTATTTAAGTATGTTATTCAATAAACTTTGTTTTAAACATACATTATTAGGTAGTCCCGTGCTACTGACAATCTGACGGAGGGTACCTGGGTTACCGAAGTACAGACGCCAGCACATCAAGCTACTACAATCTGTCAAATTTCTTTAATAGATTTTCAACTTTATCTCTAAAGCATTAAGGTTCAAGGTTGATTGGGAAAATTTGACAGTTTCGGGTAGCTTGACCTGCTGGCATCCGTACCTTACCCTGTGTGTGGCCACCGTGTCCGGTGATTTTCATGTAGCAATAAATATAATAAAAAAGAAATGTACAATAGTCTTCATTGGTCATTTAGGCAGGGTATTTAGTAGTTAAATTCTAATAATTACAACATACAGTTAATCTATTGGAAATGTTATAATTACCGGTTTGACTAGACTCAGAACTAAACTTTAGTGAGGATCGAAGTGTTATTCCAGTCTTTGAGAAAAATGGCTTTATTCACTACATTTACTAATGTTACATTATGACCCTAGGTTACGCTAGTAGACTTGGCTATAACTCGAAAAAATACATTGGAACAAATGTTTATCCTCAATGACTCACATTACCAAATTTAGGAAAAGAATTCCCACAAAGTAAATAATTAGCAATGTTTTCCTTTAAATGTTAAGGAAAAGGTTATAATTCTATGCTTTCCACATTAAAAAAAAAACTTTCTTTTTTAATTATCAAGGACAAGAAAATACAATTAAGTATTATGTTTTAGATACCATCTTTTTACTGCAAGTGGTACTTACAGATGGTAAAACATTTTATTTATCTTGTTACTGTATTAGGTATATTTCAGAATGGTAAATCAGTGATAGCAAGGTAATATAAAATAGATAAGCGAATCTGATGCTGAGACAACAATCTGGGGAATACTAGTCATTAATAAACACATTAACTATTGAAAAACCTTTCTAGATGATAAATAAAAATATTGAGGAAGTTTTTACAACAATTATTTCTACAAATAGTCTGTTTTTACTGTTTTATACATTAAAAATAGGAAGACAATATTGAAATTGTAATACAAATCACTTATTTACGTTAACATCGTTTGTTTATTAATTTTACTTAGATCAGAGAAAACTGGTAAGATTATGAAAATCTACATGCATTTACATAAATAACTATATTATGTAATACCTACTGGAAATATAACTGAATATAACTTTACTTTTAAAGTTTTTCTAGGTTATTACCAAGTTTGCCACAAATACTCTAGAATTCCAGTTAAATTGCTATCGCTGAGCAATTGAGAGGTACTCAAATTGAACTTACATAAACATAATTTAAGCAATCTAAGCAAAACCCAGGTTTAAAAACATCAAAAGCATTACGTTCAAATCTGATGGTAACTTCAATATTTCTGATCAAATATTATGGTAAAGACTTTTAATATAAACTTATAACTAAACAACACCTTTTATAACTACACAAACGCACTATTCTTTATTAATCACTCAACACAAAACTTTGTTTATAAGTTCAAAAACTTTATAACTTTTTTAATGCACCGCGAATGCGCGGACGATGCCAAACCGTACAAGGACTCAGAGATACATTCCGCAAACTAAACATAATTCGATAGGTATTCAAACTAAATAAAATCCGATAACATAGTAAGCTAATTCGATGTTTTCTTTGCTTTGCTTTACGAAACGAAACACGTTTGTCAAATTGTCACTTTATGACAATGACGTTTCGTATTTTTTTTTTTCGCGTTTATTTACATTTGCAAAGATCGGATATGTTTAGAGCGGTTATGCCTGTGGGATAAGCTTATTTTAACTTGCCAATAATGTAGGTTCATCATAATTAATTGTATAATAACAAGAAAATTAAACAATTACACGTCAAAGTTTTATGTTGAAAAATAAGTTTTTTCTAAAATTTTGAATAGATGGGATAGAGTTTTAGATCACCTTATACTAATTTGAAACGCCTTCCTTTTAATTTGTGTAGTCCTTTTAATTGACGACTTAAATTATTAATTTGTAAAATCACAGCCTTTCGCAATAAGCGCAAAATTTTCTTGTAACGGAACGTTTTAAAAACCATGTGTTGCTAGCTGTAAACGCAAGCCCACGAACGATCTTCCAGCAAACATCGATATAATTTGTATGCTGGCTACATTATTTCTAAAAATAAAAAAAAAACAAAATGACAGAAAACACAGCGTCAGCGTCATGTCATTTTTCTAGCGTTGCGTACCTATTATAGCGTGCTATGTTTTTGTGTTTTCAATGTATAAATGCTTATTTTTGTTGTAAACCACACTTTGTGTTACATTTACGTAACATAAAATAAACCCAAAAAAGTGTATAAAGTGATTTAAAAGTTGTGACTTAGTTAAAACTTGATAGGTTATATGCGCGCCAATAACTTCATAAAGTTGTTTTAGGTTTTGTTGATCTTTAATGATAAATTAAACTTTCAAGTAATTGCTGCACATTGTAATTAACTTCAGTTTAGTTACCAAACTTAAATTTCCCGACGATAAACGTGGACTTAGCAAACAGAAACAGTCCTCTAAAGTTACTTGCATTCTTGTTATTACTGATAAAACATCATAAAAAGTTCTAAATGTCTATTTAAAACATGGATATTTTATTAAATAAATACTTACTTCATATAAAACTGTTTCATTTATACATCATGCTAATGTATTTTAAGTTTTTCATTAGTTTTAATATTATTAATACAACTCATCAACATTTACTAACATAACTTAATCATTTCAGTTGCAAACTTCATTCCAACACGAAAAGGCAGCTTACTTCTAGTTAATAAAGGCTATGCGTTCCGTCTGAAGAACAAACTGGCTTATGGAAAGAAGCAGTGGTACTGTACATCTCGTACAAAAACAGGATGCAATGTGGACATAACTACGGTGGTGCATCGACTGGGACAGGTCATAAAACGGGTGCGTAACAATCATAATCACCCACCTCATGGTTTTTATCGTCGTAACGATGGATCATTTAAAGTTGTATAACGTACCATACTCAAATTAATGCTTAAGACTGTTTTGTATAATACAATAATTTATAAGAAATTGGTAAAACACTGACTGAAAAATAAAATAACTGTACCGAGAAAATTTTACAAAATCCAAGGTATTATTAACCAAAATAAAGAAGACTGAAAATTTACCTTTTATCCCTTTTTTACAGAATTTATTTTTTACCTATGTGCATGTTTACCTAGTTCTCTAGTTGTCAAAGTAATGTAAGTCTGATAATGTATTTTCTACCTCAAATGACCACCTAATCTATGCTAAGTTTTAAAATGAAATAAAGAATATATTTTTATGACTGATATGTTTATCAATAAACCCATGGTACAACATTTAGGACCAAAACAAATAGTTGTATTATCTGTAAGTGTATAAGTTAATTAACTTTTAATTGTGTAATATTTTTGTCAACTTTGTGGGTATGTAACAGGATTTTTTAATTAAGAATAATGATTAAGTGAATAAAAAAAATCTTGTCGCTGGTGAGTACTCATTGTATCTTTAGTTTTATGTTTTTAGGTTATAAATTATACTCAATATTTCCTTTTTTGACTGATCAACGCTAAATTAAGACTGATTGTAATACTCACTACCTCAATGTGTTCTGTGCGTTTTTATAATTTATATCTAAATAAAATAATTTAGTATGTACAAAGATGATTTTATTTCAATTTCTTTAGTGTTCCTTAGTAGCTGTAATTTATGTGTAAGTATCTTATTTAATTTATTTATTTATGTATTCACTCCGACTTTAATTTTATGAACATTTGTCTTTGTCTTTTTTGAGTAGGTATCTGTGGAGAACATTCGTTTTTATACACATTTTTATAACTCCTTATATTCTATTTCCTTGTAAAATAAAATGTGTAATTGTTTGTTCTTCCAAATAAATAAAATAAAATACCCAGAATTACACCATAACATATAAAGAATGCTATAATATTGCATTATAAACATAATACAACACCTAATTTCCCTAAGGGTTAGGCAGAAGTGTAGTTCACCTTCATTTTGCAAGTCATGGTTTAACACCCATGTAATAGGGGGTGAGCCTAATGTTATCAACTGGAAACAAATTCAGAGATACCTATTACTGCAGTAAGAGTAAGACTGTCTGAATAGGGTATCAAACCTACGACCCCATGCTCTGCAGTTGCACACTCGACCGCTAGTCCAATGAGGCAGTTCAACAATATACCTATTGTTACCAAGTCAAATTCAAGGTCTAAAGTATTTCGGCAACAGCCAAGTGTTAAAGTGAAACCCATCTTCAATAAAAATATTGTATTGTAACTCTTAATTTTTTTAATTTATTTATTTGGGTTTCTTAGGGACTAACCACACGTATTCAGCTCTGCGTATTTATACTCAATATATTTATTGCTTCCACATGTGAATTGAGGTGGTAGGTTTTACAGAATATGATCATTGTGGACCCTGGATTTATCTCTGCGAATGTGTACGCATTCCATACAAAATCGTTGTTTTCAATGGACCTGGTGGCCTACCGCGAGTTCTTAACGCGATTTAATTTACGCTCAGGGATCGAGATGGCGCTAGACGACTTGTATAGCTCTGTCTCTTTCCAACAGCCTAAACTGGATCGCGTTAAGAGCTCGTCGTAAGGCCTCAGAGCTGAATAAGTGTGGTTAGTCCCTTATTAGGTTCAGCGCACATAAGGTAACTTTTTTTTTCTCATAATATTTTTTTTTCCAAATTGATGAAAATTTGCATCTAAGAGGTGATCAGAAGTCAGAACTAACCATAGATATCTGGAGATATGCCTTCATTGCGGAATAGTAAGGAGTCCTAGTGCGACCGCTTATCTCCCACCCAAATAATTACAACATTAACAAATAGTGTACTTACGATACACACCCAATATTTGAACACGCACACTAAGAAGAAAGCAGCCACACATCAATTTCTAATAGCACACATATATAGAATGGGCGGGGGATTCACTTGTAAAAATTTGCTATTGCGAACATTCAATTCGAAAGCGATGGTCGATACTTTTTATCGATATTTAATTTTAGCACATTCTTATATTATAACTTTGTATAATTTTCTTTAAATCATTTTTTTTTAAATGTAAGTACCTATCCGAAAATATAGTTTATTTTTACTAAAATAAAATATTATTAATCGTCTAGCGCCCATCATACGAAACCGCCAAATAGCCAGATTTTTTAAAATAATAATTGAATATTTTTGCTTTTTGAACACAAATTACTGTATTTTTAACCAAAAATGAATAATTGGATGAAATATAATATGTATTTATCATATTGTACAGACGCCAGCAGGTCAAGCTACCCGAAACTGTCAAATTTTCCAATCAACCTGAACCTAATACTTTAGCGATAAAGTTGAAAATCTATTAAAGAAATTTGACAGATTGTAGTAGCTTGATGTGCTGGCGTCTGTACTATAAATTAAAAACTGTTCATTTGTCAAAATCTTTAGGCATAATATTAATTTAATTTTTTACACTTCACGAGTAACTGTATTGAAATAACAATGTCTTAATTTGGTTCAAACAACATTAAATTAATAACTAATTTAACTCTTTTACTGTACGCACGGCTACACATCAAGCTATACATAACCAGTATAAACTGACTTCTGATTGAACGAAAAACCTATACAATGCGAGGTCAGCTAAAACTGGAAATGTATAGCTTGATGTGTAGCCGTGTGTACATGTAATACGAGAATATCCATTGAGTTCTGTAAAAAAATATTCAACTGCAATAATACGCATATCGATAAAATCAGCCGCACGCGCTCTATTGCACCTCTCTAAATCCAAAACGCTCGTTGCGTTCGGGAAGATTCGGGCTAGTTCGTGTCGCTCCGGACGTAAGTTAGTAAAACATTTAAAAATTGATTTAAATTATAAAAAAGTGACTTAATTGTTTACTTACCGGTAGTAGAACACGTCGTTTGTCTTCAGGTTGATGGTATTTGACCTATTTTCACATATAATTACTGCACAACTCGGTATTTTAGTTTTTTACGCATCAATAGTACAATGTACGCAATTGCAAAGCGACTGAATGAAGTGTACAGCCGCCGTTCAAATATAAGACCGATTTTATAATATTGAGGCGGCACGTGCCACGCCCCCAAGGCATAATAATATCCCTCGATATCCGTGGAACTAACCTACTAGGAACAAAATATGTGCAATGAAACAATAACTTTACTTATTATGGTATTTATAAAAACAATTATTGTTTTTATTGAGGCAAAGTTTAACATTACATTTAGAGCAATGTAGAGTTGAATATCCCTTACAATTTGGATATTTGCATCGCAGGGATCCCCCTACCAGGGGCCAGTGACCTTGCCCATCTGTGCGAACTTCTTTTGGTGGGGCAACTGCTGCAGCACTTCTTTTTTTTTTGGCCTGTGTCTCATTTTCGAGAAGACTACAACTTGGACGACCTAGAAAATATGTATTATTTATTGGATCTCCAACCCAGGCTATAAAAATTATAACACTAGCTGACCCGAGCCAAATCGCTCAGGCCGTTCTCAAGTGATGTGCTTACCAACAGTATTTCATTTTTATTTATAAAGATCGTGAAGACAGCTTTGACCTGCCGTGAGTGGAACAATACGAGGGTGACACTGAAAGTTCTTAGAAAATCAAAAACTAAACAAACTGGCAAGTTATTAGTTTTAGTATATCTTTTGAAAATAGTGTCCATTTACATCAATACATCGCTGCATCCGATGGAACCACCGAGAAAAGCAATTGCCCACTCGTCCTTAGGGGTCTCTTCGATGGCATTTTGAAGCGTAGCCACTGCTTCCTCGGCGTCAATAAAACATTTTCCTCGAAGTTTTTCATTTATTTTCGGAAATAAATAAAAATCGCAAGGTGCGAGGTCGGGGCTATAGGGCGGGTGACCCAGTATTTCCACAACTGACGTCGCCAAGTAGTCGATTGTTTGTTTGGCGGTGTGCGAAGAGGCGTTGCCGTGGTAAAGGAGGATCCTACAGCGAGGTCGTTTCTCCCGAACTTTTTCCAAGACAAGTGGCAAACAATTGTTAGTATACCACTCTGCAGTAACTGTTTTTCGATCCTCTAAAACAATTGTTGCGTAATGACCTGTCCTTCCGAAGAACGAGGCCACCATCTTTTTTCCCATGCTTCGACCTCTCTTCACTTTAGTTGGCAACTCCTAGGAAGGAAACACCCAGACAGCAGACTGTCTCTTAGTTTTCGTCACCCGTAAGTATGTCGAACACCGCATTTGAGTCACCTCCGTTAAATCTTTGAACCATTTCACGACACCAATCAACACGACGGAGCTTTTGGGCCTCTGTCAAGTTATGAGGTATCCACCGGGCACAAAGCTTCCTGACCGTTAAATGTTCATGGAGGATTTTGTGCACTTAACTCATATCGATGCCTAAGCTTGTTCGAATCTGCTGATAAGTCCCTCTTTTGTCAGTCTCTATCATACGCCGCACAACACTGATGTTATGACGTGACGCAGACAATTTTGAATTTGCCGCCAAATCGTAAACAAATGACAAATGAATAAAATACATACACAATAATATTGGCAGAATTCCATTTTCAAAATTTGAACTTATTTTTTATTAGGTATATCGTTTTCAAGTCGCCAGTTCTAAAAACTTTCAGTGTCGCCCTCGTGATAGGTTACACCTACATTCAAATAATTTTATTAAATCTTCGCGTATTCGGTGATTTGGTTTCTGACCTAGCGCTGTCTGTGATGGGTTCCTATGATGAGATTTTCTGTTCAGGTCAGTTTCAGCTATCAGTCCGTTTACCGGTGGGAAGTTTAAGACAAAGGAGCTCCATAATACCCCGATTTAGTGTGCAGTGCGCCTACTAGGCTACGATGAACAAGGTTTTGCTGGTAGTTGGATTTCATTGCATAATATTACCCACAGGGCACAGTGACATAGTCCTACGGCTATCGAAGGACAATACCATGAAGATATTTATAAAAAGTACTAATCCTTTCTATAGTCTAGCCGACGAGAGAATACGTTCTTGTCACCTGTCAATTTCATACAAACGAATAGGTGTTTTGCCAATTTGATCTTTATTAGTTACTAGAATTGTCGTACTGACAGGTGTCAGGAACTTATTGTCTCTACGACCGGACTTTAATCATTATTGACAGTGGACGTTTACGGGTTGGTGTAAAAATTAAATTCAACAACAGTTAGGCATATTTTAAATAATTTTATTTAAATAATCATTATAATTCTTACTTAGTATCTACTAGTAAACTTTGATATAAAGGCACACATTACAAAAAAGTAAATTAGTAAAAAACTGGCTCAGCTCTACTCTATCTGCTCGCGTTTTCTTTCTTTTTACCTACCTAATACTTCGACAAACACTTAACGCATCGGCAGATGGTTATGGTAACCCAAAGCCGTTATTATGACATTGTCGACTGTAGTGAGAATGTATGCTCTGCAGTTCCTAACTCTGGAGCAATACCACCGCCAGCCATTCCTAAGAGGATACGGATACCGCGAGTAAGTATAATTTCTGTAAAGTATCAGGGGCTTGCCTCGTTTCGATTTAATTTCGTATGCTGAAAGTTATAATACATGTACATTAAGTTATAAAAAAAAAAACAATATAAATAGTTTGAAATAAAAGGAAAATAAACAGAAAACCACTAAAATACACAAACCACCAGTAAGCAATTTTATTAAATAAACATACGTTACACAATTATCATTATTATCATCAAATTAGAATTACTTATGGATAACATAATGAACCAAATCAATCGGTTTCAATGATGAGGGGTTCCCTCAAAGCGTCAAGTACATGATCAGGTTTAAGGTAGTACTTCGGCGGATCATGGCAGTGCTCCTCGAAGGCAGAGATGATGAAGTTATTAGTGTCAGTGAAGACGCAACCGCGGCAGTTCTTGAGTGTGGAGCAAATCCAACGAGACTTGTTTCCTTTGTCGTACTGCTTGCGATACGTGTACTTACGAAACAGCAGCATCTCTTTGCCTTTGCGAGATGTGATGACCACTGCTGTATCTGTGAAAACGATAAAATATTTGTTTCTAAATTATCTCACTGGCGTAGCTGAGATTGTTCACTAAACCTTGAAAATAAGACCTACCATTTTGGTCCGTGTCTATATTTTCAAGTCTCGTCGGTGGTGGATGATCATGTTCTTCATGGGACATCAGTATTTCATCTTGATCACTGAGAAACAGGAAAGCGGCACAGTTCTTGTTAAGGGAGCAGTTCCAGCGGGTTCCGTTCCTGGTCTTGTAAGTCTTGCGATACCTATGGCCGTTGTATTGGAGAACTGTTTTCCCTCTACGTGACTCTACAAATAGACCTACATTACTGGTTTGCTCGGTTAATTCTTCTTCATATTCCAACTGTTCTTCGTACTGTTGCTCTTCTTGTAGTTGTTCTTCTTCTAATTCTTGATTCTCATTGGGTGGTGTTACTGGAACATACGTTCACGAATATTATAAATCTTTATCGAGACTAGTTTATTTCGTAAAAAAAAATATGTATCTAATGAAATGCATTTATTACCTATACGCGAAAAGAAAACTTAGTAAGATTTCTTTCATGCGATTTTTACCCCCAGGACTTTCACTATAGTTCTTACGGATCAGATGAGGATTTGGAGGGAAACGACACATCAAAATCAATATTTTATTAATTTCACAACAAAATGAAATAAACAGAACTGGTACTTTCTTTAATGAGATCTTGGTATGATAAACAAAATCAAGAAATAGGTATACATGCCGCCGACGTTACATAATTCTATCTAATACGCGACAGAAAATTGGCTCGTGAGTGTGAGCGTTCGCCATGAGGACGACTTCGTACTTCTCATTGACATGGACGTAAACGTCACATTTGCTGTTATTAGGCTCGTTGCACACCCATCTTGGCCATCTTGTATCTTCCTTCACACCATACTCCTCTTTAAAAGTATATCCATTAATAATGAGCAAGGTTCTACCCGTAGACAATGTGACTACTGAAACTGAAGAAAAAAGAAAATGGCAACTAAATCGAAAATAATAAGAAAAGCATATGATATTGAAGCATCCAAAAATTCTATTTACAAAAACCGTTCGACTAAGTACTATAGATACAAATACGACTGCAACTACACAGCTAACTTTTTTGGCAATCTTAAATATCTAAACAATTTACAGCATCTAAGATTCTAAATTGTCTCTTACAAGGTAACAAACATCTTTATTGATCATACCAATATAATACACACCAATTACATCTATAATAAATAAATAATCAAAAATAGCCAACGCGCACTTGCAAGTACCTAGGTATTTACAAAGGTGCATACACCTTTACCCGACTAACTGAGCCTAAGCAACCAAGTGCCATAGCACTTGGTTGCTTGGCACTTGGTTGCTTAGGCTCAGTTAGTCGGGTTGAAAACTGGGAGTCCCAAATATGGGATAAACCTCGCTCTTCATCACATACGATAACGACGATTTATGGTGATAACCATACGGAAAAAAGGTCCGGTAACTCTAGGCAACAGGCTAGTCCGCAGGTATTTGATTTTACAGAACCTTGGAAAGTCCTTTATATCTGCTATAATAAACTGGGTCTTTATTTTTAAAGCATTTAGTACAACTTTCCGGAATAAGTCTGAAGTACTCTAGAGGGAAATAATTATTTTATCGAAAAAAAAAATGGTAACCTGTAGGTACCGTAATTGCGTAACACGGTCTTAATCACAATCTTTGGGTTTTGAAAGATCTGCCAGGGCCGCGAGTTGTTCGAAAGAGATACCGTGGCCCCTAGCACAGGCAACTGAATGAACGCGGGTGGGTTTTAGTCAGTAAAAGTTTGACTCGCCCTCCCGCTCTGTCCAAAGCGGGAGAAATCATTTGATGATTTCCCACCCACCCAAAAAAAAAGGGTTTTGAAAGATATTCCTAATCTATTGCTTCGTAGGTTTAAAAAAATTCGTCTGAACATCAACGTAAATGACGTAATTAATGTGGCTGAACTGTCAGAAATGAAAGATATTGCGACTAATTGTCATTTTATGTGTGTTACGCAATTACAGTGGGGTAATTGGGATTAGCATTTAATTAGCTTGTCAATAATCTACCACCAGTGATAACGATGATTATAGATGTAAGAAAGAATTGATTTCATTTAGTCCTTGGCTACATCTAAGAAGTTGTTTCAACTCAAAAGTGCACCATGACATTAAGGGGCTTGAAAAAAAAAAATTAAAGTTAAACTTACTAGGTATATGATATAATGGGGCCTGGAGTTCTAAAATACAGGCCCAGGATTAGTTTAGACTCCAGATCTCCCACGAGTTACAAATTTTTTATAAACAAAAAATACCTGTCAACTTAATAACTTGTATAAGAATGTTATTTGTGGAGATAAAATAAACATTAATTAAATAAACAATTTCTACTAAAATTATTTCCTATAATTATAAGGCAACTTCATTAAAGTCCCATCATGTTGCAATATATATGGAGGAGGGCTGTGGTTATGATCTCTGACGTAAGAAGTGATGTTGTGATAGTTATCAAATTGGATCTTAGCCCTGCAACCCTTTGTGGTCCTTTTGGAGCAGTTCCAGTATCTAGTATCTTTCTTAGCTTGGCTAAACGTATGGTTCTCTATCATCAGGAGAGAATTCTTCCCGCGTCCAGATGGTATGAATTTGTAGTCTAATCCTGAAAACATATTTGCTGTAAAAACGTAAGTGTGGGTTAAATGGGTATAATACAGGATAGGGATGGATGTTGACGGGCCCTACCTAATGTTTGTTCTTCTTTATAATTTCCGATTTTGGCAGGTAATTAAACCATCATTTATCGGATTCAGATACGAGAAATGTCGGTCCGGAGTAGCCATAGTACCTGGTACCTACTATTTGTATGGAGGTTGAGCACTATATGCAAACTCTGTCCGTCCGAATATAGATCATTCCCAATTCGGATTAAACTCGGATCGGATGCAGTGCGAAAAGGCTCTAACAGTGAAGTTAACACATTAATTGCTTGTCCTGTCAAATGAGACGAAAATAAATTCATGCTACGGGGTAGAATAAAAAAAAGAACATAAAATAAACAAAAAAATAAAAATAAGGCTAACATAAATCTCATAACATGAAGTAAGTCAAGCACAGTTCACGACATTTATTGTTTCTACTGTAAACACTCAAAAAGTACCTATCCTTTCATCAATAAATCTAAATTTTGTATTGAACATCCGAATAATTTCTATAGTTAGATATTACTTAATTAGACCGAAATCTTTAATAGCACAGTTATATTTACTCGTATACACATAAATGACATATAGACAACTTATACATTTACCTCACAGTATTTTTATCTCACGAAGCGACGCGCGCTTGACTTGTGGTAACCAAGTGTACCTACAAACACGCTGTGAATGTGTACGTGAAGACGAGTAGCGTCAGCACATAACACACATGCACATTCGACTTCGCCATTGTACTGACGGACTGTAGGTACCGAGAGCTCAGGAGCACGTTTAGTCCACTCTCGGCCCTCAACCCCCAATAAATAATGTCTGCCCTGGACCCCTAACTGTAGTTTATTCTCGTCCCTACGGGGTCGAGAGTATACTGTGTCAGGACTCTGCGCTTACACATACATTCACAGCGTGTTTGTACACTTGGTAACCACAAGTAAAGCGCACGTCGCTTCGTGAGAATACTATTAAGATTAAAAGTAGCAAAACACTGGAGCCCTTGGTAAGATATAACTTGTGTTATGGGCACCGAGGTTCACTTTATACTGTAATTTACTATTGTACAGTTCACATACTGCACACTCGTATTTATCAAACCTAAGGCCGCCCGGTTGTTTCAAACGGTTACGTATGTCAAATAATAACGATTACGTACTTGTTATTATTAGACGTACGGCAAGGCTATAATTTTGTGATTGTAATTTGAAACAACGCTTTTTGGTTTGACGATAGTTAGCGCCATTTTTGACGTATACGCGTGCATCAAGTGGACGTGAAACAACCCGCCTAAGTGGTGAAGATAGATTTATCTAAAGCTATGGTTTCTTAGGAAATTAAAATGAAACGTCAATGAAAATCTGTCATTTTCATCACCAGTATTTGACATTAAGGTGTCAAAAATCGCCCTGTATTGGACAGCCGTTGTTGTGTGACAGTTGCCCGGTTTCTGAGGACACTAAAGCTTTAGCTTCGCAATCATTATACATAAAGTTGCGCCACATTTGCACTTAGTACTACTAATCTAATTTATAAATTAGATGTTTTATAAACAATTTTCTAAATAATTTCATAAATATAGACGAAATATACTTTAAAAGCTTGACATTTAGATACTTTGGTATTAAATGATACACACATAAACAGAAACTAAGAACGGCACCTGCTACGGTCCGTACATACCTACTCCTTTTGCCTCGTTTACGTTAATACATCTAGTCATTCTGCCTCGTTTACAGGTCGCGTCATGTAAAAAGAACGCTGGAAGAAAGTGGAGGGGGTTTGTTTGCGCATGGGTACACTCGCACACGAAAGCACTAGGCATATTGTTTTATTTTTGAACTAGCCTTTCGCCGGCAAGCATGCGGCGCGTCACTCGCCCGCCCCGCGCCGCACCTCATACCACCAAATAGACCGATATATCGCCTAAGCGCAGCTTGACCGCCAGCGTTCTTTTTACCTGACGCGACCTGGTACGTTAATACATCTAGTCATTCACGCACGCCGCCGGTTGCTAGTACTACGCACCTGAGGTTTCTGAAGAGCTTATATTTCACAAATTAAATACCTCTTACACGGAATATACTTTAAAAGTTTGACATTTAGATATTATACCTACGTATTGTACATACAGTACACTGACAGAAAACACTTTAATACAATTATTATTAAAGGTAAAATTAATAGTTTCTGAAATTGTTGCCGTAAAACAGGGGTTATTAAAAAGCGAGTGTAAGTTCAAAAACCAAGCAGGCATGGTTGTTAAATTAAGAACAACCCGCCTTCGTAAGATAGGTTAACACTCAAATTCATCAGCACTAACGGATAAAAAATATCAAATTTTCTTTTAACTACATGGAGAGCAAAACTGAGCGACTGCGCCAAAATTTTTAGGGGTGACAATAAAAATTCGGTAGAACTGATTTGCCAAAATCCAAACACTACTTGCATTACCAACACCAACACCATCACAGTTACATTTCATTTCAGACACTAATCTACATGGTCCTCACATGGTCTGACCAAGATGTCTTAGGATACTTTGACCCATGACTTTATTTCGCTATCTATTCTTGTCGACGCCATCTAGGTAATTTATTTACTTTCTAGTATGACTTTTAAGTCATTCCGGAATCCTATTTACTGAATAAACAATTTCATTTCATATCAATCACAATAATTATGATATTCCATCTTACATAAAAAGTATCTTAAACTTAAATCACCAGTAGCATCTACTGGCATAAAAAAGCAGTCTTGGATAATTTTAAGCTCGGGGTAAGCTAACATCAAATGGATTTGACTAGAAAAAATAAAGGTACAACCGAATACAGTCAATACTTCGGAGATAAGTACAATATTCAATTAGACATCTCTTAGCCTAACAGCACTAGATATAATGTTGCTGTAAAAATATTCGTGGCCTAAACGACCACCATCATAATTTATTGGGACGAAGTTCCTTGAGTGTGCATGCATACGAGCGACACCGTCGACGACAGAGGCAACTCGCAACCGTCGACGCGTGCCGGCGACAGCCTCTCGTGTATTTGATCACCGCCGTAGGTAAGCCGTAGGTACTCAAAAGCACGAGCGATACGTTGTCGATGGCAGCCACCGACACGCGTTAACGGTGTCTCACGACACTTCTCGACTTCTTATAATTTACAAACGAGAATGTTTCAGAATAAAACAACAATAACAAAGATAAGGCTTCTTAGGGCACTGCTCACAAAACGTGGTGACTTTTGAAACCCTATGTTTGACGCGTTCGGAGCCCCAGAACAGTGACCAAATCTTTAAACAATTGACGCAAGGCTGACGTCTGCATCCTGATCCGATGAGATTAGTCAATTTATGACCCTTACGTTTTCTCCTTCGTCCACCTGTTGGTTAAAAATAACTTATAAGTTGTTGGGTCAACAGTACTTATCTTTGTCTAGAAAAAGCTTGAATAATTATTAAACTAGTTCTAGGCTTTTTAACGAGATCACGGCATTTGCAGAATCTCATTATTTTTCATTAAATAATGTGGGTAGTAAAGGAAAAATCAAGCAGTTTTAACCCACGGACGCACGGGCGTAAAAATATCGCGGCGGGATTTTATCACGCAATGGATTTTCAACTCTCGGTGTTGAACCGAGCATTGAGAATCCAACAGAGCGCATCCCAGCGCGTTAAAAAAACACTGTTGGGTTTTCAACTCTCGGCACTAAGCAGAGCGTTGAAAATCCAGTGCGAAAAAAGAAATCACCGCGGGAAAAACACGCCAGTGCGAACCTAGGCTTATAAGCAACGCAAAATAATAATAAACTTACACAGTATTAAGTCATGTAAAATTTAATATCTAAATATAGTCACTCCAGTGTTGTTTTTCAGATCCTGCAAACTTGTTTAAAATATTATGACACCACAAATATACAGTTTATTACGTTGTAGGTATTTATTTTATTAATAAATACATAATTAAACTTAAATAAATCCGAAACACACTGAAAGGCGTGTATACGCACACATAATCAATATTTTACAAAACTATTACCTGACGAAAATGTCTTTGGACCTCGGCACCCTTATTGCGTAACACACTTTCAACCACAATCCAAGGGTTTTGAATGAAATTCCTAGCCTATTGCTGCATAAGTTTGAAAAATTTGTCTGCTCAACAACGTAGTTTACGCAATGAACGTGGTTAAACTGTCAAAACGAAAGGAATTGCGATCAATTGTCATTGTATGTGTTTTACGCAATTATCCCACGTACTCGGATACCCCCTCCCCCCTTCCTACTTTCTACCAACCTGCTTCGCTAGGAATGCTGACAGTTGGTATTAACCCAATTAAATGACAGGTCCAAAAATATTTTCGCCAAATAGTAGATTAAGTCAAAAGCAAAGATCAAAAGGTACTTTAAGTATGTATAAGTACTAAAATCTTAACACACAAAAATAGTTTTGATAGGTACATCATTAACTAACCTATTTAGACAGAAATACCCTGAACATTACTTTCATACAAAATACATACAAAACTAAAATTTTAATTTTGACAAACTTCACTGTGTAATATTTTGCAATTTAAAAAAATACGAAGTTTGAGACGAAAAACGTAATTATTTCAAAGCTACAAATACTAACTGCCAGCCGAATTTGAACTTGTCACATTAACTCAAGGAATAGTTTCCATATAGAGTCCATCAGGGGTCTTCTCATATACAGGGGGTATGTGCGTATGTTCGTTAGATATGCAGACGAGTTCGTAGTCATCGTTGACGCAGAGGCAGACGTTACATTTCCATCTGGCTCGTCCTGAACAGTACCATTGTTCGCCTCCAGTCATTGGTGCAGGGTTGGTGAAGGAGTATCCATTGAGCATCAGCAACGTTGCGCCATTTACCGCTGTGACAACTGACACTGGAAGGTTATGGGAATTTGAATAGAACACTTGAAACTGGATAGGTTAAATCAACCGATGTTTTCACCAATCGGTACTTAGTCGAATTTTATTATGGAAAGTTAACTATGTTAATTTATTCGAGGCTGTACCCTGGGAAGCGCATTCCTAAATGACAATCGCTGTCATTTTGACGGTTCAAGAAGATTCCTAACGTCAAAATCACGAATGAAAACTGTTGTTATTACTGTCCGGCCGTCCAAAGATCTGTCAGCGCGCCGTGTCGCAAAACACGTAATCGTTTGTATGAAACTTACAGAATGCGTTCTTAATACCTCAAGCACGCATTCTCTCGTGGGTAGGGTTACCATATGTAAATAGAGGGATGCCTGTCTATGCTACATAAAATGCCTGAATTTTCAGAAAAATGCCTGTCTAAACCTTAAAATGCCTGTCAAATGCGGCAAACGCCTGTCATATGGTAACCCTACTCGTGGGCCGCACTGCAGGAGCGTATTTCCCAGATGAAATTTTGTGTTTAATGGACAAGGAAATGGAGGTCAGAAAAACTTTAATTACTCAACAAACCTTTTCCGTCGTATTGTCTCTACTACCAACCGCAAGACCTCTGTTCTCAGCCTTGCAGGTTGGTTTAGTCTTTGAAACTGGTCAAGTATTTTTTATTATAATCAAATTTATCTGAGATTTAAAGACATGAATGTGTGGAGTGACGAGAATGGATAAAGTAAGAAATGAGTATATAAGAGGAAGTTTGAAAGTGCCGCCAGTGACAGAAAAGTTGAAAGGAAATCGTTTGGCTTGGTATGGGCATGTGATGAGAAGACAAAACGCAGTGACTAAAAGAGTGATGAATATACATGTTGATGGATGGAGAGGGAGAGGAAGGCCGAAGAAAAGATGGATGGATTGTGTGAGAAATGATATGAAAGAGAAGAGAGTGAATGATAGCGTGACGGTTGACAGAGGAGAATGGAAGAAGAAAACGTGTTGCGCCAACCACAAGTAACATGGGATAAGGGCAGGAAGATGATGATGATGATCTGAGATAAGAAGGTTGATTTAACTGCAATATCATTTAGACTAGGGATTTACAAAACAGACACTCCATTATTTCTAGCAGTACCTAATAGTAGGTACTAGATACTGCAAGAAATAATGATTTAAGTATTCCCTTGACGTCGAGTCGCCGCCACAACTACCTACTTGTTCTTTTATATGATGTTCATTACTATGATGAAAATTTTTTGCCGTGGCTAAATAATAACAGCCGCACAGGTCGATCGGTCAGGTTAAGCTACGCTTGCCGCGGTTGGTCTGTGGATGGTAGACCATCTTTACATACCGAGACCCCTCCGTGCCTCGGAAAGCACGTTAAGCCTTTGGTCCCGGCTGTCATTCGTGGATCTTTGACAGTCGTTACGGGTAGTCGGAAGCCCGAAAGTTTGACAACCAGTCTTACCAAGGGTTATCGTATTACCCAGTAACTGGGTTGTGGAGGTCAGATAGGCAGTCGCTCCATGTAAAATACTGGTATTCAGCTGCATCCGGTTAGACTGGAAGCCGAACCCAACATAGTTGGGAAAAGGCTAGGCAGATGATGCCGCCACGTCGAATGTGAAGAAAGGTACAGTCAATGAAACAAATTATTGAAATCATAATATTTTTATTTATTTTGACAATCACTGTAATAAATAACATAAAAAAAAAACAATTAAAAAATACGACTACCTTGTCAAAAAGTGAATTAAAAAATTGAACAAAAAAATTAAAAACAAGCTAAATACGATAAAGTGTAAAACTAAAAACCAATATTTTCAGCAAAGTCAGGGTACCTGTAAAGAACTGCTCCAATGAACCGTCCGTCCCCCGACTGCAATGAAACCCTGCAAACATCATGTCGAATCATTGGTCGCAATTCAGGATTGTGTAAATGGTTTCATGTGCAAAACAAACTACTATTTTAATAAACATCATAAAGAAGTTTTCTAAAGTAATATTTTGATTCAAAATTATCAAATGACTTATCTTGCCTTTTGTTTAGTTGAAACTTCCACAGCACAGAGATCATGATCACGGGACTGTTCACAACGTTTTGAATAACGGCTTTCTTGCATATAGACGTGAAAGAAACAAACATGTAAGTAGATCAAAACTGCCCTTGGCAGCATTTCATTAAAATTCGGATATCTTAGAGGATATCAGAGATTTAAAAAGCGGAGGCACAGTTGCTGGCGGGCTGTACGTCGATCTTTCGAGAATAACCTCGAAAGAAAACATGTTTGTACTGTCTCATGAAAAATCAGCTGTAAATATTGTATACAAAGATATCCTGTAGTATAGACTAATCATAATATTATTCAAAAATTCGACGATATGTAACATCTACCAACCCGCACTGGGCCCGCCTGGTGGATTACGGCCCACTCTCTCTCACAGAGAGGAGGCCTATGTCCCAGCAGTGGGAACATTATAGGCTAATTAAGTGTGTATAATATTATTAATCACTCCACATTCACACTGTCCCATATTAGATTATAGAGATAGACATTGCACCCGTGCGAAGCCGGGGCGGGTCGCTAGTACATGTATATGTATGTATCCTATCTATTATTATTTTTTACAACTGTACAAATAAAAATGGTTAACTAGATGTGGTGGTAATAAACGAGACTTTTTCAATGAGTCGACGAGGCGGGGATAAAAGCGGGAGTTTGTCGAAGTAGACGTGGCGGGACTCGACGTCACGGGAATAAATCAAATAATGGAGTGTTTGGTTTTTTTTTTTCATAAAGTCGTAAAGCAAAGGCTTCCGCAGATACGCGCGACGCAATTCTCATAAAACTATTTCTATTAATTTTTCAAATAAATTGTTTTACTAGTCGCGTCGCCTTTCTGCGAGAGCCTTTAATAGGTAATACCTACACAGTATAACGGGATTAATAAAAATGCAAGTACTCACGCAAAACTATATTTATTCTACTAAAAATATAAGAAAATTATAGGTCTTCATTTAGTTTAAATTGTTCTTACACACATCGTTGCATTATTTTGTGAAATGACTGAACTATAAAAATTAAATTATTTAATTAATACATTAGATAACTACACCTATGTAGGTATTTAATGGCGCCGATTCCCTTGTTCACAAACTAAAGTAAATTTAAGATCAATGCATCTTTTTCTTTCTATTTAATTTAGAAAAGGACAGAAGATAAATATTAGTTTAGTCCTGTCAAACTAGTCAGCGCCTGACGTAAATTGACGTATTTTTAGCAGCCATGTTTTAATCACGTCTAATCTGTCTATGGAGTATCTTAATTTGACAGGAGTAAACTAATATTTTATCTTCTGTCCTTTTCTTAACGAAATAGAAAGAAAAAGATGCACAGAACTTAAATTTAGTTTAGTTTGTGAACAAGGGAATCAGGGCCAATGTTATTCCTACCTAATAAAGACAAAGTTTCCAGAACATATAATATATTTTAAGTTACAAAACCGTTACGTATATCGATGTAGGTGTAGGTACAATAGGGTGCATCTCCAGCTAACCTTTCGGAGATTACAGGTGTGATGTTTTGTTATGTATATTTTAAGTTAATATTGGTAAACGTTTAAATAATAAAAAATCGCACGGTGCCAAATAAAAGATCTTATGGAGAAGAACCGGCAAGAAACTCCATAGGTACTTTCCACAAAATATAATTAAATAAGTACATCAAGTTACCTACAACACAACTAAAATAATACATATAATATAATATTTTTTTTCTCTTTTTTTTGTTTTTAAATATAAATTTAATATCTACATGAAATAAAAAACCTTACAGAACTATAGACTATACTTACAACGATAAAAAAAAATTGATAAAATGTTATCTAAATAAGGTACGATTGTTCCATTACTAAAATGTAATTATGTTAATTACTGTGGCTGCGGGGAAATAGACCCATCTGTCAGAACTTAACTATTATTTAAGTATTAAAAAAAAACACTTCTTGTAAATAGAACTGTTCTGAGGTAGTTATGTAAAAGTATCAGTATAAAATACGTCTATTTACTTGCATACCTACAAATATCATACCTTTTATATAATTACGTTATAGAATTAGCTTTTATAGAATTACCTCTTACAGAATTACCTTTTAAAGAATTACCTTTTACAGAATTACTTTTATAAAAAAGCCTTACAAATACGAAACCTAGCTAAAAAGCGAACTCGTGCAAATAATTAACTAGTCAAAACACGCATTTACACACTCCATAATTTGTCTGAAAAATAAAGCTATATAACTACTTGAATTATCATAAAATCCTTTAACTTTCACCATGTAAATAAAATAGTTCTAGGTTAAGTTCTTTCCTAGAACTTTAATTATGAACTCTTCGCCTACCTTACACAAGATGGCTATTTCATTTTAATAGGAGTTTTTATTAACTAACTACGATAGACTTAGTGGTACAATTGGCTGCGCTAACAGTAAATCAAAAGCAATAATATGGAATTAAGGGCCTTACTCGCGTTTAGTACCGTAATACGGTCACTTTATGAAGAATATTTCTCATTAACGGCTTGATTAAAAGATCTGAAAAAAATATATGTTTGCTATAGATTCATGAACAACATTTCTGACATAGGATTTTTTCGTATGGCTAATACTTTTGCCTTAAAAAAATATTTACCAACACGCTATCTTTTTCTTATTTTCGATATTACTTCTAAACGGCTTTGATGTTTGGAAAAATTTTTACACTGAAAAATCGATGCTTAGAGGTACTACAGATGTGACATAGCTTATTTAAATCAATCAACATTTGCATAGTAAATGTCCCCCCTTTGAGATCAAGCTTCAGAGGTGCTCTGCGCGGGCGCGGGCGGCAGTCGTGCGTTAGCATTGAGACGGGATGGCTGTGTCGCTCGCTGCTACGCTCCGGCTATCGATCGACTACGCGCGTCTGTCTGTGTTAGTGCAAATATTTACGAACGAATTGTATCAGTGTGCGTTTATTGACTAGCTCGCTGCAGATGGCCCATTACTATTGTGCGCGTGGACGCTTACGATAGTAATACAAGTAGTAGGCATATCTAAACTATTATTAAAATGAGAAAAGATTGGATTTGATCAAAATAAAAGTCCAAGATGGCGGCTGCAAAAATTTTCAAATATTTCATCATGGGTGTCGTTTTCACACTTTTCGAGGGTGATAAAGCCGATAATGAGGTCAAAATAAAAATCCAAAATGGCGGCTGCAAAAATTTTCAAATATTTCATCATGGGTGTCGTTTTCATACTTTTCGAGGGTGATAAAGCCGATAGTGAGGTCAAAATAAAAATCCAAAATGGCGGCTGCAAACATTTTCAAATATTTCATCATGGGTGTCGTTTTCATACTTTTCGAGGGTGATAAAGCCGATAGTGAGGTCAAAATAAAAATCCAAAATGGCGGCTGCAAAAATTTTCAAATATTTCATCATGGGTATCGTTTTCATACCTTTCGAGGGTGATAAAGCCGATAGTGAGGTCAAAATAAAAATCCAAAATGGCAGCTGCAAAAATTTTCAAATATTTCATCATGGGTATCGTTTTCATACTTTTCGAGGGTGATAAAGCCGATAGTGAGAGGTCAAAATAAAAATCCAAACTGCGGCTGCAAAAATTTTCAAATATTTCATCATGGGTGTTGTTTTCATACTTTTCGAGGGTGATAAAGCCGATAGTGAGGTCAAAATAAAAATCCAAAATGGCGGCTGCAAAAATTTTCAAATATTTAATCATGGGTGTCGTTTTCATACTTTTCGAGGGTGATAAAGCCGATAGTGAGGTCAAAATAAAAATCCAAAATGGCGGCTGCAAAAATTTTCAAATATTTAATCATGGGTGTCGTTTTCATACTTTTCGAGGGCGATAAGGCCGATAGTGAGGTCAAAATAAAAATCCAAAATGGCGGCTGCAAAAATTTTCAAATATTTCATCATGGGTATCGTTTTCATACTTTTTGAGGGCGATAAAGCCGATAGTGAGCTCATAATAAAAATCCAAAATGGCGGCTGCATAAATTTTCAAATTTTTCGTCATGGGTGTCATTTTCATAGTTTTCGAGGGTGCTACAGACAGCCGATAGTGAGCTCACAATGTAAATCCAAGATGGCGGCTGAAAAAAATTGTTTTTGTTTAAATCATACGTGATAAGGAATTTCGAATAACCTAAGTTATTCTGATCAAACTAAAATTATTATGTAACTAATGATTACTTGATTTTAGGTACAGACGCCAGCACATCAAGCTACCCGAAACAGTCAAATTTTCCCAGTCAACCTTGAACCTAATGCTTTAGCGATAAAGTTGAAAATCTATTAAAGAAATTTGACAGATTGCAGTTAAGTAGCTTGATGTGCTGGCACACACGATACTTATTTGACAATAATATAGTGTGATGAGTTTCCAAATAAACAATGTTTTCTTATCACCAGCCCGCATGAGTGAGTGTCTCTGTCTAAAACAAGTTCGGGGGTAAACACGCACATCCACGCAAAATGGCCATCTCTCAGCATTATGCTAAGACTATAACGAGACAGAGACACTCACTCATGCAGTCTGGTGATAAGAAAACATTGTTTATTTGGCAACTCATCACACTATATTATTGTCAAATAAGTATCGTGTACAGACGCCAGCACATCAAGCTACTTAACTGCAATCTGTCAAATTTCTTTAATAGATTTTCAACTTTATCGCTAAAGCATTAGGTTCAAGGTTGATTGGGAAAATTTGACTGTTTCGGGTAGCTTGATGTGCTGGCGTCTGTACCTAAAATCAAGTAATCATTAGTTACATAATAATTTTAGTTTGTTCAGAATAACTTAGGTTATTCGAAGTTCCTTATCACGTATGATTTAAAACAAAAACAAATTTTTGCAGCCGCCATCTTGGATTTACATTGTGAGCTCACTATCGGCTGTCTGTAGCACCCTCGAAAACTATGAAAATGACACCCATGACGAAAAATTTGAAAATTTATGCAACCGCCATTTTGGATTTTTATTTTGACCTCACTATCGGCTTTATCGCCCTAGAAAAGTATGAAAACGACACCCATGATTAAATATTTGAAAATTTTTGCAGCCGCCATTTTGGATTTTTATTTTGACCTCACTATCGGCCTTATCGCCCTCGAAAAGTATGAAAACGACACCCATGATGAAATATTTGAAAATTTTTGCAGCCGCCATTTTGGATTTTTATTTTGAGCTCACTATCGGCTTTATCACCCTCGAAAAGTATGGCAACGATACCCATGATGAAATATTTGAAAATTTTTGCAGCCGCCATTTTGGATTTTTATTTTGACCTCACTATCGGCCTTATCGCCCTCGAAAAGTATGAAAACGACACCCATGATTAAATATTTGAAAGTTTATGCAGCCGCCATTTTGTATTTTTATTTTGACCTCATTAACGGCCTTATCGCCCTCGAAAAGTATGAAAACGACACCCATGATGAAATATTTGAAAATTTTTGCAGCCGCCATTTTGGATTTTTATTTTGACCTCACTATCGGCTATATCACCCTCGAAAAGTATGGAAACGATACCCATGATGAAATATTTGAAAATTTTTGCAGCCGCCATTTTGGATTTTTATTTTGACCTCACTATCGGTCTTATCGCCCTCGAAAAGTATGAAAACGACACCCATGATTAAATATTTGAAAGTTAATGCAGCCGCCATTTTGGATTTTTATTTTGACCTCATTAACGGCCTTATCGCCCTCGAAAAGTATGAAAACGACACCCATGATGAAATATTATAAAAATTTTGCAGCCGCCATTTTGGATTTTTATTTTGACCTCACTATCGGCCTTATCGCCCTCGAAAAGTATGAAAACGACACCCATGATGAAATATTATAAAATTTTTGCAGCCGCCATTTTGGATTTTTATTTTGACCTCACTATCGGCTTTATCACCCTCGAAAAGTATGAAAACGACACCCATGATAAAAAACTTGAAAATTTTCGCAGCCGCCATCTTGAACTTTTATTTTGATCAAATCCAATTTTTTCTCATTTTAATAATAGTTTAGATATGCCTACTACTTGTATTACTATCGTAAGCGTCCACGCGCACTATAGAAACGGGCCATCTGCAGCGAGCTAGTCAAAAAACGCACACTGATACAATTCGTTCGTAAATATTTGCACTAACACAGACAGACGCGCATATTTATTACTGATTTATAATATGTAATTCAAATTCATGAAACAGGATCACATTTTTATAAAATCTCATTTTTATATAAGTCCTCCTAAGAAGACCTACAGTCTATGCAAATAAAATGTTATTCTATTCCTAAGAAAATACTCGATATCATTTTTAAAGTTTTACACCCGTTAGGAACTAAGTCCCTTCTCGCGTATGATTTTAAACAAAATCTCTAAATGAAAAATTGCTAAAAAATAATGTCCAGAAACTTAAAATATACGTAACATAAGTATCAATCTATACAAAATATATCAGCTTTGCATCCGCCATTCCCCTCTGGAATCGTAGGCAAAAATGACGACCTGCGTGCGACATTCTGCGCCTCTGCATATTCTTTGATCGTCGTTTTAGTACAGCGCGCCACCGCGCGCGTTTTACGTATTCGGGGGTAGAGCGCTTAGCTCCGCCCACATACACAAGGTCAGCGAGCCCTCTAATCACCTTAACTTTAAATATATACTCATAACACTGTGCCATTTCTTGCTTAATTTTAGTCTAAGTGCCCATGAAGGTTTAGTGCTACCTATGTTATCATCCCTTAACCGGTTTAGGCACCTGTCCCGCCGCCGACGAGGAAGCGACGATTTTCTCGCTCAAGAAACGTACAGAAGATTGTAGGTCCCGTGTAAGTAAAAGAGATACATATATGAATAATTGATAGCAGACTGTTCACACTGCGCGCCAGCGAGAATTCGATTGTCGCAGCGACACGAGCTATCAGAGAGAGTACTCGCTTTGCGATGCTCGCTTGTCAGAAAGAACACTCGCTGAGACCCAAGGTTGACATATGCATACCAGCGAGTGATTGGTCGTCGCCGTCACGCATCGCGTTCTCCAACTTGTTTTTAGTTGCTAGCTACTCGGTTCTCGTTAATCGCCGGCGGTGTTACAGGTGTCTTAAGCTCGAAACTTTGCAAAGTTGAGTATTGAAATATACATTTTGACTTCATCAAAGCATTGCCAATAGTAACCTCGCCCCTAAATAAAACTTATGTGCTAAAATAAACATGCTTCGGTTTCCCCTCACCCTCAGGTGGTTTGTGGGAGTGTTTGTCCTTACTGCCGACTACATTCAGGTTGTCATCCGTGGTCATGCGTGCTTTGCATTCTTCACTTTTGCTCGAAGTACACTTCCAGACGGTGCCTTTCTTTGACTTCGCACTCCGAGAATAAGTAAAAGATTTGTAAAGGAGAACATACTGTCCCTTTCTTTTTGTCTTTATGAGTACGGGACCTGAAAGAGAGAAGAATATTAATACGTATTTGAGAGTGAGCCGTTCCACTTGACTGTTTTGTCGAAAATAATAAGAGGACATAAAATTCTAGAAACGGCAAGATTCTGTAGCTAACGGTTCTTTACTTGTAATACAGATGTTCCAATATACAGCATAAAAAATACCATTCATGATGCATATTTTTACCCCAAAAACCTTTGGCCCGCAATGGCAGTGGACAGGAGTGTGGGTAAGGGAAATAAGGGAGGCCTTTGCTCAACATTACTGGCTATATAGATAGACAGATAAACCTTGGTTATACCGATTGTAACAAGACCATTTTCTTTACTGAATGTCTAACGACCATTTGTAAAAGCGAAGTAGATACGCCATGTGTCAGGTAGGTCCAATGAAACTTCAAATCAAACTTAGGAAACATGATTATTTAATTCATTTAGTAAGTATTATGCAGTAACGTATTATTCACTATGTTGAGGGTAGTAAAAAGTTCTCTTACACACTTACCTACTTATCATTTTACAAGCTACCTTTATCAGAGAAAAAATACTATTAAAATTAGTATTTTTAAATGAATAAATAAACCTATCATTATTATTAAACACCCTTACAAACTAATGACTAATAGTCCTTCTTGAACTTGAGACAAAAAAAATACAAAAAAATAATATAGTAAAGCAACACAATTCAATTGCCGATTCTTACAAATCATATTTCTTAGTACTTATTAAAATATTGCAATTTATTAATATTACAACTATAAAGCACTTATTTTTATTATATTAATAAGTCGTTATTGCTTGATGATTATTTACCATCGATAAAAAGTTTGGACTTAGTATAAAGAGGTAAAAATAATTAAATAAAAATAATGTAAGTATTTAAATCTACATATTTACATGTAACGCTATGTACAGATGCCAGCAGGTCAAGCTACCCGAAACTGTCAAATCCCAATCAACCTTGAACCTTAATACTTTAACAATAAAGTTGTAAATCTATTAAAGAAATTTGACAGTTGTAGTAGCTTGATGTGCTGGCGTCTGTACCTATCTGTGTATCTGCAAAGGGAGTTGCGGAATAACTGCAAATACCAGAGAATAGGCTAGTTTCCTAAAAAAATCTAATTAGTCCGTCAGTTAGATTATCAAAAAATATTGAACCCGTATTTTTTCTTTTTTCAATTATATAAAAAAATATGAAGATATCGCCCGTTAAAGTTCCGCGTGACGTCAAGCCTTGCTATACTTTTTAGTACGGCGTAGCGGGATCGACCGAAAGGGTTACCGCTGCCCTGGAACATAAAGGGCTAAGGAAGGAACACGGGTGGGTTTTAGTCAGTAAGGAGAGTCTGACACTCCCTTCCGCTCCACCCAGAGCGGAAGGGGTCATTTGATGATTTCCCATCCTCAAAAAAAAAAAGCACGGCGTGACGTCACGAACCCCCCCCCCACTCCTAAATTTTGACGAGCTTTATCTTTGTCATTTTTTGTTTGATTGACAAAAGAAATAATACATGTCCATTATTTTGACTAAATATAATAATAATTTTTTTACCCATGAAACTACCCTATTAATAAGATATGGCGTTACACACATAAGATATATTAATAAATAATATGGTCACACTTTTTGTACGCCCTGTATATTAAGTGATGATCACACTGATATTGGCAAGTAAGAAATAAAATGTAAAACGGTTTTTTTTTCTATTAATATTAAGGTACAGGAAGGTATTATCTGCACTTGCATCAGTGAATTAAATACCTAAATAAAAATATCATGATAACCAACGTACATGGTTAGAAAAGGTGCTCTACCTTGACTAAGGGCTGATTTTTTCACCAACAGATAATTTTTATCCTACTAATATTATAAACGTGAAAGGTTATATGGATGGCTGGATGTTTGTTACTCTTTCGCGCAAACACTATTGAACGGATTTGGATGAAACTTGGTACACAGATGGTTTACAAACAGGATTAACATATAGGATACGTTTTATCCCGACATTCCCACGGGATCGAAACTTATGGGGGTGAAGCCGCGGGGCGCAGCTAGTTCGTAGAATAAAATTGACGTCTGACAGATGTTGTAAGGAAGACCTGTCAAAAATTCAAAATTATTCCTCCGTTAAAATTAACTGGCGTTGGAAAAATCAGCCCTAAAAAGAGTAGTATGAAAGAAAAAAAACGACATGTTGGACTGCCCCAAAAAAATTGGGATGAGGGCAGGAGAATGGCAACGGCACCTCTCAAGGTGTGTTACTACAAATAACTAATGTAGGTACATATTTTATTTATCTATTTTATTTATAGTCACTAGTCTTGATTTTCTAATTTACAACTACGAGCCCCTGCACTTTTTCTATTAGTACAGACGCCAGCAGGTTAAGCTACCCGAAACTGTCAAATTTTTCCAATCAACCTTGAACCTTAATACTTTAGTGATAAAGTTGAAAATCTATTAAAGAAATTTGACAGATTGTAGTAGCTTGATGTGCTGGCGTCTGTACAAACAAATACGTTCGTTACAAGTAGCGGGCGCGATACTAAGCATAATATTATATTTACCTTCATATGTTAAACAATGTATAATACATGTAGGGTCTTTCCTGATGATGCCAGGCATCAGCACCCTAATTGCATAACACCCTATCAATCTCAATCTGAATCATTTTGAAGGATTTTGCTAATCGATTGCTTCATATGTTCGAAAATATATATCTCCACAACAACGTTAAATAACGCAATGAATGTTTTTAAACTGTCAAAGTGAAACCCATTGCTACTGATTGTGTGTTACGCAATTAGCCTGCAGGACAACCTTTGGGCCAATATTACACCGAGACACGATAGCGACGCAACTTGTAACCTAAGCTGACTACCCCAAAACAGTGTTTATCAGTTGTTTAGGCTAAACACCTTTTAAACACGACATAATTATATGGGCTTTGACATAACACTGACATTAAACACTCGTTCAACAAGTGTTTAAGTTTTTGTAGTAAGACCCTAATTGTTTAACACACTTTTAATCACGATCCGAAACATTTTGATGGAAATTGCTAATCCAATGCTCCATATGGTTGAAAAAATCGTCCGCTCAACAACGTAAATAACGCAATGAATCTTGTTGAACTGTCAAAATACATTTTGTCAGTTGAGCAAAATGAATTGCCTTTTAAAGTGTGTTACGCAATTATCCCGCGGGTTCGCTCTACCAACTAAAAGCAATACAGTGCTTATTTTACCCACATCGATCGGTAAGGGCTTCTCTTTACCAGAACCTGCGTCTTTATGCAAGCACCCTTAGGGTGTATTGACGTAGAAAACGGGTAACCGGCGCTATGCCAGGCTTGCCAGTTAGAGAGAGGCATACAGTTTTCATAATTATTGCCAAATCAGCGAGAACCGGCGTCGACTAATTTCATAAGAAGTTGTCGGCGCTTACCGGCGACCGATTCACACCGGTTACCAGCGTTCTACGTAAATACACCCTTAGACAAGGTAAACTGAGATCTTTTTTTAACCAGTAAATACATTTGCATAAACTCTGTCTGTCTACCCTCTCTCACAGAGAGGAGGCCTGTATCTTAGCAATGGGAACATTATAGGCTGATTATGTATGTTGTCTACATAAGTCCGTCGTGAATCCGAAAATATTTGGAGCCATGGTTGTGATCACCATATATTTGCAGCACTCTATTATCAAAATCCGTAACAACGTTAACTTTGCACTTCCTCGAATTCCTTGAAGAGCAGTACCATTTTATTTGTGTATCTTTTCTTGATAAATAACTCTTGTTATAGGTGTAACTCCGGTAAACCAATTTTGGCTCACCACGGGTTGACTTGACCACAAATGCTGAAAAATCAAGTTTTTTTTTTATTATTATATGGGCATTTTTAAATGGTTACATGTAGAAATTTATTGATAATGTGAGGTTTCATTTAAACAACTATTTTCTAAAATTCCTTTTATTATTTTTTAGAGAATAACAGGTTTTTATAATAAAAATAATAATCTTTATTTATATAAAAAACAGATTGTAGTACATGTAACAGTTTTAACAAAGTGGGTAGTATTAAATTTCTGACAATCTAGTGGGTGACGTGCTGCTCTCCTTGCTAGGCTATGACATAGCCTAGTGCCGATCCCTTCTAATTGTAATATTACTACAATTTTATTTTTAAAAGTTAATTTTTTTAAATACAGGTACATTTTAGGTAGGTATGTGTTGTTGTTTTTTTGTGTTACATTTGTGCCTTAGTGAACCTAATATTTTAGTTATTTAACGCTCTCACGTGTTTTAGTGTTTTTTTCTTTTCGTTACTCTTAAGTTTTCTCCACTTGGCTCGCTGTTTTAATATTTCTCTCTCACTTAATTCTGAAACCTTTTTGTATCTCAATTTTGTCAATTCGTTGTTTCTTCGTTTCATACTCTCGTAGACCTCAGGGCGTTCGTTTTTAAGCCTTTCTCTATACCTCCTTACTCTTTCAGCCGCAGTCTGTGGCTTTTTGAAGCCTAAAAGTTGTTTTATATCCTTGATGAATATTTTAGAGCCTGAAATAAACAAAATTAATACAACAGTTTAATTGTGTAAGTCACTCACTTTCATAATTAAACTGCTGTAAAGCGACGGTCCAGCACCCCATTGCGTAACACTCTATCAATAACAATCTGAATCATTTTGAAGGATATTGCTAATCCATTGCTTCATATGTTCGGAAAATTTGTCTGCTCAACAACATAAACAACGCAATGAATGTTGTTGAACTGTCAAAATAAAACCCATTGCTACTGATAGTATGTTACGCAACTACCCCGCAGGTTAAAATAACAAAGATTAGTCTTATTGCAATCAAGTATTTTAATACATTTTTAACATAAACACAACAGTCTTCTAAAACATTTTGGTTAATTATAATCACAGTTATTCACACCCTCATTACGATACCTAAATACACTTAAAATAATCTCCTTAGGAAAGTAGCACGTAGTCTTCAGTCAGCACAAGAAAAAATACTTACTTAAAAATATAAAATAAAATCATCAAATTCGTTTCTGAACAAATAAATGAGGCCGACAGACCAATTTCAGTCTTATATAAATTACAAAAAACAAACAATTTATGTGGGTACCCACGCCGACATATCAAGCTAAACATTTCCAGTATAAGCTGACTTCTCATTGTACGAAAAGCCTATACAAAGCGAGGTCAGCTAAAACTGGAAATGTATAGTTTGATATGTAGTCGTGTGTACCTATTACAAAAACATTAATGAGATCTTTCAATAACATGAGCCAAAGTTAGGTTCAGTTGCTTTAGAACAATGAAACCTTTAACGAGCAGCCCTAGCAGGCGGTAAATAAACAAAATAGAAAAAAACTTAAAAAATAAAGACAATATTATTCGTTTCTGTGTGAAAATCTCACCGTGAAAACTTAGGTGAAGTGTGTTTGAAGTGAGCTGATTGACACTATTGACAGCTCACGTCACCTAAGTTTTCACGGTGAGATATTTATAGAATAGATCGTCTGGTTACAAACCTATTTTTTTTTTTAAATAAGTTATTGTAGTGTTGGAATAATAGGATGGAATGAAAGGTTTGTCGTGAAAATAAAGTTCGAGCAACCCTCTATTAAACATATTAATCCACTATTAAACAGACGCCAGCACATCAAGCTACCCGAGACTGTCAAATTTTCCCAATCAACCTTGAACCTAATGCTTTAGCGATAAAGTTGAAAATCTATTAAAGAAATAAGACAGATTGTAGTAGCTTGATGTGCTGGCGACTGTCCGCTTTAATAATTTCTAACGTGACGATATTATCGTGGACGTCCACATCCACGTACATAAAACGTGTGGAAATACGTTACTTGTAACGTTATCGTGGACGGACAGTTAAAAGCATCTACTAAAATATTAAATATTTCCATACATTTTACTAATGGTAAGTAATTGGTTCTTTTTTTAATAAAAATCACAAAGGGAATGCCCGTAACTGCAATACGTCATCTATTACAATATTTCTCAAATTGTCCCTAAATACCTAAATTACAGAATTTGGGGTAGTTAACATCGAACCACTTATTGGTAGAATAGTACAGACGCCAGCAGGTCAACCTACCCGAAACTGTCAAATTTTCCCAACCAACCTTGAACCATAATACTCTAGCGATAAAGTTGAAAATCTAAAGAAATTTGACAGATTGTAGTAGCTTGATGTGCTGCCGTCTGTACCTAACTATAATCTTTCAACGAACCCGCATATCTGAAACCCTGCTAATCTATCCTCTCGATATATTCTTCGTAATCCTCATCTTCGTCCGAATCGGTTGCTACGCTCAACTGTCTCTTCGACAGCCTCTGGTATTCACCCTTTTCATTCACGTAGAAGACAGGAGGAGGATGGGTATGCTTACTCTTCAGCACGCGAAACTTTCCTGTGTTACTAAGGGTTACTTGAGCTTTACATTTCTTAGAACATCGTGATGAACAAGCCCAAGTAACCCTATGTTTGCTTTTACAATTCCTCGCAAAGGTATACTTTTCGAACACAAGTAATTCGTTTCCCTTTTTCGACGCTATAAAGTGTATTTCTGGAACAATGCAATTAATTTCCATTGCATAATTCTATTTATTTCTGGACGGAATGAAAACTTGAATAAAAGGCTTATATAAAACATTGTTATACAATTTATTAAATAATTAATATTATAAAACCAACACCATTATTCTAAGTTTGAACAATAAAGTAACATCAAATATAATCTATGTCAGTTGGCAGTTTAATTTTAGGGGGAGGGTGAGTGTGGTTGTCGTTATATTTCGTTACCCTGAAAGGCTGCTTATCTTCATTCGTGGAGACGTTTGCCTTACATCCCTTCTTGTGGTGACTGGAACACGTCCAGTAATTACCATACTTCTTATAGTTCCGCCAGGAGTACGTATACCCGCGGAAAAACAGCATACCTTGGCCTCTTCGGTTTCTTGACGGTATGATCAAAGCATCTACAAATTTAAAAATATGCTTAACGTGACGGCTAGCTGTTAGTAGATATCCTGAACTTATATTATCCTCTGAAGTGTGTTATGAAGTCGTGTGTGAGCTCCAAAACAACAACTCCCAGATGATCCTCTGCTCCAAGAACCATATATTCTCGGAGAAATTAATTAACTCTTCATCTTAGCGTTATCGCAGCTATACTAGGCATCTGCATAGCGGTGGGAGTCAGAATAAAAATTTTCCTCTGAGAGAATACTCTAGAAAACCAGCAGGGCCAAATTGATAAATCTAAGATTGATCTTTTAGAGTTCAAGCGGTACGTTTATGGAATAACTTGCCCGTGTCGATAAGGCGAGCTCAATATTTGTCTATTTTTAAAATTAAAATACATTATCTCCTTAAACACCATTTTTTTTTATCCTTGCACTTGTCTCATGATTATTATTGTATGTATGTAAATTGTACACCACGGACTACCTGCAGTATTGAAGAAAGTACCAGAAACAGTTTGAATAAACCTGTCCCAACAGACGGCATTCATGTATCAGCCATCGCGAGCTCAGCATTATGTTAGGGACCTCAACAACCTGACACGTTCTAGAGTGAGTTTTTCTTGTTATCTCTTCTTGCTCCCTTAATCCATCCGGTTGTCTTTAAAAGATCGATTTTAGCGATAATACCGCCATTTGTGTCACGCCTTGTAAAATTTCTACATTTATATCAGTAATTTTTATGGTGTACATAATAAAGAGTATTCCATCTATCATCTATCTACCTAGTATCAGATTTCTGGCAGATTTATTACCACTACTGCTGCTATACATTTATCTGTCAACCAGGACGGAAATTACTCCTTCCTATTCTAGGCTTGTGTGGTGGCAATTAAGGAGACCCATCTTCATCGTAGATCGAAAGACGTGGGTAGAAGACAATGTAGACATTAATACTTTGAGACCTATTCTTACGCTTATTAAAATGGGTAAGCATGTGCTTTCTCCATTTGCACACTTATAATATAATATACCACCTTGATATCTTGTGGTATAAAATGGGAGTTGCCTGTATGCAGAATTTAGGGTTAAATAAAAGAGCCTGTTAGTTTAAAATCTTTTAATGGCACAATCAGCTTCATAAATGTGCTCTCAAATGTCTAAATCGTAATATTTTAGTTTTTACATTACATACATTGCACAATTTCCACATACCTTAATGGAAGATCATTCTAAAACGACAAATATATAATAATATATTTTTATAATCCTATTTTTTTTTATTATTAATTATATTTAACTCATTAAAAAGTTTTTTATCTGTACTTACACTTTCAAATTAAATGTGAAACAATAATAAAATTAAAAATAAATAAAACAAAAAAGAAGTCTCACAGCTGTCAATACCTACTAAAATTACAATCGAGATCATATATTTAACACCAACCCTTGGTATAGTATACCTATATTTTCGTTATTAGACCACCAAATACCCAACACAAATGGAGCAAGCTACCTTTTATTGCACATAATAAAACAATCACAATACCAAACTAGAAAAATAGCTGAGAGCAAAGATATACACGACACGGTAGGAATAGGAACAGTTTCAATACAAAATATCACATTTTTAATGTTTTGCATGACAGATAAAAAAAACAACACCACAGATAAAATTTTTAATCAAATAAATTAAGGCAGAATTGCATTCCGTGCACTAATCCTAGGCCTTCCTCTTTTTCTGGAGTGCTTATGAATTATGCCAATTGGAGTTTGGATGATTACCGGTTCTGGATGGTTGTGGATACCTCGGATTTGCGTTATGTTGTGAGAGCCGTCAGTCGTGAGGATGGAGGGGCACTGGCTCCTTCCGTACATGACACAGTACCAAGTCGTGATGCCGTCCCTATTGGCTTTGCATTGCTGACGGTACAGAAGACCGTTTAAGTATATCAGTTGAGCGCCACGTGCTGTTCTCACATATTTAGCTGTAAATACTTAATGAATTAATACCAAGATTCTTTCTTATAAAAGCAGTTTGTTAACTTCTTCTCAATAATAAAAGCCGGGCATCCACTAAGAACAAGTTGATGTTTCGCAACAACTCTCATGTCATGAAATTGATCCGTGTTGGCAACACCGCGCTGTTGTGACTCGTTCCTAAATATGTGTGTGGAATTGTGGATGTAACGTGTTGCGCGTCAGTCGCCTGTAGTAGGTACCTGGCTTTAGTACAGTATTGCCACTTCACTAAAACTCATTATAAGTAAGTCACCACTTTCATCCGCCTTTAATCAGCATATTCGGCGTTTGAGAGTGGTGACTCGATTCTAGGTTGAGATCTACTTATTGGAGGAAACTACATTAATACTCACTCTACTGTTGAACCTTGACTTTGGGATGTTTTCGCTTTTGAAAGCACTGCTGGGAACGATCAAGAAATACTAGAAGACATTTACTCCTACAATGAGTGCTGGTGTTCTTAACCATTGCTATTATAGACGGCGATAATGTCCAGTCCAGAAAAAACCAGAAGGGCAAACTTCTAACAAAAGGCCCTCTATGTACGGCGACATATAAAGCTATAAATTTCCAGTAGAAGCTGACTTCTCATTGTATAGACGCTAGCAGGTCAAGCTACCCGAAACTGTAAAATTTTCCCAATCAACCTTGAACCTTAACGCATTAGCGATAAAGTCGAAAATCTATTAAAGAAATTTGACAGATTGTGGTAGCTTGATGTGCTGGCTGGCGTCTGCACAAAAAGTCTACAATGCGAGGTCAGTTAAAACTGGTAATGTATGGCTTGATATTTCGTCGTGTGTATCCTTCTTTTCTGTACTCCGTGTGTGTACCGCTTTTGATACTTTTTTTATATTTTATTTTTTATATATACCTATTAAAAAATCGAAATATATTATGTAAACGTCGATTTTTTTTATCTTTGGTAGTTGAGCACTTGCAGAGGTTTTACATAAATTTTATTACGTTTGGTGATGTCGTTTTTTAGCCAGCTCCAATAATAATAGTAATGTGAGGTCGGCTGTCATTGCGCCGATTGTCGTAACGGCCAATGGTTTGATGGCTGAAAGCCTCGATCAACATCTCTTGACGCTCTCGCTAGGCAGTCGGATCAAGAGCCTGATACAGAAGGCAGTACTCCTTGAAACACCTCGCATCGTGAACACCTTGCATCGTGAGAAGGTATCTGGACCCCTAACCCCGGTAGCTTGGACCCTGCTCCCGACGCCGGCTGACCACTAGTTTTTATATTTTTAAATGTTTTGATATTTTTTTTAAGAAATAATACAAAATGTGCTGAATAATAATGTATTCAATTCACTTCGCTTATATTGACGATTTTCTGATATTGTATAATGATGTTCATATAACAAACATAATAACAAAACAAAGCAAACAAAGCATAAATTTAAAAAAGTAAATAAAAAATTATTTTAGTAATTTAATATTCTGGACTTGTAATTTTTGTAAATAATAGTTTTTTAACTCAACAAAGTCTATGATTTTTATAGACTTTGTTGAGTTAAATAACTATTATTTTTTGTTTCTTGATGAATATCTAGACATTAACAAAAAACTATTGCTGTATTCTGAAGAATTATAATAGGTAAGCACCAAAACAACTTAAAAAGAAGAACACAGGTTAAATTTTACAATTATTTTTATTAAAAACACTTGCAAGATTGAATAAAAAATTACATGCGTAAATTAGAAACGAAAACATACAGTAATATGTGGTTTACGTACAAATTTTAATCGTATTCAATCATTTAGCAACATACAAACAATTAAAATTAGGACCAATTGGGTTTTTTAAAAACGATCGAACCTATGTTTCGAATCAACAATTTGTGTTAAAAAAACACAAAATGAAGTACTTTAGTTTGCTTAGTATTTTCAAAACAGGAACCAGAGGGGTAATTCTTGTAATTTTAAGAACGTTCACAGCCTGATCTCAGTCTCAATCTGTCAAAAATATGTCTAATTTCCCTACATTTTGACATTTGTTTGTTGCCCAGATGAGACTGCGACCAGATTTTGAATGTTTTAAATTACGGGAATACGGGCCCAGACCACTGGTGGGCAAAGGCCCATAATACAGAAATATAATAAAGCACTTACCAATTCCATGCTGGTTCGGCTTCTTGGAGCATGCAAGACTTACCTGAAAATAAATAAACATTTTTAATTACATTAACTACACATTTACTATTAACAATAGATGGATGGACTGTGTGAAAGATGATATAGCTAGAAAGGGAAGTAACTACTGAAATGACAACTAATTGAGAAGTATGGAAAATACATGTTACGTCAACCGCAAAGAAATGGGATATGGGCGGAAAAATAATGATGGTTTATAAAAATATTTCTTGAACACATCCATTTCAAATATAATACGGAAACAACTTGTAAGTAAACTAGTAATGTCACAAATAAACTAAACATAACTATTATAAGGTTATCCTTAAATGTGCCAATCAGGCAGGGCAATTTATCAATAAAGATAGCACAATCAGCAACCAAAATATAATATGGAAAGAACTTGTTGGTAAACTAGTAATATGTTAAAAGCAACTAAAAGTAAGTATTATAAGGTTATTCTTAAAAGATGTGCCTATCACACGCCAGAGCATTCTTTTAATAGCGCTGCCTAACATCAACCATAGTTACAAAATTCTGGTGACCTTCCGACAACAATTTAACAAATGATGCATTCAAACATAATAAACTTATCTAATTTAATCTTTGAATGAGGACAAACTTAAAAAATGACTATTGCCCAGGCTTGCGCAATAAGTTTTGGCTAGAAATAAACACTTTGTGGTTCTATACTTTTTGGAGGGCTTTTTCATAAACAAATCCTTTTGGTAGCAATAAAGATTTAAAGAATGAATATGTACTATAACATTGAAAATCTCGTTTATTTGAGAATTACATTACGTTGCCAACCTACTGAAATAAAGAAAAATCTACCTGTTATTATGTCTCGCCGAAAATGTTTGCACTCACAACGCACTTAATTCACTTTAAACGAATATATTAGCCACACTGCACACTTACACACCATTCATATTTGTTATAAAATCACACGAAAGCTTACATCAACAAAACAATAACAAGAAAATTTAAAAAAGTGTAATCACCAAATTGGTCCAATTATGATTTTATGCAACGGTAATTCACAGAAATTTTCACATATAGGCATGTACCGAACCACTGAATTTGTTTCATTTACGTACACAAACATTTTGAATTCGCTTAAAAGCATCAAAATAAAACAGAAAACTAATTATAAAACAAAATAAACAAGGAATCTTTTAGGTTATGTCGAAGCGTCGAAGAAATGTCAAACGTGAAACGTCACTGGTTCGATCGACGCGTCCTATTCACGAAATATGAAATAATGAATTAAATATTTGTATATTATTTATTTTGTATTATGGAAGACCAAATAAAATTACGAATATGGACTAATAATAAGAATACATGAAAACCTAATTCAAGTAATTGTTATATCTTCGGTTTCGGCCAGTTTTAGTCAAAAAGCACGTTTCGGCAGCAATTTCAATTTCGATCAAAAAGTGGCCGAATATTCGGCCCGACTGGAACTGGGTTGTCTATTGTTTACCCGAAGATTATATACCATAATCATCATATTCCCGAATTTCATTTGCCCGAATGTTTTGTTTGCCATAGAAGACACGACAGACTTTTAATTGCCCCTTAGATACCGAGTGCCACGTATTGTTTTTCATATTTTTAATTGCCATAATAATGATTAGACATAATATTTAAACGCCATAATGATTATTAGACATAATAATTATGGCATGTGATAATTAGGGCATGTGATAATTAGGGCATGTGATAATTAGGGCACGTGATAATTATGGCTTACAATGATTATGACAAATGATGTTATGGTAAGCGACTTCATGGGAAACAAAGCTTCTAGCACGTGACTAATATAGCAAATAAGAGTAGGGCAAATAAGAGTAGGGCAAATGAATATTACGTCATATAATATTATGGCTGTTGACTATTATGGAAAATGATATTAGGGCAAATAAAATTCGGGCAAACGGCGAACCCTGGAACTGGCGTATGGCGTTCGTGAGCTGTTGGTTTTGATAGAATACGAACGACTTACAGAAAGATATACAACGTAGGCTTACGTATGAGTCCCGTTTTCACCCTTTTTGTGTACAAAGCCAATAAAAAAGTGTTTTCTTCTAATTGGAAGTCATTTAGATTCTTAGCTGTTATTTTAGTATCAGCGTGGAGTAATTTGTTCGCTTTCTGGAAGATTAAAGCAGGCTCTAACAGCAGATTCATCTTAGTGACTGTGACTGTACCTACCAAAATCACACGTTTCAGCGATTACTTTGACACGGCATCGCGTTTTGACGATTCGTTCCGTTTGAGTACGGTTTAAAAATTACGTTTTTAACGATGCAGAATTGTTTGGTAGAGAGATTGTCGCTAAGTAGTAGGTATATCAAATTTCCTAAAAGCGATACCATCCCTGATTGCTAATGCTATAGTTATGCGGTGTTCAGAGTGGAATCTCTCATCTCAAAAATTACTTAATCGCTAATCGCAAAAGCTTACAGTAGCATATTTGCTAAGGCCCTTATTTTTTTGTCAATTTTGCGCACAAAATCTGCCATTAGTCATTTTTTTTTTGTATAAAACAAATATAATAATTGCAAGATCAGACCACAATCAAATAATTTGTAACAAATTTCGGAAAAACTGAGAAAATAATATCATTTTATTACTTAAGTTTTCTTATCTTCATAAGTTTCGGTTTCGACCGAAACAAGAAGAGGAGCCGAAAGTTCGGTTACAGTTTCAGTTTCGTCTGAAAATCGTGCTGCGATCGTACATACAATGGTAAACATGTAGGTAAGTGAGGAATCACTAAATCTCAATCGATAGGTATTCATAGAGAACTTGGAATAAATACTGACTATACGCTCACTTCACTACCATAATATTATAAAAATTCTGTGTGACTCTTAGGCTGGTAATTTAACTTTTTTTTATAAGTAGGTACAGTCAACAGCAAAAGTAGATGATCAAAATCAGAAATTCAATACTAATGAACGGAGTTCGCAGCTATGTGGCAGCTGTACTAGTAGTAAATGTTTGGTATAATTTACAATCAAACAATAAAATACTTTTGAATCACTTCGACGCCACACAGTTCTGAGTCAGAACTGTGTGGCGTCAGAACTTTTGACGCGAACTCCGTTCATTAGTATTGAATTTCTGATTTTGATCATCTACTTTTGCTGTTAACTGTACTTATGCAGTTTGCTTGGTAGAATGGTTTATCATTGCTGAATTAGCAGAATAATTATTATTTTCCGGACAATTTATTGCATTTCTTTTATCATGAACTACTTTAGTAATATTTTTTGTAGCTAGTCTTTTAAATTATTGTTCCTTGGTAGTCGGAACGTCTGTCAGGTCACCTTTCAGGATCAAGATTCCGACACGGCTTATTTATTGTGATTTAAAATCCACTAACAAGTATTTTATTCCATGGACTAAATAAATATTTCTTTTTCTGTTCTCTCCTGTGCTGTTTTTTCATCAAAAGAGAGAATATCCGAAAAAATAGCACCAGCTATAGCTATAGTAGTTAAATTTCTTACATGCCCGAAACTGCCCGAAAGTCTGAAAACCAGTCTTACTAAGGGATATCGTATTACCACTGGGTAATACAATACCCCTTGGTAGACTGGTTGTGGCTGTGCTTATTGGAGCGACTGCCTATCTGACCTCCACAACCCAGTTACGGAACTGGGTTGTGGAGAATAAGCGCTCCATGTAAAATACTGGTATTCAGCTGCATCCGGCTAGACTAGAAGCCGACCCCAACAGGCCAACATATTTGGGAATACATAGTTGGGAAAAGGCTAGGTAGATGATGATCTGATGATGGTTTGGGAAAAGTGGATATTATTGTGATCTTCTGCTAGAAAGCCGTTAACTGCTTGGATACCTACTTCAGAATGGTAGAAATGTCTCTAGTCCTCTGTCCCTGTGTAGCTATCATGTCTAACAGTGGACGTCTTTCGGCTCGCCTGAAATGATGACGAACCACGTCCTCTGTGGCTTTACCAAAAGACCATTTTTATTAGGTAATAAAAAGTGTCTAGTCAAATAATTATATGTGATTATAAGTAAGTATGAAGAAACGATATTTACTAGTATTTACTGGACATTCAGGTTGAAGGAACAACATTGTAATATTGTATTAATAATGCTTTTGTAACAATTACCGACCTTGGGGATTACCATCAGCACTTCCACTTATAGCAGGGCAGGAGTTGAACTGCACTGTTTTTTTTTAGTCATAGTAGTAGAATAAAAAAGCTGTGCAGTTCAACTTCTGCCCTGAAGAACTGGTGGTAACCCCCTTAACAGCAGTCAACAAAGTAACAAAGTATATTAGGATTAGGGGTGGAAATGGAACGCGCTCGGCGCCATAGTTGGTTCGTAAACATTTTGCTACTGTCAAATGTCAAAACAAATAATATTAGATTATTTATTTATAACGCGATTTTCCTGTTTTAAGACACCTTAGAACATATTTCATACCGCGAATAATATAATATGTACAATTTAAAGACTGTATGTGCGTAAACGAGTTGTTAAGGTTGGTTGTCAGTGATTCTAACCTCGAAATGTTTTGTGTTATTCTATGGTTAATTGTGAATTAAATCGAAATCAAGTGAGTTATGTGATAGTGTCGTTTTCAAGCAGTGATGATAGTGATATTGTGATATGTCGGTGGGAACCGGATTTTGTTGGAGGCGGTAAGTACGTAGTAATAAGATTTGGAAGTTTTCATAACACTTCTTCCATCTATTTCTCTTAAAAATGTAGTTTGGCATAGTTTAAGTATGAAATAACAATATTTATAATGATTCCAAACTTTCATGAAGGTTTACCATACGAATAAGTGCAAATATATTCTAGCTAAGGTGCCTAGAAATAATCAAAATCTTAGGTTTGGCACAGTTTACTTTTTGTTTTAAGGTGGAAGTTATTGCCTGTTTTTCGTTTAAAATGTGTGTGTACTGGTATATTTCTATAGGCAAGGCGTTAATATTTGGTCATAGACCTTAATTTCTTTGATTTTCAATATTTTTTGCTGCGGTAAACATCTTGTTTTGTTCTTTTTTTTTGCGATTTCTCAACAGGATTTTGTATTAATAGTAAGTTTAATGGTAAGTAAGAAAAGTATTTATGATTCAAAGAATCTTATTTAAGCAATCGAGAATGACATATTTAATTTAAATATTTTTTCAATAAGAATTTTGAAATTTTTAATATTCTTAATAAATACGCTTACTTACTAAAGTATGAATAAATTATTATATATGCTAAGTATTTTGAATGAATATTTTATTTGAAGCAGAAATCCATTTCCTATTCCATAACACCTCGTCCATTATGCCAGCAACACTTCAAAAGGTACAGTTACATGCAACAAGATCTTAAATACAATCAAAAACATGTTTTGATATTGCATATTAAAACATGTTTTTCTATATGACTGCACAGTAACTTACTTTACCTAACTAAGATAACCTGTTGCACATGAACGGAGCTGAAAAAATAACTAAAAAAATGTTGTTTGAAAGTCAACTTTGCACGTGAGATTTTGTCCGTATCTATCTATCTGTACGCCTGTTACCATATTGAAGATTTTTTTAAAGAAATTCTAGTATCCATTGAATGACACTGCTAGAAAGAAAGAAAGAAAAATAGTTTATTCTGCACAAACAAAATGCACAGTTACAAATAAAAATAATAACAGTAAAAAAATATCCGAACCTGTTCTATATAACATAACATCACCCCTGTACCCAAGGGTTAAGCGGAGGTGTTCCTATAGCCAGTTATGTTTAAGTCCCATGTAAAAGTGGGCAAGTCCATTGCTATCAACTCTACTTACATTATAATTTTTCTCGCACAAATCCTTCTTCTATTTTCAGCAGATAAGGAGACATCTGAGGAACAACTCACTAATGCTCGGAAGAAAGCTTCATACTCTGGCAACATTTTATTAAAACTGGAGATAAAATTATGTGATGCAAAATGTAAATACTTGGACTTCATCATTATTGTCACATTTAGCAAAGAAACACAAAATAAACAATCTCAAAGCTATTCTCAAAGTAAGCACTTTCTGTCCGTATTTGTTCCCAACTTATTGGCTGTACCAAAACTGCGAGGTTCTCTCTGTCCGCCAATTGTTCATACTGCACACTGTCTTTATGCAGCATATGAGAGTAAGCTTGGAAAACCCAGCCATCCAGGCGACGAAAATCTATACTCGGTACCAACAGATCCATGTTTAAACACCCATTCGTTAATAGGTATTTCTGCTTCTTAGGTACCTTTATAGCAGGATTGATAGAATTGTCGACATACTTGCCTTAAATAGCAGAAGTTGTAAGAATGAAGTGTTTGAGTACATTCATAAGCTGACCTATGACGAAACTGAAAACCTCTTAATTGTACCACACTAAGTTCACATACCCACCCTCCTACACACACTCACTCATCTACATTCGACACAAAAGGAGGTCCCCTCCCCACTCCAATTTATTTCATTTTACTTTATTTGTATTTTTATGTTTTTTGCTACTAGTTGATCCAAAAATAACGAAATACCTATGTACATAATTAAAGCAAAGAACTTGTAAGCTTTTAAATGTATTTTATAGGGAAGAGTGCTGTTGTCTGAAATACAGATATTTATTTATCTAGTCCAGACACAGATGTCTTGTCGATTTTTTGTTAGTATAAGCTCATTTATGATATGTTTTTATTTATAATCTATTACTACTATCTTACTTGAATGTGAAATAAATTATTATTATAAATTAAATTAAATCCCTGTTAAAAAAAGAAATCACAACATAACCAATGTTTTTAATTATAATTTGTGACACTTTTTTTTTATTTGTTTTTTTTTTTCCTGAAATCTATAACCTTCGTCGTTTTGATTTCTTTACAGTATATTTAAGAGGTAATCATCGAAAGCACCTACCTCCTGTGTGTGAGTTAGGCGCCATATGTCGACCATACACCGTCCGTATGACGACGTGCGTAGTGACCGTATTACTACGCTATTATTTTTCTTATACCTCTACTATATTTTTTTTTATGCTGATGCATAGCGAAATTGAAAACTGATTAAAGGTTTCTAAACACGATATTTTTTTATTTCAGTTGTTGTTTTCTACCCAAATGAAAAAGGTGCGTAATAATTAAGCAGATTATCAAATAATTTCATTGCAAAGCGACCGCTAAGCTAATAGTGACATTACACGATTCAACCAAATTGATCCAATTAGATTTCTGAATTTAAAAAAAAGTTCTGAACAAAAAACCAATGCCATGCGTTTGAAACATGATAAAGCTTTTGATGGAGATTTTAAAACAGCTTTCCTTTGGTACATGACCGATCTCTATCGGAGTACAAAAACCAGGAGGGTAGTTGCGTAACACACTAACCGTAGGAATGGCTTTCATTTAGTCAGTTCAACAACTTTCATTGCGTTATTTACATTTTTGAACAGACAAAATTTTCGAACATATAAAGCAATGGAATAGCAATATCCTTCAAAATGATTCAGATTGTGATTGGTAGTGTGTTACGCAATTAGGACGCAGGCGCAGTACATATTCATTGTGCCATCGTCTTTTTTATTTCGTTTTCTTCCAGTTCGACCAACATTCGTGAACTACCGTCACGGGATTGTAATGCTATTAGACGGCTACACCTACAGCAAGTCCACCAGACTGAACTGGTACTGTTCCCGAAGAGTTTCCTGCGGCTGCAAAGCGAAAGTTAAACTGACGGCAGACGAGAAGTACATTGAGAGGCTGGTTTTTACCCACGACCATGTCAGAGAAAACTATGTAGTATCGAACAGTGGGAACCTGATCAAGCTAAATTAGGGTTTAGGATAACTAGACTACAGGCGTACCGCTTAACTGAGATTGTGCCAGAGTTAGCTGCGGGGTGTGGTCTTTTTCTACTTTTCGAGTCGATGGCAAACGTAAAAATATTATATTATAATGTTAGATGACTGCCCAACTCATCCGGTTGGGCCCAGTGGGTCTCCACGCCAATCGTGTCAGTGGCGTTTTTAGGTCCTCGGAGTATGGACACTTTGGAATCTCCAACATATGGACATGGTTTGGTCAGGAGCACCACATTCGCACTGGGTGTCGGTTGGGTGAATAATCCCCCATTTTGCTACATTGTACTTCCTGCGGCCTACTTCCGCGGCCCGGGTCCTCAGTCGAGCTCAGTCCAGCTTTAACACGCCTCCCGCACCGCACAGCTAACTCAGGAACCGTCTCAGTTAAATGGTACCCTTTTGTAACTTATAATTTCTTTGATAGAGTTGTACCTATAATATCGCGTCAGTTTAATTAGATGCTTTTAGGGCAGATTTCTCCAACGCCAGATAATTTTTATTCGTTGAATAAAATTGACGTCTGACAGATTTTGTATGGGAGAACTGTCAAAAATTCAAAATTATTCCTCGGATAAAACTATCTGGCGTTGGAAAAATCAGCCCTTAGTAACTTTAAGTTTAACTAGAATAAAGAATTTAAATTGTATCGTATTAATTTTCTGATGATTCTAATAAAATTTGTACTATTTAATTTCAAGTCGATGTTTTTAATGTACCCACTCCAGCACCCTAAATGCTTAACATACTATCAATCTCAATCTGAATCATTTTGAAGGATATTGCTAATCCATTGCTTCATATGTTCGGAAAATGTGTCTGCTCAACAACGTAAATAACGCAATGAATGTTTTTGAACTGTCAAAATGAAACCCATTGCTACTGATAGTGTGTTAGGTAATTACCCCGCTGGACTCCCCTTATACAGGGTTGTTGGTAAATACTAACAACCTAGCAGGACTGGATTACCAACATCACAAGCAACAAGTTTTGTTATATGACTTTTCACAAAACATAATACATTTACCAAAAACAAACCTTTAAGATTTCGTTGTTCTATTTAACCCACCACTCCCCTCCGCTGAATTTTGTACTAGACACGGCAGTTTGTTTATCTGACTAGCGGTTTCTTTTGCATCGCGTAGAGTTTTTAACAGAAAATCGAATATTTCAATTGGTTGAATTGATTTTATTTTTTATTTTTGTATGAAAGTCTGATGAATTAATAAAAGTCACAGAACAAAAGTTGTTGCTTATGATGTCAGTAATATAGTTCTGAGAGGTTGTTAATGTTTTTCTTATCTTGTCGATGATAGAATGTTCTTAATTTGATTTAATTGTACGTAAATTAATTTAATCCTTGGTTACCTTTTCATAAAAACACAATAAAAGATGTATTTAAAAAATAATTACTTTTTTTTCTAAAGCATCGGTCACACGAGGCGAATACTCGCTGCGAATCCAACCGCTACGAGCAAATTCACGTGGACTAACAAGCTGCTCGCCGCAAAACGCTTGGTTCCTCTGCAGCTTATTCTTTTTTTCTGAATTTTCTACGCACTGCTCAGCGCCGACAGTTGAAAATCGAACAGTGTGTTTTTTGACGCGCTGGGATGCGCTCTGTTGGATTCTCAATGCTCGGCTCAACACCGAGAGTCGAAAATCTAGTGCGTGGTGTATGGTGTGTCTTTTAGTCTGTGCTAAATAAATGTATTTTCTTTCATTCTTTCTTGATAAAATCCCAGATATTTGTCCGTCCGAACGTGGGCTAATACTTGAGCGCCAATAGAGTGCGAAATTCATACGTACAACTCGCTGCCTGTGTCAGGCAGGTAGCGAATCGTCCAAGCGAATTTATTCGCTGCGAGTATATCACTGCGAACAAACTCGGTTCGTGTGCCCGGAGCTGTTTTGGTTTAAACTAACGCAGTATTAATGTACAGACGCCAGCACATCAAGCTACTACAATCTGTCAAATTTCTTTAGTAGATTTTCAACTTTATCGCTAAAGCATAAGGTTCAAAGTTGATTGGGAAAATTTGACAGTTTCGGGTAGCTTGATGTGCTGGCGTCTGTACACAAAAATTGTAGCATGTTTTTGTTCCAATAAAAATATTTGATTTGATTTGGTTTGTGTTTGCATGTTTGTGTGTATGTTTGTTTGCAAGTAATATTCGTCGCTTATTTCGTTAATTTTTCAGAGTTTCAATACACATTCATACCTACCTATCGTGGCAGCAAAGGAAATCTTATGTTACTGCTAAACGGCTACACGTACTCTCGAAAGCATCAAAGAAATCTGTACTATTGTTCGAAAAAGCAATCAAGTAGCAATTGTCAGGCTAAAGTGAAGCTGGCTGAAAGTGGCGCTATAGTGGGTGGCTACTACAACCACACGCATCCTCCTCCTGAGTACTATAAGACAACGTCTGGAGAATACGTTAGACTTCCAGAATAAAATACCAATGGCCGGGTTCTGAGGTTCTTAGATCCTTTCTCCCTGATAAATTCCAACAGTTTTTGTTTCGACAAACTGTATTTTCTTTTTTTTCTTATAATATTGGTAAAATTGATGTTTCTACATATTAATAACATTTTCTACTAACTAACTATACCCTGTTCATTAGGTTAACCGTTTTTTGACAGCTGTCTTAGAACGTATATATTCCAGATTATGTAAAAGTTAAATTTAAAATGCGTAATCAAAATATATAAACTGCCTTTTTTTTTTTTTTTTTTTTTTTTGAGGATGGGAAATCATCAAATGACCCCTCCCGCTCTGGGTGGAGCAGAAGGGAGTGTCAGACTCTTACTGACTAAAACCCACCCGTGTTCCTTCCTTAGCCCTTTATGTTCCAGGGCAGCGGTAACCCTTTCGGACAATCCCGCTACCCTGGCAGGCTTCGGCCCTATGGGGCCCCGTCACTCATGCTGACATCTCTTTGAGGCGCGCGTGGAACACATACACGCCGTCCGGCACGGGCCTGGTCCTGATCGGACGGTGAGTTACCCATTACTCACCGCCCGCAGGCCCGCGCCTACGGTGGCCGGGAGTCGTCACGCGGCTCCCGACGCCCGGAGCGTCTCCCGCGGCGGCTGAGGCGTGAGGTGCGCAAGGCGCGTTCTCTCGCCCACCCCGCCACCTCCTTCGCTAGCATGACTGCTTCGCAGAAGGAGGTGACTGCCTCCCACTCCCTCTCGCCCCGGACCATGGCTTGAACCAGGGCCGGACGCGAGAGGTCGCCGCCGCTGCCGATCGCCTCTACGAGGACACGGCGGTGCTCTGCCCAAGCAGGGCAGACCTCCACCGTATGCTCCACCGTGTCCTCTGGGCGATCCTGACAGTGGTGACACCCGGGCGTCTCCTCCCGCCTGATTATGTGCAGGAACCTCCCGAAACATCCGTGTCCGGAGAGGACCTGCGTCAGGCGGTAGGTGAGAACGCCGTGACGTCTCTCTAGCCACTCCTCAAAGAGGGGTCTTACCGCCGCTATCGTGGCGTGCCCTGCGCTGGGTTGCGATAGTCGCTCCTTCCATGCCGCCATGAGATCGCGCCGGAGGTTCGTCCGCTCCGCCGCAGTCTGCCGCGGATGCGGAGTTTCCCCCCGGCGTAGTGCCTCCGCGCGCCAATCATACAGGCGCGCGAGCACTATCGCCTCCAGATCCCAAGGCGGCAGTCCGGCAAGGAGGCTTGCTGCCTCGCCCGAGATCGTGCGGTAGCCCCGGATTAGCCTTATGGCTACCACCTTTTGGGGCGCGTTCAGGTAGTGTGCGGCTCGTAGCCGCAGTGAACGCGCCCATACCGGGGCCCCATATAGGGCCATGGACCGCACGACCCCCGCGTAAAGCCTCCGGCAGGAGGCGTTTGGCCCCCTCAGGTTGGGCAAGAGCCGCTTTAGGGCGGCCCCGGCCCGTTCCAGTTTGGGGGCCAAACGTCGGAAGTGCTCGATATAAACTGCCTTATCTTATTGAATTATCTTATTTATGGCTTCTTACAGACATTAAAGTACGTTCGTGTATCAATCAATGTATTGTGTGTTGGTGCAATCACTAGTTCCATCTGTCAAAAACGGTTTTCCTAATGGACATGGTTTAACCATACTGTATATATTATTGTAAAGTTAAGTTAGTCCATGTCTGTGCCCGCGTTGTTCTTGTAAACCCCGCAACTAAGCAAAATAATTTATTCCGGAATCTATAATATATTACTATTACACATAACTTAGTTTATATATACTAAATAAATCTCGATGTTTGGCCAAGCCATAAAAATCGTTTTTAAAAATATGCAATAAAGATTTTATAAAATAAATCGTATTTACGTTACGTTATTTTTGTCTGATAATCCTTTCAATTTTAAGCAGCTGGTTTGTGTTAATATAATAATATTTTTTTGCTTATTTCGGTCACTTTCCAGACTTGCGATACGAATTTATACCAACTAATCGAGGCAAAGGCAATCGTTTATTGCTGCTGAACGGCTACACATACTCTCGAGGTCAACAAAGCAATCGCTACTATTGTTCAAAAAAGCAATCTAATGTCAATTGCCGAGCTAAAGTGAAACTGGGTGCTAATGGCGCTATAGAGAGTGGTGACTACGAGCACACGCATCCTCCTCCTCAGTTTTTTAAGATAACTTCTGGAGAATACGTTAAACTTTCAGATTAAAATACTAAAACACTCTCATCCGTCCTTACATCATCCTCTCCCCGACTCGAGACTCCCAAGTCCCAACAGCTTTTGTTCCATACTTTTTGACTAGAATCATGTACAGAATCCATGGTAACAGGTTGCGCGTCGATATCCCTGTCCCCCTGTATAGAATAATAAAACAACGACATCTTTCGTGTATGTCTGTTTGACCTTGTTGTTCTCCTAATCTCCGCAACAGATTTTGATGTGGTTTGCACCATCAATTAGGCCATTTATTCGGGAATCTATAATATAAGTAATTTTTTTCATTATTTCGTTCATCTTTCAGATTTGCAATACGCATTTATACCAACTAATCGAGGCAAAGGAAATAGTTTATTACTGCTAAACGGCTACACATATTCTCGAGATCAACAAAGTAATCGCTACTATTGTTCGAAAAAGCAATCTAATGTCAATTGCAGGGCTAAAGTGAAGCTGGGTGCTAATGGCACTATAGTGAGTGGTGACTACAAGCACACGCATCCACCTCCTCAGTTTTTTAAGACAAATTCTGGAGAATACGTTAAACTTTCCGATTAAAATACTAAAACTCTCTCATCCGTCCTTACATCATCCTCTCCCCGACTCTGACTCCCAAGTCCCAACAGCTTTTGTTCCATACTTTTTGACTAGAATCATGTACAGAATCCATACTTTTTGACTAGAATCATGTACAGAATCCATGGTAACAGGTTGCGCGTCGATATCCCTGTCCCTGTCTGTATAGAATAATAAAACAACGACATTTTTCGTGTATGTCTGTTTGACCTTGTTGTTCTCCTAATCTCCGCAACAGATTTTGATGCGGTTTGCACCATCAATTAGACCATTTATTCGGGAATCTATAATATAAGTATTTTTTTTTATTATTTCGTTCATCTTTCAGATTTGCAATACGCATTTATACCAACTAATCGAGGCAAAGGAAATAGTTTATTACTGCTAAACGGCTACACATACTCTCGAGATCAACAAAGCAATCGCTACTATTGTTCGAAAAAGCAATCTAATGTCAATTGCAGGGCTAAAGTGAAGCTGGGTGCTAATGGCGCTATAGTGAGTGGTGACTACAAGCACACGCATCCACCTCCTCAGTTTTTTAAGACAAATTCTGGAGAATACGTTACAACTTTCCGATTAAAATACTAAAACTCTCTCATCCGTCCTTACATCATCCTCTCCCCGACTCTGACTCCCAAGTCCCAACAGCTTTTGTTCCATACTTTTTGACTAGAATCATGTACAGAATCCATGGTAACAGGTTGCGCGTCGATATCCCTGTCCCTGTCTGTATAGAATAATAAAACAACGACATTTTTCGTGTATGTCTGTTTGACCTTGTTGTTCACCTAATCTCCGCAACAGATTTTGATGTGGTTTGCACCATCAATTAGGCCATTTATTCGGGAATCTATAATATAAGTAATTTTTTTCATTATTTCGTTCATCTTTCAGATTTGCAATACGCATTTATACCAACTAATCGAGGCAAAGGAAATAGTTTATTACTGCTAAACGGCTACACATACTCTCGAGATCAACAAAGCAATCGCTACTATTGTTCGAAAAAGCAATCTAATGTCAATTGCAGGGCTAAAGTGAAGCTGGGTGCTAATGGCGCTATAGTGAGTGGTGACTACAAGCACACGCATCCTCCTCCTCAGTTTTTTAAGACAAATTCTGGAGAATACGTTAAACTTTCTGATTAAAATACTAAAGCTCGGTTTCTGAGGTCCTGACATCATCCTTTCCCCGATTCAGACTCCTAAGTCCCTACAGCTTTTGAAATACAGAGTGTATTTCAATGTATTTTTCTTTGTATTATTTTTTAATTTTGTTCTTTAGCCATGGTTAACTTTTAATAGAATATATACAATAAAGGTTTTAAATATAAATGAATGATTTTATTTTAAAGCCTCGGCCATACGGAGTGAATACTCGCTGCGAATTCAATTGTCGCGAGCACATTCGCTTCGTGTGACAAGCTACCCGCTGCGACAAAAAATCGCTCGCCGCGAATGGAATTCAGCATGTTCATTTTTAATCACCGTTGACACTATTCGGCGATATCGCACCCGATAATGCGTTAAATATTTTCTTAATCGCTTACTTCTACTGCAATCCTTTTAAAAGTGGACAAGCTCTAAACTCGCTTCGTGTTATCGAGGTTTAATAGTCCAGCCGGTATATTCTGTAAAAATCTCACCGTGAAAACTTAGGTGAAGTGAGCTGTCATTCCACTTGATGCTAGGGATTGACACTATTGACAGCTCACATCAAGCTCACTTCATTTGAGTTTTCACGTTCAGAATTTTACAGAATAGGTCAACTTTTGCACTATTATTTAAGTGCATATAAGTAATATTTTTTGTTTATTTCTTAATTTTTCAGAGTTTCCATATAAATTTATAACAACCAATCGTGGCAATATTTTGTTACTGCTAAACGGCTACACGTACTCTCGAAAATCTCAAAATCTGTACTATTGTTCGAAAAAGCAATCAAGTAGCAATTGTCAGGCTAAAGTGAAGCTGGCTGAAAGTGGCGCTATACTGGGTGGCTACTACAACCACACGCATCCTCCTCCTGAGTATTATAAGACATCGTCTGGAGAATACATTAAACTTCCAGAATAAAATATTAAAAATGGTTTCTGAGGTCCTCACATCATCCTCTCCCCGACTCAGACTCCCAAGTCCCAACATAACTTGTTATATACATTTTGATTCGAAATAATAATTTTTGTACGAGTTTCTGAGGTCTTGAGACAGTATTATTGATTCGACAGGCTGTAATTACATGCTTTTCTATCTTATCGTGTCGATAAATTTTAATAATAAGAATTACTTACTCAAGGAGTAAGTAATGCGAGTAGTGAGTTGAATTAAAAGTTTTCATATGTAGAAAGCATCAAGCATTTATAATCATATAAATTAAACAAAGTCGTTTTCCGTGTCTGTCTGTGTGACTGCGCTGTTCTGCTAATCTCCGCAACGGATTATGATACGGTTTGCACCATCAGTTAGAGAATTTATTTCGGAATCTATATTATTATTCAACTTAACATAATATACAGGGTGGTAGAGACATCGACGCGCAAACTGAAACCATGAATTCAGCACATGATTCTGTAGCGGTCTCTACAACGCCACATGCGAACAACGCGTCATACTGACGTCACGCAAATCCTGCATCTCGCAAGCAGAGTTTACCGCCCAATTAGCATACATACAAACTTCCCGACATCAGTGGTTGGGCAATTGCCCGCCAGACACAACACCAAATCAAATCAAAAGTCATTTATTCAAATTAGGCTGAGAATCAGCACTTTTCGAAGTCAAAATTACAAAAGACAGTCCCCCAAAAATGCCCGCCCTTCACCACTTCCTAGTGCTATCGCTGGGTAGAAAAAGTGGCGCAACAAACTCCCCAGCAGCACAGCTGTCTGTTCAGTTAGAAAATACTTGATACTTGATTGTATACAATAAAACGTGTTATGTAATTAACATTACAAGGCACAGAACATAAAATTCAATTACTTGCAATATGTCAGCTAGCCACGCCAATATACCAACAAATATAAAAAAAACTATACGTACTCAAGCTAAAAAATAATTAAGTAATTATAATTAAAATGTAAATAAAAACTTACTACCTAAATAAAAGCCTCCAGGCATAAAGGCGTGACAGCTGACATATTTATGCATTGCTGGGTTCTGGTCACATAACTGTCACTTGAAGTCACAGATGACAGACCCGTCTGGTCGGAGGATCCTCCCTTTTCTATGGAGGTTGAGTGAACTTTACACCCTGTTCCTCATACCTCTATAATTCTAAACCAATAGCGTAGACATTGTTGGCGGTTATAAAAGAAAAACAGTTGTTTGATAGAAAAGTGCAATAACTGCGCATTCAAAAGGGGTGGAAGAGTAAATTTAAAAAAAAAATTACCTACGTCAAATTTCAACGCAGGGGGGGTCAGAATCATGTACTGAATCCATGGTAACAGGTTGCACGTCGATGTCCCAGCGACAACACAACCTGTATACTGAAGAAATCTGATGTTTGGTCAAGTTGTATAAACCGTACGAAGCCCTGAAAATTATACATAAATCATTTGAAATATAAGTTGTATTTAACGTTATGTTATTTTTTTTATGATCCTCCCGCCCCTCCTATTCAACTTACATCAGCAGGTTTGTGTTACGTTTTATGCTTAATTTAATTGCTTATTCCGGTCATTTTCCGGTGTCTGAAATACATATTTATACCAATGAATCGAGGTAAAGGAAATCGTTTATTATTGCTCTGTGGCTACACATACTTTCGAGATAAACGAAACAACAGCTACTATTATTCAAAAAAGCAATCGAATATCAATTGCCGGGCTAAAGGGAACCTGGGTGCTAATGGCACTATCCAGTACACGCATCTTCCTCCTCAGTTCTATAAGACATCTTCTGGAGAATACGTTAAACTATCAGAATCACGAATGTGTCAGATGTATCAGAAACACTAGTATTCTATTTATTACTTAATTAAGGGCTGATTTTTCATTCATCTGATAACTTATTCGCGGAATAATTTTGAAATTTTGACAGTTATTTCATACAAAAACTGTCAAACGTCAATTTTATTCCTCGAATAAAGTTAAAGTCGGTAAAGTTATCTGGCGATGGAAAAATCAGCCCCTAATCTATTTAATCTATACATCTTATATCTATATGTCGGAGTCATTCGTTTGACTATTCGGAACGTCAGCGCCATCTCGTGGCGCTGGACAGAGTCTAGCCTGAGTTCGTGGTGGGACGAGAGCGACTACAAGACGGGTGTAAGCAGAGCTCTCGGGATCATCGAATCATTGGACATCGTACGAACAACATGTGCTCAGAAACTGTCAGCGTTCCGTATCGTTGAACGTGTACCTATAGTGCGTGATTCGCTAATGTGACTAACTTGTTCGTAAATTATAATCAGATTTGAAGTGCAAACCGTTTTTCTATTGTGTTATCCAACACTACCCATAGTACGCCCACAGTAATTGAAAAATATGCCTGATGCTAACGAGAGACAGTCATACCTTCGCCGACATATATATATGAATAAAAATGAATCACCGAAATGTATGTACGCGCATAACTTCCGATCGACTGCACCCAATTAGATAATTATTTTTTTTTGTGTTTGTTAGTGGCAGGAAAAGGTTTGTATAGAAGAAAATTAAAAGAAAAAAAAATATGGCGATACGACGTTCGCCGGGTCAGCTAGTTATAAATAGAAGTGTGTATAGCACTAAGGAAGGATTTTCGAAAAATGACCCCCTTTTTTTTTGAGGATGGGAAATCATCAAATGACCCCTCCCGCTCTGGGTGGAGCGGAGGGAGTGTCAGACTCTTACTGACTAAAACCCACCCGTGTTCCTTCCTTAGCCCTTTATGTTCCAGGGCAGCGGTAACCCTTTCGGACGATCCCGCTACCCTGGCAGGCTTCGGCCCTATCGGGCCCCGTCACTTATGCTGACATCTCTGAGGCGCGCGTGGAACACATACACGCCGTCCGACACGGGCCTAGTCCTGATCGGACGGAGAGCTACCCATTACTCTCCGCCCGCAGGCCCGCGCCAACGGTGGCCGGGAGTCGTAAAATGACCCCCTTAAGGAGTTTTAGGGTTGCAATTTCATGTTTTTGTTTTTCACTTCAAGACACAAACATCTGCGTAACTCTGACTCGTACTAAGACTTCCTGTACCACAAGATTACATGGGGGTCAAAAGTTTGTATAGGAGTTCGTCTTTTTAGCCGATAAGAAACATCATGGATTGTAGCGTTTAAAAGACAATTGTGCGGACTGATTTTGGTTATTAGTTTATTACATTAGAAAAAGATTTCTTAATTGTCTGGCACTTGGAATACTTACTTCTTGCGGCCTCCCCAAATGTGTCCTATTCTTTTGGAAATCACCATGGCACCGAAAAGTTAGTCAGTTTTTTTATTACCAATCTTGTTTTGAGATCTAGATTTAACATAGAAATAGCGTTTGAGGCTGTAAGAAAAACCTTTATATTAAAGCTATATTTGTATGCATGTGTCTTGATATATAATAATAGTATGCAATTTATTTCCTTACTTTTACAGAACTTCAATATGAGTGGATTCCTACTCTAAAAGGCAAAAAATTATTACTTCTGAACCAATATACGTATTCACAAGGTCATTCCAGTAATAATTATCGCTGTTCGCGAAAAGATGCTGGATGTAAAGCTGCGGTGAAACTTGATCAGTATGGACATGTCGAAACAGTCAAAGGTGTACACTCGCACGAACCGCCACGGTACATGAAAACGGCTTCTGGAGACTATATTAAAATTTAAGATTATGAAATCATAGTATACATTCTATCATTTAAGAATGCCTGCTTAAGAATTGGCAAAAATATACGTTGAGTCGTGATGTATCTTATATTATAAACTAATTCAAATCTTAGATTCACTGATCAACAGACGAACTCACAAACTAAATCGCTGGGTCTAAAACTAAACAAAATAATTAATTAAAAATATTTATTTGACACTTAAAATTACAATCCAATCACAATAAGAAAGCACACGAGTGTATTGCCACAAATCTGCTCCTAACCCCCAAACTAGGCCTGGACCTGTATTTTAGGGGTCAGCGTTCAGCCATGGGTTCTATTTTCAATCTAACAGCATTTAGAGTGTCGCTACAGAGTTGACAGCCAAGGTTATTGCCATTTGGTAACACATATAGGTAGAAGTTAAATATAGGAATTACAATTTAAATTACAGTTAAAAATAGCACGAAAGAAACATTTTTGAAAATTCATCCACTTAAGGAAAAAAAAAACTGCGTACGGCAGCCAAAATATGTTGTTAATTGTACGGCGATATTCTGTCCAACAAGTTCCAGCCCCTACAGCTTGGCTTTGGTTCCAAAGGGGGCTGCGAGGCTGCCGTATATGCCCTATCTAGTTTTTTAAATGCCAGTAAAGGTGAGGTCATCCTCAAGGTTGACGTTAAGAACGCCTTCAACTCTGTTAACAAGGATACTTTGTTGGCTGAAGTAAAAAAGAAAAATACCAGAAATTTATGGTTTTATGTGGCAGTGCTACAGGCACCATCAAAATTATTATACTCAATACTCAAATCTTTATTGCATTCCATAATATGTGTAAAGAGAACCGTAACTGTGTATTATATAAAGAGAACGTTTTAGAATCTGCAGTCGGATGCCAACAAGGTGATCCTCTCGGGCCAGTCATTTTCAGTTTTGCTATCCATCCCATAATACAACAACTAAATTCAAAATTCAATATGTGGTATTTAAATAACGGAACACTAGGAGGTGACGTAGACACCGTTCTAAAAGATCTTCAATTCCTAAAGGAGCAGTTCCAATCTATCGGCCTTGACCTCAACAATTCAAAATGTGAAATTTACATTTGTGACAATACTGACAGACAATCGACTATACAGAAATTTAATTTAGTAGCCCCAGACATCAAAGTTTTGGAAAAAAGTTCATTGCACCTCTTAGGTTCCCCAATTTTAGAAGACAGTTTTTCACCATTCCTCGACGGAAAAATTAAACATTTTAACGATATTTCGGATAGACTTTCTAAAATTAATTTACATTCGGCATTCACCCTAATCAGACATTGTTGTTTCGGTCCAAATTTTATGTATTTTCTCCGCTCTTCCTCTTTATGGAAGCATCCACCCACACCTTTTGGACAAAATCGATCATATTATTCGCAGTACTCTTACATCCATTTTTAATGTGGCTTTGGACGACCGCGCGGGGCTGCAAGCCACAATACCACCACCCACCCATACCCACCCACCCACCATTACCCACCACCCACCACCCATACCCACCACCACCACCCACCACCACCCACCACCCACCACCACACCCACCAAATTCGTTTTGGTGGGCTCGGCGTCCGCAAAATTTCTAGTGTAAGCCTACCGGCGTTCCTATCCTCGGTCCACAGCACCGAAAAGCTAACCACACGAATCTTGGTTCTTGCTTAGGTTGACTCTGAAGTGCCGTCTTTGACCGACGCGGTGAACGCCTGGTAAGTGGTTTGCCCGGACACGGTTTAGCCCGAGAACCCGACTTTCAGAGACAGTGGGATGAGCCGCTTTGCAGGTTGGTACAGAATAAACTTATTAATACGTCCACTAATATTGCTGAGCGTGCCCGCCTGCTGGCTGTTGGTGAATGGAAGTCGGGCCTCTGGCTTCAGGCGCTACCGTCACCCAATATAGGCACTATGCTGGGTGACACCACATTCCGGCTCGCTACATGTTTGCATCTGGGCGCTCCTTGCGGAGCTCCACATCGCTGTCAATGCGGTGAAGCAGTCGACTGCCTCGGACACCATGGCCTATCCTGCAGGAAGAGCGCTGGACGGATGGCAAGGCACGCCAGCATTACCGACATCATCCGTCGGGCTCTTGTCTCCGCCGGGGTGCCAGCTGCTTTAGAACCCAATGGCTTGGCACGCGACGATGGATAGAGGCCCGATGGAATGACCATAATGCCGTGGAAGTTGGGTAGGACTTTGGTGTGTGATGCAACCTGTGTCGACACCTTCGCGCCATCACATCTTCCTAGCATGGTGGGTTATGCTGGGGCGGCTGGTGCAGGAGATGAAAACCACAAACGGCGCAAATATAATAACCATATTGGGCGCTATATGCTTGAGCCGTTTGGGGTAGAAACACTAGGGCCTTGGGGTCCGAGTGCTCATCGAATTTTTCGGGACATCGCCAAGCGGTTGGTTGACTCTTCACAATTCCAGAAGGCTGGCCTATTTTAAGGCCAAAGAATCGGCATTGCCATCCAACGTGGTAATGCTGCGAGCCTTTTGGGCACTTATCCCATTGACAGTGATGCGTACGAATTTTTTGATGCCCAATGAGCTCGCCTTTTTCTATATTTTTTCGTATTATATACTTGTAAATAATTGTATATAAATTTTAGTGTTAGCTTGTAAAAAAGTAAAAGTAATTAATCAGTAATAATAATATCCTTGGACATTTCACACAGCGCCATCTAGTCCCAAGCTAAGCAACCTAATGCTTGTGTTATGGTAACAAGATGGCTGATAAACTACTTATATACATTTTTTTTTTTGTAAATACATACATATTATAGGTAGAAAAACACCCAGACTCGGATCAAATACATGTAGGTCATACAAATATTTGTTCCGTGCGGGAATCGAACCCGCGACACGCAGCGCAGCAGTCAATCGCTTAACCACTGCGTCAACCGTGCCATCATAGTATATGTTAATTAAAGTCTTAAGGGGTTAGAGAGGGTATGAAAGTTTGTATAGAAGTTCGTCATTTTGGCAGATGAAATATCCCTTCCGATGCAATCACTTGTAAATAATAAACTCACAACTGTCAAAGAAAATAATGTTTTTTTTATAAAAATAAATAATAATTGGATATCATTTTTGTTGTATTTCTTACCAGAGACAAACAATATACAACGTGTGCGTCTATGTTTTTTTTTTCAAATATTATCCTTTTGACTTATACTAATAATAATTAGTCATCTAAGGGTCAACCTGATTAAGAGTTTTCTGGGCAAACTTGCTTTCAATTATTCATTTGTGTCCAAAATAAATGCTTAAGACCAAGTTTGCCCAGAAAACTCTTGGCGCTGTAACTTTTCACATCCATGCGAGATACAATAGTAATGTTTTTGTAATTGCGACATTTCAGTAATATTTTTATGTCCGCACTTTTACAGGACTTGAATATGAGTGGATTCCTACTCCAAAGGGCAAAAATTTATTACTGCTGAACAAATATACGTATTCACAACACCATTCCAGTAACAGTTATAACTGTTCAAGAAAAATGAAGGGATGTAAAGCTGCAGTGAAACTTGATAAGTATGGAACTATCGAAAAAGTCAAAGGTGTACACTTGCACGAACCGCCACGCTACGTGAAAACGGCTTCTGGGAATTATATTAAAATATAAGATTTAGCCATAGTTATAAAATCGTCGAAAAACTGGTATCTTTTTAGAATCCATACTTAGAAACAGCTGGAATAGTAGATTGTATCATAAGGGAGCAAAATAATATTTTTACGGCGAGGGCGCTTTTTTGAATCCAGAGCGAAGTGAGGGATTCTCGTAGCGAGGGATTCTTTTGTAGAATCCTGAACGTAGCGAGGGATTCAAAGTATGTCGCCCGAGCCAAAAATATATTTTGCGCCCGAGTGATACACTCTACTTTTCATCACCCACTATGAGAAAATAAAAGGCGCCTCATAATTTTATATATATATAATATTATTATATAATTAATATTATTAATATTATTATTTAATAAAACATAGAGTTACAACTAAATTGAAATAAAATAATGTCTAATAATAAAACAACTGAAAACTTATATTTACATTTGAGACATTTTCGCAATTATGAAAATTTATTGTTACAGTTTTATTAGGAATAAGGTTGTAGATTTTATATTCTGCGTGTTTGAAATAATGTCCGAATCTGGCTCATTTTGAGGAAAATGTGACGGTGAATCTCGTTATTTGGGTGTAGATGGACGCGGCGACTGTGGCATGGATGGATTAACTGAAGGTTGTAATTTAATGTTTTCCACGATCCGTTACATGTTTTCGCCTTGTTCTCAATGGAATCTTCTATATACCCCTCTGCTACAGCACTCGACTTCCATCCTCCATGTCGCTTGAGAACAGTTAAGTCCGCTCCAGAATCTGCCCAAAAGGGTAGTAGAAGTACGACGAAAACAATGTCCTGTATACAGCTTGTTATCTGGTAAATTCAAATAAGTAGCGATTTCTTGTGGCATGTTAGAAATTTTATTTTTTCCCATAACTTGTTTAGGCACTTTCCGTTTTGATAACGGATGAAAAACCGATTGGTTTTCATATCAGCAAGACGCAGGTCCAGGTATTTCTGTACAATAGTTTTATATTCTCCTCGGATTACGAAGGATCGGTCAATTTTTGTTATTGTGTCTGTCAGCTTTACTAACAGTAAATCATCCGAGTGATTTTCGACGTCATCAACAGTTATTTTTAAAAGTTCATTGCCACGACAAGCTCCATGTACTCCAAAAACTAAAGCCACCTGTAACAAAACCGAATGTTAATAAGACAAGTATCTAACGAAGTGCAGGTTACAATAAAATGCGCATTTTAAAACACTGGTTATACTTTACTAATCCACTATATACATAGTTACTTACTTTTACGACAAGAAAGACTGTCGGATGCCTCATTAAGGAAAGTCCACGTTTTTGACTGAAAACACTTTGGATTTTTTAGGTTTAAATCCATCAGACATCCTCTTCAGATACGCTATTAATTTCGAATGTGTCCAGTTTTACGTCGTTATTAGAACTGACTGTTGATTTTAGCATTGAGTAGGTACTCCAACTAGTGGAAGGTTGTTTAGTTTTGGCTAAGTACTGGAAGTAGGCCAAAAACACAGATTCTGAAAAATTCATGGCGCCTCTTGCATTTCTCCATTCAATAAATGATAAATGATTTTATTTTGTAAGTAGGTTTGTACAAACACTTTTACACGTCAATCATATTTTAAAACTAGATGAGGTCGGCGTTTCCTATCTGACTAGTCTGAGAAAAAAAGCCGAAACAAACTCAGACGTCACAGTCTCTTTTAAAGTCCAGACATAATCTTGGTCAGATCATATGAAGACCATGTAGGTCGATGTCTGAGATGGTCTTTTGAGTAAAGAACCACACAGATTAAGAGGACCTTTCAGTCAGTGCACGCATATGTCAGAAATCGTGCAGCTCAACTCAAAACTTATGGAGCTCAACGGTTCGACGAACAATACCAAAGAAAGGACATTTGGGTAGGCCACGTATAAAATTACCATACGCTTTCATATATTTCTCCCGGAATTTTGCAGGTATAATAGATTATCCATCACATTTCTTGCGTCAGTTCTAATATTTTCAGGAGTTAATTCTATACTTTCACAGTTACTTGAAGAACTCATTTTTCAAAACAAAACCATGAATTTCTTAAAATCCGTGAAAATTGACGAAAACGCGAGCTGTAGTTCGCGCGTTTTTAATTTGATTTCTTTTTTTTATTCAGCCAGTCTTTATTCAAACAATATTTGCGTTCGATTTCTTTGGCGCTGAACACTAAGATGTTCCAAATTCAAAAAGTGCGCGGCAAAGATAATTGCGGCGCACTTATAAAGAGGATTAAAAACTCATTACTGCCCGCTAAAAGTTTCTTATAGAAAACACCATCTTTGGGTGTACTTAAAGGCGAACCAAGTCGTTCTTTTCGAATAGATGGGATGAAAAATATATAAACGTTGAGCTGTGACTCGACTGCCGTCGAACATTATAATTCTGAGCCCAACAACAAAATAAAGATTATGTTTCTTTAGAATTCAGCTATGTTTAGCTATGTTCTGTAGTTTCTGCCTACCCCCATGGGATGAAGGCGTGAGTTTATGTATGCATGTAATTAGCTAAGTGTTTAAGGTTTAATAAATAATATTTATTGGATATCATGATTAGTGTATTATTCTGATATATTTAGACTCTCCTTCTTACCAGAGACTATAACAACGTGTGCCCTTATCATTTTACCCGACTACTGCAAAACCAATAGAAAGGAAGGCTATGTTTTGAGCAGTCTATGTCTGTCTGTATGTATGTATGTTTGTTTGTTTGTTTGTATTTAACTAATCATCCGCTTCTCAAGTAACCTGTGCGATTAAGCCTTAATTATATGACTATATATATATTATATATATGACTCAGGAATGAAGTGTGACTCCGGCTATACTAAATTCGAAAAAATGTCATCGACGCGACGTCTTGTTTATACCATTTTGGTTGGCGTTTTTGGCATAGTTGGGTTTTAGTTTCTGTTGAATATACATTAGACTTAAACTCATATTCGTCTATGAGTCATGAAACTCATTTGTGGTAATGTACCTAGTATCATTGAGTGTTGTCGGCTATGGTGTTTTAAGGACACAAATGAAAATTGTTCAGAAAACTCGACTCGAGCCTTAAGTTTGAACATCCATGCGATATACAATGTTAGTGTGTTTGTAATTGCGGAATTTAAGTTCTGCGTTATTTTATAAGTACCTAATATTTTTGTTTCTGCACTTTTACAGGACTTCAATGTGAGTGGATTCCTACCCTAAAAGGCAAAAATTTATTACTGCTGAACAAATATACGTATTCACAGCTCCGTTCCAGTAATACTTATCGCTGTTCACGAAAAGATGCTGGATGTAAAGCTGCGGTGAAACTTGATCAGTATGGAAATGTCGAAACAGTCAAAGGTGTACACTCGCACGAACCGCCACGATACATGAAGACGCTTTCTGGAGACTATATTAAAATTTAAGATTAAGCTATTAATTACTATGAAATCATCGAAATGATTTAATGTTTCAAGAATTCCTGCTTAAGAAATGGAAAAAAATATACGTTGAGCCGTGAATTATCTTCTACTTAATAAAAATGTGGGGGCACGATAGTTCTACCTCGAAAACGATACAAAAACAACCTTTTGTTTTACTTAATTATTTTATTAATTCCTTGAAATAAGCAAGAATAAGTATTGTGAAACGGGTATTGAATTTATGAAAAAAGTACATAAATAGATTTCAGTAAATAGTAAACAATTAAGATTAAAATAATAATATTTTTTGTAGACAATAATTCATTTTATGAATAGCACTAAATGTTGAGATTCACGGTTGACCTTCCGTTACGCCATGTATGGCTGAGCGGTGCGCACTCTTTGCGCTCTATCTCAAAAACCGTTAAATGTATAATTAACGCAAACAAAAGCGAGATATTTCCAAAAAAAAATCCTTGAATATTTTAAGTCACGGACACGAGATCTACTTTTGAGACAACTTTTAGAATATCAAAATAAAGGTTTTTACAAGCTGTTATCTTTTCTTCCGAGTTTGACCCCTTTTTTACATTTTTAGGTTTTACAATGTCACTAACTACCGCAAATAGGTCTCGGAAGTATAGAGTAAAATTGAAACCAGAAAATCCTGAACAGTTAGAGGCCCTGACTGAAAAATTTAAAAAAGAATAAAATCTAATAAGAAAAAATATTCACAAATAGTTTCTGCCCGCGGCTTCGCCCGCGTGGATGTCGGAAATTATCCCACGGGAACGTGCTAACAGGATAAAATGTATGTGCACCAGGATGCCATCTATCTCGCGGGCCCTTTGTGGCTAATTACAATAGAAAACCAATTGTGTCTCATTAATGGTGATTAAGAGGGTACCGTTAAGGGTTCCGTTACGTTACGATTTATGACGTATTAAAAAAAAACTACTCACTAGATCTCGTTCAAACCAATTTTCGGTGGAAGTTTATATGGTAATGTACATCATATATTTTTTTTAGTTTTATCATTCTCTTATTTTAGAAGTTACAGGGGGGGGGGACACAAATTTTACCACTTTGGAAGTGTCTCTCGCGCAAACTATTCAGTTTAGAAAAAAATGATATTAGTAACCTCAATATCATTTTTGAAGACCTATCCATAAATACCCCACACGTATGGGTTTGATGAAAAAAAAAATTTTGAGTTTCAGTTCTAAGTATGGGGACCCCCAAAATTTATTGTTTTTTTTCTATTTTTGTGTGAAAATCTTAATGCGGTTCACAGAATACATCTACTTACCAAGTTTCAACAGTATAGCTCTTATAGTTTCGGAAAAAAGCGGCTGTAACATACGGACGGACAGACAGACAGACAGACAGACATGACGAATCCATAAGGGTTCCGTTGCCATTTGGCTACGGAACCCTAAAAAAAGTACTGATGAAGTATGTAAAATGAATTCTATTGTATTGAATGATGTAAGTTAAAACTAGCAAAAGTCGTACTTTATTGATTTGATGATTAAATGGATTTTGCTGGAAAGCAAATTGTATTTAAATGAGTATATGACTTGAAAAACTACCGGTGACGATCAGCGATTCCGATGATTAACGATGACCAAAAACTCATGCTACCCAAGTATAAAAACTTTTCAAAATTGCTTCTTAGATAGAGGAACTTGAGAGGACACGCTAAAAACAGACACCTTGGTGTGAAAAATTGTATTTTTTTAGTCATAACGCAAAGTATTAGCAAATTATTTTTTAAATGCACAGCATTATAGACCAGTGACATAATTTCTTACCATAAATAAAGAAAGAACGAATAAAATTTATTTGGACACGTTCGTGAAACAAAATTAACAAAATACAAATAATGTTACAAACATCAATAGTGCCTCACGGCTGCGCCAAAAAGGTCATTTCAGCATGAATGCCAGACAGATGCTGTCTGACACTGGCTGACAAACCCCACAGGATTGCTAGTGCGACGGCCGCGAAACGACCAAGCCATACATTTTTACCAAGATGTAAGGTATGTGGAGTTAGGCCTTGTAGTGTTATCTCTAAATTAGATCTGATAACTTCTTAACAGTGTAATCGCTATGCGAGTCTTTTTGTAGAATCTTAAATTCATTCACTGACAGACAACGCACAATTTAAATCGATGGTTCTAGGCGCAAGAAATTTTACCCAAGAATTCCTTTTATAACGGAAGTTAGTGCACAGGAAGGATTTTTGAAAATTCATCCACCAAACTGGTTCAATAGGGGATGAAAGTTTGTATAGAAGTTCATAATTTTTTACCTATCGCACATCCCATCGGCAGGCTTGTGAATAATAAACTCACAACTGTCAAAGAAGATAATGTTTTTTTTTTCTAAATTAATTAGCTGAGTGTATAAGGTTGAATAAATAATATATAATTGGATATCGTTCTTGTTGTATTGTACTAATATATTTAGTACTTTCCTTCTTACCAGAGACTATTATAACGTGTGCGCTTATATTTTTTTTATATACATTAAACCTAAACAAGTAATTGTCTATGGGTCATAAAACTCTGGTGCTGTAGTATTATTAAGCGTGGTCGGGTGTGGTTTTTTATGGACATATATGAATAAATAAATAATTAAGAACAATTTTGTCCAGAAAACTCGATTGGAGCCTTAACTTTGAATATCCATGCGAGATACAATGGTAATGTGTTTGCAATTCGGCATAAGTTATGCATTATTTTATGAGTAATTAATATTTTGTCTTCACACTTTTACAGAACTTCAATATGAGTGGATTCCTACTTCAAAGGGCAAAAGATTATTGCTGCTATGTAAATATACGTATTCGCAAAATCATACCAGTAATAATTATCGCTGTTCGCGGAAAGATGCTGGATGTAAAGCTTCTGTGACACTTGATAAGTATGGAAATGTCGAAAAAGTCAAAGGTGTACACTCCCACGAACCGCCACGGTACATAAAAACGACTTCTGGAGATTATATTAAAATTTAAGAGTAATCATAATAATGAAATCATCAAAATACTGCTCTCTCTTTTCATCCCTACAAAAGAAATAATATACGCGGGAAACAAACGTTGAGGTTCATCATCGGCCTAGCTTTTTCCCAATTATGTTGGGGTCGGCTTCCAGTCTAACCGGATTATATGGAGCGACCGCCTATCTAACCCCCAAAACCCGGTTACTGGGTAATACGATACCCCTTGGTAAGACTGGTTGTCAGAATTTCGGGCCACTGACGACCCGTAACGACTGTCAAAGATCCACAAATGACAGCCGGGACCAACGGCTTAACGTGCTTTCCGAGGCACGGAGGGGTCTTGGTATGTGAAGGTGGTCACCCATCCACGGACCAACCGCGGCAAGCGTAGCTTAACCTGATAGATCGACCCGTGCGGCTGTTATTACTTAGCCACAACCTCAGTGTTTATTACACGGGCTTCCCTGTAATAAACACTGAGGTTGTGGTGGTGGGAAATAAACATTGAGGTTGTGTTGTGACTCAAAAATGATAAACTTACAACTGGCGTCGAAAATTTTGGCTCAAATATAAAGATAATGATTTTTTTTAAGTGTTTTAGATTTAATAAATAATATACAGGGTTACTGGTAACTCGACGTATTCCTTGCAGGACGTCACAGTAGGGTGAAAATGCAACAAATTAAGCCACCAAGTGTTCTACCGAAGTTCAGTAGTTTTTGAGTTAGTAAGAATTTTAGTTTTTTTAACCGACTTCTAAATAAGCAGGAGGTTCTCAAAAATAAACAAAATATCTTTATTTCAGACTGATTACAGTCCATACGTTTGTTAGTGGTTAGTAACAGATTGAGCTTATATGCTATGTTAGTGTTATTAGTATTACTTAATTTAATTTATAAAAAATCACAGATTAAATCATTTAAAGTCAATTTGAAAATTGTCTACGGAGCGACTGTACTGAAATTTCTGTTATTATCGTAGTTATTGCCGTAGCAAATCTTTGTTAGTAATTAAAAGTTCAAAAATGCCTAAAACCTTGGCAAATATCACTAGTCTACTTTTTACTTAATTTTTGCCATTACTTAATCAAAAAAGTAGTCTAGTGCAAAAAAAAAAAAAACTAAGTACGCCAGATGAACAAATTACTAGGAAAATACCGTTATCTTTTCAGCTATTCAGAAAGGTATGATTGTTAATACTTTTGTATGTATGAAAAAGAAGAAAACAGTTTTATGAGGAGCCGGTAAAATTGACGACACCAACATATCGACAAACATCGTAGCCCGTGAGCTTGGTATGTCACAGTGGAAAGTCTGGTCTGTAGTTCAATTGTCAGGCCGAAATCCATACTACTATCAATCCGTGCAGTCATTAGAGGAGGGACATCCGCCGAGACGGCTTGAATCTGGTCGTTTTATGCTAAGTGCCGACGCCGAAGGAGAAAACTTTTTAAAAACATTTTATGGACCGATGAATGATGTTTTGACCGTGATGGTATCATAAATTACCACAATTTACATTACTGGTCACCGAGGGCAGAAGGAAACCCTAAGAAACTGAAACCAACCGCATCCCAGCGTAGGTTCTCGCTTAATGTTTGGATGGATATTATTGACGACAAGTTAATTGGCCCACATTTTTTAACAACGTATGGACTTTTATAGGTCTGAAATAAAGATATTTTATTTTTATTTATTATAAAAAAACTAAAAATCTTACTAACTCAAAAACTACTGAACTTCGATAGAACATTTGGTGGCTAAATTTGTTGCATTTTCACTCTACTATGACGTCCTGCAAGGAATACGTCGAGTTACCAGTAACCCTGTATAATTGTATAACATTTTTGTGGTATTTTACTGATTTATTTTACCTTTCCTTTTTCTCAGAGATTATAGCGACGTGTGCGCTTATTTTTTTACAACCTTTTATTTAGTTTCACCTGTCCCGATGTTTGTCTGTAACCAAATCTTGCAAGTTAAGTTTGATCCATTTCCCGGTTACCGATTGATTTGGAATTTTGCATGTATGTGTAAATCGGACGACAATGCAAAATTATTATGACATTGAGCTGATCTGATGAAACTAGACTCGTTTGATTCGTCTTGAGTACTTTGGTGCTAGATGATAACCAGGGTCTGATGGTGTTTTAAGGACACCACTAACAAATGAATAAATAATTTTGGCCATTTTTTTTTTTGTCCGGAAAACTCCTTGGGAAATTTAACATTGAACATCCATGCGAGGTAAAGCGGTAGTGTAAGTTAAGTAATGCATTATTTTATGAGTAGGTAATATTTTTATTTCCGCACTTTTACAGGACTTCAATGTGAGTGGATTCCTACTTTAAGGGGCCGCAATTTATTACTGCTGAACACGTATACGTATTCTCATCATTCCGGTAATCATTATCGCTGTTCGCAAAAAAATGCTGGATGCAAAGCTGCGGTAAAACTTGATTGCGATGCAAATGTCCAAAAAGTCAGAGGTGTACACTCCCACGAACCGCCTCGCTACTTGAAAACGGCTTCTGGAGACTATATTAAAATTTAAGAGTAGGTAACTATAATAATGAAATCGTGGAAGTACTGCTCTCTTTTAAGAATTCCTACTAAAGCAATAGCAGAAAATAAGTCCTGACGTCGTGACTCAAAAGTAATAAACTCACAACTGCCGTCGAAAATTATATATGTTAGCCCGACCACAGAAACTCAAAATTTATATAAGATAATGTGTTTATATAATAAATTAGCTTAGTGTTTAACGTTTAATAAATAATATTTTAATTAATTATGACCACTTTGTCTAGAAAACACAATTGGAGCCTTAATTTTTCCCACCCATGCGAGATGCAATGGTAATGTGTTTGTAAATTCGGCATTTAAGTTATACATTATTTTATGAGTAATCTTTTTACCTCCGCCTTTTTACAGGACTTCAATGTGAGTGGATTCCTACACAAAAAGGCAAAAAATTATTACTTCTGAACAAATATACGTATTCACAAGGTCATTCCAGTAATACTTTTCGCTGTTCACAAAAAAATGCTGGATGTAAAGCTGCGGTGAAACTTGGTCAGTATGGAAATGTCGAAACAGTCAAAGGTGTACACTCGCACGAACCGCCACGGTACATGAAGACGCCTTCTGGAGACTATATTAAAATTTAAGATTTTGCCATAATTATGAAATCATGGAAAACTGGTATTTTAAAAATAAGAAATTCACATATTCTCAAAGACCGCCTGAGCGAGAAGTATACAATCTTAGCCCTACAACAAAACTCAAAGATTAAGATGGTGTTCTTTTTTTAAATTAATTGTCTAGGTGTTTAAGGTTTAATAAATAATATTTATTGTAATTGGATATCATTTTTGTTGTACTATACTGACATATTTAGAACTTTCCTCCTTACTAGATATCATAACAACATGTGCGCCTATATTTTTTAATATTTCTCAGTGGTTAACACCTCGAAGCTCATGCATTTTATACCTACAACCTCGTGTAGGTATAAAATTCAGGCCAATAGGACTTGAAAATCTTCTGTTTCATAGAAAAGTGCAATACCTACGCGGTCAAAACGCATGGAACAGCAATATATATTTTTTTTTAATAACCGACGAAAAATTTCGACGCTATGGGGTCTAAACTCATGTGCTGAATCCAAGGTTACAGTTTGCGCGTCGATGTCCCTGCCACCCTGTATATATACTTTTTTGTACACCAAAAATACATTTAACATTACAAGACATACAGTGGGTGGCCTTATTGCTTTAAATTAGGTACTTAGAATTCAGAGTTAAAATCTTCGGGAAACCCTGGTACGGGGCTGTTTATTGATTACGTTAGACGATGTGAAGGGGGAGGGGGGGTCCAAACAAGTTATTTTTTCTTACGCGCGGGTGGGGGGGGGTGTAGATTGTTGTTACATATGATCACAAAAGTAAGCCAAAATTATAATGTTTTTGCTACATTTTCTTTGAAATTTTGGTAGGTACTGATCTTACGTAAGATTGAAAGGAGGGGAAAGGGTTCATCCAACTGTTATTTTTTCTTACATAGGTGGTCAGAAATTGGTCAAAATTGTCTTACGTAACAAATGAACAGCCTACTTTAGTATCATTTAGTGTTCTCAGCTGTGGTGTTTTAAGAATGCAGATGAATAATTAAGATCAATTATATCTAGAACACCCGATTGGTGCCTGAACTGTTCACTTTACTGCGAAATACAATGAATACCAGTGTTAGCAATTGGCATGAAAATTATTTATTATTTTACGAGTATTGTAATATTTTTATCTCCGCACTTTTACAGGACTTGAATATGAGAAGATTCCCACTCCAATGGGCAAACATTTATTGATGCTGGATAGGTTTACGTATTCTCAACATCGTTCAAGCAACACCTATTACTGTTCGAGTAAAATGAAGGGATGTAAAGCCTCGGTGAAACTTGATAAGTTTGGAAAAATCGAAAAAGTCAAAAGAGTACACTTTCACGAACCGCCACGTTACTTAAAAACGGCTTCTGGAAATTATATTAAAATATAACAGTCACCATATTAATGAAATCGGTGGAAAACTGGTATCTTTTTAGAATTGCTACTGAAAAAAATGGTAGAATAATATACGTTGTGACTCAGAAATAATAAACTCACAACTGCTTTCAAAACCTTTTCTGCGAAAGCTACGAATCTTATCCCAGCAATAAAGCACAGAAGATATGTATTTTTGAAAGTTATTTTATTAGCATTAATAAATAATAATTTAATTAGATATTATTCTTGTTGTGTTCTTTACTGAGATATTTAACCCGTGAGAAAGCTTGCTATGAACAATTTGCTTACGTGAAAATTGAACGCAATTTTTTTTGGGCGACACCGTCGTCATAGACAGAAACGTAGATGTTTTGACTTGTCGCTATTGCACCCGTGTGAAGCAGAGGCGGGTTGCTAGGTTATTTATAAATTAAACATTATTAGAATATGAGCCGATTTTTCAATCAGCAGAGAATATAACTAAATATAACTGTCTGACAGCTACAGTAAAGAAAATAGGACAAATTTACTCTTCAGATATAAATTATCTGACTATTAAAAATACAGCTCTTAAACTATTCATCATCTAAGATATAGATATCAAGTACCTACCTACTTACCATCGGACTCGTTTAAAATAATGATGAAATAATAATTAATTAAAAAAAGGCTCCGGTTCAGGTTCAGCCGAGCGATTCTGTAAAAATCTCACCGTGAGAACTTAGGCGAAGTGAGCTGCCAATAGTGTCAATCAAGTGGAATGACACCTCACTTCAAGCTCACTTCATCTAAGTTTTCACGGTGAGATTTTTACAGAATAGATCGGCAGATCAAGATGACCAAATCTTAACCTGAAATCTTGATTGGAGATTTACTCTTCATACCCATGTGATATACAATTGTGTTCTCTTTGTATTTGCAACATTGTTTTATTAGTAATATTTTATCTCTGCGCTTTTTTCAGGCCTTGAATATGAGTGGATTCCCACCCCAAAGGGCAACCGTTTGTTAATGTTGAACAACTTTACGTATTCACAACACAATTCAAGCAACACCTATTACTGTTCGAGTAAAATGAAAGGATGTAAAGCCTCGGTGAAACTTGATAAGTCTGAAAATGTCGAAAAAGTGAGAGGTGTACACTTGCACGAACCGCCACGGTACTTGAAAACGGTTTCTGGAAACTATATTAAAATTTAAGAGTAGCCATGTGAAGTGAAGAGTCTGTGCGAAAATAAAAATCTTAACCCAACAGTAAAACTCAGAAGATACGTATTTTTGTAATTATTTTTATAAGGTTTAATAGAAATTGCATATCATTCTTTTGTCTACTGAGAACAGCCGTGAGGCACATACTAGTCTATATTATTTTAGTTTTATGGTAGTTTTAATTTGTTTAAATATGTTCCTTAAATACGGTACTGTGCCAAATAGGCGTATTTTCTTTGTTTCTGACATAACTATTTGGTGACCAGAAACCACAACGCGTATCATTTCCATACATAATATACAACAAAGTCACTTTTCGTGTCTGTCTTTGTGACGGAAGGTTTATGTATAACTAGCTGCGCCCCGCGGTTTCACCCGCATAAGCTTCGATCCCGTGGAAATATCGGGATAAAAAGTATCCTATCTGTTAATCCTGGTTATAAACTATTTGTGTGCCACATTTCATCCAAATCCGTTCTGTAGTTTTTGCGTGAAAGAGTAACAAACATCCATCCATCCATCCATTCCATACAAACTTTCGCGTTTATATATTAGTGTATGAATACATTATACATACATTTAGCACATATTATACATTTTTCAATTATCAGATAATATAATAAATATGGCGGTTTGACAGCTATAGTATAGAAAATACTTCAAACTGTCATATTTACTCTTAAGATAAAAGTTATTTGACTATTGAAAATTCAGCACTTAGTGCTGATTTTTCCACGCCAGATAACTTTATTGGAGGAATAATTTTGAATTTTTGGCAGTTCTTCCATACAAAAAGTGTCACACGTCAATTTTATTCCACGAATAAAAATTATCGGTCGATTGAAAAATCAGCCTTTAAAATATTAATCTTTGCATTCCTTCAAACTTTTATACATACTTAGAATAAGTCTAACACTGATTATAAATTTTGAATTTTTTACAGTTTTTTCATACTAGAACTGTCAAAAGTCAATTTTATTCCACGGATAAAAGATTTTGGTCAAATCAGCCTAGATATCGGATACCAAGTAATTGTTATCGGACTCGTTTAAAATAGGTAATAATTAAGACCAATCTTGACCTGAAATTACGATCAGACCCTTTACTCTTCATACCCATGCGACATACAATTGTGTTCTGTTTGTATTTGCAACATAGTTTTATTACAAATTTTTTATTTCTGCATTTTCACAGGCCTCGAATATGAGTGGATTCCTACCCCAAAGGGCAACCGTTTGTTATTATTGAACAATTTTACGTATTCAAAACACAATTCAGCCAACACTTATGCCTGTTCGAGTAAAATGAAGGGATGTAAAGCCTCGGTGAGACTTGATAGGTCAGAAAATGTCGAAGAAGTCAAAGGTGTACACTTGCACGACCCGCCACGTTACTTTAAAACGGTTTCTGGAAACTATATAAAAATTTAAAAGTAGCCAGCCATATTAATGAAAAACTGCTATCTTTTAAGAATCCTTGTATAAATGGCAGAAAAACATACGTTCTGTTGTGACTCAGAAATAATAACTCACAACTGCTGTCAAAGAACTCTGCAATGAGGCTTAAATCTAACCCCAACAATGAAACTAATTAATTTTATTAGGCTAAATAAATAATTGTATGTCACTCTTATTGTTTTATTTACTGAGCGCAGCCGCGAGGCGCACATTAGCCTATATTTTAGATTTGTGGTCGTTTTATGGTAGGTAGTTTTAATTTCTCCAAATGTGTTCCTTACATACATTACTGTGCCAAATAAACGGTTTTGCTTTTTTTCCTTCTGAGATATGTCCGTTCCTGTACAATTATGGGATGGCTCAGCAAAATACCACCTTGTTGCACTTGACTCGCTGGAACGCAGAGCAAAAAAGCTTATAGGCGCCGAAACGTTGGTGGCAATGTTTCTTGCCTGTCGGTCTTCTACAGACTGTACTTCGGAGAGTATGCGCAGGAGCTCCACGACCTGATCCCACCATATCGTCCTTCTACTATCGGACTACCAGACGTACTGTGGGGTACCGTTCGCACTTGATATCCCGACCAGCAGTGCGATTCTGTAACCAAATCACCGTGAAAACTTAGGTGAAGTGAGCGTGGAGTGAGCTGTCATTCCAAATAATGCTAGGGATTGACACTACTGAAAACTCACATCAAGCTCACTCCACTTGAGTTTTCACTGTGAGATTTTTGCAGAATCGACCGGCAGTTGTACTCAGCGCTTCCCCTCTTGCTTGACAGCTATAGTGTAGAAAATATGTCAAACGGTCATGTTACTCTTCAGATACAAGTTATCTGATTATTTAAAATTCAGCTCCTTAACTATTAATCGTGTAAGAGATATTAAAACCAAGTACAGACGCCAGCACATCAAGCTACTACAATCTGTCAGATTTCTTTAATAGATTTTCAACTTTATCGCCAAAGTATTAAGGTTCAAGGTTGATTGGGAAAATTTGACAGTTTCGGGTAGCTTGACCTGCTGGCGTCTGTACCTACTCACTATCGAATACCGAGTACTTACCATCGGTTACCAAGTACAGACGCCAGCAGGTCAACCTACCCGAAACTGTCAAATTTTCCTAATTAACTTTGAACTTAATGCTTTAGCAATAAAGTTGAAAACCTATTAAAGAAATTTGACAGATTGTAGTAGGTTGATGTGCTGGCTGTACTTACTACCATCGGACAATACTTACCATCGGTTACCAAGTACTTTCCATCGAATACCAAGTACTAACCATCGGTTACCAAATACTTACCATCGAATACCAAGTACTTACCAATAGACACCAGGTACTTACCATTGGATACCAAATACTTGCCATCGAATATCAAGTACTTACCAGGTACTTACATACTATCGTTTCAGAGCAATAGCGTGTTAAGGACACTAATAAATAACATAATAAAAACCGATCTTGAACTTAAATCTCGAGTGGAGCCTTTACTTTTCATACCCATGCGAGATACAATGGTGTTTGTATTATAGATAAGCATTATTTAATCAGTTATTTAGTATTTTATGTCCGCATTTTTACAGGATTTGATTATGAGTGGATTCCTACCCGAAAGGGCAACCGTATATTGATGCTGAACAAATTTACATATTCGCAACACTGTTTAAGCAACACCTATTACTGTTCGAGTAGAATGAAAGGATGTAAAGCTGCAGTGAAACTTGATAAGTATGGAACTATCGAAAATGTCAAAGGTGTACACTCGCACGAACCGCCACGGTACTTGAGAATGGCTTCTGGAGCGTATTGTAAAATTTAAGAGTTCAACCAAATTAATGAAATCGGCGAAAAAACTGCTATCTATTAATAACACCTCAAAAAAAAAAACTGCAGAAAAATAGAGATGAAAATGATGAATGATGAAAATAGAGAAAAAACAAGACAGCTAAATAATAAGCCCAACTAGAACTAGAAATGTATTTTTAAAATTAATTGTATGGTTGATTAAAATAATTAAATGTCATTCTTGTTGTATTGCTTACTGAGATATTTAAAACAACTGGCTGACCATAAACAACAACACGTATTTTTTTTATAAACAAATAAACTGTCATTAGACCAAGGTCTGATTTTTCCAACGCCAGATAATTTTATCCAAGGAATAAAATTGACGTTTGACAGTTTTTGTATGAAATAACTGTCTTTCAAAATTATTCCTCGAATAAAGTTATTAGATGTTTGAAGAATCAGCCCTGAGTGATTTTCATGATCCATATACGACAGTAACAGCCGGTCGATTCTGTAAAAATCTCACCGTGATAACTCAAGTGAAGTGAGCTTGATGTGAGTTGTCAGTAGTGTCAATTCCTAGCATTATTTGGAATGACAGCTCACTCCAAGCTCACTTCACCTAAGTTTTCACGGTGAGATGGTTACAGAATCGCACTGCAGATGGTGGTGTAGTATCATTAAGCATTTTTAGGACACAAATGACTAAAAATTAAGACCAATCTTGACCTAAAATCTAGATTGAAGCCTTTACTCTTCATACCCATGCGAGATACAAATTGTGTTGTGTTTGTATTTGCAACAAAATTATGCATTATTTTAGGGAAATATATTATTTAAGGCTCTAGAAACGTGTTGCTCTAAAAATGCTGTACAGTCACGAACAAAAGTATGTATACACTCGGCTTTATTCAAAAGCGATTTACTGCTTTATTTTTTAATGAAATTGTGTTACGAACATAGCATTTCTGAACCCATAGGTTTATGTAATGTGTTGTATTTCAACGTTGCATTCGTTATTTCACGAATAAATCACAATTGAAAGTTGCCAAGTGTTGACATATTGGTGCTCGTGACTGTACCTACATGTGCTTTTTTTTAATAAATGCGCCTCCAAAAACATTTTGTGCCTTTGAAGATGTTTGTTTGTTTTAGTAAACAAGCCTCTTTGTAATTTTTGGCTTTTTCGTAAAGTTGGTCGCAATATCTAAGCTAGGGCACCCCGGCCAAATGGGTTAGGTTAGGTTAGAATTGTGACCAGAAGGCCAATTGTCAAAATGTAGGGAAATTAGGGGTATTTTTGACAGATTGAGACTGAGATCGGACTGTGAACGTTAATTACGAGAATTGCCCCTCTGTTTGTTGCAGTAACTAAGGTACTACCCGACCAGATGGGTTAGATTAAGTTAGAATTATGACCAACCGCGACATCCAAGTTGGTCGCAGTTATTTGGCTATTCAGTATTTTTAAGACTAGGGCGATGCCACACGGGCGTTGCCAATGCGTTGCGTCGGCGCTGCAACGCCTGAGCGGTGACGTCATCGCAGCGCTCGTATGGCACTCACGACGTCAAAATCACTGCGCTGGGAAGACGCAACGCATTGGCAGCGCCCGTGTGGCATAGCTCAATTGGAATTACAAAATGACGCACATTTTTATATTAGAGTTTTGTGTTTGACGACACGGTTGGCGCAGTGGCTGAGCGATCGACTGCTGCGCTGCGTGTCGCGGGTTCGATTCCCGCACGGAACAAATATTTGTGTTGCCTACAAGTAGTTGTTCCGGGTCTGGCTGTTTGTGTATGTGAGTTTAAATGTTTGTAAACGCACCCACGATGCAGGAGTAATTCCTACCGTCGGGAACGTTTTTTTATAAAAAGAAAAGAAAGAGTCCTCATCTGCCTAGCCTTTTCCCAACTTCCGACGACCCGTAACGACAGTCAAAATCCACGAACACGACAGCCGGGACCAACAGCTTAATGTGCTTTCCCAGCCACGGAGGGGTCTTGGTATATAAAGATGGTCACCCATTCACGGACCAACCTGATCGATCGACCCGTGCGGCTGTTAGAGTGTCAATTCATATTTTAAGGAAATCAAAATGGGAATTATTTAGGGTTCGATTAAATACATGCCATTAATTTCTGAATAATATTTTAATGTCTGCCCTTTTATAGGCCTTGAATATGTTTGGATTCCTACCCCAAAGGGCAACCGTTTGTTAATGTTGAACAATTTTACGTATTCACCAAACACATCGTTTAACAATTGCTACTGTTCAAGAAGATTCGCTGGATGTAAAGCCTCGGTAAAACTTGATAAGTCTGGAAATGTCGAGAAAGTGAAAGGTGTACACACGCACGAGCCACCACGCTACACAAAAACTGCTTCAGGATACTATGTTAAAGTTTTCAATAAGTAATATTAATAGAATCATTGCGATCTTTGTAGAATTCCTACTAAAAAATGCCAAAATTATATACTTTGTGTTGTACTCTAGACGCTTTTGACATCGGTATCACATGTGTCTAAACTTACATAATTTTTACGTGTAGGTCTGTACAGCTCGATTCAAACTTTATGACGGCTATGAAGTGCGCTCTTCGCTGCGCAGTACCTCACCCCTCACCCCTGCTGACACGTGAATTTCTTACTGCGCAGCGACTCGCCTCATGTTCCGAGCCCCTATAAAGTTTGAATCAGGCTGTATGATGTAACTAATCTTGTGTAACTATATTCTGAGCTTTAAAAGAGTGTCCATGGAGTTTCTTTCACGTTCTTCTCCATAGGTACGCTTTGGAATTGGCAACTACTCATCTTACTGACTGACTCACTCCTTGACAATTCAAAAGTACCTGCAAATGGTTTAATTAAAACCGATGCTTCGAGTTTGAGTTGGAACTCAATAAAAAGCAGTTATTACGGCTTCTTCGAACCATAACTTGTCGGATTCTGCTCGGATGCAGTGTGCGAACGATCTTAGCCTACCAAACAAAACTTTTGGTATTTTTAATTATAATAATAATTGTAAGTTAGATATTAAGTAACATTTGGTTTCAATAAATAATTTGATATCATTCTTGTTGTATTATTTCCTGATCATTGAGAACTATCTTGCTCACCAGACTACGACGTATATGCTTCATAAAATTACACAACCAAATTGTATTCTTAACTTTCCTAATGTATAAGTAAGAAGGTTTGACCTTGAATAACGTAGCCAAATAAAAGTACTTAAGTATATGGTTAGTTAAAAATAAATGTTTGCATTCGAAAAATGTTATTTTATTAAATTAAATATTTTTTTCACTATAAATGCGTAAAATCGCTCCGGAGTTCTTAATCTTGGCGGCCTTAGGTCGTGTCCCAACCAAAGTGATCGTCTCCTGAACACGCGACTGTCGCGTTCATTCTGTTCGACGTAACCGAACGCGTTATCGCGCCGACAGGGGGCGTCTTCCGGTTTTTGTAACAAATGAGGAATGCGATCCACGCGTATTCGCTTTGGTTAGGACACGGGGTTAGCCCGAAGCTAGTTTTAACTTCTTGCAACCATAATACTTACTACAAGATTTTAAAATTTTCTTACTTTCACAGGCTTGCAGTATAAGTTCATTCCCACTCAAAAGGGCAAAAATCTACTAATGTTGCACGACTATACATTTTCACAAGACCACTATAGTACTACCTACTACTGTTCGAAGAAAAGCACGGGATGCAAAGCTACCGTCAAACTGAACAAATCGGGAACCATCAGAGAAGCAAATACCGTGCATACTCATGAACCGCCAAGATACATGCAATTGGCGACCGGAGAGTACGTCAGAGTAGCTTAGAATTACAAAAAAATATGTATTACACAGAGATACGTCGCCTAACCCTGCGTCCTAACCAAAACGACCGTCGTGCGAACACGCGACCTGTGCGTTCATTTTTTTCGGCGATCCTGAATGCGTGGTCGCGCTGGCAGAGGGGTACCTTCCAGTTTTTCGAACAAATAAGTGATATTTTAAACGCGTCGATCGCATTTTTGCGCAACGGAGCACTTTGGTTAGGACGCATGGTAGGTGTATTAGCTCACGAGTCAGTTTCGACCTTAAGCTGTCAATTATGTGATTCACATGATGATGATAAGTTGTAAGCATTCCTTTTCTCAATTATTGAACTATGTATTTTTTGTTTAAATGTAGGTAACTTACAGTCCGGCTGTCAAGGGAATGTGTTCATACATGTTTCGCGAGTTTGATCTTTATTACCTACTAGAATTTTCCCACTGACAGTTGTCTGGTACGCATTCTGTCTACGGCCGGACTGTCACGCATTTTTTTTTAAAATAGGTAAGTACTACTAATTATTTTCAAGAAATGTGTCATCTTGGATGTTGGTACTAATTTGCGAAAGGCTGAATTTTGGTAAGCCAAACAGTATTTGTTAAGAATACTCGTAGCTACGCGAGAGTAAAAGATCAGCTGAAATAATGATTGCTAACATGTTTTATTAAACCTACGACTCTGTACTTAGTAATAAACTAGTATAATAGTCCATTGGGCGAATTTCACCAAACTTTACTTAGAATAAGTCTTATCCTGAAAATAAATTTTGAATTTTTGACAGTTTTTCCATACTAGAACTGTCAGACGTCAATTCTATACGACTTTGGTAAAATCAGCCCTAAATCCAGTAATTAGAATAGATTTTAGATTAAGAATAGATTAGAATTTTAGGATAGGTAGCAATAATTTTACATAGTATTATGTATGGTAATGTAATAATTATGTTAAATGGCAATGAGTGGTTTCTATTGACCAATTCTATTGTTATCTACCTCATATTTTTTTGTAACTTTTGTTTTGATTGGTATAATAGTAACTGAAGCATTGTATTTAGGGGACAAAGCACAATCGATTTCGTTATGGTAATAAATAACACACGGTCCAACCGTATCAACCACTTGGATGAAAGACACTAAATAGAATCATTTCATGGACTTGGTCGAACCGTGGGTTATTGCCATTATTGTATTCATTTTCCTACTGTCCGTGTACAGACGGCAGCAGGTCAACCTACCCGAAACTGTAAAATTTTCCCAATCAATCTTGAACCTTAATGCTTTAGCGATAAAGTTGAGAATCTATTAAATAAATTTGACAGATTGTAGTAGCTTAATGTGCTGGCGTCTGTACATCGAAAGTCTAAATATTATTAATTATATGCTTCTGCATCAATTCACTGATTTCACATATTTTCTCTACTATTGTGTAAGCATGAAATAATTCACCTTTAAGTAATAATGAGCTGGACTCCTTTAGTAAAAATTGGTCCTTGGCAGCTCTGGACAGAGAGAAGTGGAAGAAATAAAAACGTAATAATGAAATAATATGTTTACAAAACAGCTTTATTTTTTTTTGCAATCTTTTTTTAATGACGTTTTACTAGATTTTTTTTAACAGTGTTTTTTTTAATGCCGTCATGTACAGACGCCAGCACATCAAGCTACCCGAATCTGTCAAATTTTCCCAGTCAACCTTGAACCTTAACGCTTTAGCAATAAAGTTGAAAATCTATTAAAGAAATTTGACAGATTGTAGTAGCTTGATGTGCTGGCGTCTGTACTTTTATGAAAATCAATGAAATAGATAATAAAATGGTTGTAAATATTTTTGTGTTTTCAATTATTAAGGTAATCAAGTTAATTGTGTAGGCGGACGTGGTTTCAAATTTGCTTTAACACGTAACATCACGACCGTATTCCCAGAGGGGTTGAACAGAGGTGTACCTTCACATCTGTCCAACACCTGTATTTGTTTGTGTTGGTGTATTTTACTTTAATCAATCTTGTTTTTTTACGTTTCAGCTCCTGTAAAATTCATAGAAACTTTGACAGGGGCCAAGCTATTGATGATGAACGGGTACACATTTTCGCGAAACAACCGACTAAGAAATTGCTTCTATTGCTCAAAAAAAGCAAGCAGCTGTAAAAGCAAGGTAAGATTTAGTAATGAAGGAGTAATCGTTGAAATAATTGAGAAACATAATCATCCTCCACCTGTGTACCAGGTTGTTGAAGGGGGGCGATACTTTAAAGTATCAAAATAAGTTATTTTCCGTTATTAAAGTAATGAGACTTACCTACACTGTATTACAAAAAATTATGAAACGTTTTTTATGTATTCTTAAAATTATGAAAAATTATTTACCATTTATGTGCGATTAGCAATACATGTCACCATTATAATTAATAAAAATTAAATCATCTTCCAATTGTCTTTTTTTTGAGGCTATGGTAGAGTTGGACCTTTTCAGGAATTATCTGGACGAGCTCCTGTGTATTCCAATAAGAAATTGTTCAGTTCACACTATCAGCACCTACACATACAGGTTTTCTTTAGCCTGTGCGCAAAATTTGACCACGAAGTCCGTACATGATTCTGAATCGGCAAAAAAAGGTAATTTTGACCGCGGCGTAGCTATTGCACTTTTCTATGAAAAAGCTGATAATTTTTTCGATAACGACGAAATATTTCAGTTCTCACCCTGGGGGTTGTCCCCCTCTACCCCAGGGGGTCTAGAAGCATGTGCTGAATTCATGGTTACAGTTGGCAGACTGATAATTTATTATTCCTGTATAATATTCCACAAAATTACACTACGCTATTGGAATGAATCCTTAAAACATTGGTAAAATAAAATGAGAGATGTAAGGAGTGGACCACACTTACCGACACGAAATCGGCTTGAGCCAATCACGTATCACATTTGCCGCATTGAGATTGTTGCGGTGTCGAGTCGCGTCGTCCGAACAGAAATAAGCCAAATGACATCTTCGTCTTATCTTTCTCTTAATTACGTAATACACTATCAATCTTAATTTGATTCATTTTGAAGGACATTGCTAATATATTGCTTTATATGTTGGAAAAGTTTGTCTGTTCAACAACGTAAATAACGCAATAAATTTTGTTGAACTGGCAAAATGAAAGCCAGCTACTGTTAGATAGAATGTTATGCAATTATCCCGCGGCTGAAGCCGATTCCGTGTCAGCTCTCCCTAGGGCAATATGCAGCCTTTAGTAAATGTATTTTTTTATTTCATTACAGTTTGCGTCAAATACAAATTTATAGAAACAAGCAAGGGGAACAGGTTGTTGATGGTCAATGGGTTCACATTTTGGCAAAACAACAGATCTAAGCTTAATTTCTATTGTTCAAGAAAATCGTATAGTTTTTGCAAAAGTAGCGTCCGCCTGAATGCAGTCGGAGAAATAGTTCATTTGAGAGAGGAGCACAATCATCAGCCACCTTTGTTTAAGAAATTGTTAGACGGGAAATACATGAAAATAAAGGGATAAAGTTGCAAGGATTAAAAAATATATTAGTTATACAAGGGACATGTTGAAAGGAGGTATTATTCACTACAAAGGCGGACTCATAGGCACCCAAAGGTTGACTTGTAGATTTTCTACCACTCAATCTTTGGGTGATGCAGACACAAACAGTGGTATGTGTAATTAAATATATTATAAAACCAAAGGACTTACCATAAAAACTTAAACACTTGTTTAACATGTGTCTAATGACAGTGTTACGTCAAAATTCTTACAATTATGGACCATATATTAATAATTCGATGTCGTGTTTAAAAGGTGTTTAGCCTAAACAACTGATAAATACTGTTTTGTGGTAGTAAGGAATTGTTTTAAATTCTAGTTGTATCTGCTTATCATTTTCTGAATCTAGAAAAAAAAGCATGTCATATGTTTTCACTTCAATATTGTTTGCATTGTACAGTAATAAATCGGTAACTAAAATAAGTATTGTTATAAATATTCGTTAATTTTAATATTATTTAATTTAATTTTTATTTAAAATACTTAATTTATAAATTAATCATTTATTAAAAAAAAAAAAATAGGGGACAAAGATTACAAAATGTCTGTTAGAGATGCAATAAACAAAGTTTTCATAACCTATGAGCCTGTCCACATCTCCACGTCACGGCGTCGTCAACGTGGATCGGTGCGGTAACTTGCCACGTTACGAGTACGTTGCCGCGTCGTGCTAGTGCAGAGGTTGTATAGTCATTGTAGTGCAGGGTACGGCAACGTCGCCGTGGGACGGCGCGTCACGTCGGGCGACTTGGCTCGATTCGATGCGCTTGCTCAGTTAATGCTTCATTGTCTTAGCGATCAGTTGTGATTTGTGAATAAAAAAAAAAACTTGACAGGGGCCAAGGAATTTATTAGTGAAGGAATTGTAATGAGGAACTTTGTTCCAAAAATGTCGGCTAATATTAACTGTGATTTATTTATTTCACTTGTTGAAGAAGGTCCAGTGCTTTGGGACAAGACAATATTTACAAGGCACGCGACGTGCAACGTTGCTACGTCGTGGCGTGCATTATTACGTTACGTTAACGTAAATTTGCACGTCACGTCAACGTACCGTGCCACGCTACCGCACCGTTCCATGTTGACGACGTCGTGACGTGGAGATGTGTACAGGCCCTACATCGGTCAATAGTATTATTTCTATTAAAGCGAGTATCAATAATAGACGGTTCAACCAAATTGATCCATTCTACTTGAAGGACCAGCAGAACAGATCGTTCTGCTGGTCCGTGGGAAAAGGTTAGGGAGATAGATTATCATCCTAGCCTTTTCAAAACTACGTTGGGGTCGGCTTCCAGTGTAACCGGATGCAGCATATTTTACATTGAGCAACTGCCTATCTAGCCTCCACAGTCCAGATACTGGGTAACACAATACTCCTTGGTAAGACTGGTTGTCAGACCTTTGATCTTCTGACTACACGTAACGACAGTCAAAGATTTACGAATGAAAGCCGGGACCGAGGCACAGAGGCGTTTCGATATGTTATGGTCACACAACTACGAACCGGCCGCGGCAAGCGTAGCGTACCTTCGCTCTACCTGTGCGGTTGTAAATATTAAGCCACAAACCCGACTAAAATACTTACATCATAATATTTAAAAATAAACACATCTGCAACACGGTTCAACCAAATTGTTTAATTCAAATTGTAAGACGAAAATTTTAAGATATGGCCGACATTTTATTTTTTTATATTTTTGCGATGTGCTTGTTTGTCTAAGGGCTGATTTTTCCATCGCTAGATAACTTTTATTTGAGGAATAAAATTGACGTTTGACAGTTTTTTTTTATGAAATAACTGTCAAAATTTTAATATTATTCCTCGAATAAAGTTACCAGATGATTGAAAAATCGGCCCTTAATCTTAAAGCAGGCAAATATTTGACAAACAGTTGGGTTTCATATGAAATGTCAAGCGATTTTGAACCATATTCAGTGCACTTACTACTGTTACATTGATCCTTCTTGCGTCTCACCGTCAGCTAAGGCGCATGAAAGGTCAAACGGTTAAAATGGTACATGTCCTGTCCAGGACTGGAAATTTAATGTCTACACTGCATAAATACATAAACTCACACATCCCATCTGAGTAGGCAGAAACTACAGAACGCCACCTTCTGCGATTCTTACATACTTCTTTTATTCATTTACGTTCATACAACTGGTCATACAATACACGCATATCGGTTGCGAATACTAGGCACCTGACAGCACCAATAAGCTCATGTCCCTTTTACGGCGTTTCCACTCAATTTCTACACTGGTTTTCGGTAAATCATTCATGATACAGAATTACCTACCTATTTGTGAATAATTTTGTTTTTAGAAATAAGATTCCAAAAAGTGGCCATGACATCAGCAGAACGTATGAGAAACTATAGAGAAAGGTTAAAACAGGACCCAGAAAAATACATCAAGTTTAAAAAAAAGCACGCCGAGTACGTAAAGTCAAATAGAAAAAAAAATAAAGAACTTAGAGAAGAAGAAATAGAAAAAAATCGAAAACTATGGCGTATTCAGAAACGTCATCAGACAAAAAGATGAAAGAGAGAAACACCACCTGTCTAGCCTTTTCCCAACTATGTTGGGGTCGGCTTCCGGTCTTACCAGATGCAGCTGAATACCCAGTAGTTTAAATGGAGCGACATGCCTATCTGACCTCCACAACCCAGTTACTGGGTAACACGATACGCCTTGGTAAGACTAATGGGAGAGAAAGATATAACCATAGACAATGATGACTGATAATTAAATAATTAGGTGATAAGTATAGTCGACCTCGTAATTGCTTAACCTCTTTGGCAACAATCCCTGTAGTCAATTATTTTTTATTATAATTTATTTATTTAAGTCAGACACAGGTCCATATTTATGTTAGTATACTTAAAAATTATGTTAGTAACCAAAGATTAAAATTAAACTTCGCTATGTTATAGCAAATTATACATAAATAGTTAGTAGTTTTAAAAGTTGTGATGTGACGGCCCATTGTTTAAGCCTCGCCTCTCATGCACGAGGTTGTTGGTTCAAATCCGAGCAATTGGACTTATTCATTTCATATGTACTTTCTGAATTTAACTTGGACATAACTGACGTCGGTGAATGAAAAACATGAGGAAACCTGGACTTTATAGTCAATTTAAGTCTGAAATCGCCAACGGGTCTTGAGCATGCGTGGTGATCAATCAATGCTCGTGGCTTGTCTGTATGAGAAGTGGTCTTTGCCCTGTAGACTAGTACAATGATAGGCCAGCCTCTTATTATTATAATAGTTTTAGAAGGGGCAAAAGGGTGTTGATTGAATCGGTAATGTAAATCAGAAAAGCTATTGTATGTATAAATGTTCATCTAACTGGTATTTTCTCTCATTTTTAATAATATTAAATTGGTATGTACAAAAATAATAAATGTTCCTCTAGTTTTTATAATAAACGTAAAATGTTAATACAGTTTCGTTCGTTTTTCAGTGGATAACCCTTTTTCCGACTTCAGTTGTTGTGTATATGTATATGTATATAGATTTTCAGGTCTAAAAAAATGGCGATGTAAAATCAGCGGAATTGAAAAAAAAAAAACACAGAAATTTGTTGCTTTTTTGTTGCTAATTAGTTGCTAATTAAATTTGTAATATACAAATTAAATCAAAAAGTTATTCTAGATGACACAGAGCCAAGATCCGGCTTGAGTGGAGCACAGGAAAAACAAACTAAACCTTGTGAAGATAAAGAAAATACTACACACTCCGAAGTAAAAGAGAATGATGCACATCAAAATGACGATCACCTACCACCTCACCCGAGGATTAAAAAACATTTACCTCGAATAATTCCGAATAAATCTGGACGAGCTAAAAGTAGATCGTGCCAAGTTTGCGATGAATTTAGTAAGAAAGCAGCAAGCACTATTTTTACATGTGTCCAATGCCCTGGTTCACCCGCTATATGCCTTGCTTGTTATCGTAGACGACACCGATGTTAAAATATTAATAAATCTTCGGTAAGATAAATAAAAATTGTTCTTCTGGTAAGAAAAACTGAAAAGAATAAAATAAATCATTATAAATTACTTCATGTATTTTATTGGTTACTGCTAAAACACATACCTCCTCCTCCTCCTCCTTGTCTACAGGTACCTGCAGTGCATCGTCGGGAAACAAAATATCGAAAATGAAGGTCCATTTTCCAAAATATACTTTGGAAGGAAAGGCGGAAAAGTCTTTTAACATCAGAGCGCAACACTAAATTAATATGTTACTTCTTTCAGATATTTCAAACTACAAGTTTATACAGACGATACGCGGGAAAACCTTGTTGATGGTCAACGGGTACACGTACACAGAAAACAATCGAGCCAAGAACACTTACTACTGCTCCAGAAAATATAAAAGCTGCAAGTCTAGCGTCAAATTAGACGACAGCGGCAGGATGACAAGTATAAGAATGGAACACAATCACTCTCCGCCGATCTACCGTTCAACCCACAATGGACTCTATGTCAAATTCAGCACTGATCAGAATCCTTCGTTGTATAGTTATACTCGAACACCTCACCGCTTTGAAAACCGCTAAAAGGGCTGATTTCACTAATGAATGAACGCGATCAGCAAACCTAAAGTGGACTCCTATCTGGAATAAAAGTTTCTATTCTGTTCTCTAAAGCGCGTTCAGGATCTGTCAAGATCTGTCTCCCACAATGATGACACTGACAGCTCTTGGCGGTTTAGAAGCGCTGATCGCGTTTAGTTTCATTGGACAAAACCGTAGTAAGACGTAATTTAGTCCTATCCATAGGTCCTTAGGGTGGTAATCAAATTTATGGTCGACTGTACGAGACTGCTGGTCTTGCGATTGTTTTTATTGTAATTATACTATTGACCTAATTTGTATGATTAAAAAAAACCTTTTGTATAACTTCCGTTATATTTGTTGTAAAGTCGAAATAATAGCATGTACTGTACTGTACCTGTGTACTCTCTCAGAATATAATATAAGTATACTACGTTTTCTTGGTAGCGCTGAAAAATAATTGCAAAACGTAAACTGTAATAAATTACACCTCTTAAGCTATGGTTTCCTAGAAGATCGGTGGTCGCCACATAACGGCCCAATAACGGCCGTCATAAAAATTATGGCACCGTTTGACTTTACGGTGTCAAAAACGCTCTCTAAGAAAACACACCAACTTACTTATATAAATAACGTTAGTAAATTGCACACATTACATAGCGTGTACAATTTAATATATTTTCTTGTAGGAAACCATATCTTAAGAGGTGTAAATTATTACACTATTATCTATTATTAAATTATTACACTATCATTTATTACTGGTAGCTGTAAAGCTATAGATTATGCCTAGAACGAAAGTTCTATACACCGTGTTCCGGACGATACACATAAACTTCGACCAGATGTTCAGACCATGGAAATAAGCATTTTTCATTATGGACACATTAATGAATTCTTATTTTTTTATTAATTTTTATACAAACTAAGTACCTTGACGTAAATCACCCGATATGCATGCCTCTTTATCCGAAGCATTTGGTAGATGTATATCATTTTAATTGCACTAAGCGGCAACATAGGCCAAATTAAGACCTTTTCTTACTGCATAGTTCAATTACATTTCAATAAATGAAATTACAAATATCTTTGTAACGAAGCCTTTTTAAGTACCTACTACTTCTTTTGTTAGATTTGATTTGTAAAAAGCGTTTGCCAAAGTTTATGGATAACGTGAAGAACACGGTGTATAGTTTTAATAAAATAGTACCTAAAACAAAATATCGAACATCATAATATTAAGTTCTAATAACTTTTATTTAAGTATGGATCATTAGACTCGTTTTTGCTGTCTTATCACCGATTAATTACTATTATTAATACGTATTATTTATTATATACTTATCAATTATTATAACTACTCTCATTAAGTCATTATTGTGATTTACTGTTATTTAGAAGAATATTGAAGGCAGTTATTATCATTGATAGACATTATCTATACTAATAATAAAGCTGAAGAGTTTGTTTGTTTATTTGTTTGAACGCGGTTATCTCTGGAACTGCCGGTCGGATTTGTAAAAAATATTTTTGCCTTGGAAAAAATATTTAGGCTATAAACATCACGCTAGTATCCTTAGGAGCCGTGCAAAAAGGATAAAAGTTAAAAAGGACGTTAAGCGAAAACGAAATGCGCGGGCAGGCGATGCGATGCGATGGGGTGGGACGGGATGGCAAGAAATTTCACGCGGGTAATTTATGAAATAATAGGTATACCTCTGCCTAACCATTCACGGCATACAGGCGTGATGTTATGTTATATTTTCAAATTAATTATGGTATCAATTGCTTATAATTTTAAGGCTAATATCATTGATATGTTAGATGTTAACTATACACCGTTAAATGTTAATCGTTTTAATCCTTAAAAGGGGTCATTGTATCCATACATTATGTCGAGTTATGCGAACATAAATCTATGGATCAACTGATTTTTTTTCACGATTTCAGGGTTGCACCGTAGTAAAAGTTGTTTATAATGATGTGTACAATAATAATAATAATAATAATTCATTTATTTCAGATAATAATAATCCATACAATAAATTAAATCATATTAAAATCAATTGGTACGTAGACCACAGACACCGAAACAGAATTAAAATCAATTTAAACAATACTAACATTACATTAAATTAAATAATTTACAGTAAAATCAAAATCAAAAATGACCCCTTTTAAGGGTTAAAACGGTCAAAATTTAACAGTGTATAGATGAAAATATGTATTATTGTGCATTAAATATGGTTTTGTTTTATGTAAGAAAATATACTTTGGTACAATACTTTCTCAAAATTAAATATGTGGTAAGTTTATTATGTGTGAGGTGATATGGGCAATGAGTTTCCGTGACTTTCTTCACGACTCGACTGATCGATTGGCCGTGCACTCGCATATAAGCCAAGAATAAATTAATGTAACTTGCACAAAAGTATGCAAGTAACTCGCAAACAATTGTGACATAGCTATTGTAGTGTATTTAATAGGTATTTACTTAAACACTGTCTTATTCACACAAGCAGTGAGGTAGCGGTTGTCATAATTTTATGTCACTTATTTCGTAATGTCATTTGATCTGTAAATACAGAATCAACAGGATTCTACACCCATGTTATCACCAATCAGAAGTTGTCATGCCACATTGGCTTGGCTTGCAAGCTACTACTTGCACACTTTCTTGCAAGTAACTGGCATGACATGTGTATTTCTGGCTTTCAAGACAGAGTTCTTGTCTCGTTGCGAGAAGCCCATTAGATAGTTTTTGGTAGTATAAGTATTATTATTGTACAAGTTGGTTAGCCAAGGGGCATATTATAGAATTCTGTATTCGAAACTCTATCTATATAGATAAAGTTTCGAATACAGAATTTTATAACTCCTGTTATAAAAATTAAAAATAAATATACTCCTATTTTTTCACATGATAGATATCTATTATGTGAAAAAATAGGAGTAATATTTGACCTAGTTATTTATTACTCAACAAAAATGTAAGCACGATGCGGCCATTACGGGCTGCCTTCTTGCTCTTGTACTCGCAAGCGCTATGTACTGCTGAGCTTGAGGTCCTAGGTTCGATTCCCAGGTCCCGCAAAGTGTTATTAGGTTTTCCTGTCTGGAATTTCTCAGTAGCAGCTCGGAGTCTGGATTTGTCTCCGGTTAATGGCAATAGGCTCGCCCCCTATTATGTACATGGGACTAAACTAACTGGCGAAATGTGGGTTTACTATTGGTACATTTCTGCCCAAGGCTCATCCCTTCGGGGAAACAAGGTGTGATGTTGTGTTGTATGTGATGCGGCCGTTTATATGACAATCGTATTTTAGTTTAAATTGTATTTTGTTATTAGCGTATTTTAGAAAGAGACTGTCACTCGTGTATTAATGACCGAAATGATGATCTAGAAAGGCGAACTTCCTATATTTCCACATTGCAGGAGAAATTCCTAGTGTGAGACAAAGTTTAAAAAAAAAAAATCAAAACAAATGTTTATAAACAACCTACTGTAGGTACCTACTTTGTATTTTAGTACATAATATACATTGTTTAACCAGTCATAATGTCTATTGTATAACATGATGAGCTATGATGTTTAATTTAGTAGCTAAAAGCATTTAATAATGATTTTAATGTTAGTTACAATATATTGGATATAATATTTTATTGTTTTTTTTTTCAATAATTTTCAATTGATTATGCTACCAATTATCGTAATTTAAAACGTTCAAATTCTAGCGAAAATATAAGGAAATTAGAGGTATTTTTAACAGAAAGAGACTGAGATCAGAATGTGAACGTTCTTAAAATTACGAGAATTGCTCCTCAGAACCGCGATTAGCATCGTCAGCCTATACGGGTCCACACAGGCGTCTTGAATAGCACGCCATTAAATCTTCCCTCAGCTGTCAGCTCCTCTTATCCAGCTGCTACCAGAGACCCAATACATAATTGTACTAAAATACTGTATTTAATTTTGCATTCAAGTACATATACTTGAATGCAAAATTGAATACAGTATTTTAGTTTTAGCTGAATATAGAGGCTTTTATCTCACGAAGCGACACGCGCTTTACTTGTGGTAACCGAATCTACAAACACATTGTGAATGTGTGTTAGCGCAGGAGCTCTCGGTACCGTCCGAAACAATGGCGACACCTCTTGTAATTCAATCCAATATAAATTACTCTTCCAGAGACATACAAAATGATTCCAACGAACAGGGGCAAGTATTTGCTGATGTATCGAGGATATACCTTCTCACAACAACATCGGACCTTAAACTACTACTGTTCCAAGAAAGATGCTGGATGCAAGGCTCGGATCAAACTGGACAAGAACGGGAAAATACTGCCGTCTTCGCTTCCTATACACGGCCATCAACCACCAAAGTACATGGTCTTGTCGAAAGGAGAATATGTTAAATTGTCTTAGATATGGTATTGTGTATTTTTTCTGGCTTTTCTTATTTGGTAAGCTAACACGGTTCATTAACATAAATCACGAGTTTTCGCATAAGCCAGCGTTGTTGACTTACTTGAGCGCTGGCCGCCACATTACGTCCGCAATTTACCAACGAATGGAGTCACTGAAACGCCAATTGGCATTTATGCCATTAAGTTGGTGTGTTTTCCTAGAGTACGTTTTTTGACACCATGAAGTTAAACTCTGCTGCCATCATTTTCATGACAGCCGTCATTGCGGCAATAATTATGTGGTGGCCAGCTCTTTTCTAGGAAACCGTAGCTTTAGAGAACTTTTGTGTCCTTGCAGAAAATATGTCCTGTGCGTGCGAATTATATTATTGTGTGTGTGAAGACTATGTGGGTAATTTTATTTATTTTTCTCTCTGTTCTGTTAGTTTTTGTCATGGTCTGGCAGTTTGAGTAATTAATGTGGCCTACCCAAATGTCCTTTCTTTGGTATTGTTCTTAGAATCGTTGAGCTCTTTAAGTTTTGAGTTGAGCTGCACGATTTCTGACAAATGCGTGCACTGACTGGACAGGTCCTCTCAATCTGTTTGGTTCTTTACTCAAAAGACCATCTCAGACATCGATCTACATGGTCTTCATAAGATCTGACCAAGATTATGTCTGGACTTTAAAAGACACTGTGAACGTGAGTTTGTTTCGGCCTTTCTTCTCAGACTATTCAGATAGGAAACGCCGACCTCATCTATTTTTAAAATATGATTGACGTGTAAAAGTGTTTGTCCAAACGTACTTACGTCGTAAAATCATTTATCATTTACAACAAAATCTAAATCAGAATCGAAATCCAATGTCGCCATATTTTTACCAAACAAGTCAAGGAAAATATACTTAGTGTAGGTCTGCTGTAGCGTTTAAGAATGCATAACTGTATTATTTTATTTTTATACTAGCTTCTGCCCGCGGCTTCGCCCGCGTGGATGTCGGAAATTATGCCACGGGAACGTGCTAACAGGATAAAATGTATGTGCTTCCCCAGGATGCCATCCATCTCGCGGGCCCTTTGTGGCTAATTACAATAGAAAATCAATTGTGTCTCATTAGTGGTGATTAAGAGGGTACCTATATCTTTACCTAAGTACCTACCTAATTAAAAAAAATAACCTACCTAAATAAACCTATTTCTGATGATAACTAATCTAAACTCAATAAATAAGCAAAATCTCTAAAAACTAATATCTATACGAATGACTAATCCTACCTAACAGTATTATGAAATAACCTACGGTCACTACGTACACTAACAAATATACTACCTATACTATAAAATTAAAATCTATACCTACGACTTATAAAATTAAACCTAAATAACTCTAAACACTAAAAGGAATAAAAAGGTCGCACAGATAATACTGCGGGTGACGTAACCTTCGACAAACTTATTATTTGCGGTTGGTACAGTAATCGGTCTAGGGATCGAACCGCAAAATTAAGTTTGTTTTTTATTGTATATACTTTTCCGGGATAAAAAGTACCCAGTGTGGTGCCCAGGATATTAAAGAATAATTATACCAAGTTTCATCGTAATCGAACCGGTAGTTTTTGCGTGATGCCTGAACAAACAGACAGACAGACAGACAGACAGACAGACAGACCGACAGACAGACAGACAGACAGACAAAAATTTTTGTAATCACATTTTTGGGTTCGGTGTCGGTCTAGTAACACCCCCTGCCATTTAATTTTTTTATATTTTCAATGTACAGAATTTTCACTTCTACAGATTTATTATAAGTATAGATAAATATTTTTATATATTATTTTATTATTAGCCTTTGTTGTCCACTGCCGGGCAAAGGCCTCCTTTTCTCTTTTCCAGTCCTCTCAGTGTTGAGCTTTTTTTTTCAAAATGGCGGCCTCGCATTTAATGACGCGACAGTAGGTATGCCAAACCTGGCATTCCTACTGTTAACGTGATACAAAAGGGGATTGAAGATATTATAATGGAACCCCATTATAATATCTTCAATCCTCTTTTAATTTTATATATCATGTTAACCTGTAGCAGTAATATTCTACACGTCACATTTTATTCTACAGTCATATAATTTTTTTAACTTATCCTTCGTGTTGACTTAGGTTTAATATTCATTTACTCAATTATCTCGTTTCAAATTAAATTAAAATGCGAGTAGAAAGTCTAAACAAAGTTCTGACCGTTTTTCTAAGTTTGTGGACAATTTATATTTTCAAAAAAGAGAAGTACCATTGTAGATTCCAAATATTCTTTTGGATTTCTTGTTGCGAAGTAAAAAGTGGTTGTGTTTTGTGAAAGCTGTAGAATTGTTTTACTCCAGTCGTCATCAGGAGATAACATATATATTTTTTGACGTTTCTTAAGTACCCGTATGTAGGTTTATGTAAAATAAATTAGTTTGATTTTGACCTTGTTGTATTATGACGTACTGATGAAGAATGACTAAGATGTTTTCCGCCATCGTTTTGAGTCACTTGTACAAGTGACTCAAAACGATGGCGGAAACCGACATGTCCTCGAACCAAAAATTCGAAGATACGTGACATCTACCAATCGGCACTGGGCCTGCGTGGTGGATTACGGCCCACTCCCTCTCGAAGAGACGCCTGTGTCCCAGCAGTAGGAACATTATAGGCTGATTATGCTAAGTGATATTCAACATCAGGGTGATAAAGCCATTTCGAGGTCGACTATACCTACCTACCGAAAAATAGAATCCTTAAAATATGTAGATCTAGAACTTTTTTCATGTAACTGTCTTACTGTTTTTTACTTTTTCCTGTCGAACTTTTTGAATTACCTTACAAGTTTGTTCCCTTACCTTCGGGCAAACATATGCTTATGTACGAAAAACAGACATACTTTGAAAAATCAGATTCTCCTTTCTTCTTTTTCCAAATAATTATGATCGGTTGCCGAGCCCGGGTGCGGTTCAGGACGAATGGATCCCTGAAAGTCGTTGAGGGTTATCATGGATATAACCCTCCGAAGTACTTGTATAAGGCTAGTTGCCTTGGACAATAAATGCGTGTGGTTATAATATTTGTTTTTTTTATTTGTGTTTTTTATTTTAAGTACATAAACTATTATAAACCTTGAAGTACAAATAATGAAAAGTATGACTGAAATTCAGTGAATCATTTTCTGTTACCAAACACGATTCGATTTCGCTGTTTCATGATGCTTTATCCAAATTGGACGGCAGAGTTGAACTGCCAAATGCAACACTTTATTTTAACATAACTAGTCAAAACTACTATTCATTCAAAGCCTGGACATGAGTTACCTTGGGTAACCTGGAAGTCTTTAAATAGATTCCGGACCCAGGTTGGCCGAAGCAAGGAAAACCTGTTCAGGTGGAGATTCATAGACGACTCCGCCTTGGAGTGTAAATGTGGTGCTGTTCCACAAACGATGGGCCACTTAAAATCGGGCCCTGCGTGTCCTGTCAGCTGAACGTTACAGGAACTGATGGACGCTGGTGATGGTACCAAAAAAGTGGCCGAATTGTTGTCCGAGTCCATTTAGATAGCTATCGACATGCTAAGAAGAAGATTCAAAGCATTCGCCATTTAACTCCAAAAAAAAAAAACTCAATTTTTTTTTCTTTTTTTTTTCTCCCAGCTCTCTCAAAAGTAAGGAGGTTACTATTTTTATTATATGAATTCTAACACCATTTTATTACCACAGATTACAAATATGAATTCGTGAAGTCACAAAAGGGTAATGTTTTGATTCTCATCGATGGTTACACCTTTACAAAGACCTCTCGAGATAGTAGAACTTGGGTTTGCTCCACGAAGAGACCGGGCTGCAAAGCGCGACTCAAATTGGATCACAAACAAAACATCATCAGCCTAAATAATGAACATCCCCATCCATATAGAAAACATTGTACTATCAATGGAGAGTACATTCGTTTGTAATTGAAATAAACGGATAAATGATATCTAAATGAAAACTTAATATTCATAAGGAATCCTAAAAATAAATATGTAGATATAAAAAAAGTTGTATTTTTACCCCTTTATTCTTAAACGTTGCTTATATGAAGTTAAGTAGTGATCAGCGACTGTTTAACCATTTTTGACATTTGAAAGTCATGTAACTTTAATTATCGTTTATAAATAAATAAACCCCATAAACAATAAGTCATCTGTCGCAGTCAGCATATTTTCGGAACCGAATCCAATACGCAACGATCTAATTACAAGTGATCGCAGGTACTAATCCCAGCGTTTATATGTATTTACAGATTACAAATATAAATTCACGAAATCACAAAGGGGCAAGCAGTTGATTCTCATCGGAGGGTACACCTTCTCAAAAATCAAAGGTCGTATATGGTACTGTTCTACGAGGTCTTCAAACTGCAAAGCGAAGCTCAAGTTGGGTGACGATCATAAAATTATCAGCCTTACTAACGAGCATACGCATCCACCTAAAACATATTATTATGTTGATGGGGAATATGTTGGTATCTAAATGTAGGTACTTACATTTTGTTTACCGAGGAATTGTGTAGTAAACGTTTACGTACGTTTATTGTGTTATTATTCTTCACATATTATAGAAGTAATTTGAAGAATAATAATACTAAATAATCTCTCGTCAGCGGGGTAATTACGTAACACAGCATCAGCAGCAATGGGTTTCACTTTGACAGTTCCGCAACGTTCATTGCGTTATTTACGTTGTTTAGAAGACGAATTTTTCGAACATATGAAGCAATGGATTAGCAATATACTTCAAAATGATTCAGATCGTGATTGATAGTGTGTTACGCAATTAGGGTGCTGGTTTAATAATGAATTTCATTTGTTTTTGGAAAGTTTTACTTTTCGTGACGATCTCAATGAATGAATGAGAATTGGCTAACTTGAACATCTCAAAATATCTCTATGTACATATTTTATTGGCGCATTTAAAATATGAATTCACGAAGTCAGAAAAGAGCAAGCGGTAGATTCTTATCCGAGGGTACAACTTTACAAACACCTAGATGGCGCTGTGTGAAATGTCCAGGGATATTATTATTATTATTTATTATTACCTTTCGTGGAGGTACTTGGGTTTGTTCTACGAAGAATCCGATGTGCAGAGCGAAAGTCAAGTTGGACAGCTGGTGAAGTCACCCTCATCCACCTAAAAAAAATGTGTTATTAATGGGAAACAAGTTCGTGTTAAAAAAACCTGATATTATATTCTGTTGTGTTATTATTAATAGTTATGAAAAATAAAAACATGTAGGTAAATAGCTCTATTTTTAATCATTTCGCTCAGATTTTGTTTCGGTATAAATTCAGATCATAGATCTATTTTTTTTAAATCTTTAATACTAATCTTAACATCTTTTTGATTGATAGATTACAAATATGAGATCGTTACATCAAGAAGAGGCAAGGAGTTGATTCTCATCGGAGGGTATACCTTTACAAGAAACCGGACAGGACGTACTTGGCACTGTTCTTTGAGATATCCAGGCTGCAAAGCGAAACTCATGATGGATGACGATCAAAACGTCATTAGCCTTTATAATAAACATCCACATCCACCAAAAACATATTGTGTTGTAAATGGAAAACATTTTCTTGTGTAAATAAAACCTACTTTTAATACTTATGTGTTGAAAATTTGAAATTAATTGTGTGGTAAAATTTTAATGTAAATAAGGAAAAATAAATAATTAAAAAACACTTACAGTTAATAATTTCGCAAATTTTTAGAACTGGTTCATGTCAGCAAATATGTAATTTTTACGAACGATTTACGATTCTAAACGAACATTTATTTATTCGCGCAGATTACAAATCGATAGGAGTTTACGAGGTCGCAAAAGGGTAATATTTTGATTCTCATCGGAGGCTACACATTTCCAAAGACAAATTGTCTGCTCGTTTTGGGGGACTATCTTGGTCTTTTGACGTTCGAAAACTGCTGATTCTCAGCCTAGTTTGAATAAATAACTTTAGATTTGGCTCAACATCGTTAATAACTAATTGAAATGTTGTTGAGCTGTCCAAATGAAAAGCAATGCTGTTGTGTAAGTGTATTACACAGTTACCCCGCTGGTCATACTAAAAATCATAATTTTTCCGCGCAGATGGCAAATATGAGATCGTAAAGTCACAAAAGGGCAAGCAGTTGATTCTCGTCGGAGGGTACACCTTCTCACAGGTCAGTCTAGGATCTTACTCGTCCACTTGGGTCTGCTCTACGAAGAATCCAAAGTGCAAGGCGAAACTCAAGATGGATCTAGAACAAAATATCATCAGCATTCACAACGAACACCCTCACCCTCCAAGATATTGTAAGATAGGTGGAAAGAATTTTCTTATGTAAATTATATTGTACCTAGATATTAATGAAGTAGTAAATCTAATGTAATAAATAGTATGCCTAAAACAAAGTGGCTTTTCCTGTTTGTGAGTGTGTTACCTTTGTTCTTCTAAACTATACAATGGATTTTAAAGCAGTTTTCGCAATCACTTCGAAAATGAATTCTGTAAGAGAGTTGGAACAGTGAATTTTGAGGCTTGACTCAACTTTCGTGTTAAAATTATTATTGTCATAATTTCAAAAACCCTGTTATTTATTCGCACAGATCACGAATATGAGTTCGTAAACTCACAAAAGGGTAAGCAGTTGATTCTCGTCGGAGGACACACCTTCTCAAAGAACACTTCGCTCACTTGGATCTGTTCTACGAGGAATCCGAGGTGCAAGGCGAAACTCAAACTGGATAGAGATCATAATATCGTCTGCCTTTTTAACGAACATCATTACCCGTCGAGATATTGTAAGATTAATGACATGAATTATCGTATATAAATGAAATAAGGAATTTGAAAAATACAAGGATTGAAAAAAAAGAATTACGAATGGCAGGGTAAAAATTCTTTCCTGAATAAGATACGATTCGTAACCTTCGATTTTTTGTGTAAAAAATATATCACGATCAAAACATATATACATACATATGTTAGTATGCACTTTTTATCTGCACTGATTACGAATATGAGATCGTAAGGTCGCAAAAGGGCAAGCAGTTGACTCTCATCGGATACATCTCAAAATTCGTCCACTTGGGTTTGCTATACAAAAAAACGGGTTGCACTCCGGGAGTGCCGGTAGAAGTGAAAACTTGAATATTAACGTTGTGCATTTTTGATATTTTGGAATGCGGTCTACTCTCCCTCCGTCTTACGAATTTTCGATCAGGTCACGTGTCCCGACGCGAGTTCAACATTTTTCCCCATCACAAAACGAAGGTGCACGGCGAAACAATAGATGCACTGAGAAGAAAATATCGTCTCCTCACCGTATAACATATTGTCAGATAGGTGAGAAGAATGTTCTTTAGTAAATTGTATGTGCCTCGTTATTAAATGATGTAGTAAATCTATGCATAAATAAAATACCTAAACCGAAGTGACTTTTCGTGTTTGTGAGTATATGAAAGCAGCACTTTCACGATCTTTGTATGACATAAAACCATTTTTAGTTTACCAACCTTGCCTTATCGAGGTAAGAGTTACATTGCAATCACTTACTAATGGTTTTATGTCGATCGTGAATGTCCTACCTTAGCTCTTCTAAACTACGCAATGAATTTTAAAGCGGTTTTCAACATAATTCAAGGAAATAATCCGGAAGAGGATTGTAATAATGAAAAATTCTCGCAGAAAATTTTCAGAACCGAATCCTATTCGTTATGACTTTATATGTAAAAATTGTTAGTTTCACAATTTAAAAAATCTGTTATTTATTTGCACAGATTTCGAATATGAGATCGTAAAGTCACAAAAAGGCAAGCAGTTGATTCTCGTCGGTGGATACACTTTCTCTAGGAAATGCCAAGCTTCGTCTACTTGGGACTGTTCTACGAGGAATCCGAAGTGCAAGGCGAAACTCAAAGTCGATCGAGATCACAATATCATCAGCCTGTATAACGAACATCCTCACCCGTCACGATATTGTAAGATTGATGGAATGACTTATCGTGTGTAAATAAAATAAATAAGGAATTTGAAAAATACAAAGATTAAAAAATAAATAATATACCTAAAACGCAGTGGCTTTTTGTGTTTGTGAGTGTGTTCCCCTAGTTCTTCTAAAGTATAAAATGAATTTTGATGCGGTTTTCGCAATCACTTAGAAAATGAATTCCGTAAGAGGATTACACTGGAACTTGTACACTTATAAAATACACTGTATTGACAGTGTATTTTAAGGTCTGAGAAAAGTTCTCGCAGAAACAATCAGAACCGAATCCTATTCGTATCGACCTCACATTCGTTAAAATTCTTTAAAAAATCTGTTATTAATTCACACAGGTTATGAATATGAGTTTGTAAAATCACAAAAGGGTAAGCAGTTGATTCTCGTCGGTGGACACACCTTCTCTAAGAAAGGTCAAGCTTCGTCGTGTACTTGGGTTTGTTCTACGAAGAATCCGAAGTGTAAAGCGAAACTCAAGGTGGATCGAGATTACAATATCATCAGTCTGTATAACGAACATCCTCACCCGTCAAGATATTGTAAGATTGATGGAATGAATTATCGTGTGTAAATCAAATAAATAAGGAATTTGAAAAATAAAAAGATTGAAAAAAAAAACAAAGAATTACGGATGCCAGGTTAAAAATTCTCGAACCATGTTTTTTCGGAATCGGATCCAATTCGTAACCATCTAGTTATTAGGTAAAACTATATCACAATAAAAATATGTACATTTGTTTGTTACTCGCACTGATTACGAATATGAGATCGTAAAGTCTGGGTATTATTCGTCCACTGCCTGCTAGGCGAAACTCAAGATGGATCTAGAACAAAATATCGTCAGTATTTATAACGAACACCCTCACCAACTTGATATTGTACGATAGGTAGGAAGAATCTTATGTAAATTGTGTGTAACTTGTTATTAATGATGTAATAAATAGTATGCCTGAAACGAAGTGGCTTTTTGTATTTGTGTGTCCGCCATCACTTAGAAAATTAATTCCGTAAGAGGATTACACTATAACTGGTACACTTGTAGAAATACACTACCTTGACAGTGTATTTTAGGGTCTGAAATATTCTCGCAGAAAAACTTAGAACCGAATCCTATACCGTATTGTCATAATTGAAAAAATCTGTTATTTATTCGCACAGGTTACGAATATGAGTTTGTAAAGTCACAAAAAGGCAAGCAGTTGATTCTGGTCGGAGGACACACCTTCTCAAAGAAAGGTCAAGCTTCGTCGACTTGGGTCTGTTCTACGAGGAATCCGAAGTGCAAGGCGAAACTGAAGGTGGATCGAGATCAAAATATCATCAGTCTGTATAACGAACATCCTCACCCGTCAAGATATTGTAAGATTGATGGAATGAATTATCGTCTGTAAACAAAATAAATATGTAAGGGTTTTGAAAAATACTTCGATTGAAAAAACAAAGAATTACGGATGCCAGGGTAAAAATTTTCGATCGATTCGTAACCCTCTAAATTTTGAGTAAAACTATATCACAATAAAAAATATAAACATATTTGTTACTCGCACTGATTACAAATATGAGATCGTAGTCACAAAAGGACAACCAGCACCCTAATTGCGTAACACACAATCAATAGTAACCTGAATCATTTTGAAGCAAATTGCTAATCGATTGCTTCATAAGTTCGAAAAAATTGTCTGCTCAACACGTAAATAACGCAATGAATGTTGTTGAACTGTCAAAATGAAACCGATTCCGATTATTGTGTGTTACGCAATTAGGGTGCAGTTGATTCTCGTCGGAGGATACACCTTCTCAAAGGTCGGTCAAGGGACTGACTTGTCTACTTGAGTCAGTTCTACGAAGAATCTGAAGTGCAAGGCCATACTCAAGATAGATCAGCCTAGAACAAAATATTGTGAACATTTAATAACGAATGTACGATAGGTGAGAAGAATGTTCTTATGTAAATTGTATGTTCTTTGTTACTAAATGATGATATTTAATGTAATACATAGTATACAATAAAACGAAGAGGCTTTTCGTATTTGAGAGTGTGCTTCTAAACTAGAGAATACATTTTAAAGCGGTGTTGGTCATCACTTAGAAAATGAATTCCGTAAGCGGATTGAAACAGTGAATTTTGAGGTCTGGGTAAAAATTCTTGCAGGAAATATTCAGAACCGAATCCTATTCGTCACAACCTAACTCGTTAAAATTGTTATTGTCACAATTTCAAAAATCTGTTGTTTATTCGCACAGGATACGAATATGAGTCTGTAAAGTCACAAAAGGGTAAGCAGTTGATTCTCGTCGGACGATACACCTTCTAAAGAAGGTTAAAGCTTCGTCTACTTTTGTCTGTTCCACGAGAAATCCGAAGTGCAAGGCGAAACTGAAGATGGATTGAGATCAAAATATCATCAGCCTGTACGAGTATAACGAACATCCTCATCCGTCAAAATATTGTAAGATTGATGGAGTGAATTATCGTAAAAAAATCAAATAAAATGGAATTTTAAAATTTTATGACTGAAAATAAAATAAAATTTATAAAGTCTAAAAACTCGATGGCGTCAAACGTGACCTTTACAAAAGATTGAAACTAGATGGCCTATTTCTGTCTCCAATCCCACAACACGAGAGTACACCCTAAGCTGTACAATTTCATGCAGTCGGAGGCATGTTCTTACATTTAACAATAAAGACATAGTTATTGCCTCCGACTTTTTCTCTCACTTTATTAAGTAACTCTCTAGGTAATGGTCGTTAAATTTATCTTTCAAAGCACTAACATTCTGGGGTTGTTGCTCAATTTTAAAAATTATATTGATTTAATATAATTTAACTAGCTGACTAGTCAGTTGTTTTGCCATATAAATTACTAGCTGACCCGGCAAACGTTGTTTTGCCATATAAAGTAGCGCCGGGCAGCTAGGCGCTACTTCGTTCGCGTGGTGTCCTACCTCCTACCCTACTCCTGCCCTACTCCTACCCCCCACCCTACTCCTGCCCTACTCCTATCCTACTCCTACCCTACTTCTACCCGACTCCTACCCTACTTCTACCCTACTCCTACCCTACTCCTAACCTACTCCTACACTACTCCTACCCTACTCCTAGCCTACTCCTACCCTACTCCTACCCTACTTCTACCCTACTCCTACCCTACTCCTAACCTAACCTAACCTACTCCTACACTACTCCTCCCCTACTCCTAACCTACTCCTTACCTACTTCTATACTACTCCTACCCTACTTCCATAAGTAAAACGCTGATTGATTGATAGAACCTAGCGGACCCGGCAGACGTCATCCCACCCGAAAAATCAGCGCCACCTACCGGGTCCAATTATGTATACAAACCTTGTCCTAAAGTAGGTTGAACAGTTTATATGGGAAAATGAAATTGTTGTTTTTACTACCTTCCTGCCGTACGAACAGCAATAGAAATACGAACGAGATAGGTGTTACGAACAAATAATGATTATCTATATGACGGGGCAGGAACAGCAATGTTATTTTTGGGCAAGCCTTCCTCCTCGTAGAATCTTCAGAAAACAGGAAATAATACCACGAACAGATAGCGTTGATTTTCTTTTATTATTTCACAAACTTTATAAATTACGATAATCACAAATATCCGCGATGGAAAAGGATGGAGGTTGTGAGGTTATCCGCTCATGCGCACGTTCCTTGGCCGAATGCCTGACAATCACTCCCCCTTATTAGAATGACATTAATTGACAATGATAACTGACAGACAAGTGGAATAACCTGACATTACTTGACAGTGACAACTGACAGACAGATAGAACAACCTCACTACCGCCATCTTGTAACAAATGTTAGAACTTTCTTAATCTATGGCCTCCTGCTGCGACATATAATATATAGATAATCATTATTTGTCACGTTCGTAACACCTATTGTACGATTATATAAAAACCACAGTTTTGAAAATTTAAGTGAGGACGTTATAGGTCTTTAATGGTCATTCAAAATAAAAATGATTACTTATTCAATGATACCCCACTTAACATATACAAAGTTCGTCGACTTTTTTCGCAATAAGCACCCTAATTGCGTAACACACAATCAATCGTAATCTGAATCATTTTGAAGCAAATTGCTAATCCATTGCTTCATAAGTTCGAAAAATTTGTCTGCTCAACACGTAAATAGCGCAATGAATGTTGTTGAACTGTCAAAATGAAACCGATGCCGATTGATTGTGTGTTACGCAATTAGGGTGCCGGTATCTGGTGCTTGCCAAATAGAAATTTGATTACTATCAAGTCTTCAGTGACACTCGTTTGACAAATCGTTTGATGTGAATCATGAAAATCGGCCTACGCGTTTGGTCTCTATAGCGCCATAAAGGAACAAACATACATAATTATATGGGCTGATAAATGTATGACCCCCCTTTGCATCGCGCAGTCGGATAAAATCAGAGAATTACGGATGCCAAGGTAAAAATTCTCGATCAAAAAGTTTTCGGAATCGGATCAGATTGCTGGTAACCATTGAAGTTTTGTGTAAAAATATACAATAAAAACATACCACATGTTTGTTGTCTGCACTGATTACGCACATGGTGGATCGTGATAAAAATATCATCAGCCTTTATAACCGACATCCTCACCCGTGAAGATATTGTAAGATTGGTGGGATGAATATTCTTATGTACACACGCCAGCACATCAAGCTATTACAATCTGTCAAATTTCTTTAATAGATTTTCAACTTTATCGCTAAATCATTAAGGTTCAAGGTTGATTGGGAAAATTTGACAGTTTTGGGTAGCTTGACCTGCTGTTACTTAAATGAAATCTACAAAAGTATTGAATAATAAAAAAAAAAAATTAAATCCAATTATAATAATAAATAAAATGATTAATTAAATCCAAATATTTAGGATCCGAATCCGATTCGTAATTAAAAGATTTTTGTTTCAAAATGGCTATATCACAAATAAAAAATATGTTTTTTATTCGCACAGATTACAAATATGAGTTTGTAAAATCTCAAATGGGCAAGCAGTTGATTCTCGTCGGAGGATACACCTTCTCAAAGAACACTTCGCTTACTTGGATCTGTTCCACGAGGAATCCGAGGTGTAAGGCGAAACTCAAGCTGGATCGAGATTATAATATCGTCAACCTGTATAACGAACATCCTCACCCTCCAAGATATTGTAAGATAGGTGGAAAGAATTTTCGTATGTAGGTAAATCCAATAAATAAGAAATTTGAGAAATACAAGAATTTTTATGCTAGGGTAAAAATTCTCAATCAAAAGTTTCTCGGTACCGGATTTGATTTGTACAACTTAAAAGAGATTTGCATAATCTGAATAATTTTGAAAGATATTGCCAATCCATTGCTCCATATGTTCGCGACAAATTTGTCTGCTCAACAACTTAATAAACGCAATGAATTTGGTTGAACTGTCAAAATGAAAGCCATTGCTGATAGTGTGTTACGCAGTTACCCCGTAGATATGTTACACTGTATCAATCACAGTTTAAAAAAAATAGTACATATATTATGTTTATTATTCGCACAGATATCGAATATGAGTTTGTACAGTCTCAAAAGGGCAAGCAGTTGATTCTCATCGGAGGATACACCTTCGGAAAAGCCGTACAAAGGTGTTGTTCGTCCTCTTGGGTCTGCTCTACGAAGAATTCGAAGTGCAAGGCAAAACTCAAGATGGATCTAGGACAAAATATCGTTAGCATTTATAACGAACACCCTCACTCTCCAAGATATTGTAAAATCGGGGGAATTAATGTTCGTATATAAAATCAAAATTACAATGTTAGGAAATTAGACCTAATTATAATTTTGTTTCGTCAAAGTCAAATTATTTATTCTAAGTAGACATAAAAGGCACTTTTGAACGTTAAAAGGGGTTTGAAGATTTTTGTAGCAGCCACGCACCAGTACGGCTCGTACTGGTGCGTGGCTGCTATATTCAAAATGGCGCGACAGTGATATGACACAGATATTCAAGGTCTTTACAAAAAAAAAATTGAATTGATTCTAGTCGCCCCTTCCAAAGGGTAGTTTCGTATGGAGAAGAGTGGGCAAGAAACTCCACCGTTAGTGTCCCCCAGATACCATATATTATATAGAATATTATTTAGAATATGTTTAATTTTAAAGTATGTTTATGGATGATACATACGAGATAAAGTTAAGTTAATGTAGTGGTTAAGACTTGAAATAAAAGGTGTTAAGTACAGATCTGTTTTTTTTTCTATTATCTAATTTTTCTGTGTAATTTTATATTATTATTCTATAGAGAGATTTTGCCTGTTAATACAGATTATAAACTATCTGTGCCAAATTTCATCCAAATCCGTTCAGCCGTTTTTGCGCCAAACCGGAACATACATCCAGACAAACGGAGAAAGGATCTTAAAACTATATTTTGTCATCAGACTCGTTCCCAAATTCCTGATAGAAAAACCCTATAACACTATGCCCGACTTGGGAATCGAAACCATGACCTCATGCTTAGCAGTAGAACTTGCCACCACTAGACCAACAAAGCAGTCTTTATGTAATAATATATCACGGTTAAAAAAAAATAAGTACATATGTTTATCATTCGCACAGATTACGAATATGAGTTTGTAAAGTCACAAATGGGAAAGCAGTTGATTCTCGTCGGAGGACACACCTTCTCAAATGTCGGTCAAGGATCTTACTCGTCCACTTGGGTCTGCTCTACGAAGAATCCGAAGTGCAAGGCGAAACTCAAGATGGATCTAGAACAAAATATCGTCAGCATTTACAACGAACACCCTCACCCTCCAAGATATTGTAAGATAGGTGGGAAGAATGTTCGTATATAAATTCAAAATTACGATATTAGGATAAGTATTAAAATTTGACCTAATCACAATTCTGGTTCAATTATTTCTTCACCACTGCTCTCAAAACGGTGAAGGAAAACATCGTGGGGAAACCGGCATGTCCTAGAACCAAAAAATCGAAGACATATGACATCTAGCAACGCGCACTGGGCCCGCCTGGTGGATTACGGCCCGCTTCCTCTCACCGAGAGGAGGCCTGTGTTGGGAGACAGGCCTCCTCTTGGCGAGAGGAAGAGTCCTCTCGGTGTTACCACTGCTGGGGCAGTGGGAACATTATAGGCTGGTCATGTACAATGCTGGTTCATGAGTGTCCCTCGCGTAACTATTAAGTAGTATGTTATTAAGAATATGTTTAATAATTAAAGTATGTTTTATGGATACTAACGAGTTTATATAAAAATAATAATATGGTTAAGACTAAAAATAATGACTGGAAATAAACTGTTTACAGATTACAGAATTATCTGATTTTTTTTCATTACCTATTTTACTGTTTTTTATTATTATTCTGTGAATTAGTCACCTGCGGCTATTGACTTCAAAATATTCATATAACTTTGAGCTAGTACAAGTACAGACGCCAGCACATCAAGCTACCCGAAACTGTCAAATTTTCCCAATCAACTCAAGTTTGATTGGGAAAATAACCTAATGCTTTAGCGATAAAGTTGAAAATCTATTAAAGAACTTTGACAGATTGTAGTAGCTTGATGTGCTGGCGTCTGTACCTATGGGCTTAAAAGCAAAAAAAGAAAATCGTTCAAAATTCTCATTCACAGTCAAAATTAACAATGAACCTTCAGAATGGTTGTCTCTCTTCTCTTCTCTTGTCCATCAATCTCTCACTCCTGAGAATCGTGACTCTGTTTCAAATTGTCAACGGTCTTTCTCTATCTGTTACGGTCGGTGACCTGGCGGAGTGCGGCGCGGCGCTGGTACCTCCAGTTGCTCAGATATTATAATTGATCCGAAATGAAAACATTCAAATAAACTTTATGCAAACTTTCGAAAAAAAAAGCCGAAAAACGCCAAATACGTAATGAGACCTAAGCCCTTCTATATCCTATACTTTTAACTCTGCCGGCCGACTCTATTGCGTTAGTTATGATCGGATATTCAAAACAAAATTCGGTCTAGTGAGTCATATTACGCTAGGAAATAATAATTTTAAAGGGTCGCCGTTATCGAAATCGATAATGTGGACTATATATATTTGATCCGACCACCGTTTTGAGCTTCAGCCTCTAAGTCTTTTGCCCTCAACTTTAATCCCTGCCTATCTTTTATTAACATTGGCAATGCAAAGTTGTGGGGCATACAAAATTGCAGCCCGGTTTAGGCAGAAGTCTTAAGTTACAGGTAGAAATAAAAAAACATTTCTTTTACAGAGTATCAAATAGTGAAATCGCAACGAGGAAGAGATTTGATACTTCATCAAGGATACACATTTGCCAGAGCCACTCCTTCCAGGTGGACCTGCTCAACGCATTATCCGGATTGCAAAGCTACTCTGAGACTGTATAAGGACGGCAGGATCCGTGACGTCACGGATCATATACATCCAGTCAGGAAATATGTTATAACAAGTCAAGGACAATATGTTAGACTTTAAGAGAAGTTATTGTAACTAATGTCGGAATTTTGTTGCGCTGCTTACAAAGAAAGAAAGAGAAATAGGTTTATTTGTCTCAGAAACACATGCAATCGTGCTTACAAAAAGATCAGTTAACTCAAAAAAGAGAGAGAAGGGACATATATAATCACGAGCACAGAACAGAAATAGTCGGCAACTGTTCGTCGTGACTGTAGCAAAACTCAGCCGACCGGCGATTTGTTGCGCAACCAACCATACATTTGGTTGGCATCGCGACCATGGTTACGCCACCATGGTGAGAAAACCTCAAAATGAAGACCTATCTGAAGGAGTACTTATGTAAGGGTTGTGGTAAGTGGCATTCTGTAATTTCTGCCTACCTCCATGAGAAATTGAAAGGAATTTGTGTATATATGGATGTAACCCAGCAACGGGTCGTTCATGTCACTCATTGAGAGACTACCTCGTCTCATTGAGAGACTATGTCGTATATGTAGTTGTTATACGTTAAGATTATGTTAGTCTGACCAAACTCAAAGCATTTATTTCAATTAAACCATTTGCACTTTTGAATTTTCAAGGTTAAATAGTCGGTCAGTTAGTCAGAAAGTTGAAGCTAGTTGCCCATTCCAAAACGTAGATCTCTATGGAGAAGAACGGGCAAGAAACTCTGAAACTGCAAGGACACTCTTTTAAATCAAGCTATTATTACAAAATCCTGGGTACATTATTCTTGTTGCTTCTCTATGTGAGAACAATGTAAAAAATAAACAAATGAAGAAACAATTCAACATATAAAAATAAGCCCGCGTAACATAGAAGTCCTGGCAGAGTTGACCAGTCTCAGCCGACGGAATCCTTACCTTCGACCTTCGAATGAATCTTATTTCCTGTGGTAGATAATCATTCATTGACTCTCTAGGTCCTATACCTATTTATAGGTAACACGAAAAAAAAAGTAAGGCGTTATTCCTGTCTATTTTGATGTTTGAATCATGTAATACATATTTATAATTAAAAATTGTAAAATAAAATTAGAAACTTATTTATGGTTGTTTTGAAATTTAGTAGGTATTTTTTTTAGTAAATTATAAAATTATTGCAAGAAGACTTTTTCTCAACTAGTCGCATTGTTTTCTCAATAAGTTATAAGACCAATGCAAAGAGAAAAAAACTAATTTAAATGTACACTTTTAAGGGGCACGTATGTACAGACGCCAGCAGGTCAAGCTACCCGAAACTGTCAAATTTTCCCAATCAATCTTAAACCTTATGCTATAGCGATAAAGTTGAAAATCTATTAAAGAAATTTGACAGATTGTAGTAGCTTGATGTGCTGGCGTCTGTACCTACAAGTACAAGTCTGTCCTAATGTAAAATCTGTTCAGATTTTAGAAATAACCCCAATAAGTGTAATAAGTGTAGTATTTCTATTTGTTTTGTAATGTCTGCAAAAAGTTAATTTTTTAAGAATACACTCTAAAACACATCCATAAGTTTTATTCCCCTGATTTTCTACACATGCCACTTTCCTATGTTTAAATGACATTAGACAATATTTGAATCATCTGACGATTTGGAAACAAAAACCAAAGCCGATATCAGACGCTTCACTCAGCGAAAGTTAATTTTTGTTTCATTCCACGTTCACACAACACCGTTACATATGTATGAATGAACGTTCATCAGTTCCTTTCATTTCATTTTCGAATCATTCGGTAGTTAGCCACTCGGCATCTTTATGCCGAGTGCCTAATTAATTATTTTTTTACTTTTGATTCTATTTGAGGTGAAGTGAAACGTTTCACTTCGAGTGATAGACGTCGAATGGAAGGCGAAAATGAACGAAATGTGAAGCGTTTTATATGGTCATAAGTTTCAGATGAGGTATTAAAGTACAAAATAAAAACAATTTAAATTCTTACTGTCGTAGATTATATGGGTTACGAACTAGTGACGTCACGTCGAGGGCACTGCCAAATTCGGGTCGGAGGATACACGTTCTCCAGGAAGCAAAGAAACCACTGGGCTTGTTCTACGAGAAGACCTGACTGTAAGGCTAGACTAACGCTCAACATCCAAGGACAAATCACTAGAATTTACAATTACCACACTCATCCTTAATAAAATGACATCCATAGTTGATGACAATCATACTCTGGAAAGAGGTAACTTTTTGTGTAACTACTGGGTGAAGGTTCTCCTTTTATTTTCTTTCTAGAACATTCTATTAGCCCTGTCAAGTAAGTAGAACGGTATAGGGGACCCTCAGAATAAGAGCAAGCCGAAGAATATGCATTAGAAAAAGAGTTATGTGCAAAAACATGTATTCGCGACTTTTGAGCTTGATAATCGTAAGAAAAGAGATCATACAGGGTGCCAGGGACATCAACGCACAACCTGTTATCATGGATTCAGTTCATGAACTCCCTGTGTCCAAATTTCACGTCGATTATTAAAAATCTAACCTGACCTACGCGGTCAAATTTAGCAGGTTTTTTTGATAACCGACGGGAAGTTTTTGCTCTAGGGGATCTAGCATCATGAGCTGAATTCATGGTGTCAGTTTGCGCGTCGATATTCCTGCCACCCTGTATATATAGACCTGTGACCTTTAAGACACTGTTTAGAAGATCAAAAGATGTTTGTAAAAATGCTGCTTAGTATCTCTAATTCCGAGGTTGTATGCTTACTTGATTGGGCTACCTAGGTCAAATTTTAGAAATAGTAATTCTATTCTATCTTTTTCTCTTGCAGCTTTTCAGTATAAACGGCTTCTATCTCAAAAAGGAACGAACCTCGTTCTAATTAAGGAATATACGTTCAAAAGAACTAGCACATACTTATGCTTGGAGTTGTTCTTCTGGAAACCCCTACTGCAAAGCGTAATTAAGACTTAGCCTGAATGATGTTATTGAAACTGTTAGTAATAATCACTGTCATTTACTTAGGGTAATTAATTTTAATTGTTGACAATAATGATTATTTGTGCGAATTTATTATTGAAATGGGTTATAACGTAATAAAGTATTGTTCCTCTAAACCGGCCTGTAATTTTTCCACGAAAGAACAAGTGCCATCTTTATGCTCTTTTTTCCGGCGAAGGAACAAATGCTCACCTTTTGTTCACCTTTCTAAGGCAATAAATGCGATAGTAGATGGTATTTTTTCATAAAGGCCTATCATTTTCCTTTTTCATATGAACATATAGTGAACAAACTATGGATAGACTAGACAGTGCACAGTGCAGTACATTTTGTAAAATAAACAGATGCAGTTGATAGAGTTAATCCGGGTCTAGATCTTTGTGTACATACATACATGTAAGATTTACTCTCCTAAGCTAAGTGCACGTATTTGTATGTTTACGTATACACGTGTTTGTATACAAGGAGTCTTCCCAGTATACAAGAAAATTCCTAGATACTAGATTCTTAATAAATTGTGTCTAGTGTTTTTGGGGAACTTGTGCACCATCCGCGGGTACTGTCTCACTGAGTCCCAATTGTATGAACATCATTAATTATTTATAGCCGTTTGTGTCTCTCTGCAGGGAAAAAGCCTTCTTTCCCTCCTTCCACTTATCCCTATCTACTGCTGTTTGTGGCCAATCCTCATGAAAAAAGCTGAGTCAGTCCCACCGTCTCCTCCTGGGCCTGCCGCGTTGCCGTTTGCTGCTGTTTGACACCTACTGTGTGGTTATTTTAGGGGTTAACTGTATGAACATATACATAATATACGCTTCTGCCTCTAAACGAGTCGATCGATGCCATCTATTGACGCAGTCCAAAATGGAGCTACGAGCTTAAGCATAATCAGTAGCGTCCAGTAGTTCCTGTAACGTGCAACTGCATGTTACAGGAACAAAAATTCCAGAATTGAAAAAAAAAAAAAATGAAAATGCGAAAATTCCAGTGCCCTGATAACTATCAGGGCACTGGAATTTTCTATGAATCTCCACCTGAGCAGGATCTCCTTGCTTCGACCAACCTGGGTACGGAGTCTGTTTACGACTTCCAGGTTAGCCAAGGCGACTCTTACTTCAGGTGGGAGATTTTCAGAAGGTCAGACGAATTCATCACTTGCCTAGCCTTTTCCCAACTTTGTTGGGGTCGGCTTCCAGTCTAACCGGATGCAGCTGAATACCAGGTCAGACGAATTATAGACTGTTAATGTATGTTTGTGGATGCTTTGAATTAGTCTTTGGGCATAGACTAGAATTGAATAGAAAAAAAAATCTCCATATAAATATTATTTTTATGGCTCATTAAGTTTGTGTTCCATAAAAATTTTAGTGTTAATTTTATCAGTTGTTGCAGGTCCTCAGTATGATTGGGTGAGATCACGAAAACGCAAGGATCTAATTCTACTGGGGGGTCACACGTTTTGTAAATCAGGTGTATACTCTTGGACCTGTTCCACTAGACATCCTAATTGTAAAGCTAAACTGACTCTGAACCAAAATGGCGGGATTACTAAAATAAACAATGAGCATTGCCATCCGCCTAGGAAGTACATTAAAACTTCAGATGGGCAATATATACTTTTGTAATCTATACTAGTATTAGTAGTTAATAGCTAAATATCAATATAAAAATATAAAGCTGAAGAGTTCGTTTGTTTGTTTGAACGCCCTAATCTCTGAAACTACCAGTCGGATTTCAAAAATTCTTTTGCGTTTGATAGCCCAATTCCTGAGAAAGGCTATAGGCTACTTAGCATCACGCTAGGATCTCGAGGAGCCGAGTAAAAAGAAAAAAACTCAATGAGAACACTAAGCGAAAACGAATTTGTGGCGCGGACAGGCGATGCGATGCGACGAGGTTATGTTTCACGCGGACAAAGACGCGGGTAGAAGCTACTTAGTTTATTAAAAAAAAAAAAAAACTAATTTTAAATCTTTGGCAAAGTTAACGTTACGCATAACAGATTAAGGGCGAATTTCACTGTGAAACTGAACGATTGCTGCACTGCACTGCAGCACATCTAAACAGCATTCAAGTGCTGTCAGTGTCAAAGTTGTTAAATTTTTATTGACACTATAACAAGTGTCAATAAAAATTTTGCTAACAACCAGTGGCCAGTGACCAGACCAGTGTCATTAACAATATAGCTGTCAGTACAGCTCTTGCGGAAACATCAGATCAGAACGTGATCAGCACTTCTAAACGCGGTTTAGAAGTGCTGATCGCGTTGAATTTCATTGATGTAATCCGCAATAGATAAATCAATACCATAGTTTGTATGGTATTGATTTTGTAACGACTGAACTCTCGCAAATACAAAGGTTTAATTGTAACGTGTTCGCGTAACTTGAAATCACATCATCATAGTGGTATATAGTATAAATAAAGACATACGAAATGGTTTGGTGTTTCAATGACATTAGAAGAACGATTATTTTCCAACTTAAATCAGTGAATATAGTTACTTCGATTTCGTTGTTATGGTCAACCGATTCATTCTAGTTTCCATTTCCATTATACAGAAGTTAGTACAAAAGTTAATAATCTTATATATATTTGTGACTGTTACCTCCATTAGTTGATGTTTACTTGATTTGTGTTACTCCGCTCTTTTCGTCAAATTACTATTGACAAGCATTTTTGATACTAATTATTTAATCATCGTCCCTTATGAAAACTTAACTACACAGTGTTCGTGATTCAGTTTCCAAACATGTAAACAAATACCTATTTTTACCAAAGTCAAGTTTAATCAACCCACACATAAATTCAGTTTGTGCTACAACTTCAACCATTTTTATGACTTTTTCAATAGTACTCATTATGTACTCAAATGTAGTCATTATGAAATCAACTTAATATACACTCAAGTACCTAGAGTTGGAATTCGTTTCGGAAACAACGATTTGAATAAACATTACATTCTGTATCAGTGACATGAGTGATGCTTAAAATATGTGGCTATTCATCATTCTCGTAGAACACATAGCTAGTGCATGGCACATATACTTTTAAACCCCAATCCGCTGACCAGGGAGGCAATTCTCGTAATTTTAAATACGTTCACAGTCTGATCTCAGTCTCAATCTGTCAAAAATACCTCTAATTTCTCTACATTTTGATAAGTTTTTGACAGTTGTTTGTCGACGAGGTGAGGCTGCGACTAGATTTTGAACGTTTTAAATTACGAGAATTGGCCTTTAATTATCTATTCTTGTTCCTAATAATTGACAGTTTCCTCCCATCTCAGAAGTTATTTGAAAGTACATAGTTATTTGTTTACAATAGTCCCATGATAACGTGAGGTGAGATATAGAGCTCTCTCTCTCTCACTTCAATAGCGTTAAAACGACAAGGATAGATAAAATTTGAAAGAGTTTTTAACGAGTGTCATGTTTTTGTGAAGCTAGAGTATTTCTACTTTCGCTTAATACCTGAACTTTCTTTCAGGTATAACGTATGAAATAACAAAATCCCAAAGAGGAAAGGACCTACTTCTAGTCAACGGTTTTACGTACACAAAGATGAGTTTGAACTATTGGGGATGTTCGTCTAACAAGTCAGAATGCAGAGCTAAAATCAAGAGAAGCTCCTCCGGTGGCCTAGAATTTGTCAACAACGAACATTGCCATCCACCGCGACAGTTTTTCAAAAACAATAATGGCCACATTGTATTACAAAAGCGAAGTAAATTTAGACGATAGCCTGAAGAAGGTTTCCACTTTGACCAGTTGGAATATCAGCATTTCTCATGGAGCGACTGTTATCTGAGTTCCATTACCTTTACTGGGAAATACTGCCGATCAGTTCTGTAAAAATCTCACCAAACAAACTACTACTCAAACTAAGGTTAGGCTAGCTTGAAGTGAGCTGTCATTGCTACAATATGATAGCTCACTTCACATAGGTTTGAACTTAGGTAAAGTGAGCTGTCGTTCCACCTGACGACACTATTGACAGCTCACTTCACCTAAGTTTTCACGGTGAGATTTTTAAAGAATAAATCAGCTGATATTCGTATGTTAAGTCAGTTGTTAGACTTGAGCTGGCTGTACCATCATAGTTATGCATGTGACACCCGGGACTGACTTCAAGGCATTAAACGTCTGAACTGAAAATGCAACACACCTGAATTTTGGAGACCAATTTTATCATCGCGTGGCTGATATTTAGCCAAAAGAAGCAATCTTTACCTAAGTATTTAATTATAATATTAAAGTTACATCTAGTTATTTAAATTTTAATTATGTAGTAAGTAAAGCGTATACTCTATATTCATATTTTATGTATTTAATAGATTTTGATCTCAATAAAAAGTTTCTCCAACTAATCTAGTCAATAAAAAAATCGTTGTGTAATTTCAACTATCCTCAAGTACTTTCTCATCCTCTGTATTTTCCATGTTTACAGTGAACGCTGTTCTACCAATTTGTACGTTGAAATAAATCTGATACATCATTTTTCTCATTTTATTTGTACCCTGGACATGTTTACAAAGGTAAATAAGGCATACAAGATGTGCTCTCCAGCTCGCTATAATTTGATCGCAACCATATTGGGGTCGGCCTCCAGTCTTACCGGATGCAGCTGAAACCCAGTATTTTACATGGATCGACTGCCTATCTGACCTCCACAACTCAGTTACTGGGTAACACGATACCCCTTGGTAAGACTGGTTGTCAGACTTTCGGGCTTCTGACGACCCGTAACGGCTGCTAAAGATCCAGCCAACGGCTTAACGTGCCGGCTCGCTATAATGTATTAATTATAATTAATCTAGATTCTAGATTACATTAGACGTTATGAATAAGTTCCCTAGCTAATACCAGGTCTAATTTCAGGTAGAGCCTATGAAATTACAAAATCACAGAGAGGGAAGAACCTGATTCTCATTGACGGGTACACGTATGCCCAAATGAGTTCTCACGGTTGGGGCTGCTCAACCCACAAGCCACGATGCAGGGCTAAGCTGAGAGTTGACCCTGATGCTGGCCATCTCGCATACGTGATCAACGAACACTGCCATCCACCTAGGCAGTTTTCAAAAAATAATACTGGGGAAGTCGTTATGAAAAGTAGGAAAAAAGAAGTTTTGAGTTATTGGTAGGGGACCAAAAGTTATGTATTTCATTTGATAGTTAATGCACATATCTTGTTATTTTGTATGTTATCAAGATCTGTTTAAATGTACTTAATGTTTTTAAACCAGTATTATCTACTTGTATTTGATAGATCATGTGAGTTTTTTTTTTAAGTTTAGGCTGGCCACACAATAATAATATAATTATTTATTTATTTCGGACAATGTCCATAGTCCTGAACTATTACAAAATTAAAATCAAATCAACAAACAATGCTGTTGTAATGTAGCTTACGCAATTTATCTTAAAAAAAAAAAAACAAAATTAACTAAAATTTGCCAAGTTATGAACGTTTTAAAATAACTGCTAGACAAAGACGGCAGTTTCACAGCAGTGACGTCACGAATATGTTACTTCATACTATAGTTCGTTTTTTAATCCCAGAGACTAATCTGACATTTAAGTGTTTTGTGTTGTACTGTACACCTTTCAGACGCCGCGCGACAAAGACGGGAACTTCGATTTAACTCATTTTACTATGCCTTCTTGGAAATTACATTATTTATTTGAACATTTTTAATATTAGTCATCATCCGTATTACAAATCGACCGAAATGTTGCTCAAGTTACCTACTGATTGATTTCCTTGAGAAATATCAGCTGCTAAACTGACAAAATCGATTGCACAAACGTCTATCCTGTCCATTAGGTAAACCGTTTTTTGATAGATGGAACTAGTGATTGCAGCAACATACAATACATTGACTGATATATATTGCACGGTATTATAATGTCTGTAAGAAGCCATAATTAAGATAATTTAATAAGATAAGGCAGTTTAAAATTCATTTTATTACGCAATTTAAAGTTAACTTTTACGTAATCTGGAATATTTACGTTCTAAGACAGCTGTCAAAAAACGGTTAACCTAGTGATGGATGTTACACCACTAGACACTAGGACTGACGCCGAGCAATTGTTTCGTGTGCAGAGCCTCTACAAGTTAGTTGCTCGCGCGTTAGAGCTCCCGCAGACATACAATTGTAAGTTGGCCGAGTAAATCGCAGAGTATACTAATAGGTGTAATTACTTGTGCTAGCCCGCACATCTTCTCCAACTAAATCGTCCAACTAATTAATTGGACACTGATCGTAACAGAATCGAGATTCACTTCCGATTACGCTTCCGATACGGTTTGTAACCAATAAAATAAAGTTGGTCAACTAAATTATAAAAGTACGGAATTTAGTCGTTCGATAATCGGCCAACTTACAATTGTATGTCTGCGGGATCTTTTAGTAACCAACGTGCGGCCAGCCCTACGGTTTAATTATTGTCATGATACGGTATTCATATTACTTAGTGGACTTGTTTTAGCTAACGTGAAATTGTTAGTATGTGCTTAGGGTACGCTGCGAGGAACCCGACCTCGGACAGTCCATAATGTACGATAGCTCGGGACGCATGTGTTTTCTTTCGCCGCAACTAACAGAAATAAAATGTGAATAAAGGTGGTAGAGTATACATAATTTATTTATACTATTAATAGGTTTTTGCATCACTTTGTATTTAAAAATATTTATTCCTCAATTTTTAACAATAGCACCTACTACTATTTGTCTCTGCATCACTCAAAGGTTGACTGGTAGAAAATGCCTGTCACAATAAGTTCACATTTGTGTATTTAAAGTATTAAATTGAGAATTAACGAAAATGTTTTATTTTAAATGTCTCATGAAAACTGAATAAGACGAGTACAAATAAAATGATAAAACTACAGAAATTGCGAGAAGAATCAACGATTATAGTAAGGTGCCACAGATAAAGCTGAAGGTGTTACAGATATATGAGTCGATGAGAAAATTTCTCATCTAATATTTCTGTAACATAAACAGTAGTCATTCTAGAGAATAACTTGAAAACTAAAACCCAATCATCATTTACAGGATTTAACTATGAAGTGATAACATCACAAAGAGGAAAGGACCTCATTTTGATAGACGGTTACACATTCACAAAACTGCGGTTGAAATACTGGATATGCTCTTCGAGAGCCCACGACTGCAAAGCGAAACTCCGGCTCAACTCTGAAGGATACATTTTAGACTGTTACAACGTCCACAGCCATCCGCCTAGAGAGTTCTTTCAAACGAAGAATGGGAAACATATTCGAGCACCGCTAAAACGAAATGTATACAATTTGTAATAAGAGTAGAGGAAGATCAATGAAATAACAGATGGATTGTGTGAAGGATAATGTAAGGGGATGAATAGTGAGATGAAGGTTGATAGAGAGTTATGGAAGAAGAAGATATATTACACGGTACCTAAATGAATTCGAGTGGTGGCGCAGCGGTAATGGCCGCTTCTTACGAGTTGTAGGTTGTGGGATCAAACCCAAGCAGGCATTTTACTTTGTGTAAATGATTTCATCACCTGCTCTCAAAACGGTGAAAGAAAACATCGTGAAGAAACCGGCATGTTCTAGTATCAACCGGCACTAGGCTCACGTAGTGGATTACGGCCCACTCCCTCTGACTGAGAGGAGGCCTGTGTCCCAGCAGTGGGCTGATTCCATACCCAAATGAATGAATGAAATGAATTCGAGGCAAGACGGCGATGACGATGGAAAAGTCGACTTTGCATATAGTTTGTAAAATATCTAGTTTGTAAATATTGAAGTATCGGTTGATATTCGAGAGAGCTGCTAAAATAACACTAGATTTTTATTTATTTTTTTGTCTTTGGGCAGGTTATCTATCAACTAATTATCATGGGAAAGTGATTGATGCATCTTGTGGTTTTGATTTGAATGATATTAAGAGTAACGCAACCGTCTTTTGAATTAACGCTTTCTTTACTTATGCTGAGATAACATGGTCATCTTGAGCAATAGGTATTATGAAATTAATGCTATTATACTAATAAATTATGATTATATTGCGCTAAAATAATGTTATTACTTTACCCACCTTTATAATAAAAACCTTCAAACAAAATCAAGCAAGCCTTCAGTGGTTCAAGCCTTCATGATGATGATGTCCAAAGACTTATTGAAAAGAGACAGCATCGACTGTCGCAGCAGAATAGCAGATCTTAAGCAACTACTCGAGCACCTTGGAGTTGAAAATCACAAATTAACTATTTCTTTACATATATCAACACTAACAAATCGAAGAGAACAAAATAGGTAGTGTAACATGTGTCAAAAGATCCCGAATGAACGTTCGCATCACAAATAGCAGTGCCCTATTTAATCTTGTATTCATTTAACAGACTCCGCCGAGCACCGAGACTCCTATAGAACCATAAAATCACAAAGAGGTAAAGATCTCATCGTTTACGGAAATTATACATTTGCCAAGACTTCGACTAGTAAATTTTCTTGGGTCTGCTCAACCCGGGCACGGGAGTGCAGAGCGAGGATGAAATTGGATGTACACGGGAACATTATCAGCGTCAATAATGAACATACCCATCCTCCAAATATGATACTAAAAGATGGAGAGTACACGAGGATGCTTAAGTTAAGAAATTAGTTTTGTTTATGAAGCTCATCATCTCCCTTTATCCTAATTTATTTGAGGTAAGATATCTTCGTCTTCCATACATGTCTATCTGCTGTCATCTCGGACTTTATCTTTCTATCCATATACTTATCTTCGTTCACACTATCTTTCCATCATTTTCTTGATTTTCTTCTTTTTTAATACGAGTGTGTACCTACCTCTATTTAAATGTGAATTTGTTATAACAAAATGTAAATATGTTTTACAAATAAAAAGATTACAAATATATGGGGTTTCAATATTTTTTGCTATGTGCTTCCTGATGTCACCAATAGTACAGCTTGGCCAAAAAGTCGTGAAAATAATGGTAACGCCACTATCGTGCATGTTGTAACCCTATATAGTACGACTAAAACGGTTTTGATACTTAGTTTTTTTTTGAAAATTAATGTGAATATTGGCGGGTTTTATGAAAACAAGAAAAGCTCTGGAACGTTTGTTCAGCCACTGCCTAGAACGATAAAATTTGTAGTTTTTTAATTTAATGAATTAAAAATAAAATTATTAGGTATTTCAAAATACTTTGATGTCAACTAATCCCACATTATGTGAGACAATTTTGTTTTACAAAACCTGGGGTCTTGTAAAACACTTGGCACCTTGTCCTTCTATCGCAATTCGCCTTATAGTGCTGATGGATTTACCTAAAAAATACTATAGTTATTTTTGTTCAGTGATTTATGCAGTATTAACAAAAAGTATCAAAATTATACGAACGCGCTGCATTCCGAATGTGTTTTGTAAACATAACCTCAAATTCGTGAATGTACATTTCAATAATTGTATGAAAGGTTTGTAATAGATATTGCACCTTGAAATACACACATTAGATCTAATTACACGTATAAAATATAATTATACCTGTCATTTCAGCGGTTCTTTTAAACACATCGTTGAGATAGGATAAAATTTGTCCGGCATCGAGTTCCGCCAAACATCTCACGTATGCTTTATAAATTATCGCTCTTGCGGAGCTGCGAATAACAGATCTGTTCATTATGAACACAGTGGGTCACCAGTATCACCACGATAAAGAAAATAAATAAATAATAAACTCGAGAAACAGTCACCGGTTACAAGAAATGACAGAATATGTACCTTACTCGACAAGGCAGAGCGAGTGTTGCCAATTATTAAATATTTTAGTTCCGTTTCAGGACTTTCTTGCCAAACTGTATCTATTGGTCTGGATTTCCTTCACCTAGAATCTTACAGATACTGAGCATACGAGATATGTTAAATATTTGTGCTTGGATGAAAAATATTCCATATTTGACTATAATTTTTATTATCTCAATATCCAAGGTGTTTTTTTGACAGAAGATTTCGCCTTGCCTCCAAGTGAACCCTATTTGTTTATTAAATCACAAAGGGGCAAAGATCTCATCATGCTCGGAAAGTATACGTATGCCAGTCATAAGAAGTCAGTCACAAGTAGTACGTGGCGATGCTCATCGAGGTCGGGAGGCTGCAAAACGACGATCAAGTTGGACTTACGAGGGAACCTTATCAGCACCACTAAACATACTCATCCTCCAAATGTGAGAGTGAGAGGAAAGAAAAACGGAGGAAACCACGGAGATCAGATGAAGAAGAAAATCGGTAGATAGTCAATAATGGCCCTGTCGACACTCGACAGTTAACATTTCAGATAATACTAACAATCATTTTTATTTTCTTCTGGATAGCGCAATGATATGAAAAAATAAAAGTCATTGAAATCACAATTCCGTTTTATTTGCATAATAAGATGATTAGATTCTATGTTTCAGGCAGTCTATTCTGTAAAAAGCTTAACGTGAAAATATAGGTGAAGTAAATTAGGTGGGATGACAGTTCACTTCACCTAAATTTTCACGGTGAGGCTTTTACAGAATAGCACCACTGGTTACCAAATACTAATAAAATTGGCCGGATAGCCCTTCTGCTAGTCCCTGTACCTTCACATTTCTAATCCGAACATTTTTAATTTACAGAATTATTAATTCCGCGTACGGATATACCCTATACGATAATACCGTCTCAAAGAGGCAAAGATCTGATATTTTATAAAAATTACACATATGGGAGGACTTCAGGAAAGAATTCGTGGGTCTGTACAGTTCGGAGTAAATGCAAGGCGAGACTAATTTTGGACGATTATGGATACATTATCAGAGAGGTGCACGAACATTGTCATGTTTCTAAAAATATACCATATCTTGACTATCATTGATTCTTGATAATATGTATTTTTTGTAATTGTAAGGGATATTAGAGCTCTTAATATACAGGGCGGCCCACGGCTATGCCACATGGAAGGAAAGTACCTTGAATATTGTGGATGGAACATTTTACTGAAAGAAGACATGATTTTAATTTCAAAAACAATTTAAACTGCATTCATATATATTTTTTTCCTTAAGACAATGTTAGGATTAGTTTGTATTATATTCTGGGCCAACAGAGAGCCAATAGTAGCAAAGTAGTTATTAAACGCGTTACAGATTCCTGTGCGGTTCGTTATTTCCTTGCCGTCAAACGTAAGTTTGGGAAGAGCACAGATATCGTTTGTCTTATTTTAGCTAGCGTGTTTATCAATTTCCACATTTTTTGGGGTTCTTACTGCATCTTGAAAAAGCGTGATAATAGTAATTCTTTTTATCTTCTTTTATTTTACATTCTACTCTTTTTCTAGCAGCTTTATATTTAGATTGCAGTTGTACGTTTTCTTGGTTTGTCAAACAACCACGCCATAATTGATTTCGTTCGTTAATATAATTAATTACTGTTTTATTGATCCAGTCCTCTTGTGGTAGGTTTAATATTTTGTTTTTTTTTTTGTGTTTTGTATTTTCGAGTCATTTATATTCTTTATTATATATTGTTCAAGAATACCATAGTGGTTTCCTACTTCTGTCGAGTCCTATTTTAGCATGTTTTCATACAAAGCTTTGTAATCAATCGCATCATATTGAACTTTTTGTCTAGGGTCTGTTTGTATTGTTTGAGATCCAGGTAGATTTGTTTACGGTCTGATAGCGTTGATTCAATTATTGCCATGTGTACCTTAGCGTTCCATATATTAGTACATGCATGATCGATTATGCTTTTTGTGTGCTTGGTTTGTCGAGTACAGTAATTTTCGTGTAGGTATATTGTTTAGTATAATAGTATCCGGATTCTTGTATAGCATCTGTGTAATCGGTTGTTTTACAATCAGTACTTAGTAAGTCGATATTAAAGTCCCCAAAAATAATTGTCTTGCGTTTGCTCTTTTCCAAACGTTATGTGTAAATGTTAAGAAAGTCGCTCAAGTTCGTATTAAACTTACAGAAAATAAACCATTTATCTTCTCATTTACCATTCATATAAAAATTAACTGCCTCGTTCAACCATCTGGTCAGCATGAGGAGCTGGGTTTGATCCTAGATAGTTGCGATACTCGACTACTCAACTATATTGTGACTGTAAGGTGCTTAGTGTTTGACAGATTTTTGTGCTTGAATCCCTAGTTTGTCATGCTTCTTCACATTACACATTTGCGAGAAGACAGTATTATGTAACTAGCAGTTTACTTTATAACAAAATTAACAAAAAACTTAATATAGTACATTTAAGCAAACATGATGCTAGCTAAGGTCTCAGTGAAAAGATGGTTGTTACAATTAGACTACCTAATTACCGAATATCTTTTGTCTTCACAAACATATTAATTAATTAATTAAACACACACACATACACACCCCCCCTCTCTCTCTCTCTCTCTCTCACACACACACACACACCCCCACACACACCCCTGTTTGTACAGACACCCTTACGAGGACCTTGTTAGTCCTAGAACGTACCGAGGACCCTCCAAAAAACTGGTTTAAATACCTCGTTGGCTTTTTAGAATAAGATAGAAAGAGACAGGTGAATAAATCTATAGTGATGAGCTTATTGGGATAATGCTATCTCAACATTTTTCTGTTGAATTTCGGCTATCATACTGAGGACCTGAAATACACAGCAAAATGTGACCAGCGATGCACATACGAGGACTTTGTGTAAGCCAACCGAGGACCTCTTACGTAAGCCCTGCGACGTCCTTCGGAGGACGTATTTTTACACAAAATTTCTTATAGCTTGTACAAAGTGCGGACGTTGTGTTAGACTTTATATCACTAAACCGAGGACAGTTTTTCGCGTAGAATTTGTACAAACCGAGGACCTGGAAAATCTACCTACCTAAAATATTTTACGTGTAAGATAATAATTATATCAATGTAAGTAAAATGTTCCGACTTCTTTCTTACACACTTTTTCTAAAATGAAGTACCAAGCGAGGACGAGTCGATGTTTTTACGTTTGCCGTTGATGTGGACCGCGAATAAGAAGGGTGTTAATCACTGTGGAGGAAAGGTAATTTAATTTTATATAAATAACTTTAAAATGAGTTTATTATTATAGTATCAGATGTTGCAGCCAGGGTCGTCTCTTCATAACGGTACTCCTTAGCACTTGATAGCATCGTCTTCAAAATTAGCATACGCATTAGGTTTATCTAGTAACACTAAAATTATTACCAGTTTGTGCTGATGCTGCAGTCAGGGTCGTCTCTTCATGACGGTACTCCTTAGCACTTTATAGCATCGTCTTCAAAATTGGCATACGCATTAGGTTTATCTAGTAACACTAAAATAATTACCAGTTTGTGCTGATGCTGCAGCCAGGGTTGTTTCTTCATAAGGGAGCTCCTCAATAATTGATAGCATCATCTTCAAAGGCATACGCATTATGTTTATCTAGTAATATCAAAACAATTACCAGTTTGTGCTGATGCTGCAGCCAGGGTCATTTCTTCATGAGAGAACTCCTCAACAGTTGATAGCATCGTCTTGAAATTTAGCATACGCGTTAGGTTTAAGTCGTAAAACTAAAATAATTACCAGTTTGTGCTGATGCTGCAGCCAGGGTCGTTTCTTTATGGAGGAATTCCTCAATAGTTGGTAGCATCGTCTTCAAATTTAGCTTACGAAAATAAAGTAAAACTAGAATTCAGGTTTAAAATGAGTAGATAAATCAGAATTCAGAAACTTCAGTTTCATGATATTCAATACAATATCAAGTTATTATTTCGTTTCTTTCAGATAAGCCGGGATAAAGAAGAGAAAACTGAAGTCTAAATTCTAGATCACAAAGATGCTGGTATTGATTATAGGCTTCTTCTGCAGTATGCGCTAAGTACCTAGGCCTGCTTAGATTATACAACATTATGATTTGCACCATAAAATATTGTATTGGCATGAGCTGAATACGTGTGCTCTTCATAAAGAACCTAATAGAGTAAGATCCCAGGGCCACCAGACGTCACGTATTTTCTGACGAACGAAATGTGGACGATTGAGTAGTGTTAGTATGTACATACTAAGAACGCATGCCTACCTGCTAGCTTGCTGAGACGGTCAATTCTCAGGTATCAGGTAATCAAGATACAAAAAACATTACTTACCTCACGTAAATTCTCCAAGCTGATTTTCACGTATATTTTAGGCAATATCCTTAAAAATAAGTCGCCAATACTCCCAGACACTTTCCATCGGCCGTATTGCTTTGCAGACGCTTTAAAGCTCCCAAAATAATTAGGTACTTAACTTCACGTAAATTCTGATGCTCCATTTTTATATATGTCCACCAGACAACTATTTTAAAACCCTTTAGAAGAAGCCAGACCGATCCAAAGGGCCAATCATCCCCTGAACTCAATTTTAATGCCTCTGTGGGTAGGAGCGCGAGGGCATATCAATTTCAAAGACAATGATAATGAAGATTAGAGGCACTACTCTGAAATGTTGAGAGATTAATATTTTTCTACTTTGTTTTTTATGATTAATTCCCAATAAATAAATAAAAAAAAAAAATTGAAGTTAATTCGAATTTATCAAAACAGCTTGCAGGATAAAATTCTAGAATTATTGTGGTCAAATGAGCATTTTTAACAAGTTAATCTTTAATTATTTACCTGATTTTTTAATTTTTGGCTGATTTTTAAAAAATATTAATAATTAATTGATAAGAGTAAACTGTAAGAGCGTGTGAGAGAGAGAGAGAAGTCAATATATCCTAATACACATGTCTCACTCAGTCTCATGCGCGTGGATAATGCCAACGCGCTCCTACCCACAGAGGTATTAAAATTGAGTTTAGGGGATGATTGGCCCTTGGATCGGTCTGTCTTCTTGTAAAAGGTTTTAAAATAGTTGTCTGGTGGACATATATAAAAATGGAGCATCAGAATTTACGTGAAGTACCTACCTAATTATTTTGGGAGCTTTAAAAGCGTCTGCAAAGCAATACGGCCGACGGAAAGTGTCTGGGAGTATTGGCGATTTATTTTTAAGGATATTGCCTAAAATAAACGTGATAATTAGCTTGGAGAATTTACGTGAGGTAAGTAATGTTTTTGTATCTTGATTACCTGATACCTGAGAATTGGTCGTCTCAGCAAGCTAGCAGGTAGGCATGCGCTCTTAGTACAGACGCCAGCAGTTCAACCTACCCGAAACTGTCAAATTTTCCCAATGAACCTTGAACCATAATAGTCTAGCGATAAAGTTGAAAATCTATTAAAGAAATTTGTCAGATTGTAGTAGCTTGATGTGCTGGCGTCTGTACATACTAACACTACTCAATCATCCACATTTCGTTCGTCAGAAAATACGTGACGTCTGGTGGCCCTGGGATCTTACTCTATTAGGTTCTTTACGAAGAGCACACGTATTCAGCTCATGCCAATACAATATTGTATGGTGCAAATCATAATGTTGCATAATCTAAGCAGGCCTAGGTACTTAGTGCACAATGCAGAAGAAGCCTGATTATTCCTCGTGCACCTATTAGCTACTAACGATTTGTTTAAGGATTCAGTCTACCTTCGCTTTTCTCCTTAATCATTTTATTTAAATGATAGCACATAAATCGTCTTCTACACACGAGGAAAACTGTTAAAACGAGGACTAGAATACACACTGTTCGGAAAATCTAGTAAACCGAGGTCTTAAATACACATTGTCTGGAAAAGCTACCTAACCGAGGTCTTTTGTGTTAAAGTTAACACATAGGTCCTCGGATAATACAACAAACGTGAAATGAGTGTAAAGAACCTGTGTATGAGGCGAGAGTGGCACCATCTGGTGGATACACAATATTTGTGTAAGATTATGAATTTTCTTGATCAAACCGAGGTTCGGACAACTTTTTCGTAATAAGTATATAGAAAGACTCAAAATCGCTTGCAGAATACGAATCTTTGGTCAAGTCAAACCGAGGACCCTCGAAAAGGTCCTCGCTTTGAAAAGGTCCTCGGTGGTGCCTTGTGTATTCATACGCACGTCCTCGGATGGTACTTAAAACAAACACACACACACACACACACACATTTTTATTCACAGTAGCACACAATGTTTTTAGGTTATAAAATAATGAAATTGTCAGCAGAGCGCTATCTTCTGAGATACAGGTCTCGCCTAGTTCAGAAGATAGAGCCAATACCCTAATTAAACCTCTCTTTACCACCACAAATGCTGTGGGATTATTATTGTATAGACGCCAGCACACCAAGCTACTACAATCTGTCAAATTTCCTTAATAGATTTTCAACTTTATCCTGAAAGCATTAAGGTTCAACGTTGAATGGGAAAATTTGACAGTTTCGGGTAGCATGACCAGCTGGCGTCTGTACAATGTACCTATGTAATATGACAGTAGTATACTTACCGTATAATAAGTACTTTTTATTTTTATTTTTTTCTTATATGTAATCCTGTTGCTATGTTGGTGAGAAATAAACAATTTTTTTTTAAAGTGTTTTCACTTATCAGCTCTTTGGCTGGTTTTTGCAACATTTACGGACCGAAGTGAAGTAAATGCAGCGTGTCGTGTGTTATGTTAAAGATGTGTTGTGATGAGGACCTATTTCGTTTTTAACCGACTTCTAAAAAAGGAGGAGGTTCTCAATTCGGATGTTTGTATTTTTTTTTTTTTTTATGTTTGTTCGCGCATAACTCCGTCGCTTGCCAACCGATTTGAAAAATTCTTGGAAAAAAAATGTTGGAAAGGGTATACTATCCCAAATAGACCCATAGAAATTTCATCAAAAACGGTTCAGTAGTTTGATTTTTAAACCAAAATTACTGGTAAAAATTACAACTTAAAAGTGAAAAATAAAAACTTTTTTTGCAAAAAAATACAACCGACTTCCAAAAACGACACTACAAAGTGAAAAATAATGTTAATTTCGGAAGTCGGTGGCAAACAATGAAAATGCGAATCCAACGACACCGACTTCCGAAATTAAAGTTATTTTTCACTTTGTAGTGTCGTTTTTGGAAGTCGGTTGTATTTTCATCTATTTGCATGAACTTTCTGACAATGTGACATGTATTTTATATTGCAGCTTTTTGTAGGGTTACCCAGGGTTTCTTTTAGGTTTAGTAATTTAAGGCTATGGAGAAGGTGATTTGGGATGACGCCTGTTGTGGAGAGGACTATTATTATTATTATTAGATCGTCCGGCAAAGTGTTACTATGTTTTCCCGATAAGAATTTCTCAGTAGCAGTCCGTAGTTTGGATTCGTGTCCGGTTGATGACAATAGGTTATTTATTACATGGGACTTGAAACACAGCTACGGAAATGTGGGTAATCCTTCGGGAATTACATGCGTGATGTTATGTTATAAATTGACGTGTAAAAGTAAACCTACGTACAGAAAATAAATCATTTATAATCCTTAGCAGTTATCTTTTTTTAATTAAATATTACATGTTGAAATAAAAGTCCTCTTATTTTATTTTTCTTTAATATCATTCCTGCGGTGGTTTGCTTCTTCAGAAAAGATCCGTTGCTTATCTAAAAAAAAAGAAAGTAGACATGATTGTTTAATGCTGCACACCTACTTTTATGTTCTACGTTATCGGGATTACCTAGTCCTTCAAGAGGACCATTGAACGTGGGCCATGGCGGCCGTCGTTGGTCAGACTTCCTTAAGGTCTAACTGTTGGAACAAACTGTAGCTATAAATTGTACCGTACCTCTGAATCCCGAAATGTTTGTTCTAAAATAACATTCTAAAAATACAAGTAATCTATTATCTTCTTTTTAATATTTTTACTTCTGAAACCTCGACTTAATAACTGTTTTATTTTGGCAGAATATTCCACCGAGCATTCGACTTCGACACTACCTTATCCGATGATTAAATCCCAAAGAGGAAAAGATCTCATTCTGGTTGACAATTATACGTACGGCAAAATGGCGCCCACCAGCCTCGTCTGGGTGTGTTCATCAAAACTTCGAGGCTGTAAAGCAAGGCTCAGACTGGACGAATCTGGGAACATTACCGAAATCATTAACGACCACTCTCATCCACCAAGAAAGTACATGAAATTAAAAAATGGACAGTACATAAGGGTCTAATTTTGGTATGTCATAATATATGTAAACAATATATGTAGGCCAGCGTAGGGTGAGACGGGAAGGTGACTGTGACCGACTGGATGCGGAAGGTGGAGGACGGCATGTTGCGGCGCAGCATGGGAGAGGCCTATGTCCAGCAGTGGACTGCAATAGGCTGAGTTGATTGAATATAGTATATGGTGGTGGTGATGGGGATTCGCTTTTATATTAACTAGATTCAATTTAGTTGCTTTATCCAAATTGATATAATAAAGTAATGGCTTCTGCAGACAGGCGCGACTTGTCGCACGACGTGTCGAATATATCGAAAATTCGAAATATATCGAAGAATCGCGTTGCCATGCCAGTCTGCGGAGCGTTAAACCGTGTGAAGACGTTTTCGTTCTTTGTGGTGTGAAAGAAGCTAAAGTTTTTTTCATAAATTGTACATGACACAAAGAAAATACATAGGTATGATATTTCCTCAATAAAGTAAAAAAAATTTTTTTTTGTTTTACTCACTTGTTGATTTTACAGTCAGGCACTTAAAAATACGTAAAGCGATAAGACCGCCCATTATGTCGCCCTATATAAAGGAGACAGAATCGCGTCGCACAGTGCCGTTGCGCCTGTCTGTGGGAGTCTTAAAATTTCTTCATGTATATCTTGAATTTATATGGTATGTACATAACAAAGAGTATTCTAGTCCCATCGACCAGGTCAAGCTACGCTTGCCGCGGTTGGTTCGTGGATGGGTGACCATATTTACATACCAAGACCCCTCCATGCCTCGGAATGCACGTTAAGCCGTTGGTCCCAGCTGTCATTCGTGGAACTTTGACAGTCGTTACGGGTAATCAAACAAATAAAAGGTTTTACCTGTTTTTCCATGTTTTTTATTTAACAAGGAGTACATAAGATTTTGACGAATCGCTTTACGAAAAATGTGTTCAATAAACGTAGACCTACTTTTAAAGATATTTGCGTAAGCTGAAATGAACAGGATATTAATTTTAAAACAAAGTGGATTTTAAATTATATATGTCGTTTTATTTTACAGTCGATGTGAGATTCATAAACTTAAGTGAGTCTAAGAGGTTGCTGATGGCCGAAAATTACACGTTCTCCCAGGCTACTCCGAAGCACTGGTATTGCTCCAAGAAGCAAAAAGGCTGCAAAGCAAGAATCTACGTGACACCTGAAGGAAATCAAGTGGTTTTCATTGATAACGAACATAATCATAGTCCGCCGGTTTATAAAAAGATAAACGGATACTATGTGAAACTTAGTGGTTGAATGTTGTACAGTCACGAATAAAAGTATGTATACACTCGGCTTTATTGAAAAGCGATTTACTCCTTTGTTTTTTAATGAAATTTTATGTTGTTACGTACATAGCATTTTCGAACCCATAGGATTATGTAATGTGTCGTATTTCAACATTAGATTCGTTATTTCACGAAAAAATCTCAATTGAAAGTTGCCAAGTGTTGACATATTGGTGCTCGTGACTGTACGGTCTCATCGCCGTACTTTTTTCTGGTTACTCTGTAACTTACTTTATACGTCAGCGGCAGAGGCAACTGCAGCTGTCCACGCGTCGCCTGCCGGCTGCCGTCGACACCTTAGTGCTCATACACACGAGCGACATGTGTCAACGGCAGAGGCAACTGTAGCTTTCGACGCGTCGCCGGCTACCGTCGACAACGTGCCGTTCATGTATTACTTGAGTACAGTGCTCAAATGCGCAGCTAGTTTTGAATAAATGTAAAGAACAAATAGCTTTTATTTTTTAATACTGTATGATATTTAAGGTTCTGCTCACGTAGATTTAACCTGGCAATTTTCTGACTCAAACGGAACCTATTATCATAATTCGATCATTTTAATTTGTTGAAGCTTGTATATTGTGTGTTGTATTAATTAATACAGTTTTGTTTAAAATAATAATATTTTATGTATGTTTAGGTTAATATGCTTGGAGACTGTGGCGCCTGAAAATAAATGGATTCATTTATTTAATAAAACTAATAGTATAAAGAGAAAAAATGTGATTTTTTGTAAGTTCGTATGCTTTGACGCTAAAACGGCTGAATGGATTTAAATGATATTTGGCACATGGGTAGACCGTGATTAAGATTTAGACATGATCATTTTTATCCAGATATCCCCACGGGATCGAGACTTATGCGGGTAAACCGCGGGGTGCAGCTAGTTTTAAATAAATGTAAAGTAGCAAAGATTTGCTTTTTTAGACACATATGCGGGTGAAACCGTGGGGTGCAGATAATTTATTATATACTTAGATAGACTGTAAGCTTTCTGAAGAATAACTAACTGACTTGATTGATATCATAGAATAAAGTCGTACCGATATTACTTTTATTTGGCTTAAATGAGCTTTTGACAAGCAAATCAAATCAAATCAAAAGTCATTTATTCAAATTAGGCTGAGAATCAGCACTTTTCGAGCACAGCACTTGTCAAAATTATAAAAGACAGTCCCCCAAAAACGCCCGCCCTTCGCCTCACACCAAAAGCTATAGAGGAATCCCGTTGAGTAGATAGGTCAATCAATCAATCAGTTTATTTGTGAAACATAGGTGGATGGGCGGTTAAGTATAGAGCATATTAGTTTATCATTATCATCATTTCCGCTGAAAGACGTCCGCTGCTCGACATAGGCCTCCACCAAGCACCGCCATTTCGACCGGCACCCTAATTGCGTAACACACGATCAATCGGAAACTGAATCATTTTGAAGCAAATTGATAATCCATTGCTTCATAAGTTCGAAAAATTTGTCTGCTCAACACGTAAATAACGGAATGAATGTTGTTGAACTGTCAAAATGAAACCGATTCCGATTGATCGTGTGTTACGCAATTAGGGTGCGGTTCTGTGCTTCTCGCATCCAGCGGAATCCTGCAGCCGGCGGCGGCGGCGTGGTGGATTATAAGCCACCTCCCGGCTTATAATCCACCACGAGGGTCCAGTGCGGGTTAGTCGTCAGATGTCAGGTGTCTACGATGTTCTGGTTCTAGGACAGGCCGGTTTCTTCACGTTTTCCTTCTACGTTTTGAGAGCACAAAGTAAAGTATCTCCCTGGGTTCAAACCCACGACTTACGATACGTTAGCCATTACCACTGCTTATTATTTCATTGTGGTTTTCTGACGAATTTTGGACTCAATTGATGGGTTCCAATTGAGCTTGGAAAATTATGAGTTAGGTTATCATCTGCATAGCCTTTTCCCAACTATGTTGGGGTCGGCTTCCAGTCTAACCGGATGCAGTTAAATATCAGTATTTTACATGAAGCGACTGCCTATCTGACCTTCACAACCCAGTTACTGGGTAATACGAAAATCATGGTTTAGGTATCTTGATTGATTAGACAGTCGAATATTTGCTGATGCGCACAGCTAAGGACAGGAATCGTCTGCCTGCGTCTGCATTCCCGAGTTCATACAACCCGAATCCCTTCAAGGCGAGAGTGAATAGGCTTCTTCTGGGCAAGCTCGTTCCACCGTAATCTCATCCCTGCCTCTGGGCTGGATTGAGGTCAAGAGTGAGCCCATTGTCAATAATAAAAAAAAAATATGGACATAACCGCAAATCAGTGGCAGTACAAGCATTTTTGAAATTACCCTTACTGCTAAAAGTCACAGGCTCTGTGAATGTCAAATTGTTACCGCTAATATGCGGTTAACTGTACTGAGTCGCTGTTCTTTGTTTTTATAAAAAAAAAACTACTACTTACCTAAGAGTTAATTTACATTTCCAGGTAAACCGACGTTTATAAATCTCCAAGGCAATAGGAGATTGCTGATGGTCAACGGTTATACTTTCGGTCAATACTCACCGCGGTACTATTATTGTTCTAAAAAAGCCAAGGGGTGCAAAGCCAGCGTTATCCTGAACCGTGATGAATCTCAGATTATGTCGGTCAAGAGTGAACATAACCACGAACCGCCTGTATATGGACAAGTGGAAAAAGGTGTCTATATTAAATTTAGCGGATGAAGCCCTTGAGAGTAATACTATTTAAGATTTTTTAAGGGGGAATATTTCATTGATCCTCTAAAACTTTTTGCGCTTAATGATGCACACTTTTTTTTTAAATAATTGAACCTCTTTTATTATCTTTCTGGCCTTTTGTCACAGTTGGTCGCAGTACCTAAGCACTCCGACAAATGGGTTAGGTTTGTGTAGAACTGTGACGAACTGTGCCAGCGGCCAGTGAGCGCTCTGCATTCAAGTTGGTCGCAGTTAAGTTCTTGGCTATATAGTATTTCTAGGACCCCAAAACAGGAATTATTTGAAGTTGAATAAAACCGGTGCAATCATTATATTAGAGTGTTCAATAATATTTTTAGGAGTTCAAAATGGGAATTATTAGAGGTTCGATTAAATACATGTTTTTTTAAGTGTTGTGTAACAGTAGTAGTAGGTTTTCTCAAGTATGACCTTTGTATCATTTATCTTTTATTAATCTAGTCGGGATTGGGATTTATATATTTTTGATGATTGGGATGTAAATCTGTCTGTACCTACTAACACTAGATGTTAATTTAAATTGTTACTAACTCTATGTGCTTTGTCTAAAAAAATATTCCATTCTATAGCGCTGTAAAATATTATAAATAAATTTAAGTTATTCAAAATGTAGTTTTTCATCGTATTGTTGCTTTAACACCCACACATCCCGTGAACGTTACATCCCGTGAAAATAAATGGTCCATTGTCTTCTTTTTCGGCGTATAAGTGAAAAAACGGACATATACAAGCGGGCATTCAGGAGATGTTGACTCGTCGAACGCGCGAACGAAACGCGTCGCAAGTGAAGCTAAGCCCGCACTATTTCAGCTATAACGCCAATGCAATCTTGCTACCACAAAGATACACATTATAAGTGCATCTAACTTACCAAAATTATAACTAAAAATACAATCATAATTACAATTAAAACTGTAACACATGGTATTATAATATGTATCTACACGAACAGGTGAAAAATCTAATGAATGAATGAATCTAGTGAATGTTTTGTGGAGCATGGGGTTGTATGGTATAGCGAATATTCATAGCGAAATAAAATTCGCGCGTATGGGCCTCAACCCTCAGTTACCGCCGCTATACATAGGAGAATGTCGCCCACTTCCTCTCCTGCCCTAGCTTTAATTTATTGAGGCATCCACGGGTAAGCCCGGTTAAGCAGACGACAACCTCATAGGTTGAACTGGGATATGACATTACAAAAAAAAAAAAAACTTTTCATTTGCCGGCCAGTGCCCAAAAATGTTTATATACACATATATAACACCTAATAATGCTTATGTAAAAGAGACCTCCCCTGTGGGACAAGTTTGACTATTTACTTATCTAACTGTCCATTCTAACACTTTTACTGGCCATTTATTTACTACACTACTTGAGTTTTTTTTTTTTTTGTACTGACATTCTAGGATGCCATAACCGATCAATTTTCTTTTTATTACTGTTCATGTTTTAGTGTCAAACTAATTTACCAAAAATTTAATTACTGGCCGTTAATCTTTCCAACTAATCATAATAACCCTTGGTAACTATTATTACCCTATAATAAACCTGAAAAGCAATGTCCTAATATTCTTTTATTTCAGGTCATGCGCAGTTTATAACGATACCGGGCAACAAACAGTTATTAATGTACAACAATTTCACCTTTGGTCAGTCCAAACCGCGGTACTATTATTGTTCCAAAAAAGCCAAGGGGTGCAAAGCCAGCGTTATTCTGAGCCACGATGAATCTCGGATTGTGATGATCAAAAATGAACATGACCATGAACCCCCTGTATATGAACATTTAGAAAGTGGTATCTACGTTAAATGTTATTCGTGAAATAATGTTATTTAAGATTATTTTGTGTGGTGGTGTGTGGAAGTAAGTAGGTTTTCGGATAAACGGGTCATGTATGACCCTGTTTGAATCAGAAGGCCATACCCGTAATTAAAAACGTTTAAAATCTAGTCACAATCTCATCTCAGCGACAATCAATGTCAAAAACTTGTCAAAAATGTAGAGAAATTAGAGGTATTTTTGACAGATTGAAACTAAGATCAGACTGTGAACGCTATTAAAATTACGGCAATTGCCCCTCTGATATGTTTTATAAACAGAGTCGGGACGTTGTAATTATTAATAAATAGTATTCAAAATGTCGTTTTTCATTGTATTTCAATCCAAACCAAACATATTTTGAAACATGAAGTTATGAACACAGATAAGCGAAGATAGAGAGAGTACCTAGACGTCATTTTTTTAATCGACCCTCTAACAAATTATTCACCTGCTAATGATGCACGCCTTTTTAAAATAAATGAACCTTTAAAAACTTTTGTGCTTTTAATGATGAATGCTTTAAAAAATAAACGTGCGGAAGGGCGGGCGTTTTTGGGGGACTGTCTTTTGTAATTTTGACGTTCGAAAAGTGCTAATTATCAGCCTAATTTGAATAAATGACTTTTGATTTGATTTGATGCCTCGTCTCTCACGCACGAGGTTGGGGGTTCAAAGGAGACCACTCACGTTTCATACAAAGTTGGGTCAACAACCGAAAGAGCCGGCCAGCGAAAAAATAATGTGTTACCCTGGTCGGGGAAGGCTTCCTTATCATTTCTTACTATTGCACCGAATCTCTACGACCATTTCTTAAGCTGTTTTTAAAGTTATCAAATCTAGTTAGAAATTGCATGTAGAATTTCTCGTGATTTTATTTTCAAACAACATATTATATTACATAATATTTAAGCTAACAGACTTAAAATAATGTGCATCTATATAAAAAAAGAGGGGAATATGGGAATTTGTATGAATGATTAAAATTTGAACAGGAGAACGTCTGTCGGATCAGCTAGTTAATATAAGTCTGCTATCGACAACCCGTTTTAGGCAACCGTGGTTATCAATGCCTTCTCTGTATCAGAACTATGAGAAGAGCCCACCTCTTCTCATAGTTTACAGTGGGACAGTACTAGGCTGGTTTTATTTTATAAAATAATTTGGTATTATCTGTATAAGGATGTTGTAATATGCTGTATATTTATATACTGGGTTACTGGTAACTCGACGTATTCTTTGCAAGACGTCATAGTAGGGTGAAAATGCAACAAATTCTCCATTATATTATTTAAAACTATAATTTATAAAAGGTCAATGACCTAAAGAGAGGAGAGTGATAAGAAATCAATGATCTACAGAGAGATGACAACATGAGCTTGCCAGAGAATCATTAAATTATATTATGTAATAAAGTTTAACAAAATCCTCTTTTTTTAAACTGTATTTTAATACAATCAGTCTGCCTAGCCTTTTCCCAACTGTGTTGGGGTTGGCTTCCAGTCTTACCGGATGCAGCTGAATACCAGTATTTTACATGGAGCGATTGCCTATCTTACCTCCACAACCCAGTTGCTGGGTAATATGATATATAATGCCCCTTGGTATTGGGTAATATGATATATAATGCCCCTTGGTATTGGGTAATATGATATATAAAGCCCCATTTTATAAAAAACTTAAATATTTCATTATTGCAGGTCAAGCGAAGTTTATTACTTTATTGAACAACACAACGTTATTAATGCTCAACAATTACACGTTTGCCCAAAAAGTACCACGCTACTACTATTGTTCGCAAATTTCAAAGGGATGTAAAGCAAAAATTGTGCTGAAAAATAAAGACAGCACCGAAATGATGACAGTTGAAAATGATCATAACCACGCTCCTCCAGTGTATAGACGATTAGATAATGGGCGTTACTTTAAACTTTAAGTAAATAAATGATTGTGATGTGATGTTAAAAGTTGCTATACAAGGTGTAATTGAAATAAATAAAAATATGTGTGATTTCAATGATGGATATACAGGGTTTATTTACAAAGACCAGCCAAATTTAAGGGTGTGGTTCAGACCATCAAACTGAACAAATTTCTCCATGGGACTAATATCGTAATCGCGAAAACTTTATTTATTTATTTATCCTCACACTGGAACGCCATACGGCAATTACACCAATGGAGCAAAAAATCACTTCATGTGCTGCTTTATCAACCGTCCCATAGAAAACTTCAATACCTACTCGACCTAAGCGTATGGGACGGCTGAATTTTTATTCGCGATTACGATGTTGGTCCCGTGGAGAAAATTGTTCAGTCTGATGGTCTGTACCACACCCTTAAAGGCTGGTCTTTGAAAACTAACCCTGTACTGTACGTAACAGAGTGTAACGTAGCCATGAGGTTGTCAGTTTGTTTTCAATATTAATTAAATACATATAATGAAGTCGTGATGTCCGGCCGTTTGTTTTGGTGTGCTGGATATTAAAAGTTGCTATACAAAATGTAATTGAAATAACTAAAAATATGTGTGTTCTGAATGTTAAATATTGTGTTTATAATAGAGTGTAACGCAAGCCATGAGCTTGTCAGATTTTTTTTATATTAATAAAATATAATAAATAAATAAAATTTGCGTTTTTTTTTATCTCTACTTACAATTCTTATACATAGGTTCTCGGTACTCGTATTAGGTTAACAGGTATATCGACAAAATTTTGTAATCTGTGTAGTAGAAGGAAATGAAGTCGTGATGTGCAGCGGTTTGTTTGCTCTGTATTTTACACCTCTCTTCCCTCACTCTTATGGTCTGACAGGACGGCAATCCGACACGACCAGACACAGATCAAGCGGAGGACCAACGGCACCCTTTTGCACTATGATATGTCCCGCGCCGAAGGCTAGTCTCCGCCGCGATTGGTCGCCGTGGTCGAAATTCGATCTAGAGGACTAATAATTATATTTTACATACATACCATTTATGTTAAATATTAACTTTGTGTAAATTATTTCATCACCACTGCTCTCAAAACGGTGATGGAAAACATCGTGAGGAAACCGGCATGTTATAGAACTAAAAATTTGAAGATATGTGACATCTACCAATCCGCACTGGGCCTGCGTGGTGGATTACGGCCCACTCTCACAGAGAGGAGGCCTGTGTCCCAGCAGTGGAAACTTTATAGGCTGGTTATATTATACATATAGGTACATACCATATATATTTTATGATACTAATTTATTTATTTATTTATCATCCTTACAACTATCATTACAGGCCTTACCCTAAGAGTTTTTAAAAAAGATAAATGAAAAAAAAAAACGTAATATTTTATGATTCCAGATAAAGCGACGTTTATAACCTTAGATAACAACAAAAAGTTATTGATGGTCAACAATTTCACGTTCTCGCAGTACAAACCTCGTTACTATTATTGTTCGAAAAAGGCAAAAGGGTGCAAAGCAAAAATTGTGCTGAATCGAGATAGATCTGAAATTCTGTCGATTGTAAATGATCACGACCATGATCCTCCGATGTTTAGACAATTGCATGATGGGCGTTATCTTAAACTTTAAATGGATTGGAACTACAGCGAATTTTCACACAGAAAATAAAAGTCGTTTCCTGGCAATTTATTCGTGGATAAAGTTACTTTGTTTGATGTACAGAACCCATGGATGACGGCTTCGTGGTGGGTTTTTTATAGCCTGTATAAGATTGGATGTATTGTATGTTAAAAGTTGCTCTGTGGTTATACAAAGGTAATTGAAATAACTGAAAACCTCAGACTCCCAAACTAATATTTATTATAATAAATTAGCATGACACGTTTTTATTTATTTTCATAAGTTAGGTACCTATCTATACTTATAATAAATCTGTAGAAGTGAAAATTCTGTGCATTGAAAATATCAAAAAAATAAATGGCAGGGGGTGTTACTAGACCGACACCGAACCCAAAAATGTGATTAAAAAAATTTTGGTCTGTCTGTCTGTCTGTCGGTCTGTCTGTCTGTCTGTCTGTCTGTCTGTCTGTTTGTTCAGGCATCACGCAAAAACTACCGGTTCGATTACGTTGAAACTTGGTATAATTATTCTTTAATATCCTGGGCACCACACTGGGTACTTTTTATCCCGGAAAAGTATATACAATAAAAAACAAACTTAATTTTGCGGTTCGATCCCTAGATCCGATTACTGTACCAACCGCAAATAATAAGTTTGTCGTAGGTTAGGTCACACGCAGTGGAGTTCATTTTTATTCCTTTTAGTTTTTAGAGTTATTTAGGTTTATTTTTATATAAGTTGTAGGTATAGATTTTAATTTTAAAGTATAGGTAGTATATTTGATAGTGTACGTAGTGACCGTAGGTTATTTTATAATACTGTTAGGTAGGATTAGTCATTCGTATAGATATTAGTTTTTAGGGATTTTGCTTATTTATTGAGTTTAGATTAGTTATCATCAGAAATAGGTTTATTTAAGTAGGTAGGTATTTAATTTTCTGTTATTGAGTTTTTTTTTTTAAATTAGGTAGGTACTTAGGTAAAGATATCATATAGGTACCCTCTTAATCACCACTAATGAGACACAATTGGTTTTCTATTGTAATTAGCCACAAAGGGTCCGCGAGATGGATGGCATTCTGGGGAAGCACATAGGTACATTTTATCCTGTTAGCACGTTCCCGTGGGATAATTTCCGACATCCACGCGGGCGAAGCCGCGGGCAGAAGCTAGTTCTAAAATATTTTTGTATTTTTTGCTAAAACCAATTATTAAAACGTAAAGTTTTCAATCTTTAGCAGTCTAAAAAGTGTGATAATGTTTTACATTTAAGTTTCTAATGTCTATAAGTTTTTAATAATTTGATTAAAGTCTTTAAATTCGTTGCAATTAGCAGATTATATTCTGAATGTAGAGCAAGTGTCTTTATGTGAGTTCGTCAGTTATAAAAAAAAGAAAACTGTTCCATACATTTTGAACGCGTAGTTATTACACTTTTCTATGAAACAGTTGATTTTTTTTTTGATAACCGACGAGTTATTTCTACGCTAGGGGTCTAGATGCACCTTGCAGGTCGCATCTTAAAAACCTTCTTAAGTCCATTCCACCGACTTCTACTCCTACTCCTTCACAGTGCACGCGGTGCGATGTGCAATTCACTACCGCCTGACATTAGGGACTGCCAAACTGTTGCAGTTTTCAAAAGAAGAGTGAATTGAACACTATCTGTCCACTTCATCATAGTTGTGTATGTATTTATTTTTTTGAGTATGATACAATTACTACCATTCTAGTAATATTTATTTTAGAAGTATTTATGTATGTTTATTTGTATGTATGTTAGTCTTTTCTTGTAATTTTTGTTTAGTTTTTAAGTGAATTGTTTTTTGATTCTATGTATTATTTTTTGTCTCCTTTGCTCTATCACACGCTGTCTACATCTCTGTATCTATTGTCCTATCGCAGGCATGCTGGAAGAGATTTCTTATGAAATAAGCATCACCTCTGTACCTGTTTTTTCTGTTCTGTTTTTCAATGTCTGTTTATATATGTGCGTGCATAAATGGTAAAATAAATCATGTGCTGATTTCACGGTTCAGTTTGCACATCGATGTCTCTGCCACCCTGTATTATTAATAAAGTCGTGATGTATCGCTGTTTGTTTGTATCGTATTTTAGGCCACACTTCATATTCGTAATTATATTTATTTGCATTCTATAATGTTGTAGAGGTGTCACAATGGCTTAAAGCTAAGGCATAATTATGGATTATTATATTATTTCATGATATTAATGACTTCACTACCCAAGGGTTGGAGACCTGGTGACCTGAAATACAGGCCTCATGGCTAGTTTAGGCACCAGTCTCCCACAGTATAATTATTGCTGTTACGTATTTTGTATTGATACCTCTCTAATGTATATATATTGTGGTGAGAAAATAAAAATTATTATTATTATTATTCAACATTTTTATGGAAATCAATGACGTAATATTTCATTATTGCAGGTCAAGCGAAGTTTATTACTTTAATGAACAACAAAAAGTTATTAATGTACAACAATTACACGTTTTCCAAAAAAAGAACACGCTACTACTATTGTTCGCAAATATTAAAGGGGTGTAAAGCAAAAATCGTGCTGAACCAAGATGGATCTGAAATGACGATGCAAAATGAACATGACCATGTTGCTCCGGTGTATAAACAATTACAAAACGGATGTTATATTAAACTAAGTTAATAAATTATTTAAGAATGTGATGTGATGTTAAAAGTTGCGTACAAGATATATTGTTAAGTTTTATGGTCTGGTTTAGACTCATAGGTTGAACTGCGAGAAGCCATTTAACCAGGTGTCGTTTTGCATCCGCGTCAAATTCAAGGAGGTAACTATGCTACTGATTCTCGGCACGAATCTATACTTATAATAAATCTGTAGAAGTGAAAATTCTGTACATTGAAAATATCAAAAAAATAAATGGCAGGGGGTGTTACTAGACCGACACCGAACCCAAAAATGTGATTAAAAACATTTTTGTCTGTCTGTCTGTCTGTTTGTTCAGGCATCACGCAAAAACTACCGGTTCGATTACGACGAATGTAAAATCGGCATGTGTGGGGCACGCATTTTAAAACGCGGCCTGTGTGAGACCGCACTTTTACACATAAAAATGAGGCCGCTTATACGATACCATAACGCGATTCTGTTCTTTCAGTGGTGTGTTCTGGAATACTGTCAAACTTAAATAACTAAAAAAAAAAACAAGTATGTATTCATTATTTACCAGGGATCATAATTTTATTTGATTATTTATGTCTTTCATAACAGCCTCCTGAAATTTGACGAGGATTCAAAACAACAGCTTGTATAAATGAAAAAAAATCTTTGTAAACAGTGATTAAAACTGACCGGACGCGCTGGGGTCGGTGACGTTGAGACTCTGCTTCAGTCAGTCGGTGACGCTGTACTGCATAATAATATACTCGGTGCTTCTCCTTCGTGTCGCTGGCACGACTGTATTTTAGATCTTGTTGGCCAAAAACTTAGCCACTTCCACGGCGTTGTCGGTGGCAGCGCAGATGTCACTTACTCTGCGCTGAATCGAATATATACTATGCTCCAGTTGTTTTCACTTCTAATCTGTGATCATAAGCTCACGCCCTTTTTAATTGTTTTGTTTGTTATATTTGAACCTTCCTTCCACCCACGACTTTGCGTGTATTGGGATTAAAATTTGCCTTTATGTTATTCCAGAATAAATTATAATCCCACATTTATGATGTTGAGTTAGAATTAGACCTTTATTATTTTGAAATGACGTTAGTTATTGAATATATGATTTTTAAAATAAAGAAATAACTTTTTTCATTTAAAGCAAGATACCAGCACGCCTGTATTTCCCGAAGGGTTAGGCAGAGGTTTGTCTATGATATACCCAGATTTCGCCAGTTATATTTAATGTAATAGGGGTCGAGCCTATTGCTATCATCCAGACACAAATCTAGACTCCAGGCTGTTACTGAGAAATTCCAGATGGAAAAACCTAATAACACTTTGCCCGACCCGGGAACCCGGGATTTTATTTTTAGATTTTTCAGTATAAAAATACACTCTTCAACGACATAACGGTTAGCGCAGTGACTGAGCGATCGGACTGCTGCGCTGCGTGTCGCGGGTTCGATTCCCGCACAGAACAAATATTTGTAAGTCCTACATGTATTTGTTCTGAGTCTGGGTGTTTTTCTATCTATAAATATGTATGTATTTACAAAAATAAAAATGTATATAAGTAGTTAAGCAGCCATCTTGTTACCATAACACAAGCATTAGGTTGCTTAGCTTGGGACTAGATGGCGCTGTGTGAAATGTCCAGGGATATTATTATTATTATTACACTCCTTACGGTCCCAATAGCTAAAAGCAGACATGACACATTCCAGAATGTGACTTTCCAGACATGAGTAATTACCAATTTTTTTCCTTCCATAATCCCACTGCTGAGCAAAGGCATGCCCCAAATCCTTCCAGACATCCTTTTAACCGACTCATTGCCACCAACATTTTCATTCATACTTTAGCCAGGCCCCGAACATTGGACGATGACGCGCAAGGTGCGTCATGGGCCTACATCAAGGATGACGCGCCTGGGGCGTCATTGGCCATGAGTCGGCTAAAGCCACCTCGATCCAACCCTTGCGGTACGCATCTAGGTCGTGTCGCCACCTCTTCCTGGGCCGGCCTCGGCGGCACCGTCATAAAGTCATAAAGTCATTTATTTCAAAACAATATACATTGTGTAGAAATTTTACTAAACATAAGATGTCATTTAATAATCTATATGAGGAATAAATACAATAATAAAAACAAAACAAAAAGACATAATAAAAAAAATAATAAAAATAAACAATATGAAGTGTAAAAAATTTCAGAATAATAATGTCACCATGCCATTTCAAATTAATTCCATTCAATAAATTATAACAACTATAATAAATTATATAAAAATATATTATTATAAATTATAACCAGAACGATAATAATTATTACGATTGTCGCTCCATCCTCACACACCCACCGTGTGAAGACTGTTGCCCAGAGGTCACTGTGCAAGCAGCTGTCGTGAACCACCCAATCCCATTCCAGCTTGGCAGCCTTTTCACCTACGTCTAGGATCCCTGTTTGGAGCGCACATATTAAACTGCTTCTTCTCCACAGGCAAAGTGAAGTTCATACAACTATCAGAAAGCAAGAGACTGTTGATGGCAGAAGGGTTTACCTTCGCCCAGACCACACCACGACATTGGTACTGCTCCAAGAAAGGCAAGGGATGTAAGGCGAGGATCTTCTTGAACAGGAATGAAACAGAAGTCGTTTTCTTCAACAATGACCATGAACATGAACCACCAGTGTATAGGAAATTTAATCATGGATATTATGTCAAAATTAGTGGATAGTAAAATTAGTAATGATGTCGGGCCCTGTCAGAATAACAGCGCTGCGGCAATTTTTTTTTTTTTAATGTCGCAGCGTAACGCAGCGTACTGAGATAATTATGAGCGTTTTTGGGCTCGTACAGGGGGCCTACTCCAAAGTGCAAAGTGCGAATGTTCGGATCGGACCGACACATGGCCAAACCGAATATTATTGAAAAATGCGAAAAAACGTTCGGATCGGCTCAGTTGGGTCGGGACCATAGTCAATATTCGAAAGAGTGTAGGAGTGTAAGATCGGAACCGACCGAACCAAATAGTAACTTCGTAGCAGGAAACGGCCGAACATTCGGCCGATACTACTTCGGAGTAGACCCCCAGGTCTTTTTTATTGTTAAAAGAAAGAAAGAAAATTGGTTTATTTGTCACAGAAACACGTGCATACAATAATATATTTAACTCTAATAGGTAAAAAATAAACATAAAACCAAATAGATCTATAATCACAGATATTTAAAACAGATATTATAATCGACATCTGCACGTCATGATATCATGCTCGTGGTCATCGTCATGTTTGTATTTCCTTCCCAATTAAAATATTTTTCTAACTTTTCTTTTCCTTTTTAATTTTTTTTTTTATATTTTTGTGTTAGGTCTAGTAGAGGGTGTTGCATTTTTAAAACGCTGATAAGTCGCCCTGAACGTGTGTTTGTTTGTTTTATAATGTAAATATAATGGATTTCAGAGTGTTTTCATTTTTGGTGATGGAGTATGTTGTTCTTCTTTATGTGGCTGCTGACAAGAATGAAAGTTTTTTAAAAATCATAACAAAATGTTCGAAATATTAGTTATTGCTTTGCTACTTTAAAAACGGGGTGGAAAACCTCAACTTATTTTATAAATTAAATTTTATTGTGTGTATATATAACTAACTATTTACACTAGGTACTATATTAAATGACTAACTAACTAACTATACAAATATATACAAAAACAAAAGGACATTTAGGCGTCGAAGTACTCGTCCACAGCGCTCTAATCCGTAAACGTGTTCAGAAGACTGGCAGCATTGCCACGTTGAATGGCAATGCCAATTCTTCCAAAGAACGAGCCAGCCTTCTGGGCTCGTAAATGAAATAAATGTGCTATTTAAAATAGATATAATAACTGCAGTTACAGGGCATCTAAGTCGTGACAGAATCTTAGCAATATTAGATAATAGTGTCTGCCATGTTTTTTTATTATGTTTAGCAAATTATTCGGATGTATGGGTGCAATTTAACCCACTAGTATCAAATATTGTATTTAACGCTTACATAATTTTTAATAAATTTTACACATTAGACCTCTTTTTTATTACCGTCTTTAAATATCATAAGAAACGATTTTATCCTACACATGTATCAGAAAGGTGTTGTCGCATTTAAGGGTGGGGTACGGACCATCAAACTGAACAACATTCACCATGGGACCAACATCGTAATCGAGAAAAAATAATGAGTCCAAACATTTGGATCGAGGAGGTATTGAAGTTTTGTATGAAACAGTTGATAAGTTTTTACCACACCCTTAAAACTAACCACAGCATTCTAATACACGCTGTATAACTTGATGTCATACAGATGGTTAGCAAAACCAATATGCTCTAAAGTCAAAATCATCGTATGCCATGAAAAGTCATTAAAACACTATTCAATTCCAGATTTCAAGTTCATACCAAACGGCTTGAAAAACGATTTGTTAATGGTAGGAGGATACACGTTTTCGCAAATGAATGGCGGAAGAAATTGGTACTGCTCACAGAAGAAAACAGGCTGTAAGGCTCGGATGAAGATGGACACCACAGGTTCTATACGGGTAGAGTGTAATAAGCATAACCACACGCCGCGAAAGTACCACGTTACCTCAGAAGGAAAATACATATTTTTTAAATAAAAATAAAATAAAGCATATTGTTCAAAAAGATTTTTGATATGATTATATGTAAATTAATACACTGGTCCTCATACTAGTTTTCCCTGTGTCGAAAATAAATATAGTTACTACAGCATAATTATTGTTATTTCATCTTAAGGTATGACACGGTTCAACCAAAGTTCACTTTTGATTAAAGCCGCAGGAATGAATTTATAGGTAGGACTTTGGATGATTCATGGAAATGAATGAAAAGCCTTATATTTTACTAGCTGCTGCCCGCGAATTCGTCTGCGATCCAGGATGAAAAGCAGCCTATGTTCTTCTCCAGGTCATGGTCTACCCACGTGCCAAATTTCATTCAAATCCGTTCAGCCGTTTTAGCGTGAAAGCGTAACAAACAAATTTACTTTCGCATTTATCTATCTATAATATAAAAATGAATCGCTGAATGTGTTGCTAAGCGCAAATCTCGAGAACAGCTGAATCGATTTCGCTAATTCTTTTTTTAGAATATTCCTTGAAGTACGAGGATGGACTGCCTGAAAAAGTCTAAAAACAACACTTTTCTATACTCCCATACAAACGATTCGTAATAATACTTTAAATTCAATTTGAACTTTAATACCATACCATAAAGTTCAAGTGTTAAGGTTCCGGGAAGGCAAAACAATTATTGAGTGACATTAGTATCGTATAAATATTGACATTAGTCAAACACAAATTGTCTGTGGTAAAATGTCACTTGAAATGTAAACGTCTCTTTGATGTGCATCTATAATATTACTAAATCTAAAAGCCACAAATTTCTATAAAATTGAGAAAGTGTTGTGTGTTTGTGACTCATTAAATACTCGACATGTCTCCTATAAGGCGCCAGACAAATTTAGGCAGAAGAACCCGAAATACAACGAATCAAATTTATTATCAATCTAATCGTACTGCCCAGCAACGTGAAGAGCGCAATGAACGTGAAAGAAGTCGGGTAAGACAGACCCGTGAAGCGCGACATTCGACTAATTATGGTTCAAGTTTGAATCGAGCTGCTTTCTGTTACGATATGTCACTGTATAAATAGGAGTAGGGTAGGAGTAGTGTAGGAGTAGTGTAGGAGTAGGGTAGGAGTAGTGTAGGAGTAGTGTAGGAGTAGTGTAGGAGTAGGGTAGGAGTAGGGTAGGAGTAGGGTAGGAGTAGGTTAGGAGTAGGGTAGGAGTAGTGTAAGAGTAGAGTAGGAGTAGGGTAGGAGTAGGGTAGGAGTAGTGTAGGAGTAGGGTAGGAGTAGGGTAGGGGTAGGGTAGGGGGTAGGACACCACGCGAACGAAGTAGCACCGGGCAGCTAGAAATAATTTATATGGAAAAACAATGTTTGCCGGGTCAGCTAGTAATATTATAAATATGAGTATATATATAGTTAGGATTTCAACATGTATGCAAACAGGAGCGAATTGGAAGCCTTATTTATTTTAGATTTTGCAATAGTTGGAGAACCAGATTTTTGTTTTTTTTTTTTTTTGGCAGGACGTCGGTGAACCAAGACGGTTGTGTTTTTACTACACATAATATAGTTTTATTTAGTGCAATGTTGAATTTTATTTAGCACTACCATTCCCACATACCTACACAATTCAATTTGGTGTTTTCAACCGAACTGAAATTCAAAAGTTAACTGTACAGACTGAACACATTAAGCAACTACAATATGTAAAATGTCTTTAATAGATTTTCAACTTTATCGCTAAAGCATTAAGGTTCAAGGTTGATTGGGAAAATTTGATAGTCTCGGGTAGCTTGATGTGCTGGCGTCTGTACAATTCCGGCTCAATGCGTCACTTTCATGTTTATTTTTTTTGTACTAAGCAACTGTTTTTATTTTCAGAATTCATATTTGTACCAAATGCAAATAAAAAGAAGAATATGTTGCTCATGCTGGATGGGTATACTTTCTCACAGAAGAGCAGTCTTCGTATTTGGTACTGCTCCCAAACGAAGAACGGATGCAAAGCCAAGATCCACATAGATGCTGAGGGGAAGACCATTGTGAGAGGATACAGAGTACATACGCATGCTCCGCCGCTGTACCATATCACTCCTAGTGGACAGTATGTGTTTATCAGGAACAGAAATAATTTAACTCCTGACTAAGATCATAAACATGAAACTGTGTTTTCATGTGTGTCCTGCTTTCACAAGTGACGAGATGGTACAAATTTGTTCCGCTTGTGGTACACATGCGTACCAGCTCATCCTAATGTAGGTAATTGATTAATGAATTAGTTATTATATTTTTTGGGTAGGTATGTGTAAGGCCCTTTGTACACTTCACAGTTTCTTTACGGTACGGCGTATAATCCGCGCCGTAGAAAAAAGTGTCTGTCAACAAGCTTCTATAGTGATCCATACAACAGTGACGACCGTGCCTACACACGGCGTATAAACCGCGCCGTAGAAAATACGTGTGTGTACAAAGGGCCTATGGTTATCGGGTAGGTTGGGTTAGGTTAGCAACTTCAAACTCTTACATTAATGTTTTTTTCATGTAATTTTGCGTAATGTATATAATAAAGAACTACATCAACCTAATTAATCAAATTTAGTCTTTCATGTCACTTGCAATCATTTTTTTTTCTGCTTTTCTCTGTATCGTTTATAGGTGGGGATGAAATGTAAATTATCTGAGATAACGAATTCAAGTAAGTACCTAAACTAATTTATGTAAATTATCTAGTTAACTTTTTCTTATTGTAACTATTTTTTTTTGTTATTGATTCTGCCGTTAACATCCTTTTTATGTGTACACATAGGTCTTCTGATACAGGTATCTCTATACTTAAAAGAAGACCTCTAAAATATAGGTATCTTTGTTAAAACCTGTTGATTATGAAATAAATAAACTAAACGAAACTGGTTTTATTATTCAACCTTTGTTATCAAATAAGGACTCTTCACCTAAAATCTTTACACCAACATGTAACACCGGTATACCTTCCAGATTACATCCTCATCCCATCTGGGCAGAAGAACCAACTTTTAATGCTTGATGGCTTCACATACGCTCAGATGCACAGCAAACGTCACTGGTACTGCTCGAGGAAGAAATCTGGTTGCAAGGCCAGAATCAAGATGCACACGGACTTGGCAACCATTATCGAAGCCGACAGGACCCACACCCACGAACCACCAGAATATTATATCGCTCAATCTGGAGAGTACGTGTTCTTTAGAAAGCAAAGTATGCGAATGAAAAGTCATACTTAATTAAAATTTATTATAATTCATAGACATAAATATTTGTTACGGCCGCGAATCATATTGAAATCAATATACAATATGACACTCACCTGCATATAGCAAAAAACGTAAGAAAATTTAAATCCCGCGGGTTACCCTAACACTTTCTCCTTAAGCTAGGGTTTTCTAAGACTGCGGTGGCTGCCACGTAGCGTCCACAATTTACCGTCGAATGACGTCACTAAAACGATATTTAAGTTGGTGTGTTTTCCTGTTATCGTAAAGGCAAACCCCGGTGCCATCATTTTCATGACGGCCATCATTGCGGCCGTTATGTGGCGGCCACCGATTTTCTAGGATAGCGTACATAATTAGTTGTGTAGGTTTGAAATCGGTATATGTTAAGAGATTGTAATAATCGATAGTTTAATTCTCGAGTTCAATACTAGATGGCGTTACTAGGCTCGCCACAATGGTTTTAATAACATAATTATTATCAGATAACGGACAAGTGACGGTAGCGGGAAAATAATTAAGCCTGAGTGATGTCAATGGGTGAAAGACGAAACTAACGGTTGCTCCGTAATTATTTGCATAATTCCTGTAAAGTAAAGCCATCATTATTTGGAAATTAATAAAGAATGAACATATGTATTGTGGTTAGTGCAATATTGTGAATTTGTGTGCAAGTAATGGAAGTAACGGGGTAAGTGTTTGCGTCTATTTAACGAAGTGTAGGTTGGACAATTGGAGATGTTTTGCAAGGCTGACTGTTCTCATTTTGTCCTAAGCTCGCGGAAACGCTCTTAGCGTTCAGACATTAGTATTGTGGATTAAGGTCCGGCTCCAATTGACAAAGCTGTATAATTTTGATTCATTTAGTTTGATTCATTTAGTTAGTTCCTCTCACCCACTTTGTACCCCCATAACAGCAACAATCTTACTGCACCTAGCTAATTCCCTCTTAATGATTTCTTCTCACTGATGTTGTATACAGCTGTCACCTTTTGTTCGGAGGCTGGAGAGGCTGGTAATCTGTCATACAGGTCTCCTAGTACAGAAACCAGTCTCTCACATAGATCACAACAATTATAGCTAATGTTTTGTTTGCTTTTTTTTATATTTGTTTGTAAAATTCTATGTGAGAGAAGAACAATAAACTTTATTATTATTATTATTATTTAAATCAAATCAAATCCATTTATTTGCCAGAATGTAGGATTACAATATATGATCTTAAAACTATATTGGCTCCTTTACATTCTACCATTACATAATTGGTGTGCAAATATTTAATTTTAACCTGCACAATGTTATTATTGTAATTAGGTACATTCAAAAAAATAAAATAAAACTTTTTTACAAAAAAACCAACGATTTCCAAAAAAAAAAAAACACTACAAAGTGAAAAATAACTAAGTTCGGAAGTCGGTGTCGTTGGTTTCGCATTTTCGTTTTTTGGCATCGACTTCCGAAATTAAAGTTTTTGATTGTACCTACCTACAAATTGATAAATATACTTGCAAGATTGAGGTACCCCTTTAGAGGGTACAGGCGTGATGTTATGTTGTGTGATTGCGTAAACAATGCATACATATGCGATAGCAGCAATCGCGGTTGATTTGCTGGCATTTATGGAAGAGTTCCGTTGTCTGTCTCCGAAACTCACCAGCACATCTTTACGAAATTTAAATGGGAATTTTCATTTCATTTCGGAAGAAATCTCTTTCGAACAAAAATGAATTTAGCAAATCCGTTCATATATTATGACGGAGTTATGCCCGAACATACATAAAATATATATATATATATATAAACATCCGAAATGAGAACCTCCTCCTTTTTTGAAGTCGGTTAAAAATAGACAGCAACAACAAATAAGATCTGATGCTTAAGGATTTATAGGAAAAAATTAATTAATTGATGTCAAAGTTATGCTATCTCAGTTCAAGAGATAAAGTTTAATCATTGTAAATTGTACTCGTAATTGATAATGTCATAACTATTATAAGTTCAAAGTGTTGAAATCAATTATTATTGATTTATGTTTCCTTCTCCGCGATCTGACATGTTTTCATTAAGCTTGTGAAAGCATTTTTCTTTTAACCATGTTACGCTTTGCGTTACCTTTTTTTTTTAAACATGGTCAATGGTAAATTTTTAAAAGCGTCTGGTATATTGTTATATACCTTTATTATTTATTTATTATTTTTACAGCATTTATGTACGAGTTCCTCTTATACAATTCGAGCCTGCATTGCGTTAAACAGAGCTCATGTTTATCATTCTCATTGCGAAACAGTGATTGACATATTCGCTTTGTTAAACAAGATACTAGTCTTGGGGCATAAGTGCCGGGTTAGAGCAAATTGTCACCGGGTTCAATCCCAGCCTGGTCACCTGCCTTTTAAGTATTTTAATTAAGATAATTTTGTTTTATTTTGTTTATTTTTTTATTTTGTTTGTGTTTTTATACTTGATTTTATGTTTATGTTAGTATTTAGATTGCAAAGAAACTTGAAACCATTTCGTTAAGTAAATTTGTTGATACTGGCGCCGATTCCTTTGTTCACAAACTAAACTAAATTTAAGTTCAGTGCAACTTTTTCTATCTATTTCATTAAGAAAAAGACACCAGATAAAATATTAGTTTAGTCCTGTCAAATTAAGTTACTCCATAGACAGTTAAGACGTGATTAAAACCATGGCTATTAAAAATACGTCAATTTACGTCAGGCGCTGACTAATTTGACAGGACTAAACTAATATTTATCTTCTCTCCTTTTCTTTATGAGATAGAAAGAAAAAGATGCACTGAACTTCAATTTAGTTTAGTTTGTGAACAAGGTAATCGGCGCCATTGCCTATGTTTTTCTTATTACATTCAGTTTATTTGGAACCCCGGTCATTACAAGATAAGAGGAATAGGTAAAAGATAAAGGAATACTTAGGTATGTTTTTTTTAGTAAATTTATCTTAAAGAGCACATGAAGTAGCAGATACACCCTCACTTACATTCACGTACAGACACACTACCCACAAGTACTGCTGTCATTCATGGATCTTTGACAGTCGTTACGGGTAGTTTGGAGCCCGTCTTACCAAGGGGTATCGTATTACCCAGTAATTGGGTTGTGGAGGTCACATAGGCAGTCGCTCCATGTAAAATACTGGTATTTAGCTGCATCTGGTTAGACTGGAAGCCGAACCCAACCTAGTTGGGAAAAGGCTAGGCAGATGATATCTGGCCCATCCTCATAGGTGAATATAAACAAGTCCGTCACCTAAGTGCTGATATACACGAGCGGCACGTTGCCAATGGCAGACGCCACCGTCAACGTGCCGCTCGTGTATTTGAGCGCCGTACGACACACGAGTCGCGTTGTCGTCGGCGGGCGTCGACGGCTGTAGTTGCCTCTGCCGTTGACGCATTCAGCATGTGTGTATGAACATTAATCTTTCTCGTACTGCCTAATAATTTTTTTTTTGCCTTGCCCAACATATTTGGGAAAAGGCTAGGCAGATGATGAAGTAAACTCTCACTAACATCCTTATTTATTTATTTGATATTTTAGGTACCCGACGGCTTTTTATTACATTAGTATTTAATGATGCTGAACTATGGAATAGCGAAGTTAGCTAACACAGGCATTGTTTGATTAAAAGGTGGCTCCAAACACTAAATCCCTTTTGTAAACTGAAGCATATTATGAAACTTTATCATTTTACTAGCTGCGCCCCGCGGTTTCACTTGCATAAGTTTCGATCCCGTGGGAATATCGGGATCCTATATATTAATCCTGGGTGTGCCAAATTTCATCCAAATCCGTTTAGTAGTTTTTGCGTGGAAGAGAAACAAACATCCATCCATCCATTCATACAAACTATCGCGTTTATAATATTAGTAGGATATGTTGAGTGAAGTTGCTTCTTTTACATCCTTTGGAAGTTTATTATAAAGCTGAGAGGGCCATAGGTTAAGTTATTTTTGCCGTAGTTCGTCCTTACTCTAGACAATATGACAGGCTCGACGAGATGAGTATTTGCTTCTTTCACCTTGTGTTGTCTGTATGTACGTAAAACTGTTGCTGTTTGTTATCAAGTATTTCTGTGTAACTACCGAATAATCTTGCATTCCTCCCTTTTTAACAGTCTTTTACTTTTTTTGTATATGTATTATTAAATTACTAAATTAAATTAATTCTAATGAGGAGTAGCAAAAATGTATGGTACCTATTTAAATAAAATGAAGCGGAATTAGATAATTTCTGTTAAGACCTGTGTACTTTTTATTACCATCGTTTTCCTATATATTTTCTCAAATCAACAGTATGATATCACTGGAAAAGGTTGAAGACGCAGATGATATGACGCATGTTTACCCCCAACTTGTTATTTTTATTTGTGTGTGTTATGTTTTTTTTATGCGTCATGTTTGTCGCAAATAATTTCTTTTTTTTTTTTTCTTTCAAAAACACCCTTCTATATGTAATGTTCAGCTTAAATAACTAAATAACTACAACGGAATGAATATTATTTTTGACTAAAGCGGGCCCTAGACGATCAACTATATTGCACAATATCAAGAATTGCGCAATGTTTTTGACCGTCTAGGGCTAATATTAAAGATTGAGCAATGATTGAACAAAAGTTCGAGCGAGTTCATTTTTCTTGTACCATACAGGGTGGCAGGGACATCGATGCACAAACTGTAACCATGGATTCAGCACATGGGTTTAGACCCCACAGATTTTTCGTCGGTTATTAAAAAAAAATATTGCTGTTCCATACATTTTGACCGTGTAGGTTTTACACTTTTCTATGAAACAGAAGTTTTTTTTTATAGCCGACGAAAAATTTCGACGCTGGTGGGTCTAAACTCATGTGCTGAATCCATGGTTACAGTTTGCGCGTCAATGTCCCTGCCACCCTGTATTTTAGCATTGCAACGAATCAGTATTGCGAAATATTTTTAATCCTGGCTGGAAGCCTGACATGGTTATAGAACACTGGACAAGTCTTGCTCACGCGAAAATATTGAAGCTTATGAGCCGTCAATATATTTTATCGCGCAAGGGGTGATTCAATAATAACTATAATAAGGCAGACAATACGACATCGTTTTGTGTTTGTTTAAAAATATGTCACAAATTACTCTTCCAGATTACATCCTAATACCAACTGGCTTGAAGAACAAGATTCTTATGCTGGGAGGGTACACGTTCGCCCAAGTCCACAGCAAGAGACGCTGGTACTGTTCTAAAAAGAAAATCGGCTGCAAGGCAAAGATCAAAATGGACATAGATGAAGTTACGATAGTCGAAGCTGATAACGTGCATACTCATGAGCCTCCACAATATCATGTCACAGAAAGTGGCGAATATGTGTTTCTTAGATCTCGTGGGAAAAATAAGTCACAATACCCTGTCCATTAAGTTAACCGTTTTTTGACAGCTGTCTTAGAACGTAACTATTCCAGATTACGCAAAAGTTAACTTTAAAATGCGCAATAAAATAAATATAATATAAACTGCCTTGTCTTATTTAATTATTTATGGCTTCTTTCAGACATTATAAAACAGTACGTGTATCAATCAATATATTAAGTGTGTTGCTGCAATTGAACAACTAGTTTCGTCTGTCAAAAAACACTTAAACACAATAAACAGTGGCCGCCGATTAGCGTCCGCAATTTACTATAGAAAGTCGCCACTGAAACGTTATTTATGAGTTGGTCAAACACCGACCACGGCCACGCACAATGGTCCGACTTGAAGGACTAAGTGCGGAAACCAACCGCTTCCCTTTTGTGATCAGTACGTAGCGGCCTGTATTTATTATTTATATCCTATACAAAAGTAATAACAGCCACACGGGTCGATCGATCAGGTTAAGCTACGAACGGTTACGGTTAGTTGCGCTCCTTGGATGGGGGACCATCTTTACATGCTGAGACCCCTCTTTGCCTCGGAAAGCACGTTAAGCCTTTAGTCCTGGCTTTCATACTTGGATCGACAGCCACACACACAGACAGGCGTTTCGGATCGTCAGAAGCCCGAAAGTCTGACAACCAGTCTTACCAACGGGTATCGTGTTTTCTATTAACTAGGTTGTAGCGGTCACATAGGCCGTCGCTCCATGTAAAATACTGTTATTCAGCTGCATGTGGTTAGATTGGAAGCCGACACTAACATAATTGGGAAAGGGCTTCGCAGATTGATTGATTTGATTCTTTGAGTTGGATTGGTCCAACTCTAAAAATTCACACTCCTATATAGATAAAGAGATAGCAGAGTATAATGTAGCAATATAGATTGCTACATTATACTCTGCTATCTCTATATACATATAATAAAATTGTAGAAAAGTGGTGTCTGTACAATGGAAATATATAAAAAAAAGTAGTAGGGGTTGTTATTATATCGATGCCGAACTCGAAATTGTAATTAAATATTTTTTTGTCTGTTTGTCGGTTTGTCTGTTTGTCTGTGTGTTTGTGCACGCTAATATCAGAAACGGCTTATTCGATTTAGATGCGGTTTTCACTAATATATTGTAGTAAGCTTCACTTAACATTTAGTGTTTATTTCATGTCAATCGGTTCATAAATAAAAAAATTTTGTCAATTTAAAGAATCACGGCGAACATTTACACGCCTCGCGCCTGCGCGTCCGTGCCTATATAAAGCGCGCTGAGAGCCGCGCCGCTGTCCAATTCGATCCAGCCTGTCCCTTTGCTGCCCTCTTCCAGCGACGCCCTAAGCCGAGGTTCGTACCCCACAGGGGGTGCCCTTAGCGCGCAGTCACTTAGTTTTAATCTACATGTAGCCCTGGCTGGAGGCTTTAAGAATTCTTAAGGCAACCACAGGATGGTCCGGTTAAGTAGTCGCGACCTCTCAAGGTCAACTACGAGATACCATTCATAAAAAAAAAACGCGCCGCTGCCATAATGATTCAGTTATTCGTAGCGAACGCACGTATCCTGGAGAGTATAATAGTTGCATTCGATTATTGCGATTCACTTGAATACTGACTGTTTGCATAGTTCATCTATATGTATAAAATTCAAAGTCCTGATTGACTGACTGACTGACTGACTGATATATCAACGCACAGCCTAAACCGCTGGTCCTAGAGACATGAAATTTGGAGGGTGTGTTCTTCGTGAAGAGTAGACATCCATTAAGAAAGGATTTTTCGAAATTCCACCCCTAAGAGGGTGAAATGGGGGGATTTCGTTTGTATGAAAAATCTTATTCCTTGAATTAATAAACTTGAAACTTGGCACGAATACTTACCCAAATAAATTATGAAGATTGCCAGTTTTTTTTTCTAAACTACCCCCTAACAATGGATTAGGGGGTTTCAAATTTTGTATGGAAGAATTTTAGCTCGCGGTCCGATTTACTCGAAACTCAGTATTTATACCTAAGATTGAAAATAAAGAATAATGTGTATCAGGGTTTTTCGAAAATCTACCCCTGACGGGTTGAAAAGGGGTAGTCAATTTTACAGGGGAGGATTTTACAGCGTAGCTTGATTAACTCGAAAATTGGTATAAATAATCTTTGTGTCAAGTTATGAACACATCGAAAACGATTTATCAAAATTGTGGAATTTTGATAAATCGTTTGAGATGTGTGTTAAAGATAGATAGAGATAGGGGTGGCCCTATGGGGGTGAAAAGTGGGGATACAGTTTATATGAAAAATCTTATTCTATTTGTTAATAAATTTGAAAATTGGCAAGAACACTTGCCTACGTAAGTAATAAAGTTTATCATTATATGTTTTTCAAAACTACCCCCCAAAGGGGGATATATTGGTGTTAAAGTTTGTGTGGAAGAATTTGAATGCGCGATCCGATTAACTCGAAACTCAGTATTAATACTTTTGAAAAGAAAGTAACGATGATAAGTGTTTGGGTCTTTCGATAATCGACCGCTGACGGGGCAAAAACGGGTAATTAATTTTTTAAGGGGCGTATTTTACTACGTGGCTTGATTAACTCAAAAATTGGTATACAACAGCTTTGTGTCAAATTATGGAAACATCCAATTTTTTTTTTGTTTTCTTACGCCAGTGGGGTGAAAAGACGGGATACAGTTAATATGAAAAATCTTTTTCCTTTGGTTAATAAACTTGATACTTGGCAATATTTGCCTCATTTATTAATACAGATGGTCACTTTTAGTTTAAAAAAAAAATCACAGAGGCTTCAGGAGGTGAAAAAGTTAATATGTAAGAAAAAATATTAAACCGCTCGGACGAATTAACTCGAAACTCGATACTAATAATTAAAACAAAAAGTATGTGTTTTAAGGGTTTTTCAAAAAGGTTTAGTATGTGTTTTAAGGGTTTTTCAAAAACGGTTAGAGTTTTCGTCTCTTGCCAGGGTGGAAAATAGAATTAAAGTTTAAGGGATGGATTTTACTGCTTGCTTCCATTAACTCTAAATGGGTATAAATAATCTTTAAGTCATACAATGGGAACATATCAAATGTTTTTTTTAAAACAAAGCCTATGTCGTGGTAAAAGGGGACGACAAGGTTTATTTCAAAAATCTTATTCATTTGATCTGTAAACTTTAAAATTGAACCGAATTAAATAAATAAATGATAAAGATCGTAAACATAAATCTTCGAAATTTTTAGAGTAAAGTACGATAAAATTGCCTGCCAGGAGATGCCAAAGAGATAGTCATCCTGGGGAAGGACATACTTCTTATCCTTTCCGACACCCACGCGGGCGAAGCCGCGGGCAGAAGCTAGTAGTTTAATAAAATATTATAAATGTTTCTATTTTAAATTACATTCTAATACCAAGTGGTCATAAAAATAAGCTGCTCATGCTTGGAGGGTTCATATTCGCGCAGGTGAGCAGCAAACGATACTGGTACTGCTCTAAGAAGAAACTCGGCTGCAAAGCGAAAATCAAAATGGATGTAGATGAAGTTATTATAGTCGAAGCTAATAACTTGACACTCACGAGCCTCCACTGTATCATGTGACAAAAAATGGTGAATATATGTTTGTTAGAACACGTGAAAGTTCTTAAATTAATTCACTAAGAGCTGATTTTATGTACTTAATCATGGTCAATGTGTACAGTCAGCGTCAATAATATCGGAACGAACAGACTGTTCAAAATGATCTAAACAACTATGAAAATGAAATAACTCAATGACACAAGGAATGTTTCAGAATGAAGACGGTACACGATAACTGCCATTGTGGCAAGTAGTTTACCCAATTATGATAAAGTTTAATTTTCTTAGTTGTTGAGATCATTTTGAACAGTCTGTTCGTCCCGATATTTTTGACGTTGACTGTACTATTAATTTCATGTGATTATTCGTAATTGTATTCAAGGTGTTTGATGTTCTGTTTATGATGGTTTTGTACAGACGCCAGCAGCTCAAGCTACCCGAAACTGTCAATTTTTCCCAATCAACCTTGAGCCTTAATAATAATAATAATCAATTTATTTCAGGCAACTAAGGCCCATAGATAAAATACACAAAATAATCTTATACGATAATAAACTAATACATACAAAAACCTTATTCTACAAATTTATTAACTACGTTGGGTCGGCGACGTATTGCGCTGAGTCGAGGTGTCATGTAGCCTTCCGCGAAAACGACGATACACGACACCCATTGGCCAAAATTCCTCCTTCATGAAAGTCTCCAGATGGTGAGTCGGAACCCGCACCACAAAAGTCTTGAAGTTAATCTTGTGGCGCGACTCCAACTTCTCGACTCTCAAGGTGAACTTGGTCTTCATCTTTATATACTCCACGACCTCCTCTGCCGTCGTAGAATGATGTAGACGGGACACGTACAGCTGCGTCGATGGAATAGCGGGACGCAGCAACATGTTCGGACCAGCCAATGCGGTACCGCACTGATTGCGAAGAGTAGGCTTCTTCTTCTTTTTCTCAACACGAATGAAGCCTTCCTTATCTGCCTGTCCTCGGCTTGTTACCGGCGGTAACGAGTGTCGGACTAGTTCGGAGGATGTGTTGACTGTGCCGTGACGTGCGTCGACGTTAGTTGCTGGCTCGTGTGACCTACCGTGTTGCGCAAATCTGCTACCTCGGTACGTAGATCACTGATGGTTGATTGCGATGCTTCCAACTTCAACTGCATTTCAGCCAGGCTTGATCTTAGGGTTGTGATGTCCCGTAGCAGCCTGGTGTCGTCAACGTGGTCAAAAGTGACGGGGGGCAGCTTGCGCAAATCCTTCGCCACGAAAGTCGGCACGTCGTCCGGGTCGGTCTCCTTCAACACCTTGATGATGTCTTGGAAACTCCTCTCTCCTTTTTCATCCCTCCTGCGGGATGGCATTCGGTGAGCCATTTAATGCTTTAGCGATAAAGTTGAAGATCTATTGAAATAATTTGACAGATTGTAGTAGCTTGATGTGCTGGCGTCTGTACATACTACTTTATTTATTAGTATAAGCTACTTAGTATTCTACTTTAATTACAAGAAATTCAGATTGTTATATGGTTATTCTGCCGAGGTGCTCCTCTTCCATCTTTATTTATTTTCAACAACAATTATTATGAGCCTGTTTTGTCCCATTGCAGGGCATAGGCCCATGTTGGGAAGGGGTTTAGGCAATTAATCACTTCGCTTGTCTAGTGCGGGTTGGTGTTTGCGCAGTAGACTACCTAACTGGGTCTTTGGGCGCCTCCGTTGACGAACGTGACGTTCGTCCGCCGCCGCCTCGAGTCGTCATCCTACACTGATGTCGACTGTTCCATCTAGGCCTCTAAGAAAAACGTTTCCGTGCCCATAGATGGCACATATGGTGTGAATTTGTCAGATTGTGCTCACACACGGGCAGGCGGCGATAGGGCGGGTGACAGTTATCAACCACCAACACCATCCCTTGCTCGATTCTTACGACACCCATGTGAAGAACGGGGTGGTCTATTTGAGGCCGGAACCACATAAACAACAAAGTGTTCTTTATTATTCATATTCAATAAAGCAATTTTCTGGATTAACATTTTATTCCTGCATTTTACTAATGAGATAACTTTCATTTCTTCTTTAACTTTTCTAGTATGATGTGCTTTACTTAACCTGGGTCCCATAAACTTATTTTCTTTCTTTCATTTATGTCGGTTTAAAGAAACTTTATTCCCAATAACATACGACATAAGTCACTTACTTGAGAAAAATACTAAAAATTTAGATTACAATCACTCCATGTAAACCGTCCCTTTTATCTGCTCAAAAACTGTCGCACAATGACAAAGTTAATTGAAATTACCTACCAATACAGAAATGTAATTTTGTTTCTTTTTTAAGAATACCGTCTATGCGCATCTGTACTTTAAATTGCTTATGTTTTGTTTTATATCTTGTTTCTCCTCGTAAGTGATTTGTAATCTTTGAGAAATAAAGAATTTTAAACCGTAATTAGTTACCCATCCAATGCATTCATTTCTCCAGAAGTGATCGATCCGCAATTATGTGCTGGCTAAGTTGAGTTTTGAATGCATTGTAAGAGTGTATATTTCTTATACAGGACGGTAATTTGTTATAAAGCTGTGCTCCTTCAAAAGTTAGCATTTTTTTGCCATACTTAGTTCTTGTTTTTGGTAAAACTAGCAAGCTTGCTCGCCGTGTACTGCGTTGACTAACTTGTTTATATTGAGTGAGTGTTATGTTTGAGTGAACGCTTTTGTTGAGAACGCTTTTGTATGTACCTACATAATAATTATTCCTCTTCTTAAAAACTATATTTTGTGTTCTAGAGATACAATATATACAATTGTATGACAACAAGTCGGTGGCTATGTACAAAAACTATACGTATTCGTTTAAGGATAAAACGAAGCGAATATTAAGGTGCTCTAGGCGGCAGTCAGCGAGGTGTGGAGCGAAACTGACCCTAGATAAAGATGGGAGGGTGGTGCCAGCTGAGACTAACCACAACCACCCAGCGCCAAGATATCACGCGACTGGCGATGGACACTATGTTAAAATTTAAAAGATACACTCACAATTACAAATATGTCAAAGTCCTAAGAGCGTCTTACGCTGTCGCAGGCCATCCAGAACAAACCAACTAATGAGAGAAACAAACTGTGGGAAAGCATCCACCACCTCCCAAATTCGTTCAGCCCCAGGAACATTTGTTTCCAGCCGTGATCTGCATTGGCCTATATGGAAAGCTCCCAATCGTTGCTTGCCCAAGTAGGGCGCTGCAGACACATTTTGATGAATTAATGAGAATGACTTATTGAATGCCACTGATGCCGCAATCAACGTGGCCACCTAGTGGACTCAAACAATATAAAATATCGAAGAGTACCATAGATACGAAAAGAAAGAATATGTAGGTATTGTGGAATTAGTGATTGCTTTACCACTTTTGATGGTCCCAGTACATTAAGATAAGACCGCCCACTGTGTCACCCTTTGTAAATTTAAATATTTATGTTCTGTAATTTATATGGTGTACATAATAAAGAGTATTTTATTCTATTCTAAAACTTCATTTAAGCCACGGTAACCTAGAAGAGCGGTGGCCGCCACATAACGGCCGCGGTGACGACCGTTATAAAAATGATGACTTAAGGTCGAAAATACTACTTACTCTCAGACGAAGAGCCCTTGTTCTTGCCCTTGTCGGCTGTTGCTGAAAACCAGCGCTGGGACCAGCTTGATGTGCTGACGTCTGTACAATAGCCACTATTACCCATACATCAATAAGTTCTCTTTTTGGGCATTGGGTTTTAGCACTGTATTCTACATAGCTTGATAATAAGAAAACTAAATTATTATATCTTAGTTATTCTTTCCTCAGATTACATTCTAATACCAACTGGTCTAAAAAATAAGCTGCTCATGCTTGGAGGTTTCACATTCGCGCAGGTGAACAGCAAACGTCACTGGTACTGCTCTAAAAGAAAGATGGGGTGCAAAGCGAAAATTAAAATGGATGTAGATGAAGTTACAATTTCGGAAGCTGATAACGTGCATAATCATGAACCTCCACAATATCATGTGACAAGAAATGGCGAGTATGTGCTGCTTAGAACACGTGGGAATGAGAGTTTTCATAAAACACCAATGTCAGATATCTTTTAGCCGTAGAATAAAATGGAGTTCTGCCAGTTTTTGTACGGGAGAACTTCTTAAAATTTATTAGGCAGGACGAGAAAGATTAGCGTTCATACACACATGCGGAATGCGTCAACGGCAGAAGCAACTACAGCCGTAGACACTCGTCGACACCCGCCGTCGACAACGCGACTTGTGTGTGGTACGGCGCTCAAATACACGAGCGGCACGTTGACGGCAGCAATTATCTCTGCCATTGGCAACGTGCCGCTCGTGTATATCAGCACTTAGGTGACGGACTGGTTTATATTCACATATGAGGATGGGCCAGATATCATCTGCCTAGCCTTTTCCCAACTATGTTGGGGTTGGCTTCCAGTCTAACCAGATGCAGCTGAATACCAGTATTTTACATGGAGCGACTGCCTATCTGACCTCCACAACCCAATTACTGGGTAATACGATACCCCTTGGTAAGGCTGGTTGTCAGACTCGGGCTTCTGACGACCCGTAACGACAGTCAAAACTCCACGAATGACAGCCGGGACCAACGGCTTAACATGCTTTCCGATGCACGGTCGGTTACGCAGACGCTTTATGTTAAATACTGGTATTCAGCTGCATCCGGTTAGACTGAAAGCCGACCCCAACATAGTTGAGAAAAGGCTAGGCAGATGATGTCTGGCCCATCCTCATAGGTCAATATAAAGACAATATAGTTAGTGAAATATGAACGAGCAAGACTTGTTAAAAAAATTGAATTATTTTAAAGTGTACACGTGTGCTCAGCATTAGCTTTATAATATAATGGAACCCTTCAATCTAGATTACATTGACTTATATACTACTGGAAGGTTTATATGCGTATGTCTGTGGCTGGACCTCACAGATGGTGAGCAACAGGCTGTAGATTTTGTCTAATGGTTTTGGTCATCATTAGTTTTATTGTAATTGATAATTTGTCTCATGATGTTAACGGCTACCTGGTACAGATGGGTGGCAGGCATGGTGTGATCCTAGTTTACCAATACAGTACGGGGTAAGGGTTGGCTACCCATAACTAGGTATAAACAAGTCCGGCGCTGGTCGTTTGGTCGCTGTAAATAAGTTTTAATATATCTTTATTTTTTCTTTAAATGTATCTGTTTTGGTTTGTACTGCAATCAATAGACTGCTTGCTATGTAGGTAGATGGATTTTCGTGTTTGTAGGTTTCTTTTGGAACGGATACCTACGCAGTTTTGATTGCTCATATCCTACCTTCGTTTGTAACTAGACAATAGAGCAATTTCTTGCATTACTTGTATAATTATTAAAATTTTTGCTTGACATTTTGGTTACAGACAACTGTATTCATATTAAAATATAATTAAATAACGATTGTTAATTGTCTTTTATTCCATAGCTCCCTTATCCGTAAGTCTCTTTCTACAATTTTTTTTTCGAATATATATGTCGGAGTCATTCGTTTAACTATTCGGAAGGCCAGCGCCATCTCGTGGCGCTAGACAGAGTCTAGAGTGAGTTCGTGGAGGTGTACGAGAGCTACAGCTACAAGAGCGATGTGAGTAGAGCTCTCGGCAACATCGAAACCTTGGACATCGTACGAACAACATGTGCTTAGAAACTGTCTCGCGTTCCGTATCGTTGAGTTGTGTATCTACAGTGTGTGATTCGCTAGTGTGACTAACTTGTTCGTAAATTTTAATCTGATTTGAACTCCAAACCGTTGCGCTATTACGCTATGTACGCTATAACCAACACTACCCATAGTACGCCCACAGTAATTAAAATGTGCCTGATGATAACGAGACACAGACATACCTTCTTCGAGATATAATTTATAAGATTGACATCAGCAATCTTCATCATTATTGGCAGCCTTGTTCCACCCATTGCTGAATAAAGGCCTCCCCCTTTTGTGCTTCCCTACAGGGTAATTGCGTCACACACTAACAGTAGAAATGGCTTTCATTTTGATAGTTCAACAACATTCATTGCGTTTTTTACGTTGTTGAGCTGACAATTTTTTCGAACATATGAAGCAATGGATCCTTCAAAATGATCCGATTGTGATTGAATAGTGTTTTACGCAATTAGGGTGCTGCTTTTCCCTGCGATCTTCAGTAGGTCGTCTACCCACCTGGCTATTGGTTAGCCTAGTAATAAATTACATCCATTTAGTGTGTATTTTCAATGTCATTTAGTGTGTTTATTTCTTATTCCTTTTTTTTCTAGGTTTAAAAATGATGGCACTGGCCAACGGTAGAACATTGGTTATGTATCAAAACTACACGTTTTCATTCTGTGATAGAACAAAAAGGTACCTGCGGTGCTCTGGGCGGCTCTCGGGATGCCGAGCTAAGCTGAAACTAGACAAAGATGGAGGTGTGGTGAATAGTGATACCAACCACTGCCATCCGCCACCACAGTACATTCAGATGGGAGGTGGAGAATATGTTAAAATCTAAGAAGATGTAAGAATGAAAAGGAAATTTGTGTTATACAAGGTGTCGTTACAGTCGATGTATAAATATCCTTATAAGGTTATCTTTTAAAGCTCGATGTGTAATTTTAACGCTCGGCTATTGTACTTACTTCTACTGGAGAGTAGTAGATAGAGAGAGAGCAGTAGTATCCCAGTGCTAACTGCGCGACTTAGCGCTGGCGCTCTGTCTTGCATAGGGTCGCAGCATAATGCTGACCGATAGCCGTTTTGCGTGGATGTGACGCATGTTTCCCGCATCCATTTCTTTTTTTTTGTGTTTTATGTTCTTTTTGCGTCATGTTTACCGCAAATAAAAGTATTTTCTTTCTTTTTCTTTACTTACGAGTTTCTAGGTCGTATATTGTTGATGTTTATTTTTTAAATACTTCTTTGACATAATCTTTTATTATTTGACATTATATACAGACAATTCTAATTTCACTCTTTATCAGTGGTTGTAATGGCAATCATATCACTTGGTTTTAATAGGTTTTATATTACTATATTTATCCTTCTGTGTTCTGTTGTGTCGTCTTTATCCTTCTTCTTCGTGTATATTTTTTAAATGTGAGGACTCTGTAGGCCTTGTAGACTTTAGATCTGTAGACCATCTTTTATTTTATCAAGTACCTGGTACTTGCTGGCAGGCCTACGCTCTCCTATGTATATATACCTACTGTAGTTTGAAAACATTGTAAAAGCCAATTATTTTTAAAAGAGTAACCGTGGTGTTTCTTGCCGGCTCTTCTCCATAGGAAACGACCAATTGGAACCGATCCGTCCAGTTGATCGTTTGGCCCATGTAAGTTTTTGTGAAATAAAATATTTCGATTTTTATATTTGAACCCAGGCAGGTCGCTTTACTTTGTGTAAATAATTTCATCACCACTGCTCTCAAAATGGTGAAGGAAACATTGTGAGGAAACCGGCATGTCCTAGAAACAAAAATTCGAAGACATGTGACATCTACCAATCCGCACTGGGCCCGCGTGGTGGATTACGGCCTACTCCCTCTCACTGAGAGGAGGCCTGTATGTGAGAGGCCTACTTTAGTAGCTTAAGCTAGGGTTTCCTAAGACTGCGGTGAACGGCACGTCGTACGGCATCGAACGGTGCGTCCGTAATTTACCGGAGAATGCCGCGAATGAGTAAATCGCTATTTATGAAAATAAGTTAGTTTGTTTTCCAAGAGAGCGTATTTAGAAACTGTTAAGCCAAACCCAGGTGACATCATCATTTTCATAAGCACCGTCACTGCGGTCGTTATGTGGCGGCCACCGCTATTCTAGGAAACCGTAGCTTTAATAGAAAGACAAACTATTTCAGTATTTTTAACTGAATAATCTATACTATATAAAATGAAAATGGATTTATAAGTATGATCAGTAAAGTGGTTGGATTTAATTTTGGTTTTAATGGTGATATCAACCACTGAGTGTATACTTGCTTTTGTAGTTTTGAAAAATCCCTAATATTACGTTGACCTTATTACCACAACATTGTATATTTGGTAGCCGCAACAAGTCTTCTTCCACATAGATATACATACATCTCTGCCATAATCTCAATATTCACCCCTATTGTAACCCTTCATGTATAGACGCCAGCACGTCAAACTACCCGAAACTGTCAAATTTTCCCAATCAACCTTAAACCTAATAAATAATAATAAAAAAAAATCTAATCTAATCTAAAAATCTCTAATGCTTTAGAGATAAAGTTGAAAATAAATTAAAGAAATTTGACAGATTGTAGCAGCTTGTGCTGGCGTCTATACATAATTCCTTTTTTCAAGCATTGACCGTCCCCGAATCAAAATCTATAATATCTTTTTTTTTTTCAGGTTACAAATTCATATCAACCGGACAGAAAAATGATTTGATTCTGTATAAAAAGTACGCATTTACTCAAGTGAATAGTAGATTTCGGTGGTACTGTGCTCAGAGAAGGAAGGGGTGCAAAGCTCGAGTTAGTTTGGATATCCATAACCGAGTGGTGCCGGGCGAAGAAGTTATACATTGTCATCCTCCACCTAAGTACTTTGTTAATAGTGCTGGGAAGTATGTGTTTAAGAGAACATTGTACAAGTAATTTATTCGAGGCTTTATTAAGATTGTAAACGCAGTAGGACGCAGTATTTTGTTTACAATAATTTTATTTTTCTTCACTCATCTAAGAACAGACTGGAATAGCACATGCTGGGCTTTAGCTAGTCAACAAGGTCGTTGTGGGCTGTCTGGTCAAGGATGCGCTAGGCGTAATAGGGTATTTGACTGCATTTTATTAATTTGATTCTTCGAAACCAAGAAAAAAAAAATGAGGTATGCACCTGAGCACTTCCACTAACAGCACTGAAACAAAATTTTGTAACGTGCGGTTCGGTGGAACACTTTAATAATGTTATTTTCAGTCTCCGAATGGCACTTGCATACAGTTTGTAGTGATAGGATGTATGTATTCTTTGTTCAGAACATTTCCAACATAACGATGAAAGGATCTGTTGTGGTCCGTAACGAATATTGGCGACTCAAAAAAAAATTGCATAAATATCTCAGAAATTGCGAAGTTGTTGCGTTTTACAGTCTATAGTCCATTTATAATAGCATTAGAAAAAAGAGGCTCGTAGAAGCAGGAATGCAAAACATTTTATTTCAAAGTTATGATAAAACAATTTTAAGGGAGATGCTTAAATTCTAATTTTCTTGCGTTTTTTGCAATTTGCAGGTCAGTGTAAGGTTGTAATAAAAATAATATGATGCGCAACAATAAGAAATATGTAGGCAATAATACAATTTTAACCTTAAAAATCATCAATACATCCCTTTAAATTAGAATTGCTCCGAATTCGTCTGATTTCGCGGGCTACTGCAGCGCATCCACCTTAATTAAAATAAAATTCGGTAGAATTATAGTGAAACGAATAACGTTCCAAGTATTGTTCATCCCTGCTTCTTTTAGGTTTTTAGCATTGACACTGTAATTTTAAATTGGAGTTATATAATATAAATAAATTAAAGCCACATAATTTCATAAGATAAATAGTTAAAATGGTTACAATTAAGTGTGACAGCTGCTGTAAAAATAGATCATAATAAATTCGGCGTCTATCATAATGTAACAATGTTTATTGTATTTTTGTTACAAAGTGTGCATTAAAAATAACCTTTTTTAACTTCTTTCTAATGCTATTGTACATGGACTATAGTCTATCCAGACAGAGATCGCAGCTGTGTATGCTGCGATCTGACGTCACAACACAGGGACGCCATAGTAACTTTGCGCCATTCAGAACAGTGATCGTTTTGCGTGAAAGGGATAGAAAAATAATTTCAAAAACGTGTAAATTCTCCATTTTTCCACCGATTTTATTTATTTTTTCACAAATCTTTTTTAGTAAAAATCATAACATCACGCCTTTATTCCCCGAAGGGTTATGCAGAGGTGATGTGTGGGTGTACAGACGCCAGCACATCAAGCTACTACAATCTGTCAAATTTCTTTCATAGATTTTCAACTTTATCGCTAAAGCATTAAGGTTCAAGGTTGATTGGGAAAATTTGACAGTTTCGGGTAGGTTGACCTGCTGGCGTCTGTACAATGTACAGACGCCAGCATATCAAGCTACTACAATCTGTCAAATTTCTTTAGTAGATTATCAACTTTATCGCTAAAGTATTAGGTTCAAAGTTGATTGGGAAAATTTGACAGTTTCGGCTTGATGTGCTGGCGTCTGTACATCTATAAACTAAGTGTTCATTCTTAAATATTTTTGATAGTGGTCAAATACCCTATTAAAGTATTACCACGCGTAGAGACTATGTTTTATGATAACACTTAGAATAGTATTTGTTTTTGTTCAAGATAATAAAATTTTATGTTTTTTTAGTAATTTCATATTTAAAAAAAATATAAGCTGTAGGAAACGTGTCTATGTTGTGTGGGGGTGTGTAGTGGTGTGTATGTTGTATGCGTGTATTCGTGTGTATGCTTGAAGCTTTATGGCTATATATATCCCTAGTGACTCCTTCAAAGCTAAGTACTTGTCACTGCCTTGTTAAAGAAGTTAGTACTTAATTTAATTATCTATTTCTCATTATACTCCTATTTACGCCAATACGCCATATTGATATGGTATTCAATTATTTAAGCACCTTTGTAGGCACTTAAGAAATGATGATGTCGTCAATATAAATACCTATATATTCAATGATTATAATTTAATTAGAGAATAAATTCTAAGCTTTACTGAACATCTTATTTTGACTGAAATTAAAAATAGTTAGACCCCGTCCCACATAATATTGTAGCTGAAATACTTTTTTTCTGGTAAAAATGATAACAAATCCTTTTTGCTTCAGGCTACAAACTGGTGGACACCGGGATGGAAAGGAAATGGCTTTTGTATAAAAATTACGCGTTCTACCCATTAAATAGTTTTCATCGTTGGTGCTGTAATCAGCGAAACAAGGGCTGTACTGCTAAAGTACTTATAAATAGCTCTAACCGCCTGGTAGACCTTTCACCCATCCATAACCACGAACCGCCTCGCTATTGGATAACTGATACTGGAAAATATGTTTTTATAAGAGCCAAGTCTCGATACAATTAATATTTTTGTGGAATAGAATAGATATGTTTATTCTGTTACTGTTTGTGAGGAATCCATGTACGTTCACCAAAGGAGATAAGTAACCAGGGTCGTCGGATATAGTTGAAGTTTAGTAAGAAACCGATAATGTTTTCGAATAAAATTTAATTGAATTAAAAGAAAACAAACAGATCATTTATCAAATCAAATTTCATCCGAAAACCCATTACTCTTTGTGCCCCAAAAGATGCAGCCATCTCAACAGCGATTTCTGCGCTGCCAACGAAGATGGAAGATGATGATGGCTTGGAAGTGGTGATATTTTGGGCCAACAAATATCGTCACTATCGTACTGTCGACACGTCGACCTATATCATAATTCTCCTGCCGTTATCCCGATTTTTTTGGGGTCGGCGCAACATGTCGCTTTTTCTTCGATACTTCTTGTGTCTTCTGTAGAAAAAACCTACACCATTAATATAACATTATGTGTCGTAATTCTTTATAAATACTCATTATTTGTGGTTTGATCATTAATTAGACTTAATTTGAGCGTAGTATATTTTTTAGCATGGATTTGATAGAGATCTTGTTAAAGCACGATAATTATACTCAACTTTTAACACAGACGTTTCTTGTATGCCTTCTAAAATCTCAAAAACACCAGACAATCTATTCTGTAAAAATCTCATCGTGAAAACTTAGGTGAAGTCAGTTTGAAATGTGCAGTCAATAGTGGCAATCCACTAGCTTCAGATGGAATGGCAGCCGATTTAAAGCTCACTTCACCTTTTATTTTCACGGTGAGATTTTGCATATTTTATTTATTCATATATTCTTATAAGCGTGTTTCTATATCTATTTCGATTTTCTTTATGAAAATCGTATCATTGCGTGTGCAATTTAAAAGTAATTGTAAAATTAAATGTCTTGGTTTTATTTGTAGAAACTGGTCCACTTGGAAATGGGTATCTTGCTACCTTTTTTCTGCCTCTCTGACCTCCACAATCCAGTAAGTATTGAGGAGGTTAGCGTAGTAGATAAAAGTCTATCATTGTTGACCCATCGAAAGGTAGGTTTTTCGTACACCTAGGTTACAAACAAAATTAAATTCTTGTGTAATACCAAGATAATGTTCCAGATTACTGTGTTCCCTCGCTACGAAGACGACATAAGTATCTGGATTGCTTGCATCAATCGGATAAATCTACTCCGTCGACCTCGGGACGAGAGAGTCAACATAAGGAACTCAAAGGATTGACACCCATTAATACTGAAGCTAAATACAGACATGTACTGGACAGAATTGAGGCAAAACGGTAAGTATTTTTTAATAAAATAAGGACATAGTAGAGATATTAGCTCGGTACCGGAACGGCATCCTCTCCTCATGGTCAATTAGGCGTTAACGCAACGTATGAACGTAATCGAATCACCTCTGCACCTTCGAGGCGTCGCCCGGGCAAGCTCGGTAAATAGCTGATCTCGCGGCAAGGCGATGGGTGTGTGAACTGTTCGAGTTGAGCCGATGCCGATTAGCCGATCTATTCTGTAAAAAGGTCAGCTTGAAAACTTAAGTGAAGTAAGTGGTCAATAGTGTCAATCCCTAGCATAAGGTGGAATGACAGCTCACTTCACCTATGTTTTTACGGTGAGGGTTTTACAGAATAAACCAGCAGCTCACTTAAGGGTCACTTCACCTAAGTTTTTACGGTGACACTTTTCAGAATAGATCAGCTGGTGCCGAGCTGATATGATGTGTGCGTTGCCCTAAATACTGCATCTACTGGCTGTAATACCAACTGTACACAAACATTTATTTTCAGAGCGGACGTTGAAAGAGAAAAGAGGACAAATTATGTACCTGAAACTTTCTTTCTATTTATTTATGTTGTTGTTATTTATTTTCTGTATTTAATTATTGTTTGGTTCATCAAATTGTAATATTTAGGGCTGTGCAGGTAGGCTGCTAGCTCCGTTAAAAATAGGAGTGTTAAGACCGGCTCGAACAGATCTTCAACCGTTAACCTAGCTAAAAATAGCGAAGACTGATGATTACTTTACAGACTTGTAAATGAAGCCTAGATATTGTTGAAGTTTGTTTATTATTATTTAAGTAACAGATTGATGGAACCAGTTTATAATGTTCAAGACTGTAAATTCCCGATTGATAACCCGGTGAATTCACTAAATACTTTTTATGTTATAAATCTAATGTTGTAGGCAATTGTGTTGATTGCTTATCGTGCGACCAACGAGAGAATGCGTTCTTGACACCTGTCAGTTTCATACAAACGAAAACGTGTTTTGCGAATTTGATTTTTATTAGCTACTAGTATTGGCGCACTGACAGTGTCAGAATCGCATTCTCTCAGCGGCTGGACTGTATAATTTGCCCTGTCATATAAACAAACAATTAAAGAAGATTTTCATATTTTAGGAACAGTAAATTGAATAAAAAATTGTTTTTTATAAAGAAATTTGTTTTTTTATAACCTATCCAAGGATCTTGAAAAACATTAGCGTCTATGAATATATTACTCCGAATCAAAATTCTTGAAAAATATAAGAAACAAAATAAATATGCAATTGTTTTTGTTGATCTGATTTATCGACAACGTTGGTTGGAATGAGTTCTGTACTATGAAAAACGACATAATTACCTCTTGAAAGAATTTCGCCTGCTACCTTAGCGCATTCCATATGTTTAAAAAAAGGTGTAAATTTACCGACTAGGTTACATTACAGTTATATTAGTTACTAGTTATATTACAGCCTGATTCAAAATTTATGGCGGCTCGGAACATGAGGCGAGTCGGTGCGCAGTAATAAATTCACGTGTCAGCAGGGTGAGGGGTGAGGTACTGGGCAGCGAGTAGCGCACTTCAGACCCGCAGTAATGCTTGAATCGGGCTGTACTCGACTGTCATTGCTTAGTTGTAAGTGCACTTACTTAAAAACTAACTTATCCTATTTTCTATTTACAGAAAAAGGCGAAAAAGCTTACTTCTTCACAACGGACCAAGGGAAGACTTTGCTCATGCATCAGGGATACACATTTTCTTTCGTGAGGACCAACGGACGCACACTGAGATGCTCCAAACGGTTTAGAGGCAAATGTGACGCTCTAATAAACATGGATGAAGATGGCAAAATCATGATTGTGAGACCGGATCATAATCATCCTCCGCCAGTTTATAAGAAATTGCAAAACGGAATGTATACAAAATTGTAATTTCGTTAAAAATCTGTACATGGTGTAAAACAAAGTACAGTGTTCACAGTTATTTTACCTTTGATTTGCATCACTGTCCAAATCACAGTGATCTTTATACTCATTGTAATAAGGTTGGTGTTGGGTTGCTGCTGGCAGAGGTGAAATGTGAACGGACTGTAGTTTTTTGTGTCTGTCTGTTTGACCACGGATTTTGATGCGGTTTTCACCATCATTTATAGAATTTATTCCGAAATGTTTAGTTGTAAAATACATTCATATTTAGCTTAGATACAGCACAGAAATCTCGATGTTTTGATTTGTCGTCATTAAACTCCCAACTAATTAGCAGGGGTAGGCGGGTTGCTAGTATTTAATTAATTTCTTCTTTTATGTTTGTGCTGATTTTATGATAAAAATATTAAATGAAATAATATAATATTAAATTTGATGTTTATTTTTTCTTTTACGAACGAACAGCAATTTTTCACGATTCAACCAAACTGAATCAGTTTTATGTTTTCTTGAGTCAATTTTGTTGCTTAATCCAAACTTTAACAAACAGTCTTCATTAAACATGTTGATGCTGAGATTGTTACTATGTTAGGCATGTAACATTAATTTATTATTTACAACAATGACAATCAGTCTTGTCAAGTGGTATAGTGTTACCCAGTAACTGGGTTGTAGAGGTCAGATAGACAGTCGCTTCATGTAAAATACTAGTATCCAGCTGCATCCGGTTACACTGGTTCGGCTACCAGTCTAACCGGTTGTAGCTGGATACCCCTACATAGTTGGGAAACGCTAGGCAGATTGATTGATGTAGGAAGCTCTCGCTCTGTTATGGATGATCACCCATCCACGGGCCGACCTCGGCAAGCGTTGCTTTACCTTCACGATGTGAATATTTCTCAGTAAGTTATAGGTACGTTCGGTCAGCCACACATCAATTGTGACAGTTTGACTCAGAGCGCCTTTATATCGTAGCAATAAAGATGATTTTCTTAGTGCAAGTGTTAGTAGATACCACGGATGTACGGTTGGCAAAACAACAAATAAAACTGATAAAATTTAAGTTTTAGGTTACATTCAGACGCTTCCTGTTGATCAAGAAAATATTTATTTTAATAATAATGTCTGTTTTGTTGTCATAGTAACAAATGTTTATTTAGTTGCAGGGAAACCAAACAAGCCAATGTCTAAAGCGTTCCGACAAAAATTGTACCGAGAGCGCCTAAAATTGAATCCAATCAAATATGAATGTGTGAGAAAAAAGAACCTAGAACGAGTTATAGCCTATAAAAAAAGAAAAAAAGATTTAAGAAAAGAACAATCAAGAAAAATACGGGGAGCAGGTCCTGCGCATGTGTATTATAATAAAAAAAAGGAAAACATCACAACAGGATAGTAATAAATTATAATAATTGATGTTTATTTTAAAAAAAATTGTACATTTTTTCACAAATACAGGTTGGCAGGGACATCGACCCTGCAACCTGTTTTGGATTTAGTACATGATTCTGGACCCTACGTTGAAATTTTCGGTCGGTTATAAAAAAAAGATGCTGTTTTCCACTTTTCGAAGAAACAGCTGTTTTTTTTTTTTTAGTTTTTAGGTAACCAACGAAACATTTCTACGTTAGGGGAGGGGTCCTAGAATCATGTGCTGAATTTTATTCTTGGTTACAGTTTGCGCTTCGATGTCCCTCCTCCCACCCTGTAGATTTATAACATCACCAAATAGTTATTATGTACTGATGTATAAATATAATCAATATAAATAAAAAATAAAAATTAAGATCTTAAAGTTGTTAATGATTTCTTATTTTATTTTTGAGCAAAATTTCATTTTTTAACTTTTTTCTGTGTCGTAATTGTACCTTAACAACCTTGTAACATCTTATAAACGTTATGGAATGAAAATACAGATATTATGAATAATCTTTTGGCATCTGAATGACACTCACAGGGTTTATTTATTACAATAGGGAAAACAAATAGTAGTATAGTGTAGGTTACATTGTTTTCTTATTCTAGAATTACCAACTATACTCGTACATGGTGAATTTTTCAAATCGGCGTGGAAGGCCAAATCCGAAACTGCAGACATTACGTTGTTTTATTTATGACTATGTTATTATTGGTGAATTAATGTAAAAAAGAAAAAGAGAGCAGACAATCTAAATAATAAAGTTGGTAAACACCTGTTAAATTGTCACAGAAATTGTATTCACAAAACAAAATGGCGGGATAGTTCGATACTTCGGAGCGTACTCTCTATTATTTAACTTTTTCTGACGGGCAAAAACAAAAACACATTGCCAGTAAGGACAGTTGCCAAATCGTGATGTCTTTCATTCCTAAGGCCTATTCAGATATAAGCGATATCGTTGTTGTGCTCGGCAGCGATACTGCAGTGCGATTCTGTAACCATCTCACCGTGAAAACTTAGGTGAAGTGAGTGTGGAGTGAGCTGTCATTCGAACTAATGCTAAGGATTGGCACTATTGACAGCTCACTCTAAGCTTACTTCACCTAACTTTTACGGTGAGATTTTTACAGAATCGATCGGCTGGTCCGGCTTTTGGTTTGTCACTTTGGACCAGCATACTGATTACGTATCACACTATCGATCTCAATTTGAAGGATATTGCTAATCCATTGCGTCATATGTTCGAAAAATTTGTCTGCTCAATTACATAAATATTGCAAAAAATTTGTTGAACTGTATTACACCCTGGTTAGAGATTTTTTTTTTTTTTTTTGAGGATGGGAAATCATCAAATGACCCCTCCCGCTCTGGGTGGAGCAGAAGGGAGTGTCAGACTCTTACTGACTAAAACCCACCCGTGTTCCTTCCTTAGCCCTTTATGTTCCAGGGCAGCGGTAACCCTTTCGGACGATCCCGCTACCCTGGCAGGCTTCGGCCCTATGGGGCCCCGTCGCTTTTGCTGACATCTCTTTGAGGCGCGCGTGGAACACGTACACGCCGTCCGGCACGGGCCTAGTCCTGATCGGACGGTGAGTTACCCATTACTCACCGCCCGCAGGCCCGCGCCTACGGTGGCCGGGAGTCGTCACGCGGCTCCCGACGCCCTGAGCGTCTCCCGCGGCGGCTGAGGCGTGAGGTGCGTTCCCTCGCTCACCCCGCCACCTCCTTCGCTAGCATGACTGCTTCGCAGAAGGAGGTGACTGCCTCCCACTCCCTCTCGCCCCGGACCATGGCTTGAACCAGGGCCGGACGCGAGAGGTCGCCGCCGCTGCCGATCGCCTCTACGAGGACTCGGCGGTGCTCTGCCCAAGCAGGGCAGACCTCTACCGTATGCTCCACCGTGTCCTCTGGGCGATCCTGACAGTGGTGACACCCGGGCGTCTCCTCCCGCCTGATTATGTGCAGGAACCTCCCGAAACATCCGTCTCCGGAGAGGACCTGCGTCAGGCGACCCTGGTTAGTGCTTAGTCTAACTCTACCCAGCTCGATGTAATGTAAATATATAAATAGCCAACACGCTCTTCTATTTTCAGGATACAAGCTAATCACAATAGCTTCAGGCAAGCAGGTGATACTGTACCAGGAACACACATTTTCGTTCAGAGGGAAGACCCGGGCATGCTGTTCCAGGTATATCCAGAAGAAATGCCCCGCGCGACTCAAATTAGATGGAACTGGTGCCCTCGTTGCTCTCATAAATAAACATAATCATCCTCCTCCAATTTATAAACAAATGCCAGACGGGAAGTATATGAAATTTATGTTAAATGTTTGAAAATCTTTATCTATCTATTCTACAGGGTCAAATCAAATTAGCCAGCGAAACTCCGCAGGCGCGATGGGTTTCAAAATCTGAAGATGAATAAATTAATTTGATATCTTTTTTTGGGGACTCACTTAAAACATCAGCATAAAAAGCCATTTTGTCTTGTAAATTTTACAGACGTGATGAGTATCAATACCTAAACACGATAACATAAAAGGAAACAGATTTTCACAACTCATACGTCGAGCAACAAAACTACCAGCGGTCGTTGACCCCAACAAAAAAACCGTTTATTTTATCGTGTTTAGATATCGATGACATATACCCATCACATCTGCAAAGTTTCGCTAGCTAATTTAATTTGACCCTGTGTATCTGACATGTAATAAAATAGTAAAGGTGCTCCCACACAGCCGTTATATAACGTTAGAGAATGTTGCATAACATTTGTTTTAACCTTTTTCTTTTGTCGTTACACACTGTTATAAAATGTTAACTACTGCGTGGCAGCACCTTTACGAAGCCAAAACTGTACATTGAATATTTTATGCTTTGTATTTTGTGTCATTTTTGTATGCAGGAAGATAATTAAAATGTGTATCAATGAACAATGTAAATATATTACTGTTTATATGCCAATATATGACTCGGCGATCATTGTGCCGATAGCCGTGACAGCCAATGGCTTAATAGCCAAGAGCCTTGACCAACACCTGAGGAGACTTTCATTAGGCAGCTGGATTAAGGGCTTGATTCTAAAAGTGGTACTTCTGGATAGGCTCGCATTGTACTCGTAAGGAGGTTCCTCTCTCTGGAGACCTGACCTCTCTCTCTGTAGCTTGGACCCGTTCCCGATACTGGTGGGCTACTTTTTTTATATTTTTAAATGTTTTTTATATTCTAATATTTAAAAATATTATATGTATGTACGTACATAAATAATGGAATAAACGTTATCCCAATGAATAGAGTAAATCAAAATTAAATGTTAGAAATAGATTAATTTTAAATTGAATAAATTATGTGTTGAAATATATTAGCACTTATTACTTTTTATTATTACACGTATTACATAAATTCGTATTAGTAATTTTTATTGAATTAAAAACCACTTAGTGCGGTAATAGCCTCCTGTATACATAGTAAAGAGTATTAAATCGGTTATAGTGTACAGACGCCAGCACATCAAGCTACTACAATCTGTCAAATTTCTTTAATATATTTTCAACTTTATCGCTAAAGTATTAAGGTTCAAGGTTGATTGGGAAAATTTGACAGTTTCGGGTAGCTTGACCTGCTGCCGTCTGTACTAGTTTTGCGATCATTTCTTAGATTATTTATGAAAAAGGTCGACTTCAAGATATAAAGAAGAGTATTTTTTTTTAGATTCTACACCGCCGAATATATTTGCCGAAGTACAAACATTAAACGACAGGCTATTACCAAAATCGAAGGAACAGTACCTAGTAGCATATGAAAATTTCATTCAGTGGAAGAAAAAGGACGACTCGTTCACTGAAAATGTATTTTTGGATTACTTCAATGAAATGGCACTTAAATACAAGCCTACCACGCTGTGGTGTATATACTCCAAGTTAAAAAACACTGTTTGGACTAAACATGGTGTTGATCTCAAAAAGTATTCCACTCTGATTGAGTTTCTGAAGAAACGCTCAGAAGGCTTCATAAGACACAAGTCCAAAATATTGACACCGAATGACGTTGGAAAGTTTTTAAAAGAAGCCCCGGATGTTCAGTATCTGGCAACAAAGGTTGGTTGAACTTTTTATCTTTTTTACTACCTACAGGGTGGCTGGGACATCGACGCGCAACCTGTTAACATGGATTCAGCACATGATTCTAAACACCCTCACGTCGATAGATTTCATCGGTTATTAAAAAAAAAGGTAGCTCTTCATACATTTTGACCGCGTAGGTATTGCACTTTCCTATGAAACAGCAGGTTTTTTTTTTGATAATCGACAAAAAATTTCTACGCTAAGGGGTCTAAAATCATGTGCTGAATTCATGGTTACAAGTGGCGCGTCGATGTCCCTGCCACCCGGTATATTTGAATTGCCCCGTTGGTCTCGTGGTCGTAGGCGCGACTGCTGAGCGTGGGTTCGATACCCAGTTCGGGCAAAGTGTTATTGGGTTTTTCTATTGGGAATTTCTCAATAACAGCCCGGAGTTTGGGAGTTGGCGCTGTGATACGCCCATGCCTCGGAAAGCACGTTAAGCCATTGGTTCTGCACCAGAGGGGCAATTCTCGTAATTTTAAGAACGTTCACAGTCTGATCTCAGTCTCAATTTGTCAAAAAATACTTCTCATTTCCCTACATTTTGACAAGAAATATTTGAATTCAGTCTCATATAATTATTTAGTTTTTGGAAAGTTGATCACGTGACTGAATTATCAACTTTGACCGATAATTTATCTCGTAAACGTGACACTTTACGGGCTTTGGTCTTATTGTTTTCTGGTTGCATTAATGTGAGCTATCTATTTATACAGGATAATTTTTTATTCAGTGCGTAAATTTTTACAGGGTGTTCTACCCATGAATATGAACAACATTCACTATGGGACCATCTCTGAAATCACGAAAAAAAAATCAGCAGATTCATACATTTTGGTCGAGTAGGTATTGAACTTTTATAAGAAACAGCTGATTTTTTTTTTGTGATTTTAGAGGTGGTCCCGAAGTGAAAGTTGTTCATATTCATGGGTAGAACACCCTGTGAAAATTTACGCACTGAATAAAAATTTATCCTGTATAGGTCGCATGCGTGGCCGCCATTTTAAAAATGGCGCGACAGTAGTTATAGCTCGGTTCTTCAAAGCTCTGTAAAAAGCATCTTCACATATTGTCATATATTTACTTCCCTGTGTTATCGTGACGCCGTGGACGTCCACAGTAACATCGTCACGTTAGAAATTACAAAAGCGCACATTCTATTTTTATTTTGTACTTAATCACCTAAGTCTAACTACCTATAATGCCTAAGAATTGTTTTATCTCATTCCAGGTTGCGTTAATATTCGCAATCACTGGTGTGTGTGGACATCGGGAACTTCTTAATATTACTACAGAAGATATGGAATATCATGGCAAAACACTTCTAGTCAGAGTCACTGATCATAAAAACAATATGGCACGCTCATTTACCGTTCAAGGTCCGTTTTTAGAAATAGTAAAGAAATACGAAGGTCTACGTTCGAAAAAAGCAACGAATCCCCGGTTCTTTCAAAACTACCAAAAGGGTAAATGCACTTCTCAACCTATCGGTAAGAACAAATTTGGTGCCATGCCAAAGGACATCGCAAGGTTTTTGGAATTACCAGATGCAGACTCGTACACCGGACATAGCTTTAAGAGTACTTCAGCTATGATGCTGGTTGATTCGAGGGCAGATGTAGTGACTTTAAAGCGTCCACGCGTGAGGCAATCTAAGAGACACGCTGAATCTTCTGTCGAGGACTCTAATAACACATGCCTAAGTGTCAAATTAGCAGAGGCAATCAATTCAGAGCCTGGTTTCAAGAAGATTTGCCTTCCACCGCGCCCTTCTACTTCTTTTGTCAATAATGTTTTGCCTCCTACTACTGCAGAGGAATTAGGACACCATTCTGCCTCCTATGAAGCTATTTCGTCATCTTCAGCATTCACGGCAACTGAAGGCAATGGAACTGCGTGGCTTTCTCGCGAATTTCCGGAATAATCATCACCGAGCCCAAACAGCTTCGGGTAGAAGTTTGTGTAGTTATCCACTAAGAAGGATTTTTTCGAAAATTAACCTAGAAGGGTTGTGAAAAGGGGAGGTTATGTTTCTATGAAGAATCTTATTCCTAGTGTAATTACTAATACGTACCTACCTTAAGTAAATCTGATGTGTGTGTGAGACGTTATTCGTTTTTCAAAACTTCCCCCAAAAGGTTTTTGTTTTGTTTGTTTCGGAGAGGTTAACGGGCGGTCTGATTACCTTGGAACTTGTTATTAATAATCTTGCCAAAAAAATAGGAGTAACGTGTTTATAGTATTTTCTAAAATCAACCCCTAGTGGGTGAAAATGATTAACTCGAAAATTAGTATAAATAATCTGTAAAGAGAGAACCGCTGGATGAACTGTGTGAATGATGATATGATTAGAAAGAAGGTGACTACCGAGATGACAACTAATAGAGCAGTATGGAAGCAAAACACATGTTCCGCAGACACGAAATAACTTGACATAAAGGCAGGAGAATGATGATGAATCTGTAAATCAAATAGAGGTCCGTAGAACACGTTTTATAGAAAAAGTTTAATCATTTGAATTACTTAAAACTACTTAACTAAATAAAACATTGTTTTATCTAAAAGTAGAAGACGGGTTTGTAGGATATGAAATCCAAGCGTACGCAGTCGCGAGCAAAGCGTTCGTTTTCGTCGCACAAACTATGAAAATGCCAATATAAACTGTTGCGTATTCGAAGAGGTTTTTTTTTCATGTACATATATACGATTTCTCTGTGATTGCTAGGCCAATTTACGTGATTCTTTGGTTTAGTAGACGAAGCCCACGCGGTGGTCCGCACGGCTACACATCAAGCTATACATAACCAGTATAAGCTGAATTCTAATCGTACGAAAAACCTATACAATGCGAGGTCAGCTAAAACTGGAAATTTATAGCTTGATGTGTAGCCATGTATACCGTATAAATTTTATTCATGTTACTTGAATAGTTTTTGAGTTAGACTCAAGAATACGTATTTAATCCACTTTGTGTATATTGATGATGTAACTTTCTGTCACTGTAATTGATATAGCAAGTAGTGGTCTAGTAATTTCTGTGGGGCACCACAACTCAAAAGTGAAAAAATAATTGCACTTTCAACAATTAAATGTTCTATGAACAAAATAAGTGTGTTTTAATAATTTTCTTCCTCGCAATTGTGTTGAAAAACGTCTTATGCAACGGGTATGTATTTGTCATTACACTCTCGGTTCCATTACGCCCCTCTCCTTTGGCTTTTTACATTCAATCCTTTGATTGAAACTGGCCGATGGCTTCAACCAAAGGATTGAAAGTCGCTACGAATTCATTGATAATTTGAGGTGCATTTCAATGCTAAATTAAACCCTCAGCTATTTTATAATGCAAACTTATCACTTACAGATTACGAGATTGTAACCCTCTCTACGGGGAAGAAAATGATCATGTATCAAAACTACACATACTCGTTCAAGGGTTGGAAGAAGACCAACGCGTACTGTTCGAAGTATGCTCACCAGAAATGTCCAGCGAGGCTCAAGTTCGACCGGCAGAGTAACATCATCATGGCTTACACTGAACATAATCATCCAAAACCAATGTTTTATCAGAATCGTTTGGGCCAATATGTAAAGCTTTAAGGCATCGAAGAGTCGAGCAAATATATATGTATGATTGTAAGGCGTGCTTACGTAAACTTGCGCAGTTCTTGGCAATATCTGCCTATACGTTTGTAAAATTGGCCTAATTTATTTCATTGAATGTATTTTCTTTCTTTCTTTTCTTTATTTCGTCATCCCAAGCTACAATTTCCAAGAATTGCGCAATAAAATTGTATAAGGCGGCTTCTACACCTACAATAAGTTTGCACAATATGATAGAAATTTTCACGCATTAACATTGACGGCCCATATTCATAGCTTCAATGTTTTCGCGTGAATAAAATCTGCGCAATACTTATCCTACACGGTGCAACAAAAAATAAGCTCGCTCAAACTTTTGTACAATCACTGCGCAATTAACTCTAAACGGTCAAAAACATTGTGCTATTCGTGATATTGTGCAACATTAGGGCTCGCCGAAGTGCAAAATAAGGCTGTGAAGCTAGTGTTACAATGTTTACATGTGGATGAAGTAAAAGGAGTATGAATAGATATAACGGCTGTAAAAATACCCATAACGAAGCCGAAAGTCAGTTGTTCTTCCCGTTATTATGATATTTTTTTTGTACTGGACCTTACCTGGGAACCTTCTGATTACGGAGGTATTGAAGGTCAAAGTTTCAACTTTTTTTAAATTCTTACGAAAAAAAAAATGCTTATGTTACCACTTAACTTTTTACAGCCTGTATGTAATTTCATTGTGTTGTATTCTGTCATTTCTACCTAATTTATTATGAAAAGTTGGACACCTAGGTTTAATGTTGGAATATAAAATCATAATTATTGTTATGTTCTATCTTTGTTGTCTTTCTTAAAACTTTACATAATGCTAGTGATAGCATTATGTAAAGTTTGGAATGTTTGTATATGAGCAATTAAATAATATTGAATATCATCACCTGTCTTTTATTTCTGTTAAATATACATCCGTGTTCCGGACGATATACATAAACTTCGACCAGATGTTCAGATCATGGAAATAAGCATTTTTCATTATGGGCACATTAATGAATTCTTATTTTTTGTTAATTTTCATACAAACTAAATACCTTGACGTAAATCATCCGATATGCATGCCTCTCTGTCTCTTTATCCGAAGCATTCGATAGATTCATCATTTTAATTGCACTAAGCGGCAATGTAGGCCAAATTAAGACCCTTTGGTACTGCATAGCTCAATTAAATTTCATTAAATGAAACTACAAATATCTTTGCAACGAAGCCTTTTTAAGTCCTACTTCTGTTGTTAGATTTGATTTGTAAAAGCTATAGAAGCGTTTGCCAAAGTTTATGGATAACGTGAAGAATACGGTGTATATATAATGTAACACTCTTGCTGGGTTGCTTGTTTCAATGGTAGACTTAACCCTCTGCAATTTCTAATGCGAACTTATCACTTACAGGCTACAAGATAGTAACTCTCTCTTCAGGGAAGAACATGATCATGTATCAAAACTACACATACTCGTTCAAAGATTTGAAGAAAACCAACGCGTATTGTTCGAAGTATGTTCATCAGAAGTGCCCGGCGCGGCTCAAGTTCGACCGGCAGGGTAACATCATCATGGCTTACACCGAACATAATCATCCAGTTCCTGAGTTTTATCAGAATCGTTTGGGCCAATATGTCAAGCTTTAAGGCATCCAAGAGTCAAGCAAATATGATTGTAAGGTGTGCTTACACAAAATTGCACAGTTCTTGGAAATATCTGCCTATATGTTTGTAAAATTGGCCTAATTTGTTCTGTTGAATGTATTTTCTTTCTTTATTTCCTCATCCTAAACTACAATTGCCAAGAATCGCGCAATAAAATTGTTTGTGTAAGGCGGGTCCTACACTTACAATAAGTTTGCACAATATGATTGAATCTACCCTTTCACTCAAACGATTCATTATTTTTACGCAATAACATTGAAGGCCCATAAGTTTCGTAGTCGCTGCAGGAGACGCCCTGGACGGGAGTCAACAGCTGACTTCCAGGCGCGGGCTTGCGGGCGGCGAGCAATTGGCAGCTCGCCGCCCGATAAGGACCAGGCCCGGGTCGACGGCGCGTTGTGTTCCACGCGCGCTTCAAAGAGATGTCAGCACGAACTGACGGGGTCCGCTAGGGCCGATGCCGCCAGGGCCGCGGGTTGTTCGAAAGAGATACCGTGGCCCCTGGCATAGGCAACTGAAGGAACACGGGTGAGTTTTAGTCAGTAAAAGTCTGACACGCCCTTCCGCTCAGCCCAGAGCGGGAGAGGTCATAAGGCCCATAAGCTTCAATGTTTTCGCGTGAGTAAAACCTGCGCAATACTTATCCTACACGGTGCAATAAAAAATAAGCTCGCCCAAACTTTTGTTCAATCATTGCGCAATTAACTCTAAACGGTCAAAAACATTGTGCGATTCGTGATATTGTGCAACATAGGGCCCGCCGAAGTGCAAAATAAAGCTGTGAAGCCATCGAAAGCGTGTTACAGTGTTTACATGTGGATGAAGTAAAAGGAGTATGAATGGATATAACGGCTGTAAAAATACCCATAACGAAGCCGATAGTCGATTATTCTTCCCGTTCTTATGATATTTTTTTGTACTGGACCTTACTTGGGAACCTTCTGGTTAGGTACGGAGATATTGAAGTTCAAAGTTTCAACTTTTTTAAATTCTCACGAAAGAAAAAAATCTAATGTTACAACTTAAGTTTTTACAGCCTGTATGTAATTTCATTGCGTTCTATTCTGTCATTTCTACCTAATTTATTATGAAAAGTTGGACACCTAGGTTTAATTGACGGCACGGTTGGCGCAGTGGTTAAGCGATTGACTGCTGCGCTGCGTGTCGCGGGTTCGATTCCCGCACGGAACAAATATTTGTATGACCTACATGTATTTGTTCCGAGTCTGGGTATTTTTCTATCTATTATATCTATTTATAAAAAAAAAAAAATGTATATAAGTAGTTTACCAGCCATCTTGTTACCATAACACAAGCATTAGGTTGCTTAGCTTGGGACTAGATGGCGCTGTGTGAAATGTCCAGGGATATTATTATTATTATTAATGTTGGAATATAAAATCATAATTATTGTTATGTTCTATCTTTGTTGCCTTTCTTAAAACTTTACATAATGCTAGTGATAGAATTATGTAAAGTTTGGAATGTTTGTATATGAGCAATTAAATAATATTGAATATCATCAACTGTCTTTTATTTCTGTTAAATATACATCCGTGTTCCGGACGATATACATAAACTTCGACCAGATGTTCAGACCATGGAAATAAGCATTTTTCATTATGGGCACATTAATGAATTCTTATTTTTTGTTAATTTTCATACAAACTAAATACCTTGACGTAAATCACCCGATATGCATGCCTCTCTGTCTCTTTATCCGAAGCATTTGATAGATTCATCATTTTAATTGCACTAAGCGGCAACGTAGGCCAAATTAAGACCCTTTCTTACTGCATAGCTCAATTAAATTTCATTAAATGAAACTACAAATATCTTTGCAACGAAACCTTTTTAAGTACTACTTCTGTTGTTAGATTTGATTTGTAAAAGCTATAGAAGAGTTTGCCAAAGTTTATGGATAACGTGAAGAATACGGTGTATATTATAATGTAACACTCTTGCATTAGGGTTGCTTGTCTCAATGGTAGACTTAACCCTCTGCAATTTCTAATGCGAACTTATCACTTACAGGCTACAAGATAGTAACTCTCTCGTCAGGGAAGAACATGATCATGTATAAAAACTACACATACTCGTTCAAAGATTTGAAGAAAACCAACGCGTACTGTTCGAAGTATGTTCATCAGAAGTGCCCGGCGCGGCTCAAGTTCGACCGGCAGGGTAACATCATCATGGCTTACACCGAACATAATCATCCAGTTCCTGAGTTTTATCAGAATCGTTTGGGCCAATATGTCAAACTTTAAGGCATCCAAGAGTCAAGCAAATATGATTGTAAGGTGTGCTTACACAAAATTGCGCAGTTCTTGGCAATATCTGCCTATACGTTTGTAAAATTGGCCTAATTTGTTCCGTTGAATGTATTTTCTTTTTTTCTTTATTTCCTCATCCTAAACTACAATTGCCAAGAATCGCGCAATAAATTTGTTTGTGTAAGGGGGTCCTACACTTACAATAAGTTTGCACAATATGATTGAATCTACCCTTTCACTCAAACGATTCATTATTTTCACGCAATAACATTGAAGGCCCATAAGTTTCATAGTCGCTGCAGGAGACGCCCTGGACGGGAGTCAACAGCTAACTTCCAGGCGCGGGCTTGCGGGCGGCGAGCAATTGGCAGCTCGCCGCCCGATAAGGACCAGGCCCGGGTCGACGGCGCGTGTGTTCCACGCGCGCCTCAAAGAGATGTCAGCACGAACTGACGGGGTCCGTTAGGGCCGATGCCGCCAGGGCCGCGGGTTGTTCGAAAGAGATACCGTGGCTCCTGGCATAGGCAACTGAAGGAACACGGGTGAGTTTTAGTCAGTAAAAGTCTGACACGCCTTTCCGCTCAGCCCAGAGCGGGAGAGGTCATAAGGCCCATAAGCCTCAATGTTTTCGCGTGAGTAAAACCTGCGCAATCCTTATCCTACAAAGTGCAATAAAAAATAAGCTCGCCCAAACTTTTGTTCAATCATTGCGCAATTAACTCTAAATGGTCAAAAACATTGTGCAATTCGTGATATTGTGCAACATAGGGCCCGCCGAAGTGCAAAATAAGGCTGTGAAGCCATCGAAAGCGTGTTAAAATGTTTACATGTGGATGAAGTAAAAGGAGTATGAATGGATATAACACGGCTGTAAAAATACCCATAACGAAGCCGAAAGTCGGTGTTCTTCCCGTTATTATGATATTTTTTTTGTACTGGACCTTACTTGGGAACCTTCTGGTTACGGAGATATTGAAGATCAAAGTTTCAACTTTTTTAAATTCTTACGAAAAAAAAAAATCTAATGTTACAACTTAACTTTTTACACCCTGTATGTAATTTCATTGCGTTGTATTCTGTCATTTCTACCTAATTTATTATGAAATGTTGGACACAGAGGTTTAATGTTGGAATATAAAATCATAATAATTATTGTTATGTTCTATCTTTGTTGCCTTTCTTAAAACTACATAATGTCAGTGATAGCATTATGTAAAGTTTGGAATGTTTGTATATGAGCAAATAAATAATATTGAATATCATCACCTGTATTTTATTTCTGTTAAATATACATCCGTGTTCCGGAAGATATACATAAACTTCGACCAGATGTTCAGACCATGGAAATAAGGATTTTTCATTATGGGCACATTAATGAATTCTTATTTCTTGTTCATTTTCATACAAACTACATACCTTGATGTAAATCACCCGATATTAATGCCTTTTTATCTCTTTATCTGAAGCATTTGATAAATTTATCATTTTAATTGGACTAAGCGGCAACATAGGCCAAATTAAGGCCCTTTCTTACTGCATAGCTCAATTATATTTCATTAAATGAAACTACAAAGATCTTTTCAACGAAGCCTTTCTAATTACTACTTCCGTTAGATTTGATTTGTAAAAGTTACAAAAGCGTTTGCCAAAGTTTATGGATAACGTGAAAAATACGGTGTATACTTACATAATGTAACACTCTTGCATTAGGGTTGATTGTTTCAATGGTAGCAATTTCTAATGCGAAGTTATCACTTACAGGCTACAAGATAGTAACTCTCTCTTCAGGGAAGAACATGATCATGTATCAAAACTACACATATTCGTTCAAGGATTTGAAGAAAACCTACGCGTACTGTTCGAAGTATGTTCACCAGAAGTGCCCGGCGCGGCTCAAGTTCGACCTGCAGGGTAATATCACCATGGCTTACACTGAACATAATCATCCAGTTCCTGAGTTTTATCAGAATCGTTTGGGCCAATATGTCAAGTTGTAATGCATAGAAGTGTCACGCCAATATACCGGCTGACTTTTTTTTACCTTGTGGATAAAAACAGGGTATAACAAGTGAACGGAGTAGAAGTCTTAGGTAAAACATAAACTAACATTAACCTACTCGTATCAATAAATACTATTACTTATTTGAAACTTTTCATAGTATAACAAAAAAAAAAAAAATGAAAAATTATATAAACATTCAACTTATTAGCACCTTACTCCAACTAACTAAAGGCGGAAATTATCAATGAATTCGTAGCACCAATGAAAAAAAAAAGAGATTTATTTTTATTTTTTGTTAAAAAAAACTAGCCATACACCCAGCCATATATTATTGGTCAATTTATTCATTTTTTGTGAAAGCAAAGAGATTTCTGTGCCATAGGCTTCTACTCCGTTCGCCTTTTATAACGTTTTTGTCCAGACGGCAAGAAAAGTCAGCCGGTATATGTAAGCTTCGCTTCATCTGATATCAGACTCTTCACTTTTTCTTTCATGTTTACCTTTTATTTAGCATCTTTTCCTCGAAGCGACATGTGATCAAAGGAGCAGATGAACGTTATTTCTTATACAATTTTGTCGTTAACGTGGAATGAAACAAAAATGAAACTTCACTCAAGTGAATTGTCTGATATCGGCTTTGCAATTCTTGGTAATATCTAGGTATCTACGTATATATTATTAAAATTGGCCTAAATTGTTTGGTGTTGCCGAGACGTCTAACTACAATTGCCAAGAATTGCGCAATTAAGTTGACCGTATAAGTGTGGATCGTATTAGGATGTGAAGCCATAGAAAGATAAAGTTGGACATACAAACTACGCGGGTGTGTGTTCCAATGCTTAAATGTGGATGAAGTAAAAGGAGTAAGTATAATTGGATATAATTTCATTGCGTTCTATTCTGTAAGTTCTACCTAATTTCTTATGAACAATTTGACACCTAGATTTATTAATGTTGGAATATAAAATCACCAAAATTATCTTCTTTATTTCATTTAAATACTTATAAATTACATTTTTAAATATTTTTGTAAACATAAAGATAAAAAAACGTTAAAAAATATAATACAAAATAATAGCCCCACCTGTATCGGGAACAGAGACGGGCACATACCTGTGTTACGGCACCACAGATTTCACAAGGCTGTATTTACCATTATTGTTATGTTCTGAACAACGCATATTTAGTTAATAATAAACAAAAAGATATAAAAAATAATAATTATGTTCTAAAAAATGCATGTAGTTAATGTTAATAGTTTTATAACTATTAACATTAACTACATGCATTTTTTGTTAATAGTTATAATGTTGCCATAATGGCAACATTATTGTTGCCATTATGGCAACATTATAACTATTAACAGCATTATGTAAAGTTTTAAGATAGGCAAACATCAGCCAAGCAGTCCACTGCTGGACATAGGCCTCTCCTATTGCACGCCATTTGACTCGATTTTCGGCAACTGCCATCCAGGTGCTACCAGCCATCCTGCGAAGATCGTCGCTCCACCTAGCCTGAGGGCGTCCTACTTACGTTTCAGCTTGCTTATTCTATGAGCTATGTCGACAACTTTGGCTTGTTTTTGTATCTTTGCTGCCGATCTCAAAACTTCACATAATGATATCACAATAATAATTATGAATGTTTATACCTATTTGTAGTCGATCAAAATGTAATATTTTTTTGGAGTGTTTGTATGTGAGCAAATAAATAATATTGCATGTAATCATGTCTTTTATTTCTATTACATAACAGTTATATAACAGCGGAAATGTTTTCTTATTGTTTGATATATTTCTTTTTAGTATATTCGTGTATTTATTTGTATTTATATGTAATTAGGTATTTACAATGTGTAACTGAATCAATGCACATTCTGAAAGTAGTTAGTTCAGAATCGTTTACTGAATTGATTTCTGTCATTTTTAATGTCCGTAGTTTTTTATCCCAAAAATAATTGAAACTACGTAAATTACTGTCACACTTTCGCTCTACGAGTACAGTCAAAAGTTACGAAAATGGATGAAGTAACTCCTACGCTAGACCCTTATACGTGTGCGACTGTGTGCGTGCGTAAATTTGTAATGTGACCACAATTTTCTCCCACAATCAGTGTATCTAATTTAAAAAAAAACATGTTTTATACATAATAATAAAAATTCAGTGAATGTATTATGATTATAAGTAATATTCTAATTGGGGTGTATAGTGGTGTGCGTTAATTCCGGGACAATATGTTGTATATTATATTTATTTCTCAATTTTCATGATTGCACCTATAACTGTTTGTCTCTGCGGCACCTAAAGTTAAGGTCACCAAAGGTAGTAAATGCCTGTGGCATTAATTTCGCCTTTGTAAATTTGTGTGCTTAAATTTTTACATAAATAAATATATAGGGGAATGTAGGTGAAACCGAACTCATCTAGTTTAAAAAAAAATATGATTGACCTAAAAGTGTTTGTAAAAACCCACTTACAGAAAATAAATCCCGATAGAGGGTGGATCAGATAATGGTATTCTTATTGTCGTGTGGGGAATAACCATCATCATCTGCCTAGCCTTTTTCCAACTATGTTGGGGTCTGTTTCCAGTCTAACCGGATGCAGCTGAATACCAGGAGCTGCGGAGCAGGAGGAATATTTTACATGGAGCAACTGCCTATCTGACCTCCACGACCCAGTTACTGGGTAATATGATACCCCTTGGTAAGACTGGTGGGACTGGTGGACTGCTGGTGGTGGTGGTGGGGAATAACCATTAAAAGAAAAAAAAAAATTTCAAAGACCTCTTCTTTATTTTTTGTCTTATCATCTCACAGATAAGTACGAGATAATCGAAGTCCCTGGTGGAAAAACTGTGATCATGTATCAGAACTACACATATTCGTTTAAAGATATGAGAAAAACTAACGCGTATTGTTCTAAGTATGGGAAACTGAAGTGCCCGGCAAGGATCAAAATGAGTAAAAAAGGTCGTATCTTATCGGCTTATACAGAGCATAATCATCCAACTCCTGTATTTTATCACAATCATTTGGGCCAATATGTCAAGCTATAAGGCATCCAAGAGTCAAGCAAATATGTATTTAAGGTTGTAAGGTGTGCTGACACAAAATTGCGCAATTCTAGGCAATGGCCCCGATTCCCTTGTTCACAAACTAAACTAAATTTAAGTTCTGTGCATCTTTTTCTTTCTATTTCAGCAAGAAAAGGACAGAAGATAAAATATTAGTTTACTCCTGTCAAATTAAGATACTCCATAGACAGATTAGACGTGATTAAAAACATGGCTGCTAAAAATACGTCAATTTACGTCAGGCGCTGACTAGTTTGACAGGACTAAACTAATATTTATCTTCTGTCCTTTTCTAAATGAAATAGAAAGAAAAAGATGCATTGAACTTAAATTAAGATTAGTTTGTGAACAAGGGAATCGGCGCCAATATCTGCCTATTCGTTTCTAAAATTGGCTTAAATTGTTTGATGTCGTCATCCTAAACTACAATTGCCAAGAATGGTGCAATGAAGTTGTTTGTATAAGGCAGCTTCTACACCTACAATAAGTTTGCACAATATGATTGAATCGGCCCTTGCACTCAAACGAAATCAATGTTTTTGCGTGAGGAAGGTCTGTACAATACTTATCCTACACGGTGCAATAACAATTAAACTCGCTTAAACTATTGTTAAATTTAATTTTTTGCCCCATATTTTTTCATTGGACCGTGTAGAATCAGTATAGGGCAATTTAAGCCTGGCTGGAAGCCTGACATGGTCACGGAACACTAAAACTCTCTTGGTCACGCTAAAACATTGATGCTTATGAGCCGTCAATAATATTACGTCAATATAATTGTTCGTTGTAGTGCAATTCAATATTTTTGCATAATAAAAAGTATTGCACAATTTGATTGTAGGTGTAGTGCCAGCCTAAGTGCAAAATAATGCTGTGAAGCCATCGAAAGCGTGTTGCAATGCTTAAATATGGATGAAGTAAAAGATGTATGAATGGATATAATTTCATTGCGTTCTATTCTAACTTCTACCTAATTTCTTATGAAAAGTTAGACACTTTAAGTAAGAACATAAAATCATAATTATTGTTATGTTCTAAAATAAAATATAACACGACATATGACGACACGACACGACATTTAGGTATATTTAGATGTTTTTTTTTATATTTTTTTTAATACATTATAACTATTAACTATAATAATACTTGTAATGTTATATATTCGTTGCCTTTTTTTAAAATTTGCATAATGCTATCGTAACATTTGTTTGGAGTTTTTGTTTGTATGTGAGCAAATAAATCATAATGAATGTATAAAATATTTCTTTAATCACCTTTCTTTTATTTCTGTTATTTAGGGGAATGTAGGGGGAAGCCGGATATAGGGTGGAAGCAGATAAAGCTATTTCACTAGTTCGCGTATCGCTGTCTCGCTCTAGAAGTTTAGACCGTCGTCGACCGATACTCGCCAACGCACGCTCTGCGTTTGCAAATGGCGGACACGACAGAATCACGGCAAATAATTAATTATTTCCTACTTACAGATTACGAGATAATCACAGTCTCTACTGGAAAAAGTGTGATCATGTACCAGAACTACACATATTCCTTCAAAGGTATGAGAAAAACTAATGCGTATTGTTCAAAGTACGTGAACATGAAGTGTCCGGCAAGGATCAAAATGAGTAGTAAGGGTTCTATCATATCGGCTATTACGGAGCATAATCATCCTCCTCCCATGTATTATAAACATTCTAGTGGACGATATATGAAGCTGAGTTAAGAGAACCATTTACAGGTATCACAAGAAAAGTATGCGCTTCGGGAATCATCGTATATCTTCGGAAATACGAACGCGCGATGGTGAGATCTAATATAGAGCTGTTTTAACCATTGAAGTACTTGCCCATTATATATTACCATGATTGCAATAAAATATAATTATAATAGATTAACAACTGCAATTCAGAAAAACTTTTGAGTGACAGATGGCGATCTGCGACTGGAGTAGGTAACAGAGGGAAAACTTCATACAAATGTGCAATGATAGCGCATCACTACAAAGCTCAAAGCGCAGCAGTACAAAACTGAGCAGCTAATTCGGAAAAACGAAGATTACCGAAGCGCATTCTTGTTTTGGTTTAATTGTAGGTATAGTTAAAATATATTATGTTCTTGATCTGCCCTGCTGATTATGGTATGGGCCAAGGTACAGTCGAACAAGTTCTTTGGTATACAGAAAACTAACTTGCAACTATTTTAAAACAATTTTTCGAGTACCCTGAGAAGTCAATTCTTTTATAGCGCTCTCTAAAATCATAAAGTATTGGCAGTGGAAATATGAATATTTTGCCTGTATTTAGTATACAGGCAAAATATTCATATTTCTAGGTTTCACCCATATACGTCTCGATCCCTCGGGAAAATCACGATAAAAAGTATCGTATGTCCTAATCCAGTTCAACCGGTGCCGCGGTGTGGCAAATTTCATCCAAATCTGGTCAGCTGTTTTAGCGTGAAAGTAAAAACAAACAAACAAACAGAAAAAATAACAATCTTTTCTCCTTTAATAATATTAGTTTAGATAGCTTGTACGGCTGGCTGTACATCGAAAATTCTGGAAATATGTTTTGATAAGTTTAAAAATGATGATGTTATTAAAAGTAAGTAGGTTCTCCAATACTGAGGAAAATTCGTTTACACTTTAAATAAAAAGTACACTTTGTATAGAAAATGAATAAAACTATAGGTAGCTAATTAAGTAGAACGTAAAAAAATCAAATTTTGTATAAGGATATAAAATTATATTTACGAGTATGTTAAAAGTGTATACCTATTTTTTTTACCCTTGTTTTCTTGGTCTGTTGTGTGTACATTAAGGCCCTTTGTACACGGTACGGTTTCTTTACGGTACGGCGTATAAACTACGCCGTAGAAAAAACGTGTCTGTCAACAAGCCTCCATAGTTATCCATTCAACACTGACGACCGTGCCTACACACGGCAAATAAACCGTAGTTTTTCACGGCAAGAAAAACGTGTGTGTACAAAGGGCGTAATAGTTAATAAATAAATAACTTTAAAATCCAGTTACATACTAAGCTTAATATATCAATGTATAAATAAATAAATGTTTTCAATTTCTTGGTCCTTTGTAGCTCACAGACATTTGTAAAAAAACATTTTTTTTTTACTGATACGGCCTTCTTCGTCGAATTCGTGTCTACATGAAGGCAATAACTTAGTTTGCACGATAATTCACGATTTTTTTGGTCAGATATAGGTTTTGGCGATAGTACGCACGGCTACACATCAACCTATACATAACCAGTATAAGCTGACTTCTCATTGTAAGAAAAACCTATACAATGCGAGGTCAGCTAAAACTGGAAATGTATAGCTTGATGTGTCGCCGTGTGTACTTGATTACAACTGTAACATATTGTTTTCTTACCTTTGACTTTCTTAGGTTTTCTGGTGAAACTTCAACAAAAGCCACTAATCAAGCGTTCAAGTACTATAATTGATTCAGGCTATTGTCTAAAACATGGTATTTATTTAAATTGTACGATCTTTCATCCGGTTAAATATGACACAAGCTTTTTAATTGTTTCTATAATTGCGTAATTATAGAAACAATTAAAAAGCTTGTGTCTCGCGTGGACCCACGTTCTAACGAAGGGTTAATATTAAATATTCTTAGATATGACACTTGAACTGAATATTCATAACCATTTGTTTTGCTACACAGGGGATGGGATCCTACAATACTTACCTAGCAGACGAGGAAAAGGCATCATACTTCTGTACAAGAGTTTCACCTACTTCCACATGCATACCCAGACCAGATGGTACTGCTCCAAGAAACTGGCTGGTTGTGATGCCCGAGTCATTACCAATCGAATGGGAGAGTTGGTGCTGGAGATGGGATGCCACCACCACGAACCGCCCCGTCTAGGTACATATGCTACCCGATGGAAAAATTGTAATATTTCGTTCTAGGACCTTTACATTAAACATTTACAGTGTTCCATGAACAAATAGAGGTGTCGCATGGATTGTCGAATCTGCTGTGTTACAAAACAGTTCCGTTGTGTAAAACAACTGAACCACGCTTAGCGATTTTTCATAATTTTGTAAAACAGCTAAAAACAGCGGGTTCGACAAGCCACCTGCGACGGAGGTACCTATAGTCTTTATATTTTTAAAGTATTTTTACATTTAATGTGTATTTCATCAAAATGATTACCTAACAGTTTTAAGAGAAATAAATTGCCATTTATACAATATGTAACATAATTAACGCAAGACTTCATGCACCCCAATTAGAGTATTGAGTTAGCATAATACAATGACCAAAACTTTTTTTTAAAGCTATCAATTATTAAGAAAATGGTGTTCACCCTAGCATTACTTTATGCATTTAAAATGGAGTCTTATTGCCTTCAAATAAGATTGAATTTTCTTTGAAATAATATCTACATTAAAAGTTACTGAAGTCGATTCAGTAGTCAATTATGAACAAACTACTTTCAGAACTTGCGTTTATTGTTACACATTGCATAAGTGTTGTATGTGAAACTAATAAAATTAGTGATACACTGTTTACGAATTTAATTCATTTTTTCTCAATTGAAATATTATTAAACTTAATTATAACCGATAGATATAATTTACGTCATATTTTATGTAATTTTGGGCTGTCTGTAAAACAGAACTCAGAATACCTTATAAGGTAGAGAGTAGATATTAAAATAGAGGGTTATTTGCAAAATATGTTTTTTAAAGATCTTATTGTTATTATTAAAATATATTTTTTAGGATCAAAATAATATTTTTATTTTACATATTAATAATCTATAGTTGACCTTGTAATTGCTTAACCACCCCTTGTCATTTGCATGTTATAAAACCTCAGTTTTTTGTTTTAAGGCCAATGTGAGGGTCAACCTTTCAACCTAGGTGAAGTTTTTCTCAAAAGTGATAAATCTATTTATAAGGTCGATTATCATAACATAACATTATTTTTTTTTTACTTTTTAAAGGGTGTATCGATTATTTTTACTCTGTGGCTTAGAATTTATTCCTTTAGTGAGACTTTTAATTAAAAGCGAGTTATGGCGGCGGTTTAGATGCGATCGTCACGCGGTGCACACGCACAAATCCATTGGCTCTAAATGCAATTTTAACAATTATTGTGTTCTTTTTTCCCTTTTAATAGGGTTCAATAATAGGATGGACCCCAATCTTATTATCTAGCCTTATAAATAGACTAATAAGTAATTTAATTATAATTTAAATTATTAAATTGTTTTACTAAGAATGTGTCCAATAGCCCTTTTTATTGTCTTTGTTAAGGCGGATATACTTCGTTCTTGTGTTTGTTTAACACTTTTGTACTTTACACTATTCACTAACACTAAACACTAGCTCGAACGGTTTTGATCTTTTTAGCCTTCTAACTTTGTTTGTGCGTGGTCGACAAGCTGGATTGCCTCGACTTTCACATGCTGATGAAGTCTCTTTTCATGAATTATTGTGATTTGACTTAATCAGTGATAACCATTGGATTGTGTGTTATTTTTCGAGTATTATTTTCCATACACCTGCACGTATACGCCAATGATGGAGGACTAACAGATGATGGATCAGTAGCGACATGTGGTGTCTCAGCCGCTCTAACATGTCATTGATAAAAAAGAATCCTAAAAATTCTAAAATGTGTCCTAAGTTTGTGTTAAAATACGGTCAGTCAAAGTGATAGCAATTGAAGTTTGTTAATTTTTTATTTAGAGGTACCAATTCTGCGGTTTTTAAGCAGTCAGCGTGGAGGTAAGCTCCTCATCTACAAAGGCATAAAATATAACCGTAAAGGCAGCAATACTGGTAGATGGTACTGCGCCAAGATTGGCCAAGGCTGCAGATCGAAGGTCATACTTACTGAAGACGAGGAGTTTGTCACCGAACTTGGAGAGCACAACCATCAGTCGGATGAAGATTTTGAGAATAATCTTGATATTCTCAAAAGTGAAGATTTTAAAAAGAAGTCTACTTGAGGGGTAAGTGCCAGGATAGATTTGCAGGTCAGCCGCGCTACGCTCGCGAATGATATTTTGTTGAACATACGAGTACAACCTGATACTGACCAGTGAATTGCAAAAAAGCGTAAGAAATTTTTAATTTCGCGGGCTACTTGCGCATCCCCCTTAATAAATTTGTGTGTAGGTTTTTATTTAAAATATTTTTTGTTTTTTTTTTTTTTGAGGTTTTCTGTGTCCATTCTGAATATGAGGGTTGTACGTTGTTAAAGAATAAATACATGAGTCCTTACTTACTCCTTTTGCTCGGGATAAGCTAGTAAAAATTAGTTAAGGTGATGCTGATCCGGTGCAGTGCTTACACATGTCCTATGAATTAAACCTACATTGAGAATACGTCCAGACACTGTGGTGACCTATCGTACCTAATTGTTACTTGTTTATTTTTATTTAGAGGTACCAGTGTTGCAGTTCTTACGCAGCCAGCGTGGAGGTACGATACTATCCTACAAAGAACATAGATACGTCCGGATGTCAAGCAAGACAAGATGGTACTGTTCCAAGAACGCCCTAGGCTGCAAATCGAGGGTGATACTCACGGAGGACGGGGAATTTGTCGACGAGATCGGTGAACATAACCATGAACCCCCGAATGTGTTGCATAGGGTAACAACTGTACTCAGTGACCGTATAGTTAAAATGAAAAGATAAATGGGTATTTGTTTCATTGTTCCATTCGTTGATTTTGATTTTCTAAAGCTAACAATAATATTGTACAATGTTTTAAGGGGTTATGGTAATCTTTAACACCTTTTACTATAGAATCAAATCTGGAATATCCTAATGTTTTTTTCTAGAAACACTAAGATAGACAGAAGAGTATAGTATTGTATTTATTTATTTCTCAGCATTATGGTACATTGAGGTCTTATATTAAACATTGTTTCACACTGGTGTTGAAATATTAAAAGCTATTTATTTACTACTTTCGCATTCATTTACTTCAAATAAAAACATAAGTAGGCTTTTAAATCTGCTATAATCTATATTTATTTATATCTGTTTATGTTTCAAATTGACGTTATTTCAAGTTAAACAAACATCAACTTTATTTTAATGGTAATTAGGTTGATTTCAGAGTTACTAGCATTATTGAAAAAGTTATAAAAATGTTTTTTTTTTTTAATTTATCATTTATGCAAAAGAATACTGGATTATTCATATTAAATAGCGACCAAAACCACTAAGGTTTAAACTTGTGCTATCACGAGTCTATCTCAATATCGAACTATACAATGAAGCATTTTATATATGTATGCGTTATTGTCCATACAATTAATAACATCTTTAGGTCTTTAAAAACTCGTAGTTACAATCATTGTTACATAATATTTAAGTAATATTTCTTAACTTTACATTTGATATTTTTATGTGTAAGTAATACATTTGTTTATTTCTGAGGGTAGACTATCAATAAGTCTCGGTATAATATAAAGGGGTTTGATTTTGTTTCTTAAACATTTATTTAAAAATTATTGTTCTTTTAATAACAAAAAAATTAATTGCATATGAACTGGTAAGACATTACAGTGTTTGAAGAGGCCATCTATTATTATATTGTCGTACTCGTAAAATTGATTTCTAATTTTAGGAGATACTATTGTTTTTAAAATTCGCAGTTGAAGTTTAAAAATTTTATCAAGGTAGGTTTTATAGGTACGGCCATAATTACTAAGACCATACTGGATGTAAGATTCAGCCATTTTGCTTAATAAAGCATTATCTTGACTTTGAAGGGAAGGCGTTTTTTTTTAATATGGTTATAATAGCGAGAAATTGCCGAAGTTTATCGCAAACATATTCTATGTGATAACTTCAGAGTCCAGTTAAACTTATCGTCTATAATTACTCCAAGATATCTTCGTTTAGTGACATCATCTATTTGTGGACAGGTTGAAGTTGTAGCGTAAAATGAACTTTACTGTGTAGGAATTAAAATTATTTTTCCATAAACTCAAATTTATATCTATTCGTTTTTCTGGATGTACCTATATATATATGTTAGTACCTATAGTTCGTTTTTTTAATCCCAGAGACTTATCTGATATTTAAGTCTTTTGTGTTTGCGTTTTTTTAGTATAGAACGTTGACATTACACCTGTCAGATTAGTATCTGGGATTAAAAACGAACTATAGTAAGTTTTTTTTATCAAATAAGGTTCCTAATGTTTCTATTTAAGATTGCTCCTTATTTATAAACGTTGGTTAAAGTTAAGTAATGATTAGCGACTGTTCATCTATACATTTTTGACGTTTAAAAGTCTCTTAACTTTTATCAAAGTTTATAAAATGTCTATTTTCGAAATGATAACTGTTAGTTTTTAAATTAACTAATAAATTAACCCAAACTGTATTTACCTGGATCTTATTTTATAATAAATAAACCCATGGAATCTCAAGGTACAGCCCGATTCAAACTTTATGGCGGCTCTCAAGTGCGCTACTGACAGGTGAATTTGTTACTGCGCAGCGACTCGCCTCGTGTTCGCCGCCGTCATAAAGTTTGAATCGGGTTGAACCACTTATTCATCTTTCGCATAGACTGTCCTCCTTTGAACCAGCTGAACTATTTCAAATTCAGTATTTACATCAATCTGTTTCTTATATTTCAAGTACCGATCCTGGAATTTGTGCCCAGCAAACGCGGAGGCACGATCCTCATCTACAAGAACAACACCTACGTGCAGATGGTCAGTAAGACTCGATGGTACTGCTCCAAGAAGTTCCGAGGTTGCAAGTCCCGGGTGGTTGTAACGGAAGATAGGGAGTTTGTCTCAGAAATAGGAGATCACAATCACTAACCTGCGGCGACTCAGCAGTGACTATAAGATGAAAGGATTTTGGAGCAAAGTTCCTTATCGCATGGTACTCTGCACACATGGCGAATGAGAGCTAGACCGAAAGAAGAGCACGCACTGACAGCTGTCTTACTTAGCGCCTAGAGCCTAGCGAGTCCCCTTGCGAGTAGCGCTGTGAAACGAACGCTTTAGAACTTTTGCATCCGACTGCACTGCGTGCTTGGCACCTGAACTAGTTTCTAGGCGCTAGGCAAGCCACCTGACAGAGCGTACGTCCCTACTACCCTAATATTTTAACCGTCTCTTTTGGTACACAACAAAAGTGTCGTCAAGGAGATAGACCGAAAAAAAAGTAAAATTTTGTCTAGTTTCGCCAAGTGTGCGAAAGTAACTTTGTTCCATCTAGGGGTGCCACGACACATGACACCAGTTTTTTAAGTTAGTATACAGTCTGTAGGTAGCGCGTCAGTGAGAACAGTTGGACCCTGGACCGATCTAGCGTAGCCAATCAACTCAGCTTATCGCAGTCTACTGCTAGACATGGCCTCTCTCAAGTTGCGCCACAACACCCTGCCCTCCGCCTTCCGCATCCAGTCTATCCCAGCCACCTTTTAGAGGTCGTCGGTCCATCCAGCTTGGGGGCGTCCCACACTACGCTTGCAGATACGCGGTCTCCACTCCAGGTTTCGTCTGCTCCACCGGCCATCGGTCCTTCGACAAATATGGCCAGCCCACCAGATTGTTTACACTGCTATATGCTAGCTATTTCGGTAACTCTGATTCTTTTCCGGATAACTTCGTTTCTGATTTTATCCTTCAAAGAAACTCCGAGTATAGCCCGCTCCATAGCGCGCTGAGTGACCTTAAATTTGTGGACCATCCCGATTCTCAGTGTCCACGTTTCATCACCTAGCATAGTACGGAGTTTCAATAGATTAGGGCCAGCTTATTTTGGTTTTGTTACCACTGACGTGCGGCCTACTGTACCTGTTTAATTGGGTTCTTGGTTCTTGCATGAATATGAATAATTTTATACTTTTTGAAGGCCTTATTTGACTTTTAGTTTGGTTTTAAGTTTTTATTATTTTAGTAAATAATTTGAGTAGATATTATGGTTTATGATTACTTTGGCCTTATCTATGTTTGGTTTTATCTATTATAATTATATTTTAATTTTAATGTGTTATTCATTTCAATAAAGAATTGAACTAGATATGGTTTTTGAATAGTAAAGCTTTCCGCGAATTCATTCATCTTCGTATTTCTTGATCGAGATCTTCTGATGTTACCCACTGGTTTATCTAAATCCGGTGTTTTATTTAAAAAAATCGTTCAGTTCGTATTATTACTTTTTCAGATAAAAAACCGGAATTTCTCGGATTTACTCAACGGTATCGACGTGCGAATCCTGCTGGCAGAGTCAGCGATATTCTGAAATCAATTATTAATGAAAATATTCGTCTAGAATAGTCCCAGTACACGGGATTAAAGTCACATCGAGTTTTAGAAAAACTATCATCAACTCAGTCTATCGCAGTCCACTACCGGATATAGGCCTCTCACAGTCTGCGCCACAACACCGTGTTGTCTGCCTTCCGCATCCAGTCTGCCCTAGTCACCTTTTTAAGGTCATTGGTTCGTCTAGCTGGGGGCGTCCGACACCACGCTTGCCGAGTCGCGGTCGCCACACCAGGACTCGTCTGCTCCACCGGCCATCGATCCTTCGACAAGGCCACTTGAGCTTGCTTACTATGTAAGCTATGTCGGTTACTCCGGTTCTGTTCCGAAATTCTTCATTCCTGATCTTATCCTTCAAAGAGTAAAAAAAAGAAATAAGTATGTCACACAGTTAATAGTGGCAGAGAACGCTATACATAGCGGAACTTTTCCTAAAATTCGTGGTGCCTTTTAAACTGCCATGTGCCTTATGATGCATGAGGAACAGGGCAGAGAGATCCTCATCCTCCATAGGAAAGGGAGGATCCTCCGACCAAACGGGTATTGTGTCTGGTGAGCTATATTTTAATTCTACATTATATGCCAATCATGCGGATAACTTTGCTTGCGCGATGTAGGATTTTGCGTGACGTCAGACGTGATGCGTAGTTCACACGTGGCGTTGTAGATGCCGCCACATACACACTGTGCTCTATGATTGTATTTTGTATTATTTACACTAGAGACGCCATGTAGTGTACGTAATCAATAGTGAGAATTTATTAAACATGTACTTAAATATTATTATACCTACTCTATTTTTCTATTACATTTTATCTAATTGTCCAAACTTTTTTATTTCACTATTTTATATAGATTATATTGCCGTTTATACAGGATGGTAAAAGGACTATAGAGAAAACTAATTGCATTTATTAACTAAGTATTGCTCATCCGTTTTTGTTTAAATCATGACTACATGGATCAATGTCTCAGCTAACAAATCGAAGGGTATTGAAGTTTTTTATATGGGCGGACAGGTTATCTGCCAGGATACCTACCGGTCCGCCATTTTTTTTTTTCAAAATGGCGGCAACTCCGGCCATCCTATATAAAATAGATAGCTGAGATCAATGCAAATAGAAAACGTAATAAGACCAAACTAAAACAATAAAATGGTAAAATATGAAAAATAAACAAAATGGCGGACAGTTAGGTATACCACGGACCTTCAAAGCAGTTTGAATAAGGATTTTGTAATAATATCTTGATTTAAAAGAGTATCCGTGGAGTTTCCTGCCCGTTCTTCTCCATAGAGATCTACGTTTTGGAATGTGCAACTAGCTTCAACTTTCTGACTAACTGACCGACTATTTAATTTTGACAATTTAAAAGTGCCTGTAAATGGTTTAATTGAAATAAATAATTTGAGTTTGAGTTTAATAGATCCCTAAATCGATTGAAAGGAATAAACTATTTAATACCATGTCTATTTTTTATGAACCGTTCACCATGTACCTACTGTACAAAATGTGCCAATTTTTTCAGACCAAAACCAAGGATACGAAATAATAAATCTCGTGAACGGAAAATCCCTTATAATGTACCAAGACTTCACATTCTCCTACCAAGGACCTAAAAACGTGAAGCTATATCCTTACTGCTCCCGGAGGTCTTCTACAAAGTGCACCGCAAGGCTGAAACTGGATAAAGACGGGAATTTAGTGCAAGCGTATACAGATCATAACCATCCACCACCGAATTATACCAAGTTGAGCAATGGAATGTATTTGAAAATTGATTAAGGGGTTACCAAAGTCAGATATGTTTTATCCATGTTATAAAATTGACGTCTGACTGTTTTAGTATGGAAGAGTGACCGTGGAGTTTCTTGTCGGCTCTTCTCGATAGGACACGACCAATTGGAACTGTGTACCTAGCTTCTGACGTTTCATAAGTGCCCATGTAGACCGTTTATGTGAAATAAAATATTTTCATTTTTGTTGTTGTATCGCCGGCCAGGCACTTTACTTTGTGTAAATTATTTTATTACCACTGCACATCCACTGCGTTCTGAAACTTGGCAACGTCGCAAATAGCTGTCAAAATTTCGCTCTTTTGGTAATTTTTTCAATATTACTAAATTAAATGATGAAATATCGATCTGTAATAGTGTAGTGTACTAAAATATTGATTAGAAGTTTAATTAGAATTAATTAGGTACTTAGAATTGCAATAATTAATATAATAACTTACAATTTAGGTAAATAACTTTGCTTTTTTTCTTTACTTTTTTAAAGTTTTCAAATACGTTTTTTACATAGCATAAACATTTTAATCATACTACTTTCTGTTACCAGAAAGAAAATTATAATTCAGTTTATTAACTTGCTGACCCAACAAACTTCGTACCGCCATCGAAATCGGCCAATCCGTTCTGGAGATATCATAAAAAAACAGTTTCATACAAAATGTATGAGAAAATGAATTATCTTGTTTTTTGTTGTGACTTTTTTCCATTTTTTATTAGTTATTCTGCTATTCGGGGCGGAGACAAATCCAAAAAATCAAAGATCATAAAAATTCGGACAATCTGCTTACTTTTTTCTCTTGTTTGTAGAATTATATCGTCTGAAAAATAGGAAATTAGTGGATTCAAAAAAGAATGCTTTAAAATATATAGCGATCCATCAAACGTTGTTGTGTTTGAGATGCATTACTTAGTCCAAATGGCATTACTTTGAACTGATAAAGTCCTTTTCCAGCGAGTCCGAAAGCAGTCTTTTCCTTGCTTGTTTCTTCGAGAGGGATCTGCCAGAAGGCTGATCGTAGATCAATAGTTGACAGGAACCGAGCATTTTTTAGACTGTCTAAGATGGTGGTAACCCTAGGCAGAGGATAAGTCTTTTACTGTAACCTTATTTAACTGACGGCTGTCGAGACACAATCGATTCTTACCCGAAGATTTCTTCACCAGTAATACAGGAGAACGCCATGAACTGAAGGAGGGTTCTATTACATCATTGTCCAGCATATCCTGGATTTCCTTCTCAAGTTCAGCCATAATTAGAGGAGCTAAGGGGTACTGTCTGTGTTTGATGGGCAAGCTGTCCCCGGTGTCAATTCTATGCTTGATCAACGATGTTCTTCCTAAACCTTTACCAATCTGTGCTGCCATTTCCTCTAATAATTTGTCCAGGCGCTCTTTCTGTTGATCAGAAAGTTCATCCCGCGAAATCACTGGTTGCGAGACGTTAATTTCCGTAATGTCAGCAATTGATTTCCCTGCTCCTATTACTAAATTAAATGACTCAAAAAAATCCATACCTAATATGATATCATGTTTTAAGCAGTTCATGATATAAAAATCTACCACGTTGTATTTTCCCGTTAACTCAATAGGTAAATGAACAATGGAATCCATTGTATGGTAGGTGCCATCAGCCGTTGAGATAATTTCTTTGTCGACTTTATGTTCTGAAAACCCCAATTTCATAATTTTCATTGCAAATCTCTGCGAAATCACTGAGACAGTAGCTCCAGAATCCAATAATCCCACAAACGACTGATTTAAAATTTTTATTTCAGCATAATACCGATTGTCTTGACTGTGCTTGTTAATATTACAGACCTTGCCTGTTTTAAAAAAAAACTGTATCTAGCCATTGCTGCCAGTCATCCAAGGTAGAATGACTTAGTTTTTCGGGGTACGATCGGCTGGCATCGACTCCGAGTTGTCGTTTCCCTTATCGGTAGCATTGCATGAACATTTATTTGTCGTTTTCCCGAAACGTCCACATTTGTAACAGAAGAGTCTCTGTTTAGGCAATTTACAATCCCTGAAACGATGCCCTGGAGCTCTACAGTTCCAACATTTTGTTAGAAGTACTTCCTTGTCATCTATGGCTGCCACCTCAGTCGTGTTTTCATTTCGTGATATCTTCGAGGTACTTCCCTTATATGCTAAATCTCTTTCCAGAGATTGATCACTTTGAGTAGGTTCCTTGAAGTTATCACAGCTTAACTTGGTGCGTTCAATAATCCTTAGTACTGATGTTAATTCGCTCACTGAGTCGAAAGTGTCTCGGCATATGGCTTTCTGGAAATAGGGTTGTAAATTCCTTCTAAGTATCATCAATTTTTGTGTTTCAAGAATGGGAGTGGGTAGCCGATTAAACATATTTTGCATAATAGCTATATAAACCAAAATGCTTTCCTGGTTGCTTTGGGTTCTCCGTTTAATCTCCTCCAATAGCTCCTCTTGGTAATACGGTTGCTGGAATGTGTCCAACAGTAGCCTCACTAATTGACCCCAATTTGCTACTGCACCTTTATTGGCCCTAAACCATATTAATGCCTCTTCTTCGAAGAAGTCTATGGCATATCGAAATAAGTCTTCATCGGCAGCATTCCGCGCCTCTTTAAGTTCCCCAACTCTTTCTAAGAACGCGTTCACACTTACGGTACCCTTACCACTAAATTTGACACCCCAATCTTTAATGGGAACCAACTTCCGTTTGTGGAAGCCGTTATCAAATGTGGAAGACCTTTGTAAGCCTAGATGACGTGAGAAAAGACTAGGTCTCTCTAAGGTTGTTCGTGGTATGTCAGCGTTGGCAACCGTAGATTGTGAGGCACGATTCTGGTGAATTTCCGTGTCACCACCCTTTGGTAAGGAAGTTTTTTCTGAGTTTCGGCACTCTCCCAGTTGTTCCATTATATGAATAGCCTCTTCGCCCAGAGACTTCTGTAAGATGTCTTTATCATGTTCGGAGATTACACCTTCTTCCTCACCTTCTTCTTGCTCAAGCTGCCTTAGTGACGACAAAGTATCCTGGATGTTCTTTAGCAATGTCAAATGTTTCTCAATGTCACTAGACTCGGAAGGAATAATAAGTTTAGCACGGTTCGATAAGTGTGTCAAACGAGAGTGTATACGTCTAAAAAACGAATGTTCAGGAGTCTGCGATACTTCAGTTATAAGTGAAATTATTGCCGATAATTTTTTTTCACAAATCAATATTTCATTATTCGGGTTATCAATGCAGGCTTTAGGAACCTTAAAGGAAATAGTCGACTCGTCCGACTGCTCTCGAACTAAAATTTCCCGCAAAAATTTCCGCATAGTCGCCACAGTCTTACAATCCGAGATCCCTCGACAAGCCAATTCAAACTCAAGCTCATCTTTATGTAGTGCATTAACATCCATGATCAGACAAAGTAGGTAGTACAATTTCAATAAACAATAATAACACGCTAAATTAAAATAAAACAGGTTTCTATTCCGAATTACAGATATGCTAACTAACTAACTAGGCTTGTCAAACCAACGTTTGTCCAGAATAAAATAATACCTAAATAGACTGAATGACCATAACCGTTGTACACCTTGTTTATCTTTGAATCAGTTAACCCGTGGGTGCCAATGTGATGATTACGGGACAAAAATACGTTAGCAAAAATGGCGTTATTCGAGATGCTAGGAAAGTAGGTCCAATATGCTCAGATACGTGCAGATTGAAATGTTATACGAAGTTTGACAACGATACTCGTCAAATCATTCATAACACTTTTTGGGGACTTGGTGATCGCAGTAAACAATGGAAGTTCACGGAACAATTAAAAAAAAAGTCTTTTAGTACTCCAGCTCCAGGTCCTTCCTGTCGGCAATTAGTAGTATTTTTTGCCTTCGGAACAAACGTCTGAGGGACGTCAAAGGGTTTGTAAGACAACATTTATGCAAATTCTCAGTATTTCGGATTCTTTTTTACACACATTTTATACGAAACGAGACCTACAGAAAAGGTTTTCTGATAACAGAGGACTGGCTAATCAAGTCAAAATGAATTCTTCTTCGATAAAAAGTGTTCGCGACCACGTTAAGCACGTTTGAGCACATTTTACAAGTGAAGGAAAAGAAATACTCCTCTTAGATAGTAATTTATGTATTCCCAAAATGTATTCCTTGTACGCGGTATGGAGCGATCTTCAAAAATATAGAAACAGAGCGAGAAATTGTCATCAGTACCGACAAATCAAAAAAAAGGACATCAACTTGAATTTCTTGTAATCATATGACGTTGGTCCAGTGCCGAAGCACGACCGTTTAGCAAATCATTTACCATCCAGAATTAAAGATCATCATTTTATCATAGTTATAGGATTAATCCAGACAGGCACTTTACTTTGTGTAAATTATTTCATCACCACTGCTTTCAAAACGGTGAAGGAAAACATCGCGAGGAAATCGGCATGTCCTAGAACCAAAAATTCGAAGACCTGTACTGGGCCCCCGTGGTAGACAGCCCACTCCCTTTCACAGAGAGGAGGCCTGTGTCCCAGCAGTGGGAACATTATAGGCTGATTGATTTATGTGATTAAATAATACTTTTTTTATTTCTATAAGTATATGAAGGCTCTGGCGGCAAATACTTCCTACGCTATAATAAGACAATTTGTGTCCTTGTTTCCTTTTCTTGTGTCTAGTTCTTGGGTGGTCATTAATTCGTTTTAGGTTAAGTTAGATCCTAACAAAAGCATTTTAAGTGCAAATCTGTTACTAACAATTTATGCATCTTTTAGTTGTTCGAAATAAAATAGCAAAACAAAAACGCTGAAATAATGATTTTATTTATTTTTAAATACCACTAGCGGACCCGGCAGACGTCGTCCTGCCCGGTTGAGTCATCATATACCGACAGCAGCGCCACCTACCGGGTCCAATGGTCTTTTCAAACCATCCAGGAACCCGTTGAAATATACACACAAAATTTCATCCAAATCGGCCCTGCCGTTCTCGAGTTTTAGCGAGACAAAAAGAACAGCAATTGATTTTTATATATGTAGATAATGGGTTAAATTACAGATAATATTTAAATAATATAATTAATATATAGGGTAACAGTCTTAAAATAATATATATAAAAGAAGGAGAAAGAATCATTGAGCATCACAAAATTCGTCCGCATCGCTGTCAACAGGAAAAGGTTGGCAGCATTGTCATATTGAATGGTTATGCTTATGATTTGGCCAAAAAAAGAAGGTTTTCCGCATCTTCAGCAGTCGCTCCAGGACAGCCCGCCGCACTAGGAAGATGGGCAATGGCGATAGCGCAAGGGTGTCGTATCGACACATGTTGAATTCTATTCCAAAGACCTATCTAACTTCCAATGCATCATGGTCATTCGAGTGAGGCTCAAGCCTTTGGGTTTTAAAACAGCCGGCACCCCGAAGGTGACAAGAGCACGATGGATGATATCATAAATGCAGGCGTGACGTACTACCCGACCTGCGCTCTTATAGGATAGGTCGGGCAGTCGACAGCGAAAATATAATTAAACGCTTTCTATGAAAAATGCTATCCGTTTTTTTCTTTATACCACTCTTTATTCGATTTTACCTACTAGAATTTCACACTTTTAACACAAAAATTCGCTCGCTTCTGAACCAAAAAAAATCTTTTTTCTTACAGGTCGCATTCAACATCTACCAACTCCTAACGGTCGAATCGTTATGTACAAAAACTATACATTCTCATATCGAAATGGCACCAGTGTTCTTTACTGTTCGAGGTATGTGCGAGGGAAATGTCGGGCGAAATTGAAGGTTGATAAAAGTGGAAATATCTTGCATGCGAACACTAATCATAACCATGGTCCCCCAAAGTATCAAAAAGCAAATGGAGTGTATTTTTTAGTAGGTAGGTGAGGCGAGATCCGTAGGTTAATGTTTAGCTCATTTTAGTGACATAATCAACTTCCAAAAAATATAAAAGAAGTGACTTCACTAAATATTTTAAAAAGTAAATGATTCACTCATATGTACAGATGCCAGCAGGTCAAGCTACCCGAAACTGTAAAATTTTCCCAATCAACCTTGAATCTTAATGCTTTAGCGATAAAATTGAAAATCAATTAAATAAATTTGACAGATTGTAGTAGCTTGATGTGCTCGTCTGTAAAATAACGAAGTACACTTTTTTTGTTTATAATTTAATTTAATTTCTCTGACTGTAACGGCGACATTTTTTTACTTGGGTCACCGACTTATCGCAAAAATACAGTGAGTTGGCTTCCAACTTGGTGACTACACCGTTTTATTATTCTAGTACAGACGCCAGCAGGTCAAGCTACCCGAAACTGTAAAATTTTCCCGATCGACCTTGAACCTCAAATGCTTTAGCGATAAAGTTGAAAATCTATTAAAGAAATTTGACAGATTGTAGTAGCTTGATGTGCTGGCGTCTGTACCTGCACTAGGATAATATTACAAATGTTTTATAATTATTGTTCTCATGTAACTGAAGATTCTCTTTATGGGAATAAATCTATTTTAACCTAATGTATTACCTTTCTACAGATTGTTTAAAATTTACGATGATTAAATAAACTACAGTACTGAAAATTAATTTCGTGTTTGTGGTGACCTTCCTGCGTTTAGATCCCACCCACAAATCTAAAAAACTCCAAAGCGTAATAAGTTTTATGAATCTTGTCTTCCATTCACCGCTGTACGTCGATCTCTGATCACTACTGACTGTTAGAAGCCTCGTAGGCTTAAAAGGTTAATAGTTAAGTAAATCAGCATTGTTAATTACTAGCTACATATTATGTGTGCTTTTAAAAATCTTCATATTCTTCACGCGCGATCCAAAACCCGTAGTCATCTGCCTAGCATTTTCCCAACTATGTTGTAGTCAGCTTCCAGTCTAACCAGATGCAGCTGAATACCAGTATTTTACATGGAGTGACTGCCAATCCGACTTCCACAACCCAGGAACTGGGTAACACAATACCCCTCAGTAAGACTGGTTCTAAGATGTTTTAGGCTTCTGACTACCAGTAAGGACTGTCAAAGTTCTACTAATGCAAGCCGGGACCAACGGCTTAACGTGCTATGCGCGGAATATAGTGAATTTATTTTCTTTTGCACATGCTTAAGCACGTGCATCACTCAGACGGGCAATTCTCGTAATTTTAAGAACGTTCACAGTCTGATCTCAGTCTCAATCTGTCAAAAATCCCTCTAATTTCCCTACATTTTGACAAGTTTTTGACATTTGTTTGTCGCCGAGATGAGATTGCGACTAGATTTTGAACGTTTTAAATTATGAGAATTGGCCTTCAGACCTGAGTCTCAATCTGTCAAAAAATACTTCTGATTTCCCTACATTTTGACAAGTTTTTGACATTTGTTTGTCGCCGAGATGAGACTGCGACTAGATTTTGAACGTTTTAAATTACGAGAATTGGCCTTCAGTTCAGCTATAGGCTGCGTAAAAGGCTTGCTATGTGAGTGTTGGTCTACAGTTAATATTTTTTTTTAGGTATATCATTATAACAATAAATTCTTTATTTAATATATTAATATTTACAGAATATGAAACACTGACTTACATCGAAACTACACAAAACAATGGCTTAGTGATGTATCAAAACTACACGTTTTCGTTCATCGACAAAACTAAGAAATACTTACGTTGTTCCAAGAGGACTCGGGGGAAATGCGAAGCGAAGATACAACTGGATGAGGATGGAGCTATCATATCAGCTGATACTACTCACAATCATCCACCTCCGAAGTATTTAAGGACAAATAATGGAAAGTACTTAAAAATTTTTTGATGCTACAGGAAGTTGTTTTCAAATCTTTGTGAAATATGGTTAAGGGGGATGCGATAAGGTAGCCCGCGAAATTCAAATTACCTAACGTTTCTTTGCAATTCGCAGCATAATGCTGAGCGATAGCCGTTTTATTTATTAATTTATCCATTTATTTCAGGCATCAAGGCCCATATAAACACATACAATACAATATTAATAAATATTATTATTAATATTGTATTGTATGTGTTGTATATATATTGTATTGTATATATTATTAAAAATATTATTATATTAATATTATTTTCAATATTAATTTATTTTTATTATTATTGTTTTACGTGGATGTGACGCATGTTTCCCCCAACCCTTTCTTATATTTCTTTTTGTGTTTTATGTTCTTTTTTCGTCACGTTTACCGCAAATAAACGTATTTTCTTTCTTTATTTTCTCTCAATTTGCAGGTCTGTGTCTGGTTGTAGGATCATTAAAAAAAAATGGTAATATGAACTTAGAGAGTTTATTGATGATTTTTATGATTATAATTCTAAAAATAAATATTTTAAAAAGCCACGAATCATATTTACATCAACATAACCTGATACAAACCTGCAAATTGCAAAAAACGTAAGAAAATTTGAATTTCACGTACTAACTACCCTGACGCTTTCGCCTTAACAAATTCATGAGTGACTTTTTAGTAGAATAGTAATTTTAAGGACGAGTCATGTTCTCTATGTCATTTTTAGGTGTAAAATTGAAGTTGTAAAAAAATCCCTTACCTACCTAAATATTTGTAAAGGATGACGCACAAAAGCGAATCATTTCGTGATGCGATTCTGAAACACCACGTCAGAATCGCCTAAGTCGTCTGTGACGTCATAGAAAATGTAGTTACTAAGGATAATGATGATGTGGATCACCAGAGGGATGTAATTACAAAACATAACATAAGACCTATAATTACCGTAGGGCTAGGCAAAGGTGCAACTAATAGAATAGAATAAACACATTTCGCTAGTTAAGTGTAAGTTCCATGTGACAGGGGGCGAACCTATTACCATCGACCGGACACAAATCCAGACTCCGATTTGCTGCTGAGAAATTCCTGATGGAAAAATTCACTAACACTTTGCTGGCCCTGGGAATCGAACCCAGTGCATCATTCTCAGCAGTTGCGCTTGCGACCACAAGGCTAACTAGACAGCAAGGGGGATATGCAATTATGTATCACAAATTCATGTTACCAAGGCGTGTCGCTCATATTTAGGAAACGCTTAAACTAGAAAAGGCTTATTTGAATAGCGCTACCGCTAATATATTACATGTTATATATTTTGTTCTATGTTATGCATTTTTAAACTTAATAATGTAATTGTCTTTTATATGTTTTTTGATTTACTCAATTATTTATAGAAATAAATTTAGTTGAATACCGATGTTTCTTTCTTTACCGCCATGAATGACTTTACTAACTTAACTATCTTGAGGTCGGCTTCCAGTCTAACCAGGTGCAGCTGAATACCAGTACCTATTTTACATGGAGCGACTGCCTATCTGAATGCAACCCTGTTACTTGGTAACACGATACCTATTGGTAAGACTGTTGCCAGACTTTCTGGGCTTCCAACTGCCCGTAACGACTGTCAAAGATCTACGAATGACAGCCGGGATCAACGGCTTAGCGCACTTTCCGAGGCACGGAGGGCTCTTTCTTTACTGCCACATGTTTTTAAATCTCCTAGATACCTTCATTCAACCTTTCCAAGCAGCTGTCTAGGTACTTTAGTGTTAGTAAGAACGAGTTGGTTGCCGGGAAACGGTAGAAGGAACGTTGACAGACCGATAGCCAGGTGGATGCACGACCTACGGAAGAGCGTGGGAAAGATCTTGACGAGACTCGCACAGACCAGGGAAGCATGAGAGGACGAGGATGAGTCCTATACTTAGCAGGGGGTGGAAAAACGCTGTCAATGTTGACGATGGTGTAGGACGAGTTGGTGTTTTACTCCCGTCCATCACCAATACAGCAATGGTCTATAAGTTATGGGAAAGCTCTTTTACTGTAACATACATTTTAATTGAGTACTGTGCTCAAATACACGATGGGTATCTTATCGACGGCAGTTACCGATGCGTCGACGGCTGCAGTTGCCTCTGTCGTCGACGCGTGTCGCTCGTGTGTATGTACACTTATTCTTTTTTTTATGTCCACGCATTCCAAGGTTACCTGGAAACCATCGCAGACAGCGATAAGGCTGCCCATTGTATGTTTTGTAGTATTAAATGTATTGTTTTCCTTATGTATTTTCTGGTGTACAATAAAGTATAAATAAATAAATACATTCTCTTGTTTTACATTATTTCTCTTTGATTTAGTTCATTGGATGACAATTTGAACAGTTATTTTTCATGTTTTCAGACCGTCCCCATATAATACCACTGTTGGGTTCAAAATCGGTTATTATGTATAAGAACTATACGTTCTCTGCTCTAGCTGGAAAGGGCAACCTGGCTTGTTCCAAGAAACGAAGAGGGAAATGCCCTGCTCGGATCAAGTTGGATGAAGATGGAAGCGTGCTATTTGAAGACGGAGACCACAATCATCCACCCCCGGTGTACCATAGAACCGCTACTGGCGAATATATTAGGGTAGAATAGCCTAGGGTTTAGTGCTCATAAATACGTACGACACGCGTTGACGACAGAGGTAACTGCATCCATTGACACGCATTGACGGCAGCCGTCGACACCAGTCAACACCCGCCGTTGACGCGTCGTCGACAACGTGTCGCTCGTGTATTTGAGTACGGTGCTCAAATACGCGAGCGGCATGTTGTCGACGACGGCTGCAGTTGTCTCTGTCATCAACGCGTGGCACTCGTGTTTATGCACACTTAGATTCGACATAGGAAAGTTTGGATTTATAGTAAACTAGCAGTGCCCCGCGGTTTCACCCGCATAAATTTCGATCTTGTGGGAATATCGGGATAAAAAGTATCTATCCCGATATTCGTTATATGTGTTAATCCTGGTTATAAACCGTCTGTGTGCCAAATTTCATCCAAATCCATTCAGTACCTAGTTTTTGCGTGAAAGAGTAACAAATATCCATCCATCCACGTTTATAATATTAGTAGGATGTAAGATTAATGAAAAGTGATCAAAATTTCAACACTGATCAAAATTTATGGAAAGCTGTTTCATGTTTATTTTTTTACTACTATTTTGCCCGCGGGTTCGCCCGCGTGGATGTCGGAAAATACCACACGGGATCGTACTATCCGGTCTACCGGGATTTTGACCGGGGTTTTCATATAACTCTATTGGTTTACGCGGCGCACGCCATTAAAGCACCCAGTCGGCATGATTTTTTCCGACATCTTTAACAATCATCGTCATCTTTCAGGCAATTTACACAAAACGAGAAATGAGGAGGATTTAGGTATCTTATATACCTAAACCCTCCTCATGAATCACTCCGTCCATTGGTGAAAACTGTATGATAATCCGTTCGGTAGTTCATGAGTTTGTCTGTCATATTATAATATGTAGTGATGTAGTAATTACTTTATATTAGGCTCTTCAACAATGAGTACACTATTACATTACAATTTGTACATCGCAAACTTAAGTCTAAGCGGCCCATTACTTAAACAAAAGGACAGTATAATATGCACAGATAATAACACAATTAAACATACAGGGTGGGAGGGACATCGACGCGCAAACTGTAACCATGGATTCAGCACATGAGTTTAGACCCCATAGCGTCGAAATGTTTCGTAGGTTATTAAAAAAAAATATATTGCTGTTCCATACATTTTGACCGCGTAGGTATTGCACTTTTCTATGAAACAGAAGATTTTTTTTTTGATATCCGACGAAAAATTTCGACGCTATGGTGTCTAAACTCATGTGCTGAATCCATGGTTACAGTTTACGCGTCGATGTCCCTGCCATCCTGTATAGTTTGCATACGACTAAAAGCTAAATTGATTGCAAAAAATTGCGTAGATTAAATTTTATTTTGGTGGGTGTAGTGTTGGTACAGTTCTGCCCAACCCTTCGGGGAAACAAAACGTGTTGTGAAGTTATGTTATGTTAGAATTTATTTTTGTTTCTTTCAATTTTGGTGGTGGTTGTTTCAATTTGTCTTTTCATTTTGTACGATTCTTATAATATATGTATGATTAAGCTATTTCTTTCTATTATGTATTTCTTTCTTTTTATTACCTATTTATTACTATTACGAGTCTACAAATGTCTTACTTTTTGGGTTGGTTATTATTAAATTTTTTATTATGAATATGTTTTTGTATAACCGTTGTTTTATTTAGAAATTATTTCTTTTGTTCTTCCCACTTGTTGTTTTCATTTTGAAAAGCATTATAGTAGCAAAAAAAACTATTTTCGTATTTGCTTCGCAAGCTATACAGGGTGGCAGGGACATCGACGGGCAAACTATAACCATACATTCAGCACATGATACTAGATCAGATACAGAATAACTTCTAGCGTAGAAATTTTTCGTAGGTTATAAAAAAAAAACTACTATTTCGTAGAAAAGTGCAATACATACTCGGTCAAATGTAGTGAAAAGCATTTTTTTTTAAATAATCGACCAAATATTTCGAATTCTTATAATATAAGAATAATCGACTAAAAATTTCAACGCTGGGGCGTTGAAATTATTAGACGGTTATTAAAAAAAAAAATGCTTTTCACTACATTTGACCGAGTATGTATTGCACTTTTCTATGAAATAGTAGTCTTTTTTTTTTAAGAATAATCGACTAAAAATTTCAACGCCCCAGCGTTGAAATTTTTAGTCGATTATTCTTATATTATTAGTTTAGACTTATGTACTGAACCCATGGTAACATGGTGTGCGTCCCTGCCACCCTCTATAATGTAAGCTAAATTATTGTAGAAACACAAATAACGTGGTGGTTGATTACAGCAAATATTAAATTTTATGAAGAGAATATGGAGAGATGTAGTTTGGCTTATTTACATCACAGAGAAAGCTACATTAAAAGAAAAAAAGAAAATAAAATGTCTCCTGAGCAGAAGGAAATTAGAAGGGCTAAAGACAGGGAATACCAAGATAGAAAAAGAACAGATAAAAAGCGAAATGCAATTGAAGAAACGGACCTGAAAATCGAAAGTAAAAGAAACCTTTAAAGATTTTAAAATGAAGAAGAATCCGGCAAAGGATTCATCAACATTTTCTTCATTGGATCGAAAGTTCAAGACTGTCAAAAAGAAATCCTATAAGAAAGAGTAACAATGGAACTGAAAGGGGATTGAAGATTTGTATATGCCTTGGCATACGTACAGTCGCACCATTTTGTTTTTTTTTTCAAATGGCGGCCGCATGTCTCATTATGGTTTCTGATTGCATTGATATGAGCTATAGAATTATATAAGTGTCATACGTAGCCGCCATTTTGAAATAAAATCAAAATGGCGGACAGGTATACCACGGACCTTCAAAGCCTAAAGTTTACTTAGTTTTTTTACAATATGGCTGGCAAGAAGGCTGCGCAATAACATTTTGTGGGAACCAAATGGTGACATGAGGCGAGTATGAGTGAGAGAACATGCACGAAAGTTCAGAGAGCCTATGTTCAGACCGGCCATGTTTATATCAGCCGTATTGTGTCTTGATGTGATTTATTATACTATACTTCTATCTATTCCCTAAATAATAATTAAGTAGGAAACTCGTTATATTTGTCATTTAATTAAAAAAACGGTTGTAAAAATATAAACTACTCTTATTAATGGAATATTAAAAGTACTTATCATAATATTTAAAAAACCATACATAATTATACGTACTATGCATAAACTTTTTGATTCAAGTATTTATCACCAAAGATTTTACCTTGTTGTTTTTTGTACTTAAGTTATACTTTTAACTGGCTCATTATCAGTTTACCCTATAAGGGTTACGTGAATAAGTCGTATTTTTGTTATTACTTTGTTACTTAATCTTATATCTACATATCTGGTGTTAAAGTTTTAATTATTACCATTCCAGCAGCCTTCTTGCGTAACACACTCTTCATAACAATCACGTTCATTTTGAAAAATAAACAATATCCGTTGCGCCTGATGTTTAGAAATCAATGTCCACGATAACTACCTTAACGCCATGTATTTTCTTCACCTGTCAAAATGAATGCGATTTTCACTGAATGTTCACGCAAATTTAATTGGGTACAGTGCGGTTATATTGTGCAACATGCATTTGCTGGTTTGGTCTAAACCGACCTTTAAGCAATGAGGCTGCTGTTTTTATACTACTTAAGAAACCGCAAAATAAATTATAATCATTGTTACAAACTCCTCTTATTTATATTCGTTTTTTTTTTTTTTTAGGTTATGTCTATTTTTTACATTTCCTTTATTTAGACAGTTTATTCTATATATATAATATCCTTGTATGTCCCGCAGAATACGTTACATCAGTTTACGGAAAAGATCGGAAGAAAACCGTTTGGTACCAAGAAAATTTGAAAATTGCTGTGGAAAAAATATTTTTCAAAGAAATCAGCCTAAGACAAGCTTCAATTTTGTATGATATACCAAAGAGTACTTTGTATGACAGGCTTAAAGCTTTACGAAGTAAAACGCGACTAAAGAACAAATAGCTTTTAATAAAGCAATTTAATTTGTTGCCGTGGCATCATCCTCTTGCCCCTCTTCCAATTTATTTAGGACTAATACAGCGTTTCATCATCTTTCATGGGTATCTTTATCAGCTGTTATCTCCGGAATCAGGCTTTTTCTAGCTATATTATCTTTCACATAATCCATATCTTTGATCTTCCTCTATAACCAACCACATTAATTCTCAAAACTGTCCTCACGACATGGTTTGTCTCTTCCGCATCACATGCTGTGACGACCGATATCCACATAACTTCTCGCTCAAAAGCAAGGCTGCACCATCATCTACCGCATCATCGCTTACTATCAATTGAAAACGCGGGCATATCCATCTTCTTCTATATAAATAAAAATGAAATGCTGTTCGTTGGTAAGCCCATCACAGAACGGCTGGACCGATATGGCTATTTTTTGTTTTTAAAGTTTCGTAATAGTCCGAATTAGGTTTTTAAAGGGACAGACAACTTTTAAAAGGTTCCATCCATTTTTCCATGATTTTTGTTTGAACTTAACACGATGGATATGCATGAACGATTTTGTTTTACTCACGAAAATGTTTACAAGAAAAAAAAATCGGAAGTATAGAAACAAAACTAATTTTACGATCACAAATAAATTTATTGGAATTAAGACAGTACAACCTCTGTCAAGTCAGCTAGTAGTGTATAAAGGTTGGCTGGTGTGAAAGATGATATGACTACAGAGGGGTTAATACTAAAATGACGAATGATAGAGATGGGTGGAAGAAGAAGTCATGCTGCGTTCACCCCAAATAAATAAGGGTATAGAAGACGATGGTGCTGATAATTAAGTTAATATTAACCAAATTATACTAGATAATGCACTTGTCTGGGTCTGGGGATATATGTTTTCCAAAGACTGCGTTAGTTGATCAAAACTTAAGTGTAAAACTTAAGAAAGTTTTAAACTAAGGGCGAATTTCACCAATGTAACTGAACGCGATATGCACGTCTTAACACGTTAAAGAGCTGTCAGTGTGGTAATTTTTGTGGTATATATGTTGCAGTAAGATGGTTCATGGATGGGATGGTTGTAGTTATATTACTAGATCGTGCTCGTATAGTTATATTTCTAGTAAAACAGTTATGAACCGCTTTCATATAATTCGATCCCTAGGGATATAACTAGATCACGTGTTTAACCATCTTACTGTGACATATAGACACTATTAGCTCTCGAACGTGGCTTAGATGTACCGATCTCGTCAGTCAGTCATGAGTTTAATTGATGAAATTCGCTCTAAATCATGTATTTTTGTACTTGCCGGCTCCTAATAGCCAGAAGTTAAATATTGGAAATATATTTGTTTTAATTTAAAAAACAAAGCACGTATACGTACGAGTGTATGTAATTTTATGTACTGTTAATACAGATCAATTTAAATAAGACTACGATTTTATTGTCTTCACGATTTTATTAATATCTATTTGTTTTGTTTGTGACTAAAAATTGAGATATATTGAAATATATTGTTGATCTACGTTTGCTTATCATTTATCCAACGAAGTGTGCCTGATACTAACAGAATGGCAAAATACCTGGAGATTCCTAAAAAAACATGCACAAATTCTATTACATTCTACTTATACTTATTATTATCAGCCTTTTGTGTCCCACTGCAGAACAAATGCCTTCTGGCAATCCTTATGAAAAAAGTCGAGTTCGTTCCGCCATCTGCTCTTGGGCCTGCAGCGGTTATTTTAGCCCATAGCTCCTCCTGAATCCCGAATGCTACAGATGTGGGCAGCATAGTTCCATTTAAGACCCTATCGCTTTACTTTATCTACAAGAATAACATTTGAGTGACAGAAACTACTTGGGAAGGCACATTGTGGCTAAATTGAGATACATAACTTGCAGATAGTGTTGCCTAACTATCGATAGTTGATCTATGGATACTAGTGAACCTTGAAAACTGGTAACAATATCGATAGTATTTACATTTAAAATACTGTCGATACTATCGATAGTATCAATCGACAGATTGAAGTAATACAAAAGTATCGATAGTTTGAGTTGTGATACTATTGATACTATCGCTATAAAAGTGTGTTTTACAACAATTACAGGGGCTGCAGTCTCGACATTCATAGCGATCGCTTTACGACCGAATTCGGTCGCAAAGTCCCGGATTGACTGGTGTAATGTATGGAGTGACATCGCTATGAATGTCGAGACTGCAGCCCCTGGTGATACTATCGATGGTATAAAAACTATCGATACTTTTACCCCATCCATATTTAACGAAAATTCAATAGTATTGTGTTGATTGAATTTTCGTATTTCAAATTTCAATACTATCGATAAGCCTATCGATATTGTTACTAGTTTTCGAGGTCACTCGATCAATCAATAGTTGAGCAACACTACTTGCAGAATATAGGGTCTGCGGCACGAATGATTCGATTGTAATACCATCTTCGCCGTGGCTTAATTGTATTTATTGCCTGTGAGAGCAGAAATTCGTAGCGAGTAATAACTGGGACCTCTTCAGGATGTGAGTAAACTGCAGCCGTGAGTTGGGGAGCTTCATCATCGGAATATAGAGAATTAAAAAACTACTAACTAGTACTTAATCAATAATTTTATCTCTATCTCCATGCAATTAATACCGTGGTTGTCTTTCAAATGTGTGATGAAGACTTGCTAGAAGATTAAAATGTAATCACAATTTATTTTTTGCAGCCCATTACCAAATACTGCCTTTAGCTGGTGGTAAAGAGGTAATTTTATTCCAGAACTACACGTTTTCATATCATGTGCGAGGAAAGCCCCGGCTGCAGTGTTCCCAGAAACTAAGTGAGAAGTGCAGCGCATTTTTGAGAATGGACAAATTTGGGAATATCGTTTACTATGACGCAATCCACAATCATCTACCCCCGAGATGTATTTTGACATCAAGAGGTTTTTACGCCGTTTCCAAAGCAATGAACAACATACTGTAAGGATTTAGGTGAAACTTGAGAGGAATCTAATGAAATCAAAGAATCATAATATCACTTGGAAATCAATCTCATATTTGTTTGCTGTTTTATAAAGGACCAATGTAATAGTTGGTGGTTTTAAGAGATTGAAATAGGTAACAAATTATAAATATCACGGCTCTTTCCCCCGAAGGGATAGACAGAGGTAGTAGTACTAACAAATTAGTGTAAAAATAAACTAAGGTTTTGTTTGTTAGTTATTGCCCCGTGTGGTTTTTACGTCTTTGTGAATTTTCTCAATAAACCATTTGTTTTTGTGAGGTAGCGTGTTTTATTTTATGGACCTTGTCAAATCTCAGGGAACCCCTTCCCTAAAACCCCTCTTCCCTTCCTTTCTTCTTCTTCCCTTCGTACGCCGGGAATGTGGATCCACGCGACACACAATGGCTTTTCATTTGTTTCTGTAACGACGGCATTAAACCGGTTAATAAATATCCCACTTCTCACGCGTCATCATATTCATAATTTATTGTGTTCATCATAACAGCGTCATATAGATGCTCTTTTTTTTGTATGTACCTATCCAGTTAAATAGCCCTTCTTACTTACAAAACTGTTTTTTTTTCAGCCAACTACCATGTTCTCCCTCTTGCAAAAGGAAAGTCAGTGATACGATACCATAATTACACTTATTCCTATCACGTGAGAGGCAAATCTTTGCTCCGATGTTCACAGAAGACCAGTGAAAAGTGCCGCGCGTTCATAAAGCTGGGCAAATGTGGCAATATCGTGACTGCTGTGACGAACCACACGCATCTCCCTCCAAGATGCGAGAGGACCTCGGATGGCACATACAAGTTTACGAAGCTAAGAAATATATATAAGATGTTGTGAAGAAAATCTATGTTGAATATTCTAAATGAAAGTGTTTTTATGTTAGACTAATAACATTAGTATAAAAATGAGAATTATTGGATATTATTATGGAACTCTTACTTACACCAGAGGGGTAATTCTCGTAATTTTTAGAACGTTCAAAGTCTGGTCTCATTCTCAATCTGTCAATTTTTTTTTTTATTTCCCTACCTTTTTGACAAGTTTTTGACATTGATTGTCGCTGAGATGAGATTGCGACTAGATGATAAAGTTTTTAATTATGGGAATTGCCCTTCTGGTTTCTGATTTGAGGATTCGAAGTTGAAATCTTGTCAAACTCTACTTTGGCATTAATCTAACTGCCTAATCTTTTTACAATTATGTTGGGGTCGGCTTCCAGTCCAACCGGATGCAGCTGAATACCAGTATTTTACATGGAGCGCCTGCCTATCTGACCTCCACAACTCAGTTACTGGGTAACACGATACCCCTTGGTAAGACTGGCTGTCAGACTTTTGGGCTTCTGACTACTGTAACGACTGTCAAAGATCGATTGACAAATGACAGCCGGGACCAACGGCTTAGCGTGCTTTCAGAGGCACAGAGGGTGTTCTATATCTAATGGATGGTAACCCATCCATGAACAGACTGCAGTAAGCGTAGCTTAAGATTTGAGAAGCCGCGAGCCCCTTAAATCTACTTTGGCATTATTAGGGTGATATTTCGCGGGCTACATTGAAGGAATCATATGTAGGTAAGGGGGCGTCCATTAATTACGTGAGGTATTTTGTGCGATTTTCCGAACCCCCCGCCCCCCTTGGTGAGATGTCGTGAGATTTAGCTCGACCTAATCACACGTGAGATTTTCAAAATGTGAATTTATGCGTTGGATTTATTGTGAACAAAAAAAAAAAACAATAATCTATATTAGCGTTGTGTAAGATTTGGCCATATTTTAGTGAAAGAATATGAATATGTGTTACTTCATTTAATCCAAATTTCTTGCAGTTTTACTGTTTCTTGAGGAAAAAAAAATACGTGATATTCGCCGAGACCCCCCCCCCCCTCCCCAAAGTAAGATTAGATGAGATTCGTCTTGACCCCCTCTCCCCCTAGAACACCTCACGTAATTTATGGACGCTCCCTAATGCTAAACTAGGGTTTGACAAGTTCACAACATCAAATTCTGAATCCAGAAACCAACACCGTTATTGTGTAATACAGCATCAATCACAATCTGGATCATTTTGAAAGATATTGCTAATCCATTGCTATACCTTTGAACAATTTTTGTCTGCTCAACAACGTAAATAACGCAATGAATGTTGTTGAACTGTCAAAATGAAAGACATGGTTACTGATAGTGTATTACGCAATAATCCCACGGTAATAGGGAGTTTCCTATCACGGCTCTACTAAAATGGTGCCAACATGATGAAAAAATACTTCGTCTCCTGTACTCGAAGTCCTTCTGACTGATTATTTACTCGATGTTATAGGTCTTCGAGAAGAATGTATTATGAATTAGTATTAATTAGTATCTCCTCATCGTTCATAAGTGAAGAATATCTAGAAATAAAAGAAACAAAAAAAAAACACGCTTTTAAAACGCACTAAAAATGATAAAAATAATCAAATTGAATTCTAAAAGCGTGGAGCGTTTATCAAACTAGCAAACTCGAGGGGTTTACTAGTAGCCGCTGAAGAGTTCCACTATCCGCCTCCTGGCTCCATCATTAGATCAGCTCCAAGATACCAAATTATAGTTTTGTCATCTGAACTACATAATTATACATACAAAGTTTCATTTCGATACAATTTGAAGTAGGTTAAAATTGACGCCTAAGATTTTATTACGTTGTTAGTTACTTACAAGTCAAGTTAATAAAGCGTGTTAAAAATAAAATATATTCAGATTTATAGAAAAAGGAAAGGCATATTTTAGTGTAGTTAGGTATAGGTACTAATTATAATAGTATTTTTGTTATTTGATTTATTATTCTTGTTGTATATGTTAGTGTTAAAAGAAATATTTGCCAAACTAGGTATTCTAATAAAACATTATTAAGAGTAAGTTATATTATTACTGCAATAGTTACAATTCTCCAATCGGTGTCAAATTATTATTTTTAAATTCTGTTAAAGTGCTTTTAGCACATAGCATCTTCTAGCTGTTTATTTGGTAAGCTACCTAAGCTTGTAAATTATTTTGAAGAAATAAATACTTGAGTTTTGTATAACAAGTACCTATTTATTTGTGCAAAATCATAATTCACGAAAAACATAAAATATTAAAAATACGAGTAATTCAGATTTTTACAGTGTTAGAAATGTATCTTAAATATAGTATAGTTACAATGTTTTTTTTAGTTGAAATATTTTTATTGTTGTTAATATCAGTTTAATTGTACCGAAACTTGTTTCCACAATTAAGTTAATTAATTATAGGTTAAACATTTTGTGTACCTTTTATATTTTATTTTACTAACAATTTTATGAATGCAATAATAATCTCGCCTTCATTTTTATTGCACTGAAGTATTCAATAAATTTTAGGTATTTACCTGAAACTGATTGTTTTTCTCTATTTGCGAGTGGTGGAACACCCGGATCACCATAACATCCAATATTCATTATTTTATTTTATTCATATTCAAATAGCCTTTATGAACAAAGTATTTACTACTTTATCATATATTTTGTACATATATTAGACATCGGTAAGTTTGTTTATAGCATTGCGACCTAAACCTACACTTAAGTCACGCTTTTCTGTGACTTAATTAGTCTATTTTTACATAGAAAAGCGTGACCTAAGTGTCGGTTTAGGTCACACGAACTATAAAATAGTATACGATACGTGTGACTTAAGTAACCCATTATTGCACGCCGTGCATAATAGACTACTTAAGTCACACGTATCGTTATATACCTACTACTTGCTTTTCAGCATAGGCCTCTCTCAGACCTTTTCCTAGTTTTCGATCTTGTCCATGTTTCACCTGCTGTTGATCTAATCTTTTTTATAGATACTTCATTCATTCTTCAATTCACAGGTAAATCATACGAAATAGTGACTCTGAACGGGAAAACAGCTATTCTCTACCAGAATTATACCTTTTCGAAGAATGGTCCATCGTTTCGTAACCAGTCTTGTTCCAAGAAAATGAAGAATTGTCGCGCCAAGCTCATTCTGAACGTGGATGGGACGATAAAGAGTGCGGTGACAGAGCATAATCATCCTCCTCCAAAAATCATTAAAGCTTCGGATGGAAAGTACTTTAGAATATAGAAATCTCTATTTCTATAAACCAGATAGTTAGTCTTCTTGGAACTAGCGGCCTCGCCTTGACCTGCCTTGTATGTATCAGAATATCACAACAAGGAAGACAATATGTTTTCCTGGGTAAAAAAAATATTATTATATTTAGTCCGTCAGTTAGATTATCGAAAAATAATGGACATGTAGCAACAACGAACGTCTACAGCTATGCGCCACACAACACCGCTGCGTCGAGACGTTACTCACGCACACAACGTTAGGCCGCTTCGCGTATATAAGGGGTCGGCGCGGCATCGAGCAGTCAGTCTGTGCTAGCGCGCCGCTGTTTCCACGCATTGGAAGAGCTCGCCTAGTCTAGACGCCCTCCCCTCACGCCCCGCGGTGACGCATCCTACTTGTTTCGTGGCGCCCCTCGCGTCACGAACTGGCTGGGAACGTACCGTGTAGTATTATTTACTTTTGTACCTACCTACTATAAGTGTCATCATTGTGAAAGTGAAATAAAACTGATTGATTATCTTACGATCCATGTTTCATTGAACCGTTACAATCTGGCGCTCAACGTAAAGGCCCGGAAGCAGGCTAGCCCAACTTCAAGATTACGAAGGAAAATAAAGGAGGAACCGCCAACTACCATGAATTTATCAACCGAGCAATTCGAGAAGTTACTTTCAGTGATTGGTAACCAACAGCGACGAGGCTCTTTCGCCACTTGCAAAATCACCTTTAATGGTGCCAGAGACACTGAATCGGTAGAATCTTTTCTTGCCACGGCTACTGTATTCAAGTCCGTAGAACAGATCTCCGACGAAGATGCCATCATGAGCGTTCCCTTAATTTTGAGGGAAGAGGCAGCCACCTGGTGGAATGGGATAAAGGACCAGGTGAAAACATGGAAAGAGTTTGAGTCAAGAGTTCGCCACGCCTTTGCTCCTAAAAGACCTGCCTACCAGCTGTACCAGAACATTGTAAATATTAAACAAGGTGAGGATGAATTGACAGAAGTGTTTGTGGCTAAGAAGAGGGCTCTTATTGCACAAATGCCAGAGCCACACACAGAGACCCAACAAATCGACATGATCTACGGGCAATTGAGGTACAAAATAAGGGTAAAGATGGCACGCGACACTGTCAATACTTTTGACGCCCTAGTGAAGGCAGCCAGAGGAGTGGAAGAGCTCCTGGTTGAAAAGGAAGTGCCAGAAGAAGGGACAGAGAAGGGAAAAGAGACAGGAAAAGTGTCATTTAAAAAGAAGCGTTGCACGTACTGTCGATTACCTGGACATTCAGTTGAGACATGTCGGAAGAAGGAGAAGAAGGATCTCGCTTCTGGTAGTGGAACTTCTGCCACCAAACCTGCGCATACAAATGCCGCTATAGGCACCCAGGCACCATCACCTTCTACGCCAACTTTTTCATGTTACGGATGTGGTGCACCAGGAGTGATCCGCTCAAAATGCACAACCTGCGCCAAGGCTGAGCCAAAGGCGCCCAAGGCTGAAGTAAGTTTCTGTTTTATGAACACTCAGGTGGACGTACGTCCTAGGCCGGTTATTGGTATTGCCATAGGCAAAATAACCGGTAGTGCCTACGTGGATACTTACGCAAAAACGAGCGTTGCATCATTTACGCTATACAAATGCCTACGAAGACTCGGATTTGCATTCCAGACACAACAGCTTGTAGTGAAACTAGCTGATGGCACTAAGACGACGAGAGAGGTTTTGACCGTGAGTGCACCCGTCAGTGTCTGTTACCGTGTTGTGCAAACGACTTTTATCGTGTTCCCGGAAGCTCGAGAATCTCGCACACTGTTGGGCGTCGGCTTTATCCAGGATGCTAAGATGGTAATAAACGTTCCGCAGATGACATGGCATTTCGAGGATTGCCCCTATGACATCTTCGACCTCCAAGACGAAGATGCTGAGGAGATATCAATGGCCCAGGTAGAGGCTACGCCCGTTTATTTTAATCCTCAGTTACGGTCTATGCTAAAAGATGTCGAGCTGCCTGAATTTATTTCTCCTTTGTCAATAACTCCGCGGGACGAAGGCGTACTGGAACCGGCACTGCCACAACCCAGCGCATGCACTCCAGCAACTGGCAGTCCATTATCCAGCGGAGAACCATCACTCCCGGAAACGAGTGCCTGCACCACAAGCATGATGCCATATCGCGTAGTGCCAATTGAGCTGTCCCCTAGTCCAAGGAAGCGATCCCGACCATTATTCGATGGGTATTCTCCAAGGTTCGTAGACTTTATGGTCCGTGATGCCCAGATGCAGCTTCACGGTGCTCAATGTGAACTATCTCCACACTCCAAGGCGCTTTTTCCTAGCGATCATAGTAATAGCAGCAATGATGTCGAAATTGGATCTTTGGAAGTGGAAGAGGTCTCATCAGAGACGCTAGACGCAACTCAAAGATCACAGCTGATGGAAGTGCTATGGGATTATCAAGAAGTTTTCGGTGAAGGTGGAGAACCGACTACCCTCGCTGAACACTGCATCGACACGGGTAAGCATAACCCCATCTCTGTACCTCCATACCGTCTTTCACCGCCACGCATGGCTATGTTAAAAAAAGAGGTAAAGAAGATGTTGGACAGTGGAGTAATTGAAGCATGCTCATCACCCTGGTCTGCACCCGTTGTAATGGTACCAAAGAAAGACGGTTCAGTACGAGTTTGCGTTGATTACCGTAAACTTAATGCCATAACGGTTCCCGACAAGTATCCTATTCCCCGCATTGATGACCTGCTTCATGCTGCTAAGCCAACGCCTTTCATGTCGACCCTGGATTTACGCGCTGGTTACTGGCAAGTGAAAGTAAAACTTGAGGATCAGGATAAGACGGCATTAATAACTCCATTCGGTATGTACCGTTTTAAGAGGATGCCATTTGGACTTCGCAATGCACCCTCTACGTTCCAGCGTCTGATAGACAGGATTCGAGTTAGCCTGGAGAATGTAAAGATGCTCGCTTACTTAGACGACCTAATCATTTTTTCGGCTACCTATCAAGCACACCTATCAGATTTGGGTAAAGTACTAAGTAAGCTGAAGGAAAGCAACCTTCATGTAAACTTTAGTAAGTGCCGATTTTGTTGCTCAACAATTAAGTATTTAGGGCACATTATTACTCCAGAAGGTCTGAAGGCTGATCCCGAGAAGGTGGCAGCAATACTAGCCTATCCAGCACCCAAGAATCTGAAACATCTGATGACGTTCCTACAGACCTGTTCTTGGTACAGGCGATTCATACCAAACTTTGCCGGAATCAGTGAACCACTCTCCCGTTTAACTAGGAAAAACTCGGTATGGACTTGGTCAGCGGAACAGGAGCAGGCTTATCAAGAGCTCAAAATACGTCTTACATCCACCCCTGTGCTACGACAAGCCGACGAGACGAGAGGTTATATTATTAAAAGTGATGCAAGCAACTATGCACTTGGAGCAGTTCTAGTGCAGGGGGAGGGAAAGGACGAGCATCCCGTCGAGTATGCCAGTAGGCTGATGACCCCTGCAGAACGCAATTATTCCACGACCGAGAGGGAGGCTCTTGCAGTAGTTTGGGCGATTAAAAAATTCCGTGGATACATTGAAGGCCTCCCAGTAACAGTGGTTACGGACCATCAAGCCCTGAAGTGGTTGATGTCGTTACGGTCTCCAACTGGTCGATTGGCTAGATGGGCTTTGCAGATACAGGCGTATGATATTACCATCCAGTATGCACCAGGTAGGACGAATGTGGTTGCAGATACGCTGTCCAGACCTATTTGCAATGAGAGCACCGAAAACACCTGTGGAGTGTGTAGCGTAGCCGTGGATATGCCGCAGAGACCGCCTTCTGAAATTAGGGCAGAACAACTGAAGGATGAAGATATCGCCAGCATCGTAACTGCCTTAGAAGACGCAGATCGTAAGGATAATGCCGTGTACTGGAGCAACAAAGGGTACATTATGAACAATGGGTTATTGTACCGATATCACCCGTCGGATGACTCAGATGAGGCACAACTCGTAGTTCCTCAGCATGAATGGGCAAATGTTCTTTCAGCATACCACGACGACCCTTTGGCGGGACATTACGGCGTAGATAAGACATATCAACGCATCTCGAAGCGATATCATTGGAAGGGTATGAGAAAGTATATCGAAGCCTATCTAAAGAACTGTGTTGCATGCCAGAGGTTTAAGCCATCCAACTTGAAACCAGCTGGTTTGCTCCAAACCACGCCCGTCAACCAACGTTTCGAAACCCTCGCCTTTGACCTATTTGGACCTTTACCGTCAACGACTAGCGGTAAGACATGGATACTGATAGCTGAAGATATTGCTACTGGCTGGATAGAATTGTTTGCTTTGGAAACTGCCAGCGCTGAAAATTGCGCGACAGTTTTGATGAACGAGATTTTCCTTCGATACGGTGTGCCCAGACGCCTAATAAGCGACAATGGACCACAATTTGTGAGTGCTGTGATGCAACAATTAACCTATTGTCTGCGAATTAAGCACACATTCACACCAGTGTATCACCCAGCTGCAAACCCGGTAGAAAGGAAAAACAGAGACTTAAAGACACAACTGGCCATTTTAGTAGGAGATGAACATGGGAGTTGGAGTGATAAGTTACCCAGCATACGGTTTGCGATGAATACCGCAACTTGCCTCACTACAGGTTATACGCCAGCGTACTTAACATTTGCACGAGAACTGCGTACTCCGGATGACAATACTCACGATTTACGCCAGATTTTACTGTCTGAAAATTTTGTGCCTGAAATTACGCCGAAGTTACTACTTCTCGCCAATACGCTGAACAAGGCTAGAGATGTCAGAGAGAATCTAGAAGAACGCAGGAAGAAGATGGTAGACCAAGGACGTAGAGAAGATCCCGGTTACACTCCCGGTGACTTGGTATTAGCAACTACCCATCCAATAAGTAATGCTGCTCGAGGAATAAGTGCTAAATTCTGTCCTCGTAGGGATGGCCCTTATCTAATCCTAGCACGTCATGGTGCTTCATCTTATCTGATTTCAGATCCCACTGCTCCAGATAAACCCCTTGGAGTGTATCATACATCCGCCTTGACTCCGTTCCAAGGCCATGCGGCAAGTCCCCTCCCTTCACCGGTGCGCCCACTGAAGAAACGCGGGCGTCCGCCTAAACCTAGGCCAAACCCTGAAGGTGCCACTGCACCCTCCCGTGGACGAGGACGACCACGGCGACACGCGTCTCGTTCAGCTTTGTCGGTGGAACATTCATCTTGACTGGCTACTCGTCGGGGCGACTTCGCATCCAGAGGGGGAGCCTGTAGCAACAACGAACGTCTACAGCTATGCGCCACACAACACCGCTGCGTCGAGACGTTACTCACGCACACAACGTTAGGCCGCTTCGCGTATATAAGGGGTCGGCGCGGCATCGAGCAGTCAGTAAAATTCGATCCAGCCGAATCCCTTTTGCTGCCCTCTCTCAGTGACACCCTAAGCCGAGGTTCGTTCCCCACAGGGGGAGCCCTTAGCGTGTAGTCACTTAAAAATTTAGTTATAAGCCCTGGCTGGAGGCTTTAATTTTTCTTAAGGCAACCACAGGATAGTCCGGTTAAGTAGTCACGACCTCTCAAGGTCAACTACGAGATGCCATATATATATAAAAAAAAAAAAAAAAAAAAAAAAAAAAAAAAAAAAAAAAAAAAAAAAAAAAAATCGAGCAGTCAGTCTGTGCTAGCGCGCCGCTGTTTCCACGCATTGGAAGAGCTCGCCTAGTCTAGACGCCCTCCCCTCACGCCCCGCGGTGACGCATCCTACTTGTTTCGTGGCGCCCCTCGCGTCACGAACTGGCTGGGAACGTACCGTGTAGTATTATTTACTTTTGTACCTACCTACTATAAGTGTCATCATTGTGAAAGTGAAATAAAACTGATTGATTATCTTACGATCCATGTTTCATTGAACCGTTACAGACATGTATTTTTTCTTTTGTCAATCAAACAAAAAATTACAAAGATAAAGCGCGTCAAAATTCGGGAGTGGGGTCGTGACGTCATGCCATGCTAAAAAGTGTAGCAAGGTGTGACGTTACGCGGAACTTTAACGGGCGATATCTTCATCATTGTTCATATAATTGACAAAAGAAAAAATACGGGTCCAATATTTTTTGATAATCTAACTGACGGACTATTTAGAATTTTTTAGGAAGCTAGCCTATTGCAGCTGAGATGAGAATACTAAGAACGATGTGTGGTGTGACGTGAATGGATAGAATAAGAAATGAGTACATAAGAGTAAGTCTGACAGTGGGATCGGTTTTCATGGTATGGTCATGAATACATGATGTGATAGTTTTTATATCAGCGACAGTTTTTAAAATGTTGGGAATTGTATAAACTCATAAATATAGTAAAAGTATTGTAGTAGTAGTATCGTCTCATAAATATAGTATTGAAGCCTCTTAAAATGGTTTTTTCATTTATTAAAATTATTTTATTTCATTTGACCGTAGGTACCTTGTTTCCACAATTAAATTAAAAATCGTTATGTTAAACATAATTATTGTGTATTATAATTTGTTTTACTAACAATTTTATGAATGCAAAAATTTTCTCTTCTTTATTTTATTGCATTGAAGTATTGAATAAATAGTCTGTATTTACCTGAAATTGATGGTTTTGCGTTATTTGCCGAGATACAATAAATTTTGTACAGACACCAGCACATCAAGCTACTACAATTTGTCAAATATCTTTAATAGATTTTCAACTTTAATCGCTTAAGCATTAGGTTCAAGATTGATTAGGAAAATTTGACAGTTTCGGGTAGATTGATGTGCTGGCGTCTGTACATATATTAGACATCGGTAATCTTTTTTTTTTGCTTTTCAGCATAGACCTCTCAGATCCTTCCCTAGTTTTCGATCGTAAACTTTTCTCGTCCATGTCGCACCTGCTGTCGATCTTTAGTCTAATCTAATCTATTTTTCTAATCTAATCTTTTTCTAATCTATTTACAGGTAGACCATACGAAGTAGTGAGTCTGAACGGGAAAACAGTAGTTCTGTATCATAATTATACCTTTTCAATATGTGGTCCTTCGCCTCGTTACCAGGCCTGTTCCTCCAAGAAAAGAGGGCATTGTCGCGCGAAGCTCACTCTTAACGAGGATGGGACGATAAAGAGTGCAATGACGGAACATAATCATCCCCCGCCGAACATCATTCAAACTTCTGATGGAAAGTACTTTAGAATATAGAAATAGAGTGTACTAGAATCTAAATATACTAATAGGATCTTAGTAAAAATATTGCAATTTCGCTAATTTTAGCAGGCAATAAAAATTAAATACTTGTAATAAAAATTACAAAAAAAACATGCTCATCATCCACAAATGATAAATGATTTTATTTTGTAAGTAGGTTTGTACAAACACTTTTACACGTTAATCATATTTTAAAACTAGATGAGGTCGACGTTTCCTATCTGACTAGTCTGAGAAGAAAGGCGAAACAAACTCAGAGGTCGCAGTCTCTTTTAAAGTCCAGACATGATCTTGACTTCTTATTCTTGATCACACCTCGACTTCTTCCACTGCTGGGCATTGGACTCATTTTTCTTGTGCCAATCGTCACGCTCCTGTGCCAGCCTCATCACAGCCTCATCAAGAGTTTACCGGCGATGGCAACAATGTCGTAAAAAAACATAATTAATTGTAATTATTTTAAGTATCTATGTATGTTTGTACAAAATGTTTTGTGGCAGTTCTTTTTATCAATAACAATACCTATACATAATATACATAATAATAATATAAACAGATATCATCCACCTCTTATACATACTCTGATGAGAAGTAAGTATGATTTGTGCGCACAATAGGCCATTTCACTATCACTGTCTGAAATAGTCTGGATAGAATCTAACTGGCTGGCCTCTTGTTTGGGGAGAAACAAATAAAATTAGTCTTAGTGAGTGTTATAAAGGGTTGAAAGGTTTGCTTTCTCCCAGCCAACTATCTCAGTTAGACTTCAGTGATAGTTTGTACAATGTTTTAAATGGTCTGATAAATGTATCTCACACATAGTGTTGAAGCCTCTTTAAATCCTTTTTTGTATTAGGGGTTAAAGTACGAAATTGGCGATAAGTACAGAAAAATTGTTTTTTTTTTTTAGTTTAACATATTTATTTAATTAAAATAATTACTATTCTTATCTATACATTGCTGCCATCTAATAGGAAGGTCATTTATGCTTTTGCGATAGAACTCTCGTAATCTAGATTCGACAAACTGTGTGAAAGCATTTTGTACTGCCTCCTGAGAAGAAAACTTTTTATCACGTAGAAAATTGTCCAAATCACGAAAAAAATGGTAGTCCGTTCGAGCAAGGTCTGGCGAATACGGAGGGTGACGAATGGTTTCTAATTGCAGTTGTAGTAGACCTGTAGTAACCTGTAGAGTTAAAACGGTTTCTCGTGCTGTATGAGGTCTCGCGTAATAATGGTGAAGATCGATTCATGGGTCGGGGCTGTTTCACTGCTCGTTTTGCTATCATTGTTCGGAGTTCGGCACAGTAGACATCTGCCGTTATTGCTTGACCAGATCGGAGAAGGCTTTAGTGAATAACACCATGCTGAGACCACCAAACAGTTACCATTACCTTTTTATCGGTAAGCTTTGCTTTAGGACACTGTTGCGGCGTTTGACCTGGGGTCAGCCATTGCATTTTTCGCTTACGGTTATCGTAAAGAATCCACTTTTCATCACATGTCACAATTCGAGCCAATATTCTTTCATTTCTGTATCGATTCAACAAGGCAACACAAGTTTCAACACGCGATTCTTTCTGCAGATCAGTCAAATCATGAGGCACCCATTTCTCATATTTTTTATTTTATTGATTTGACGCAAATGAGTCAATATTGTTGGTATGGTAACGTTACACAATGCCGCTAATTCCTGGGTAGTTTGGCTTGGATCGGCTTCCACCATCTCTTTCAATTCATTGTTATTCACCCATTGTTATTCACCTGTTCACATGGTTCGTTCTTCAAATCAAAGTTTCCGTCACGAAAGCGTTTAAACCAAAATCGCACGGTGCGTTCATTAGCAGTCCCCTCTCCAAACGCAACATTGATATTGCGAGCTGTTTCTGCCGCGTTAGTTCCGCGTCGGAACTCGTATTCAAAAATAACTCGAATTTTCGAAGTATCCATTTTTCTTGTTTAAGCTGAATAAAAAAAAAAAAAAAACAACTGAAAGTCGATAATCGAATGTTGCACATTTTTTAAAAGAAGTACTTCATAGGTACCATGTGAAAAAAGTTTCACTCAAAAATCTCAAACCATGAAGGTTCTGTGTCAATTCGAAGTACCTATTACAATAAAACGGCTATGTCATACTTTAACCCCTATTATTCATTAAAATAATTTTATTGTTGTTGTAAGTAGTTTAATTGTTGCAAAACTTGTTAACACAATTAAGTTAAAACAAATTAAGCTAAATATTAATTATGTTAAAACCACAATTAAGTTAAAAATTGTTAGGCTAAATGTTAATTATACCAAAACTTCTTTCCACAATTAAGTTCAACATTGTTATTATAATTTATTTTACGAATGCAGAAAAATCATGTCTCCTTCATTTGTATTGCACCGAAATATTTAATAAATAAGTATTTGCCTAAAACTGATTGTTTTGCTTTATTAAATGATAAATGATTTTATTTTGTAAGTAGGTTTGTACAAACACTTTTACACGTCAATCATATTTTAAAACTAGATGAGGTACTATTTGAGTTGGTGAAGTACTGTACCACCCAATATTAATTCATTTATTTTATCTATTTTAGGTAAACATACTTCATTTATTTTTTATTTACAGGTAAACCATACAAAGTAGTGAGTCTGAATGGGAAAACAGTAGTTTTGTACCAGAATTATTCCTTTTCGATATGTGGTCCTTCGTTTCGGTACCAGGCCTGTTCCTCCAAGAAAATGAAGAATTGTCGCGCCAAGCTGATTCTGAAAGAGGATGGGACGATAAAGACTGCGGTGACAGAACATAATCACCCGCCTCCAAAAATATTTCGAAGTTCTGATGGGAACTACTATAGAATATAGAAATAGAGAGGGTACTAGAGTCTATAAAATGCCGCGTTTTAGCATGGCAAATAGCGATTCCTACCTACATTTTTTAACATTTTATTTCAAAAGCTGATTATAAAGTCAAAAATCATGTTATTAAAAATAAATGTCTTAATAAAGGGATAATTGAAAAAGATGTAGTTTTTTTTTCATTAAAAAAATTATAATCTAGTCATGCTTATTGTTAAACAAAAAAATAATTTCAGTCTGTTATTGTCCCACTGAAGGACAAAGAGCTCTTCTCATACAGAGAAAGCATGAGCTTTGATCACAAGCTTGCTCAAGACGGGTTCCACCAACCCATCTTGAGCAAGCGTGGTAATCAATGCGACTTATTTGAACTATAAGTCCAGGTTTCCTCACGATGTGCTTCCATTAGCATAATATTATAACCAATTTTTTCTTTGCAGTACCATTCAAACCGTATGAGATGATAGTCCTCAATGGCAGGACCGTGGTTCTGTACAAGCAGCATACATTTTCCAAACGAGGGCCTCCGTATCGTCTCCACTTTTGTTCTAAGAAAGTTACCAACAAGTGCAAAGCTAAGTTAGTACTGGATGTGGATGGAGAGATAGAGTATGCTAGAACAGACCATAATCATCCCCCTCCTAGACTTGTGCGTACGTCTGATGGTAAATATTGCAGAGTATAAAATGCAGTGTTGTTATTTAGGTGTTGAGGAAATTCGAAAGAACCCAAGAGATTTCATTCAAAACGGCCCAAACCTATTATGGTTTAAGATATTTTATTTCTGAAAACAGAATACAATTAGGGCTGATTTTTCCAACGCCAGATATTTATCTGTGGAATAATTTTGAATTTTTGACAGTTCTCCTATACAAAATCTATCAGACGGCAATTTTATTCCCCGATTAAAATTATCTGCCCTTAGAATGAGAAACACTGGTTGCATACATATAAACTTTTGAAGTAGGTACAATATACCTTCTAATGCATGCCATAATTATAACGAATCTCATTTTTGTCTATCGCGCTTCTATATAATATTCTCTGTAAATTGAGAGGTCTGGCTCTTGTGGTACAGGAGCTCCTAGTACAAGAGCCAGGGCTACCCTGATGTTTGTGTCTTGAAGTGAAAATAAATAAAATTATTGTTATTATTATATAAATTATTATTATATTGTTAGTTATTGACTTTTTATTATGTCTGTAAAATAAAGTATTTGCGATGAAGTGGCCCTCGAAATTCAAATTTACTCACGTTTTTTGCAATTATCAGGTCTGTGTCAGGTTGTATGTTGATTAAAATAAGATTCGTGACCGTAACAAATGCGAAGAAACACTAATAAGATACACCTTTCGAAACTACAAAAACAAAATAAACATTCCTCAATCCCGACTAAAAATGCACTCAACCAGCCACTTAGTTATATCCAAAAAAAAATTATTATAAATTGCCAAATGTCACTAGAGAAGTAAACAAAACAGATACATTTATTAATAAATTGAAACAATTTCTGGAATCCAAGTCATACTAAGTACTCAGTAAAGGAGTTTTTAGATGACAAATCGATTGCAAAATAAAATTATCTATTTTTATTTTATTTTATTTGTTAGGGAAAAAAATTACAGAAAAAAACAAAAAAAAAATACAGAAAAAAATCTTAAATTAGCACAATACTTAGAATACAGTTATACATAATCTATTCTATATTTGTGCCACGTGTCCACGAATTCACAAAAAAATATCTCTTATACACCAAACATTATGAAATATATATAATATAATATGGAATATAGAAAATCTAATATAGATATGAAAGGGCTGCGTGTCTCGGGTTCGATTCCTGCACGGAACCAATATTAGTGTTGCCTACAGGTAGTGCTTCCGGGTCTGGCTGTTTGTGTATGTGAGTTTAAATGTTTGTAAACGCATACACGAGTAATTCCTAGTGTGGGGCAACATTTTTTATAAAAAAATAAATAAATAATAACATAATTTAATAATAAATGAAAACACTTTTAAGAATTACATAATAATTACCTGCACTATTCTTACGAAATACATAAAATAACTAATACGAGTATACTATACATATATACTCAAACCTAAAAAAATATATATACGAGTATACATAATTATACACACAATTAAGCACATCTAATAATATTTAATTGTTTGAATTGTCACTTAGTTCTCTCCTAATTTTTGTTGTGCTCAACAGGGTCCATATTGATCTTGTACCTTGTAAATACCATGTATGTAGTAACACATAATTATGGCAATTAATATTTGAGTATTGAAATACGACTTTACAGAATTATAATCATTAGAATCAGCAATACTACTCGAGTTGGAATTGGTATCAAATGTCATGATTTCATGATATAGTTATTGTAGTCATTGTTGTGTTGTATTGTACTGTAGGGTAATATGAACTTAGATAGTTGTATTGATGGTTTATGATTATAATTCTATAAATAAATATTTGTTACGGTCGCGAATCATACATAGGTACAACCTGATACTGACCTGCATATTACAAAAAGACGGAAGGAAATTTGAATTTCGCGGGCTACCCTGACGCGTTTGCCTTAAATTGCAAGAGCCCTTAACGGTTTTTTTTAAATATTTTTACTTGATGTTATATTATAATTAATACTGGTATTTAGCTGCATCCGGTTAGACTGGAAGCCGACCCCAACATAGTTGGGAAAAGGCTAGGCAGATGATGATGATGATGATGTTATATTATGATTATATTCCGTATCGAAACACATAGTTGCTATTCAAATTAAATTTGTTTTTATTTAAACTAATTTAGTATTATTTGTTTTATTTTATTTGTACGACAAATATACATATGTATGTAGGTCTTTATTATTAATATTAAAGTTTATCTAAATGTACGCATAAAATATTACTTTATAAATAATAGTCCAAATTATGTTTTTTTAACCTACTTCATAATAGGTAGGATGGGAGGTTTCGATGAGTTTTTATAAATGTTCTGTTAATGTATACCGATTTTTCTGTTGTTACTGGGCCGATACGTGATTTTTTTTTTCATTTGGAAGAGAAAGCTCGCCGGGGGTCATATACAGGGTTATTGGTAAAACACTAACAAACTTGCAGGACTGGATTACTAACCTCCTAAAGAACAACTTTTGTTCTATGACTTTTTACAAAACATAATACATTTACCAAAAACAAACCTTTAAAATTTCGGTGTTCTGTCTAACCCCCGCTCCCCTCCACTGAATTTTGTACTAAACACGGCAGTTTGTTTACCTAACTAGCGCTTTTGCTCCGCGTAGAATTCGTAACAGAAAATCGAATATTTCAATTGGTTGAATTGTAATATTTTTATTTTTGTATGAAAATCTGATGAAGTAATAAAAGTCATAGAACAGAAGTTGTTGTTTATAATGTTAGTAATATAGTCCTGAGTGGTTGTTAATGTTTTACCAATAACCCTGTATACATTTTATTAACTTTGTTTGAGTAGTTTTAGAGAGAGCTTCATTAATACGTATTTAATCTAGTATGAGCATGTTAATAATGTTATAACTCCCTGTCAATACTATTTACATTGGCATAAGTGTTATACGAATTTGTGTGGGGTAAGTGCCACAGCTAAAAAGTAAAAAACTTTTTTACAAAATAAAAAACATCCGATTTGTAAAAAGAATACTACAAAATGAAAAATTACTTTTATTTCGGAAGTCAAGGTATGTTTACGTTCTTTGCCTCCAAATCCCGAATTTACAGTTATATTAAACTTTTAAGCTGTCCCTAACCTACGCCATAAAAGTTTTTTTTTTTTTACAAAAGTATGCAGTTTAGGATAGTAAAATAAAGAATAACATAAAACCGTTGTAGGTAGAATAAGGAAACTTACCAAAAATGCTTCGACCGACATGCAAAGGACATAGCTAAAAAGTAACTGTCTGAAAATATGTACAGATGCCAGCAGGTCAAGCTACCCGAAACTGTCAAATTTTCCCAATCAACCTTGAACCTAATGCTTTAGCGATAAAGTTGAAAATCTATGAAAGAAATTTGACAGATTGTAATAGCTTATGTGCTGGCTTCTGTACCTCACAATTTTAGTAATAAATAGTATTTTATTAATAAGCAATTGATCTGCCCAATGTATAAACTAACAATAGTTTTTAAATTAAATAGTTGTTCATGTGCTTACTAACAAAAATGGATTGTATGATCTATTCTGTAATAAATGTTTATTATTTTATTATACTATATATAGCATAGCTTCAGGGTGAGTTCAGTATCGATAAAGGAATCCGTAAAAAATAAAAATAAAATACTTTAAAAAAGTAAAAAACAAAAACGAAAATTATCATAAGATGAACCTAATGCAGTACCTACTAATTAAATAGCAATCGTTTAGAATTGATTAAAAAATTTGTTAAAATAAGTTTTTATTTTGTTAAATTTTAATTAATCATTTCCTAGAGTTACCTACCTACTATCGAACGTAATGAAATACCTACGCCCGAACTCTTCGATAACGCCGGGTGAAAGATAGGTAACTTAGGTACGTAAATTACAATTCCAAGTACTTATTTCTTCTTCCCTATTACAATACAGCTATTCGTATTTCTGTTGAATACTAGTTATACAAAATCTTTTTTGTAGGATTTGTATTTTGACGGTCGTAAGCCCGTTAAAGTACGCAGGGTAAATTGTAATTGTAATTTACATACCGTCGTAGCGTTAGGGGCGCACATCTTGCGCCATTTGTCGCGAGTCGTTTTCAGTAGCAAATAATGCGTCGGCTCTTAGTATTCGGACACGAGAAGTGAAGGACAAAATGACAACGCGTTCGATAGTAGGTGAGTAATTAAAGCATTTTAACAAATAAAATAATTTTAATTCTAAACGATTGCTTTTTTAAGTTAGTAGGTACTAAATTAGGTTTATGATAATTTTCGTTTTTTTTTAAACTTTTTGTAAAGGTATTTTTTTTACGGGTTCTTTTATCGATTCTGAACTCACCCTGAAGCTATGACACGCAATTTCTTTAACACGCTGTATATTGTACAGACGCCAGCACATCAAGCTACTACAATCTGTCAAATTTCTTTAATAAATTTTCAACTTTATCGCTAAAGCATTAAGGTTCAAGGTTGATTGGTAAAGTTTGACAGTTTCGGGTAGCTTGACTTGCTGGCGTCTGTACATAATGTAAAAGCAAATTCTTGAAATAAATTCATTTTGACTGGCAGTTTAGTTAATTTTTATTTTAACTTTTTTACTCTGTAATTTTTGGGGACTGCTAATTAAATACATACAAAATACACATAAGCTTTTATTCATTTTTCCTGCTGCCATTTGGAGCCAATTCTAACTTAGGACTTGAATAGCTGATTCTAATGATTATAATTCTGTTAAGAAATATACAACCTGACATTGACCTGCAAATTGCAAAATAACGTAAATTAATTTGAATTTCGCTGGCAACCTTAGCGCATCCCACTCAAATATCATAACATTATATAGAGGCCACTCACCCGTTTGACAAGCGTAAGCTGTATCGATTGTTACGACCTGAATACCTCGTTGTATACAGTTGCAGTCGGTTAGACTGGAAGTCCATCCCACCTATATACCATATCCCACCTATATTATGCATAGGTGTGACCGGAAGGGTTTGTTCAATTAATTAATATTACTAACTACTCTAACAATAACTGATTATTCCTTTAAATGTTTTCATTCTAGGTTCTTCCAGATCTTATCAGCGGTTTTCATTGCGCAGCTCAGCCATTAAAAGAGAAACGGAAGCTCCACAAACCAATAATAATTTGATTTTCATCTTAGACCCTGAACAGGTTTTTCATGAAGATGTAAACTCTGATGAAGTGCCTGTAGACAGCTGTTCAGACGATGACGACGTTATTAATGCTGGTTTATCACAAAGAGCTAACAGCAAGAAAACTCATTTAGTGGAACCTGAACTCCACGCATCATCGACTGCGTCTAAACAAAAGTATGCAAAAACAGGAAAATTGAATAAAAGAGGAAAAGCTGGCTTTCAAAAATCAATGGGACCTAGTTGCACTTGTAAGCTTAAGTGCTACGAAAATGTAAATGACGGAGCCAGGAGAAGTATCTTTAAGAAATACTATGATATGAACAAGACTGCACAGAAACAATTTCTTGTATCAAGAGTGGCCGAAGGGCCAGTTCGTAGACGCCGAGTTTTTGGAAAACCACCTAAAAGAGAGTTTACATTGAGCTACACTTTTTTGGTGAACGGAGAACCCGTTAGAGTTTGCAAAACCTTCTTTGACAACACCCTAGCTATATCCGGAAGAACAGTATCAACAGTACTGAGAAACGCTAAGAATGGCATAACACATGGAGACAGACGGGGAAAATTGCCACCGGCTAACAAAACACCAAGAGTAATAAAAGATACAGTTCGTAAACACATTGATTTCATGTTTGAAAATGTGACTCGTTCTGAGCAAAATTTTGAGCGGGAACTTCACTTCGGCAATCACTTAAAAATAGGCAAATTTTACTCTTTGTATCTAGAATTCTGTGCCAAAGAGGATATACCAAAAAATAACGTTGCGAAGAAATGGCTATACCGACGTATCTTGAAAACCGAGTACAATTTACAGTTCAAACCACTGGCAAGTGACGCAAGCGACGATAATATGTAAATAATAATGTAATGATGCTAGTTGTGCCCTGTGGTAGCACCCCCTTATTAATTCCCACAGAAACCATCTATTTCACTCGAGTGTATTGTATCCTTTACGGAGTGAAAACATTCTTCCGCGACAAGAACTGCGCAACTTTTCAGCGGAATACCAGCGCTGCGACATTCATTTTTTAAATGTCGCAGCATTATTTCTGTTTCATTTTTCTTTGTTACTTTTTTAAATATAATTTGGTTTTTTATTTTTGACTGTGTTTAGTTTAGTTTATGATCTTCCTGTACCAGTCGCAATAAATACTTTTTCTTTCTTTCTTTTATTTTCAGAGATTACTCACCATACAACATTTTAGTTCTTTGTATACAAATACATATATGTATAGATAAAAAATATGTACAAAAAAAAAGTTATAGTTTTATTTTTAGAAGGATATGTAATAAGTGATAAGTACAGATAATTTCGGAGACCCAAGATATAGACAGAACAAAGAGGTACAGTCTAGTTTGGGGCTCACTAGCAAATAATATCTATATACTTATAATTGGCTTTCTGTTGACTATTGTTTCCTTTTTTGTTTGTTTTTTTAGCTGTAAGTCTTCCATGCTGTAATAAATAAAAATTGTGAACTAGCTGTAGGTAGTATTTTAAGCTACTCATGTCTTCTTAACTTGCTGTTAACCAGTGAAGCTACTTACTGTATTACGTAGACAGTAAATATTTTCTATGTCTATTTTATAATTCTCGAAATAAATTCATTTTCATTAACTTTTAAGTATATTTTATTTTAACATACAAAATTATTACTGTATGGTTTCTGGAAAAATGAAGAGATCAATACGTTTGACAAGCGTGGTTATTATAGCAATATCGATAGGTGAACTTTTCGTAAAGGGTAATGTATATGATAAATTTTATTTGCATGGTTCTTTAAAACTTAATAAATAACATCAGCCTCTAAAACAAATACTGATTCTTTCAATTGTTTTAATTCTAGGATCATCCACTTCAGGTCAGCTGTGCTCACTGCCCAGCTCAAGCAATAACAATGAAATGGAATCTCAACACGATAATAAGAAAACATTTTTCATAGAACCTGAACAACATTCTGAAATAGATCGCGACACTGACAAAGTTTCTGTATATAGATGTATAGATTCAGATGAAGATGTCAATAATGCAGGTCTAAATAAAATGACCGCAACAACACATCCTTCCTCGACTGTTTCTGTACAAATTTATGCAAAGGCCGCACAAAAAACAATGGGCCCAGAGTGCTCTTGCCAACTTAAATGCTATGAAAATGTAAATGAAGAAGCCAGGATAAGTATCTTCAAGAAATATCATGGTCAAGATATGACACCAATTTCACAAAGGCAGTTTATTTTGTCAACCGTGTCTGAGGTGCCAATTGTTAGACGCCACCCAAGTTGCGATGAGGAATATCAATCAAGAGAACTGACCTTTAACTACACCTTTTTGGTGAACGATAAACCTGTCGAAGTATGCGAGACTTTCTTTTTAAATACGTTGGCTTTATCTAAAGCTTCAGTATGTACAGCAGTAAAAAAAAGTGCAAATGAAATAAAAGACAAACCCCTTACATCACAAGTGGAGAGACGACCGTGGGAAGAAATGAGAAACACGATCCGTAAACACATTGAAATGATGTATGAATTTGTTGCTCAAACCAAGGAAAATGAGAAACAAGAACTGTTTCGTGAAGTACGCTTGAATATCGATAAATGTTACTCTTTATACCTAAAATACTGTACCAAAGAAAACATACCAGAAGAAATTATTGCGAGGGAGTCGCTATACCGACGTATCGCGAAAGTAGAATATAATATAAAAATGTTCAAAGAAAGGTAGAAGAAAGAAAGCTCGATAGATTGCTGAACAATTGTATCCAGTTCATATTCAACCGCAGGTAATAAAAATGAATGAATGAATGAATGTCCATTCGCCCAAAAAGAAGCTCGCGCGCTTTCACCACGCTTTTCTCCCTTCTTAACTCTCCCATACCTCCTTCTTATCTTGTGTATCACTTCCAATATTTATATTCTTCTCACGCTAAAAGTCTGCGTTCTTCTAACAATCTTCTTCTAGTCTGTCCATCTCATTCTTCTAACTTTCTTCATTTTTCCTTTCATATTCAGTCAACTCTCCTTTGGAATGCGCTTCCTCTTGATATCAGGACGTCCACCAGCCGGTATGCATTTAAACGGAAATTGCAGAGTTATTTGTAAAACAAATAGCAAAGAGTCATCGTAACATTTATCTCCCTTTATATAATAATTTACTTCCATATATGGAAGTTATATGTCTTTTCGTAAGTAAAATATTATAATATTTTACTTACGAAAAGACATATAACTTGGTACACACGGTAAATTATGAGCTAAGACTCAGTGACAGCCACCTCCTGAAAACTAGTCGAAAACTTGATAATTATTTGGATTCTTTTTTTTATATCCTATAAGCTTTTTCTTATTAGCCTACATACTAATATTTAAGACAATTCGTTTGTGTAATTTAAACATTGTGTAGTGAATAAAATGGTAATTTATTTCTTTAATAAATAAAATGATTGTGAAAAAACATTTTCGAGCTTTAGGGTTTACTCTGGCTATTGACATATACTATGCCTGCATATATGTTGACGTGACACCGAAAAAAAAACTTAGAAATGAACGTTCATCATTTAATTTTTGGATTATCCGGAGCGCGATTATGTAGCAATATTGGTAGATGACCTTTTCGTAAAGGGTTAATGAATGCGAAAAACTTTATTTGCATGGTTCTCTCAAACTTAATAAATAACGTCAGCTTCTGCAACAAATACTGATTCTTGCAATTATTGTGATTCTAGAATCATCCAGTTCAGCTCAGCTGTGCTCACTGCCCAGCTCAAGCAATAAAAGTGAAATGGAATCTCAATACGATACTAAGAAAATTTTCTTTTTCATAGAACCTGGACAAGTTTCTGCAACAGACCGCGACGCTGTCGTAGTATCTATATATAGATGTATATATTCAGATGATTCAGACGATGAAGATGTCAATAATTCAGGTTTACACGGATTGGCCCCAACAACACATCTTTCCTCGACTGTTTCTGTACAAAATAATGCAAATGCCGAGAATAAAACAATGGAACTAGTGTGCTCTTGCAAACTTAAGTGCTACGAAAATGTAAATGAAGAAACCAGGATAAGTATCTTCAAGAAATATCACAGACAAGACATGACACGAATTTCACAGAGGCAGTTTATTTTATCAAGAGTGTCTATGGTACCGGGTGCTTGTGGCCACCCTTTTTACGATGAGTTTGGATTGCCATCAAAACAAGTTGCCTTCAATTACACCTTTTTGGTGAACGAAAAACCTACTAAAGTATGCGAACTTTCTTTATAAATACCTTGGGTTTATCCAGAGCCTCAGTGTGTAAAACAGTAAGAAAAGGCGCATATGAAGTAAAAGCCAAACCTGTCTTATCACATGTGGAGAAACGACCCGATGACACAAAAGACCCGATCCGTAAACACATTGAAAGAATGTGTGAATCTGTGGCTCAATGTAAAGAAAATGAAAAAAAAGAACTGTCTCGTGATGTACGCCTGAATCTCGAAAAATGTTACTCTTCATACCTAAAATACTGTACCAAGAAGAACATACTAGAAGAAAATGTTGCGAAGAAGTCGATATACCGACGTGTCGCGAGAGCAGAGTATAATATAATAATGTTTAAAGAAAGATAAACAGCCGCCTTCTGGAAACTAGTCAAAAACTTGATAATTATGTGGATTAATTTTTTGATGTCCTATAGGTAACCTTTTTTTTTTAATTTATATTCGTACTCAATAATATGTAAGATAAAATAAAAATGCGGCACCAAGGATAACATTCCAGAAATAAATATTTCGTAGAAGTCGCCGTACCGACGTGTCATGAAAGGAGAGTGTAATAAATAACAAAGTATAAGTAAATACTAATAAATTATCAATTTGCAGGTAATCAATTTGAAGTAAGTGTTTAGTAATAAACTTTATTACCTTGACTAAAGTCCTTCAATGTTCTTGAATAGTTGAGAGTTGAACTGCTGAATGAGTATAGAATAATTATATAATTATAATACTATACATATACTTTGGTGACGGTTACCTAAAATAAGTTTTACTGAATCTGTTCTCATGTGAGTGGCGTTTTTTGTCTTTATGAGAATAAATGATTTAAACCTAATAAGCTCAACTGGCGAATTTATATAATAAATATTTTACTTGCAAAGTACAATAATACATAGTCACTTAGTATAAACTATGAGCTAAGAGAAAAACTTGATAATTATGTGGATTATTTTTTTGATGTCCTATAATCTTTTTCTTATTAGCCTACATATTAATATTTAAGACAATTACTTTTGTGTAATGTAAACATTGTATAGTTGATAAAATAGCAATTTATTTCTTTCATAAATAAATAATTGATAGTCAAAATAAACATTTTCGAGTTTTAGGGTTTACTAGCTGTTGACATTATCGACCGAACTAAATGGTCGCGTGGATAGATACTTAATACCTATGCCTATGCGATAATTTAACACAACTATGAACCACGAATTGTTTTTTCCAGATAAATATGAAACAATAAAATTTCGCAACAAGAATCTTATACTTTACCAAATGCATACATACTCGAAATCGGGCTCAAACTTTAGATACCGGTATTGCTCTAAGAAGTCTTCTACGGGATGTAAAGCAAAGATCGCTTTTGACGACGATGGCAGTATTCTTCAAGTTGTCACCGACCACAATCATCCGCCGCCAAAACTTTACAAAGCTCTTGATGGAAACTATTGCAGACTGTGAAGCATCTATATTCTATTTCAAATCCGCGGGATAATTGCGTAACACACTATCAATGGATTTAATTTTGACAGTTCAACGACATTCATTGCGTTATTTACCTTGTTGAACAGACAAATTTTTCGAACACATGAAGCAATGGCTTAGCAATATACTTCAAAATGATTCAGATTGAGTTTGATAGTGTGTTACGCAATCAGGGTGCTGTTTTTTTGAGAAACGTGGCTTTCATCCCCAAAATTCGAGTTAGCGTAGTCTAAGCTGATATCAGACGCTACACTCAAGTGAATGGATCATTGAAGTGAATGTTCAACTGTTTAATTCCACATTCACTTGACACCGACAAAAGGCTTATAAGTCGATTCTCATGAATTTAGGGACTCGCCCGAAGTGGCAGAATCGCCATTTTTAAATTATTTTATTTTTTCTATTGGCGATTCGCACGACTTAATTAATTTGTGTGCGGGTCGCAATTGGCACATTTAGCATTTTTATGCAATAAAGTATACATAAAATATTTAGAAGTACTTTAAGTACTGTACTTTTTTCTTAACTTCATGGCATAGAATTCTAATAAATTAACTTCCTTTCTTTTCTCTTTCTTTTTTCAATGTATAAGTATTATTAAAAACTTTACTTGCTCTTTTCATTTTTACTGACTGTCCCAGGTCCAAATCTGAATGGTTCTTTCCATAAATGACCATCTCAAACAATAACCTGCATGGTACTCCTGACCAAGGGTATGTCTGGACTTTAAAAGAGACTGTGACCTCTGAGTTTTTTTCGGCCTTTCTTCTCAGTTTAGTCAGCTAGGATACGACGATTACATCTAGTATTAAAAACATAATTTAATTTTGACGTGTGAAAGTGTTTTTTGAAACAATTTACAGAAATAAATATCAACATCATTGAATCGTGTCACTAGTGAATTTTATTTTTCACTTTTTATTCATTTTGCGATCAGACGTTTCAATTTGAGTGGAGTGCCGAATGATAGATTAAAAAAAAAATAAGCGTTTGATATCAGCTTTAGATAGTATCGGAATTTTAAATTGTATTAGATTATAAAGGAAACTTAGGGCTAATTTTTCCATCGCCAAATAACGTTTATTCGAGAAATAAAATTGACGTTTGACAGTTTTTGTATGAAATAACTCAAATTTCAAAATTATTCCTCGAATAAAGTTATTGAAAAACTAGCCCGAAAATATAATAGAAAATGACATAATTTTATTGACCTTAAGAGTTCAAATTGTTATTAATGTTTGATGTCAAGCACCAAAACTAGTCATAAGCATTAACAAATTATTAAAAATAAGATGAAATAATTAATAAGCAACATGAATCTTTGTTTTTCTGACCATATTACCTTCTATTTGTTGTCGTGTGTGTCTGATACCTACAATATAGTTTGTCCATTTGTCTGAATGTATCTTCCGGATTGGCGCAAAAACAGCTAAACGGATTCGGATGAAAGGAGATCATTCAGGTTTCATACAAAGTTGGGCCCAAAATCGAAAGTACCGGCCAACGGAAAAGGTTGTTTTTAATCCGTTTGGAACGTCATCCTAAGCATTTGGTACCATGACACCAAAGCGGTAACCATCATATAAGCAGCTACATACTCGTATGTTCGAATAAATGTAAATATATCATCTAAGTATGTACGTGGACTTATTTAGTAGTTATTATATACTTCTTTGCCATGACTGTAATTCTGTAAGAATAAAAAGTGACTGTAATAATAAAAAAAGAAAACGTTAAGTTCGATTATGAGTTTAAGTATATTTGTGTTCTATGTTTTGTGCATACCATATCTTGTGCAAGGTTACTAATTCTCGCAAAAAAAAACAATGGCAAACATGTTCCTAAAACTACTTTAACCAGTTAATATACACAATATTTTAATTCGGTCAAATAAAACGATGGCAAACATTTTTTTAATACTCATCATCATCATTTCTGCCGAAAGACATCCATTGCTAGACAAAGGCCTCCCCCAAGCACCTCTACTTCGACCGGTTCTATGCTTCTCGCATCCAACGTGTTCCTGCAGCCTTCACAAGGTCGTCGGTCCCCATTGTGGGAGGCTTTCCAACGCTACGTCTTCCGGTACGCGGTCGCCACTCCAGATCCTTTCGGCCCCATCGGCCATCTGTTCTGCGAGCAATGTGCCGTGCCCACTGCCACTTAAGTTTGGCAATTCTTCGGGCTATGTCGGTTACCTTGGTTCTCCTGCGGATATCTTCATTTCTGATTCGATCACGCAGGGAAACTCCAATCATAGCCCTCTCCATTGCCTTTTGGGTGACTTTACGCCTTCTAATAAAACCTATTGTTAGGGACCACGTTTCAGTGACATAGGTCGTTCATTGGCAACACGCACTGGTCAAAAACTTTCGTCTTGAGACACTGCGGTATGTGGGACGAGAAGATATTGCGTAGCTTCCCGAACGCTGCCCAGAGGAGTCGGATTCGACGATTGACTTCTTTCTCGAAGGTGAACCTACCCAACTGGACAGTTTGTCCTAGGTAAACATCTCGTCCACGACTTCGAGTATAGCGTCTCCGATCTTCATGACAGTGGGTGTTACAATGTTGCATTGGATATGACCTTCGTTTTGTCCATGTTCATTTTAAGACCCACTCTTTCGGGAGGCTCTTCAGTGGAGCCTCCGAAAGAGGGGGCATCGAGCATTGTACTGAGGTCCTCCTTAGTCTCAGCTATGACTACGATATCGTTGGCAAACCGGAGATGAGTTATGTACTCGCCAATGATGTTAATGCCAGCCCCTTTCCAGTCCAGAGGCCTTACCACGAGCTCTTAACGCGATCCAGTTTAGGCTGTTGGAAAGAGACAGAGCTATACAAGTCGTCTAGCGCCATCTCGATCCCTGAGCGTAAATTGAATCGCGTTAAGAGCTCGTGGTAAGGCCTCAGGACCTTGAAGACATCCTCTAGTGCAGCGGTGAACAGTTTCGGAGAGATAACGTCTCCCTGTCTCACACCTCACTGCAGAAGGATAGATTTCGAGGTTTGATCCTGGAGTCGGACTGACATAGTGGCGTTTTTGTACAGACACTTCAGCAACTTCTTGATACTATTTTCAATTATTTTATTAATACTATTTCTAAGGTCGAACTAGAATATCTTCCAATTCTATAGCTGGGGACGTCTCGCATTTGGTTTATACTGTGCGTAGGTTAAAAACCACACTACGCACATTACGTGTGAACAACATCCTACTGTCCTCTTTCCAATATTGCATGTGCAATAGTAGTGGCTGACTGCATTTTGACCCTCCAATGACCTGTCAAAAGACACATAAACATAATAGCTTGTCGCAGTGACGTGGCAGGGATTGAATTCTTCCTCGATAAACGACAACATTTTCTCCTGGCTCCCAATAGGCTTAAATAACTAACCTGTAGTAAAAAATGTCTAGAATGACTTACTAGACTTAACCACGTGTGTACTCAAATGATATGTTTACATTTATATTAAAGTCAAATGTATGAGAAATCTGATTTTTGAACTTAACTTAGCCGCAACAATAATGGTTCCACAGTTTTGGTGCCATAGTACCAAATGCTTAAAATGATATCCCAAACAGATTAAAATTTTTTTTTTTTTACTTTCGATTTTGGGTGCAATATGAATGGTCTCCTTTGGCATGCAGACAGTTTATTATTATTAATATTATTATTTATTTCAAGATAATCGGATAACAGAGATCCGTAGTGTTAGTAAAGTACCTTATACCTATCGTTAGTATATACATAAATTAAAATAACAATTTGGGTATGAGTCACCTTGTAAAGAAGACGAAACCAGTTATAACCTGGATGAACACACAGGGTACTTTTAATCCCGGTAGTACGTTCCCGTGGGACATTTTCCGACATCGACACGGGCGAAGACAAAAGCTAGTACTAAATAAAGTACCACGAATTATTGAAGTAGGTACGAGTATTAAATTTCCTTTTACCGTAACGTAGTCAAACTTCTTAAACCCTATACATATTTCAGGTCAATATACAACCATCACAATAAACGGAAAGAGATTGATTTTATATGAAAATTACACGTTTGCACAACAAGGCCGATCGTGGTGGAATCACTATTGTTCCCAAAAGTTAAGTAAGGATTGCAGAGCAAAGCTGAAGCTCAACAAAGATGGCAGCCTTGCAAGCGTCTCCGCGTCACACAACCATCCCCCCGCCAAAATATTTATGTCAGCCGATGGAATATATCATAGACTCAAATTATAATTGTTATTTATATACACCGAATTCCGGACGAGATACATAAACTTCGACCATGGAAATAAGCATTTTTCATTATGTACACATTAATGAATTCTTATTTTTTTTTTTTGTTTATTTAAACTAAAAACCTTGACGTAAATCACCCGTATGCATGCCCCTTTATCTGAAGCATTTGATAGATTTTTCATTTTAATTGCACTAAACGGCAACATAGGCCGAATTAAGACCCTTTCTTACTGCATAGCTCAATTATATTTCAATAAATGTAATTACAAATATCTTTGTGACGAAGCCTTTTTAAGTACTACTTCCTTTGTGGAGAATTGATTTGTAAATGCTGTAGAAGCATTTGCCAAAGTTTATGGATAACGTGAGGAACACGTAGTTTATCATAATATTTTAGCTTGTTTTTTTTTGTGATTGTGTTTTTACTTAATGCGAATAAAGTATTTTCTTTCTTTTCTACATTTTTAACATTTTACTATGCTACGACTACGGCGCCCTCACTGTTGTACAGTGAGACGTCGAACGGTGTGCGAGAAAGGGCTTGTTAAGTGTAGTTCGCACTATCGCGGCAATGTAGCCGTAGTATTAGTGAAGGATTTTGTTTTGATGGTCTTTTATAAAAGAATTAGGTCACGAGGTCCTGTCTTCGATTCCGAGGTTGGGTAAAGTATTATTGGCCTTTCCGTCAGGACCTTCTCAGCCGTGGCCCGGAGTGACATGGGCCTTGCATTACTCGTGAAACGTTGGTGGTATATAATGACATGTATGTACAATTCTGCCTTGCCCTTCAGGTAAAATAGGCATGATGTTTGCTTTGTAAAATAATTTTAAAAGAATGGCCTGCAAAAATATAACTTTCTTCTAATTTAAAGTAACATAATTTACCTACTGGTTTTCTTAACGATTTAATTAATACCCGAAAAAAAAATTTAATGGTAATAATGTAATGTAAAGTATTATGTATTGTCCTAATATACTTTACATTTTCAGGTAAAATCATAGAAATTAATGGAAAAACATTATTTCTGTACCAAAACTACACATTTTCAAGACAAAGTTCATCTCCCCGACACAGGTACTGTTCGCAAAGGGCGCGCCAGAGATGTGGAGCCAAGTTGGTTCTGAACGAAGATGGAACTATTGCAGTGCCCTCCACTCCTCATAATCACCCTGCTCCGAAACTAGTATACTCCAATGGGAAATATTATAGAGTAGGATAGATTCTGAAAAGGAAAATAGTCATATGACAATTGAAAATAAGCCCTATGTGATGATCATACAAAGGCATATTTTGATGGCTGTAGAATATTGCGAAGACAATTTTATTGTATTATTTTAGCCTTTATTTCAATGTAAACGTATAAATTATATTTTTAAATATTAGAATATAAAAAGTATAAAAACATTTTAAAATATTAAAAATAGTAGCCCATCGGTATCGGGAACAGGGTCCAAGCTACCGGTGGTCAGGGCTCCAGAGAGAGGAACCTCCTGACAATGCGAGCCGTGTCCAGGAGTAACGCTTTCTGAATCAAGCCCTTGATCCAGCTGCCCAACGAGAGCCTCCTCAGGTGTTGGTCGAGGCTCTTGACTATTAAGCCATTGGCTGTCACGACTATCGGCACAATGATCGCAGAGTCCACATCCCACATGTCGACAACCTCGCGAGCCAAGTCCTATATTATTATTATTAATATATACACTCGAGAGCAATGAATCCGGGTCACTTGAAGAATCCTAAAAATCTCGGAAACTAAAAATGCTAGGTTAATGCAATAAATTGTGTTTAATAGACAATGTAATACTCCTTAAATGAAGGTATTAAAACTTCTTAGTTATTGTAAAGTTATATCATAAAAAAATCAAATTTGAAAAAGGGCCACTTTCGAAGATGGAACTACGAAATTACAGCATTTGGTTTTGCTTTTGTTTGTAATCTGTCATTTATGTGGGTACATAAACCATGTTGATAGTGCTCTATATTCATTATTCAAGCTGAAATTATGTCGCTTACGCCTGAAGAATGCACCAGAATACTTACAATGCTGGAAACCGGCCGGAGTCAGCGCGATACAGCCAGGACTGTCAGTGTGTCGCTGTCAACAGTACAAAGAGTTCTCCGACGTTACGAAGAAACTGGTTCTAACCTACGCAGACCAGGAACGGGCAGAACCAGGTGTACCACAGCACGAGAAGACCGATACTTGGTGAACACCATGCTTCGAAATCGCTTTCTCACAGGAACTGAACTCACAAATCAGTTTCGACGCCTCGGAGGAAGTAACCCAAGTGCATGGACAGTAAGACGTCGGCTTGCTGAATCTAACTTAAAACCCCTTAGACCTGCAAACGGCCCTAAACTGGAGCGTGGGCATCGTATTTCAAGACTAAGATATGCCCAGAGCCACGTAAATTGGAGTATTGAAGATTGGTCAAAAGTTATGTTCTCCGACGAATCAAAATTTATGCTCTACAAGCACGATGGAAGACACAGAGTGTATCGAAGACCAGGGGAAAGATTCAAGCAAGCATGCATCGAAGAAAAAGTAGCCTACGGTGGTGGGTCTGTACTTGTGTGGGCCGGAATTTCTTCTGAAAGTCGCACAGAGCTGGTGATCATAGAAAACGGCTCTTTAACTAGCGTAAGATATGTGGAAGAAATCCTCAATGATCACGTTGGTCCATTTATGGTCAATTTAGGTGAGGATGCTATATTTATGCATGACAATGCCCGACCTCATACAGGTAGGATTGTGAATGACTACCTTCAAGAGATGAACATTACTCGTATGGAGTGTCCAGCGCGCAGCCCGGATATCAATCCGATCGAGCATGCTTGGGACGAGCTAGGCAGATGCGTAAAACAACGAAACCCTCCCCCAATCACGCTTCGTGAGCTCAAAATTGCTCTCACAGAGGAATGGGAGAATATTCCCCAAAATCGTATAAGGAACTTGGTGTACAGCATGCCAAACCGCGTAAACGCAGTAATGGAAGCACGAGGAGGCAATACGAAGTATTAAAATTCAAGAAAATCGTAATAAAGTTCAAAAATTTCATGTTTCCTATTTTTGTTTTAAGGAGAGATCAGCAGTTTTTTTCTTTATGTAATTTTGTGTTAATAAAATGTATGGTGACTCATATTTTTTTTACTTTCATTTAAGGAGTATTACATAGTCTATTAAATACAATTTATTGCATTAACCTATCATTTTTAGTTTCCGAGATTTTTAACATTCTTTAAGTGACCCGGATTCATTGCTCTCGAGTGTATTTATTTTATTATATATTAGGTATTATTTTAGGTTTAACATTTCCTGTATATTAGTAATTCTTCATTCCTGTGCGTTTATAATTAATAAATGTGATTAAGATACCTGTTATTGCCCGCGGTTTCACTTGAATCTTAAAGAAACTACAACGAAGATAGTATTTTTATCACACGTGCTTTACTTGTGATAACCAAGTATACAAATATGCTGTGAATGTGTGATGTAATGTTTCATCAGCTTAACGAGACACAATAGAAGTTTTTGTTAATACGTCTGGAGGCGTTTAGTGTCCCGCAAAGTGTTCAATAAATTCAGGGTGATAATAAGTATTATCGCAAAAACCTTTGTTTTCGGGGGGAAACCTTCGAAAGGCGCCTGGACTTTGGGGAAAAAGGCCAGGGAGTGTTCTTATCTCACTAAAACCACCCTGGTGATCACCATCAGAACATGGTGGAGGTCCCATTATTTCTTAATATACCATCCGGCGTCCGTAAGTAAGTCCGATTAATAATATGCGCTGCAAGCAGGAATAGTCCTTACGGTGGTCAGATATAGATTTTGGCGATAGTACCTAGCCTGAAGCACAAGTTCAACCTAGTTCAGTCAAATAAGCAACTGTGCCCTATTTTAATTGTTAAGTCACTTATTGTAAATCTGCCCCTTTTTATAAATAAACGATTATTTATTTATTTATTTTAATTTTACTTTCAGATGAATATAAATTCATTATATTAAATAGGAAGAGGACCGTTTTATATAAAAACTTTACGTTTTCACGTCAGGGAGCGTCGTATTGTAACCAGTACTGCTCACAGAAGCTGAGCAAAGATTGCAAAGCAAAACTCAAGCTGAACAAAGATGGAACTCTTGCGCACGCTTACAACATTCACACTCACCCGCCACCGAAACTTTTTAAAGGGGCTTTTGGCCAATATTTTAGGTTATAAGTAGATATAAGTAAGAATGCGCAGTAGCAGACCATCAGCATATTTTTTTTTATAAGTACATTGTAGCCTAGAAAGAAGGAATACGTTCTATATCATAAAGGAGAAATAACAAATTCCAGGGTTGCCTGGAAGAGATCGCAGAAAGCGATAAGGCCGCCCATTATTTGTTTTGTTTTAAAAATTGTTTTTTGTTATGTATTTTCTGGTGTACAATAAAGTATATATAAATATAAATAAATAAATACCAGCATAGCTATTCACAACCATTCGACAGGCTTCCGAGTCGAACATGCCCCCTTTTTCGTACCCTGATTTGCCTAGTCCCCGACCGACCCGACCTGCAACCTAATTGATCAATCACAATTTGAATCATTTTGAAGGATATTGCTAATCCATTACTTTATAATGTTCCAAAAAAAAAAAACCGCTCAACAACGTAAATAACGCAATGAATGTTGCTGCTATTCTTTCAATTAGTCATTTACGCAATTACCCCGCTGAATAGCAGTCGGAATTATAATGGTCGTCTGTTCTGGATTTGAACTGTCAAAATTTTCGGGTTTTTGATGTGAACAGCATATAGAAACTCTTTCGGTAACATTGTATCAAATTGTTGTGAATAGTTATGCAGAAAGCCTAGACAGACAATATGAAATTCTATTAACGATAACGATGACAGGAAAGCCATAAATGTGTTAGTTTGTCATAAGCTACAGAAAATCACGTTGTACAAAATATGAAACGCTTTGAAAGCGATTGTCACTTGTTTAGTGTTCAGAACATTAAGCCTGTAATACACATAACTATAACTTGCACAAAAGTATGCAAGTAGCTTGCATGCAACTATGGTTTTCACAAATCAGAAGTTGTTATGGCACACGGCACGCAAGCTACTTGCATAGAAAACTATGCAAGAAGCTTGCATTTTGTGCAAGTTACAGGCATGTGTATTCCCTATTCCGGGCTTTAGACAAGTGGCTGTTGCATGTCGCTTACAATGCGTTTTGTAGCGTTTACGTAAACGTTCAAAATCGCGCTGTTTATTAATATTTTTGTTATTATTGTGCTATGGTTTCGAGATATAAGATAATTTTGAACCAGTCAAAACTTCTAATGAATTAACAGAAATAGAACAATTTAAATTCGATTAGCGCTAAATGTATTTAGTGTTTTGTCGAGCAAGCGCTCATAATACTGCTTACCATTTTGATCTGTAAGATGTACTTAGTAATTTTATTTAAATTAAATTTTATTCGTATGTTTCCTGCTTTTTACTCAGTGATCATACACACGAGCGACACGCGTCAACGTCAGAGCCTACTGCAGCCGTCGACGAATGTCGCCAGCGACCGTGAACGCGTATTGGCGGCAGCCGCCGACAACATGCCGCTCGTGTATTTGAGCACCGATCTTATTTATATACACGAGTGGCTCGTGAAAACAAAAACTTGTAAACTCAGCAAGCCGCAGCAGTATCTGTGTATCCCGTTGTCCATATATGGTACTTAAGTGATCGCCTAAGACTTTGTTGAAAGGTCTTTAGGAAAATGTAGAACATTTATATGTAAAAAACCTTAAGTAGTTGAAATATTAAAATAGTTGATTAATATATCAGTTTTTTCTTGAATACTTTTTTTATCCACCCATTTTTTTTCTTTAATTATAATAGGAAAGATTATAAAGACAAAAATGAGTGGGTCCTTTAATTTATTTATTTTCACTTGAAGACAGACATCAGTGTAGCCCTAACTCTTGTACTAAGAGTTCCTGTATGTACCACAAGAGCCAGACCTCTCAATTTACAGGGATTATGATAAAGAAGTGTTTATGGAATTTAGATATTATTATTTACGGTGATAAAACCATAAATTCAAAGAGGTTTTATATTTTGTTCCAGAAGACGATTCATCCATTGCGATGGTGGTAGAAGTTGATGAGGCGGCATCTATAAGTGGACAGAATTCTTTGATTGGTACCTTTTTATATTTTTCTTTTCGTCTTTGAAGCTAATCTATTTAATAAACTTATACATACATAACATCACGCCTGTATTCCCCAAAGGGTTAGGCAGTGCTGTACCTTAAGGGAGCTATCACACCTCCGCCACGAAACCATCGCAGCGAAACCGCAGTAGTTCCATTATGACTTGTACGTTGTACGACAAGCGAAACAGAAGCGACTGTTCCAACGTATACTGATTTGATTATGATTCCATCTCTTTCCCACGTGATTTCGCTGATCTGCTCGGAAGCCACTTTATTGCAGAGCCGCGTTTGTTTTGCACCTATCTGTGGCAGTCGACAAGTTTATAATGCGAAACTTTTTTTTTTTGTAACATTGATGTTGCTTTTTCGGAAAAGATAATCTAAGAGGTCCGGAGTAGACTTAAACTGTATTTATTAACTCGAATGCGACGACATTTTGCTCCGTTTGCTACAATTCATCCGTTGTTCGATGATGATCCGCTACTCGAGTCGCGACATAATGTTTCGCTGCGGAATTCGTTTAGCGGTGTCGCATCATTATTTTCGCGACGGAGGTGTGCTAAGGTCCATAGAAACACTTACATTTCGCCAGCATAAACTTAAATTATCATATTTTTCAGGTGTTGATGACCAGGGCTTTGTTTGGGCCATCGATAACGGACCGAAACTAATTGAAAATGACAGTGACGATGACGAAGACAATGATGATGACCCGACACCAACTCATATCGTTACAGCAGACCCTCAAGAAATGGAGAACCAAGCTGCAGATGTCCTATCTGAGGACCAAATAAATGATATTGTCGTAACTGACATAGCGCCACAATACTGTTTGGATTTCACTTGGAATCAGGACCAAGGCATATTTCCAGGGCAACATGAACCTTTTCCCGGGACGCCAGGACCGACGTTTCCAGTTACTGAACCGATACAAATTATTGACATCTTTATACCGACACCGACACCAACTTTTTTGACGTATTAGTGAGATAGACTAATCGATACGCCACACAAGAAATCCCGCTACTAAAGACCAAACCCCTTTCAATCATTGGACACCGATAACTCGCGATGAGATGATTAGTTATCTGGCAATATCAATTCTCCAAGAAGACTATATCCTGCTTAGCGAAGAAGCATTTCTCATTTAACGGTTTCAGCACCATGCCCTGCTTTAGCAAAATTATGTCTTACGACCGGTTTGCAATAGTAAAATGAATGCTCCCTTTCGTTGACAATTTTCCACATTTACAAAATCGGATCTATGTAAAATACAGAATATTATTGATAAACATTTTAGTAGTTAGGTACTATATAATCCTTCAGGAAAATCTCATGTTCTCGTGACATTTACCTCCTAGTTCGTAAGACCTCTTTCATATATAAAATTTCATTCAGATCTCAAATCAGAGAAAGTTTCATAATTTCGAGTCTCTATCTCTGTAAGCATTCTTATAAGTAGGTTAATATTGTAATCAGCTAATAAACAATAAAAAAAAATTGTTTCTTTTATAGATAGAAAGACTAGAGAGAAAAAGAGAAATTGGTTTATTATTTACTTTCATTCAGTTGGATTAAAAGACGCAGAAATTAAAGATATGACCGACATTATATGATTGTTATTTATTTTGGAAATTGTTGCATATTATAAATTAAGAGTTTATGCGAGAACTACTTGTTCCATGTAATAAGGGAAACATTTCAAATTTTGCCATGCTACTGTCAATTTGGCTGTGCGTATCAAATGAGTATGTGAGCAGGCGGCGGAGGCCGTGGCTGCTGGTGATGCCGACCGCGCGCACCAATCTGTTTCAGCGCGTACCGCTGTCGCTCAACACCTGTACCTGATAAAATTGACTTGTTTTCTTGTTCTCTGAACGACTTTACGTTAAATTTAAGTGTTATGTTTGTTTAAGTTTATTGTGAATTTAGTTTATAAATAGGTAGTAGGTATATTTAATAAATAGAAAGTATGGGATTCATATGTCGACTTTAACTTATCGCATTCAGGCAACCTGTAAAGATAGATTTAAGGTGTTATAATAAATAAGTAAAATAAATAAAGTATGTTGCCATGTACCTAAATTGAAAATACATGAAATGTGTACAGACGCCAGCAGGTCAAGCTACCCAAAACTGTCAAATTTTCCCAATCAACTTTGAACCTTAATGCTTTAGCGATACAGTTGAAAATCTATTAAAGAAATTTGACAGATTGTAGTAGCTTGATGTGCTGGCGTCTGTACAATAACCATAATTAGCCTAAAACTGCGGTTGTCTAGAAGAGCGTTTCGGTCATATTTATAAATGACGTCATGAAAATCTGTAATTTTCACCAGTATTTGACATTAAGAGGTATCAAAAAACGCTCCGTATTTGGGACTAGCTGCGCCCCGCGATTTCACCCGAATAAGTTTCGATCCCGTGGGAATATCGGGATAATAAATATCCTATGTATGTTAATCCTGGTTATAAACCACCTTTGTACCAAATTTCATCCAAATCCGTTTAGTAGTTTTTGCGTGAAAGAGTAACAAACATCCATCCATCCAAACTTTCACGTTTATACTATTAGTAGGACATTATAGCCGCATGTGGCGGTCACTGCTCTTCTAGGAAACCATTGTTTGCAGGATTTAATTTGGTTTTCTCGACCTAAATTGAAAATACATGAAACTTGTACCCACAACCATAGTGAGTCTAACACGTTAAGTCTGGTGTAGTGTAAAATTGGTTATAAGTTCGAAATAAATACGTGAATCAATATGTTGCAGTTTCTTTATGGATAGCTACTGTAATTCTTTATGTTTCCCTAGTTTAGGTCACTTATTTGATCCCTTCATATTTTCACTGATATCGCCATAATCATCTGCCTAGCCTTTTCCCAACCATGTCGGAGTCGGCTTCCAGTCTAACCGGATGCAGCTGAATATATAAACAGCTGCTGCTGTATTTGCACGGATATATCCTTTTGAAAATCGATGGTTCTTTATCCACTTTTTTTTTATAAAATTCTTATCTTTTTAGGGTCTTTGTAGGTACCTTCTGACTCAGTTGGGAACCTAAGAAAAAAAAGTCTTGGAACATGATACTTATTCAAATTACGCTTCCAGGTCCGAGTTTCACTCACCAAGAACACAGCACTGACAGCGACTCAAGCAGGTGTTCCAGCTCAGACGAGGATATCCTACGGCAGAAAGGCGAGGCCGTAAGAAGAAAGATTATCGACTATTTGTGGGCAAACCGGCCAAAAGAAGCCAAATAAAACTAGCGGCAGGTGCATTCCGAAAATAAATACCTTAGTGCCTCATACACACGCGCTCCACGTGTGAACGACAGAGACAACTGCCGCCTACACGCGTTAACGGCTGCAGTGACCGCTGCCGTTGACGTGTGTCGCTTGTATGTATGAGCACTTACACTAACGCAAAATTCATAAGCGATTTTCTCATAACATAACCATTGCAACTCTGGAAAAAGACATATTTCATAATATAATAATAATAATAATATCCCTGGACATTTTACACAGCGCCATCTAGTCCCAAGCTAAGCAACCTAATGCTTGTGTTATGGTAACAAGATGGCTGATAAACTACTTATATACATTTTTTTTTTGTAAATACATACATATTATAGATAGAAAAACACCCAGACTCGGAACACATACATGTAGGTCATACAAATATTTGTTCCGTGCGGAAATCGAACCCGCGACACGCAGCGCAGCAGTCAATCGCTTAACTACTGCGCTAACCGTGCCGTCGAATAGTCAATTCAGCCCATCACAGTCCACTGCTGGACATAGGCCTCTCCCAGGCTGCGCGACAACACCCTGTCTTCGGCCTTCCGCATCCATTCTGTTCCAGCCACCTTCGGAATCGTCCCGACTACGCTTACCGATAAGCGGTCTCTACTCTAGGACTCGTCTGCTCCTCTGGCTATCGGTCTTTCGACAAACATGGCTAGCCCACTGCCACTTCAGCATGTTTACTCTGCAAACTATGTCGGTAAGTCTGGCTCTTTTCCGGATACTTATTTTCATAATATCATGGTATCTACAACACTATGTTCGTAACTTCATACAATTTCTATCAATAATTCAGAAGAAAATCCCTTTTGGATCTTGCGTGAGTGTAACGTATAAATTATACTCGTGACTGTACTTGTGTTGAAATTGATAATATTTACCTATCACGTGCTTCCGCTTATGTTACCATCTCTATCTTGCTTTTATAGTTTGACAGTTGTGCGACAAAAACAGGAATAACGCTTAGCCAAAATAGGTACAACGCTACAAGGTTCTTTTGATGCGTGGCCAAAATTGGAAATAACGCGGCTGCCATCTTGTTTTGTCAATACCATTTCTGTAGCAATTTCACAACAACGCCCTCCTCTCAATGTCATACAGGCGACAAAAGATCTTTGTAGCACCCTACGTGCTAAGTAACGTTTGTCAATCTCGGCCTGAATATTGCCATCTGACTTTATATTGAGCCCTTCTGGCATTTAGGCATTTGTTTTATTTTATTTTATTAATGTTGTGTTTTATTTTTTATTGTGTCAAGAAACGTAATTTCTTTTGCCTAGCTATTCATAACCATTCGATACATCTCTTTGCCGTATATATCAATCAATGTTATCGAAGGAGTCCTCTAAACGCTGTTCACTAATCCGAAACCCAAAAATTTTCGACTCGGAAGCCTGTCGAATGGTTACGAATAACTATGCGCGTTTTTTTCTTATTATGTTTTAAAGGTTCAGTAGGTGTCTGAAAAGGAAAAACTGAACCTTTATTTATAAACATATTCCTGATCATGAAAAGTAATATTAGGTTTACTTTTTATGATCAGGAATAAATGTTTTTTATTTACTTTTAATATTGTTTTAATTAGTACCATTTTTCTTTAGTGGTAAGCCAACGAAGCTTAGAAGCTTTGTTGGTTTATTGGCTAGCTGATATAAGGTTGCTGATTATGAAAGCGAGGGGTTAGAAAGTGCACCAGTATGTGTACACACACTGCTGCCCAATATCTGCTGCATCGTTGGCGAGTCTCGGTTGAGATTGACCAAAGATGATTTTTTATTATAACATTGTTCTCAGAAATTATTTGTGCAGAGAAAAAGAAGTTTTCTTTATTTCTATATGATTGTTAAAAAGTAAAAATTGACGTGTCACTACTCATATCAAACCCCGAAGGTATTCGAAACAAAAACAGCGCAGCATTGCTGCAACGATGTGATTTGTGTTTGAAACAAGTTGCACACACGTTCTTTCATGCCATGTTGCTAGCAAAACGTTTACAGCTTACACAAATCATGTTGCTGTTACTAAACAATCAACAAGTTGCTACTTCCAAATTTATAAGACGGTAATGCGCGACACCTTAGTTTCTGAGGCATCAATATACAAGGTAATTGTAATAACTGAAATCCTGAAAAAAGGTCATTGTACCAAACCTACTCATCATTATGAATAACTTTTACTATGGCACCAACCAATTAATGACTAAGCAATCACTCGTTTCCAATGTTTTCTTGTGCTATGTGATGTAGTGTAAAGTTAATTACAAGTTAATAATAAACATGTGAACCAAAATGCCGTTTTTTTATGATTTATAAATTCTCATTCAACCCTTTCATGTTTGTAAAGATTCTCATTTGTCATTTATATATGTAATTCGTATGATGTACAGTCACGAGCAAAAGTATGTATACACTCGGCTTTATTCAAAAGCGATTTACTCCTTTATTTTTTAATGAAATTTCATGTTGCTACGAACATAGCATTTTCGAACCCATAGGTTTATGTAATGTATCGTATTTCAACGTTGCATTTGTTATTTCACGAAAAAATCACATATGAAAGTTGTCAAGTGTTGACATATTGGTGCTCGTGACTGTACATAATAAAGAGTAACATTCATACATAACATAATCAGCCTATAATGTTCCCTCTGCTAGGGCACAGGCCTCCTCTTGGTGAGAGGGAGTGGGCTATAATCGACCAGGCGGGCCCAGTCCGGCTTGGAGATGTCACATGTCTTAGAATTTTTGGTTCTAGGACATGCCGGTTTTTCTCACGATGTTTTCCTTTACCGGTTTGAGAGCAGTAGTGATGAAATAATTTACACAAAGTAAAACGCCTGTCTGATTTCGAACCTACGACCTACAACTCGTAAGTCGCGGCCGTTACCACTGGGCCACCACTGCGTTTCCAATTATAGGAGACCACATCGTTCACTTATAATCTAGTTTTACGAGTAGATACAAAAAAATTTGACAAGGAAAAATGTATTAATAATAAAAAATCTGTTATCTCTTTTATTTTTGGAATCCTAAGAATTTCAATTATTTAATGTCTTATGTGGGCTCGCCATCTTTGTCTAAGGACCGATGGCCGGTGGAGCAGACGAATCCTGGAGTGGACACCGCGTATCGGCAAGCGTAGTGTGGGACGCCCCCCAGCTAGATGGACAGACGACCTAAAGTGGTGACTGGGACAGACTGAATGCGGAAGGCGGAGGACAGGGTGTTGTGGCGCAGCCTGGGAGAGGCCTATGTCCAGCAATGGACTGCAATAGGCTGAGTTGATTGAATACCTTATGCACCCAATTTATTTTAATTAACTTAAACCTTCAAGAACCGTTCTTTAACTTTTCAGATGAATACGAAATCATCAACGTGAAGGGAAAGCCAATACTTTATTATCAAAGTTTCACGTACTCCAGAAAGGGCAGGTCTGTCCGGAATCAGTACTGTTCGAAAAAGTGCTCCTTGGATTGCCGAGCGAAAGTGACCTTAAGGGAGGATGGCACCATTGAAAGTTATCGGGACTGTCACAACCATCCGGCACCGAGGGTTTGCAGGGCTCCCGATGGGACTTGTTACATTTATTAGCTTAGTAGAAGAAAAGTTGCTGTTGCTGAAAAATGTTCGACTTAAGCTACGTTTCTTAAAAGAGCGGTGGCCGCTACATAACGGCCGCAAAGACGGCTGTCATGAAAATGATGGCAGCGAAGGACGCTGTCTAGGAAAACTGTAACTTACTTTCATAAATAACGTGTCAGTGACTTCATTCACCGGTCATAAGTCATAAGCTATTTATTTCATAACAAAATACATTGTGTTGAAAATATTACAGTGATGATAATTACAATGATATTAACAAACAAACAAAAAACATTAAGTACGTTCATATTTAAAATTCATCACGCTTTCAAAATGGAACAAAATAAATAATCATAAAATATGTCAATAATTCAGTAACAGAAAATAATTAAATTGTATATACTTTTAAATTCTATTGGCAACTTGTTGCACAAAAAGACAAATTGGACTCTGGGACTGTGATGAACCACGTTCAATTTCGGTGGCATACGCAAATTATGTGGCGGCCACCGCTCTTCTAGAAAACCGTAACTTAAGCAAGATGGTGTAATAAATTCTGTCTGTAAAGAAACGTCATCATATTTTGTTTGAAAACATTCTACTTCTTCTTCATGTCGCTGGCAAGACTGAGTTTTATATCTTGTTGGCCCAAAACCGTTTTGAAATCATTATAATTTGAATGTCATCGCAACTCGGGTCTCAAAGATATAGTAGTGCTATTCTGTAAAAATCTCACCGTGAAAACTTAAGTGAAGTAAGCTGTCAACCCCTGGCGATACCTATCCGGTGGTATGTTCTCACGGTAAGGTTTTTACACAATTGATTAGTAGGTAACCAACTACTTTTTGGACCATCATTGAAAAAAAAACTGATTATTGAAATAATTACAGAAATACCACTTTATTTATCATTTCTGTAATTATTTCCATAATCAGTTTTTTGCTTAAAGTTAAGACACGTCTTAACGTCAAAAATGTATGGTTAAACAGTTGTTAATCATTACTTATGTTTTTAGTTAGTTATAAGTTTTAATTAGTTATAAGAAAATCATTGTAACAATGAACAAATGAATAAATTTTTATTCTTATTAAATGTTATCAATCTGCCTAGCCTTTTCCTAACTACGCTGGGGTCAGCTTCCAGTCTAACCGGATACAGCTGATTACCAGTATTTTACATGGAGCGACTGCCTATCTGACCTTCACAATCCAGTTACTGGGTAAACGATATCCCTTGATAAGACTGGTTGTCAGACTTTGATTTATATTTATATAAATTTTGCATTTAAACAAGTAGGTACCTGCTTTATTAATGTTACCTTCAAAGAGACTAGAGAATACAGTGATTCTAATTAAAATGATTTAGTTTCAGCTCCGAAGATGCGTGCGCCCGTCCGTCCTGTGCGTCCCGTGCGTCCACTGCCAGTAGAGAATATAAGAATAATCCAAGTTGACGAATTCAGATTTGCAGCAGATACTGGAGACTCTTCAACGTACTACTGTTCTGGGAGGGCCAGGTGTAGGTGTAAAGCGACTCTTTGTCTAAACCAAGAAAATTATGTCGTTTCTGTAGACCTGACCCACAACCACCCCCCACCGTCACCACTACCAATGTTTCCAGATATTTCAAAGAGAATGTTGAAGACTAACAGTGTTAGTCTGCTAGCTGCTGCACTGGCGAATCCGAATAATAAAATGCAATAAAAACTCAATCCCGTCTTTATGGGAAATAAAAGTTGCACAACAGCGCTGGGTAACGTGTTTCAAATTGAAACTTTATGAAATGTTGCCAGCAACATTGGCAACACTGAACATGTTTCTGAAACAATGTTGTGCAACTTTTAGTTTCTATTAATACGGGGCTTTACATTTCTGTGACATTAAGGTCAAATCTAAGTATACAGGGTGGCAGGGATATAGACGCGCAAACTTATAAATTCAGCAGCGTAAAAAAATCTTAGCTGTTTCATAGAAAAGTGCAATACTAGGCAGTTAAATGTATGGAACAGCAATATTTTTAAAAAATCCGACTAAAATTTTAAATGCGTTCAGAATCATGTACTGAATCCTTGGTAAAAGGTTGCAAGTCGATGTCCCTGCCACCCTGTATAACTTGATTCTTAATTTAGTATTTACATGTCTACTTAATACCTACATACCTTTACTATGTAAGAGCACTGATTTCCAAGACACAGGTTATTTCCTAGGAGTTCACATAGTTTTAGCAGTCTATATACTCACTTACATTATTTGTATCCCAATTCTTAGAATTATCACTATTTAGGCTTGTTAGCCTTTTTTAATTAAGTCCAAATAAACGTTATTATTATTACATTCCTATAGTCAAATACCTACAATTTAATAATGGCGATATTACACAGTTCAACCAAACTGATTCATTTTGGTTGAAAGAATCAGAATTCCATATAAATCCAACATTTTTAACCAAATCAAATCATCATTTATTTGCTGATCAAAGGTATACAGTGGTGTTGACATAAAATGTGATAACGTTCTCCTTGATTTACCTTACTGGCATGCAAATTGTACTTATAAAATTTTATTTAATCTTCACAAACAAATTCGTGCTTAGTAGATTTAGTGATTGCTCAATGATATTCATTGATTCACTTTCATGTTTATTTCAGTCAATTTGGTTGCTTCATCCAAATTAAATGTCAAGTGACACGTGTTACATCGCCATTATTCTACGAATAACTCATTTTATAATATCTAATGTTCAAAATTTATGTGATATGAATAATCTTGATCTCAATATATTTTGTGGAAATTCAACTATTTTATATAACCGGCATGTCCTAGAACCAAAAACTCAAAGACATGTGACATCTACCAACCCGCACTGGGCTCGCGTGGTGGATTACGGCTCACTCCCTCTCACAGAGAGGAGGCCTGTTTCCCAACAGTGGAAACATTATAGCCTGATTATGCTCATGCTTATGTAGCTATTCATGTTAAGAGTAAGACAGGAATAGTTGAATTTCCGCAAAATAAATCCGGTATAATTAGATCAGGCCGGAATTTAATTAAGTATTTATATGTCTACCAATAGTGTAACAATGGCGATATTACTCGGTTCCAAAACCAAAAATCCAAGATAAATCGAAGGCAGTCAATTTGATTGCTTCATCCAAATTGAAAGTGAAGTGAGACGCTTTACATCGCCATTTTTGTACAAATGACGTATTTTTACAATGTTCAAAATATAAGATTCATGTTTTATGAATAATCTTAATATAATACTAATCTAGGCTCTCAATATATTTTGTATCCTATCCTAAAATATAGTTAATAGGCTGGCTTGACGATGCAATACTTAGTACATAAATATGCCTATTCAATAGTGTTTCTAGTCGTTAGTGCACTGTGGCTGTGTGTATTGTTGTAGTAACTATTTAGTAATCTGTGGTATTCTAGTGTGTAGTTTGAACTCTATATGAATATAATCACGGATTGATATAGTTTTTCGAGCCATGGCATTTAATAAATCAATTTAAACATTTTTGTACGTACACATAAAAAAATAACAGAATGTAAAGTATAAAGTTAAGATCGTAATTAATAATTAAAGTACCTAGTTTCTGCTTAAAATTTTAAATTAAGAAACATTATAGTAATCACTAGCTGCACCAGCGGTTTCATCCGCATAAGTCCCGATCCCGTGGGAATATCGGGATAAAAAGTATCTATGTCCTAATCCGAGTCATGCCCATTGCCAAATTTCATCTAAATCCCTTGAGCCGTTTTAGCGTGACAGCGTAACAAACATACAAAAAATGAAATCTTTTCTCTTTATTATTATAATATTAGATTTTATTACATACATAAACTAACGTCTTCTTCCCAAGGGGGTAGGCAGAAACAAAAAAATGTCATCTGCTACAATCCTTACATACTCCTTTCCTAATCATTAATTTATGACTTCATTAATAATTTTTGGAACTACAAAGTTGTGATAAGATGCACGATTGGTACAACGTACAATAGTTTTAATATTTTAAGCCAGTATTATAAAAAAACATTAAAAAAAATTCTCTAGTCACTATTTATACAATATAATAATAATCGTATTTATATTAAAAATCGTATAATCTTTTTTGTAATGTTAGTAGTGGATCCGTATTAATTAAATGGTTGTATAACTTAAAGATGTTCTTTATATAATATCCATACCTATCTAGCGTGAATATTTTGTCTAGTCAATATGTCAATGAACCAACTCAGCCTATCGCAGTCCACTGCTGGACATAGGCCTTTCCCAGGCTGCGCCACAACACCTTACCTTCCGCATCCAGCCGTCGACATATTATACACTTTTTTATATAATAATAACAGCCGCACAGGTCGATCGGTCAGGTTAAGCTACGCTTGCCGCGGTTGGTCTGTCGATGGGTGACCATCTTTACATACCGAGACCCCTCCGTGCCTCGGAAAGCACGTTAAGCCGTTGGTCCCGGCTGTCATTCGTGGATCTTTGACAGTCGTTACGGGTAGGGTTGCCAGGTCGCCAAACCTAATAGCCGGACAGACCAGCCAGTCTGGCCGGACATTTGGGTAGAAAGGCCGGACACCCTACATTATTGAGGATTTTGTGTCTCAGTATTAATAGGTAAGTACGACAAAAAAATTGTATGTAAAATCAAGCTTTTTTAATTATTGTCATAATCAGTCATCGGCGCTCGCTCGTTTGCGAAATGTAAAAAGCCTAACAAAAGCCGGACAAGCCAGACACCGTTTATTTTGGCCGGACACGCAATCAAAAAGCCTACCTATGTCCGGCTTTATCCGGATGCCTGGCAACGCTAGTTACAGGTAGTCAGAAGCCCGAAAGTCTGACAACCAGTCTTACCAAGGGGTATCGTATTAGGTACCCAGTAACTGGGTTGTGGAGGTCAGATAGGCAGTCGCTTCATGTACAATACTGGTATTCAGCTGTATCCGGTTAGACTGGAAGCCGACCCCAACATAGTTGGGAAAAGGCTAGGCAGATGATGATATATTCATATTGGTATCGAGGTTGCCCAACTACCCTACCTAGTGAAAAACCCACTGCCTACTTGGTGAAAAAATCACTACTCAGTATCTTTAGGTATTTTTGCACTGAACTTGTAAATTTTAAAGAACTCGTATAATCGAGTAAATGTAACGTATGCAGAAAAAAAAGTTTGTTTTATTATCTATGATACGAGCGTATCAACAGTAAAAAAGTATAATATACATAAGTACTATTTCACCTGAGGGTAAACGAATAACTGGTAACTCCTGGTATGTACCGCCGTATGCAAACTTTGGCTCGGAGCATGAGGCGAGTCGCTGCGCAGTAACAAATTCGCGTATCAGTGGGGGTGAGGGGTGCGATATTGCGCAGCCAGTAGCTCACTTCAGAGCCGCCATAAAGTTTGACGCTTACCTATTATACTTACCTTTTTTTCCAGCCTTCAAAATAGTTCAGTCGTCGCGAGGCGGCCAACTGCTGTTGTTTGACAACCACACGTTCTCAAGAAGTAACAAAACCTCATACGTCTGGTACTGTTCAAGGCGACAGTCAAGGAAGTGTCACGCTAAACTGAAATATAGACTAGACAGTGTGTATATACCTCAGGACCTTGAACACAATCACCCTTCACCTAGATTTTATTAACCGGCCTATACGACAACATACTCTTTTGTGTTTTTTTTCTTATTTCATCTATGCTGACATTCCTGTTAGCTGCCTGATTCGTACTCGTAGGTAAAGGCCGTTCACAGTTATTTTACCTCTGATTTTGCACCACTGTCCAAATCACAGTGATCTTTATTGTCGTGGCAACTAGGTAGCTATTGGGTTGCAGCTGGCAGAGGGAAAGTAAATGTAAAAGGGCTGTACATTTATTCCAGAGCGAAAAGTGCGTTCGTGCGAGTAACAGACAATTGGTCTGTAAGACCGACAAAAGTATAGGATTCATGGTTTATTTTTATTTCAGCTCAGTAGAAGATGCACTGAGCTGACATGATGGCACTTTTGCCTTAAATTTGTATGTTTGTTCCTCGTGAGTTTCTCTTTTAGTTTTGTTTGTTTGCTTTTGTTTGTTAGAAGAAATCATATGTTTTTGCTAATATTTTGTAAACTCTTACAAAATCTTACTATTTCAGAGACTGAAATAAAAGAGACTGTTACTCAGTATTTGACTGATTTATTACGAATATATTGGTATTATCTTGTACGCGATATGCCCTTGTTTCTGAAAATATAATTATATTATTTTTCGTTCTGTGAGACCGTGCGCGGGTACAGCGGGGTAAGTGCATAACACACTGTCATTGCGTTATTTACGTTTTTATGCTAACAAATTGTTGGAACATATGAAGCAGTGGATTAGCACTTTAAAAATGATTCAGATTGTGGTTGATAGTGCTGGTGTTACAGAATTTGGCGTGGGTAGGTGAGGAAGATATCGTGAAATTATTCGAGTCGATTTATTGAGTCAATTGAGCTTTTTTATTGAGTTCCACAAAAGTGAAAACGTCGAAATTCATAATATTAAAGTAAATAAGCTGTGGGTGGCAAATTTTTAATTACATTGTTTGAGAACTCAAAAACAAAATCTGACGAAAATCCACGACTTGAACTACGTCGAGCTTTGATTTCATTTAATTAATAAAATATAACAACACATGTACTTAAATTTAAACTGCCAGGTGGTTGCTACATACAGGGCAAAGTACTTCGGTAACCCAGTTACCCTTCATGAGATTTTCAGTAACACGAAGGCGTTGCTGGCGTTCCTGGAAAACCTAGGGTGGAGTGAATTATCGATTTTTCCACCCGTACGGAAAATACGCGCTTTGACGTTGAGTTGCGGACACCAGCTGGTCGTACTAATATCTATTTCTCTCACACACTATCGTGAGGCAGGGCAATACTACATAGCTGTTCACAACCACTCGATACGCTTCCGTATCGTATCGAATATCAATCAATGTTATCGTAGAAGACGTCTAAACGCTATTCTTCCGACAGCTGTTTGCTGTCGGGGACAAGGGAAATCAGGTTAACGAAATGTGTCATTTTCGATATGATAGCCTGTCGGATGGTTGCGAATAGCTATGCTGATCTAATAAGTTATAAGATGCTGGCTATTAATATCAATCCTTCCTTACTTATTTTTCAGCCAGAATAGTACATTCTTCCCGAGGAGCCCAGTTGCTGCTGTTCCACAACCACACGTTCTCAAGATCCAACAAGTCCTCATATGTCTGGTACTGTTCAAGTCGAGTATCCAAGAGATGTCCAGCCAAAGTGACTTATAAACTGGGCATAGTATTTGCTCATGATTTTGAACACAATCACCCTCCGCCATCAACCTGAACGAGGTACGAGTAAGTACACTCCCGGATTTCTACATCGAGCCACAGTTTAAAGGCCAAAATATCAAAATAATATTTTGTTAAAAAAAAGTTACAATCCGGTTCTGAAGTGAGGGGGCCCTTGGCTAAATAATAACAGCTGCAGGTCGATCGATTGGGTTAAGCTACGCTTGCCGCGATTGGTCTGCGGATGGGTAACCATCTTTACATGCCGATGAAAGCACGTTAAACCGTTTGTCCCGGCTGTCATTCGTGGATCTTTGACAGTCGTTACGGGTAGTCAGAAGCCCAAAAGTCTGACAACCAGTCTTATCAAGGGGTATCGTATTACCCAGAAACTGGTTAGTCTGTTATCCGGTTAGTCTGGAAGCCGACCTCAACATAGTTGGGAAAAGGCTAGGCAGATGATGAATCCGGTTCTGAAGTCAACATCATCATAATCATCATCCACAGCTCCACTTCTTCCACTGCTGAGCATAGCTCTTTTCTTGTGCCAATCCCCACGCTCATGTGCCAGCCTCATCCAGATTATTTATTTAATACTTTAAGAACATAAATGTACAGAGGCGGACTTAATGCCGTAGGCATTTTCTACCAGTCAACAATAGGGTAGTTGCCTGGGTAAAAAAATAATAATTATATTTAGTCCGTCAGTTAGATTATCAAAAAATAATGGACACGTATTTTTTCTTTTGTCAATCAAACAAAAAATGACAAAGATAAAGCGCGTCAAAATTTGACGCTGAGTGGGGTTTCGTGACGTTACTTGCTTGCAAAAGTGTCGCAAGCAAGTGACGTCACGCGGAACTTTAACGGGCGATATCCTCATCATTTTTTATATAATACGGGTTCAATATTTTTTGATAATCTAACTGACGGATTAATTAGAATTTTTTAGGAAAATAGCCTATTGGGTGATGCAGAGACAAACAGGTTCTAACTGCAATCAATCCGCTCAGCCTTTTCCCAAATATGTTGGGGTCGGCTTCCAGTCTTAACTGGATGCAGCTGTATACCAGTATTTTACATGGGGAGTCCGAGAGCGTAGATACAATTAGAGCAGAGCCAGAAGTAGCCCAGTGGTACATAAAGACCGTGACTTATCAGGTCATTGTTTGGAACCAGGGGCCTACTGTCTTAGTCCGTCAAGGAACCCGTCTGAAAGTAGTTTTATTGTTTTAGTTTTAGTCTTTGAAATGAACCCTACTCCGGATTAATAAACTTTATCGGACGAGCAAAAACACAGCGGGAATAAGGACAACTGTCAAATCATGTTGTCATTCAAACTAATCGTACGTCCGTGGGTAATAAGGAGTAGGAAATGGCCGTAACTTCGCCCGAAACTACGGATTCCGAGCTTTGGAGTAAGCCCCAGACAGGCATCCACTTTACATTGTGCAATTTATTTCATCACCACTGCTCTCTGAAAAAGTCGGCAAGAAGTTTTTAAGTCCATACAGGCTGTTCGATCGCCATGCCACCTGTAGGAAAAGTCAAAATAAACAAAAATTGTTTCCCACTTTTGTTATGGGAATATCGAGGCTATTTCTTTCCTTTTTCTAACACTTTCAGATAATATCTTATTTCGTTCTAAATTGTAAATTCTACCAAAAATTAATTAGTAGTAGGTAGGTAGCTATGTACAATATTCTAATATTAGCAACAATGTCATAATTAACATTCGTTTAACTTTTGTTATAATTTAATAAATAAATGAAATGAAAAAGTGTTTCATTCTAATAAAAATGTTAAAATAATTAACTTTCAGATTCCATTTTATGGGTTTTAAAAGCGAGATTATGTAGGTTACCTTTTTTAATGCAAAGGGTATACACCATCAATTAAAAAAAAAAATCTTACCATAGACATCAACTATTGTAATTTGACGATTTCCGTTTTATATTAAAGTAAAATAAATAAAGTAAAAATCAATTTCTAAGCACACATCATTTCCAGGGTTCCATATCGAATGGATTCAAGTCGGTAAACGAAAGAGAACGTTGATAATGATCCAGGAATATACCTTTGCCCAAACAACGAGTGACCATAGATATTGGAACTGCAGCAGTAAGTACTCGGCCAAGTGTCCAGCGAAACTGCGTTTCAACGACTCTGGAAAGTTGATTTTCTATGAACTGGAGCATAACCATGAACCGCCAGCGTTATTTAAGACTAAAGATGGAAGCTTCGTGAAGCTGTAGTATTATTTACCTAGTTAATAATAACTTATAGGCTAAAAAAAGAGTACAATTGTCCGCTCACTTTCTTTAATATTATTTGTATTTATAGTCTGTTTATTTTATGAATATTGAATGACGTATGTAAAGATGCAATTTTTTTTATTAAGGACTGACCCCGCGTCCTAATCAAAAGCGATTGTCGCGCGAATACGCAATCGTCGCGTTCATATTTTATGTCACTTTTTGTTCGGACAATCGGAAGTCGCTCTTTCGGCACGACCACGCGAATCGAACAAAAAGTGTTATATGAACGCGACAATCGCTTTTTGTTAGGACGCGGCCTGATATTACTGTTTTCCTCACTTTAACTTTGTAGGTCAAGTACCTAGGTACAGTCAGGGAAATTTACATTTTATTTAGTTCATGAAACTGACACACTATGCCAATTTTCCATTTCCTACATGTCGAAGATTGACTCTACTCTTTATGTCTGTTGACATTTAAATGTTCGGAGAATTTAAGATGGTAGTCAATTTGCTATACAATTAATTTCCTTGACTTTACCTATTCTATGTACAAAGTATAGGTAATAGTTTTTTTAGAGCTTAGTCCTAAGTATAGATAATATTTACAATATAAAATGAGAATTTTTTGAGTATTTCGGGGTCGGATTTTGTTTTCGTGTTTTTGTACAATGCAATCTAATGTAAGAAAATTTGCAATATCTTACTTAATTAAATTAGTTTAATAGCAATTTTATTAGTGGGTTAGTTTTAAACCCACCCATAGATCTATTATGTACAACGCCAGCAGGTCAAGCTACCCCCGAAACTGTCAAATTTTCCCAATCAACCAAATAAAGTTGAAAATCTATTAAAGAAATTTGACAGATTGTAGTAGCTTGATGTGCTGACGTCTGTGAAAGAGTTAAGTTTTAGTAAATATTCCTATTAGCAATAAACGAAAAGCTTATTGTTTTTATTTCTTGTGTATTGTCTATTGTTATGTTACTTATAATTTGATGAATTTCGCTTTTTGTCCGAAGTTAAAAATAAATTCTATCCCGTTTGGGCAAAATTATTTTAATTGCAATTTTTTGGCAGCTATGTACAGTCAGAGAAATTGAAACACTACGTGAATTTGCCGTGTAATATTCATTTCATACAATTGTCAAAGAATGACAGCTGTAATTTAATTTGATAGTCAGTTTGCTAAACAATTATTTTCCCTGATTATGCTTAAAATGTGTTTGCTGTTCCTAATGTTGACATTATAACACGTGTGTTAAATAAATTGAATTCTTTATTATTATTTTGAATGTACTCTTTGTTTAATTAAGGGCTGATTTTTCCAAAGCCAGATAATTTTATCGGAGGAATAATTTTGAATTTTGTACAGTTCTTCCATACAAAATCTGTCAGACGTCAATTTTATTCCACGAATAAAAAATATCTGGCGTTGGAAAAATCAGCCCTAAGTCTGGTAAAAGTATGAATCCCTATCCACAGAACCAGGTCGTATCTCTACTCTATCATCATCATCACCATTTCAGCTGAAAAACGTCCACCACTGGTTAATTACCTAAGTGCTATCTACGTACTTAAGTGCAAATATTCAGTATACTTACTCAAGTAGGTGGGTATTCAAAATTTTGGTATTGGCAAATAGTACCTAGATACCACTAGTTGACTTCCCTAGTCCAACTGTGCTGATGCACTCAAAATTTATTAAAGATAAATGTTGAGTGCATCAGCACATATAAAGGTATATGACTCGACTCCATTCAGTCCCACAGTCAGTCATGCATGTCTTGTAATGTTGGGATCATCGAACAGTTTTTCTAAAAGAATTCTGTATTTAATTACTTAATTAAATTAATTGTGGTAAACCTTAATTCTGAGCCTCGGTCAAAGATCAGAAAGTTTAAGAAAAAATATATTTAATAAAAAAGTATCGCCTTTTTCTTTCAGATTTACAGTATGAAATCCTGCATTCGCCCGCTGGCAGAACTGTTATGGTCTTCCAAGATTACACCTTCTCAAATAGCTGGAAGTCCAGGTGCTGGTACTGCTCTAAACGCAGGACGCTCAAGTGTCCGGCAAGGGTCTTCATTGACATTTATGGCAATATCAGAAAATATAACTCTGATCATAATCATTAGAGGAAGTCAGACTATATTTTGTCCTTAATCGGCCGGGCTTACTGCCGCACTCAGATACGACACGAAACATAAAAATAATCAATCAAATTGGCTAATATAACATATTTTAGCCCATTTCATAATTTCGACTGACAGCGTCGCGGCAATTGACGTCTATGAGTACGGCAGTAAGTTTATTTTTGTGGATCTTCTATTACTTTTTGTGTGAGTAGTGTAAATAAATGATATTTGAATTTCGATACCTAATATTACGCGTCTGCTTAATCGCTGCTACTTCATATTTTAAAGCAGGTACTTTAAACGTCTAGGTAGGTAAATCATAGTAGAAATCGGTACCGTTGTTAGTGTCAGTAGATAAAAAGTCTACCTATTGCTCAATGTCAACGAAGGTTAAGGCAGCTACCTACCTTGATTTTTTATCACTTGATTCCTTTGCACTTATGCAGTCTGAATAACATCTTAGAAGCCTATTCCCGAGTTCTGCAGTCAAATAACATTCATTGTGCTTGTGCTTAAATGTTCTGTTACTTGCCGTCGTTTATTTGGGGTGGCGCCACTGCCAACGCGCCGAAGAAAGCTATCAAATTATTCCGTGAATCGTGACTTCGCGTGAATCGAAACCCAACGAAATGACAGTCGTGTCAGATTGACGGATGACGGGTAATTAAAATAACAAAAATAAACACTGGGATTTATTGTAAAATCCCTAAATGGACCTAATTCTAGTGCCAATGGCATAATTTTGTGAAAATCATAGCCAAATGTAAGCGGAAACAATATAAAGTGTCAGTGTATTTAACATAACCTAAAATTGTGCGCGGAGTTTTAAATTTTTTTAATGTAAAGTGCTTTACAGTCCTATTTAATCACAATAATACTAATTTGTGACATTTAAAGTGTGCTAGTATTTGCTCTTTACTTGATTTCCCTTTTGTTTTGCGGAATATCGCTGTATCAACATGTTTTGGTGAGTAAATTAGTTATAAATTTCGCTAATACATTCTATGGTTTTATAGTCATTTATAAGGTATTTAAACAACGTACCATGCCTTATTAAATCCTTATGTTCCTAAAGGACAATTGTGTATCGTAACTTACTGTTTTATTTAGGAATGATTAAGAAGGGCAGTGATGACCTACTTTTTATCTTCGGTGGGTATCTTCTTTGTTCTTGTAAAGATTTCTACGAAATAATTGAACGTATATCGGAATATATTTCAAATTCAGATAGTTAATTGTATTGTTTTGCTAAAGCAAATATCCCTATTTAGTTGGTAGGTGCGTTCCATTCTTGCATCCGCGTTATCAAGGGATGCTACATTTTTGTACATAAGTTAGCTAAAATTGGATTTACATAATTGCAGTAATAAGGGTGACATATTCAGTTTGTGATTAATAAATGTCTCTGCAAAAATTCTCAATAAAAAAATTGATCCCTATTATTAATTCCGCCCCTAAGATGACCCACTGACCCAATACCTTAATGAAGATTTGAATAATATTGTTTATATAGATAGATATATCAAGAGTGTAATAAATTATAATAAAAGCAATTGCACGTGCCTTCCAATAAAAAAGTATATATTATATTCTTTAAATCCTTGAAGTATCTAATGACTATCAAGTGGTACTTAACCTGTTCAAAAAAAGAAAATAATGATATTACATTTTTAAATAACAAATGTGATTAAGTAATTAAATACTAAATTAATATGTTGTGTATTGTGTTGTTTAAATAAAATATACTTTGGAGTTTTATTGTTTTTATTTAATTTTTCATGATAATTGCCCTTTTCACCTTTCCTGTCTACCTGAGCAAATGTATATTGCAAAAACCTATCCGCACTGAGCATATATATAAAATGTAAAAAAAAATGTCTTATTTACAGTATTAGACAAATTTTCTGTAAACCACGTCATCCCAATGAAGGAAGAATTCAACAACAAACTACAAAACCTTGTTGGTCGCAAGAAAAGCAACAGCTTGTACTTCATCAACACGGCAAGGTATCAAGACTTCATAAAAGAGGTGAAGGAAATGAAAAGCAAACGGAATAAAAACTTTGAAGACTACAAAATGCTCGCAAGCTATGACATCATAGATGTGAACGGTAGGGAGCGGTTGATACAGCCTAGGACCGAAGTTAATTCTAGTATTAAGTTCTATGTACCTATAGAAGACTTATTCAGTGTTTTACATACCATGCATTTACTGTTTAAACATGCAAATAAAGATGTAATGGATGCAGAATTGAAAACTAAATATTGTAATGTTTCCAAAGAAGTTATAAAAATTTATTTAACTTGTTGTAAGACTTGTAAGGAGAGTAAATGAAATTTTTATTTTATGCAGTAATTTGACTAAATTAAGTGACTGTTAGAACTATTTTAAGTAATCAATTTCTTTCTTTAATATAGGAAATATATTTTTATGGAACCAATCGAGTTTTATTTTGCTTGCTGTCACATACAGACACACTACACACAGATATTCACACTCGAATCGTTTTATTACTAACATCCTTATTCATATCTGATATTTATTTATATATGTACCGTTTTGTTACTAGATTAAGTAATTATGCCGTAAGTACCATGGAGGAGTCTAAGAGATACCAGTCTTCCACATAGGCATTGTTTGCCCTTTTTGTAAACTGAAGCATAAATATAAACTTTATTCATTTATTGTAATTATTTATTGTGTTATGGTTGTAAAATATAAGATAAATCTCAGTTTAAAGTCTACTAAGCCCTTGTTTCCAGTGTATGTTATTTCCATTAAAATGGGTTTCGACTTTATGCTAGTGTAAATTAAGTTGATTGCAGAATGACCAAATACTATTTAAAATTGTCATAAAAATTATTGAAGTTGTAGTACAAACTGAACTTTATGTGTGGGTATTAAAGTTGCTTTTCAAACTAATATTAGTTTACATGTTTGGAAACTAAATCGCGAACGTAGTATAGACCCTATATTTTGTCCTACCTTTTACTGACGACAAATGACGCTGCGCTTCTCAAGTGCGTTACATCAATGTGCATGTCCTGAATGCACAGAGATATATCGCACTTTAGAAGCGCAGCGTCATTTTTTTACCAACCCCTACGTGACCGTGGGTAGCAGAAGATGATCCTAACGTTTTCATACAGCGCAAAATTAAGAACACTTGCGTAGCGTAGTCTTAATCTTCTCAGCGAATCGATGGCAAAAGGCTCAAACATCTTTTTATATTGGGACTGGTTTTGTCAGTGGACTGTTTGGCCCTGAGAATGGGCGATTAGGACTTATATTTACCATCGTGGTGAAAGAATTAGCCAATAGACAGAAGTCGGTTACCTAGGGTTCGCCGGATGTAACAGAAAATCGGAGGGTACGTCGCTCGGGGAGGCTCCTTTCATGCATCCCGCTGTAGCCTAAATGGAACTGTGCTTTTATTGTCTTGTGGTCGCAACTTCGCAAGTTCAGCACACATGCAGAGAGACACAACACAAGATACTTCGTTTTGAATGACAACGTACCTGCAATGCTTATGGTAGATGCTGCAATGTCGATCGGCTTCGGTAACCATTAATCATTACGTTGCCTGCCTGTTTGCCTTCTCATGGTATAAAAAATAATACTGACATAACTTGATAACATGTTGACATGACATGACAGTCTTGGTTTCTGCATTTGACTGTGCTGCGCAGCATACTGTCCGATAGGCAAACTTAACTGTTGATAAAGTATCCTCATACTACGTTTATTTTCCAGTAAAGTTTATGATCTCAAGAGGAGGGGACCGACTGATGAAGCTGGGAGACTTCACATTCACCAGGGTGCAGTACGAAGGAGACCATTGCTATTGGTCATGTTACACCCACAATACTCACGGTTGTCCTGCCAAAGTGTATACCGAACGAAATAGATTGATGTATGCAAAAAATCTTCATAATCATCCACCTACGGAGTTCTTTGTTTGACATCGTCTTCGTTTTTCTACGGCTACATTGTCTGATAAGGCAAACTACACTTGGCATGCTCTCTCTTGCACATCACTCGACGTCTCGCTGGAAACAGAGAGCGCGCGAAGTGTAATTCGATTTATCGCGACAATGTAGCCATAGCATTAGGCCCTTTGTGCACACACGATTTTCTTGCCGTGATAAATATGGCTAATTCGCCGTGTGTAGGCACGGTCATAAGTGTTGAATCACTATGGAAGCTTGTTGACGATACGGCGGCACTACGACGCGGTACAGAACACCGTATCGTACAGAAACCGTGCCGTATACAAAGGGCCTTAGGATCACCATAATAAAATATATAGTGTTGCCATCTTTTCTGATTCGAGAATTACGAGAATTGCTCCTCTGATTAAAGAAAAACCTTGTTTCGTAATATGGGGGTTGGTGTTTGTTTCGATAACCCGAGTCAGTTAAAATGGCGGCAATATAGTAATGTCTTCCCCATTTTCCTAGTGTCATATTATGTAATTTATCTCCTGCTCATTATGTGTTAAAATAAAGTTCATTGTGTAAAAGATTGAATTCTTTCATGTATTGGGTGTAATGACTGACAATGCCACTGAATGAATGGCTCAATACAGGGAAGGAATATTTCGATCGCTATGTCATATTTTCAGTCAGGCATTAGCCAAAGAGAACAAATCTAGCCATTGCTCTTCTTATATGTAGTGTTCTTGAGGCTTTGGACAGATTTAGGTGAATTAGACAAGATGCTCAAATACAGGGTGTCAAGGACATCGACGCGCAACCTGTTACCATGGATTCAGTGCATGATTCTAAATTATATATATTATTATTATCATTATTATTTATTATTATTATTATTATAATTATTTTTTTAATATTTATTATTATTTTTTTTATTGATTTTTTTTTGTTTATTTTTTATTTTTTTTTTCATTGTTATTGATTTGATTATTAATTTTTTTTTTATTGGTTCTATAATTTGTATGGTGTACAATAAAGAGTATTCTATTCTATTCTGAACCACTGCGTTAAAATTTTTCTTCGGTTACTGCCTAGTTAGCCTGCATCATGCCACTGCTGGGCAAAGGCCTCTCCCCATGACTTCCAGCTCTTTCGGTCCAGGGCTAAAGTAGACCACTGGTCGTTGGTTTTCTCCAACTCGTCCCGCCATCTTCTACAGGGTCTGCCGCGACGCCTGCTAGCTGTTTCACGACTCCACGTAGTGGTTATTTTGCCCCACAGATCATTAGGCACACTGAAGGCGTGGCCAGCCGTCTTACTTCAGTTTAGCGGCTTTTTGAGCAACGTCAGTAATCTGTGTTTTGCAGAGTAGTTTAAGTTATTAAAAAAAAATTCTGTTCCATACATTTGACCGCGTAGGTCTAAGACACAGCAGATTTTTTTTTGATAACCGACTTAAATTTTCTACTCAGGTCTAGAATTATGTACCGAATTCATGATTACAGTTTGTGCGTCGATGTCCCTGCCACCCTGTCTAATATGTAGTCTATGTATCAGTAAGAGTCTATATTAACGGACTGACATGACATGGTTTATTGTGTTCATTTGTCTTCGTCCATGAATGGCATGAGTTCGTTTTAGTTTCCGTAGTATAGTATTTTTTAAACTAAAACTATCTTTTACTGTAAGGTGCTAATTTGTGATAGAAACTCAACTTTGTGATCTCTGCGTGTTATTGTAAATTCTTGCCTATTTTTTCACTTGATGCTGTAGTGGTGAATCTTCGATGTATTTTCAGTATTAATGCACTTGTGTTCCATTGCTCTCTATTTTTGTATAAAAATGTATTTGAAAGTATTACATGTGCTTTTTTTTATCCAGGTTTTTAACGAAAGTTTAGTTATTCTAGTAGCTTAAAATTAATATCAATATAGACAGACTTACTCAGAAGCAATAATAAAAAATAAAAATCCCCGCAAAAAAAAAATCCCCGGTCAATTTCAATCTTGTACAAAAAATTCCCTTCTTAGATTCAACCTCATCCAGTATACTGGGCTCTCTCTTACCAGTCCAAGTCCTTACTTAAATCGGATGGGTAAACTGTCCACTCCTAAACATACAACAATGTCTATACTAATATAAAATAGCTAAGACTGCAAGCAATTTTGTAAATGTACGACGCTTATTAAACTCCCAAGTTCCCAAAAAATCGCGTACTCGCGATTAACTAACTCAAATATTTTATGAAATTACAGAAAAAATCCTCAACGGTCATGAAGCAGCATACATCATCCCATCTCTTAGAGGAAAACCTCTAATAGCGTATCAAAATTACACTTACTGCCGGCACTCAGTTCGGAATGGTGTGGTCAGATGGACCTGCTCTACCCATTCCTACAGATGCTGCAAGGGTGTTCTGAAGACCCGAGGGAAACGTATCATCGAAGTCAAGGGTGTCCACAACCACGATGCAGCTGAACTCCTCATCAATCGGTCTAAACCTTACTTGGGATGGCCGTGACCATAGAAAAGTAGCTCTCATTTGGTAGCTCACTTTTCTTTTTCTTTTTTTTCTTGTCGAAACTCCCAGTTTTAAACGCGTATAAAGATGTGCGGGGTACCAGTTGGTGGTAACTAAGTCTTTATAGTCCCACTAAGAACCTTTCTACAAGTTAAAAAAAAAATCAAGGTATTGAAAAACGAATCAGTAAAATGAACAAGGAAATTGAAGAATTAAATTATCATGATCTAAGAATTTAGGTGTCACTAGTCAAATTATAAGATATTATTGGTTAAGAGATTAAATTATTGGTCAAGAGATTAATTTAGTAAATTATGCAATAAAGGTGTTTCCTATAGAAATAAAATAGTTGTAGATGATATTTTGGTTGTGAAATTGTATTCTGTGTTTTTTGAGAGCATTTGTTAAAATATACTCTTAGTTGTAACTGCTTCTGATCTTGGTACGGACGCTAGCACATCAAGCTACTACAATCTGTCAAATTTCTTTAATAGAATTTCAACTTTATCTCTAAAGCATTAGGTTCAAGGTTGATTGGGAAAATTTGACAGCTTCGGGTAGATTGATGTGCTGGCGCCTGTACAACTTACGACATAGAGGGGTGATTAAAGCGTTTACACCGTCACTGTTCTAGTGCAAGAACGAGACGGAGGTAAACAGGGCGAATAGCGCCATCCTTGTTTCACAACGGAACATGATGGCTTTGACACAACCTCACTAAAGTGACTGCAAATATGAAAGCCTGGTAGGTACAGTCATAGGTTAGGTTCAGGTAGATAACTGAACCTAACCTATGACTGTAGCTAGCATATTTATTTTTCAGAAAGAATAGAGCTTGGGAGATACCAAGCTCTACTCTCCAATAGTCTGTACAATACAAAAAAATCATCTGCCTAGCGTTTTCCCAACTGTGTTGGGATGGGGTTCCAGTCTAACCGGATTCAGCTGAATACTAGTTATCTACATAGAGCGACTGCCTATCTGATCTCTACAACTCAGTAACTTGGTAATACGATACCCCTTGGTAAGTCTAGTTGTCACTTTGATTTGACACTGACTTTCGGGCTTCTGACTACCTGTAACGACTATCAAAGATCTACAAATGACAGCCGGAACCAACGGCTTAACGTGCTTTCCGAGACACGAAGGGGTTTCAATATGTAATGGATGGTCACCCATCTACGAACCGACCGTGGGAAGCGTGCGGCTGTTATTATTTAGCCACGAGCCCCTCCTAGAAGTTATTTTGGGTGCAAAGCACATTTTTGTACAATACAATGGTTGTAAAATATGCAAGTATAACAAGCCCACGCAACATGTGCAAACCTTCCGAACTTTCTTCCTTTCAGTAGTGAGATAAATAATAACGCTGTTTTTACTAAGTATATTAAATTATGAAACTCTTTTTTGACTATTAGTTATGATTTTCTCATTATAATGAAACGACAGCAAATTAATAGCATTTATTAAAACTAAAGACTCGCTCTATATTACACATCTGGCGAAATCTCGGTGTACACAGGTACACACCCCATGCCCAACCTGCCTAAAAAACGGGCGTGGTGTTATGTGTGTGATGTTTTTTACTTATAATTTAAACTTATAATATTAAGTTATTCCTATACAAAGTGGCAGGGGAGATCGACGCGCAAACTGTAACCATGAATTGAGCACATGATTCTAGACGTAGATTTTTTCGTCGATAATTAAAAAAGAACTGCTGTTTCAAACAGCATTTTTTTTAATTGTCGTAAAAGGTTAGTTCTGTGGCATGCCTACTGTCGCGCCATTTTGATTTCTTTTTTCAAAATGGCGGCCACTCTGAAACCTATATAAATCGATTGCTGACATCAATGAAAAAAAACAAAATAGGACGACAATAGGTATGCCAGGCTCCATATCAAATCTTCAATCCCTTTTTAAGGGCTAGGTATGTCTGCCAATTTCCTTCAGTTTTTAAGAGTCTGAAACAGAATATAAATCTAGATCTCAGTATATTTTTTCCGGGGTAATTAAATACGTTTATTACCTACTTATATATGCATTGTAATGCGTTATTGTGAATTCGTCAATTCATTAGGTTAATTCTTAAATACAGATTTAGTGAGATTTAATCGAAGTTTCATTTACCTAAGTATCATTTTCCTGATCAATCGGTAAGTGGTGAATGACCATTCAGAACCTATCGATTATTACTTGAATCGATTACAAATAATCTTCAAAAATATCTTAACGAACAATGATTCGGTAAAATTGGAGTAACCTACTCCAGAAGCACTATTAAGCCGGACTCAGACTTGTGTAATGTAAAGTATCGTGTAGTGTAACACGAATTCTGCGTGTGGACGGCACTACGAGCATGACAATGTAACGCTCGGAAGGCGCTCGCGCTGGTCCATCGGCTGTCAGTTTTTAACGCGAACACAAAGGCTCTCGCAATCGAACACATACAGGATTCGCGTTGAGATTGTATGCCGTCCACACTATTCGTATTACATTACACATAACATACGTCTGGACCCGGCTTAACACAGTGTTTCTTCAATAGATCTATGCCGAGTAAGTATGTGCAACTTAAAAAAATAATCAAACTGCACCAAAGTATAAAAATCAGTTACATCAAATTTTATTTTTACAGTCTCCTATGAATGGTCGAAAAACAACAGGATGGTGATGGTCGTAGACGGATACAAGTTTTCGCTCCATTACTCGAGAAACTGCAAGGAACGATGGCAGTGCAGCAGAAGAAGTTATTTTGGGTGTAAAGCAGTCTTACATAAGGTAGAAGGGATTGTTACATATCAGAATACTTTGCATAATCATGAGCCGTGATAATTATATAAAAAACTTAGCTAATACTTGCCATTATCGAACTGTGATTTTGAAGATTTTGGGAATCAATGAATAAGCCGTTTTAAGTTATTTGTACTTAAGCACTTAAATTATATTGTTGAGCCACATTTACAATATAAGAAACCATTAGGTTTAGAAACATATTATAAATTAAATTCTCTTTTCGTTTCTGCGTGTACGGAATCCTTCTAAACTACGTAACGGATTTTGATGCGGTTTTCATTATCATTAAGAGAATTTTATTAATTCCAAGGTTTGTGTGTGTAATATATAAAGAAATCTCGATGTTTTTTGGCAAGTCAAAAAAAAACCGAGCAAAACAGGGCCTTGTTTTGTTAGTTTCATAATAGTCGTCTTATGAGATTTATATATTCCTTGCATGAAAACATAATGATGTCATCGGGATGGTCTACTGCCAATTTGGCGCGAAAATGTGGGAAAGGTGCGCGCCATCTTGTTTATGACATCACTAATCTTTTGCAAGTGTAACGTTCCATTATTTAATAAAAGTCCTTAGAAGAAATCATAACTGTAATATAATTTTATTTAACGTTGTAATTTTTTGTATTTTATTAATTCATTTAATAATATTGTTGGTTTTGGTCCGGTTGATGGCAATAGACTCCAACCTCCAACCAACCAATTTATTATTTTTAACTGTAATGTATTAATTAATGTACTACTTATTTCAAACACAATGCGAATTGTTACATAAATAAATAAATAATAAACCACCCCCCTGTGACATGTAACCCCTCTGTTACATGTGTTTCGCCAATTATGTTTGAGGTGCCCTATAGGTACACTTCTGCCTAACACTTCGGGTAATACAGGCGAGTAGTAGTTTTGGTGCAATCTTAGATGTGTTTTTTATGTCAATTATATAAACTTTATACTTATTTATTTTGAATGGTCTATAAATAATATTATGTCATCTATAAAGTGATCCATTTTGTTTTTACTTCAAGTCGTTTTCATCAATTAAGTTCATAGTCTGTTCGCACTCTTAAATTGAACATTATACAATATTAAAATTAATTATGAAAATTTCATTTTGGCTTTTTATTTTCCTAAAGTCTGGGCGAAAAACGAACCAGGTAAATAATTTCCTACCTACAATCTAGATATATAATATTTTTTATGTGTTTTTTTTAATTTTATTTTATAAATCATTGTGATAACATATTTTTATTTCATGGAAGGTCCTGATTAATCTTCCAGTACTTCACAAAGAATGTGTTCATGTTTAAGACTCGAAACCTATCAGAGAAACCAACACATTTCACCTTAAATTAAACAATTCACAAAAACTACGAATTAATGTCTTCTTTTTGCTTTTTTTTTTCAGGCAAAGCAGCAATAGAAATTATGTGTCCAGTTTGTGGTGACTTCGTGAGCGGTATACACTACGGCATCCACACCTGTGAATCCTGCAAGTCTTTCTTCAAGAGAGCTATCAGTTTCGACAAGTCCCTTACCTTCGACTGTGTAAAGAAGACCGGTGGATGTTCTTTAACTCCTTATAAAAGATCCTGCAAGTTTTGCAGGTATCACAAATGTATTGAAGTCGGTATGTTGCCAACGTTGGTGAGACTGAAGAAGGAGCGCGGGGGAAGAGCCTCGATTTATTTAAAAAAATAACTCTGGAAACGAAGTTCATTTTGGAGTTTGAAACCAGCCAAGTACTTTAAAAATTGTTGATCCTAATAGCCCACGTTGGCACGGACGTGAAAATATCGCCGCGGGATTTTATCGCGCGTTGGTTTTTTAACTCTCAGTGTTAAGCCGAGCGCATCCCAGCGCGTCAAAAAAAAACACAGTGTTGGATTTTCAACTCTCGGCGCTGAGCAGTGCGTTGAAAATCCAGTGCGCGAAAACAAATCGCCAAAGAAAAAACTCGCCCGTTGTAATCCTGGGCTAACATTACGGCTGATGATTCATGGCTGATCCGAACTTTGCGCAGAAGGCTGCACAATAACATTTTTTAGAAACCCAACGGTAACATGAGGCGAGGGTGAGAGAACATGCGCGACAGTTCGGAGAGCCTATGTTCAGACCGGCAATATTTATCGACCGTATTATACTGAATTATACTTATTCTCAAAATTCACTGCCAGTAGTCTTAATTTAAATAAATGAAGTAATAGTTTTCATGAGAATACTGTTCGTTTATCAAATAGACTTCGATAATACTATACTATACTACTTCGATAATTTTCAACAATTTTCTCACACAAGGTTACTTACTTTAAAAAGTTGTTATAAAATAAACAAAAAAATAAAAATGAAGATTTTAGCTAAACCAATTTAGAAATATAAAAGGGAAAAGAAGGGTCATGCAAGCAAGGGTTTGTATATGAGTTTCGTGAGACTAAGAAAGTGCCAGTGTTACGCATAATGTGGAAGTGCCTTTACGCTGGATTTAGTACTCGACCGACGGTCAGCGCTGACATCCATCGGTCGAACGTAGATATACCAATGAAAACTTATGAACAACTACAGTGCAGCCCTGAAGGTCAATTTAGTCCCGTACCTACTTACTACTCAGCGACAATCAACGTCAAAAACTTATCAAAAATGTAGGGAAATTAGTCGTATTTTTTACAGAATGAGACTGATCGTTCTTACAAATTACGGGAATGGCTCCTCTGATGAATCGCTACGCGCGTACCTACAGCTACGTCGCGCTGACGAGGACCGTCGCCGCGTCGTCGGTCGGGCGTACGTCGGTCGACTAACGCGCTATGTCGGTATAAGAGTATGTGGACATTTAGTGCGAAGCTGACCGAGCGAGCGTACACGCGTATGCAATAAATATCTCTTGTGACCTTTCTTGTGAGTACTCAGTTTGCCGTCAGCTAAGCAATAAACGGTCACAACCGATAATCAGTGCGCACGGTCAGCGCGTGCCGTACGCGCTCTCGTCGGTCGAGTACTAAATCCAACCTTATTCTTAAATACTGGATGATGTATATCTAAAAAAGTAGGTACAGACAAGATAATACATAAAGATACGCGCAGTTTACTATCTTTTTAACCCATGACATTGTACATAATCCACAAATTGCATTACCAATGTGCGCTTTTATAATTTCTAAAGCGACGATTTTATCGTGGACGTCCACAGCAGGGAAGTAAAATGTATGGAAATAAGTGCACGGTATGACGTTATCATCATCTGCCTAGCCTTTTCCCAACTATATTGGGGTCGGATTCCAGTCTAACCGGATGCAGCCGGTATATTACATGGAGCGACTGCCTAGCTTATCTGTCCTCCACAACCGACCTTATCGTGGACGGAAATTTAAAAGCTCTTCATAGATTTCCATACATTCTTCCTTGTGTTATTGTGATTCGTGATGCCGTGGACGTCCACGGTAATATCGTCACGTTAAAAATTACAAAAACCCCATTGAGTTCTGCATGTATACCCTAGAATTTTGTTGTTTATTCAAAAGATTATGACCATCGCTTTAAGATATTGTATAACGAATCTCGGAAATCAGGTGATAGGCAGCGTTAGAACGCTTAGTGGTACAAAAAAGTGCACAACTATTTATTTTTTGTTTGATTTATTTTCTTAGCTGACTTGGCTTGGCTCTAATGTGTGTAGAAGATTGATGGCATGAGAAATAAAAATATTTCTATAGTAAAGTTATACTTACAAACATTTTCATTTTTTAGGTTTGATAAAGGCATCTATTCGGTTTATTGGCAGCGTAGTTATGTTTAACCGTGTTTATAATACACGTCTATAATTATAATACGTTGAATTTTTTTCAATTGTGTATTAGTAATATGCTACTATTGCGTCCGCCATTTTGTTTTTTTTTTCAAAATGGCGGCCACGCTATATTCGTGGCCTATACCTACCTATATTAAGGTCCCATTAAAATAGGTGGACAAACTTTTAGAAACCATTCAGACCACGATTCAAATATATAAGAAAAATGCATTAGATACTTACAATTAAAATAATCAGCTAACAAAAATACACTAATAAATGTTGGTTACCCAATGCATAAACACATCCCTTCACGCAGCGTGGCGCGAGTGCAAGTACCTACCCATAATTGATGGATGTGTTTATTCTAGAGTACTTGGCACTCTTTTTTTAGGTCAAAATAAAATCATTTTAATTTATTACTATTTATTATTTTAGGTCAAAATAAAATCATTTTAATCAGTGTTTTTTTTTTGCTTGGATCTTTGGTTAGACGTACTGTGGTAAAATTTGTCCATCTATTTTAGTTGGACCCTGTATATATCGATAGCTGACATCGATACAACAAGATGTAAGAAAGTTTAAAAATATGAATGTCACGTGATCAACTTTGAACATTTATACATTTCTCGGAAACGTGACGTTTTACGGGGTATGTAATGTTTTCTGTTTGCACGGGTAGGTATGCCAAACTCCATAGAAAAATATACAATCCCCTTTAAGATAATTATGAGTAAATTTTGACGTTTTGTATTTTTTAAATGTAAGAAAAATATTTTTAAGGATATTTTAAGTTGCTCTATTGTCTATAATACCCACGGTGTTCATAGAAGTAGGATTTATACTACATTACGGTGATTGTTTTTTATAATTAATATATATTTTATACTGTATATTTGTTTATAAATGCAAACTGGTAGCACAAGTCCAATTCTCATAATTAAAAACGTTCAAAATCTAGTCGCAATCTCATCTCAGCGACTATCAATGTCAAAAACTTGTGTCAAAAAAGTAGGGAAATTAGAGGTATTTTTTTCCCACTTGCTGGACTGCCCTAAGTGCCCGTTCACCTGCACCTTGGATGAATTAATGAATGCCACTGATGCCGCAATCAACGTGGCTACCTACTGGGCTCAAACAATATAAAATATCGAAGAAGAGTACCAGCGACACGAAATGAAGAAGAAGAAGAGGTATTTTTGATAGATTGAGACTGAGATCAGAAGGCCAATTCTCGTAATTTGAAACATTCAAAATCTAGTCGCAGTCTCATCTCGGCGACAAACAAATGTCAAAACTTGTCAAAATGTAGGAAAATTAGAGGTATTTTTGACAGATTGAGACTGAGATCAGACTGTGAACGTTTTTAAAATTACGAGAATTGCCCCCCAGACTGCGCGTTCTTAAAATCACGGGAATTGTCTCTCAGATGGTAATTGCAAGGGTCTAATGACGATGTTTGAAAACTGATATGCAGCCTATTAATGATTATAAGCCGTCTGTGTCCCACTGCTGAGCAAAAGCCTTCCTTCCCTTCTTCCACTTATTCCTATCTACTGCTGTTTATTGCCAATCCTTATGAAAAAAGTCGAGTCCGTCCCGCCATCTCCTCGTAGGCCTGCGGGTTGCCATTTGCTCCTGCGAGGTAATTACGCACACAAGCATTAGGTTGCTTAGCTTGGGACTAGATGGCGCTGTGTGAAATGTCCAAGGATATTATTATTATTACACTAACAGTAGGAATGGCTTTCATTTTAACAGTTCAACAACATTAATTGGTTTATTTACGTTGCTAAGCATACAAATTTTTCGAACATAGGAAGCAATTGAATTAGCCATATCCTTCAAAATGATTGGGATTGTGATTGTTACGCAATTAGGGTGTTGTTTGGAGCCCACTGTGTTGTTTATTAATGACTTAATTAATTACATAACGTGTTCATAATTTAGGTCTTAATAACTGTTTACCTTAAAGGGATAATCTGATGTAAATATTTAGTTTTTTTTTTTCTAGTGTTGTATATTTTTTTACAATAATTTCTATTACGAATTGTTGTATAGGTATTAATTTTTAATAAATGATCTGTTATATACATGTGTTTTTTATTTTAAATATATAGAACTTAGGTACAGTCAGGGAAACTGTTAAGCAAATTTACAAACTACGTCAATTTGCCGAGGTTCTCATAGAATTAATGTCAAAGAATGACAGTTGTGTTGCTTAATCAATCAATCAACAATTTGTTACCCTGACTTCCTAGCCATGGTCCAAAATTATGTAAATGTTGTACGATCCAAACATTTGGATCATCATCATCTATGATGAGTTTTTGTAAAATTAAATACCGCTTTTGTAGGTACTTACATAATTAAATATTAGTGCTTAGGACTTAACCAATTAGTGACCACATTATCACAAAATTAAGACGGCAAATGTAGTTAGGTTTTACATGAAATCCGTATAATATGTACCTAAAATTGTAAACAACGGAATAATTGGAGTCGACTTGCAGTCTAACTGGATGAAGCTGAATACCAGTATTTTACATGGAGCAACTGCCTATCTGACCTATACAACCCAGTTACAGGAACACGATACTCCTTGATAAATCTGGTGGTGAAACTTTCGGGCTTCTGACGACTGTCAAAGATCCACGAATGACAGCTTTGGCCAATGTCTTACCGTGCTTTCCGAAACACGGAGGGTTACGTAAAGATGGTCACCCATTCACGGGCCGACTTCAAGCGTAACCAGATCAATCGACCCGTCCGGCTGTTATTACTTAGCCACGAGCCCCACCGTAGCTAAGAATGGCTTTCAGAACAAAAATATTTACAACTTATAAATTAAAGTCGATTTTCGTGTCTGTCTGTGTGACTGCGATGTCTTCTAAACTACGCAACGAATTTTGATACGGTTTTGCCAGAATTTATTCCAGGTTTTTCTATATAATAAACTCATTTTTAACTCACATGGTTAAAAAAAATCTCGATATTTTATCAATTCATTAAGGGGGATGCGCTAAGGCAGCCCGCGAAATTCTTTACTTACGTGTTTTGCAATTTGCAGGTTTTATGTTGACTAAAATATGATTCGTAACCGTAACGAATGTGACTTTACAGAATTACAATCATTAGAATCAGCAATAACAACTCCTTAAGCTAACTTAAGGAGTTGTTATTGCTGATTCTAATGATTGTAATTCTGTAAAGTTACAACTCTACACAACACACAACACAACTCACACACAACAACACAACTCAACAACATACCGAGAGTTGTATTGATGATTTTTATGATTGTAATTCTATATATAAATATTTGTTACGACCGCGAACCATATCTAGATCAACATAAAACCTGATACTGACGTAAAAAAATTTAAATTTCGCGGGCTGCCCTGACGTTTGCGCCTTAAAGCCGTGCGAAGCAGGGGCGGGTCGCTAGTACAAAATATAATCAATAAATTATAACGCATTTTGAATTTTCAGTTTATCACTATTGTCCGGTCTGCGGGGATGTGACCTCGGGCCTACACTACGGAGTCAGGACTTGCGAATCATGCAAACTGTTCTTCAAGAGGACCGTCCAGCTTCAGAGAGAGAACAGTTACTTCTGTTCGGGGCGTATGCAATGTGTGGTCAACGTTCAGACCAGGGCCTGGTGCAAATTGTGTAGGTTTAATAAATGCTTAAGTTCAGGCATGAAAGTCGGTATGGTTCATAAAATGAAAAACCGTTTACCGCCCTTATACATACTATAATTGTTAATTTGCCCGGGCAAAGTCTTTGGGTACACTCTGTGAGGGCCAATTTTTTAAAGACTGCCTGATGCAAGCGATGTAAATTATTCCACTTTCACTAGGGCAAATTTAAAGTACAACTCAAAAAATATTAATTGCTTAAAGGACTATGGGCATTGTTGTTTTTGAAGAAATTAAAACAAAAATGCATTTTTAGGTTTTATTTTTTCAATGCCTTTATGCAATTAATATTTTTGATTTCACGACTGACAGTTATCTTATTTTCTTAGCGGAGTGTCAGATTATTTGTTTTGCAGGTAGAGGTCAAGCTAAGGTAAATAATGTTTATAAATGTTTTGTTAAGGGTTTTGCACTTGTGCAATAAATTATATGTAAGTAATGATGATTGTTACGTATATAAGTACCCAATGGCCGACCTAATTGACTAAATGCTCCCTCAGACAGACGCGACTCATCCCTGGTGAAACAAGTTCTATGAAAACTTTATGGAAATTGTTATACCGAAGTCGCGTCGTGACTGTCCGCATGAGTCTTAATATGTATTAAAACAAAAAGGATTTTGGAAATCCTGTCGCTAAAAGACACAGCGTGTCGATATGCAATTTTTACATTTCTACTGGTTTATATTTAGCTAAACATGTTTTGTATATTTCTATATTAAATCAATTATGGTAATCTTAAGTTTTAGTAGACTTATGAGATGTGAGAAATAACAACGATTATAAAGCGTTTGGTAAATCCTTTATTTTTACAAATATACACTAAGCATCGCTACATCGCTATTAAGCTACAGAACATCGTAATAGATCTCAAACATCAGTAATTATCACTATTTTGGTGATAGATGGGAATTTGTCAGTAGCAACGCGGAGTCTGGATTGGTGCCCGGTTAAGCAATAGACTCGTCTCCTATTACATAGGACTTAAACATAACTGGCGAAATGTGGCTGCACCTCTGCCTAACGCTTTCGGGAATAAAGGCGTGATGTTTGTTTGTGAGTGGTTGATATTTTATTTTAACTATGAAACAAAAGTACTTATTTTGCACTCCGCTAAATCTTACTAAAAGCGGACTGATATTTACTTGCTTTTTTTTTATTTCTTTATACAACATAGAACACTATACCGCATAAATTGTGTACTGTATTTCGTTCTGTGTTCTGTATTAAGGTTCCCGCTGACAGGCGCGACGCAACTCTAGTGGAACAATTTCTACTAAACTATGGAAATTGCACTATTGCGCCTTTCTTCGGGAGCCTTTAAGTAGCTCTGTAAGGCCTAATCTATGATTTTCCTTTTTATGAATCAAATCACGAACATAATTTTACATTTTACAATCTGTAAACATTCTCACAACCGCTGTAAGCCTTATTTTGTCAATGTTGCCAAGAACAAAGTATTTGACTGAAAACATACCTAGCTGTGCTTTGTTAATGTTGCCAACATAATATTATTTACTTCTTTTAAATAGGTACAGAATAATAATAAATACTTACCTACTAATGGTATCCATTTTTTTAGATTATATTTGTGTAATTTGGTGGTAGCTCTTATTTAAGGCGTAAACGCAATTGATTCAGTGCAATCTACACATTTAAAATCTATTTTATTTACAAAAATGACGTAAGTGTACATAATTGTTATAATATTTTGATTATTAAAATTTTATAATTGAAAATAATTATTTTACTAAGGCCATCCTATCTTCCTAGCACGTCGGGCTGTGCAGGTGTGGAAAACCTTAAAAGGCGAAAATATTCCCACCTTATTGGGAGTTATATGTTCGAGCCATTTGGGGTTAAAACACTAGGGCCGTGGGGTTCGAATGCCCATTTGATTTTTCGAGACATCGTCAAGCGGTTGGTCAACTCTTGTGACTCACTCAAGTGATCAGAGGGCTGGCTTATTTTCTGGCCAAAGGATCAGCATCGACATTCAACGTGGCAATGATGCCAGATTTTTGGGCACTTTTCCCGCTGACAGCGATGCGGACGATTTTTTTAAGGCCCTATACTTCTTTACCCTAGTTTTGTGTAATATACATGTACATATTATTATTTTAAGTCTGGTAGCTTATACATTATGTAAAGATTATCTTGTTTAAAAATTAAAGTACATACTTGTATTTTTTTAAGGCAAAGATCCTTAAAGATTATAATAAATACCTACGGTATACTTCGAATAGCTGTTTTAAGTTATAATATTCAAGTCCAAAGTTGTTAGAATTTATTTTAGTAAATGATTCAAGAATGACGATGATAATCATGAAACCCCGTTACTAGTTACTAGATTACTGAGCACATTTTATTTTATAAAATAAAATAAGTAACTGATTGAAATAATGAAATGTATGTCTCTAATTATTTTTTACTTTACTATTGTAGTTACTATTGTAGCAGGTTGGAGAGACTGCGTAATTTTCATTTCGATACATTGAAAGAAGGTGAAGGTCCGAATTCGAAACATGTACCTATACTTAAAACGTAGGTATATTGTTTCAATACCTTCCTAGTCCATAAAATTACTTTCTAATACGATTAAATTTTTTGTTTCCAGGAGGAATTACTCCACGATACAGCTGGTCGAGGCAAGGAAACGCGATCATAATACTAGGAGAGCATAGATTTAAGAAGCGCTCAAAACATATAAACCAGAAGCATGAAACGCATTGGGTCTGCAACAAATGCGATAAAGGATGCAAGGCGAAACTGACTACTTTAAAAGACGCCATCATTAAAATGTACAATATACATGACCACAGAGGCTTAAGAAAAGCTAAATGATATTTAGCTTTTATTTTATTTTATTAATTCTTAGAAAAGTTTTTATGCTACAAGAGTTCTTTGGGGATTGAATTGTACTCTAAAATCCCTTAATTCGAAGAGCTCGCGAGTCATAGGGCCAGTTTCTCGAACGAAAATTATCGCAAAATTAATTTGAAAAATTGTCAAGCTCGCGTAAACTGCTGCGATTTGCTGTTGATCAATCATTCAACAATTCACAACAATTACACACATAATCACATTCATTTTGAGATAATACTCGTTCGAAAAACTGGCCCTAAATGCCTGCACTTAAGGAGGAAGCTTCAAGGTGGCCCGCGAACCTTTGTTTAACATACAACCTGCCATTGACCGGCAAATTGCAAAAAACATAAGAAAATTTGAATTCTGCGGGCTACTTAGCGCATCTCCCTTAGTGGTGCAAATTGTTTCAGTCAATTTAATTTTTTGGATTGTGGCCTTTACATAGTGCCTTAAAAATTTGACCACAAGCCTTTGTGTAAATATTTTCCATGTTGTTGTTTGCTATTGTTCATAGTTTAAGTAACAATATTGTCGTGTTATTTATGAATGTTTCTTTCAAGCGCAATGCTGACCTGGACTTAATACCTTCTGGAACTGTTAATCTATATATATATTTAGGTAAGTAGCACTCTAGAATAGGTACGAGTCTAGTCTATTCATGTGTGTATGTCGGGCCTGCAAATCATGAGCAAATCGTACGTTTGACCTAATATTATTATTATATATTTATTTGACTAAGGGCTGATTTTTCAATCATCTGATAACTTTATTCGAGGAATAATTTTGAAATTTTGACGGTTATTTCATACAAAAACCGTCAAACGTCAATTTTATTCTACGAATAAAAGTTATCTGGCGATGGAAAAATCAGCCCTTAGGGCCGATTTCTCCAACGCCAGATAATTTTATCTGAGGAATAATTTTGAATTTTTGACTGTTCTTCCATACAAAATCTGTCAGTCGTCAATTTTCTTCTACGAATAAATATCTTATTATCTGTCGATTGAAAAATCAGCCCTTACGAGTATAAATAAAAGGGTTTAAAATCAAAGACATTTTACCAACATTCTCTATTTTATTTATAATGGAAGTTACAGTTTCTCGTTAGTAAAGTAGTTTTTAATATATGTAGGTACCTAATGACCAAATATAAAGATATAAAATCATGATTAGGTATTATTAAGACTTGTTGAACGTTTTAATTTTTAGACGTATGAATATTATTCATTTTTATTTTGTATTCCTAAGAGGGGCTCGTCGCTGAATAATAACAGCCACACGAGTCGATCGAAGGTTACCATCAATGGATAGTACTGAGTCTCGGGTTCCCTGGTTTCCATATATAACGATACATGGAGACCTGTGAACCTGAGACTCCATTGCCTCAGAAAGCACATCAAACGGTCCCGGTTGTCATTTCTAGATCTTTGACAGTAGTTACGGGTAATCAGAAGCCCAAAAATCTGACAACCAGTCTTACTGAGGGGTATTGTGTTACCCAGTTCCTGGGTTGTGGAAGTCGGATTGGCAGTCACTCCATGTAAAATGCTGGTATTCAGCTGCATCCGGTTAGATTGGAAGTCGGCCCCAATATGGTTGGGAAAAGGCTAGGCAGATACATCATTTCTAAATCGTGTTTAATATTAACTCTTATAAATTATTGCAAATATATTCTCGGCCTCTTATTAAATCGAGCCAACCTTTATTTATATAATAAGTTCTGTAACTTTTTAAATGGATGCGATTTGAAATTGGAAACAATGAGGACACCGATGCGATTTGAAAAAATGATACTACAAATCTGAATCAAAACTTTTTTGTTGACTTACTCGTCACACTATTTTGTTGTTGTAGGCTAGAAAGGTAATTGTATGGAGGCTTGATTTAGTAGACCAGGGTGTATAAGGCTCTCCAATCGCTCTCCAATTTGAATAATGTATGACAACACATAATTTATTCTTAGAAAATCTTAGGTTTTTAATCACCTTTATTTATTTGATGACCACAGTCCGGCCGATTATGGTTAAGAATTTCGTAGGTCGTCTGTACATTGTTATTATTATTTACATTCCTGATTGTTACCTGTTGAAATAACAAACTCAGTTAATGGTTAAGTTTGTATATTGTTCAAGATATTAAATATTTTACTGTAAATGTAATTTTTTGTAAAGTCTGGAAGTAGCTTTGTTAATTATACCACACCATAAACTGTGGTGCAATTATAAATATAAAACCTGCTCAGTTGGAGATTCACAGACGACTCCGCCCTGGAAGTGTAGGTAAATGTGGTGTTGTCCCACAAACAATGGGGCTTTTAATATCGTTTCCAGCGTGTCCTGTTGACTGCACGTTACAGGAGCTGATGGACGCTGCTGAAGGTGGCAAACTCGTAGCCAACTTCTGGGCTGACTCTATTGAGACTGTCATTGACTCGCTAAGAAGAAGAAGTATAATTCATAACAACTTGGCACCTAAGAGGGACGAACTGTACTGTACGTTATCTTGTGTCTGCTTTGCCATGGGCCTAAATTATCAATGTATGTTAGATGTAGGTATGACAAACAGGGTGTAGAATTCCTCCTCCTCCATAGACAGGGAACTTTGCTTGCGCGATGCAGGATTTGTGTGAGTTCATCACCCTAATTGTGTTAAAAATTAAAGTTAAAAAGAAGCATATGTATTTTTAAAAAGTAACACACTTTCAATCATAGTCTGAATCATTTTGAAGAATTTTGCTAATCTATTGCTTCATATGTTTGAAAATTTGTCTGCTCAAAAACGTAAAGAACGCAATGAATGTCGTTGAACCGTCAAAATGAAAGCCACATTGCAACTGTTAGTGTGTTACCCAATTTCCCCGTGGGTCTTTGATGCGTAGTTCGCATGTGGCGTTCTAGATGTCGCCACAAATAATAACAAAATGGTGCTCGTGACTGTACCAAACTAATCCTAAACTAGGTTAGTATTTATACTATTTTTCTATTAGTATACAATAAATGTATGTTCTTTATAAATATTATTATATTGTATTTACTTATTAATGTTAAGTTAATTAAGAATTAAAATTATATCACCGGTAAATTTCTAATTGTAGTTGATTACTTAATTTGTTATGTGTACAGTCACGAGCACCAATATGTCAACACTCGGCAACTTTCAATTGCAATTTTTTCGTGAAATAACGAATGCAACGTTGAAATACAACACATTACATAAACATTGGATCCGAAAATGCTATGTTCGTAAGAACGTAAAATTTCATTAAAAAATAAATGAGTAAATCGCTTTTGAATAAAGCCGAGTGTATACAAACTTTTGCTCGTGATTATACACGAGTTAGTTTGAGATTCCTGTTGATATTAAAGTGTTTCCGATATTGTAAAAAGATTTATTTTTAAAATAAAAACAAAGTACAGAATTTCTGTTTCCTCAATTTTGTCAAAGAAATAAAAAATATTTTTTCTAAGTTTTTTTTTTTTTTCATCGACAATGTTATTCGTACAATCCGAAGTTGTAGAAGAAGATTACAACCCGCAACAGTTAACTTAAGACTCAAGCGGCCCCTCCCAACTCCCGCGCAGCAGTGGTATTCTGTGATAATCTCACCGTGAAAACTTAGGCGAAGCGAGCGTGAAGTGAGCTGTTGTTCCGACTGATGCTAGGAATTGACAACACACTTCAAGCTCACTTAATCTAACTTTTCACGTTGAAATTTTTACAGAATAGATCGGCTGTTACCACTCCCGCCATCGACGCCTCAATAGTTACGTCATCCGAGCGAAATCTCAAGTTAACGCTTAAGAATTATAAATATATCTTTTTCCAAGAAGGAAAAGTCTTGAATAACTGCATCTTCTAACGCCCGAAGTTACTCCCTTTCTTACTCTCATCATGGTTTAGCGATCCAGTTCCAACCGCCCATTATCGCCCATGCCATTCGATGCTGCTGGCAGAACATTCGGTTTTCATTAAGTATAAATCCACCAGAATAAATTGTTCGGGTGGAGGATTTTCCATTTACTAAAACGTAAACAAATACATTTTCTCTGCGTGGAATTGTGAAAACTCTTTTAAGGGATATGCCTAAAATATGGATTAAGAATAGTTTATTAGACTGCTTTTTCTGTTAGTAATTGAACGCAGGGTAGGTACACATGTAGATGACCTGAACCCAGAACTTTAAAATTATTTTCTGGTTCCCCAGAACTTTAAAATTATTTTCTGGTTCTAGGGCTATCTACAAGAAAAAGGTCTCTCAATGTCGATCAACGTTGTAAAGAGCAATTAAGAAATGACAAAAACCAACCTAAACAACCAACTACCAACCGAAAGGACCTAGAGGTTAAAAAACAAAACACAAAGACGGTTGCAGAGTCAGATAATGCACAGATAGAGATAAGGGACGTAAACCAACTTAAACAAACAACAACCAGCCGAAAGGACCCCTGGGGGGTTAAAAAACAAAACACAAAGACGGTTGCAGAGTCAAATAATGCACTGATAGAGACACTACGGGAACGATATCGACAGTTGAAGTTGACACAGAAACGAAAACAACGTGAGAACACTTCAGCGAAGTTTGCAGCGTTAGATGATACAGAGAAAGAGAAACTAAGGGAACGATGGAGGAAAATCAAACAAAAACGACACCAAAAGCCCCCAAAGAAGGTTACAGAGTTAGATGAAGCGCAGAAAGAGAAAATGAGGGAGAAATGGAGGAATGACAAACGTAAACAACGTGAGGATCCCACAATGAAGGAATTAGAGAAACTAAGGAACCGACAGAGGATACCGAAACGAAGCCGACGCAAGACAACCACAAAACTAACAAAAACTTAAACCGATACTTGAAAAACTGGAGAGTAATGGCCGTAACAATAATTTTCAATTTTTTATTACCAGTGTCAAAATAAAAAAAATAAAATTATCACAAGGACCTATGCCGACCTTATTTATTTACAAAGGTGGACTTAATGCCTTAAGGCGGCTTCCTCGGTTCGTAATATTGCAGACGGACGCGGTACGGAGCGATTTTTACATCGCCAGATAACTTTTATTCGAGGAATTAAATTGACGTTTGACAGTTTTTGTATGAAACAACTGTCAAAATTTCAAAATTATTCCTCGAATAAAGTTATCAGATGATTGAAAACTCAGCCCTTAAAATCCTAACTTGAATGACAAGTTATTTGCTGTATCGGAGCGGTGCTGTTCTAATGAGTGATGAATTTAAGACTTAATGATATACTTACCTAAGTTTTATTTTCAATAAAAATATCAGGTAAATTTAAAAAATTACATACTTAAATAAGAAAACATACCCGTGTTTGTTTTTTTTTAAACGTTTAAAATATTCTTGTTTTATTTGATATGAACAACGTCTTTTTTTCAGTGATGATTATAGCTTATGTATACTTACCTGGCTACCCTGAATCACAGCAACGAAACCGGTGTAACACTGTCAGCTTGTTGAATGTACACATGGCTACACGTCAAGCCATACAAAACCAGTTTGTCTTGGCCTCACTTTGTATGATATTTTCTCACAATGAACGGTCAGCCAATACTGGTTTTGCATAGCTTGATGTGTAGCCGTGTGTACCTGTCTAATCGAACGATAATATTCAATGTACCTCCGCCTCAAAGACAGAAATACCGATAATTTTATGTACAGACGCCAGCAGGTCAACCTACCCGAAACTGACAAATTTTCCCAATCAACCTGGAACCTTAATGCTTTAGCGATAAAGTTGAAAGTCTATTAAAGAAATTTGACAGATTGTAGTAGCTTGATGTGCTGGCGTCTGTACTGATATTTAAGTAAAATCAGTTTTTTTTAGAAATTATCTAATTTTCACTTTTGTAAATATTTTTTTTTTTTATCTCTTATCACTTCCGTTATATTTTGTTATAATAATGTTCTGTTCACAAATGCGACCTTCTCTGGAACATACATTTGTTTAAAATGCTTTGGTGTTCATGTTGTATTGTAAAAAAAATATTATTTAATTATGTTACAGCCAAGAGACGACGAGAGAATGCGTCCCTGACACCTGTCAGTGGGACAATTCTACTAGCTAATAAGGATCAAATTTGCAAAACATGTATTCGATTTATAAAACTGACAGGTGTCAAGAACGCATTCTCTCATCGGCCGCACTGTAGTAATGAGCAAGAAGTAGGTAAGTATCACACAAAATTTCAATGTATTTTGTATCAAAATGTAAAATCTGATTGATGTCTTGCAGACATAACGTTTGTCTTTTAATGGGTCACATGTTAACATCGTATTGTTCATATAATGTTCCCACTGCTGGGACACAGGCCTTCTCCTCTCTGTGAGGGAGTGGGCCATAATCTACCACGCGGGTCCAGTGCGGGTTGGCGGATTATTTGTTACCTATATTAAAAACAAGTGCAGTATGAAACTGCCACGTAATCCCAAAAATATACTGTAAAGATCTATCGGCCCTGATATATGTGGATAGGCCTTAAAATATCGTACATCGCCGTGTGTACGGGGCCTTATAGTTATTGGTCTGGTAAAGTAAAGAAATACACCGAAGTAAGTCTGTATATACGTATTTATTACGATTCAACGCAAATACAATTGAATACACATACGTTAAAATTATGGTCTCTAACCATATTTAATGTTAAAGCACAAGAAACATCGATATTGTTTTAAGGGCTGATTTTTCAATAGTCAAGATTCATAACTTTTATGTGAAAAATAAATATTTCGGTTTGGCAGTTTTTGTATAGAAAATATGTCAAACTGTCATAATTATTCTTCAGATAAAAGTTATCGGACTATTGAAAAATCAGTCCTTAGGGTAAAGGAGTTGCATTGAATGTAACGTAGAATGCGTGCGTAAGGAATTAAACACACATACTGCATATTTTTGATTGCGAGTATCATCCTTCAAACATCAGGATCAGGGCGCTGGTCAGCTTTCTATCAAGAACAACAATCCATCTGCGACATCCATATAAGATACATTCAAGCCCTCATTGTTCCAAGCTACAGACGTTGAACCCTGAAGGCCAATTTCCGTTACAAATCTAGTCACAATATCATCTCAGCAACAATCAACGTTAAATACTTGTCAAAATTGTAGGGAATTTGAGGTATTTTTGACGGATTGAGACGGAAATTAGAATGTTCTCAAAAATACTGGAATTGCCCCTCAGATGGCCTTGCCTAAAACTCGTGAATGCAATAGTTCATGTATGGTAAACCTGCTAAACCGATGCTAATGGTTATGACTGTTCTTAACGTTTACAATAGCGTTTTCAAATGTAATGAGTATGGCTTTACACCCCTTCCTCTGTTTGACGCATCGCCATCTACCACGACCCCTGTTCATGGCCAGGAGGCTGTATTTTTCCCCATTCAGGACGATCTGCTTAGTTCCTGTTTTCGTCACAATGACTGGAAAAAAAAAATGCACTTGGAGTTTTATAGGACGGAAATCTAAAAAAAAATAAGGCTACAAATTTTGCGAATAAATATTATGGAAAAGTTTACTAACTAACGGATCATGCATTTGATTGATGATTGAAAAATTGTCTACATAAATATTAATACATGAAAGTGTAGGGAATTGCTGTTTTCGTTGTATGAAAACGATACCTGAAATCCAGTTATCATAAATTAAATTTTAATTAAATACACTGTTCGTGCCAGACACGACGAAGAAGAAGTTATCATAAATCAGATATCGTTTTTGTAACTAAAAAACAGCCAAAAAAAGGCTGAAATGGCCGAAATGGACTTTATAGAATTTTATACAAGCAATTAAGTACAGTTTACTTATGGTTACAGTGAGTATTACATAGAATGACTAGGCAACTATTGAATACTTGGTTAACATTGTGTACGAAGTCAGATAATGCCATTCGAACCTGGATTCCACAACTATTTTACTACATGTAATATCTTTTGTTATTAAGACTCAGCTTGGAATAATTAATATAAATACTACGGACAAAGTGGTTATTGTCTCAGATAAACGTATCGTAATGTATAACGTTTCTTAAAAGAGCGGTAGCCGCAACGCATCATAACGGGCTCAGTGACGGCTGTCATGAAAATGTTAGCAGCGGAGTTTGGCTTTATGGTGTCATAAAACGGTCTCTAGAAAAAACACCAACTTACTTCTTTAACGTATTATATGACGACATTCGCCGGTAATAAACAGACGCTATGTGGCGGCTACCGCTGTTCTTGGAAACCGTAGCTTAAGACGTTGACAACTTTTGTAATTGACCCTGCTTTACTAAAGTCTGAAATAGCTGACAAATACGTCGATGTTTTAATAAATATTTCTATATAATAATGGACTTATGATATATCGCTCTGTAGAGCACTAGTGTATTGATTATGAACGCAACCACCACAAACACTAAATATAAAAGTTGACGTATAAAAATTGACGGTCTGTTAAGCACTTATTGAGTTCGGTAACCATAGAAAAAGTAATTGTGACTCAGTACTGGCAGTTGAGCTATTCTTTTGGTATACCGTATACGCTGTCGTAATAATATGCTCGACTATGAGGAGCATGATTATGAACATATCTCACGTCAGTTATTTTATTATTTTTAGTCTCCAATGTAACTTTGCAGCCTTTGTGGGTTTCTTCGATGCATTTCCACTTCGTGGTAGAATATCCTTCTCCGCTTATTAAGGTATATTTATGACCTCCAAGAATCAAATTCCTATTGCTTTGGTTCGTTTCAAGTATCTTCAGTTGATCTGGCATTTACGAAAGTGATTGTTAGTACCCTTGATATACAGTTTTCTTTGTAACCGATTTATTGTTAGATATAATTACTAGCATGCTGACTGAACAAGGGGGCAAATAAAAATAAAAAAATTATTTATGTAAGTAATTTAATGAAAAAAAAAAATAGTAATTTGCAATTTGCACATAGGTTTAAAAAAATCATCCAGACAATTCAGTTCAATTTCAATGTATTTATTCAGTAACAATTCACATTGCGTTCGAATATACTCCAGTATGAAACATGAACAGTATCAGATGCAGGTACAAATATGCAAATACATGTAATTCAAATATTATTTAGATACAAAAAAATAAATAAAAACCATATGTCTATAAATTAGTAATTTAATACAACTCAGTACAATCTAATAAATAATAAATATAAAGTTAAAACTTGTAGCGGTATCTACAACGCCATATGCGAACAACGCGTCATACTGACGTCACGCAAATCCTGCATCTCGCAAGCAGAATTTACCGCGCAATTAGCATACATGCAAACTTCCCAACATCAGTCGTTGGGCAGTTGCCCGCCAGACACAACACTCGTCTAGTCGGAGGATCCTCCGTTTTCTATGGAAGTGAGCCTGTTCGTTAGACTGTGATAAAGAAACATCAGCTGTTTTTGTTTTCTGGGTGGACTGAATTAACTGGCATGTGTGTTTACACATTTGGTGTAATCGACGTTATTCGCGTCAAATGGTGACAGCCCACAGTTACGAAATCCATTTACAATGGAGTTTTTGTTTAATTGTTTGAGAGCTTTTTCTAACAAGGGACAGAAATTTTCATTTTTTAGTTTTACTAAGTGATTCTCATTTCGCCAGTCATGTACAGTTTGTTTCCATATCCTTTTTAAAGGCCTAAAAACTGCTACATCCATGGGTTGGAGAATATGGGTAGCTTTTGGGTAGAGCGCCCTAAGTACAATTTTTTTTTCTAGACAAAAATTGCTCAATTGTTGAGTTGTATATGAGCAAAGACCGTCCAAGAAAAATATTATTGGCAGCTGGATGCCATTTCTTATAACCCAAGGGTAGAAAACATTCGTTATATATTCGTAAAAGGTTTCGCCTGTCATCCAGCCCTTTTTTGTGTGCCCTAATCCCCAATCCTTGGGCGCAGATTCTGAAATTTCGTGTGGTATTGACTTTAGTTTAAATAGTACCATCGGCGGCGCCAAATCACCCAGCGCATTAGCAGTTACAAGAACCGTTCCGCACTCTTCTTCACCACTAGGTATGTTGCTGTAAACATTTTTGGAGCCACGTTTCGCTAAGACTCTGTCACGTGTCGGGGACAAGAAAAAGGCGCTCTCATCGCAATTAAAAATTCTACGCGGGTCTTCAGAAGCTGCTTGTAGTTGGGCAGAACTAAAATAGTCCTGGACATGTTTAAACCAGGTACGAATATTTTCTTCCTCAACTACAGCACGAGATTGTGTCAAATTCTGAGATAACATCTCACCCACTTCAGGATGGCGCTTTATGAATGACTCGAACCAATGTCGACCTGGTCTATTGTCTGTGAATGGAGTACTACGGTTGAGTTTATGAACTAATAATTTAACGCTATCAAACAACTGATCTTTGGTAACAAGGAAACGACTTTCTGTCATGGAAACTAACCAACTCTTTAAATTATTTTCTTCTTCTTTGGTTAAAACGGAGATTGGTCCTTTAGCGCAGCCGATCGAACTACGCCCTTTAATTTTGTCAAGCAAGGTGGTCCTTGGCACTTTAAATTTCTTTGCTGCAGCTGTTGTTGAGGCCCCCTGATGTACAGCCTCTATGGCTTTTAACATATCCTCTTGCTTGTATTGTTTGCCAGCCATGATTTTCTGTAATAAAAAATATTTTCATGCAATCACTACAATCTAAAATAAAAAATGTTACATAACGTTACTCTTTCCCCATATACTCGTATAGCATGCGCTGCCCTAATAGTGTTATGCGAGTGTATGCGTCAAGACTAGTTTTGGCATATAAACTATTAGGGTTGCTTGGGCTAATTATGTCATACAATTATTTGAATGACAGTGACACTGTTTGGACCTTTTCTGGGTCACTGTCTACTTCACCCGCGTTTACCTTAGTTCCCTCCGTGCATTTCCACTTTTTGGTAGAAGATCTTTCTCCACTTGTTAAAGCATATTTACGGCCTCCAAGAATCAAATTCCAATCGCCTTGGTCGGTTTTCTGTATCCTTGGTTGATCTGGAATTTAAGTGATTTTAGACTTGTGATCAGCGTTTAGAGAACTTCTACGCTAACATTGATTTCGAACATTAATGTTCGATACGGTACGGAAGCGTATCGCCCATAATTGACTGAACAAAGGGGCAAGAAAAAAGTTGTTTTTTTTTACACAATTTATTGAAAAATACGGTAATTTACAATTTGCACATAAATTTAGAAAAGACATCGAGAGTTCGAGACTACACAGCACTATCGAGTAAAAAAAATAGATGTTTGTTTCATTTCAGAATTCTTACAAAATATAACATTGTATAGGTATAATAAATATATACAATGTGAACACAAAAATACGACAATAAATGAAAACATTGGCAATACATTAGTATGTCAATGTTTTCATGAAAAATAACTTTTTTTATTTCGAGGCTAGAATTTATCTGATAGTTCCATAACACTAATGCACAGTGCATTAAGGCGTGTCCCCACTATGGGCCGCTCGGCCTTAAAGCCTCGCGAGGCCTGGCCTCGTGAGGCTTTTGCTATTGTTTGCAACGCGTCCCTATTATAAGAACTCACGAGACTTGGCCGCCTAGTAGCGACGCGGCTTTAGAGTATTTTGGAACTATCAGATAAATTCTACCATCGAAATAACAAGTTATTTTTTTAAACAAACTAATTAGAAGTGGAAGGCCGACTATGGGTTTTGCCAATCTTTGATTAACTATAGAGATTAAACTATTAGATTAGATTAGATTTCTTTCTTTGTTTAAACATTGTATACATACAAAAGCATACAAGATATTACGTCGTTTGAGTCCAGTCATGTTTAGCCGTAAGTATCGGCGTACAAATATTTCCATAAGATTGAAAATAATTAATAATAAGACAAAAAAATTACGTAGAATAAGCATTAACACAATTTATAATTATGAAACTTTAGAAACCAAAAAATATTTTTATAATTTTAAAATTCAAAATAACTCAAAACGTCAATCAAACACTAGAATAATGTCAAAGTTATAAAATATAATATGTCAAAATTAAAAGATTTATGTCAAATTTACAAGATTGATGTCAGAATTATAAGATTAATGTCAAAATTACAAGATTTATTAAATACCAAAATTACAGGACTTGTAAATTTTAGTGACAGAAAAATTGTTAACAATCAAAAAACTTTTGGCTAGAAATTTGGAGACACTATAGTAAGCTTTTTGCGAAAGAAAAATGTTTAATTGACGCTTGAATGCATTACCATTTAGCTCCTTCCAACGTTTAGGCAGTATGTTAAATATAGCAGGAGCCATGCAGACGATACTTTTGCGCATGGGTGTCGTTTTTGCTGGATAGACGCGAAGAATGGTTATATCCCGTCTGTTACGCGGTACAGCGTCCTGTAGACGTGGAAACAGTTTGGGGTTTGTTTTAACAAACATTGCGGTTTCGAGTATAACTAGGAAGAGTTAATATATTGTACCTTTTAAAATACGGCTTACATGAATCAACCGTTTTTAGCCCAAACATATTGAATATATTTGATTGTATTTTCGTATGCAGATATACGCAGATTAATTTATTGTCGTATTGTCGTCTCCACATTGTGTATTTAGTAGTTTGCACTTTCATAATTATTAATATCCATTCCCGCAGGAGGATGGCTGTGAGAATGTTTAACACCAATTATCTCATTTTCCAGTGTAAACACAGTTGCGTTACAATTCCTATATCTTTGTTTTGAACATCGCCATCGTTTTTTATCATTCGGCTTTCGACCCTTATTACAGACAAGAATGTATTTATATCCGTCTAGAATAAGGTTCTCTTTTCCTTGCGTAGTCCTCAAGAATATTGGTCCATCTGTAAAATGAACGTTATTATGTGAGTAAATATCGCAAAAATAAAATAAAAAATATTACGTAGTAGTAGTAAGTAATAATAATTATTTATTTATTTTCACTTCAAGACAAACATCAGGGCAGCCCTGGCTCTTGTACTAGGATAGTATCTTTTATATAGATATCTCGGGAACTTTGGAAGACGTACCAGGGACCGAAGCCAATTCGCAGAGGACTCTTAGACAATATTTTTATTTTATTTTACTTTATTGGGATATTTAACAGTTACACATTACAAAAAGCATGACAGAATAAGTTATGAACTAAATAAAGGTACACCTTTATTTAGTTCATAATCATTAAATAAAATAAAAAAATAAAATAGTTAAATGCGTGCGTTAAATGTACAGAAAATTAAATAAGTACTCAAATGTGATTTAGGGATAATAGGTATTGGATAGCTACTTTAAGGATTCTACGAGTATAGCCATCCTTTTGAACTTAAAGTGTGTAAGCGCGAAAATATCAAGTTCGATAAAATTTGTGTCATACCTATCTATATTAAATGATAAGGGGCACCAACCGACGAGTATCCCTGTATGCACTATGCAAGTGTACCCAACGACAACCCCCGGTTGGTGCAGGACTATTGCAGAACACGGGAACAAAATATATTGGGCTATGGGTTTGGGTGGCTATAGTCTATCGATTACCTTAAACTATGGAAGGTCTATGTCCCCTGCCTGACCAATGATAATATAATTCACAGATAAAATAGCAAGGGGTGACTTGCACACTCAATAATGGACCCCCGAAAACGGTCGCTAGCACATAGTGTCGTTGCGACAAGGGGGCAACATGTCCTGAGGTGCTTATGAGGAGTGAAGTGGTATTCCACGGCTACTAGGATAGTATAATTATTATTGTTTTTAAAAAGCGGTTTTCGTTTATAACTGTTATAAATATACATAATCACTAGCCCAAAATAATGAACAATATGTATCAATCACGTCAAAAGTTGACAATTGCAAATGATCGTTTAGGGGACTCTTAAGGAGTCAACAGATTTAACTTTTTGAGTAGAATAATAGGGGATCCAACACCCAACACTGCTTGGGACAAACATCAGCCAGTTAATTGTAGAGGGTGGGAGATACCAATGTCCCTGCCACAAACAATCCCACAAACTGTATTTATCTTTTAGTTTTTTGTTTCACGAACTGTGTCCAAATAAACTTTATTCTTTCTTTCTGTAACCATGAATTCAGCACATAGTTCTAGACCTTCTAGAGTAGACATTTTCGCCAGTTGTAAAGAAAAAAAAATGCTGCTTCATAGAAAAGTAACTGGTGCATGTCTAAAATTGCGCAAGTTTTTCGTAACCTGTATGACTACCATAATGCTGATAGAATGATTGTGATGTATATTTATAATAAAAAAAGCTTTATTTTGATGATACCTCAGATCAACCATCATTTAACCAAGGATAGCTTTTGTAACAGAACTTTTTAATTAAAAACCCGACTAGCAACCAACAACTTCATAAGTAAGTAAGAAATAAAAGCCAAAATTAAAATTAAATGGACTTTATTGATTTTCATAAGCATTTACAATTTACATACATTTACATACAAATTAACATTAAAATGAGATCTTAACAGTTATTCATATAATCACTAGCCAAACATTGAACCTTTAACATTACGTAGTCAGGATATTTTAACATTTGGACCTGAATTTCCACAACCATTTAACTACATAATTTCGCACAGAGTATATTTTTTAAACAAGTAAGCCTGGTATAATTCATAACGCCCTGTCAAAAGATCATTGGATTTTATAGATTAGATCACGCTGCTAAGAACAGATTGATTTAGAGCTGCGGCGGCACCTACATCGCTACATGCGAACTATGCACACGAATACTGACGTCACGCAAAATCCTGCATCGCGCAAGCAAAGTTTACCGTGCAACTAACATAACACCCATGATACCTGTCGAAGATGTGGGTGCTGGCTGGCTGTATGACTCGCCGCTCGAAAGCTGGAGGAAGTGACGAGGATGACGTCCCGCTGAAGTAGGTGCACGAAGGCTGCGCTGCTGTTCATGTTCGGGGTCACGTTAACTCAGGGTGTTGTGTCTGGTGGGCCACTGCCCGACGATTGATGTCAGGACGTTGTATATACGTTAATTGCGTAGTAAACTCTGCTTGCGCGGTGCGGACAATGAAGTCCACATACATAATGTAACCACGGTGTTTAAAAACGGTTAATTAATTCTCAAACTTACAAGTTCCTTTAAATAACCACCCTGTACATTTATACATGTAATATACGTTTTATACATTTATGATAACATTTATGTCGTGTAACCTAATTCACTATATTATTTTAGTCCGACCGTGTAGAGACAATGCGTTCCTGACATTGACGTTATGAAACTAACAGGTGTCAAGAATGCATTGTCTCGTCGTCCGGACTATAGCGATTGAGACAACATAAAAACTGACACAAGATCAAAGTTTAACCATTTTAACAAACTGTGCGTGGAAAAAGGAATGTAAGGTTTCAGAAATTGGAACACAACTAATTAATTTCACAACAATTATTTCAGTGGATAGTTAAAAATAAACAGTAGATGCCATTTTTGGCCAATCTATGGATAGAGGGTTGATATTATTATAGGTAGGTGCTTTTATAATTATGAATTCTATAGATCGATGCATCGCTTTTCATACCATACATATATTTTTTAAACTGAAATTTCACATCATAGGAACATTTACTTATCACCGATGAACAAAATGTTGAAGAAATAAATTAAAGATTTCGGATCGTAGAAAACAGGAAGATGTCGAAACTAGAGTATGATGATTGTCATCGTTGTTACATGAAATATGTCGTAAGTGCCAACTCGCCTAATAAAACGTAAAACCCCAACCCAATTTAACCCAATAAAAAGTTTAAAACCGCAAGACAAGTTGTTTTTTTTCCTTTTAAGTACAATAAGCTGCACTTCAATGGTGACAAAACCAGTATAAGCTGGCCTGTCATTGTATTAAAGAACACTTACAAGTAAGTTTAACTAGCTCAAGTGTTACCATCGAAGTGCGGTCAACTATACAATCACCTTACGAAAACGTATATCACTTTTAGACTTTGTCACATTTAACTTGTCAACGTCTCATCTTTGACGTCGCCATTTGCATCGTATACCTAAATGATAAGGTTTTAAGTATGGTTAATGTTTTCGTTAGTCTACCGTATCTCGTATTTATAAGGCAGTAGAAATAAAGCATGGAATTAAAAGGTATCCAAACAAGTCCTATAAATAATGGTTGATTTCAGGAATACCTCCTGACGGAAAGGGGGATAAGAATAAGAAAGAAGACGAAAATAAGGAAGAGAGGCGAAACGAGGAAGAGGGAAGAATTGAGAAAGAGAGGGAGAATGAAGAAAAGGGGAAGAAGGAGCAGAATGAACAGACAAAGGAGGGGGAGAATAAAGAAGAGGGCCAAAACGAGAAAAAGGGCCCAAACGAGGAACACGGGGAAAATCAGCAGGGCGGGGAAGAAGGTGAAAATGACGAGGAGGAGGAAAGTGCGGAGGAAGAAGAGGAGGAGGAGTCGTCTGAAATGCCTTCTATCCCCGTAAACAATAGAGGTCCATTGCCACGACCACATTATAATTACTTACCTAACTACAAAATTTTATATGACAATCAGTTAAATCCTTTTCTCGTGATTGATGAACCTAATTACATACGTCCTTTTCACGTAAATAGTATAAATTACCGGCCTGATAGTGAAAATCTGGGTATCCCTCGTCTACCCTCAACTACTAATTACCAATCTTTGACTGTAAATCGATATATAGATATGTCTCTTGTCGCCATAAACAGTGCACGTGGCTGCAGGCCTACTTACCATCCTTTTCTTGAAGATCTGTACATGGGTTCTGTCCCCGTAACTAATAGACCCAATTACACACCAAATATCCCTCCTGTACCCATAAACAATGTACCTACTTACAGACCCAATGTCCAACCTCTAAATGAAACTCGGAATATGTCTCCTATCTCTGTAAACAGTGGATCTAATTGCAGTCCTAATTACCCACCTGTGACTGAACATCGGAATATGCCTCCTGTCCCCGTAACCAATCAACCTAATAACAGACCTGTAAATGAAAATCGGAATATGCCTCCTCTACCCTTAACCGATCGACCTACTTACCAATCTGTGACTGAACATCAGAATATGCCTGCTGTCCCCGTAACCAATCAACCTAATAACAGACCTGTAAATGAAAATCAGAATATGCCTTCTCTACCCTTAACCGATCGACCTACTTACCAACCTGTAACTGAACATCGGAATATGTCTTCTGCCCTCTCAACCAATCAAACCAATTACAGACCTGTAACTGAAAATCGAAGTAGGTCTCCTCTACCCTTAACCGATCGACCTACTTACCAACCTGTAACTGAACCTCGGAATATGTCTTCTGTCCCCTCAACCAATCAACTTAATTACAGAACTGCAAATGAAAATCGGAGCATGTCTCCTCTACCCTTAACCGATCGACCTACTTACCAACCTGTGACTGAACCTCAGAATATGTCTCCTCTACCGTTAACTACTCGACCCATTTACAGACCTGTAAATGAAAATCGTTATATGACTCCACAACCATTAACTAATCGGCCTATTTACCGACCAGTTAATGAACATCGGAATGTAACTCCTCCACCCTTAACCAATCGGCCAATCTACCGACCCGTTAATGAAATTAGAAATACAACTCCCCTATCCATAACCAATCGGCGTATTTACCGACCTGTTAATGAACATAGGATTAATACTCCTCCACCCTTAACCAATCGACCTATTCACCGACCTGTTAATGAAAATCAAAATAGAACTCCTGTACCGTTATCCAATAGGCCTGTCAATGAAAATCAAAATAGAACTCCTGCACCGTTAACCAATAGGCCTGTTAATGAAAATCAAAATAGAACTCCTGTACCGTTAACCAATAGGCCTGTCAATGAAAATCAAAATAGAACTCCTGCACCGTTAAACAATAGGCCTGTTAATGAAAATCAAAATACGACTCCTGTACCGCTAACCAATCGAACTAATTCAGGATCTGTAAATGAAAATCGGAATATGTCTCCTGTCCCCTTAACAACTCGACCAGATAACATACCTATAGAAGTAAATAAATATGACAAAGACACCTATTTTACAGACGGGCAAACTGGCTACAGATATAGATTTAAAACAGAACTGACTAACGGCAATATAGTATGGCAATGTGCTAAACAAGACATATGTGACGCAACAATTTTTACTGACAAAGGTAAAGTTATCCAGCAACAACAACACAAATGCACTGAACATGAAAATAATCAAAAAAAAATAAAACAACTACAGCGAAAATGGCTGCCATTTATGCAGGTTATGTCATTGATATAAACATAATATTTTAATCCAAATTAAATAAATTAGCGAAGCTCCACAGAGCTGCTGATTATATTTTGTAAAAATCTCAATCCCTAGCATGGTGGGACGACCGCTCACTTCACCTAAGTTTTCACGCTGAGAATTTTACAGAATAGATCGGCTGATGTATGACGACATGTAATTATGAGGATGGATTTTTTTTACAGCTGATTGTAGTGTCATCGGTCTCTGGTATTATACAAGTAGTAACTTGAAATTATGGGCTTAGAAGATAATTTTCTCTTGTATTCATTATAAATGTTTGATCGTGATTATATTGTGATGATGTAGTGATAGTAATAACTTGGTTCTGTGTTTATAAATAAATATAACCATTTAACAATAAAATAAATCCTTTTCCCGCTAACAGCAAATTTAGCTGATGATGACTATAAGCTTATATCCTTTTTATTATTGTATTTGTAGCGTGTATTTAATACCTTACTGTTTTGTATAATCGTGTTGGTCATATTAGAATAATATTATAGGAAATTACAAACTGTGTGTGTGTGTGTCTAGTCTGATCTACTATAATATATAGGTGTATACAATTTCTGCCTTACCCTTTAGGGAAACAGGCGTAAGTATTATTATGTTATATTTGTGTAAAATTAAAATATTAAACACTAAACTTTTGTCCTAATTAATGAACGATATTGATGTATTAATAAATTATTGATTTTATTATTCGAGTCTTGATTATGATGGAAAACGAAAAATTCTACTTATTTATGAAATTCGAAATTATGTAAAATAATAAACTATTAAAGGAGTATGTATTGTCGCAGGTGTCGGTCTGTAGATTCTGCCTACCTCTTTGGGAAGGAGGCGGGAGTATATGTATGTATGGATTAAATTATTATTAGGAAAATTGGCACTTGAACAACATTATTATTATTCCATTTTTCTATGATCTGAGAAATGTTTAGATACATAAGTACTTAAAGTAATTCAAAATACATTCATATTTAATTGTAAATATACATCCATTTATCAAAGTGTTAAGGAACATAAAGAATAGTTACTTTTACCCGTATTCAAACATGTTTTTTTTCTATTTTAAAATAATTATAAGCCAGTGTATTTCACCATTGTAAACTTGAGCAAAAAGCAATTCCGCGTAAGGATATATTGTAAAAAGCTTCTTTGCTTAACGTGTATTCATAAGAAATAAAAATACATTTGATTATCTGTAATATTTTTAGACGACCCAGGCAAATTAGCCTACTGTTGGCTAAGTTAGGTAAATGTCTCATAACCCGCGGTCATCTAAGTACCGATCAGATCCGTCAAATATTCCGGGATGCACGTCACTATGACAGCTGTCTAATTTGCTCGATCGGCTATAGTAAGTAAATAATAATAGTAGTCTAAGTTTGAATACGGGTTTTACATATAGGAACAATTTAGCTAGGAGGATGTGTATGCTTATTCTGCTTGTCCACCATTGTGTGTCCTATGGTCACCACGATGGCGTGGCAGTCCCGTGACCTGCTGTCGGCACACAGCCATCGCACCCGAGATGAGCAGACCGAATGCCGCGTATATCTGTACCCGCGAATTTTCATAATTTTCGCGCCAATCTCCGATGTGTAGAAAATCGGGCGATCCGCTAAAAAAATATACGTTTTTTTTATTAATAATTAGGTTATTTATACCCGCTACTAGCCTGATTCACAGTCTCCAATAAAACATGGAACAGAAATAAAAATGTATGAAAATATGTTCCATAAAAAAGTTATCAAAACTTATCCGAAGATGGGGAAACAGGCAGTAAGCAAGTGATTTAACGTCTAGTCTTAGCTATTTAATCGTAAAATATACAATTAATTAACCATCTTGATGTATTTAACGCCATTTTATAGATTGGCAATGTCTATGTGTTATTTATCTTATAAAATATTGCATAATCACTAGTCAGAACTAAGTTGTATAATCTTGTCTCTATTGTATAACCATGGCACCATTTAAAAATAAAATCATGTATTCGGAATAAATGCTTTTTATTTTATCTCCAGAGAATTAAAAAAAAAACATATTCATGCTTTAACCAGAAAAAAATCGAAGACATGTGACATCTACTAATTCGCACCGGCCCGGGTGGTGGATTACAGCCCACTCTCTCTCACCGAGAGGAGGCCTGTGTCCCAGCAGAGTGGGAACATTATAAGGCTGATTATGCTATTACATGCCATATTATACTAAGGCCATTACAAACGCAAAGTTAGAGTTTATATCAATATATTACAACACAGTTATCACACTGCTCCATAAGTGACGTAGGTGCGAGCGAGAGGTCCGATAAAATGATTTATGACTCATAACATGCCAATTATGACTCGTAATGTTACGAGTCATAAAAGGGTTTATAGAACTGTGTAATATTTCAATAATACATTTATGAAAGAGAAATGCGTCAGTAAAACGACTCATTTATAGTTAAGTATTTAAAGAAAGAAAGAAAATACATTTTATTTGCGGCAAACATGACGCATAAGTAAATAGAATACAAACACAAAAAAAAAAAACAAGTTGCAAGTACGAGCATATCTCAAGAATGCATATATATATTACAACAAAAATATAATTCAGAAAATATGAAATGCTCCAGGAAACTAGGTCTCTATTAATTTAATATACTGAGCTACTAATACTTATTACCAAATTATCACTTTCCATGCATACAGAAATCTAATACGCATTTGAAATTGTTTTTTTTAATCTACATATTATGAACATTTGAGGGTATAAACCTCACTGCACTTCATACTTGGTTGTGATCCTTAGCACCTACCACAAAATGTAGCTAAATATGTACCTGTTCATTTATTACGTAAGACGATTTGAGGGGGGGGGGCGGGTCCAAGAAAATCTTATATTTTCTTACGCTCCCCTACGTAAGAAAAAATCGCATCGTAGGGGTCAGATCACACAAGTAAGCAAAAATTTTAAGTTTTTAATTTGTTTGCTACATTTTCTTTTGCAATTTTAGTGGATATAGATCTTAGGTAACATTGAAAGGGGCGGATGGGTTCAGCCAAGTCTTGTTATTTTTTACGTAAGGCACATAGTAAAAATTGTCTTACGTAATAAATGGACAGCCCCAAACCATTATGGATAGACACATTTTACAGTAGGGCATGGCTATTTCTACCTACTCTTTATATCCAGTAATTCTGGTAAATAATGAATATGCAACCTAACAATCAATATTTTATGTACTGGAAGCTAAGAATCCTGGAGACGAGAGCTACAGCGTGAAAAAAGAAAATCCTAATCTGCGTCTTTTCCCAAATATTTTAGGGTCGGCTTCCAATCTAACCGGAAGCAGCTGACTACAAGAATTTTACATGGATCGACTGCCAAACTGACTTCCACAACCCAGTAACCAGGTAACACATCACACGTCAGACTTTCGGGCTCCTGACCACCCGTAACGATTGTCAAAGATTTACGAATGTCAGCTGGGGCTGGCTTAACGTGCTTTCTGAGGCACGGAAAATGATAAATAAAGACTTCTATCATCAAAATCTATTCAGAAAGGTAATTTTTCTCTTTCCACCCTGTCTTTTACATTATAGAAGACGGTTGGAGATGGTGGGTGGTTGTGATGGTTATTGCTTTTAACAACAATGCCATCGATGGTGAAGGTGACAGCAGAACAACCAGGCCTCCAGCAGCGCCATCTTGTTTTACTGCTCAGCGTTCTATGCTTAACCAATCTATAACCACCGACAAATATGGCAGGTCCTCCTCTGCATGATGATGTGTATACAGGGGCTAAAATAAAAACAGAAAATTTACATATTTGCCCGACTTATTTTCGATGTTTATTACTGCAGCGTCAATGAAAGAAAGAGAGTGTAAGAGTACTTAATTGAATTATTTTATTTTGAGTATTTTTTTAATTGGTGCCCTGAGACAGCGAGACGAGGTCGCAGCAGACCACGTAGGAGATGGCGGGACGAGCTGGATAGGTTGCATCAAAACTGGAAGGAGGACGCGCGGGCTCGCGGAAGATAGAAGAAGTTTGCCCAGGAGTGGGACAGCGTAGGCTAGCAAAAAAAATGAAAGAGTATTTTTAAATTTTATATGTTATTTTTAGCTGCAGAGCCCCAGACTTTAATAATAATAATAACAAGTTTATTGACCATAACTTTAGGTTACAGTACACCGGAAATACATATTTAACATAGTAGCATAATAGGGCACATTCACTTACGTTCAGCCACATTAAGTTGGAACTTATCTATAACAGGTAGTAAGGGGAGTTAAATTATAATAATGTTTATCACAAGTAAAGTAATGGTTCACATCCTACTAAAACTATAAACGCGAAAGTTTGTATGGATGGATGGATGTTTGTTACTCTTTCACGCCAAAACTATTGAACGGATTTGGATGAAATAGTTGCACGAAGATAGTTTGTAACCAGGATTAACAAACAAACATACAAATACTATACCCGACATCGGTACATTTCTCCGGTATAGTAATTTTGAGTCGGCGCCAAACAATCAATAAACAAAGATCACTAAATTGCCTTAAATTTAAACGGCGCCGACTCAAAATTATTTAGGTATAGAACTTAGTTATTAAGGTTAAATAAAAAAGGTTTATTATTTTTACTTTTCAATTTTTTCGGCGGTTTAATTTTTTTGTTAAAAAGTTTTTATTTTATAATTTTTGTGGCTATAATCTACTAATTGTTTGCCAAAGGGCAAGGCATATTTGGCACTACACAACAACACACAACAACACAACACACACAACACACAACTCAGAATTCAAATCTGTGAGTGAACAATAAATCACCCCTATTTTCCCACCCTTAGGGTTGGATTTTTTTTCCAATAAAAAATAATTATTAAAATCGGACTATTCTGTAAAAAGTTATGCGTGGTCATACATAAAAAAATATATATATATTATATACGCGTCGACTTGAGAACCTCCTCCGTTTTTTTTTTTGTCGGTTAAAAATAAATAATTAGCAGAGCATGTTACTTAGTGACTCCTGGTCGAGCCCGATTATAAGCCCGCAGAGCACGAGCAGACGCACCTGACGGTGGTGGTGGTGTCTCCGGCCCGCAGGCCGCTTCAGAACCAGTGCTCTGTGATTTCTCACCAATGCCGTCAGACGCGTTCTCAAATGTGTCCTCCGCCTCCTCACGGACCGAAGGAACTTCTCGTTCTGGGGATAAATCTTTACTCTCGGAAACTATGCTAGTCCGAGATAACGAGTGGCGATTCTTGTTATGTACAGGCATAATTTAATGAACATGTTTTCGCCAACCGACTCCACGTCTACTTTGTACGAGAACGGTCCAGTCTGGTCGACTATTGTTTCTGACAATCACTTGTCCCCCCTTGCGGTGTACTCGCAGGCCAGCCCCGCGTCGCTCGGCGCCAGCGCGCGTGCAGCTGTCGTGCCAGCCGCAGCGGCCACTTGTCGCTCCTACGCGGCGCGCACTACCGCACAGACACGTCGTCGGGCTGAAGCGCATCGAAGCGCCCGCGTAGCCTACGCCCTTGCAATGCCATCGAAGTGGAGACCAGTGGTTTCATGTTGACAGTTACGATACTGAAATAAAAACTTACTAAGTCCGTCCTCGCCCTCGTACAAAGCACGTTTGATCGCTTTCTTAATGGTGTTCACCGCATTTTCTGCTGCACACTATCCTTAAAGCTAATAGGAATTGTTTGCTCTATTAAATTTATGTAAGAGACTGCGTCCACTAAGCGACCCTCCTGAGGTAGCGGTAGCCTCGATAAAGCATCTGCCCATTGTCAGCCGAGCGGATAAATTCTACAGAGAAGTGCGGCCAAGCGCGCCGCTCACCGCTGTAGCCGGCTGGCAGCGGTCTGTGGAATGCCACTCTTAGCACCAAAAATGTGCATCAACGGGTGATGGTCCGCGCGTAATATAAAACTCCTACCGAACAAGACTGATGGTGCTTCGGTATATGGAGCCGTCGGACTCCAGTCACGCCAGCTCGCAGTCGTACACAGGTTCATCGTTAGTCAGCTGTAGTCGACAGGCTCGCTACCAAGTACCTAACTTATCCGTAAACACTTTCGGATATTCAGAACATAAGCGATTCACGAATCCATCGTCGGTTAACTTATACAGATTTATCTGTGTTACCTTCAGCGCATGCAAACAATCTCGTCCCAGTAGTGGGCATGGGCACGCTCCGTTTTTAATTACGTAAAGTGGCAAGGATTTTACTTCTACATCTCGTAACCTCACTCGGACTTCTATAAAACCAAGCGATTCGATGTATAACTACGTAATAACAAATTATCTGTCTTAATTATCTTATGTGAAAATTTGCGTCTTCATTAATTGCCGCAATACGACTACCGGTGTCAATTTCACACTTGGTCTCAAAATTATCTACGATGACGTTTATAACGTACGGTTTATTACTCTAACCTCCAACAGCAATCTTAAACATATGGTCTGAATCGTCCTCACCCCTTATATAATTTTGCCGACTGTCTGCAGGTTGCAGTTATTTGCACATCACTCGTAAATGACCTCTTTGTTTTGCACTTGTTACAATTGTAATTAACGTAACGGCACCTGTCCGCAAACAAGTACTCGCCAGCGGTGTGAAAAGTCAGCCATTAACTTTACTCTCAATATGCAATGTGATAGGGGTGGGACTTCTAACCCGTTAAGGCTGAGTACTACATCTAATTTTATCGACAAAAAAAATAATATGGGGGGTGGAACCCCCTCCCCCTAAAAATTATGGCTATTTTAGTACTACGGCGCGCTTGATACTTTATGTGATATCAAAGGTTGTATGCGTCGTAGAAACAAAAAAAAACGACAAACGGTAGCTAATAACCTTGGCTAACTAATTCATTACTTTTTTCATATGTTTGATAATGTTTTGGTGAGAAAAAAAAATCATTTCTGAATTTTTTTGGAGGGGGTTCAACCCCCTATATTTTTTTTTGTCGATAAAATTAGATGTAGTACTCAGCCTTAACGGGATAGAAGTCCCACCCCTATCACATTGTATATATCTCTTTTACTTACAAGCGACCTACAATCTTTTGTACGTTTCTTGAGCGAGAAAATCGTTTATAGCTAGTCGCTTCCTGCGTAGCTATTCACAACCACTCGAAATGCTTCCGTACCATATCGAACATCAATCATTGTTATCCTCTAAACGCGGCCCCGAAAATTTTGTCAGTTTTAATCAAATAGACGACTGCTATTCTTCCGATAGCTGATTACTGTCAGGGGCGATAGCCTGTCGGATGATTGTGAATAGCTATGCTGGTCGGTGGAGGGACAGGTGCCTTAAGGAGAGGAATCATAAGTCCCTGGGGTTTATGTATATAAGCTGGTTATTTAGCCAGTGGATGGTTATGCACGGTTTAACTCACAACTATAGTATCCTCAACGGTATATACAACGACTGTGCAACCTCATCATCATCAGCCTATGGCAGTCCACTGCTTGACATAGGCCTCTCCTATTGCACGCCATTCAACTCGATTTCCGGCAACTCCCATCCAGCCATCCTGCGAAGATCGTCGCTCCACCTAGCCTGAGGGCGTCCCACCTTTGAGACCGATTCGCGGTCTCAAGAACACGTCTACCCCAACCTCTCGTCTGTGCAACCTGATTTTTGGCAACGCCAACGCGTTTTACCACTACTTACTCTTTGTTTTAACAACCCGTGACCACCAATAGCAATAGCCGGGGACATCGACGCGCAAACTGTAACCATGGATTCAGCACATGAGTTTAGACCCCATAGCGTCGAAATTTTTCGTCAGTTATTAAAAAAATATGTTGCTGTTCCATACATTTTGACCGCGTAGGTATTGCACTTTTCTATGAAACAGAAGATTTTTTTTTTTTGTGGAGCATTATTGAGTGTTGATATGTTCACTTTCTGTCTCCAAGCGTATTGGGTTAAAAAAGTACACACAATTTTTAAAAATATTTTTATTTCCTAAGGCTTAAATTCACAGTTAAAATTAATCAAGTAAATTGTGAAAATTTAATAATATTTCATAAGTCTTTCACAAATAATTTGCTTTTAATTTATTGGTACACAAACAAATACATGCATACATTATGTGTGTGTGCGTGCGGCATGTAATATAGCACTTGAAATCATGAATGTTTCATACAAAAGTGATCTAGGAGGAGTTTCGCAATGCGTTGCGATGCGATGTGGCCTGCCCAAATGTGTACATTGGTTTATTTTTATGTATTAATAATTGATTACATTTTCAGATCATGTATATTGTTTACTCGGTATACACCGTGTTCCGGACGATATACATAAACTTCGACCAGATGTTCAGACCATGGAAATGAGTATTTTTTATTATGGGCAATGAATTCTTATTTTTTATTTTTGTTAATTTTCATACAAACTATATACTTTGACGTAAATCACCCGATATGCATACCTCTTCATCACTTCATCCGAAGCATTTAGTAGATTTATCATTTTAATTGGACTAAGCGGCAACATAGGCCAAATTAAGACACTTTTTTACTGCATAGCTCAATTAAATTTCATTAAATAAAATTACAAATATACAATTTGTAACGAAGCCTTTTTAAGTACTTCTTTTCTTAGATTTGATTTGTAAAAGCTATAGAAGCGTTTGCTAAAGTTTATAGATAACGTGAAGAACACGGTGTAGGTATGTTAGCTGTTTTTATTTTATATAAGTCAATTGTAGTGTATCTTTCATTCGTAATTCTTAAAATTAATAAATTATGTAAACGGTGGATGATTATGCTCGTTTTTGTACCTAACGATACAGTCCTCGATGGTGACAGCAACGGCTGTGCATCCTGGCTTCCGGCAAACCCACCGCGTTTTACCATTATTCGCACTTTGTTTCAACAATCTGTAGCCATCAATAGTTATCGCTGGACGACCTCGAGCCGTTGTTGTGTATTGCACTGAAATTGAAAAATAAACTTTAGTTTGTGTATACTTATGGTTTAGATTTGCTTGATTCATATTTGATTTCTGTTACCAATCGCTCTGGGTTAGAAAAACTACTTAAAGTTCAGTCCAATTTGTTTTTATTTCCACTTTTATTTTACTCTTTTTATTTATTTCGAAAAAATACATTTAGATTTAAAATGAAATGTAGGTACGTATGTAAATTACAAGTTATACCTAGTTAATTAATAAAAATATTATAATTTCAATAGTTCCTGTAAATCAAAAAGTTAAACAATATGTGTAATCACTTTTTGCACTTTATTTATACAACAATAAGTCGGTCATACAGGTTTAATTTCTGAGTTCTGATAATTTCTTAGTACAAGGTCAAGATCAAACATTGAAAGTATTTTTGTATCGAAAGGTCAGATCGAACTAACGTTCATAGAATATTTTTTATTAGTTATTAATTTTAATATACTTTATTGTATTATATTGTACACCATAAAATATATAACAAAAATCTATTCAATACTACAAAACATAGAATATACAGCGTGGCGCTTTAAAGGCGACATTAATTTAACACACGTATACGGTTTCGCGTTTTAGTTTTATGAATATATTTTAATTTAATTAAACATTAATATTTATTTATTTATTTACTAAAAATTTCTAAAATAGCATCTTAGAGCAACCTGACTTAAAGAACTGTAGCGCAGGGGTCATTTGCCGGGGTCACGGATTATAACATCGCATCAATGTAATTAAAACAATTATCGTGCAAAGAGAAGGCGAATTGAAGGAATGAAGAGCCCTATGTCGGCGAGCGGCGCAGGTGGAAGTTTTCAAGTTACGATTTTTTTTATGTTGTTATAATTTTTATGATTACTGGCCACTAGCCCTACCCGTGTGTTGAATTAATGTCGCCATTGTTACGCCACGTTGTATATATTGGTATTTTAAAGTGTAAGCTGCTAAAAGTTTGGATGATTATGATTATTATTGCACTTTACAATAATATCATCAATGGTATAAGCAGCCGCGGTGCACCCTGGTCTCCGGCAGCGCCATCTTGTTTTACCATTCCTAAACCTATGTTTACATAAGTAATACCCATCGATAGCAATTGCTGGGGCTCCTCGGGATGAAGTTACAAACACTGGCACTGAAATAACAAACCTATAGATAAGTATAAAAAATCGGCCAAGTGTGAGTAGGTCTCGCACAGGAAGGGTTCCATACCATCGTACAATATTAATACAACATGTTTTTTAAATACTTTATTTAAAAAAACGCATTTTAACTCTATGTTATTATTATTATTCGATATAGCGGTTTTAGTAATACACACACATACAACCTATCGTAAAAGGTAGATTCTTGAAAGATAAAGTCCAGTAACAGAAGCATGGACGGACAGCGGAGCCTAAGTAATAGGGTCCCGTTGGCACCTTTTGAGTACGGAACCATAAAAAATCATCTAATATTCAATTCCTGTTACCCTCTGGTTTGGTTTCGGGTTAAAAAGTCTCCACAAAATCTACATGTTTTAATATAATTTACAAATTAATAAAAAAAATAAAAATGGTTTATTGGTAAAAACAAGTTTAGGTATAACAAAATTTTGTGATTGGATCCTCCTTTTAAGCAGATAGTGCCTGTGTTAGGAGAGTCCGCTCTTCCATAGCAAGTAGTGTTATACAAAAAGCAAAACGTATAATTTTTATGCTAGAACTATTTACATTAAATTAATTTTTAAGATTAAATTACGTTGGATCAAATGTGTGTATGAGTGGGTGTAAGTATGTGTGTGAGTACCTATATGTGAGTGAGAGAGAGAGTAGCCTATAGGTGTGAAGAGTGTACATGAGTGATTTTACTAGATGTACCAACAAGATGACAGGCAGCTGGCAATTCAACAGCAAAACAGGCTCATTCTCATACTTCTGATATATTTATAACTTCAAGGTCAAGGTCAAACATGTTGGGCGAATTACATCAATGAAACTAAATGCGTTCATCACATCTAAACTGCATTCAAGAGCTGTCAGTGTCAAAATAGTTGTGAAATATTAATACTGAGCTCTTGAACGCGGTTCAGAAATGCTGTGGTGAAATGCGCACTTACTGTCTTCATTTTGTATCGTGCGGTCAGCATGACTTAACTAACAAGTAACTTTTAGCGGAAATACATTTCTCATATTCTAATTTAGATAATATATTACGGTCTAAATGATGCAAGGTGGATTACGGCCCATATACCAGGGTCCCAGCAGTTTCATAGCATGATTTCAGGAAATCATGTTTACGGTGGATGGTTATGAACGTTATCGTACTTCACAATCATATTTTGGACAGTTAACGCAAAGGCAGTACAACCTGGTTTCCAGCACCACCACCGCGTTTTACCATTGTTATTTAACCGTTTTCTATACAAGTGATAACCATCCATAGCAATCTTTGGGGCTCCTCGGGATGAAGTCATCAATATTGGCACTGAAATAAAACATAACAAGTTAACTTGTGGCTTGTGCTAAACTCGAAAACCATAGATAAAAACAATAAAAAAATTAAGGGTCTCCCTTATTTTTATTATTATTCGTTATAGCGGCCATAGTAGTACACACACACACACACTCTGTGAAAAGGGGTTTGAAGATTTTCATATGGAGCCTCGCATACAAACTGTCGCGCCATTTTGTAATTGGTGGCCACGCATGAGTACTATATAAGTCGATAGCTGACATCAGTGCAAACAGAAAACATAATAAGATCAAACCCCGTAGTGTCACGTTTTTGAGATATTACCGTTCAAAGTTGATCACGTGACTTAATCATCAACTCATCTCCGTGTGGCCGCCATTTTCAAAATGGCGCGACAGTAGGTTTGCCACGGATCTTCAAAACCCTTTCAAGTGTCTACCTATTACGGTTCAAAGAATACAGTGCTGTGACTGACGTACTGACGGACGGACAGCGGAGCCTAAGTAATAGGGTACCATTGGCATCCTTTGGGTACGGAACCCTAAAAATTCATCTAATTCTCAATTCCTGTTATTGTTTGTTTGGTTTCTAATTAAAAAGACTCCTCACAGTCAACAGTTTTTAATATGATTTACAAATTATTATAAGACGTGCAACAAGATGACAAGCAACATGCAATACAACAGCAAGACGAGACTTAATCTCACAATTCTGATAAATTTATAAGTTCAAGGTCAAGGTCAAACATTTTGGGCGAATTACACCAATGAAACTGAACGCGTTCAGCACGTTCTAAACTGCGTTCAAGATCTATCAGTGTCAAAATGGTTGTGGAATATTTACACTGACAGCTTTTGAACGCGGTTATGTGTGGTGTCTTTATTTTGTATCGTGCGGTCAGCTTGATTATAGTAACCAGTAATTTTGAGCGAAGATACATTTCTCATATTCCAATTTACATACTATAATTACGACGTAAATGGTGCGTGGCGGGTTACGGCCCATATACCAGAGTCCCAGGAGTGGAAACATTAACTGCTCATAAAATCATGTTTGGGGTGGATGGTTATGGTTGTTATCGCACTTCACAATCGTATTTTGGACGGTGAAGGCAAAGGCAGTACAACCTGGTTTCCAGCACCACCACCGCGTTTTACCATTGCTATTTAACCTTTGTCTATACAAGTAATAACCACCAATAGCAATCCTTGGGGCTCCTCGGGATGAAGTTATGAATACTGGCACTGAAATAAAACATAACAAGTTAAGTTAATTAAACTCAAAACAATAGATAAACTCGGAAGACCAATTTTCGTATTTAAAAAACGTAAAAAAATATTTTCATGACAGCCGTCACTGCGGCCGTTATGCGACGGCCACCGCTGTCGTAGAAAACCAAAGAATAAGTAAGAATTAGATGTTGTCGAAGAATTAAGGTTTTATTTACTTCACCAGTAAAATGAAGGTAGTTGAAAAATACAAAGATAAGACAGTACAACAAACATACTTAGTATGGTGTCCTTAAAATAAATCAGGGCTAAACGTATCATATAAATAACCTTTCTTTCACAATTATAAAAATGACGGTTACGAGGTCAAGGTCAAATATTAACTGCGTCGATTTTTTAATGGCGGTCAACACGACCCTTAGTCCTTATTAAATATAATTACATGATAAAAAAAAAATATGTTGAAGGCATTAAATCCACACTGGTACTACATGGTGGTTATGGCCCACTTCTTTTCGCTGAAGATCTGAGGCCGACATCTGTAAACGTTACCTAGCTCGTGCTTTGACTTCAACTTGTTCCCGTCTCTATCTTGCACTTCTAGTTTGACAGTGACAGGAATAACGCTAAATCAAAGTACGTGGTAAGTAACGTTTACAGCCCACCAATTGCGTAACACACTATCAATTACAATCTTATTCATTTTGAAGGATATTTTTAATCCATTACCATATGTGATCGAAAAAAAATTTGCTTGACAATGTGAATAACGCAATGAATGTTGTTGAACTGTCAAAATGAAAGCCATTCCTACTGTTAGTGTGTTACGCGATTTCCCCCAGATCTGCCAAGCCAAAGTACGTCCTAAGAACGTTTATAGATCGCAGCCTGAGTCCCAGTAGTGGGGACAACCCAAGCCTAGTATTCTGGGGGTGGATGGTTATGATTATTATTGCATCTTATGATAGAATCCTCGATGGTGTAGACAACGGCGGTACAACCTGGTTTCAAACATCGCCACCGCGTTTTACCATGATCTGATTTTAAATGTTTAAACAATTTATAACCACCAATTAACATGCCTCGAGTTCCTCGTGAAGAAGTTATGTATACAGGAGCTGAAATAAAAAAAAAATAACTTATAGACTTGCTTGATTCATATCACATAAGTAACTGTTTCGGAAATCTTTTCGAAAATTCTTCAAAGGTTTCCAAATCAAAATATATCAGAATTGTATTTAAATATACACCTATAATTTAATAGAAACAACTACAAAAAAAAAACAAGAATATTTCTCTACCAATTTATTAGTACTAAGCATTACACATTAAAAGCACTAGGACAAATTTAATTTCATTGTTCTTATAATTTTATATGAAGTAAGTACAAGTTTAAGGTCAAGGTCAGAATATTGACGAAGTTCATTTTAGCAACGAAACAGTAACAACAGCTCGGGTTTCCTAAAGCTACGATTTATAAAATTATTGGGATTATGACTAAATACTCATTTTTACTCAATTCTATATTACTAATCTAATAATGCATCGTTACAAACAACAACGTGTTTACGAAAAAAACAATTGTATAGTCTACCGCACGTCAGTGATACCACTTTGACCTTGATCTGCTATAGTGTAGTACGCACTTTGACCTTGTGCTTCCTTTTTACGGGGCTTAAGTAGAATAGAATAGGAGGTTTAGGTAATAGCACTAGTTTAAAGTTGTACGAGTTTATTTACCTCCGAAGTGCGGCCTGCTGTACAAACGCCAGCACATCAAGCTACTACAATCCGTCAAATTTCTTTAATAGATTTTAAACTTTATCAGAATCTTTATTTGTAAACATGGAGTTACACAGTGTGTGGGATGTTACAATATTTCTTTAGGTTCTCTATGTTTTGCCATTAGGCGTACAAATTCATTATAATTATCAATTTAAATTCAAATTAATTAAGTACTAATAATACAATACAATTACTGATTATTATAAATTATAGAAGGCACCAGAGTAATGGATCAATAATTCCCCTCCAGAATGTCCACAATAAAATGTTAAGAAAGCACATAGTAAATAATAATAAAAATATATAAAATAATAATAATAAAAAAAAAACATTTTATTTCAGACCCAGTGATCCATAGTTTTGTTAGTATAGTAGTTAATGTCTAAACAAAAAAAAAAAAATGAAATATTAATGTCAAAAAAAAAAAATATCGCTAAAGCATTAAGGTTCAAGGGTGATTGGGAAAATTTCACAGTTTCGGGTAGCTTGATGTGCTGCGTCTATATAGTTGTGGTTTTGTAAGAAGACTGGCTGGTAAGATTTTCCTAATTCAGTATTTATGGCTTTTCGTTGTACAAAGTATAAGTAATTAGCATCTGCCCGCGCCCTGGATAGTAATCAACTATACTATAAAACATACCATATGGCACTCGGCAATAATGTTAGCAACATTATTGCCGAGTGCCTGGCGTCAAAGAATTTTCGAAATCGGATCAGTACTTTTAGAGATTCGCTCCAACATCCAAACTTACAAACTTTACCTCTTTATATAAATATCAGTGTTGATTCATTGATAATATATAAATAAATAGCTTCTGCTGGCGACTTCGTCCACGTGAAATTACTTGTTTCTTTTTTTTACATATACAGTGCAACCTCAACCTAAATATAACGAATTCCTCGATTTAACGAATTCTTCGTAATCCCCTTGAATTGTCCACAAGTGGCAATGTAAAATATACCTTTACCGGTACATTGTGAAGATTTTTTGCGAACAACCTCTTTATAACGAATTTTCAACTATAAAAAAAGTGTAAACCTCTAATTAACGAATTTTGTCAGCCCAAAACCTTTATAACGTTCCCAATAGTATGTGATTCAGTCGCGACAGGTTTCGACACGTTTTTACCTCTTCATAACAAATTTTAGACCAACCTAACCTCAATATAACATACCTCAGTTTAACGAATTATTTGATATAACGAATATTTATTTGTTCCCTTTCGATTTGTTATTATCGAGGTTGCACTGTATATGGCATCTCGTAATTGACCTTGAGAGGCCAACTAACCGAGCGTGACGATAGTCCGGTCCGGTAGTCACGAGACTAGTTAAGTTAAGTAAACTCAAAGCCTCCAGCCAGGGGTTTTCTTGTTTCCCCGATCCACCCCGTTATATCACACCTCCTGCCCGCGCATTACTTCGTTTTCGCTTAACGTTCATTCTAACTTTTTTCTTTTTGCTCAGCTCTTATTACTTCTAGTGTGATGTTAAATAGCCTTAAGCCTACCTCAAGCTATCGAATGCAAAAATATTTTTTCAAATCCAACTGGTAGTTCCATAGATTAAGGCGTTCAAACGAACAAATAAAAAAACAAACTCTTCAGCTTTATTATTAGTACTTATTATATAGAATAGAATACAAGAAGTCTGACAACCAGTCTTACCAAGGGATATCGTATTACCCAGTAACTGGGTTGCGGAGGTCCGATAGGCAGTCGCTCCATGTAAAATACTGGTATTCAGCTGCATCCGTTTAGACTGGAAGCCGATGATATAAAATAGAATAGGTAGGTTCTATAGATTCATAGATAGCCATTTAAATCAGTGTTAAGGTGGATGGTTATGGCTGTTATTGCACCTAACTATAGCATCTCCGATGGTGAACACGACGGCTGTGCATCCACGGTGGACGTTCCGGCACCACCAACGCGACTTACCACCAAACGTCCTCTGTTTGTAGAATCTATAACCGCCTATTAAGATAACCGTCGCTCCCCTAGACGTTGTTGTGAATACTGGCTCTGGAATACATATAAATCAACTATAGTAGGTATATATATAAGTACAAGTGTTAAGATAGTATAAGTAAAGGCAGGTATAGGCCGACCGCTTAACTGAGACGTTGCCTGAGGTAGCTGCGCGGTGCGGGAGGAGTTATGGTTGTCAAAAGTTGACGAATCACTGAGCTTTCGCATCACGTGACCACACCGATCTGACTCTGGTAAAATCAGCTCTAGTGTGTCAATTTGATAAACAATTCATCTTAGTGACTGTTCATGGATTTATCTTTTAAATTAGGTCTAGCGAATTGTTATTGCCGACCGTTATATTTAAACCAGGTACAAGCAGTTGAAATCAGTACAGTTTTATTTATATGAGATTTATTATTTTTAAGCAGTTTGTCCGGCACTCCACAAAGAAAGGTGGGAAAAGATGGGGAGACGTTTGCCCAGCAGTGGGACAAAGCCGTTTATTTCTGCCTGAAATAACGAAAAACACAAACACAAACTTCCATCCCCTTTAGGGGAGGAATGTTCAAAAATCCTTGCTTATTGTTCACTTTCGTTATAAAAGGAACTTTAGTGCAAAATTTCCTGCTTCTAGGCCCAGCCGTTAGGTTGTGCGTTGTCTGTCAGTAAACGAATAAAGTAAATAGACGTAATATGTAGTAAATAAACAATACAAATTAATACACAATTTAAATTTTACGGAATTATTTATTGATTCCAATTTTTTTTACCGACTAGGTATGCAAGTAGTATCTACCCTTTTAGTACGTGTAGCACGACCACGGATATCTATGAAAATGACTTTTTTTTTTCGAAAAATAATAAAATGTGTGTAAAAATCTCACCGTGAAAACTTAGGGGAAGCGAGCTGTCAATAGTATCAATCCCTAGCATCAGGTGGAATGAGAGCTCACTTTAAGCTCACTTCACCTAAAGTGTGTGTGATAGTGTGAGAGAGATTTTACAGAATAGACCGGCTGGTTGGAACAAAGTTCTATTTACTGTACATTATGGTAAATAGCAGGCACAAGTAAACAAGTAACGTTTGAGAGTAGCATAATCAACCGATAATGTTCCAACTGCTGGGACACAGGCCTGCTCTCGGTGAGAGGGAGTGGGCCATAATCCACCACACGGGCCCAGTGCAGGTTGGCGGATGTCACATCAAATGTCTTCGAATTTTTGGTTCTAGGACATGCTGGTTTCCTCACGATGTTTTCCTTCACCGTTTTGAGAGCAGTGGTGGTCATATAATTTGCATAAAGTAAAGCGCCTGCCTGGGTTCGAACCTACGAACTACAAATCGTAAGTCGCGGTAGTTACCACTGGGCCACCACTGTCTCACTTTTGACAGTAACTAAAAGAAAAAATAACAACAAGTGTCGTGACGATCCAAATGTTATACTTTTTTCGGTGTAGCTCTCATTCGCCGACGAAGTGTGCGATAAGAAACTTCGTTCCAAAAAACAGGCGCAAACGACGACTGGATGAATGACTGAATGTCATTAATTTATTTTTATTAAAATTAGTCTAAATCAGCATTCAAAACCGGAGGGTCGTGATCATGTATATTTTTGGCTTTCGTGATCCTGTCCTCGTAAGTATAGACAACAGCGTTGCAACCCTCATTCCTATGCCTCTCACAGAACCACCGTACTTTCTTCCCTACTAGGCTGTGTTTTAAGAACTTGTAACCATTGAGTATAATCATCCGACCTCCTCTTTGCGTTGCACATATTGCCGCTGAAAAGACAAAAATAATTACGTTACACGTTACAAATATTATGTTACACAATTTTTTTTTTTAACGTTGTCGTACTCGAATGAATGAGTATATTACGATACGTGTGACTTAAGTAGACCATTATTGCACGGCTTGCGAGGGGTGATAAACGCCGTGCATTAATATACTCTTTAAGTCACATGTATCGTATACTATTTTATTAACCCCCGACGCAAAAACGACGGGGTGTTATAAGTTTGACGTGTCTGTGTTTTGATTTTAGTTTTTTTTTTTTGTTTGAAAGGTGAATTAGTCGGGAGTGTTCTTAGCTATGTTTGATGAAAATCGGTCCAAGATGGCCGCCACCACAAAATGGCAAATTAATTTTTTTTCCCAACTCCCTCAATACGGGTATCAAATGAAAGAGCTTGATTAGTAGAATAAAGTACACTATATTGAAAGGGCATGAGGGATAAAAACTAACGAAATGAAAACTAAAAATTTGAAAATCTGATCAATACCCCAGATTGAAGAGGAAAGTGGAGTGAAACCCATCGCGGTTTACGACCGCTCAAAAAATTAAGTGAAAAATATAAAAGAAATGAAATAAAAAAATTAAGGAGTCCCTACAAAAAGTATGAAAAAAATAAATAAAAACAAGATAATAAAAATAGTATGAAGGTAAAAAGCCTAAAACAAGTTAAAAGAACTATGAAAAAATAGCCACAAATAGAAAAAACCGGCCAAGTGCGAGTCGGACTCGCCCATGAAGGGTTCCGTTACGTTACGATTTATGACGTATTAAAAAAAAACTACTCATTAGATCTCGTTCAAACCAATTTTCGGTGGAAGTTTATATGGTAATGTACGAGTACATCATATATTTTTTTTAGTTTTATCATTCTCTTATTTTAGAAGTTACAGGGGGGGGGGACACATTTTACCACTTTGGAAGTGTCTCTCGCGCAAACTATTCAGTTTAGAAAAAAATGATATTAGAAACCTCAATATCATTTTTGAAGACCTATCCATAGATAGCCCACACGTATGGGTTTGATGAAAAAAAAAAAATTTGAGTTTCATTTCTAAGTATGGGGACCCCCAAAATTTATTGTTTTTTTTCTATTTTTGTGTGAAAATCTTAATGCGGTTCACAGAATACATCTACTTACCAAGTTTCAACAGTATAGCTCTTATAGTTTCGGAAAAAAGCGGCTGTGACATACGGACGGACAGACAGACAGACATGACGAATCCATAAGGGTTCCGTTGCCATTTGGCTACGGAACCCTAAAAAAGGTATAAACGTGAAACCCTATAAAAAGAAAAAAATAACCTTGAAACTATGACCCTACGTAAGTACGTATGATTTTTTTCAATTAAATTTTGTCGCGTCTGGCGACCGCGTATGTACTTTAACAGAACGTTTGGCTAATAATTAGAGTGGTCCCCCGACTTGACCACATTTGTGTCGAGGGTTTTTTAGATTTTTAATGTAATATTTTATAGCCCGTGTGACCTAAACCCGAACTTAAGTCACGCTTTTCTGTGTAAAAATGAATTATTTAAGTCACAGAAACAAATATAAAAAATATTTAAGACAGTAAAACACACATTTTCCTTTTATTTATTTTATTCTTGCAAAGAAATCTTCATCAGTTCCACCCTCTATTCTTCGCAAATAGAAAGTATATCCATAAGGAATTAACATAACATAACATCACACTTATATTCTCCGAAGGGTTAGGCACAGGTTTATTTAATTTATTTATTTATTATTGATTTATTTAAATTAATTAACACAAACAGATAATATTTTTTAAATTAAAATAACAGTGCATCAGTTACTTATAGGTAAATAACACATGCATAAAACAATTAATTAGATAAATAAGCTAACTTAGTAATAAGCGCAAATATTGAAAAATTGGTAACATCGGCAAACAGGAGGTGTACCTACATATATTACACCCACATTTCGCTGTTATTTTTAAGCCTCGAATACACTAGGGGACAAATGGAGCGACATGTTGCGGAACATGGCGCTCTACAACTACGTGAATGTCCCGAGAGAATGTCGCGTAACATTTTGCATGGCCACTGAAAATGCGACACCGACGCGGGACGCGTGCGCTCGCTCTTGGAGCGGGAGCAAGTAACATGTCCCGCGTCTCGTAAAATGTAGCGGAACTTGTTGCGGGGCATCTTGCAACGTTGGAGCGACGCGTAGATTGAGTTTTGTGCGTCATGTTGCGGGACAAAATGTCCTCTAGTGTATCCGAGGCTTTATGTTCCATGTAATGGAGGGCGACCCTGTTACCATGGACCGGACACAAAGCCAGACTTCCGGGCAGCAACTGAGAAACTCCTGATGGAATAACCCAATAACACTTTGCCCGACCTGCGAGTCGAACCCAGGATCTTCTTTATTCTAGTATATATTAACGACCTCCCTTACATGATGGCTAACCTATCGGATATCATTGTATACGCTGATGACACTTCCCTTATTTTTAAAATAGATAGAAAAGAGACAGATGTCTTACATGTCAACGATAGTCTGGCTGTTCTTTCGAAATGGTTTGCAGCTAATAATCTTTTACTTAATGCGAACAAAACTAAATGTCTTAAGTTCTCATTACCAAATGTACCTCAGGTGGGTCTAAATTTAAAACTTGATGGCAAGAAACTAGATGCTATTACGGAAACTGTATTTCTGGGAATTACTTTAGATTCAAAATTTCAATGGGGCGCACACATTAGAGCTCTTTCAGCTGCATATGCAGTAAGAAAAATAAGGCAGTTGACAGATATAGCCCAGCTAGGGTAGTATACTTTGCTTATTTCCACAGTATTATGTCTTATGGTGTTCTGCTGTGGGGATCGGCAGCTGACGTAGATTCAATTTTCATTTTACAAAAGAGGGCAAGCCGCGCAATCTTTAAAATGGGTCCTCGCGAGTCTCTTAGAAACAAATTCAAAGAAATTGATATACTAACTCTGCCTTCTCTTTACATTTTAGACAGTATTTTGTATGTTCGCAAAAATAAGAAGCAATTTCCATAATATAAATGCACGTAGTAAAATTGAAATTGTGATACCTAAAATTTAGATTAACTAAAACTAGCAAGTCGTTTCTTATAAACAGCATCCGCTTTTATAACCAGTTACCAATGCCGGTTACAGAACTTAGCGTTGGAAGGTTCAAAATCCTCATCAAATGTGTCCTTATCAAAAAAACATAAGATTAAAGACTACGTTGAAGACAAGGTAATGATTTCTTCTGCACATGTGGCTTTCCTGGCACCTCATTAACGGCATAATTACGTAAATGTCTATTAACTGCTCTCAAATTACGATGTTTATTTATTTTTTACATAGGTACGTTTTTGACATAATCATTTTATTATTTGACATTATATACAGACAATTCTAGTTTCAACTCTTTATTAGGTGTTGTAAAGGCAATCATGTCACTTGGTTTTAATAGGTTTTTATATATTTATCTGTCCTTTTGATGGATTTTTCTATATTTTTATGACTTTGTAGGCCTTCTAGACTTTAGATCTGTAGACCGTTTTTATTTTATCAAGTACCTGGTACTAGTTGACAGGCCTACACTGTCCTCCCATACTTACTGTAATTTGAAAACATTGTTAAAGCTAATTATTTTTAAAAGAGTAACCGTGAAGTTTCCTGTCGCTCTTCTCCATTGGAAACGACCAATTGGAACCGTGCACCTAGTTTCTGACGTTTCATAAGTGCCCATGTAGGTTTATGTGAAATAAAATATTTTGATTTTGGGCCTCATCCTCAGCAGTACCGCTTGCGACCACTAGACAACGCACCAGACGATCCGGGAGATCGTTTTCTCTGAATCCAATCACTTAAGGATGAAGTATGAAGATCCAGAGAGAAAAAATGGAGGGGCATGGTCATGTATGTTTTTGGCCATCTTCACCTTACCATTTTGAGTAATTATCGAAGCTTTGCAACCTCTTTTCCTATGGGTGCCACACCACCACCTAACACCATCTCGGCCTGATCGACACTGTTTCAGGAATTTGTAGCCTTTCAGAATTATCATACGAGCCCCCTTTGAAGACGTAGCGAAGATTGCGTCTGAAAAAAAAATGATATCATCTCTCATTCTCTATCTCTCTTCTTCTCTCTCATTTTTTTTTGCCACTGTTGTGTCCCACTACTGGGCAAAGACGTCACCTTTTTCCTTCCAAATCTCTCTAATCTAGCCACTTAGTTATTAAACTTAAAAGCTGTTTTAATTTAACTATGTATAAAAATGTATTATATTGTATATCTTTTACAATGTTTTACACTGGGTACTTAATTAAATTACTAACTTACTAACTATACAAATAAATACAAAAACAAAAGGACACTTAGGCGTCGAAGTACTCGTCCGCATCACGGTCATCCGGGAACGTGCGCAGAAGACTGTAAGTATTGCCACGTAGAATGGCAATGCTAATTCTTTAGCCAAAGAACGAGTTAGCCCTCTGGTCGCGTGAAATGTCGATCAACCGGCGAGAAATTTCCTTAAAAAGGAGACGCGCAATCGGACCCCATGACCCGAGTGTTTCGACCCCAAACGGGTCAAAACTGTGGTTACCCAGCTTCTGGGTAACTGGGTAATTACGTAACACACTATCATTAGCAATAGCTTTCATTTTGACAGTTCAACAACATGCATTGCATTATTTACGTTGTTGAGCATACAATTTTTTCGAACATATGAAGCAATTGATTTGCAATATCTTTCAAAATGATTCAGACTGAGTAGTGTGTTACGCAATTAGGATCCAGCCCAAGCAGTCTCGACATTCATAGCGATCGCTTTACGACCGAATTCGGTCGCAAAGTCCCGAATTGACAGGTGAAATGTATGGAGTGACAGGACTTTTCGACCGAATTCGGTCGGAAAGCGATCGCCGCTAAAGAAGTTTTTACTTCAAAAAACAAAAATATTTTAAGTACAACAACTTTCTTAACAATAACTTTGTTAAATAAACAAACAGCTAATAGAGAATATCAGGTGATGGATGACAATGGTTATTATTACAGCGCAGGATCGCACTTTCCTTAAAAATGTACACCATAGCCTTGCATTTGCTGGAAGTAACGCAAGCCCATCTGGTCTTGACGCCTGAGAGCCGGTGGCGGTGAAACTTGAAATCTGATAAGATGAGGACCCTAGCCCCTCTGGCTGTGGTTGAAAATATTGGACCTGGAAAGAAAACCTCTGTTTAGTGATACTCTTTGTGCAGATAGTGCCATCCACGAAGTCTCGCCCCACTCCTAATGGCTTACAGTACAAGTGTGCAACATTCCGTTAGTGTTCTAGTTTTGTCGATACACACTAAATACTTATTAGTGGGTAATTAAGTAGTGTGTATCGAAAAAACTTAACCATAGCAGAATTAACTGGCGATAACCACTAATGATTAGGAAGAAGAGTAGCTTCTGGCTATGTAATAACAGCCGCACGGGTCGATCGATCAGGTTAAGCTACGCTTGCCGCGGTTGGTTCGTGGATGGGTGACCATCTTCACATACCAAGACCCCTCCGTGCCACGGAAAGCAAGTTAAACCGTTGGTCCCGGTTGTCATTCGTGGTTCTTTGACAGTCGTTACGTGTCGTCAGTAGCTCGAAACTGACAACCAGTCTTACAAAGGGTTATCGTTTTACCCAGTAACTGGGTTGTGGAGGTCAGATAGGCAGCCGCTCCATGTAAATCACTGGTATTCAGCTGCAGCCGGTTAGACTGGAAACCGACCCCAACATAGTTGGGAAAAGGTTAGGCAGATGATGATTGAGACGAAGAGTAGGGCGCGTCTTGATGGATGGCACTATCTGTACATAATAGTATATACCATCACGCCTAAAATCCTCGAAAGGTAAGGCAGAGGTGTACCATATACCCCCATTTCTCCAATTATGTTTTGGTTCCATGTAATAGGGGTCGAGCCTACTGCTATTAACTGGGCACAAAGCTGCTACTGAAAAATCCCGGACGGAACAACCCAATAACAACTGCCCGACCAACGAGGAGACAGTTACCCAAATGCCCTTTGTGTTTTTGGTTAAATTGTTTTTACCAATGTTGCCATAATTATAAAGGATACAATTGACTTGTATATTTAGCAAGTTATAAGGTTTAAGGTTAAGGTTTTTTAATCTAGTTTTCTATAGATTCTGCAAAAACTATATCTTGCTCATGCTACCCAAATCTGTCTTTGGATTAGCTTGGGATTTAAAACTAAAATAGCAAAAAAATGTTTTCGATAAAATAATGTGTAATAAATAAAAATATGAAAAAGTCTCATTAGTTACTGCAAAATAGATAAGTAACATTGATTTTTACATCTGACAAATCTTATTACAAAAAAAAATCTTAAGTTAAACAAATATAAATAGCTAAAAATAATAATATCAGAATGCCCTAGGGATACAAATTCTCAATAATTTCACAAAATAAAAATAGGTTTATTGCGATGCTTGCAACTTCAACTGCATCTCGGCCAGGCTTGATCTTAGGGTTGTGATGTCCCGTAGCAGCCTGGTGACGTCAACGTAGTAAAAGTAACGGGGGGCAACTTGCGCAAATCCTTCGCTACGAAAGTCGGCACGTCGTCCGGGTCGGTCTCCTTCAACACTTTGATGATGTCTTGGAGACTCCTCTCTCCTTTTTCATTCCTCCGGTGGGACGGCATTCGGTCAGCCATTTCCAGCGACTCGTATAGCAGTGTTTTAGACCGTTTGTGAGTGGTGGAAATTGGATGTGCAGATCTGGATCACACTGACCTCGTCCAAGACATCCATCTGGTACTGCAGAAATGCCAGGACCTCGTTCGCCACAAGTTCTTTCGAACGCATGGTGACAGCAGCACATGCTGCGCTCAGCGCAAAATAATTTCCGTTATAGTGTAAGCGCGTCCGATCGCAACGGCGGATCGCACTGCACTGATCGCATTATACTAAGCAGTTTCACTGTCGACCGACATTTCGACTTTTCTTGATACTCGTGCCGATAAAAGTCAGCGTCAGCTGGTACACCTTGTGTTGTCATCTGACATTATGCATTATCATCTTTTTTTCTGTTTTTATAGTTTTAAGGTGTATTTATTTTGCCAATAAACGCATATTTCTTTCTTTCTAAAATAGATTCTACGGTAATTTATAAAGAAACCGCAAAAAACCCCCTAAATAATGAAAAATCATCTACAAATTTAACAAAACCGGCGCCGGATGAGAATGCTCGTTGAAACAGCTGATGATCTCGTTGGTCCCAACGATGGTGTACATGAAAGCTCTGCACCCTCTCGTCCCATGGGTTCCGCAGTACCACCGCACCTTGAGCCCCGTGGTTCTATGGCGAAGGAACTTGTACCCCCCTATCAAAATCGTCTGAGCCCCGCGGGTCGTTGTGATGAACTGGGCCGCTAGAAAATTACAAAGATTAGTGAATGGAGAAGTATTAAATTAAACGAGTAGCGAGTTATTTAAATCTACAATAAATAATATAAACGCTTGCCGTGGTCGGTTTGTGGATGGATGACCATCCATTACATATCGAGACCCACCTCCGTGCCTCGGAAAGTACGTCAAGCCGTTGGTCCTGACTGTCATACATAAATCTTTGACTGTCGTTACGGGTAGTCAGAAGCCCAAATCTGACAACCAGTCTTACCCAGTGACTGGGTTGTGGAGGTCAAATGGGCAGTCGCTCCATGTAAACTCTGGTATTCAGCTGCGGGAAATGGCTAGGTTGTCTGTGTGACCGTTTAGTTCTTCTAAACTACACAATAGATTTTGATGTGGTTTTCAACATTATTTGGACGATATTCCGGAACGTTTAGGTGTATAGTACATAGACATTTAACTTGGATACAGTAATAAAAATTCCGATGTTTTGACATGTCCCCATATTTGTAGATTGCACCCGTGCGAAGCAAGGGCGGGCAATAGTGTATATTAATGCAGATTGTATTTTTCTGAATCATAGTAATAAAAATCCAGATTAGAGGTTTTTAAGACTAATTTATTGCAATGTATAGTCAAATCGACATATATAAACATGAAAATGTTTAGTGTGTTAGGAAATTCAATTTTAGTGTTCACAAAATTGCCACATATGTTGACTAACACGAACATTGCAGTAAAAGGAAAAGACTCAATTACATTTTATTTAACTTTTTTTATTTCAACATTTTTTACCTCAATATATACCTAGCTTCCTATGAAAATTTGCTAGAATTATAGTACCTACTTCTGACTTCATAATGTTTACAGTTATCAGAGTCACAGAAATAAAACGTGTACTTAATTTTTAATGAAATAATAAAATGAAAATAGGTAGATACATAAAATACCTTAGTCATGACAAATCTAACATCAGTAACAGTTACACCAACACAAAACAAACATCCCCATTTAATGTATTTATTTAAAAACAGTAAAATAGATTGGAAAGAAAAATTGTTTTTACTGTAGAATTAAAATATGGACAGCAATAGAAAGTAGCAAATAGCCTGGTAATCGACGAATAAAGAAACCAAAAAAAAATATGGTAATGCGCTCTCTACAATTCTGGCAATGTTTAAAGTGAATTGAAAAAGCAAATTATGTTAACGTTAAAGTGACGTTATTCGCCAGTAAATTGCGGACACTATGTGGCGGCTACCGCTCTTTTAAGAAACCGTAGCTTTCCCTTTATTGATCTTATGGCGTACCGTGTGCTGAAGAGGCGTGCAGTCCACACAGAGAGGCAACTTTGACTATAGAAATGTTAGAAGTGTTCTTTTTTAATTTAGCCTGTCGCATCGAAACTCTGGGAGGTTTTTTCGGAAGACTGCGTTCAGCTTCTGACAATGAAGTAAATACTTTCTTACTTCTCAATTTCTTCATTATTTTTGTGTCGTGGAAGGAGTGATTGTGGTATTCAGACCTGTCGATGATGTTGTCCTCATCAGTATCAACAACTCCCGGACATTGCAGTTTTCTGTAATCTATACATCGCCAGCGCCGCCTTCGACCCCGACATGATTCATGATGACAATAATACATGAAATGGTTCAACATTAATTGCAATGAACCACGGTTAGAAATTGCGTATTGTTGTGCATTTTCTGTAACAAAAACTTTGCTGTTTAATAAACTAGAATTCAAATTAACCGCTATACTTTGCTTAAAGTTAAGAGACGCTTAAACGTCAAAAATGTATAGTCAAAAAGTCGCTAATCATTACTTAATTATAAGCAACGTTTTTGAATGAAGCCCTTAATGTTTATCTTAAGGCGAATGCGCTTTGGCAGCCCGCGAAATTCAGATTTTCCTGGTTTTGGCAAATTAGTTTTCATCAACCGACGAAAATGAACGGAGGAAATTCTCAAGTCGATGCGTATATATATATATATATATTAACACACACACACATATATATACATATATGTATATACAGGAATATTTTTTAAGCAATGCGCAAAAAATTTTTGGTGGTTCAGTATCAGTAATAGAACACATTTCCATTATTTGTTCAAAACTTTTTTATATGTTTTTATCCGACTTTAAATCAGCAAAATATGGACACTATCTATTCGTAATAATATCAATGAACGCGGGCGCCGTGCGGCTTACGAGTGATGTTGCAGAGGGGGTGAAACCCCCTTCCGGGCGGCAGGGTGGCGCCAGGCGGCGGCGGCCGGCCGGGCGCTCGACAGTCTGCTCAAGCCATGCGCTTGCGTTGTCGTTACGTCGCGTCTAGTCGCGTACTCGTGTGTCGTACATACTTACGATGTCGGATTTTAGTAACCGCGAGTTCTATGTGATGGTGCGGGTCTATTTATTATGTGGTGAAAGCCTACGAGCAGCTCGCAGAATGTATGCTAGGGGGTAAGGGGTAAGGACCCCACGGTCCCTAATGAAAGGACCATTTTAGCAGCCACTCAGAGGCTGCTTGATCACGGTCAGTTCAGGACCCCAAATCACGCACTAGGGTCTGGCAGACCTCGACTGGCGGTAAATGTAAGTATTAAGTTTTTAAAAGTGCCTTAATTTAATTGATTATAATGCGTTATTTTCTGCATTTTGATGGTCCTAAGCCCATGAAAGTATGAAGGAAAAATTGGAATTACTCTTCAAATAACTTCAGATCACGGCCTAATCTTAAAAAAGTCTAATTCGAACCTGATAAAATCAGCGATCAGTACATTGTATGTAACCCACGTAAATATCTATCTACCCACGCCTATGCACGAAAAACGACCGAGCGCTGCCGCGCCGGGCGGCGCGTAGTGGCCAAAAAATCAATTTCAAAATAGACATCTTTCGTTAGCGATAACTTTATTTTTTTGTACTAAGACTTATCAAAATAAAAAATAGGTGTTTAATAAAACTCACTTAAGTTTAATTTGTCAAAGTTTGCGCACTGAATAAAAATTATTCCTGTATAAACAGTAGGCGCCGTTATATAAGGCAATTTAGTGATCTTTGTTTATTGATTGTTTGGCGCAGACTCAAAATTACTTAAGTATAATTACATTCGTTTAAGAACTTAGTTATTAAGGTTAAATAAAAAAGGTTTATTATTTTTTGCTTTTCAGTTTCTTCGGCGGTTTATTTTTTTTGTTAAAAAGATTTTTTCTATACTAGAACTGTTAGACGTCAATTTTATTCCACGGATAAAAGATCTGACCGGATCTGACTTTGGTAAAATCAGCCCACCATTTTTTTATACCTTATTAGATTTATCTAATTAGTTTTTCGTTTAGCTTTTAGAGCTTCGACTTTTTCACGTATCATTATCCTCCAACTTAACTAATCCCTTTTCTGTTTTCCTCTCTCTCTCCTGCGTACTTTTTCCAGATATGCAGGATCTTTTTTGCGCCTGTCTTTGGCTTTCCGCGCACTAACTCTACCATATTCCTTTTTCCTAGCTATCTTTTCTTCCTCTGTTAGTTGCTTCGCAGGACGTCCGCGTTTTCGACATGGGAGGCCTGTGCGACATGATTGGTCAGATTCCTTTTTAGCTTCAACCTTTTCCCTCATAACTTTTGTTACTTTTTTGGAAATGTTTTCCATTTTTGTCCTATTTATTTTTGTTCCTGAGGTGTTAATAATAAATAATAATAATAAGTATTTATTTTCTCACCACAATAAACATTACAGACAGATATACTCGTATTATTTGGTTTAGTTTACTGTGTTCAATCCTTTATAAACCTAACAGTTCCTGTTTCCTTCTCCTATGATATCTTTCTCTTCCTTTCCTTCGTGCTTCTTCCAGAGCTGCAGGATCTTGTTTAAGCTTGTCTCGGCTTCGCTGCTGATAACGCTTATTTCTTTGCCTTTTCCAAGCTAACATTTCTTCATCTGAAGTAAAACGTGTGCCTGTAGAAAAACATAAATAAATACCTAAAATTTTAATGTCTGTTGCTTCTAAAGGTTTCTTTTTTTGCACGCAAGAAGCATTCGTGTTGAAATGGAAACTTTAACTTGCATGCAAGTTAATGTTGTTTAAAATGTTAACTTGCATGCAAGTTAACGTTATATTCAAATGGAGATGCAAGTCATGTCGTAAGACGTAGGTACTAGTTTGCATGGCACTTGCTTGCAAGATAATTGCATAGCAAATATTAATGCAATCTTGCATAACTACTATTACAAAATCGATAATTCTAAAAGAAAACATTCTATAAGTATGTACTTACAGACGCCAGCACATCAAGCTACTACAAGCTGTCAAATTTCTTAAATAGATTTTCAACTTTATCGCTAAAGCATTAGGATCAAGGTTAATTGGGAAAATTTGACAGTTTCGGGTAGCTTGATGTGCTGGCGTCCGTACGAGTACTATTCTTTATCGTCGTAAACCTAGAAATGAAACGAGATGATGGTCAAAGATTATCTATTATTTTATGTAAATATAGAATACATAAACATCACGCCTTGTTTCCTTTTGGTTAGGCAGACGTGTACCTATAGGTAGTACATCCACATTTTGTCAGTTATGTTTAAGTCCCATGTAATGTACCTAATAGGGGTTAAGTCTATTGCTATCAACCGGGAATAAATCCAGACTTCGGACTACTACTGACAAATTCCAAATAGAAAAACCAATAACACTTTAGGCAACCTAGGAGTCGAACCCAGGACACAACCCCTAGACCAACTGGACAGTCAATATAGATACATACTACTATAATTATAAATTCACTGTGCATTATACAACGTGTTTTTTTCTGATATCCCATAACTCTAGGGGGTCATTGTACTCATCATTATGAACAACTTTTACTATGGGACCAAACCTGAAAGCGCGATAAAAAAAATCAGCTGTTCCCTACATGTTCCCTTCATGTTCGTAGAACTCGTTAAAATGTAGGGAAACACCAGATTTTTGTTTCGCGATTTCGGGTCCCATAGTTAAAGTTGTTCATAATGATGAGTACAATGACCCCCTAGAGTTAAGGGATATAAAAAAAAACACGTTGTATAGTCTTAAAACAGTATGACTCACCAGATGACCAGAGGGGCAATTCTCGTAGTTTTTCAGAACGTTCACAGTCTGATCTTAGTCTCAATCTGTCAAAAATACCTCTAATTTCCCTACATTTTGACAAGTTTTTGACATTGATTGTCGCTGAGATGAGATTGAGACTAGATTTTGAACGTTTTTAATTACGGTAATTGGCCTTCTGATGTATGAACGTAAAAGGAGCAAAAGGAGTAATAAGGATCGTAGCAGGTATCGTTCTGTATATTCTACCTACCCCCATGGGAAGAAGGCGTGGGTTTATTTATGTATGCATTTATATGATTCAAACCCGTATGAAAATATCCTGTCTCGTAGAAGTACCTGAAAAAGATAAACCTCTTTTATAATTTACATTTTTTAAAATTTATTTATGAATCGACGAAGATAACCTTTTTTCCAACAGGAATTTCAGAAGAATCAAAGGTCGCCTTTACCTTGGAAACGCTAGATAAAAAAGCAGTGTTACAATATATGAAACCATGGTGCCATTACGATTTTAAAACTAAAGTAGGTAGGTACTACTAATATTACATAGACGTTACAGTTAAAAAATAGTTTTAATGAGCCATCAGCATTTACTGACAACCAAAATGATAGGAAAACAGAACATATCTAAAAACTATATAACTCAAAAATATGTATATTAAAAAAAAAAACTAAAATATAACCTATCATCATTTTATTAATAATGACAGATATATAATAACTACATAATTCTAAAGTGCAGTCGTTACGGGTAGTCAAAAGCCCAAAAGCCTGACAACAAGTCTTATCACGGGGTATCCGTGTTACCCAGTAACTGGGTTGTGGAGGTCAGATAGGCAGTAACTCCATGTAAAATACTGATATTCAGTTGCATTCAGTTAAACTGGATGCCGATCCCAAAATAGTTGAGAAAAGTCTAGGCAGATTCATTAACTAGTTCTAAAGTAAGATTACGCATAGGCCCACATTTCCAGTTTAATTTTATTTTCGGATTAGTTTTACTTGTTTCAACTTCATTTGTCTTTATTGCTATTACTGTGCAGAGCACATCTCAAACTGCCGAAATATACAGGCTGCTGATTTACTCACCTGCAAGGTAATTACGTAACACAGACGTTTATAGTAGGAATGGCTTACATTTTGGCAGTTCAACAACATTCATTGCATTATTTACGTTGATGAGCAGACAGTTTTTTCGAACATATGAAGCAATTTCTTATATATAAATAAATATCCTTCAAAATGATTCAGACTGTAATTGATAGTATGTATAGTGTCGTGCTGAAAAGTATGCAGGTGATTAAAGCAACCACCTGTATTGAATGCACTGTGGTGTGCTATCACACGGACAAAATAAAGTCGGTGTATTTTGTAAAAACCTCGCCGTGAAAACTTAGGTTAAGAGATCTTGAAGTGACCTGTCAACAGTGTCAATCCCTAGAATCATGTGGAATGACAGCTCAGCTCAAGATCAGTTCGGCACGATCTACGTCACAATTGGAAAATGGGTATGATTATTTTTATACATATAAACTTTATCTAAGTAAGTGTAAAGAGTAGCGGGACACTTGTGTGAGTAGTGGCGACTACAGCGCCATCTGATCTTCGGGCCCTGGTCTATGTGTTTGGTAAACTTGAAGCCATCTAGGAAGACAACCTTGGATCCTTTGCTGGTTGTAGTGAACATTGCATCTGGAACAAAAAACTTGAGTAAGTGGATACTTCATGCGCTCCATAATATTGTTAAACAAATGAAAGAAAATAATTGAAGATCTTTCAAAGCTCCACAGTTTTGAAAGTGTTCAATTGTGAATTGATTTGAGTTTAAAAGGCTAAAATACGCAAAAAGTTACTGACAGATTCATAGACTCAAGTCTAGTGATTTGATTGGCTGTTTGCATATAAGTTAGCCAATCACAGCAGTTCTACATTAGTTTGACCATCTGTCAGATTTTTGTGTTATCTGGCCTTTCAGTAACCAAGTGTAATTCATCGAAATCCTTGCCTAAGTAAAGCTTGCAGAAGTAGTATAAATTGGATATATTTTTCTAACTTGGAAAAATGCTAGTAAAACGGTTATCTTGTGAAAGACCATCTGAAATTCTACCAAAGAGGTCTTTATTGCAGCAAGAAGCCTCATTGAAGTTTTATCTAAGCGATAGTGGCGCTCTAAGCTGACTATGTTTTGCCGGGTTGTAAGGAGGGCCTGCTAATAAGGGTTGTTCCAAAAGCGCCATCTAGTACTGGAACACGGTATCATTATAAAAGGAAGAGGGCGTAAGGCACTGGCCGGCGAAAGTTAACAGCACAAAAGCATAGGTGGCGGTAGCAGTTTCATTCCAGATTCTACCGAAAAAATAGGGCGCGGTCGTCGTTCGTCGGCTTCATGAGGTCATACGGTGTATTGATTTCATTTCTGGCTGATTGTTGTTGTCTAAATTGATATTATAAAGAGAAAAATGTTTTATTTGTTTGTCAGAGCTAATCTCTGAAGTACTGATTCTAATTCTTCCACTGAGAAAGCTACTAAAGCACTATTGCCTAGTGTCATAGGATACGTTTTATGGAATGGATGACTTCCACTCAGACCCAGTAGTGGTAAAAAATAAAATGAATAAATAAAATCCATTTAATTAAGAAAAAACCCTTATTACATAAAATAAAATAAAATTTCACAACACTACAACTTAACTGATCAGAATATAATAAAATGTCAATGCAATTAAAACAAATGAATGAGTCGGTACAAATTATAAGGGTCACAGAATTAAAATAAAATATCTAATGTAAAAATAAACGAATGAGTGAACAAATTATAAAGGTCACAGAATTGAAAGTAAAGCAAAATGTTAAATTATGAGTGTACCTAATACTACGTAATATTTTTAATGAAAAGTTGTGTTAATTTAGTTTTTCACGTAAACTACAAATAAAGTAAACATTAGCAATTCCTGTAGGTAGTAAAAATTAATTAATTTTAAAATATAATTTAATTACTACATATAAATCAAACGGATTAAGAAAGAAAATCATAATAAGTAAGGTATAAATCATACAGGTTACCTGTTATACGAAAACCGAAACCGAAGTTAGTTTGTTACGATGTCTTGTGTACAGACGCCAGCAGATCTAGCTACCCGAAACTGTCAAATATTCCCAATCAACCTTGAACCTTAATGCTTTAGCTATAAAGTTGAAAATCTATTAAATAAATCTGACAGATTGTAGTAGCTTGATGTGCTGGCTTCTGTACACCTTTTTAGAAAGATAAATAAAAAACACAGCAACAATAATTACGTTTTAATAAGTTTATTAATTAACAACATCCGGCAATGAAATACCGTAATAATAAAACATTAGTAGAGTTAGTAATTCTATGCAAACAATATTTAAAATAAGTAATTTAGACGTCATTTATTTAGAATTAAAATAATATGTACGTAAATAACAACTAATACCTAATTCATTAATAAAAATAACAAAATTATATTCTAACTTAACTAAAACTATTTGAAAAAACTAAAATATTGCGTCGAAAAAGTTATCCGCATGGCTGTCGACTGGTAATGTACAGACGCTAGCACATCAAGCTACCCGAAACTGTCAAATTTTCCCAATCAACCTTGAACCCAATGCTTCAGCGATAAAGTTGAAAATCTATTAAAGAAATTTGACAGATTGTAGTAGCTTGGTGTGCTGGCGTCTGCACCCAAGAGACTAGCGACATTACCACGTTGTATGGCAATGCTTAGCCTCTCACCAAGGTAAAAGCCATAAGTAACAAGTACTTAAGTAGTAATAAGTACATAAATACAAAAATTAAGGGTTATAGTCATAATCAGCCTATAATGTTCCCACTGCTGGGACACAGGCCTCCTCTCTGTGAGAGGGAGTGGGACGTAATTCACCACGCGGGCCCAGCGCAGGTTGGTAGATGTCACATGTCTTCAAATTTTTGGTTCTAGGACAAGCCGGTTGCCTCACGATGTTTTCCTTCACTGTTTTGAGAGCAGTAGTGATGAAATAATTTACATAAAGTAAAGTGCCTGTCTGGGTTCGAACCTACGACCAACTACACGTAAGTCGCGGTCGTTACCACTGGGCCACCGCGGCTCGTATCGGTCATAGTATTTATTCCAAATTTCTATTTCTACATGCAATGCAGATATAAGAAGTGGGTGCATGTGTACGGCAGGTCCATTTTAAACACATTTCACACATTTTCCGTGTTTTCTTATCTCGAGCTCTCCCACACAAATGACAGCGGCCATTGATTGATTTATTTTTCTGTTCAAAAAGTATCGGGATCCATTGTCCTAGAATTAAAAAGGAATTGATAATATATATACATAATAATGTATCGTGGGGGTATTGTAGGGGTATCGTAGGGGTATCGTATTACCCAGTAACTGGGTTGTGGAGGTCAGATAGGCAAAATACTGCTATTCAGCTGTATCCGGTTAAACTGGAAGCCAACCCCAATATAGTTGGGAAAAGGCTAGGCAGACGATGAATGTACTCCCGACCAAATTTCGGTCACGGCGGGCAATCTCAACGGAGACTAACTAAGTACCTAAACAAAAGATATTATAGTGTGCATACACAGGTGCACCCCTCATTCCCCACTCTCATAGTCCGATGGGACGGCAATCCGACACGACAAGGAACAGCAGGCGCATGAATAACAGATTTACGTGCTTTCCAAGGCATGGGGGTGTCACACCACCAACTTCCAAACTCCGGGATGCTACTGAGAAATTCCGAAACCATCGGGGTAGGCAGACGTGTATAAAAATGAGCCGCAAGGGTCGGTCGAAGGCGAAGGATCTATGTTTGCTGCGATCGATTCATGGATGGTTGACCATCAATTACATATCGAGACCCTTTTGTGCCTCGGAAAGCACGTTAAACCGTTGATAGTGGCTGTCATTAGTTATCTTTGATAGTCGTTACGTGTAGCCAGAAGCCCAAACACTGACAACCAGTCAAAATACTGGTATTTAGCTGCACCCGGTTAGACTGGAAGCCGACCCCAACATAGTTGGGAAAGCACAACCCATTTTCAGGATCTCGAGGGTATATATTTTTTGGGACATGTTAATATAAAACTGGTCATAATAATATGTCATAATCTTTTATTTAAAACCGTACAGCTATAATACTTATAGGTATAAATAATATTTACGTTATCATATTGATTGCATATAAAGGCTATATGGCAAACAAATTAATTTTAATACTTATAATATATCTGCAAGAAGGACCCATAACCGTATGTTAATTGACTTGTTAGATATAATAAAAGCTTAAATTGTACAAAAAAAATATATATATGAGTATATAACATTCCGGGTAAAATAAAATACCGAAATCTATGTTAAAAAGAAAAGTTATTTCAAGACTTTTAATACATAATGCTTGTAGTTATACATAACAGCGGCCTCCAAAAGTGATGTCAAAAACCAAGAGAAATAGTCATAATAAGAACTATTACTCCATTATTATACTTTTTGAAGAGATCGCTATTGAGCTTCAGGAATCGCTCAATCTTATTTACAATAACTATTAACGACCATCCCACACGGTTCCTTAGGTGCATGGTTATGTGTATCATTTATCTTAATAATATCGTTATGATATGTATGTATGTTTGCTCTGCAACCCTTAGTGTGATGAGTAGAACAGTACCAGCGGCATCTATCACCCTTTTTTAATTGCAGACAGTATTTATATCCACCACGGGATATCATTCTTCTTCCTTGATTCGATGTAGTGTACTCGAAGCCTGGAAAGTAAATGTTATGTAGAAAGTTTCGATTGACAATAATTGGGAAAGGGGATAGTAAAGAGAAGGATTTTGGCTAATTTCATGAGAAAAAAGCAGGATAGTATGTATAGGTACAGGGTCTTTAAAAATAACAATCGTTTTTATCATTTTAATCCTACCAATCAGAAGCGAGGAAAACAAGTATCTTTAAAAAATAAAATAACTTGGTTAAATTTTTTTAACAACAGCAATATATCAAACTGTAAGTTTTTTTTTTTTTTAGTTTGTTGTAATTCAAACGATTTATCATTAATTTGTATTATTTTATTCTACTAATTGTTATTTAATATTATATTATCTTTTGTGTAAGTAAATTAAATAATAATATGTTTTGCATGCCCATGTGACGGTAGAGCATGGAGGACTCTTATAATAAAACATCTTTGTACAAATACCCATGTTTGCAAACCAATAAATGATTTGATTTAAAAAAATAAATAAAAACATATTTATCAAATGATCATACCATAATGATCACACAAAATGCTATACGTGTAGTATAGCATTTTGCCTGACCGTAAGAACTGGACCATGTTTTTTGACAGCAACATGATGGTTATGCTGATTATTTACGCTAATAATTTCATTGCCAACAGTAAATATGACTGCCCTGCACCCTTTATTCTGGTGTGTCGAGCAATACCAACGAGTCTTGCATCCTGTGTCACGGTGACGAGAGAATCGGTACCCAGCATATATTATAATACGGGTCCCTTTTTGAGATAGAGTGAACACTGGTCCTGAAAAAAACTCAGGTACTGAAACTGATATGAACCTTTAATGATGGAAAACACTGGTAAATAATTTTGTTTAAAACATCGCTCTGTTTCGATCAATCGTTTGATGGTGACAAAGACAGAACTATGTTTTAAATACTCGTTTGGAACAAAGAATACGTATCGCGTAGTACTACATTCCACCGTACGGTCGGAGCAAACACAATCACCACAGTTGTGGTTCACTGACGGCTCTGAAAATAAGTGCGTATGCGGCATCTCCCCACAGACAATGGCCCACCTATCATCCTGCGCCGCATGCCACTTACACATACCTGTGCACTTGATGATCTTATGATTGCGTCAGTGAGCGGAGTTCGCGCAGTTGAATTTTGGGCCAAAAATATTTAAACTTTTTGCCATCGATACGTTAAGAAGAAGAAGCTTACATTGGGTGCTGAATAGCAACGTCTACATAGTTCGTTGTGTCCATTAAAATCACCAAGTTTATTTTCGAAAAATATATTTCCTAAATAAATAAAAAAACATAAAATAAATTTATATTTAAATCTGACAACCAGTCTTACCAAGAGGTATCGTATTACCCGATAACTGGGTTGTGGAGGTCAGATAGGCAGTCGCTTCATGTAAAATACTGGTATGCAGCTGTATCCGGTTAGACTGGAAGCCGACCCCAACATAGTTGGGAAAACGCTAAGCGGATGAAGGTGACGTTACCGCTATTTACTACACTAAGAATTGAGCCAAGCTTTTTCTACAACAGTATGATGGTTATGCTCGTTATTTATGCGAATAATCTCATTGCCAACAGTAAATATAACTGCCCTGCACCCTTTATGATGGTTTGTCGAGCAGTACCAACGAGTCTTGCATCCTGTGTCACGGTGACGGGAGAATCGGTACCCAGCATATACTATAATACGGGACCCTTTCTGAGATAGAGTGAACACTGGTCCTGAAAAAAAATCTTAAAATACTGAAACTGAATTTAACCTTGACGGAGAACTAGAGACTTTTCATGTTCAGCTAAATAATTTTGATGAAAAATGACGATGATTAGTTACAATTAAATAGGTTCTTTACCATGTTAAATGTATGTGATGTAGCAGTAAAAATAAAGACCGAAAAAAGATAATCTACTATTTTATTATTTAGGAAATCATTAAATAATAATTAGTAAAAAATCATATTCTATTAGAAAAAAAAAATCTTTCGTAAATACTTTTTTTTTTATTTGCGTCCTTATTACTATATACATATAACAGCTGACTTTTTTTACCGTCTGGACAAAAACAGGGTATAAAAGGTGAACGGAGTAGAAGCCTATGGCACAGAAATTTCTTTTTTTTTCACAAAAAATAAAATGAAACCTCTCTTTTTACGTTCAAGGTCGTGAATGTCGTTTTTTTGTCCTACAAAATGAATAAGTTGAATTTTGATATTATTTATCGATATATTCGTTTTTTTTACGAGTATTGTGAAAAAAGAACTGTGCCATTATAGGCGTCTACTCACCTTTTATACCCTGTATTTTTCCAGATGGTAAAAAAAATTAGCCGGTGCCTATATTTTGTCAATATGAGGGCGCCTCATTGAAAAGCGCCCTAAGAAATATTCAAATGGAAAAATAATATACAGGATTTTTTTTTTGTTTTAAAATTAATTAGTGAAACTTCACAGAATTAAATAAATCAGAAGGTACCAACCACAATCAGTGATTATGCTCATTATTAATTTTAACAATCTCGTCATCGATAGTGAAGAGGGCTGCTCTGCAGTACTTGTGGTGCATGTTGCAGTACCATCTAGTCTTAGCTCCATTGCTGCGGTGTCGGATGAACGTGTAACCAGCCACTATGATCATACGGCCCCCGTTTCTGGACCTGGTGTACACTGGATCTGTAAGAGAACAAAGATTTCAATTTCAACCTGTGTTATACGTCTTTGTACAGACGCCAGCACATCAAGCTACTACAATCTGTCAAATTTCTTTAATCGATTTTCAACTTTACCGCTAAATATTAAGGTTCAAAGTTGATTGGGAAAATTTGACAGTTTCGGGTAGCTTGACCTGCTGGCGTCTGTACCTACAGAAAGTAGATAATGAAACTGGGTTTTTGACAACTTTACAACAGTTGTGCTAACATAAAATTGGTGTGTTAGAAAGAAAGAAAAAGTATTTATTGCGACTCGTACAGGAATATCACAAACTAAACTAAACACAGTCAAAAATAAAAAATAATAATATTATATAAAAAAGTAACAAAAACAAAAAAAAACTTGAGAGGAGTCAAGGAACACCCGGATGGAACGAAGTTTCTTTCGATTAATTAGTGAAGGAATTGTAATACAATTTTTTTTTTTTTTAAGTTATAATAATATTTTTTTATTATTAACAAATAAAAAAACACAGACCTAAAAAAATACTGGCTTGCTTTCTATAAGAGAGAGAGACAGACAGAGAAACACGCGCACGCCGCACGGCTTACAACTATAGCAAAAAGTGTCGTTCCAACTTTTGGTCTTAATTTTTTCCGTCTAGCCTCCTTTCGCAACGCGCGATAAGGAACTTCGTTCCAAAAATGTTAAACAGAAAATCGTATACGACGCCAAAAGGCTCCTATCTCAGCATGATGCTGCAATATTTAAAAAATAAATGTCGCAGCGCTGGTATTCTGATAGGGCTCTGTTAGTAGATTGTTAATCAAAAGTAGGTAAGCATATTTTTTTTCAAGAATACTATATATTATTCATGAAACACACACAAATTCACAATCACATAAGCTATATTTAAGATTTGGGGATAATGACTAGATCTAACTAAGGCTCCCGCAGACAGTCACGACTCTAGCAGAAGTCTTCATTCTGATTTACCTAACAACTAAGGTTATTAGGGAAATTACACGTTAGTGGTTAATTAACTGGATGGTTATGTGTGTTATCTATTCTGACTAATTTGTCACGGAACGTTATTATCTTCGCTCGACAGCCCTTATTATGATGAGTGCCACAATGCCAACGTATCTTCACTCCCGAGGGGCAATGCCGGGAGAACCTGTACCCTTCTAGAAGGATCACACGGCCGCCTCTCTTAGTATATGTGAATACAGCCTCTGGAAAACCCGTACCGACTGAAATAAAATTGTTTAGTCTGTAAATAGGATATTGAAATTACTTTTACAAGTCATATCCCAATTACTGTTGTTTCATAATAATAATACAAGTATTGGCCAAAGAATCAGAATTGCCACACAATGTGGCAATACTGCCAGCCTTTTGGGCACTTTTCCTGTTGATAACGATGCGGATGAATTTGATGCCCTATGATTTTTCCTCTTTTATATACTTATAATTATATATTAATAGTCAGTAGTTAGGTAGTCGCTCCATGTAAAATACTGGTATTCAGCTGCATCCGGTTAGACTGGAAGCCGACCCCAACATAGTTTGGAAAAGGCTAGGCAGATGATGATGATGATGAATTATATATTATAAGTCTTTCAGATCGTATTTGGGCCATGGCGGCTAAACTCAACGGACAGACTAGCCATTGGCGCGGGAGATATGATAGTGCACAAGATGTATGCCACAGACACAGGTGCTCTCGCTCTTCCCTCATCTCGTAGTCCGATGGGACGGGAATCCGACACGAACGGAGAGAGATCAGGCGCAGGACCAACGGCTTAACGTGCTTTCCGAGACACGGGTGTATCACACCACCAACTTCTAAACATTCCTAATGGAAAAACTAAATACCACTTTGCCCGAACCGGCAATCGAACCCAGGAAAAGCTCAGCAGTCGAGGCACTCGAGACCAACGGGGTAGTTTGTTTGTAATTATACGGGCATCAAGTAGGGTTTGAGTTTTAAATTCAATGTTTTCATTTTGTTTATGTTTTATTAGAAAGTACCAAGTTCTTAGAAGAAATATCACAATCTAGCTTTTAAGGCTAATAAGCAACTTTGACCTAGACTTTATGTCTATCAGACATTCTAGAGTCTGGTAACATCGAAACACTTTTATATGTGTATTTTTCGGTGCAATGAATTAAACAGAAAGAAAATTCTTAGTCTTACAAAGACAATGCAATGCACAAAACTGCAGACACATAAAGTAGGAAATATACTAAAAAATCTAATTACTTATTGCTACAGTAATCCCAGTACCTTTGAAAATATAAAAAAAAGTAATTTAAGTACATAAAAAAAAAATTACAATGGCAACACTGAGGGTGAGATCAATACTATGCAACCAATAGGGGAGGTAAGAGACCCCAATAAACGTATAAAAAGATGTTCATTATGCTTATGGGGACATTACCTATAGATAATCAGCACATAATGTCCCCACTGCTGGGACACAGGCCTCCTCTCTGTGGGAAAAGAGTGGGCCATAATCCACCACGCGGGCCCAATTTTTTTTTTTGTACAGACGCCAGCACATCAAGCTGCTACAATCTGTCAAATTTCTTTAATAGATTTTCAACTTTATCGCTAAAGTATTAAGGTTCAAGGTTGTTTGGGAAAATTTGACAGTTTCGGGTAGCTTGACCTGCTGGCGTCTGTACACGACTAATAATGGTTATGATTATTGTTAACTTTTACAATTGTGTTCTCCAGTGTAAAAATCACAGCCTTGCAGCCTTTAGAATGATGAGTAGCGCAGAACCATCGGGTCTTCAACCCACTGACAAAATGGCGGGAGAAATTGTGCCCATCCAACACGATAACTACAGCCCCTCTCTTACTTCGTGCGAACACAGCTTCCATACCTAGGGAAATAACAAAAATATGTATGTAAAAACAAACTGCATTTCACAAGTATTCGCGAAAACGATATAATTGATTAAGTCCTCTATGTAACGGTGGCACAGTCCACTTTGCTACATAATTAATGAAAGATTCAGAAGTGTTCTAATAAAAAAAAAAAATAGATTTTGTATCTCTAGATGGATAGAAAAGAAACAACAGATAGGATATTTTTACAGATTTGCTTAATTTTATCGATTGTTGTTATCGCTTGTTAATCATCGTCATCAGCCTACAGCAGTCCACTGCTGGACATAGGCCTCTCCAATTGCACGCCGTTCAGCTCAATTCTCGGCAACTATCATGCAGCTATTATCAGCCACCCTGCGAAGATCGTCTCCCCACCAAGCCTGAGGGCGTCCTACCTTACGTTTGTCCCAAAGTCGACCAGTTTACCTTTTTTTATTATATGTCATGTTACACAGGTTGGCTACGTTGGTTGACATCGACGCACAGCCTTGTTACCATGGATTTAGTACAGATTCTAAACCACCTGCGCTGAAAAGTGCAATATCTATACCTACGGTCAAAAACTATGGAACAGCAAATTTTTGGACCTGGACTTAAAATAAAAATGCCCCCCTTCCCAGAAGGAGAAAAATTTAATCAAACCAAAACGTGTGTTATTTTGTTTTTCTTTGCATAATCTAATTCATATTTTATTGCATGTGAAAATCAGAAAAACAGTTTCTATTAACATTAAAACATAAGAATATTTTACATGCGGAACATTAGCTAACGAAACGTTAGCTACATTTAGATCGAGAAGTTTGATTGCCTTTGGCACACATAGGCAAATGCTTTGCTTCCTTTACCCTTTGTGACGTCGGAGGAATTTCTTCGACAAGTCTATAAGCTCTTTTCAGCAGTACTTGTTCTTCTTCCACTGGTAACGTAGGTCGAAGGCTTGATGTCAGTTTTGGTATTGAAACTATGTAACATAAATAAAATAATAGATGTACAAACTTAAAAAACAGTTATAGTTCGACATGGTTCTGGTTATGCTTACCTGCGAGGTAATTGCGGAGCACACTAACAGTAGCAATGGCTTTTTTTTTGACAGTTCAACAAAATTCATTGCGTTATTTACGTTGTTGAGCAGACTGTGACTACGCGAGTGTGTTACGCAATTAGGGTGCTGGCTGGAGCTGGCAGGTTAACAAGAATAATTAATTCTAATTAAAAAGCAAACATGACACACACATAATTTTAATTCATTTTTAACTATACTTTGGTTCAAGTACATATTGAGATCATTTAATTATTTTCAGAACATTAATTGTTACAATAAATATTAGGAATTAGTTAGGTCACATATTGGACCCGAAATCTTATCCTCTAAACAGCATAGACTCCACATTGATGGCCATTAAAATGACGTCATCACAAACAGTACAACTATAGAGTACTTCAGACCGTATTTCAGTCAAGGCTGCCAATCTCAACGGAGACTAGCCTTCGGCGCTGGAGATATCATAGTGCACAAGTGTGTGCGTAAACACATTGCATGCATTCCCTCTTCCCTCGCTCTCATAGACCGATGAGACGGCAGTCTGAGACATCGGGTACTATTGTTTGACCGAAACTGCTGTACCGCGCCTTAGGAATGCGTGGCGAGGCGGGAGGAAAGCGCGGCGAGGCGGGGGGCGGGACGCCGCGAGCGATGACGAATGAGCGGCCTGCACTGCCCTCCCGTCTCGCCGCGCACATACCGAAGGCGCGGTACAGCGGTTTTGGTCAAACTATAGGTACTTTTAAAAACTAATATTTTGACACCAAATGCGGTAACGTGTAGTGTTTTCAGAATTTTCCACTCTTTGTGGTAGTAATTAAGTCACAGATTATACTAAATAATAGCATAGACACTATACATATAGATCGTTATACAATACCCTATAAAAGTAACACTATATTTTATACAGTTACTACGTCGTGAAGACACAGACCTAATTACATCATAATTTGTCACCAAAAGGAGACATTTCATTTCCTGGGAAGCTTTTGACTAGTAAGGTCGAAAATTGGACGAAGGATACTTACATATAAATGGTAAATATAGGGTGACTGGTAATTTGTGACCGATACTTAAACACATGTATGTAATTATTATATTAAAAAACTTTACCGAAGAAATTATTTTTTTTATTTACCAACCGCATGACCCCAATCATCCCAATAGAACAGCGTGTGCGGTTCATACGGTTGTTAAATGAATGGAAGAGAATAATGCTTGGTAAAAGTGAACTGTTTTAGTTTTTAAAAAGGGATTAGTAACTATACCCTGCGCATTAGGTAAACCGTTTTTTGACAGATGGAACTAGTGATTGCAGCAACACACAATACTTTGATTGATACCCGTACGGTATTATAATGTCTGTAAGAAGCCATAAATAAGACAATTCAATAAAATAAGGCAGTTTATATATTTATTGTGTTACGCATTTTAAAGTTAACTTTACATAATGTGGAATAGTTACGTTCTAAGACAGCTGTCAAAAACGGTTAACCTAATGGACAGTAAATTACAGCTGATTGTGTCAAACTCAAACTCAAATCATTTATTTCAATTAAACCATTTCAGGCACTTTTGAATTGTCAAAATTAAATTGTCGGTCAGTTAGTCAGAAAGTTGAAGCTAGTTGCCCATTCCAAAACGTAGATGTATTATTCTTGTTAAGTATTCAATATTCTATAGGGGTGATTGTATAATTCTGTCGTATATATACGCATCATAAATTTTCAACCATGGTGTCAAAAAGACTACCTATACCACGATATTTAATCATTCGTCGCAAAGACGTGACACATATTTTGTGATTAAAATATCAACAAATTTTGTTATAAACGCACATAATTTTCCTCGAAAATGGCGTATCTATAATATCATCCAAATATAGTTATTCCATTTTACAAGCTTGACTTGTTTTTCGAAGAATAAAATAGATAGAAATAATTTTACATCGTCATTCAATGACGTCACAAATTGATACTACTGTAATATTGTTTTAGCACGCATTGCACTTTTATTTAAATTATAATATGAAGGGAAATCGACCCTTTTTTATTCCTGACATTTCCATATAATTAGGAAAAACGAAAATTTTATCAGCTTAGGGTAATTTAGGAACAGTCACTATATTAATAATTTATAGGAAATGTTTTTAAGTTTAAAAAGTCTTGTTATAATAATAATAATATTCTTTTTGTGATTATTCCAATTAGAGCACCGTGCAAAGATTATTGATAAGTATCATGAGGAAGACTTTGGAAAAAAAAATGAAGCCTCAGTAAGGTTTTTTTTATAGAGAGCTTGATACAAACGCATCTCTTGACACGGCTCAAATTACTCTTCTATTTTTTGTAACCCTGGTTTCCGACTATCATAGATCCAGAATCGGTAATTTATTTTTTTATAGTCCTATCTTAAGAAAATCGTGATAATTGTGATCAATATTTTTATACATATATGTAAAAAAAAAAATTCACTGTACTGACGCCAGCACATCAAGCTACTACAGTCTGTCAAATTTCTTTAATAGATTTTCAACTTTATCGCTAAAGTATTAAGGCTCAAGGTTGATTGGGAAAATTTGACAGTTTCGGGTAGCTTGATGTGCTGGCTTCTGTACCTTCAAAAATCGTAAAATTTGTGATAAATATTTTTATATAAATTAAATATAAGTTTCTATTATACTTCAAACGTTTTTCGTCGTCTCAGTCAAGTTTACGTCATAAATTACGTTACACGTTAAGGGGGCGAGAGGGGGGGTCAACAAAGTGTGACATCGTGTGACAAGAAAAATGACGTCACACGTAAAAGTCTTAAGTGTAAAACTTGATACATCAAGTCTTTGACAATATTACCTACTCTATAAATATTCGAAATATTATAAAGTTTCTATAAAAATTATAAATCACGTGACGTCACACCAGGGGAAGCCAAAAATATGACCACCGGTGGCAAGGACGGGCTCCAAAAATCATGAAATTTTAGTGAAGTAATTTATGGATGGTTCTTAATAATATCGTATACGAAACATAAAAAACCTACCAATTATAAACATTACTTATCACAAAAACATTTTCCGTGAGCACTGTGGACTAGATATTTTAATACTCTATATACCCTATATCTAAATAATATGTACTTACATAAATAGGGTTACGACTGTCTCACCCAGTAACTCGTACTAACACCTCATTGGTTATTAGCGTACAATATTTTTTTATGAATCATAATAATCGACAAGAAGCGTCCTCAGTCTGAAAAGTTACCAAAAGGAATGAAGTAAGTTTCGCACTCTTGCCAAATTATGTAGCTTACAATATTTACAATTATAATCCGTTCGCGCTAAGTTTGTTGCTGACCGCCAGCAAAACTAATAAATATCGAGAAAACTGAAAAATAAAAAGTAATAATCATACGTGCTAGCGATGATGTTACTTATGGCACTAAGGGCCGATTACACCGGAACGGCAGAAGCCGGCAGCAGCCGGTAGCGGCCAGCAGCGACGCCAGAATGCACTATATAATGTTCGTGTCGCCGCGAGCAGCCGCGAGCAGACGCGCGTGGCCGCGTAAACTTTTTAAGCGATACTGGTCTTTTAATTATGTAGATAAAGTTTAAAATTATTTCACACTGAAAGTGCTCTCCGTACCGCTGCCGGCCGCATCAAATGACGTCTCCCGCTCTGGGCGGAGCGGGAGGTCGTGTCAGACTTTTACTGACTAAAACCCACCCGTGTTCCTTCAGTTGCTTATGCCAGGGGTCAGGGTATCTCTTTTGAATAACCCGCGGCCCTGGCGGCATCGGCCCTAGCGGACCCCGTCACTTCGTGCTGACATCTCTTTGAGGCGCGCGTGGATCACAACGCGCCGTCGACCCGGGCCTGATCCTTGCCGGGCGGCGAGCTGCCCATTGCTCGCCGCCCGCAAGCCTGCGCCTACGGTGGCCGGGAGTCCGTTGCCGACGTCCAGGGCGTCTCCTGCGGCGACTAGGGGCGTGAGGGCGCAGAGATGTGTGAATCGGCCCGAGGGCGATTCGTCGGCGTGGTAGGCGGTTGAGGGTAGGGACCATGGACTGGCAAACTTAGCGCGACCGGGATACGAGTACACCTACAAAGCGACCTACAATTATTTGTCGACCACATCGATTATCTTATTACAAAAGTATATACTTAGGACTAGTAAATGCTTATGTTTAACACCTGTATATTTCCTAAAAAAGGTACGATTCAGAATTTGGAGAACGAAGTAAATAACTACTGTTGTTCAAAAACCACATGGTCTCATCTCCGAAAAGACAGCTTCCCGAAAAAGGATTCCAAGCAGTCGAAAATAGAAAGAACATTTAGTTAATTACCTATTCTTCCTAAATTCTATTCTTGATACATCAATTCTTAAGCTGAAATGTACTTTTAACCTATGTATTAATCAGAAACTTCTTGAAGATATAGACTTCAACCGCCTGCTGATCAGATGTCTGTCATCTGATTGGAGGACTCTGGAGCCGTTAGAAGATGTTTCGCCTCTGTAACAAATATTAGCAATGCTTAAAAGAAAAACGGTTTCTGGTTTAAGAAAATACTTACTGATTGACTTGACTTAGGATTTCGTCAGAATGTAGTACACTCAATAAAAGTAACAAAAAAAAAAAATGCGCATGTGGCACCATAGCTACACATGATAGAAGTGAATCTTCTTAAAAAATAAAGAATAAGAGAGATTTAGTGTGAGAGACAAAAAGAGTTATACCTTTCTTCTCTCTCATGTAACGATATGTGCCTAAACGTGACGCGGCCTAGAAATTTCACTCTCAATTTTCGTGAAATTATTCACTTCAAAAACTTACTGTTGAATAAGTTGGGTTATTGCGGCTGTCGAAGGACCAATAAGCGTTGTGTAATTATTTTGGAACGAATGTCATGTCGCCTGCACACAAGGGGGTAGGAAACAATTAAGGACTTACTTGGTGGTTTTGCATGTGCCGTGCTGATATGCAGACCGGCGTCCGGTAGCTTTTGTTTCTCTGCTTCTTCCTGGTTCTGTGTCGGCCGACACTCGTGAATTGGTTTAATTTAATTTATGCGGTTTTGGTATGTTCCGCGGCGCGAGCGCGTCGCGAAGCTTAGCGGTTAGCTTGCGGTGCGAGAGCGGTAAGTGTTCGATTACAAGTGAAGTTGAATCTCTGTCCCTCTGCTGGTGGTTTGTTCCACGTAGTCCGGAAGCGGTAGTCGGTTGGCGCTTTCTCTTTCTGTCGCGTATGGACGTAATGATAGGGAGAGGGATAGATGGATAGGCACTTGGCGACATGACGTTGACGTTTTCGTTCGGATATTTAATAGAGAGAACCTTGTAATATAGAAACTTGCGTAAGCATCCTGCCCGGGTTTGAGGATATGTAGTATTCTCAAAAAAGGGAAAGAAATTGCGTTAAAGCGGATTAAAAGAAAGAGAGAGAAGAAAACAATTGAAATATATTAATTACGACTAAAGTTACGTGATATTAATTACGCGGTGAAATCATTGGGAAGGCAACGGGCAGAGTTTAACAATGGGTCGCTTGAAAGAGCCACTGCATGTCTTCACCATAGCAACGCGGGTTGTCCCATCTTTGCCGGGGAAAACCTCGGTGATTATGCCCATTGGCCAACGTAAAGGAGGGACATCATCTTGATGCATGAGAACCACTGCACCAATCCTAACATTGTCCACGGCATCCAACCATTTTTGCCTAACTTGTAAGTTATGTAAATATTCTATCCGCCATCTTCTCCAAAAGCTGCAAACCATTTGGTCAAGCAATTTTTTGCGGCAAGTTAGAGACTTCGTTGTTTCGGGAACGTTCACGACAGGCAACGAAGTCAACGGAGAAGCCATTATAAAATGAGCGGGAGTAAGCGGTTCTGGGTAAGGATCCTCAGTCAGGACACAGAGCGGTCTCGAATTCAGAACTGCCTCAATTTCAGTGAGAACAGTCGAGAGTTCCTCATAGGTAAGAAGCTGAGAACCGATAACACGGTATAAATGAGTCTTAATAGATTTAATATTAGATTCCCACAACCCGCCAAAGTGGGGGGCGCGGGGTGGAATCATTTTCCACTCTATGCGGTAGCGGTTAGCAAGTAGTTCTTGCAATTGAGCCTTGGCTCCAACGAAATTTGTTCCATTATCGGAGTATAAATTGGAAACAGGTCCCCTTCGGGAAATGAATCTTTTAAAAGCGGAAATGAAAGTGTCCGATGACACGTCAGTAACCAACTCAATATGAACTGCTTTGGTAACGAAACAAATAAATAAGCAAATGTAAGCCTTCTGACTTCGTTGACCTCTGCGTCTACATAACGTGACTTTAATGGGACCAGCGTAATCCACACCCGTGTGCACAAAAGCTTTAGTCTCTTGTACGCGACAAGCGGGTAAATCAGCCATCTTTGGGCTGGGGTGAGAAGGTGACACTTTAAAGCAAAAGTTACAAGCGTGTACTCTTTGTCTGATGACACCTCTAGAAGAGAGGATCCAATATTTTTGTCGTAGCAGACTGCTAAGAAGGCTTACACCAGCATGACAATAAATGCGATGGTAATAGTCTATTAAGACATGTGTAAAATTATCATGTTTAGGTAAAAGAGCGGGATGCTGAGCTTCATAAGGAAGGTTCGCATTTGACAACCTGCCACCGATTCTTATTATGTCATGCTCGTCTATAAAGAGATCTAGTTTTTTAAACTGCGAGCGAAGTTTTTTACCTTTAATTTCGACGTAAATATCTAAAAAGTGAAATTGTTGAATGCAACGAATTAAATAAATTTCAGCGGTACCTAGTTCCCGGACAGTAATTGTCTTATTTAACTTGTCATAAGGAATAAAATGCAAAAATCTTAAGATGTAAACAATTATGCGCAGTATCTTACTTAATGATGTAAATTTTTGACTAACACTATATATTAAGTTAGGTTCTGATACAGTAGATACTAAGGTTAGCGATTTATTATTAAACTCAGGCAACTGCTCGCTACATGAGGAAACAAACGGACTGATAGGCCACTCAGCAGTTGGGCGTAGAAGCCACTCAGGTCCATGCCACCACAAATTGTGATTTAGTAGCTGCTCAGGTAGAAGACCTCGAGACAAACAGTCACTAGGGTTTTCTTTTCCGTTAATATGGAAAAAATGCTTAGGATCAAGGTTTTCTTGACATTTAGCGACGCGGTTGCTAACAAAAATATTCCATTTGTGCGGTGAGGAATGAATCCATGAAAGAGTAATTGTAGAATCGGAAAATGCGAATATTTTATTAATAGCGGTACGAGAGCGGTAAGTGTCATAAACTAACTTAATTAAGCTTGACAAGAGTACAGCGGCGCAAAGCTCTAGACGAGCCAGAGATACGACCTTGACAGGTGCAACCTTGGATTTAGCACACACCAAAGTTACGTGTGCGTTGCCATTTGTGTCAGTAACATGTAAGTATATGACGCAGCCATACGCATTCAAGCTGGCATCAGCAAAACCTACTATATTTGTCACGCAACCCATAGTAACGGCTACATGACGCGGCAGTTTTAAAGAGGAAAGTAAAGGCAGTTGCTCTTTAAACTTTTGAAAGAGAAGTACAATAGAATCGGGTGGAGTTTCACCCCAATCTGTGTTTAATTTCCATAATTCCTTTATGAGTAATTTCGCGAATAAAACCACGGGAGCCACTAGACCCAGAACATCCCACAGACGGGCAACAGTGGAAAGAATGGAACGTTTAGTACAACTTTTATCCAAGTTAGATGTAGTAAAGGTGAAACAATCCTCGGAAGGAATCCATTTGAGTCCAAGAATCTTTAAGTTATCCCCGTCAGAAAAGTTAATAGAAGAGCGGTTGGAGTGTGGAATAGAATCTAGTAGTTCCAAGGAATTACTTGCCCACTTAGTAAGGTCAAAGCCCCCAGCCTTAAATAAGGCGATAAGTTCAGCGGAGAGAATCTTGGCTTCCTCCAGAGTGGAGGTCGAGTTAGCCAAGTCATCCATGTATAACTCATGCGAAGCGACAATGGATGCGCGCGGGAATCGATGTTTTTCATCCTCTGATAGTTGACGGACTGTCCGCATTGCTAAATATGGGCTGGGCTTAAGGCCAAACGCCACTCGGTTAAATTGAAATTCGCGAACAGGTTCAGCGGTATTAAACCGAAACAATATTTTCTGATATTTTCGATGCTCATCGATAACAGCAATTCGGAGATACATCTGTTTTATATCAGCTGTGACTGCAATAGGGAATAATCGGAAATTTAAAAGTAATAAAAATATGTCAGCCTGTAGATTAGGCCCTGTGTGTAACAAATCGTTCAATGACACGCCATTATGAGACTTGGCGCTCGCGTCAAGGACGATGCGAACTTTAGTAGTTTGTTTATCATTCCTAATAACAGGGTGATGCGGTATATAATAACCTACAGTCTGATCAGCCGCACTAGGTGTAGTTTCAGTTAAATAATTTTGATTAAGGTATTCTTGGATTATTTCGTTATAACTAGCGCGCAAAGCAGGGTCGCGAAGCTTAGTTTTTTCCAAGTGAATAAAACGTCGATAAGCGACAGCATAAGAATTTCCGAGTGAATCTGGATTCTTACAAAATGGTAACGCAGTACAGTACCTACCGCTGGAGTCACGTGACACCGTAGAAACGTACAGCTGTTCACATTCCCGTTCAGCGGGACTCATAAAAGATTTTGAGGGTATTTCTTCAATGTTCCAGAATTTATGTAAAGATTCGTCTAACGACAGAAAACAATGAGAATCATCTATATTCAACGCGGTAGAAAAATATGAAGCGGTATTTAAATCAGCGATATTATTTTTATTATTAAACGAACTAGTGGGTACTTCGTTTTTATTATTAAATAAACTAGCGGGTACTTCACCCATAAGAATATAACCGAACACGGTTTCAATAGCGGATGGCGCGGTAGGTGAAATAATTTTATTGTTGAGTAATAAATATGGGAACAGCTTTGCCCCTAGAAGTAGTTCAACATCACCAGGCATATGCCACAGGGGGTCGGCTAGCGGTAATTTGAACAAATGTTGCACTGCAGAGGTATCAACAAAGTGAGATGGTAATTTGTCAGTTATGCAGTCAACCACAAGAGCGGTTATTTTAAAGGAATTATTTTTATTTTTAGCAGTAACTGTTATCTCAACGTAACCTATAATAGGCCGCGAAGAGGTTCCTACTCCTTTTATAAATGAATTTGAAAGCGGTATAATATTTAATTGAAGTCTCTTACAACAAGCTGACGTAATTATGTTGTTTTGCGAAGCGTTATCGATCAAACATCTTACAGAAACATATCTATTATATCTGTTGTCAACGTATACTTGTGCGGTCGACAGTAATACGGTTGTGCGCGGTAAATCTGTACCTACGCGTGAACATGCACACAGCGCCACCTGTTGTGACTGCGCGGAACTAGGCACAGCGTCGCTCGATCCCGACCGTTGAGTAATTTGCTCCAGATGTAAAAGCGAATGATGTTTCTTGTTACATGTCCTGCAAGTATGTATTGACTTACACTGTGAAGCCGTGTGTGTTGAGCTAAGACAGTTTACACATCCACGTTTGTTTTTAATAAAGTCCAAACGTGAATTGGCTGATAGTGCTTGAAATGTTGGACACATATAAAGCTTCCAATGATCACTTCCATTACAGTGTGAACAAGTTTGGTTATTGTCACAAGCAACAAAGGTATGCACTGTACTATCACGTGACTGATTACGATAATTATTTTTGTTCACTGATACAGTTCGAGACGAAACAGTTCTATCCAATATTTTAACTTGCGATTTTATGAATTCAACGAAATCCGTATAAGTTGGAATCTCCTCCTCTCTCATATGCATCTCAAATAAATGTAAGGTAGCGGGGTCCAATTTTTTCAAGGCTAAATTTAATAGTATGAAATCCTTTAAGTCGTTAATTTTTAATTGTTCTAGTGCCGAAACAGACGCGTGAAAACTTTCAATAAAACTATTTAAAGAGGTGGAATTATTACTTGCAGGTTTAATGTTTAATATGTTAGACATGTAATGTGACCCTAGTGTTCGTTTATCTTGATACTTTTGAACCAAACTGTTCCAAATGGATTTATAATTTTCGCCCGATGGAATAATTCCGGCAGTAATTTGTAATGCGTTTCCTTTCAGATTACCCATTAAGTATTGCACTCGTTGAGAATCTGTAAGATTTATATTACTATGGATGTTCGACTTAAATGATTCGTAGAAAACAGGCCAGTTTTCAATCCTACCATCAAAAAATGGGATCTGAATTGGGGGTAGTTTGATCGAGTATTTAGATTGTTTCACGATATCACAAGTTGAGTCATTCGTTGACCTTGCAGACCTCGCGGCGACAAGTGAACGAACTCTTTCGACACGGGTGTAAACGCCGTCAAATGATATTTGACTGTTATAATCGATTGTATAATCAGGATTTATTTGTAAAGAATATGTATTTATTTTGTCTAAGTTAGCACTAAATTCCTGACGAGTGATCGAGAGTATTTGAGTGTCCGCCATGAACGTTTCCGCCGAACGAAGCTCAATATTAATTGTATTTATTTTCTTTGAAGTTTCATACAATGACGATAAACGCTCAAAGATTGTTTGATTTTTAGCTTGAAGTAATTTTATCTTCATTTTTAGTTCTTCCATAATGGGTTATTGTTGAAAATACAACGGATAAAAATTATTAAGTATAGCGGGTAGACTTACAACAAATATTTTTATTGCAAGTGAGTAAGAAGTAATTGGTTATAAATAAGTTAGTAGGCAAGTTTGCCGAACTAACTCACGATAATAAGCGGTTTTTTAATATTGACCTATGCTATTGTAATGCAGTAGGAGCAATATTAAGTTGGCACAATGGTTCTCAGTGAAATATGTACCTAGCGGAATGAACGAACGTTAGTACGCGTTCGTTTAATATGGCGGTTTTACGAACTTAGGTATTTGCCTAAATTCTTAGGTATGGGACCTATGAATGCTGATTTTTTGAATCCGACTCGAATGGACCAAAAGCTTATGTTGAATAAGTTGGGTTATTGCGGCTGTCGAAGGACCAATAAGCGTTGTGTAATTATTTTGGAACGAATGTCATGTCGCCTGCACACAAGGGGGTAGGAAACAATTAAGGACTTACTTGGTGGTTTTGCATGTGCCGTGCTGATATGCAGACCGGCGTCCGGTAGCTTTTGTTTCTCTGCTTCTTCCTGGTTCTGTGTCGGCCGACACTCGTGAATTGGTTTAATTTAATTTATGCGGTTTTGGTATGTTCCGCGGCGCGAGCGCGTCGCGAAGCTTAGCGGTTAGCTTGCGGTGCGAGAGCGGTAAGTGTTCGATTACAAGTGAAGTTGAATCTCTGTCCCTCTGCTGGTGGTTTGTTCCACGTAGTCCGGAAGCGGTAGTCGGTTGGCGCTTTCTCTTTCTGTCGCGTATGGACGTAATGATAGGGAGAGGGATAGATGGATAGGCACTTGGCGACATGACGTTGACGTTTTCGTTCGGATATTTAATAGAGAGAACCTTGTAATATAGAAACTTGCGTAAGCACTTACTCTTCCTTTAGTTTAGGAGCTACATGCCAAGTAGCTCCTAGTTTTCACTCGTCTATAACTTCAAGAAAGAATATTATAAAATAATCAGCAACTCACCATTTTTCCATTTTCACGATTCCTCATTAATCCTTAGGTAAATAAGCTCGATACAGTTCATTCAGTTCGTTCAGTTCGCCAAAAGTCGGATCCGGAACCGGGATGTCGGAAGCAGACGCTGTCTTGGACTCCGCCTTTCCTAAAGAAAAAGAACTTTATTTAGTATACCTGACATAAACGGTGGTAAAAGGATGGGTGGCTATTTTAACCATGGAGTTACAAATATAGTGTGTACAAGGCTTAATGTATGGGAACCTTATTAAGTTAACCGCTTTTTAATGAGAGGGTTCCCAACTAACGCAAGCGTTGAAAATAATATCTACATCATTACCTATCTACGTTTGAATTAAAATATAATCAAATTTACTGTAGTACATAGATTACTTTTGTATTTAAATTCTCATATAATATTTATTAAAAATATGTCATATTTTCTATACAAAAGCTGTCAAATCGTAATATTCCTTCATCAGATAAAAGTCCTCTGGCTATTGAAAAATCAGCCTGAAAACTTTTTTAAATAAAAAATAGTTACTTTCTTTCTTTTCTTTTTTTTTTAAAAAAAAAAACGTTGCCCGACACTAGGAATTACTCCTGTATCAATAATGAAACATATTTCGCCAAATTACGTTTCTTATAAAATTTCTTTTATTTGTGAACATAATGCAAAAGCCATCATTATCTACTCGTATTAAACATTCGCCAAAAGAACTACGAAAGAAAGTTACATTTCGCAGAGGCATTATAATAATAATTAAACAACGGCTCGCATTGTGAGGTGGTTTTTTACATATTTTTAAATGATTTGTATACTTAATTTTTATATTTTAAGAAATATTTAAAAATGTAATAAAATAAGATAACTAATAAAATAAATAAACAAATTAAACAACAACTATACTCTGTCCACTAGGTAAACCGTTTTTTGACAGCTGCGAACGTTACTATTCTAGATTAAGTAAAAGTTAACTTTAAAATGCGTAATAAAATAAATTATATAAACTGCCTAATCTTATTGAAATATCTTATTTATGACTTCTTACAGACATTATAATACCGTATGTGTATCAGTTTTGATAAAAAATATATAATTGCTCACTCGTTCGATCTGTCAAAAAACGGTTCACCTAGTGGACAGAGTATAAACTAAAATATAATTCATAACATAATTAAAATGGTTCATGATTATGTGTATTCAGGGTCCTGATGATGTCATTATTGTGGGTGAAGACGGATGCAAGACACTTGGTTCTCTTCTTACTGGTGCGCGTTTCTGGACCACCAGTTTTTTCGTGATAGGTGTCTCTGGTGGTATCTTTTACAGCAACCGAAGCCCCTCGAATTGTACACCCGTAGAATAGTTCTAAAATAAAAATAAAACCATAAATACCTATAACAAAACTAAGACAAATTTTATTGACAGTTCAACGACATTCAATGCGTTATTTACGTTGTTGAGCACACAATTTTTTCAGACATATGAAGCAATGGATTAGCAATATCCTTCAAATCTTTCAGATTATGATTGAACGTGTGTGTACGCAATTAGTGTGCCCGGCTTTCCGTTCATTACTTGTTTTCAGGTCCAATTGGGAGATTTAGTAATACAGCCGAAAATTGTAGTACATTGTAATAAGTTTGCTGTGTAAGATCTCGTCAGACGATCACCTACTTTAAGCCGTTTGCATATAGCCTCGTCCGAAGAGATTAGCGACGCACCCTTCCCTTAATTTTCCAATAGAGCCTTAGTAGTAAAATATATGTTAAGTGTAGTTACAGCTCTGAGCTTAATGAAGTATTTACGGCAAACTGACAGTGAGAATATGGCATTGTCTTAAAATAATCTAAAGGAAATGAAACTGCTTAATGTTGCCTCTTATGCACTTTCATAAGAGGCAACATTAAGCTCTCAACGGTTTTCACGATTTGATTTTTTGTCGATCCGAGTGTATTTTTTTCTTATGAACAATCGCTGGTTCATACGACATTACTCGGGTAAATATGGAAAAAGTACGTCTTTTTAATTTTAATTATGAAAGAACTTTAATATAAATCAAAAAGTATTCAAATGTAGAGGAAAAATAACACAAAATGTTTTTGCTGTTTTCTACCATGTACAGTCTGCAAAGGAGTTAAGTAACCAGTTTTGTAGTGTTTTGTAGTGTGCGTGACACTACAAAACTATATCGCTACTGTACGTACTGCTCACAATGGCAGCCACGCACACATCGCATTCGTAGACTGAGTGAGCTAACGTCTTCTAAATGATAGTATAACATAATTTCGCATCTAAATTTAAAGCGTTCGTAGCCCAACGCAAAACCCATATACTTCTGAATCCAACGGCGTGAGTTCGAATCTCGGGAATGGTGAATCTTTTGTGATTTAAAATTTTAAGCTAATAATAATTTTTTTTGATAAGGATTGGTTTTATTTATTTAAAATAGCTTAAATAAGTAAAACCATTTTCAATAAAAATCTTTATTTAAAAAATAAAAGAACATCACAAGTTCGGTCATAACTTTATTTCTCATTAAGACTCACTTACATCAGAACAATAAATCTTATTGCTAATTATATTATATCAGTGCGGGTAGAAGAAAACAAAAAAAAATAAAAAGTATGATCATTGTCAACAAAATTGGAAGCGAGTTTACCGCATTCCTAAGATAAGGCGGTGGCGCAAGTTAAAAGATGTTGCTGTTTTGGACAAAAATAAACAACACAATTAATTATAATGTTTCGTCGTTGTAAATAAAAGTAAATATTTCTTTTTAAATATGTTGAGTGAAGTCAATTCTTTTGCATTCTTTGGAAGTTTAAGTATACAATTATATAATAAACAATGGGCGGAGTGAATAAACATGTCACATAGATGAAAAATATAATCCTGATCCAGTAACAATAACATCACTCACACTCCAGTACCGCCGACTTATTTTATTATGGCTAAATATGCTGTGAAAGTATTGAAGATGTAATAGTATTAAGTATTTCGTTTATTCAGTTATCAACCATCCGGTATCGGGAACAGTATTACCAACACAGTTTCTAGGATAATTATAGATTTAAATATGTTAAAATGTCTGAAATTTTAAGGTTATAAATGTTACGATAAGTCGGCGATGATTTTCAATATTACACTTTCTCAAGATGATCCGTAATTAATAATATTAGTGGATATTTTATATAGTAATAATTATTGTTATTATTACAATAATTATTCATTTTTGTCGTTATTTTAATAATTCCGGTCTGCAACATGCCAAACCGTCCGCTCGCAGGTGGTTCCGTACAGTTTGCTTAGTGATGTTGTATGCTGCTGCTGTTATACTGGTCTTAGCAAATGGATCAGATGTATGAGTGGCAACAATCTCACGGTGCCGAGGCGAAGCATTTGTGTAAGCTAATGGTTTCGGTCTAGACTGGCGACGGTTTATTTCACCTGTGTCAGCGTGACGATGCACCCACAGTCGAACGGTTTTTCTCTACAAAAAAGGGAAAATATTAGCATTAATAATTAAAAAATAAAAATGACACAATATAAATACAATGCGGAGAATATTTTTTTTATATATTATTTATATAAACACAATTCATATACTTATACACATATAGGTATATATAGTTTATACAAATTATGTAATACATATATAAAAAAATGTAATATTTATATAATATGATTATTATAACACTTATTATTTACTTTATTTGCACATATAATTTTTTTTACTTTTTTCTAATAAGTATTAATCAATATGTATACATTATTTAGAGTTGTTATTTTATTATTATCTCCTAATCATTTACAAACATTATTCATTATATTTTTGAATATTTCATTTATAAATACAGATAAAAAAACTATTATCAAATTACTGTGTAAAAGATAATGGTAATTATTAAATATCGATACCTATAGTGAGTGGCTTTGCAGTTAATAAATAAATACTCCGGTGTTATTTCATATTATTTTCAACTATTCATATCCACAGAAAATCTCATTGGAATTACTGGGTCACGGTGACATAATAAATTAATACATTATTAATAATAATTTTACTCACCGATATCATTATGCGCCTTGCGATTTCACTAACGGAAATATTCTGCTCAGACAAACCAATAATCTGAGCTTTTTGGAATATTGTCAAATGATGCATGGTTATTCAATTTATCACAATAACAAACTTCGTAAAAGTGCAAAAGATGGAATATTAGAGGTGTGTAGTTGCTAATGCAGACTGACTCATACACAAGTTCACAATTAAAGGCAGGAATATAGTTTTAAAGCAGGTAGTTAGCTTCTAAACCGGCAAATAATTTTAAGTAATCGAGAAACTTGTGGTAGTTTCTCAAACCGGTCAGAATATCACTTTATTCAGTTAGTATATTAACTCTAAATTACAAAATCTCAAAAATAATATTGTAGTAAACTCGCGACTCGAACTCAAATCATTTACCACTGCAGGTTGAATGTTTACCTGTTGCGCCACGAGGACAATTATCCTATATTGCCAAATAATGTTGTACTATCATTTAGAAGACGTTAGCTCACTCACTCAACGAATGCGATGTGTGCGTGGCTCACATTGTAAGCAGTACGTACAGTAGCGATATAGTTTTGTAGTGTGCGTGATTGGTTACTTATCTCCTTTGCTTTGTGTACACACGGCTACACGTCAAGCTATACAAAACCAGTTTGTCTTGGCCTCACTTTGTATGATATTTTCTCACAATGAACGGTCAGCCAATACTGGTTTTGCATAGCTTGATGTGTAGCCGTGTGTACTACTATTACCAGTAAACGGGAATATACATCCATACTCCAGACGGACTGTATACATATATGACACAAATAATAAAAGGATTTTTTACGTTTACCAACTTATATATTTAATTAATTATGCTATTTTTATTATATTTTACAAATGCTGCTTGTGTGGTACATGTACTTACACCTCATACTTACTTATGTATAACATAAGGTTAGAATATAAAGTAAGTCCACTACAGCATTACGAGATTAATCAGGGTGGTGGCGACATCGACGCGTAACCTGTTACCATGGGTTCAGTACAGACACCAGCACATCGAGCTACCCGAAACTGTAAAATTTTCCCATTCCACTTTGAACTAATGCTTTAGCGATAAAGTTGAAAATCTATTAAAGAAATTTGACAGATTGTAGTAGCGTGATGTGCTGGCGTTATGATTCTGAACTCCCCTGTGTTGAAATTTTTCATTGATTACAAAAAAATAGGTTCCGTAGCTTTATGTTAAATATTTTGAATTTGAATACAATTTCAATGGCACCTTGTATAAAGCGAACATCATCACACTAGACATCTGTAACCGGATGGGAATGTAAATTATTGGTTTTAATGATTTCGTCACCCACAGTAAAGATGACTGCTTTACAACCCTTGTTATGATGGGTGGCACAGAACCAACGAGCCTTCAGTCCTATGGTACGATGGTGGTAGAAAGAGTACCCTTCTAGTATGATGAGTCGGGCCCCCCTTTTAGATCTCGCGTACACTGCACCTGTAAGAATGATGTATTTTACAGTTAAAATTACAATTTTACATTTTGATTATTATTATTATTTTTCATTTACATTTTTATTATTTTTTTTTTTTTTTTACAATTACAACAAAGCTTGTGTCAGAATTCTGCTGCATTATTTAGCGAGGACCTACGTTTTGCTATACCATCTCAACGTGTCAAGACAATTTTGACTGCCGCCTCAGATTGTTTGTAACAAATGAATGTATTGTTATCGAAACGGAGTAATGTATACCAACTAACCTGGATAGACCTAAAGGAATAAAATTAACTAGAAAAAATCAATCTTAAAAGAAGAAGGTAACTAACAAGTGTCTACAGCTAGTAAAACAGATGAGATATTCCACTTAGAGCACCGATTTCAACTACACTCGCGCGAACGGCACCTAAACTATTCCACTTACGGCACCAGAACGGAGTGTTGAAAATGTAATGACAAATAAAATGTTTCCACAAAAGTATCTTTATTTTGTCAAAACACATTTTTACACTTTTTTTCCTCTACAATATCATGACTATGGACACTATTCACTTTAACGACGTCATATCCTATGGTCATTATAACAGCTTTGCAACCTTTGTGGTGATGCGTGGTGCAGTACCAACGAGTTTTTTCACCCAAGACGCAATGGCGACTGAATCTGTACCCCTGTAGCATTATTAGCGGGGCTCCCTTCGCTGATTTCGTGAATATTGCTGAAACAAAACATTTAATTGTTAATTAATTGTAGTATATAAAAAAAAGGCCAAGTGCGAGTCGGACTCGCCCATGAAGGGTTCCGTTGAGTTGATTGAATGAAAGGCGGATTATTGCGGTTTACGATTTATGACGTATTAAAAAAAAACTACTTACTAGATCTCGTTCAAACCAATTTTCGGTGGAAGTTTACATCATATTGTTTTTTAGTTTTATCATTCTACACATTTTGCCACTTTGGAAGTGTCTCTCGCGCAAACTATTCAGTTTAGAAAAAAATTATATTAGAAACCTCAATATCATTTTTGAAGACCTATCCGTAGATACCCCAAAATATGGGTTTAATAAAAAAAAATTTCGTTAGTTCGTTAGTAGTTAAAGTTTCAGTTCTAAGTATGGGGAACCCCCAAAATTTATTGTTTTTTTTTTCTATTTTTGTGTGAAAATCTTAATGCGGTTCACAGAATACATCTACTTACCAAGTTTCAACAGTATAGTTCTTATAGTTTCGGAAAAAAGTAGCTGTGACATACGGACGGACAGACAGACAGACATGACGAATGCATAAGGGTTCCGTTTTTACCATTTGGCTACGGAACCCTAAAAAGGGGGAGAGATGGGGCATCAATAAATTCGTACGCAACACTATCAATGGAAAAAGTGCCCAAAATATATTTTTTTTATGTAACCTACTTTTTATTTCATTGTTAGTAATTTTGATTTTTTTTCGTATAACTTTAACTTATGAGCGTTTATGCACTGCATCCCATAAAATCCGAGAATGATTAAATTCTGTTTAGTTTTTGAGAAACAGGCATTCAATTTATAGTGTCATTTTTGAAGATACATACAAAAAGGGCCCAAAACAGTCTGGTAAGAATTTTGATTTAGTTTTAAGGAATAAAAAGAAAGACTTAGTAGAAATACGCCATTTATTTATATATTGTGCTTACATTAAAAATACAACAAGGTTATTCTTACTAGTACTTACAGCAAAGTCCAAAAGAGAAGAAAAAATGAAAATGATTTTAGAAGCATAAAAGAAAAGAAAAGTGTTCACAGTGTCACAGATTAGGTACACACGACTACACATCAAGTTAGACTGTTTGGACTTTGGACTACTAGAAGTTGAACGCTGCGAATCGTGCGAGAGGTTGCGATACGTTTTTGTTATTACGTCTCACTCACGCACGTCGCAGAACTGCGCGGGAGCGCGTGGCACCAACATCAATGCGCATAGATAGATGCGTATCATGTATATTATTTTATAAACCAGTTGAGCTCGTATTATAACACTAGCTTCTGGCCGCGACTTCGTCCGTGTGAAATTCTTGTTCCCCCGCCCCACCCCGTCGCATCGCATCGCTCGCTTCGCGTTCCCGCTTAATATTCTCTTTCTGACTGTATTCATTTTGACCTAGCGTAATGTTGAACCTACCCGAACGTTATCATACCTATTTTGTTGCGGAGTTCTTTTAAAATTATGATATTTCCTAAGCTGTTGATTGAAATCAAGTGATGTCAAGGGCAATTTTGTTCAAAATTAAATACTTGTGATGAATAACGCATTTATTTGGATACAGATTAATATCATGTTGATAAAACACCTTCGCAGATAATGCATTAATTTCGAACAAAGATTGCCATCTTCCGCCGGGTAGGTATATATATATTGTATTCTGGTTTCGCGCTAGCCACGGGAGGTTATATAAATACTGCTTATATTTGAATAGGCCTTTATACATGTTGCCTAAGCTAGCATCACATGCATTGCATGGGTATATCATCAATGTGTCGAAGAAAGCTTAAAATGAATTAACAATTTAAATATACTTCAATTCACAAAGCTCCGTGCGGGCGTCCGCGTCGGCTGACCGCGTAACCATAGTTACTTAATGTAATGATTCATTATTAATTTTGTTTAATTATTTAACGCAAAAAAGGCGCGCAATAACTATCATAATCTTGGCACTAAGACTTCGTTCCGGTCACATCCCATAAAAGAAGTTCGGTTTTCTGATGAAAAAGGTAACATCACCCAACTGTGAAGAATGTGGAGTAGTCGAAGATGTGCAACATGTTTTGATGGAGTGTGTGCGGAATGGGGCTTTGAGATTTAATTTACTTGGCCCTATAAATAAGTATGCTATTGGAGAGTGTAATGCTATCCTGGCATGTCCTTTATCGGAACAAGCTAGGATACTGTACAGACTGGCTTTCTTTGTTTTAAAATAAGTGTTATATGTTTTTAGGTTAATCAATAATTGTGCTGATGTTACAGGGCGACGTTATCGCCCAGCGATAAAGCCCTTTAAGGGCTTTATCGCTTTATAAAGAAAAAAAAACTATCATAATCTAAACATAACTACAACTTACCTCAGGATCCAACAATAGTTAATAATCTAAATCAACAATGAACATAAAAACAACACAGTTGAAAAAAAAATATTCATCCAGTGACAACCCTCTATAATCAATCAACTATGGCAAATAAAACTTGATATGGTTTATTGGTCTATGCTACTAATAGGTATGAGAGTAACTATTATGTAAATCTTACTAATATTATACGTAAACGCGTAAGTTTGTATGGATGGGTGGATGGATGGATGGATGTTTGTTAGTCTTTCACGCAAAAACTATTGAACGGATTTGGATGAAATTTGGCATACAGCCGGTCGATTCTGTAAAAATCTCACCGTGAAAACTCAAGTGAAGTGAGCTTGATGTGAGTTGTCTGTAGTGTCAATCCCTAGCATTATTTGGAATGAGAGCTCACTCCACGCTCAATTCACCCAAGTTTTCACGGTGAGATGGTTACAGAATCGCACTGCTGTGGTTTATAACCAGGATTAACACATAGAATACTTTTCATTCTGATATTCCCATGGGATCGAAACTTATGCGGGTGAAACCGCGGGGCGCAGCTAGTAGTTAGATAAATTATATTTATGACTTGAAAAGAAGCTGAATCCACTTAAAAAAATTGTAAACTATTAACATTTAAAATCATAAAATATTATTCTTAGATAACAGACTACTATCAAATATAACAGCTTAGAGTTACTTCGGGAGCCAAAAATAAAAACAAATAAAAAATTATCAATGAAAATAGTTTAAAATTTAAACTCGTAAATGAGTAATAGAAATCAACATAGATAAAAAACAAAAATTTGGAAACAATATTAACAATTAATCTAATTAGTTTGCCTAACTTAACGTAACTTAATAGTCGTGAATCCTGGGCGACGTTTAGGAACTGGCTGGCATAGAACACTGAATTGAATACAATTGAAACTAGAGAATTTTTTTGCCAAAAAAGTGCATCTGTGTGCGTAGGCGCAACGCAGCAAATGCTGTGATTAGCCGATGCCACGATACGCAGTCCCTTTCCTACAATTCTCTGTATTGCTGGTAGCGTAGTTATGCGTATATAGAGTATCTAACTTGATGTGTAGCCGTGTGTACATATTGTTTAATGTACAGTCACGGTCAAAACTCCAATGTCAGCATTACAAAAATATCGCAACGTACCTTGTCGCACTTGAGACCTTCTTCTATTTAGGTATTTCACACACACATACACACCCGTATATTGCACTCTTTCATCACGAACCGAACAGAAAAAGCGCGGTATACGAGTATGATCATCATCATAGGCCTATCGCGGCACGCAGTCTTTTTCTGATTATGGTAATGAGAAAAAGACAGCGAATATTTTAAACTAGTCACATAAAAGTTGAGGGTAGATTTGAAAAAAAAACGTTGTTGGACGGTGAACTTAGTTTGAAGATTTTTATTAAAAATGCAAGCAAATATAAATATTGAAGCCAGGGCGAACATTGTAGCCTTGCATAATAATGGGTTTCATATATCTAAAATATCTAATGAAACCGGATTTTGTGTAAGTTATTTTGTTATTATTGATTTTATTTGTTCTCATAAGTGGCGCTTCAAAATGTGTAGGTTATAAGGATTTCTTTTTTTAGAGAGATACTGTTAGGCGGTGAGGAGATTTAAGGAAGAGGGAAGTTTTAAGAGCCGTGTAAGAAGTGGTAGACCGCCACTTATTAACTCGTCTCAGCGACGCTTTATGGTTGGTGAATATGAAACAAATGGTTTCATACCTACAAGACGATTTGCTGAAGAATTTGATACGTCATTGCGCACTGTTCGCCGTGCACTGCATGCCGAAGGCCTCCCTCATCGAACACCAGCGAAAAAACCGTTTTTACTAAACTTTAAATGCAAAACACAATTAAAATTCACAACGCACACTTCTAGGGAACACGAACTCAATAACATTCGTGGCAACGATCAAATTGCATTGCAACAGATTTTTTAAGGACCTTTTTATTACTAACGGTCAATCAAAGATCAACTTAAGCTACTTGACGTTAAAGTTGACATTATTATTTTGGGGAATGATTATGTTGTTCGTTATTGATTTTGATGATTCTATTTCCAATAGTGAATAATACAGCTTTGCACCCGTTCCTTTGACTGCAAGTCCAACGAGTTTTGACCCCCGTGACCGTATGGCGTGTGAATGTATTCCCATACAAAAATATTCTAGGGGCACCTTTCTTATTCGTTGTGAAGACCGCATTAGCTGAAAAAATAATTTAAAATGTTTTAGTTTACTCATCATGTTTCTGCTACCGAACGGACTGGCCGGTACTAAGCCGGAGACTTATGCCCTGCAGGGACAACGCAGGCTAGTTAGATCATGTTTTGGAAGTTTCGCCATTTAAAGGAAAATTGCCTTGGATGTAGGAAGAAAAACAAATAAAATTAATTTACTCATTTATTTATCATGCACACGTAAATATATATTTTGACAAGCGACTCGCCCTGCTTCGCTTGGATGCAATGGCGATATGACAAAACATCAAGATTTCTATGCTACCTATATCTAAGTAAAATATTAATACATTGTAATCACAAACTTTCCAAAAAAAATTTTATGCCCTAAATTATGCTTAAAATCGCATACATTTTTACGCAGTTTGAAAGATGTCACACATTCACAAAAAATGCCTTAAGGAAAATCCAATGTCAAATTAAATTAGCTAGGAAACTCCGCAGATGTGATCGGTAAATACATAAAAACACAATACAAATCGGTTTAAAATATCTACAAAAAAGCCGTATGCAAGTCGGTTAAAAAGACAAACAATTTAATTTAACTATTAAATTGTATAAAGCGCAAGAGTTAACTTGAGACTTCGCTCGGATGACGTAAGCGCGTGGTGCTGAGGCGACGCGTCGATGGCGAGAGCGGTAAAGCTGATCACAGATTTGTCAGCAATGTACTTACGCGCCACACGCGCCGTACGCATTTTAGAATTCGTTGTATAAAAGCATGTGAAACCTGACACATTTCACAAAAATTCTATAGGCATCCGAATAATGAAGAAAGCATTCTGATGACGTCATAAAAAACGACGCGTACGGCGCGTTCGGTGCGTGCTGATACTCAGTGTTAGAAAAAATTGCAAAAGTTGTTGGCATAATAAAAAAAATACCTAAAGATTTGCGTACGGCGCGTGCTGCGTGTATGTGCGACGCCATCTGTAAATGCGGCACGTACGGAGCGTGCGGCGCGTACGTTGCTGATATGCCACCACCTTAACAGCGCGGGGTTCGGGAGGGGCCGCTCGGGTCTCAAGTTAACTTTTGTGGGTTGTATCATTCATATTTAGGCGCATGATTATGTTCATTATTGACTTTGACGATGGTATTTTCAACAGTGAATATTACTGCTCGGCACGGGCACCTGCTTTGATAATTTGAGCAATGCCAACGAGTTTTAACCCCAGAGTCCAAATGGCGAGTGAATGTATACCCATGCAAAATGATTAAACGGGCCCCTCTCTTTGATATTGTGAAGATCGCATTCGCTGAAAGAATAATTTAACATGTTTTAGATGCTGCTACTCACCATGTAAGGGCCTAACCACACTTATTCATCTCTGTTGAGCTTATGTCCATAGAAAACAACGATTTTGTATAGAATGCGTACGAATCCATTCAGCTTTACGAACGAGTACGCATTCCATACAAAATCGTCGTTTTCTATAGAAAAAGGCTGAGCAGAGCTGAATAAGTGTGGTTAGTCCTTAAATGCAGTTTCGTCAATTAATAAAAAAATAGAAACTTTTTTGCAAAAAAAAAACAACTGACTTCCAAAAACGACACTACAAAGTGAAAAATAACTTTAATTTCGGAAGTCGGTGTCGTTGGGTTCGCATTTTCGTTGTTTGCCACCGACTTCCGAAATTAAAGTTATTTTTCACTTTGTAGTGTCGTTTTTGGAAGTCGGTTGTTTTTTTTTTGCAAAAAAGTTTTTATTTTTCACTTTTAAGTTGTAATTTTTACCAGTAATTTTGGTTTAAAAACCAAACTACTGAACCGTTTTTGATGAAACTTCTATGGGACCACTTCAGAAGTATCTCCTTTCGAACAAAAAAAGAATTTTGAAAATCGGTCCACAATTAGCGGAGTAATGGCGTAACAAACACACAAAAAAAAAAACATACCGTCGAATTGAGAACCTCCTCCTTTTTTGAAGTAATTGATTGGCTAGCTGGGGAGCATAAACTAATTGATTGGCATTTGAGAAGAGCTGCTGAAGATTGTAAGGCTATCTCTGCATTGCATATTATATTCAATTTCTTAGTATGATATAATTTTATTGCATAGGACAAAGAGTGTCTATGGAGATTCATGCCCATTCTTCCATATAGGTACCTACTACATTCGGAATGGGCAACTAGCTTCATCTTTCTGAGATCGACTCCTTGACAGTTCAAAGGTGCCTGTAATTGGTATTCATTGAAATAAATGGTTTAAGTTAGAATTTACTTATGTATTTATTTAAGTACGACATTTAAAAAATAAATGTCGCCGCGCTGGTATTCTGCCGCTCGCTGTGATGTCACATAACCATTCATTTGTATCAGGCATATTTAGGTGCATGATTATGTTCACTACTGTTGACTTTAATAATCTTGTTATCAACTGTGATCAATACTGCTCGGCACCTGCTTTTATAATTTGAGCAATGCCAACGAGTCTTAACTCCTGAGTCCAAATGGCGGGTGAATGTATACCCATGCAAAATGATCACACGGGCCCCTCTCTTTGATATTGTGAAGACCGCATTAGCTGAAAGAATAATTTAAAATGTTTTTAGTCATGTTTCTGAAGTTTCATCAATCTAATCCAAAAGATCCTGTTTTAGGGAAGAAAAGTACCTACAGAAAAAAATAATTTTCTTATTTATCTTTCATTTTTTTTTTCTTTTTTTTTCTTTACTCTGCACACATCAAAATATATTTTGAGAAGCGACTCGCGTCTGGTTCACACGGATGCAATGGCGATATGAGAAAACATCGCGATTTCTTTGCTTTATCTAGGTAAAATATTGATGCATAAACCTTCCCGAATACATGCTCTAAACCGCATGGTAAAGAAACACCACCATAGAAAGAAAAAACATTTATTTTTATTTGGAACACACAGGGAGAATACAAATAGTTAAAAAAGGAGCATTTAAAACTAAAAAAAAAATTACATTAAAACAATCAGAAAAAAAAAACGAAAAAAGACTTGTGCGAGGCCAAAATATCTCAGCATAATGATGCGATATTTAAAAAAATAAATACCGCACCGCTGATAATCTGATAGGGCCCGATATAACTAAATACCTCGGTATCATCCTAGATACACTCCTTTACTTCAAAGCACATATCATCCACCTCACGGCTCCAGTTCGTAAACTCATATATCTTTTTGAAACACTCAGACACATTGCCAATACTTATAAGATACGCAACGTGGGATACCATGTGTCAGTCAGTCATCTCTTACTGCATTAATAGTTGGGGTGGAGCTGCGAAAAATACACTCAAACCTCTGGAAGACGCTCAAAGGGCCATCCTTAAGGCTGCTACCTTCCTACCAATGTTACCCTACCCTTGAGCTATACAGGATGGCAGGGACATCGACGTGCGAACTGAAACCACGAATTCAGCGCATGAGCGTAGAAATGTTACGCTGGTTTTTTTTATTTGTTAGCCTACTTTGTGTCCCACCGCTGGGCAAAAGTGTCCGCTTTTTCCTTCCAAACCTAGGAACGTTCGCAGGGCCAACATGGCCAGGTCCTGCAGACGTTACCAGATCGTCACATCACCTTCGCCGTGGTCTACCTCGACGGCGATGTCCTCTCAGGCGTCCAGTGACTGACGATCTTTGCCATCTCTCCGGGTGCATTCGCACGACTTGTCCAGCCCAGTCCCACTTCAGCCTAGCTGTTTTTTCTTCAACATCCGCTACTTGAGTTATGGAGCGCAGCGTGGTGTTTCTAACTCGATCTGTACGCTTAACACCTATTATAATAAAAAAATAAATAATAATTTCTTTATTTCAGAATACAATTCCATAATTACAAAAGGTATCAAGATGTTAGTAACATAAAAACTATGTTAGTAGACATTACCAATACTTATAGGAGCATGTACCTGACTTAAGTACCAGATGAAAGGACAATCCAGTTTGTTGGCAATGACACTCAGGAGACTGTTGTTACTTGCACGCACCCTGTGCAACAAGGACACTGCTCGCTTGCGCCTGATTGCAGCGAAGCTGTCAATCAGGGCGCATCTCACATCAAATCTTGAGATTGGACTTTTGTTGTTCAGTGAGCGGTTAATACGCCGGTTATAAAAAAAAAAACTTGAGAGGTGTCAAGGGACACCCGGATGGAACGAAGTTCCTTTCGATTAATTAGTGAAGGAATTGTAATATTTTTTTTTTTTTTTTTAATTTATAATAATATTTTTTTTATTATGAAATAAAAAGACAGGTGAAATAGAAAGACGAAACGAAAATAACTGGCTTGCTTTCTATAAGAGAGAGAGACAGACAGAGAAACACGCGCACGCCGCAAGACTTACAACTATAGCAAAAAGTGTCGTTACTACTTTTAGTCTTAATTTTTTCCGTCTAGCCCCCTTTCGCAACGCGCGATGAGGAACTTCGTTCCAAAAAATCTGTTGTTAGGAAAGTGCAATATTTACGCAGTGAAACTGTATGGAACAGCACATTTTTGTTAATAACAGACGAAAGATTTTAACGTGGCTTTCAGAATCATGTACTAAATCCATGGTTACAGGTTGCGCGCCGATATCCTTCCCCCCTGTATAAAAAATTCGAAGTCCTCACATACATTTATGCTCAACATTCTATTACAACATACAAAAACTCCTTTTACACAAACCCAATCCCCACTTAAGCGAAAGAGCGAAATTCGCATGCCCATCACCCTTTGCTTTTACTAAATGATTCTTTTACTACCTTGGACCATTTTATAACAGAATAAACGAAACTATCCCAGTACATGAATCCTCTTAAGAAATGTGTAAAAACGGATAACACTCTTACCAACTTAAACTACGACGATACTGAATAATAATATCTGTTTACTTCACAATTAAAGTGACTCCTCTAACTCTCCATATCTGAACTCAACCTCTTTCTCCTACGTTTACACACACACACCCTATCTATATCACAAAACACATACACACCACAGCTACAGTCACGAGCGTAAGTATGTATACACTTGGCTTTATTCAACAGCGATTTAGTCCGTTATTTTTTAATAAAATTTGAAGTTGCTACGGACATAGTATTCTTCGAACCCAAAGGTTTTTGCAAATTGCTGTAGAAAGTTTCCAAGTGTTGACACATTAGTGCTCGTGACTGTACATCATAAAACACACACACACACCTACTAACACTTCACACACTTAGTATAAGTTAGTATACGATATCACTTTATATTATATATATATATATACTCCTAAGCAGTCTCTGTTTAAATTTTGGCAGCCTGTAGGAACCTGGGCTGGTGAACCTTAATAGATACAGGTTACCATGTCATAGTAATCCAACTAGGTCGCCAGATTCAATTCTGTAATTTGTGACCCTCTTTACAATTGATCTCTAATTTGTAAGATTATATTTATTGTTGTACCAGGCTGTACCACAATGTTGAACTACATAGATAATTTTAAAAAATCAACCTACCCTTTTTGAAAGGTCATCAATTTAGAAAGAAAGAAAAAGTATTTATTGTGACAAGTACAGGCAGATCACAAACTAAACTAAACACAATCATAAAAAAAAACAAAATTATATTTAAAAAAAAAACAATAAGTCCTGTACGAGGCCAAAACGCTCCAATCTCAGCATGATGCTGCGACATTTAAAAAATAAATGTCGCCACGCTGGTATTCTGATATGGCCCGCTGTGATGTCACATAACTATTTATTTGTGTCATGCATAGATAGGGGCATGATTATGTTCACTATTGACTTTGACGATCTTGTTTTCAACTGTGAATATTACTGCTCGGCACCTGTTTTTATAGTTTGAGCAATACCAACGAGTCTTGATCCCCGAGTCCAAATGGCGTGTGAATTTATGCCCATACAAAATTATTAAACGGGCCCCTCTCTTCGATGTTGTGAAGATCGCATTCGCTGAAAGAATAATCAAAACTCGTTAAAGGAAATCCGTCAAGGTGGACCGCGTAATTCAAAACTTCAGCGCTGTTTCACGTTGTCTGTTGCTCAAAGTTCAATATGCGGCAATTATGATAAATAATTACTTATAACTCAAACTCAAAAACTCAAACTATTTATTTCAAATAAACAAATTACAGGCACTTTTGAATTGTCAAGGTCGGTCAGTCAAAAAGATGAAGCTAGTTGCCCATTCCAAAGCGTAGTAGGTACACACGGCTACACATCAAGCTATACATAACCAGTATAAGCTGACTTCTGATTGTTAGAAAAACTTATACAATGCGAGGTCAGCTAAAACTGGAAATATATAGCTTGATGTGTAGCCGTGTGTACCTATGGAGAAGAACGGGCAAGACATGGACACTCTTTTAAATCATAATAATATTGTTACAAAGTATTGGTTACATCATTCATGTTCAAAATTATGAGAACGATGCAGAACGTTAAAAGCGTCCATAATGAATAGATAAAAAAAAAAACAATTGAAATATTAAATTAAATCAAAATAAGCCATGGCAGCAAAGAGTTGACCAGTCCCTACTGACGACGCCCGTTCACGAACATGACGCATAGATTAGCACCATGCAGCTCAACCATTTTGAAGGGAGCTAAATGATCCAACATGCGCCACCATCAGCGAGACATTAGAGTGAGCATGACATACTAACTGGCTACATGGTAGAAATGGGAAACTATATCCAAGCTCTCTGTGCAATACTTAGCAGTACCGCGTTAAAGATTAAATAATAACAAAAAAAAGCCTTCAATTTACTATTTTTGCAATGTTTCTAAAATAAGTTAGATTAAAACAATAACAGAATAAGCATGCTGAAGTGGCAATGAGCCGGTCATATTAGCGGTAGAATCGATGACCGTTAGGGTAGACGTTTCTTGACTGGAGACCGCGAATCGGTAAACGTAAGGTGGGACGCCCTCAGGCTAGGTGGAGCGACGATCTTCGCAGGATGGCTGATAGCAGCTGGATAAGCGTGCAATAGGAGAGGCCTATGTCCAGCAGTGGACTGCTATAGGCTTGATGGTGATAAAAAGAATAAAGTTTTAAATACCAAGTATGAATTGTGTAACAGGATCAATTTTCTCGGTCTAAAAAATTTTTTTTTTTTTTTTTTTCATTCTCATTTTGGTCTAAATATTTTTTTGATGTCATCATCCTATCGTACGTAGGGATTTCATTTGTAGCCTTAGTCCTGTGGGTCATGGCCATGTTTGTAAGAAGATTAAATAATGAAACATAAATTAAATGGTTTCACATTTTTATTTTCAATTCAAACTATACAGTTTAACACTCTGACTAAATAAAGTTACTTAAGGCGAATTTCACCAAACTTTTATCCCTAGAAGCAGTCCTTTCCTGAGAACAAATTTTGAATTTTTGTCAGTTTTTCCATACTCGAACTGTCAGACGTCAACTTTATTCCACGGATAAAAGATATCTGACTTTGGTAAAATCGCCCTTTTGCTTACTTAAATTTGATCGAATTCCAAAAAAAAAAAAAATAGGGTTATCTCATTACAAAATCTCTCAAAATTATCGTGTTTCTTTTAAAGATTTTAGTTGATATAAGAAATAATATATACTCGTAATGTATGAACTGAGAGAAGGCGCTGAAATCTGACATACAGGTTTTTACCTAGTTTGGGTTTCAGAGGCTTCATAGGTTTTTGTAACACTAATTTATTTCAATAAAGATTTATTATTATTATTATTTATTACACAAACATATTTAAAAAAATGGCCTCTGTCTCGTTCTACTTTGGAGCAATGTAAACTCGTTAAGGTCGGTTTAGACCAAACGAGCAAATGCACATTCTATTCCAATTTATTTTTGTGTAAACACGGATAGAGCATTATTTCGTTTGTCTATCTACATAAATATTAAAATTTGAAGAACATCAAGAGAATAATGCTCTAAAGCCGGTTACACCTCCGCGCACAGTCTGCTATTTTGTTGCGGTGTCGCGTTTGTTTCGCACGTATCTGTGGCAGTCGACAAGTTTCTATAGCGAAACTTGCATTTTTTGTAAAATGGATGTTGATTTTACGGAAAACTAAAACCACACCAACCAACACCACCAACCAAAAGGTCCTGACCTCTACTGTATTTACTAAGTCGAAAGCGACGACATTTTGCTCCGTTTGCTGCAATTGAACTGAAGGCCAATTCTCGTAATTTAAAACGTTCAAAATCTAGTCGCAGTCTCATCTCGGCGACAAAGAAACGTCAAAAACTTGTCAAAATTTAGGGAAATTTGATGTATTTTTGACAGATTGAGACTGAGATCAGACTGTGAACGTTCTTAAAATTGCGAGAAGTGCCCTCTGTTGTTCGATGATATTCCGCTATTTGAATCGCGACATCGTGTAGTAACGTTTTGCAGCGGAATCCGTTTAGCGAGTTAGCATCATTATTTTCGCGTCGGAGGTGTGCTAAGGCCCTGAATCATTAAAACAAATGACGCGCGCGGTCGAGTCTTGCATCCCGGGATTGGCCTGAGAAACTTAAATCTACACTATTGTACGACAGAACCATGATTATGCACATTATGAGTTTTAACGATATCGTCTAGGATGGTGAATATTTTAGCTTTGCACCCCTGTCTGTAGTGCGTTGCGCAGTACCATCGTGTTTTCTCCCCCGTGTCTCGGTGGCGATAGAACATGTACCCACCTATGAGTAAAACTCGAGCCCCTCTCTTCGTTTCACAGAAAACTCCTAAAAAAAAAAATTGTTTTTAAACTAATATGGTGAATTAGTAAACTAAGTAATTCCGAAATACACTCGCTTTTTTGACAATACAGCAAAATCCATTACTTCATTTCTTACTGCATTGAATTTAAGTGTGAAAGCGATTGCATTATGAGTCTAATTGCGTGATACACTCATAATTAGGCTGCAGGTATTTTTACCGTGCATAACAGTCCACCTGAAGGACTAAGTGCGGAAAACAAACCCTCTAACATAGAACATAGGGTGCAGGTATAAACGGGAATTTTATTAATATTGTCCTAGGCGTAGGGAGTAAATGAATGTTTTTAAATAATGTTTCATTTATTTTATCTTATAAATCCACATCTATATAATAAACTTATACTTAATACACAAAATTAGACAAGGGGTTATTGAGGCACCTGTGTAGGACAGGTGCCTCAATAACCCCTTGTCTAATTTTGCAGACAAGGTAACGACTAGCTATCAACAATTTTCTCTCTCAAGAAATACAAAAGATTGTAGGTAAGTAAAAGAGATACATAATATAATAATTATTGGTGGCTGAATGTTCACACCGCTGGCGAGTGCTCGTTTGTCGCAACGACAAGAGCTATCAAAGAGAGTACTCGCTCAGCGACTCTCGCTTGGCGGGCAGAACAGTCGCTGAGAGACTCGCGTTTGGTTGGCTAACTACAATCTGTCAAATGTTTTTAATAGATTTTCAACTTTATCGCTAAAGCATTAGGTTCAAGGTTGATTGGGAAAATTTTACAGTTTCGAGTAGCTTGATGTGCTGGCGTCTGTACATACGTATACCAGCGAGTAATCACTCGTCGTCGTCGCGCACTCGCTGCTCGTTGCTCGCCAACTCGTTTATAGTTGCTATCTCTACTCGCTTCTCGTTAATCGCCGACGGTACGACAGGTGCCTAACTGCCTTCAGACTAGATTCAACTCCTTTATAATTTTCCCCAAAAGTGTTTTAGTGCCCCGAGCACATAATAAGTAGTATTATGTAATACGTATATTAAATTTGTATATACATATTATGTATATACAAAATAGCACGTGCGCAGGAGCACATAGCTCAGAATTACACACCCGCGTGAATTTATTATAACCTAATCTATACATACAAATAAATAAAACTGAAGTGTCTGTTTGCATTTAGTAAGTGCATATGAAAGTATATACTGTACTTATAACAAGAAAACATTTTTTAAATTTTTTGTCTGTGTGTTTGATTGTTCTGGCTAATCTACGAAGCGGCTGGACCGATTTTGACGGGGTTTACTGACACATAGCTGATCTTATAAGAAGTATCTTAGACTAGTCTTAATTAAAACTTAAATCAAAGCAAACAAATCGTTTCGTAATCTTACTGTATAAATAAAACGCACACATTTCTAGAGCCATGATTTACATAAATACAATTTCCAAAAGCTTGTCAAAAGATTCAAAGATCTTTCACTAAACCCTGTCCATTAGGTAAACCGTTTTTCGACAGATGGAACTAGTGATTGCAGCAACACACAATACATTGATTGATACACGTACGGTATTATACTGTCTGTAAGAAGCCATAAATAGGAGAATTTAGTAAGATAAGGTAGTTTATATACAACATGTCCCGGAATTAACGCACACCACCAGACACCCCAATTAGAATATTATGTTATAATCATAATACATATACTGAATTTTTATTATTATGTAAAAAACATTGTTTTTTTTTTAATACATTACTTATACCGATTGTGGGAGAAAATTATGGTCACATTACAAATTTACGCATACATACAGTCGCAATCGTATAAGGGTCTAGCTCAATGTGTATTTCATCCATTTTGGTTTGTTTTGACTGCACAGCGGAAGTGTGATAGTAATTTACGTAGTTTTAATTATTTTTTGGATAAAATATTACCTATAAGTATTAAAAATTACAGAAATCGATTCAGTAAACGATTCTGAACAAACTACTTTCATAATGTGCATTAATTCAGTTACACATTGTATTTATTTTATTACGCATTTTAGAGTTAACTTTACGTCATCTAGAATAGTTAGGTTCTAGGACAGCTGTCAAAAAACGGTTACCCTAATGAACAGGGTATAAAATGTGAAATCATAGAATAGCAGTAAGAGCAAGAAAATCTTTGGAGCTGCCAAATTATTATCATTCATGTTTTTGAGAATCATTTCTGAGATGCTGTTTTGGAAGTTTTAGATCAAGGCTGGCCAACCAATTTTGAAGGTGGGCCATATTATTTCGAGACAGCCGGCTGGCCATCTTGAAAATAAAACTTGCCAAGAGTAATTTTTTAATTAAACAAAACTTTAAGTAACTCAGAGTTTGAATTACTTATCTAAAAAAAAACCGGTTTTTATGCTAACGACATCAATATTTGGCATCAAATCTGAGGTCGATGATAAAATAAAGTCTGATTTGGCAGGCCAATTCAAATGTGTTGGCGTGCCACTCGCTGGCCCGCGGGCCTCGGGTTAGGCAACCTTGTTTTAGATCATCTTCATTGTGACCACCGTATTTTTTTTCCAGCTTCCTTTTTTGCAAGTAAAACAATGGCATTGGTTTTAAACCACTAACCCTAGGTACGTACAGGCAATTTTTCAACGCGGCGATTTTTATCGCGCTCTAGATTTTCAACTCTCGGTGATGAGCCGAGCATTGAGAATCCAACACAGTGCATCCCAGCGCGTCCCAAAATTGACTGTTGAATTTTCAACTTCGCGCTAAAAGGTGCGTTTAAAATCCAGTGCGCGATAAAAAAATAGTCCATGGGTACGAGAGCTTTGAGGAGGGCCAGACGAGCGTAACCAAGCATAATTTACGCAACTCAAAGTTTGCAGCCGAAACGACTTTGCTTACGAAAGAATCGAAATACCGACGTCATCCATTTCTCGGCTTTATGTCAGCGACGCAAATTGCGCTAGATTTTGCTCGTTTGACCTTAGGCGTACGGTATTTACAGGTACTTTTACTAAAGGTAATATTAATGTTAACTTAATTTAAAAGTCGTGTCGTGTAGTCATTCATATTTTCGACTGGGGAATGGTTGTGCAAATTCTTGCGTTTCACAATCGTGTCATCATCAAGAGTAAAGAGGATAGCTCTGCATCCTTTATTGACATGTGTGGAACACTGCCATCTTGTTTTACCGTTCTTTGAGTAATGCTGACTGAATCGATTGCCTGACAATCGAAGAATTCGCCCCCCTCGGCAAGACGTCGTGAATATTGGCTCTGAAAACGACGCAAAATTAGTAAACTCAATTTAACACGCTCAGCGCCATGTGTATTTTTTGCGATACACACTGTCTAAACACTTGTGTATCCTTTTTGATACACAAGCGCCGTGTATCGCTAACGGGCACACTTTCCATACATTTTGTATACAAAAAATGTTGCCCTGGCCTAGGGAATTTTCCTGGTGTAGTGTATTGGCATATGGGGCTTGGCGCTGAGCGTGTTAACGCATTAAGGTCCTTACATTTTTTAATCAATTTAAGTGACGCAAATTAGCAATATGATGTTACCAGCTGCGCCCCGTGGTTTCTCCCGTATAAGTCTGGATCCCGTGAGAATATCGGGATAAAAAGTGTCTTTTATTCTAATCCAGGTCATGGTTTACTCATGTGCCAAATTTCATGCAAATCCGTTTAGCCGTTTTAGCGTGACATAAAAACGTAAAAAAATCTTTTCTCATTATAATATTGTTTTAGATAAGTAGAGGTACTAAGACGAATTTTGTATTTCAAACATATTTATTGTTAGTTATAAAAGTCCTTTAAATTTGGCAAATGGTTATGCGAATCCTTGTATTTGATGATCGTGTCATCGTCCAGGGTGAAGATGACAGCTCTGCATCCTTTATTGACGTGAGTACACTGCCATCTTGTTTTGCCACGCTTTGAGTAATGTTGACCGAATCGGTGACCTGACCAACTAAGTATTCGTCCCCCTCTGGAGGACATTGTGAAAATTGATCCTGAAAACGACACAAAATGAGCAAACTCAAATTTAAGTGTCATAGGTTTCTTTTGACTCAATTTCAGCGTCACTCGTCTGGTCTCAATTCAACGTGATATATATATATATCTGCTTAAAAAGTTAATATTAAAATTAGAGGTTGCGTCCCTATTTGGTAAGCGAGCAGCGTTAGACGAGCGTTACCAAATAGGGGTGCGTACGTTACGTACAGTCTGTGATCAACATTACCTAAGCCCACCTGAGTAATAATGATTTGCCACATGATGTGTTAAATAAAAAAATAGTTGTTATTATTTATAAAAACGGGACTTCACATCAGTGAAATTAAAAAAAATAAATTTGCACACAATTTTTTAATTTTACATTACATAGTAAATAAAATACATTAATAATAAAAAATAATAATAATATCCCTGTACATTTCACACATTGTTTACTACTTTAGAAGTTACGATAGTGAGAAGTTTTTACAGGCGAATGGTTATGCCAATTGCTGTTATGGACGATCGTGTCATCGTCAAGGGTGAAAACGATGGCTTTGCATCCTTTATTCATGTGGGTCGAGCATTGCCACCTAGTTTTACCGTTTCTTGAGTAGTGCTGTCTGAGTCTGTGGCCCGACAATCGAAGAATACGACCCCCTCGGGCGGACCTTGTGAAAATGGGTCCTGAAAACGACACAAAATGAGCGATCTCAAATTCAAGTGTCTTACGTTTCTCTGAACTCAATTTCAGCTACCCAAATTACGCTGGGTTTTACTCGTCTGGTCTCAACTCAACGCTTGCTACGCTTGCTTGATATGTGCTTTAAAGATTAAATAAAATTAGACCACGCAACCCTATTTGGTACACTAATGCTCGCCTATGCGAGCACTAGCGTACCAAATAGGGGCGCGTACGCCTCAACTTTGACGGCGTTTATCATAGTCATGTGATGTGATAAGTAAAGGTAATTGTAATTACTTATAAGAAAAAGACTTCAAATCAATGAAATTAAAGCAATAAGTTTGCACACAACTTTGTGTTTTATATTACATAGTAAACAAAATATATTATTTACAATAGTGAGATGTTTAGATATCTCAAAAATCGTCCATACTTTCGACAGGTGAATGGTTGTGCAAATGCTTGCCATGGATGATCATATCGTCGCCAAGGGTGAAGACGATGGCCTTGCATCCTTTATTCATGTGGGTCGAGCACTGCCATCTAGTTTTACCGTGGTTTATGGAGTGCTGTCTGTATCTGTGACCCAACAATCGAATAATTCTTTTCCCTCGGGAGGACATTGTGAAAATTGGTCCTGAAAACGACACAAAATGAGCAAACTCAAATTCAAGGGTCTTACGTTTCTCGACTCAATTTCAGCGACGCACATTACGCTGGAATTTACTCGTCTGATTTCAACTCAGGTTAATTTTTAGGTGCCGTAAAGGTGAAATTACTATAAGTAATTCATTCATTCATGTCAAGGTTATGCGCATGACGCGATCAATATTTTCTAAATGTCAATACGAAATTAAAATCAATTAACATAAAGTGCGTATAATTTTTCAACAAAACATAGGTATATTTTTTATAAGACATTTTTAAAGTACCTACGTACTGTAATTATTCTTATACAATAATATATTTATTTATATATATGTTATATTTTTTTATATTTTATTTATATTTATTTATCCTTCTCCCATTCATCCATCCAAATGGTGTCTTTAAAAGATCGCTTTTAACGTTAAGATCGTCCATTATGTCACCCTATGTAAAATGTCTATATTTATATCATATTATATAAATATATATATATTGATATGGTTTACATAAGTACACCATAATTTTATTATGAATTAGAAATAATAAAAAAATAGAAAAGAGTACTCTTTATTATTAAAGAGTAGTCTTTTATATTAACTAGCTACGACCTGCGGTTTGACCCGCATAAATATCGATTCCGTGGGAATATCGGGATAAAAAGTATCCTACGTCCTAATCCAAGTCATGGTAAAAAAATATTTTTTGTGTGATTATTATTATATATATATCTTACGAGATCGAGACTTATGCGGGTGAAACCGCGGGGCGCAGCTGGATATTTTACAAATTAATTAACAATAAAGTAATGGACGTTTAGAAGATTGTATTTTCTCCTTTTCTTTGAAAATAAAACTGTTCCATCATAAATCTGGAGGTGGATGATTGTGCTGTTCCCATCCTTTTCCTTTTACAACTTCATAGTCTCCAAAGCTGTAGGTAAAAATCGATGCTTTACATCTTCGGTTTAGACACCTCCATCTGATGGTCAGTCTGTTTTTCCGGTGTACACTGTATCTGTGACCTGATAACGTCAACAGAAGACCTCCTTGCTTTGAGAGAAATACTGAAGAATCTGGGGAAAATACGATAAAAATAATTACAGACAAAACCAATATAAAACAACCAGCCACGTGCGAGTCGGACTCGCACTGCGCACACGAAGGAGAGGTTGGGAAGGGGGGAAGGGGAGACTCCCTTTACTTATAATTATATGTATAGTTATAGTGGATTTTGTAAACAAATCCAAACATCGTGTGTTTTCCTAGATGGCTTTAAAGCTGGGTCCAGACGTGTGTAATGTGAAATGTAATGTAATGCGAATTCTGTGTGTGGACGGAACTACGAGCATAACATGTAACACTCGGGCTGACACTCGCGCTGATCCATCGGCTGTCGATTTTTAGCGGGAACACAAAGGCTCTCCCAGTCGAACTACAAGATTTGCGTTGAGTTTGTATGCTGTGAACACTATTTGCATTACATTACTTACATATACACACGTCTGGCTTAAGACATACCCTCATGTTACTAGGTAGATATTTTATAACAAGGGGATGTTTGCATCAACTGGATACAAATAAATCCAGACACAAGGCAAATATTTTTTTTTTTAATTTATTTATTTCTAAGAAAAGTACAGCCACATCACACATGAATTATTTATTTTTATTTAATAAATTATTTATTTATTTAATAAAAAATAATAAAAAAACGTTTTCATTAGGTGATTTATTAAATATATTAATAAATCACCTAATGAAAACGTTTTTTTATTATTTTTTATTACATCGAATGTATACCAGCTGGTACCAGCTAGTCCTTTATTTCTAAGAAAAGTACAGTCACATCACACATGTATTATATAACATTTAATAAATCACCGAATGAAAACGTTTTCTGGAATTTTGCAATTTTTGGAATTAAATTGATAGCGCACATAATCTTAATTCAAAAGATTAAGCTCTTTTGTAATTATTAATGTTAATTAATTAACCTTAATTAATGTTTCTTTTAAATTACCTACCTACTTAATTTTTTTTTAATAATAATAATAATAATAATAATAATATATTTATTTGCGAATTTAAACACTTATTACGCCGGTAATGCCCGAAGGGTTAGGCAGAGATATACCTAGGTATAGCACACCGCAATTTCGTCAGTTATGTTTAAGTTCCATCTAATAGAGGGCGAGCCTTTTACCATCAACCGGGAACAGATCCAGACACAAGGCTGCTACTGAGAAATTACTAATTGAAAAACCTAATAACACTGCCCGACCTGGGAATCGAACCCCCATGGTCAGCAGTAGTGCTTACGACCATTACACTAACGAGGCAGTCGGTATTTTACTATACGTCTTCTTAATTTTTTTCATATTTATTGGCCCATACGTTATAAGGTGGTAGATGATTATGCTCAACAAAAGCCTTGATGATGACATCTTCTTTGTTGGTAAAGATGGCTGCGCGGCAGCTTCCCTTGCTTCGTTTTGAACACTGCCACCTCGTGTTAGTCGCCGTCACTCTGTGGCGGGTAAACTTGAAGCCTTGATAGGAGAGAAATCGTCGGCCTTGGAAATTGACGATACAGCCTGAAAAGGGGAAAATCTTTAGTTATCGGGCGGATTTTAATTAGTTGAGGATAGGAAAGTTTTCACTGTTTTCATGCTACCTTAAACCTTTTCCTAAAGGCACTCTCTCACAGGGAGCATTCGCTTGCCACCGGCACATTACTGTGTTGTGTTGTGTCGTGACGCGGAGTACACCTATCAAACGTATCTGATCAGGGCTACGTCAAATCACAACGAGTTTTGATTGGTTAAAACTGCGTCAGAAGGCGACACAACACATTAATGTAGACCCGGCTTAACAATCCACGATTCGACTGTTGCTACTAGGGCTTTGCAAGTAGACTGCGCGGGCCGTCAACTGCTACGTAGTGTAGAAGTATAAAGGAAAACCAGCAGGATAGGCTAATACCATAACTATGCCCATGGCATTAAGTCCGCCTCTGTACACTTGTGTGCTTAAACTATTAAATAAATAAATAATACACACTGGTTCAAATTTAATTAGCTAGCGAAACTTCGCAAAAAATACAGTTTTTTGTTTGAAGTAAACTTCACATACGTGATGGGTATCGATATATATACACGATCAAATAAAATAAAAAAACACAAGTATGATGTTTTTTTTATATTTTGGGTCAACGGCCGCTTGTAGTTGTGTTACTCAAATTGTGAGTTGAGGAACTCGTATTTTCTTTTGTTTAATCGTGTTTAGATTAAATACCCAACACGTATGTGAAGTTTACACTGAACAAAAACAGTTTTTTTTTAAATTATATCAGTTTCAAGACACTATACTAACTTCAGTCGATGATCCCATAAAGAAATCATCAGTCATTTCCTTTTTGTTTTTAACGTAGTGGTCCTATTGGCAACGAGGTAGTCCAATTGACTCACCAGGTGGTCCTATTGGCTCACGAGGTGGTCCTAGTGGGGCCCGCGGACGTGCCCGGCCTGCCCCAGCAGTCTCGACATACATAGCGAATGGCTTTACGACCGAATTCGATCGCAAAGTCCCAAATCGACAGGTGAAATGTATGGAGTGACAGGACTTTGCGACCGAATTCGGTCGTAAAGCGATCGCTATGAATGTCGAGACTGCAGGGGCTGGTTGGTGTGAGAACGTATGTTACTGCTGCTGCAGTGCTGCTGTTAATTGCTTGCTTGCTGCTAAATAATTTATTGATGTCTGCCGTAAACGAATATTTCAAAGTTTTGGAACTTTTTAGGGTTCTTCCAGTGCAAGCCCCGGATGCCGGAGCCAGCCAGCTGGCAGTTCAGCCCTCTACGTATGTATACTATATCTCTACTATGATACGGTTGTTTTTAAGTATTATTATTTTCTTTTAGCTCGCATACGCTGGTGAGTTGTCTGCGCAGTTTCGTTAGTTAATTTAATTTGACCCTGTAAAAATTAAATAGGTAGAATTAATACGGCTAGGTCGCATGTAAAGGATACATTCCATGCTCCCGATGATGAGTGCTTTAAAGTAATATTTATAGGAAAAGATTGAGACCTATCCAGTAGACATTATTACTCAACTTGTGACTGTGATAGTTAGGAAGAGGGAACGCGGGTGATGGTAGATAGGTAGTGTGACAGTAAAAGGTCTTATAATTTTATTGTTTAGGCACATTTTTATTTTATTTAACCTCTTGTAACGCAAATTATGATTTAAAAAACTATAGGTATTCTGATATAACTAATTAATATCAAAAGTTAAATAAAAATAACTACACTTCATTTGAAATAAGATTAGACACTTAAACAAACCCTTTTTACAGTCCGTTCAACCGATTTTAACTTCTATTCCGTAGGCATAAGGATGGCATTAAAAGCAAAAAGTGGTTACAATACCAACTATTTACTGCAGCTGCCATTTGTCATGCCACCAACGCAATAGAAGTCAAAATCGGTTGAACGGACTGTAAAAAAGGTTTATTTTAATTTAAATGAAATTATTTAATTTTAATAACATTAAATGTCTAATTTTATTTAATTAAAAAATAATCTATGAGTAAAAAAAACTTACATCTATTCGTGAGAACTTTTTATAAACATAAACAAACATTCAAGAGGTGGCGTGGGACACCCGGTTGGAACAAAGTTCCTTTCGCTTTTGCACACTTGGCGAATCTTGGTGACGATCAAAATATTACACTTTTTCCGTGTAGCTCGCATTCGCCAAGTGTGCAGAGAATAATTTTCCAAAAAAAAAATTAAAAGTATTAATTTGTCAATTTGGTAGTTTTTCCTAAAATTACCTCCGATTCGGTGGAAACATTAGAAGTCACGGAGATGAATATACATTATGGCATTTCTATAAATAAACAAGACTTCAACCGATATTTTAATTGACCTAATATTAAGTAGTCGCTATCTTAAGCTACTTTTGTCCAAAATTTTTTTTACAAAACAGTCAGTTCTAACACTATCTACTTACGTATACTAAACTTGCTTAAACACCTTGAAATTGTCCAAGGACTCTTAATATGTAATAAGCTATAGATCTATCTTCCTATGTTCTTCAAATTCTTCCTTAGGATACTTACATCCCGAAGATGCCTCTCTTGAATACCTCGCGGTCACGGTTTAGCTCGCTACCTCGATGTCATCTGTAAAACAAATGCATGCTAATACATGCTATAGACACGCACGCACATGCCAGCCATGAGGTAAACCCCCAAGCAGCCCGCGATGTATCGCAGTGAGGTATCCTTTGGCATGCGAATGTGAGTCTATTATAGTTACCGGCAAGTAAGTTGGCAAGAGATTTTGTAGTGGGGGAAGTTCGCGCACGCACAATTTCATACATTTTTACATGCGCGAACTTCCCCCACTACAAAATCTTTTGCCAACTTACGTGCCGGTAACTATAACAAGCATTTGTTTTACATGGAGGTGACATCGAGGTAGCGAGCTAAACCGCGACCGCGAGGTATCGCAGTGAAGCATCTTCGACCCTTATTCTTCACCATTTAGTTGGTGGCGGATGATTATGCTCAGTATTCCCCTTAATGATAATTTGACCCACAGTGTATACCGACGCGCTGCACCGAGCATGCCTCTGCCTCGAACATTGCCATCTTATCTTGTGACCCTTTACTTTATGCCGTGTGAACTTATATCCCTTGTAGGACAGAAACCTGCCATCTTCATATATTACAGAATAACCTGAAAGATGAGAAGAAATTAGGTTATGCAAGAAAAATTCTAAGGCTAGTTTTAGCTCTCCGTACGAGTACAAGTGTCATAAGATTCGTAGATAAAGAGTTTTTTTTTTATCGCGAAATAGTCCAGCTCTTGACTTCGATCTCGCCTTGTGGAAAGCGACGGGTGAGGTCTATGATGAAACGAGTAAGCCCAGAAAATGCTTATTCACTTTTGCTGTGAAGATCCCATGGGGGAAGGCAGAAACTACGAATCACCACCAGCTACAAACCTTACTTAGACCTTTTGCTTCGTGGGCGTGTGTTCGTATACATATAGTTATACACGCACCCTGGTTGCAAGTACTATGCACCTCACCTTTCTGAAGAAAATCACCAATAAGCTGACTAAATGTATGTCCTTCTAGGGCATCCTGTCTCGGCATTTCCACACACATCTTCGTAGTCAGAAAAGCCCGAAAGTCTGACTACCAGTCTTACTAAGGGGTAACCAGTTACCCAGTGGAGTGGGTTGTGGAGGTCAGGTAGGCAGTCGTTTCATATAAAATACTAGTACTCAGCTGCACCTGGTTAGACTGGAAAAGACTAGGCAGATGATGATGATTTTTAAGGACGCTTAAATAAATACATTTCTCCAAAAAAATATCATTTATTTTATAAATAAAAGGCACTTTTATATAATTAACTATATTAATATAAAGATAGAACGCAAAATTCTCGACAGTCACCGTAAAATCTTATATGTACAAACTATAACAATAACATTGATAGTGTTGAGATATTTTTAAATGTGGAGTCACGGAAATTATTTTTTAAGCAAATTGACCGCGGCACCGCTCGCTTCGCTTGCTCGGCTCGCGCGCGGTTGGTCACAGATCTAACCTAACTTAACCCATTACAACAAACAAATTTAACTGTGGGTTTTTGACGTAAATATTTACGTTTCTAATATTTTTTTGTGTCCTGCAAAAAAAATCTTGTCATGGGTTCAGAACATTCTCTAGAACCCCAAATATATTATAATATTCTTTTTAGCGAGCACGTTTCTAAACATTAACCGATATCCCTCAGAAGTTTATTCTCAAGGCCCTCAATCTAAGGCAAAACTGTATTTAGTTATTAACATATTTCTATACTAGGTTTTAGAATATATTAAATTATCTATATTATTTTAATAACTGTAATTTATTTTAAGGCATTTATCATATTAAGTAGTTGTGTTTGACACAATATTTCAACTTAGTTAAATTAACATCAAACTATATCTAATGACAATAGTCCTAATTTATTCAACGAAATAATTAACTATCTAATTAATGACTACCCAACACATTATTTTATTCTTAGGCCCACTTGTACAGACGCCAGCACATCAAGCTACTACAATTTGTAATTTAAAAAAAAATAGATATTCAACTTTATCACTAAAGCATTAGGTTCAAGGTTATTTGGGTAATTGGACCATTTCGGGTAGCTTGACCTGCTGGCGGCTGTACCTTAAATCACTAAACGCGTTTAAGGCGCGTTAAGAAGCAAATATTTAGGTAATTGACAGTAGCGCGTCGCGGCAATAAATAAAATCAAAACAGCGATGCGTTTGTTGTTAGTTGAATCGAATGACCACCAAAATAAAAGTAATTTTGCAGTTGAAATTAAATTAAAAAATAAATGCACGGCTCAGCGGAATAATTTTTAGGTATTTTTTAGTTGATTGAATTGCCTTTTATTATCATTACATAAAATATGATAGTTTCCGCCGAAAATTTTGAGAATTATGTGACGAAAAATATTTTTTTGAGCTTTGTTTTATCATAATACTATTTTATTTGAACATTAGACAATACACAAAAATATTCTGGCTTGTAGATTTATACCAATACACCTAACTGTGCGATAAAAAACTGAGCGAGTCCTACGTTTGGGCAGTGCCTTAACGCTAAACGCATTCGAAACATCGTTCTGTTCCTGTATATCGTTTGTAGATGGCAGACACAGAATGACCTCATAAATACGTGTAGCGCTAAATGTATTTACTGATTGGGCAAGCGGGCCCTACATTGACATATAATAAACAAGTACGCTGGACTTCATTCAAAATGAAGACATTTGATTTTCGGCATTATGGCACTGACAGCAACGTGAGCGGCGGCGGTGAGCGTCCTCCACGGACGCTCACCGCCGCTCACGTTGCTGTCAGACTAATATTTTTGATAGGGAGTTTTACAAGATGCGCATAGTCTCATGATAAAAATATTTTAAATGTCTTGTAGTAAACACAAAATACACACACAAAAAGTCTTACTCCACGATTTAAACCTAAATCGTCAGAGACGTACCAAAACCAAACGACGGCCATTTCCGGCAACGTGTAAATTTTAGTTCCTGTGACGCTCGAGCCCAGGGCGCTTTGAATCGGCACAAACCACTGTCCAGTGGTGGATTTACCAACAGGCTGAGTAGGCTGCAGCCTAAGGCGGCAGATTTTAGGGGCGGCAAATTTAAGGCCAACATGTTTTAAAATGTCTTACTGCATTTAAAAAGATTAATATTTATATACCTACCATGTTTTTTTGGAAAGACTAATAAATAGTGAATGCTCAAATTCACGCTTCTATCGTAGATTTGATCACTGTTTTTTGTAGCTGAATGAGACATTTCACAACCGACAACCGACAACCGTCTTCCAAAAAAGACACTACAAAGTGAAAAATAACTTAAAAAAAAAATACTTTTGGAAGTCGGTGTCGTTGGGTTTGTTCGTTGTTTGTCACCGACTTCCGACATAAAAGTTATTTTTCGCTTTGTAGTGTCTTTTTTGGAAGTCGGTTCTTTTACAAAAAAGCTATTATTTTTCATTTTTAAGTTGTCATTATTACAAGTAATTTTGGTTTAAAAACCAAACTACTGAACCATTTTTGATGAAATTTCTATGGGACCAATTTGAAAGAATATCCTTACAAAGAATTTTGCGAATCGGCTTATAAATAACGGAGTTCTGAGGTAACAAACATTAAAAAAAAATGCAGTCGAATTGAGAACCTCCTCCTTTTTTTAAAGTCGGTTAAAAAGGCGATGGAATTACAAAAGACATGGACATTTAAGGTCGGTACGGACGGTAAACTTTGAATAGCCTACTGGTGGCAAATGTGTAAATTCGCCACTGCCACTGTCAATTCACTGTTATTTAGTCTCAGTTTAGTTTAGTTTAGGGTCAGTGGGGCCTCGGTACTTATTCTATGTAATTAATTAATTCTCATTACATGAAGTTCCCATACCATGACAAACGTTTCCAATACAACTTTTCGGTTTCAGATTTTGACGGTTTTGATTTTCTCCTAATTGAAAGACGTCATTATGATTTTCTGATGGTCTGCCACTGACACACCATTGGAAACAATCACATGTCGTAAACTCCTATTATTTTAACATTTCTTTAGACCAATAAAGCTAGGGTTTCCTTAGATTGCGGTGGCCGCCACATAGCGTCCACAATTTACCGTCGAATGACGTCACTGAAACGTTATTTATGAAAGTAACTTGATGTGGAAAGACAAACCCCATCCATGATTTCCATGTCAGACGTCACTATGGCCACCCGGCTGCTAGGAGTCTAGCTTATCACGCCATTATGAATTTATGAGTTTACACTTTAAGGACAGTGGTAATGGCGTTCCCTTGGTATGGTTGTCAGAATGACCAATAATGTAAATATTTATTTTATTCATGTAACAATTCGCATTGTGTTTGAAATAAGTAGTACATTAATTAATTTATTTTATATATTAGCAGACTTAACCACAGTGCGGCAGTAGTGATGACAGTAACAGCAGTGCCCAGTGGTGACTACCCTGACTTACGAGTTGTAGATCGTAGGTTCGAACCCTGACAGGCGCTTTACTTTGTGTATGTAAATGGTTTTAACACCATTGCTCTCAAAACGGTGAAAGAAAACATCGTGAAGAAACGGGCATGTCCTAGAGCCAAAACTTCAAAGACATGTGACATCCACCAACCCGCACTGGGCTCGCGTGATGGATTATGGCCCACTCCCTCTCGCCGAGAGGAGGCCTGTGTCCCAGCAGTGGGAACATTATAGGCTGATTATTATTATGCTAACCCCCAGAGCTTGACTGTCACTTGTCAGATCATCTTGTTGAATGCATGAAGTAAGGCCTTCCGAATCCTGCACATAATCAGGCGGGAGGAGACGCCCGGGTGTCACCACTGTCAGGATCGCCCAGAGGACACGGTGGAGCATACGGTGGAGGTCTGCCCTGCTTGGGCAGAGCACCGCCGTGTCCTCGTAGAGGCGATCGGCAGCGGCGGCGACCTCTCGCGTCCGGCCCTGGTTCAAGCCATGGTCCGGGGCGAGAGGGAGTGGGAGGCAGTCACCTCCTTCTGCGAAGCAGTCATGCTAGCGAAGGAGGTGGCGGGGTGGGCGAGAGAACGCGCCTTGCGCACCTCACGCCTCAGCCGCCGCGGGAGACGCTCCGGGCGTCGGGAGCCGCGTGACGACTCCCGGCCACCGTAGGCGCGGGCCTGCGGGCGGTGAGTAATGGGTAACTCACCGTCCGATCAGGACCAGGCCCGTGCCGGACGGCGTGTATGTGTTCCACGCGCGCCTCAAAGAGATGTCAGCATGAGTGACGGGGCCCCATAGGGCCGTAGCCTGCCAGGGTAGCGGGATTGTCCGAAAGGGTTACCGCTGCCCTGGAACATAAAGGGCTAAGGAAGGAACACGGGTGGGTTTTAGTCAGTAAGAGTCTGACACTCCCTCCTGCTCCACCCAGAGCGGGAGGAGTCATTTGATAAGAACCTCTAAAAGTTTGCACTTGGATGATTATGCTCGTTTTTGGACTTGCAAACTCTATTGTCAATAGTGGTCAGAGTTGCTCGACAATGGAACGAACAATGTCTTGAACACCTCCAAGTTTTTTTCATATTTCTTGTGTACTTTAGATGGTATGTGTAGCCACGGTAAGTTAGCATTACGTTCCCTTTCTTTGACATCATGAACATTAGCGGCTCATTGCCTGAAAAGAAAAAAAAATATAGAAAGAGCATTTACGAGTATTTGAGAAACCAAAATGACACAAGAAAAAACTAAAGACTATGAATACTTTGCTACAAGGATCATTTTGGCGCTCGAATGACGTCGCCAGGGGGCGCTGTTAGTAAACATTTGTGCAATTAAGTATGTATTATAATATAAGGGGTCAAATTAAATTAGCTAGCAAGTGATGGGTTTTACACAATAAAATAAAAATAAAATAGTATTTGATGTTTTTTGGGGGGTCAACGACCGCTGGTAGTTTTGTTCCTTGAAGTTTGAGTTGAGAATATTTTCTTTTGTTTTATCGAAATATCGAAACCCATCACGACTGTGAAGATTACAAAAAAAAAAACTAATATTTCAAGTGACTACACTTACTGCGGTCGATGACACCACAAAAAAAAAACCAACAAATTAATTTGATACCCATCACGTCTGCAAGGTTTCGCTAACTGATTTAATTTGACCCTGTATAGAAAATAGTCAAATAAAATCAAATCAAAACCATTTATTTGCGTCAAATGTGGTACATCAATATTTCAGCAAGCAATGCAATAAAATGCAATTACACATTTAGACATCATTATAATTATGAATACTTATGCAAATATTCCTTAGTAATAATTTACAACACACCTTGCCTAACCCTTTGGGGATTACAAGCGTGATGTTATGTTAATAATTCAACTGGACTCGTTTAGTTTTTTGATGATTTTTCTAAAGACTTCCGAAATTTCTCAAGTCCCACACGATTTCTGACTGTCGATCTTGGAATGCCATAGCGTTCAGAAGCTTTATACGCTGTCATCTGACCACTGATGACAGCGTTGACCGCCGCTGCTACGCTTGCTTCGGACCAGGCCGACGAGCCTCGTAACGACGGACCAGACCACTGCCCTGTAAGAAATTATATCAATTTACAATCCAAAAAGACGCATCTGCAAAAAAAAAATGTAGCTGACTTTGCCATGAACTACGTATCACACTGACGTCACGCCAAATCCTGCATCGGAGTGATCTACATCGCCACAGGCAAACTTTGATTATTTATTTTTTTATTCAGTTTCGGACAACAATATTATCCATCTTGTTAGTTAAAAAATACCTTATAACTAGTTACACCGGCAACACACAAAGAATTAAATGTCCGAGGCAGGTTGCTCAAAGAACAAGCAAGCCGGGGATCAGCCGTAGTTAACCATCCTCTCCACAAAATGCCTCAAAACAGGGGAGTAAGGACTCTCCGCCACTGCTTTCAGGTTACTATTGTTACTGGCCCGCGTTCGATGCATTAGTGAAATAACTTTTTTGCGTATGACTGCGTGGAAACTATCAGTTCGGTTTTGTAAAAATATCTCTGATGCACTACAGAAACGAGGCAGTCCCAATAGCATCCTAAAAACTTTATTATGTATTATATATACTGACGTCACGCAAAATCCTGCATCGCGCAAGCAAAGTTTACTGCGCAGTTAGCACATATACAACAGCCCGACATGATTCGTCGGGCAGTTGCCCACCAGACACAACACCCGTCTGGTCGGAGGATAAGGATCCTCCAACCAGACGGGTGTTGTGTTTCCATAGAAAAGGAAGGTCTTTTCTATGGAAACTTTACTTTTTACCTCTATACAACCACGAGTATCATCATAGGCTTCCCTAATACAATAGTGTAGTTATAATAGCTTTTTTTTTTTTTTTTTGAGGATGGGAAATCATCAAATGACCCCTCCCGCTCTGGGTGGAGCAGAAGGGAGTGTCAGACTCTTACTGACTAAAACCCACCCGTGTTCCTTCCTTAGCCCTTTATGTTCCAGGGCAGCGGTAACCCTTTCGGACGATCCCGCTACCCTGGCAGGCTTCGGCCCTATGGGGCCCCGTCGCTTTTGCTGACATCTCTTTGAGGCGCGCGTGGAACACGTACACGCCGTCCGGCACGGGCCTAGTCCTGATCGGACGGTGAGTTACCCATTACTCACCGCCCGCAGGCCCGCGCCTACGGTGGCCGGGAGTCGTCACGCGGCTCCCGACGCCCGGAGCGTCTCCCGCGGCGGCTGAGGCGTGAGGTGCGTTCCCTCGCCCACCCCGCCACCTCCTTCGCTAGCATGACTGCTTCGCAGAAGGAGGTGACTGCCTCCCACTCCCTCTGGCCCCGGACCATGGCTTGAACCAGGGCCGGACGCGAGAGGTCGCAGTTATAATAGCTTAGAAAGATTAGACTTCCAATGATACTATTTATTTATTTATAAAGATACACCAACAGCGTCTGTATACAAAATATCAAATAACAGTAGATAACAGTCATGGGCTTATACAGTTGCCAATAACAGGTGAACCAACATTCTCAAATACAGTGATAACCTAAAGTATAAAAATTAAGAAAAAACAAATATTAAGTTCGAAATGTATAAAAATTAAATGGTAACAAATTAAATAAACAGAATTATAAAATGACGCAAGAAATAAGTTACAGAGGTTGCAAGAAATACCTACATACGAACACAATGAATCCTTAGATTGTGTGGGTTGCGTGCTTTGGGATCCTAAAACTTGAGTTTCAAAGATGTTGACGGAGTCATGATATATGTCAACAGCTGGAGTGGATTTTATATAAGAATTCATTTCTCGGCTGAGCCTATTGAGAGGTGAGTTATGATGAACTATGATGAACAACCAAGATTAATATAACAAAATGCGTCCCGTGTCAATTCACTCAGAGTACAGTTGAAGCAGTCAATCTGTTGTGACACCGTATTGAGTGTAAGCAGCGCGCGTGTCAGCGGCGCGTGCTGCAGCAGGTTGGTGCGAGCGGGCAGCACCCACAGCAGCGGCGGCCGCCTCCGCCGCCCCACGTGCCCATCAGGTACACCCAACCCAACTGTGTCTAGAACGCCTGGGTTGTGTATTTTACCACGCATAATCTTAAATAAGTAAGTGGCGAGAGCTATTTCCCTTCTTTCTTCCAGTTTATTATAGCCTACCATGCCCAGCACGAATAGAGTAGGATACAACAGTGGGTACCCTGGGTACACAACATACTGCTTTTAGTATAGGAATCTCACAAAGAACAATGCTCATGGATGTATGGAATCCCGTGCCATGCTGCATCATAGTCAAACTTTATTTTTTATATACTACACCTATCATATTAACTCCTACAAATCTTCTTTTTGTAAACAAAACCCGAGTTTCGGAGATTTTCAAAAAAATCGCAATAACCTATAAACTAGGTACTTTATTTTGTTTGATATGTCATACACGACGACCATTATTGCTCTGAAAAAATGATAATCGCTTATATAAAATTTATATTCTATTCTAATTATTTTTAAATAATGTAGAATCGGCAAAGTATAATTTTTTACAAGTTTTTTGAAAGACGTGATCGTGACACTTTCAAAGTTCAAGGTTATATTAATCATATCATATGAAACGGAACGTCATCTTAAGGGAATAAAACAATATCAACACTTTTTTACTTTAAATTAAATTCCCTGTTCAAAAATCAAATCCCCGACGCGTAATGTCGTAAAAAATTATGAAAATAATTACTATAATAGTTTGATCTTGATGCATGAGAATTATCGGTTCGACTTTTGGTCATTGTCTTTTGTTCTGGATACGTTCCAGCATTCGTTTGTATTTGGTTGTTTGTATGTTAGTTAGGTATATAAGCAATGTTTTGATGCCAAATGTCTCCGTAATCCCGTAGTGGAACCTTTGTCGCATTTTAACACTTTGCGACAAATTTTACATTTTGCTCGGCATTTGTCTCTGTTTATGAGACAATATTTCCAGACTGAAGAAATCTCTGCCTCCGGCTGTCTGAAAAGCATCACTTCTGAATACTCCTCCTCTTCCTCATCTGAAAGAGAAAAGTGTAATCAATTTACAGTATGTATTTAATTAAGGCTGGCACTGGAGCATGAAGATTGGCACACTAAAAGAGAGAATATTATCATTAGCGCAGGCTAAATATAAATAAATTATGAGGATGAATATATTGTATATCTGGAACAGTTGATGTCACCAGACACCGTAAATAAAGAAATTGGGTGATAAGTAGCAAACAGCTGGAAGAGATACTGGCGCCTGAGCGAGGTGTGAGCAGAAACCATAATAATTATGTCGTCATAAAGTAAATTGTTTAACACCTGCATACTGCCGGTATTAATGTATGGAAGTCAAACATGAGCTCTAACAAGAAACTCAACAAATAAATTTGCTTCATGTCAACGTGCGATGGAGAGAAGCATGTTAGGAGCCAAGAAATTGACAGAGTACGAAACCAAACTATCAGGCACAAGAACAATGCCAAGAACCCTTAAAAGCAGAGGACTAAAGTATGTAGAAATGGTCTGGAGACAAAAGAAAAGAGGGAAGGACAAATGGAGCAAAATAGTTACCCAATGGTTGGTACCAAGAAACGACCACAGAAAGAGAATTAGACCACAGAAAAGGCGGGCTGATGATATCAGATAGATCGTTGGAACATAATGGGACAGAGTGGCCAGAGAGAAACAGTAATGGAGAAGGTTGGAGAAAGTCTTTGCCCTGGCAAACGAACATAAAAATATTTAAAACAAACGCTAAATACGAGACTGACGACAACGCTTTATGTTCGCCCGACCAAAAAGGCTAGTAATAAAATTGATTAAAAATTTATGCCGTCACTATTGATACCTGAGATGATGCTTAGTGGAAGAGGAAAAGTGCTGTCATGGATCGGAAGCAGAGCACATCAAGCTACCCGAAACTGTCAAATTTCCCCAATCAACATTGAACCTAATGCTTTAGCGACAAAGTTGAAAATCTATTAAACAAATTTGACAGATTGTAGTAGTAGATTGATGTGCTGGCGAGTGTACCTTCAACGCTAAATCAATATCATTAATATCAACAATATTTTGATATATTAGTTGTAATTGAAATAAGTAAAAACCTCCTCCTCCATTGAACCCTTAAGAAGATTTCAGTTATTTCAATTACATCTTGTATAAATATAGTACCTAATAAAAGTCTTACAGTCTAACAGTTAAGGTTAAATAAAAAAGGTTTATTATTTTTTGCTTTTCAGTTTTTTCGGCGGTTTAATTTTTTGTTAAAATGTTTTTATTCTATAATTTTTTGTGGTTATTATCTGTTAATTGTTTGCCAAAGGGCAGGCATAAGTGGCACTGAGTAGAGTAATAATACACAACTCAGCATTCAAATCTGTGAGTGAACAATAAATCACCCCTATTTTTCCACCCCTAGGGTTGGATTTTTTTTTTCCAAATTTATATGGGACCAGCTTGGGGGTTTACCCTTTCCAATAAAAAAAGAATGATCAAAATCAGACTACTCTGTAAAAAATTCGTCGGTTAAAAATCTTTTTGCATTTGATAGCCAATTCTCGAGGAAGGCTATAAAATCACGCTATGACCCTTAGGAGCCAGGAAAAAATAAAAAAGGCCTAAAGAACGCTAAGCGAAAACGAAGTGACAGCGCATACGATACGATGCGATACGACGGGGTGGGTCGGGGGAACAAGAAATAACACACGGACGAAGTCGCAAGCAGAAACTATGTAGTAGCTAATAAAGATCAAATTCGTTTGTATGAAACTAAAAACTATATATTACCTTCTTCATCGACCTTTTTTATGTATTTCATCTTGATAACAGGACTTTTTCTCACAGACCTTTGATTATTCAAATGTTTTGGTAAATGTCTCAATAATCCTGAAGTGGAGCCGTGGGCGCATTTTATCACTTTGCGACAAACTTTACATTTTGCCCGCAGTTTGTCTTTACTTCTGAGAAAATATTTCCAGACTCGTGAGGGCTCAGTATTCGGATGATTCAGTTTTGGGTCCGAAAACTCCTCGTCTGAAAAAAAAAAAATAAAAAACATAGAGCGAGAGATGTAGTAATAAATATTTCATTATTCTTAAAATCTTTAGAAAATACTGCTACTTTATTTTGGAAATGTTAGTACGCACTAAAATAAATAAAAAAACAATAAAATTAATACATTATTTAATTAAATGTTGCTTCTCGTCGGATCTTGAAGGTCAGTTACCTTTTTTCTAGTTAGGTTGTGATAATGTGTGTGTGTCATATTGGTTTCATCAAAAATATACACAAAAAAAAAACATCTAAATGACAACCTCCTCCTTTTTTACCCGACTGCGCGACGCAAAGGAGTGGTAACGTGTTTATTGAAGTTGGTTAAAAAAGACGAACGCAATTTTTTGAATCTCTACCAACTTTCGGACCGTTTCATTTAGTCTCATTCTCTATTTCGTTAAAAAGGAAACACATAAAGAAAATACGTTTATTTGAGACAAAACACGACGCAAAGACAACACAAAAAAGAAGGACAAATAAATAAAAATAGAAAACCTTTTTTATTTTTTAAATCAAATAACGTTTAAATAATATTATATTATAATAAAATTATGTTGGTATCGAACATTCATCAATTCCTACCAAGTGTTTCATTAAAAGTACAATAAACTAAATTAAGGCATGAAAAAAAAAAAATTAAAATCAAAATATTTTATTTCACATAAACCTTATGAAACGTCGAAAGCTAGGTGCACGGTTCCAATTGGTCGTTTCCTATGAGAAGAGCCGGCAAAAAACTCCACGGTTACTCTTTTAAAAATAATTGGCTTTTACAAAAAACTAACTATTCCAGAAAACCAACCCCTGTATTCATAAACGTTGCTTAAAGTAAGTAGTTATTAGCGACTGTTTAACCATACATTTTTGACGTTTAAACGTCACTTAACTTTAATCGTAGTTTACAAATAAACCCCAGTGTGTTTCTGAAAACAGTACCACAAGAAACGCATTCTGGTAGTTTGCATGTGTTACCAAAAATGCTTGTGCATTTCGGTACTAAGATAACAAATTATTATAAAATTATAAAAATAATATTATGTGTTCGAATTTATCACAATGTCATTGAAAAATGCTGTGAATTCCTGATAAATGTTTTTTTAAGGCCGAAGTGGAACCACCTTCGCATTTCAGCACTTTATTACATATTTTACATTTTGCGTTAGATCTAAATCTGTCTTCGCTCCTAAGAAAATACAGCCAGACTGAGGAATTTCCCGTCCATTCTGAAAACGTGTTTGCTGTGAAACAAGGAAAATTAATTATATATTTCTAATACAATAATAACAAACAATAAATCATGGTGAAAGAAAAAGGTGCTTAGATTAGCAGCACCCTAATATCAATCTCGATCTGAATGATTTTGAAGGATATAGCTAACCCATTGCTTCATATGTTCGAAAAATTTGTCTGTTTAACAACGTAAATAACGCAATGAATGTTGTTGAACTGTCAAAATGAAAGCCATTTCTACTGACTGCTTGTTTCTTGCCGTTGTCCTATGTTACTTGGGGTCGACGCAACACAGTTTTTCTTCCATTCCCTCCTGTCATCCGTCAGGTTACCATTTCACTCCTTTTTCCTTCGTATCATCCTTCACACAATCCATCCATCTTTTCTTTGGTCTTCCTCTTCCTCTCCATCCATCAACATTTTTATATTCACCACGATTTTACTCACATACGTTTTACCCCTTCTAAATTGTATGCCCATACTAGAAGTCGTAGACAAAGTGAAAAGTCAAAGCTATCGAAAAGGTTATGTCAATCCTGTTGAAAGTCGTTATTGAAATACGAAACGCTTTGAAAGCGATTGCCACTTGTTAAGGCCCTCAGGGCAAACAATCTCCATTCAACTTTTCTGCCACTGGCCACTCATGATTACTCACACTCGTTAATATTATTATTTGTAGGTTGACAGAAACAAAAAAAAAAAAATTACAAGAGATCTTTGACTATTGAATTAACTCGTATAATGTAAAGTAAAAATCGTGAGGAACCCCGCACCGGTCGCGGGACGTGACTATACTCGTCTGTTGAGTTTAGTAATTATGAGCGTCTGCTTAGTGTGACTGTGTATACACACGAGCGACACGCGTCGACGACAGAGGCAACTGCAACCGTCGACAACAAAGCCGCTCTTTGAGTACCGTACTCAAATACACGGGCGTCGACCGGTGTCGACAGCTGCTGTTGACGCCTGTCGACGAATGCAGTTACCTCTGTTATCGACGCGTTTCGCTCGGGTGTATGAGTATCACTTAACTTTAAGCAATGTTTATAAATAAAAAGGTTAATATAAAATATAATAATAAGGTTGGACATCTCCATACAAATCACTGGATACAATCAGCAGGATTCGCTTCAGTTTGGCCGAAACGACCAATTGCAATTTGATCAATTGCTATTGTAGTAATATTGTCAATCGCTTCAATTGCATTTGGTAGAAGATCAATTTGCGCGTCAATGTGTAAATATAGACAGTTGCAATTGATCGTTTCAGGGCCCTTTAGGATTCTATACATACCTTTATCTAACTCAACCTCATCAAACTCGCCCTTGACATGATCTTTGTCGTCTATTTTGTATACTTTTTTCCTGGCTTTGGAAATTTTCTTTCGGGTAGCAAGTTCTGCGTCAGATGACGCCTTATCTACTGCAAAAGTATGTGAAGTAAATGGGTAGTTAGTAGTTGTTATTCGTTTTTATCAACCCTATGACTATTATGACATCAACCAACCCTTACTGGGTCCGCGTGATAGATTACAGCCCACTCCCTCTCGAAGAGAGGAGGCCTGTGTTTAGCAGTGGGAACATTAAAGGCTGATATGTATTCGTTTTTATACAGGTAGTAGCTACCTTTTGTTGATTGCTTAGAGATTTTATAACCGATGCAAAATATTGCTAACGTGCTATGTGTATCTAACGGTAATAACCAGTGATAGGAATAGGTACAGGTCGCGTCATGTAAAAAGAACGCTGAAAGAAGGTGGAGGGGGTTTGTTTGCGCATGGGTACACTCGCACACGAAAGTACTAGGCATATTGTTTTATTTTTGAACTAGCTTTTCGCCGGCAAGCATGCGGCGCGTCACTCGCCCGCCCCACGCCGGACCTCATACCACCAATAGACCGATATATCGCCTAAGCGCAACTTGACCGCCAGCGTTCTTTTTACATGACGCGACCTTTGCCTAAACATCGAAGAACAGAGACAAGAAACGGAGACTTCCTTAGGACTAAATTTTTTCCGGGACATCTGTCCAGAAATTCGGGACAACACTTTTAAAAATAATAGTAATAATTCATTTATTTCAGATAATAATAATCCATACAATACATTAAATTATATTAAAATTAATTGGTACGTAGACCACAGACACTGAAATAGAATTAAAATCAATTTAAACAATACTAACATTACATTAAATTAAATAATTTGCAGTAAAATCAAAATCAAAAATTGTGTTAGTATATATACTCGTATATGACGTACACAATGTGTTAGTGAGTGAGTGAAAAATTTAGTGTTAAGGAAGTCTCCGTTTCTTGTCTCTGTTCTTCGAAGTTTAGGCAAATAGGCACTACCTATTCCTATCACTGGTAATAACACGTTTTTTTAGACACCATAATTAGAAGCCTCTAGTGTTCCCACGGCTGGGACACAGGCCTCGTCTCGGTATGAGGCAGTGGGCTGAACTACCATGCGCGCCCAGTACAATTTGGTAGATGTCACATATCTTCGAATTTATGGTTGTAGGACATGCCGGTTTTCTCACGCTGTTTTCCTTCACCGTTTTGAGAGCAATGGTGGCCCAGTGGTAACGTCCGTAACTTACGATTTGTAGGTCATAGTTTCGAACCCAGGCAGGCACTTACTTTGTGTATATTATTTCACCACCACTGCTTTCAAGATGCTATGTCCAGCAATGGACTGCGATAGGCTGAGTTCACTGCTTTCAAAACGATCTTTCTAGTGTTTTGAGGAAAAAGTAAAATATTGAATACCGTCATTATCTGTATCTTCCTCATCAACCTTGACAATATACACAATATTTTCAGTTGCTTTTCCTTGGTTGTGTTTTGCTTCAAAATGTCGTCTTAATGACGAAGTACCGTGGTATTTTAACACCTTGCAACACAGTTTACATTTCGCATAGAGTTTGTCTTTGCTTCTGAGAAAGTTCTTCCAGACTGCGGAGACATTTTCTCTTCTGTAATATTTTAAGACGTCTGAAAACTCCTTCTCTGAAAAAAAAAGCACAAACGAAGTTAAAAATTTCCTGGTTAGTAAATTGACCGATCTATCTACGTATAGATAGATGTACCAACGGCCTTAAAAAGGTGTCTAGGAGGAACTGCAGATATGGAAGGTGGAGGACAGGGTGTTGTGACGTAAGCCTGGGAGGCCTACATCCAGCAGTGGACTGCGATAGGCTGAGTTGATTGATTTATAGAAGTAATTTAAGATCTGGAAATACCTATACAACGCATATCCAAAAACATGTAGGTATGTTAAAATAAAAACCACCTTATACCTTAAAAAATCATATAATTAAGAATCAACAGGATTTAGTGTTTTTTTTTTTATGGGTTATTTGATAGAAAATGGTAATTCTAGTTTATTTCCATAACTAATTATTTACACTGGGTACAAAATTAAACTACTAAACTATACATATAAATACAAAAACAAAAGGGTTATACAGCGTGCTGCTTTAATGGCGACATTTATTTAACACACGTATACGGTTTTATGTTTTCGTTTTATGAACATATTTTAATTGCATTAAACGTTACTATTATTAATTATTTTCAATTTTCTAAAATAGCATTTTGTAACAACCTGTAATTAAAGAACTGGCACAGGGGTCATTTGCCGGGGTCACGGGTCAGAACATCGCATCAATGAAATTAAAACGAATAACGTGCAAAGAGTATTCGAATTGAAGGAAAGAGAGTCCTATGTCGGCGAGCGGCGCAGGCGGTAGTTTTCAAATTACATATTATTTTTTATAATTTTTATGATGACTGGCCACTAACTCTACCCGTGTGTTAAATGAATGAAGCCATTGTAGCGGCACGTTGTATTAAGTTTGAATGATAATACGATTTCACAATCCTGATGTAGATATAAGCGGTGTTGCATTTGAACACATTGAGGCAATTTATATTTTGCATAAGATATTACTTCGCCGCTTACAAAATTCTGCCAGACTACTGAAATTCCCCATAAAAGCTTGTTTGAAGTCTTAAAAACATCATTTCTGTGAAATAATAATAACAAGGTAAGCAATGTAATCCGTCCAACTTCATTTAATAAAAAATGTAAAGGGTCCTCGAAACCATCAATTGCAATTGTCAATTTTTACGTGATTAATACCTACATCTGAAGCGTAAATTGATCGCCGGCTTATTAGTTGATTCGCACGAATTGACTCGCACGAATTGACTCGCCCGAAACGCCGAATCGTCATTTTTAAATAATATTATTTTTTCCATAGACGAATTTATTCGCCCGAAACGGGTCAATCGTCACTTTTAAATAACTTAATTTTTTTATAGAAGACTCGCACGAAGTTAATTTATTTGTAATTTCATGCAATGAAGTTAAGAAAAAAGTACACGTTTTCTAATATTTACTCTTATCACTTCTGTGCGCTGGTGTCCTTTTCTCTATAAAATATTGCGTAAAATTCGAAATGTACCAATTGCTCCTATACATATTTCTGGATTTGTCGACTCGCTCACAAATAAATTAACTTCGTGCGAGTCTTCTATAGAAAAATTAAGTTATTTAAAAGTGACGATTGACCCGTTTCGGGCGAATAAATTCGTGCGAATCGACGAATAAGCCTGATCATCTACCAAATGCAATTGAAACGATTGACCATAGACACACAAAACATTGACAATTGCAATTGATCATTTCGGGGAGCCTTAAACAAACCTGTTTTGCAAGCACTAATATTTCTTCGGACTTTAAAAAAAGGAGAAAATAATCTTAAAAAAGACGAAGTGACCTTGACGTTTATTCCAAAATTTGTTTATTTTCCAATATCCGTTACAAAATATGAATTCACATTTTGTGTTTCAACCGTAAATGTGCATTTAATGATGAAGTAGAACCTTTATCACATTTTAACACTCTGGTACATAATTTACATTTAGCACGGCACATGTCTTCTTTGACAAAATAATTCCACACTTTAGAAGCGTTTTTCCGGGTACTAGTAGGTTTGTCGCCATTTGACTCCTCTCTGACCACTCCTCCCCCTCCATCTTCTGAAAATAAAATGAATACCAAGTACTTGTTCGGTTTTTAACTTTTGGAAATGTATGTTGCCACTCATGCAAAATGTTGTGGGGTTCTAATCCGGACAAATTTCAATGTGACTTTTTCAATTTATATATACTTTCTAATATCTGTGTAGGAAAACATCCTGAGGAAACCTGGGTTTATACATAGTTAATATAAGTCTGAAGTCGCCAACCCGTCTTGAGCAACCGTGGTAATCAATGCTCGAGGCTTCTCTGTATGAGGAGAGGCCTTTGCCCAGCAGTGGGACACTCATAGGTTGGTATTATTAATATATGTTATGGGTAGTACTAACCTTGAACATCGACCTCGACAACATAAAGACTTTTGATAGTATCCAATTTTATGCGGTGTGTTGTTGCCAAGTGCTTCTTCAGTTCTGATGTAGAATCAGTGTATTTAAACTCTTCATTACATAATTTACATTCGGCATTCGATTTATTTTCGTTTCTAAGAAAATACTCCCAAACTGCTGACGATTCTTTTCTCTTTAAATCATAGACGAATTCTGACATCTGTTTGTCTGCACAGAAAGATAATTAATTAGATAGTATTGTTTAGTTTATGATCCTGTACGAGTCGCAATAAATACTTTTTCTTTCTTTCAGATAATAAAAATAATATATTTAGCATAATGTGGCTGGCACATGTCTTTTAATTTTTAGTTCTAGGACATGACGGTTTCCTCACGATGTTTTCCTTCGCCGTTTTGAGAGCAGTGGTGATGAAATAATTTACACAAAGTACTCGTAAGTCGTGGCCCTCTCCACTGGGCCACCACCGCTTTACGTCGTTTATTTTATTTTCTTCCTTGTTAATTACATTTTTAAATATTTCTTAAAATAAAAAGATACTAAAATTAAAAAAAGTAGTTCGCCGGTGTCGCGAGCAGGGTCCAAGCTACCGGTGGTCAGGACTCCAGAGACAGGACCCCCTCACGATGCGAGCCGTATCGAGGAGTACTGACTTCTGAATCAGGCCCCAGGTTTCCGGCATCATAATGTAACCTACTTTATTATTTTTAGTTCCTGTCTATGAATTATTTCTAAGAGTTGTATACACAGTATTGTTCAGAAAAACAGGCAATTGACTGTTACAGTTTAAATACACACGATTTGTATTGTAACAAATTAGGAAAAGGCCAAATTCTCATTCAAAATCAATTTCACAAACATGATTTTTCACTTAATTTTGTATTTCGATGGTAATCATGAGGTAATTCTTATGTGAAATAAAAAATATTATGTATTTTTTTTACAATTTTATTAATATATATTTTTGTTGTTATCTCCAGCAACCATTTACTTAGTTATGTTATGTTTGAATTTTAAGTGATTCAGTAATGCTGATGTACACCCAGCCCTGCATTTCAACTGTCTGAGACATATTTTACAATTGGCATGACGCTTGTTTTTGTTTTTGATAAAATAATTCCAGACTACGGAGGCATTTTTCCGGATACTAGTAGGCTCGGCGTAAGTTGACTCCCTCCTCTGCTCTCCTACCACTCCATTTTCTTCTTCTGTAAATAAAAGGGATACAGTATTTACTTCGCCATGGACAAATAATACAAAACAAAACTAATGAACAACAAACGCCGATTTGTGAACTCTTGTGAACTTCGAGCACTCCTTCGATAATATTGATTGATGTTCTTCATGTTCTCCATAGCTATTCACAACCATTCGATACGCTTCCGTACCGAATGGTTGTGAATAGCTATGGATTGTAATATACTTTGCTCTAATCAGCATTTTGCACTTTTTTAATTTAAGGTCGCTCGGCGCGCTATGGAGCGGGATGTGCTCGGAGTTTTGTTTGAAGTATAAAATCAGGAATGAAATTATCCGGAAATGAACCGGAGTTATCGAAGTGGCAGTAGGCTGGTGGCCATGTTTGTCGAAGGATCGATAGCCGGTGGAGCAGACGACTGCCGGAGAGGAGACTGCGTATCCGCAAACGTAGTGAGGGACGCCCCACAACTAGATGGATCGGGGACTGGATACGGAAGCCGGAGGACAGGGTTATGGCGCAGTCGTGGAGAGGCCAAGTTAATTGATGCACCTATAAATCAATGGCAATATAAAAAAGTATTTAGAAAATTAATGAATGTATTTAATACTAACCTTCAGTCTCCGCCTCGACAAAATACAATTTTTTTATAGTCTCCAGTGTTATTTTGTGTTTTGTTGCCAAGTGGTTCCTTAGTTGTGATGTAGCTTTATTGTTTACCTCTTCATGACATAATTTACATTCTGCATTCGATTTGTCTTCGCCTCTAAGATAATACTGCCAAACGGTTGAAGATTCTTTTTTCTTTAAATCATTTACGAAATCTGAAATCTCCTTCTCTGTGAAAACAACACAAATTTATGTTAGTAATTACCATTAGTTCCTTTCTATAAATTATTGCATAGAGTCTATTAAACATAGCGTAATTTAGATAAAAAAAGGCAATTCTTATTTTCCATATATTATTATTTCACTATTACATTACTAGAATTATTAAATTAAAAGCGCATGGTTTTAGTTGTTTATATTATGATGCCTCATTAAATGGGACGATAATCCTGAAGTAGAACTTTTATGACATGTTATCACTTTGCCACATAAATTACACTTAGCATGACTTTTGTCTTCACTTCTGATAAAACTTTTCCAGACTGCAGAAGTGTACCTCCGGTTAGTCGTTACTTCGCCGTCGGGTAGCTCTTTGCCGTCTGCAAATAAGAGTAACATTTGTTGCTTTCTTTTTTTTGTTTAATATTAGATATATTTAATTATAATAATAATAAAATTATTGAGAGTAACTATAAGACTCATAGAGCGTTAGTAACAATACAATAAACTTACAACTATGTTAGTGATACAATTACAGCAACAATTACACAAAAACACACAACAAAACAATCACTGCTTCCGCATTCCAGCTGAGATACTGGAGCAACGATTTACAACAGAGCAGTCCAGCCTGTCCGCAATAACTCTCAGGATGCTGTTGGAACTGGCTCGCACCCTGCGCAACAAGGACGCACATCTTTTACGCATTAATGCATAAAAGCAATCTACACGCAATTCCGCAAACATCCCTGATGCGCTACAGAAGCGAGGCAGCCCCATCAACACCCTGAAGGCATTATTGTACTGCACAGGAAGGGCACTGTATGATGTCTGCGTAAAATGTACCCACAGGCTGCAGGTGTAAAATGAGGAGCAGAAGGCTCTAAAAAGTGTTTTTTTTAACCTCCGTAGAAGCACGCTTAAACCTGCGGGCAATCATATTCGCTCTGACCGACAGCGCCCTCCGCTCTCTCTCAATATCGTCATCATCCTTAAGGCTAGTGGTCAAAACATGCCCAAGATACTTAAAGGGTGCACTAGCGATAATGGTACGACATTCATCATTGTTGGAGGTACCATTTCTGGACATTTTCCACCAGCTTCAAACACCATCACGACACTCTTTTTCACATTATATAACAGGCCATGAGCACTGACATACCTTTCACACACACCCACCAGTTTCCTTAGGCCACAGACTGAGGCACTGAGCAGCAACACGTCATCTGCATAGCTAATGTAGTTGACACATATGCTATCAATATAACATTCGTCATCTGTTTATCATTCAAACATCAATTGCTTTAATTTTTTAGTTTTTCTAATCAACGAAAAAAATGACAATGGCAAATAAAAATTGTCCACTATCAGTGTTAAACAAATATCATTTCTATCAACAAATAAAATTATTTTGAAACGATACCGTTTTAAGAAATCTATACTTTACCTTTAAATTTTAACTTGACGGATTTTTCTTTTTTGATCAAGTCTTTTTTTGTATGTTTTGTTACCCAATGATTTTGTAAGCCCGAAGTAGAACCTGCGTAGCGTTTGAGTACTTTCAAACATAATTTACATTTTGCGTAAGATTTGTCTTCGCTAACAAGAAAATGTTGCCAAATTGTTGAATTTGCCTTTCTATCAGGATTGAATTCCGAAAACTCCAGTTCTTTATTTAAATCTTCCATTTCTTCTCCTCCTTCTACGTCTTCTGTAAATAAAAAGTATGCGATATTCACTCTGCCACTGAAAAATATTACTACTGTACCTATTTTAATATTATTTGTTGATATCTACTTTGTGATCACCTTATACAAGAAAAAAAAAAACGGATATAAATCATTGATACTAAATTTTTCGAAATTTATACTAACTTTCAACCTCAACCTTATCAAAATAAACATTTTTTGTAGTATCATATTTTATTTTGTGTTTTGTTGCCAAGTGGTTCTTCAATTCTGATGTGGAATCAGCATTGTTTTTAAACTCTTCATGACATAGTTTACATTCTGAAATTAATGTATCTTCATTTCTAAGAAAATACTGCCAAACTGCGAAATCTGAGATCTGTCTGACCTGGTTTTCTGTAAAAAAAGAAAATTATATAGATAAATCGACATAATGTTAGTTTTTAATTATTATTAGTTTCTGTCTATGAATTATAACTTAAAGCCCAAAACATAGTGTGTTTTACAAATAAAAGGCAATTGTTCTTTTCCTTTTTTATTTTATTAGTCGTTAATGGTTTTTAACTATTATCAGTAATAATCAATGCTCAATCATTTATTGATAAATGATAAATAATTTATTTTCTGTAAGTAGGTTTGTACAAACACTTTTACACGTCAATCATATTTTTTTTAAACTAGATGAGTTCGGATTGCATTTTACAAACCAGTAGATTGTCGCTGGGAACTTTCGTTCCCAGACTTTTTATTTAGGTGGTACCTTAAAACTTATTGAGATCAATAAGGAACCCGTCTGGCACTGAAAATAGTAGGAGAGAGGAAATAACATGACTAGGACTACAAAATTGAAAGGACATAGTTTTAGGTGCTTATATTATGATGCCGTATTAAATGGGCCGATAATCCTGAAGTGGAACTTTTGTGACATGGTATCACTTTGCCACATAAATTACATTTAGCGTGACTTTTGTCTTCACTCCTGACAAAACTTTTCCAGACTGCAGAAGTGTACCTCCGGGGACTCGTTAGTTCGCCGTCGGCTAACTCTTCGCCGTCTGCAAATAAAAGTAAAATGAGTTATTATTGTTTTTCTTCGATGGTAGATTTTATCATTTAAACATTTATTAGGTACTTTGAGTTTTGTAATTTTTCTAATCAACAAAAGATTTTACAATCTCAAAAACCATTTACAAAATGGTTTTAATAACAGTAGATATTAAAAAATATATTTTCTATAAATAAATAAAATTATTGTTAAACAAAATATTCGATACCTACTTAAAGAAACGATACTTTAAGAAAACTATGCTTCACCTTTAAATTTTAACTCGACGGGTCTTTTTTTTTTAGGAATTCCTTCTTTTGTGTGTTTTGCTGCCCAATGATTCTGTAGTGCCGATGTAGAACCTGCATAGCGTTTGAGTACTTTCAGACACAATTTACATTTTGCGTAAATTTTGTCTTCGCTTACAAAAAAATGCTGCCACACTGCTGAAAACGACTTTCTATCAGGCTTGAATTCTGAAAACTCCATTTCTTTCGTTAATTCTTTCATTTCTTCTTCTTCTTCTGCGTCTTCTGTAAATAAAAAGAATACAATGTTCACTCTACCATCGAAAAATACCACTAGTGTACAGTCACGAGCATAAGTATGTATTCACTTGGCTTTATTCAAAAGCGATTTACTCCTTTATTTTTTAATGAAATTTTACGTTGCTACGAACATAGTTTTCGCAATGTTTCGTTCCCATAAGTTTTTGCAATGTGTCGTATTTCATTGTTGTTTTCGTTATTTCACGCAAAAATCGCTATTGAAAATTTCCAAGTGTTGACATATTAGTGCTCGTGACTGTACCTACTGATAGTAACGTAATAATTTTCTAAGAGCCATTTTCTCGAACGAAAAGCGGGCGTCGTCTATAACTGGGATTGGTTGAATGATGCAACAGGCAATCACAGTAGTTTACGTGCACTTAAGTTTCTCTGGATGCAGCTGCATATCAGTGCTTTACATGGAGCGACTGCCTATTTGACCTCCACCACCCAGTTACTGGGTAACACGATACCCTATGGTAAGACTGTTTGTTAGACTTTCGTGCTTCTGACTACCTTTAACGACTGTCAAAGATCTAAAAATGACAGCCGGGACCAACGGCTTAACGTTCTTTCCAAGGCATAGAGGGTGCTCGGTATGAAATGGGTGGTCACCCATCCATGGACTGACCTCGGCAAGCGTAGCTTAACCTTCAATTGAGAAAAATAAATCGGCAAATAACATTTTTGAAATCTATACTAACCTTCCACTTTGACCTCAACAATATAATCGTTTTTGAATTGTATTTCGTGTTTCGTTGCCCAGTGGTTCTCTAACTCTGACGTAGAACCAGCGTCGTATTGAAACTCTTCATGACATAATTTACATTCAACATTTGATTTATCTTCGTGTCTAAGGAAATGCTCCCAAACTGCGGAAGTTTCTTTGTTCTTTAAATCAATAATAACGCATTCTGAGATCCCCGTTTCTGTGAAAAAAAAAGAGAAAATTATTTAAATAATAATGTACTATTCATTTTATGAATAGATACTTAAATATATTTATTTATTTATTAACTATGGATTACTTCCAGCTAAAACCAATATTAAATATGTTATATGTTAATATGTCTATGAATTATTGCTTAGAGTCCAATACATAGTAAAATTTAGAAAAAAAACGCGATGGTAATTTTCCTTTTTTTATTTTATTATTTACAAATAGTTTTTCACTATTACCAGGACTACAAAAAACCATCAATATAAAGATAATCTAGAAGAGGATTTTTTTACATAATACTATTCAAACTGATGTTTCAAATTGACGTTATTTCAAGTTAAACAAATATCAACTTTATTTTAATAGTAATTAGGTTGATTTCAGAGTGACTACCACTATTGAAAAAGTTAGAAAAATGTTTGAAGTAAACTGAACTTTATTGTTTAGGAATTAAAGTTATTTTTCCATAAACCATATTTGTTTACATTTTTGGCAACTGAATCGCAAGCGCAGGTTAGGTAGAGGATTATTTTTTATAAGGGTCAAGATATTGTTTTGTATGATTTTTTTGCCAAGTGCCTCTGTAATCCTGTTGTAGAACCAGACTTACATCTTAATACTTTGAGACACAATTTACATCAGGCACGACTTTTGTCTTTGCTTCTGAGGAAATTTTTCCAGTTTATAAACGAATTCTAAAAATTCCATATCTGTAAACAAAGGGATAAAAATCGCCTGTTCTTTGGGTAAATTTTTTTCAGCACTACTTTTGCAGAATGCGGTCACTGCAAACCTCGAATAAAGTGGTGGGAAGAATTGGATAGATTTCTAACGGATAGGAAAGTGGTAGCGCGGTTTCGCGAGTGAAAACATGGAAGGAAGCAATGACTTTGACCAGAAGGACAAATAAGGCTACCTAAACGAAAAAGCAATTTGAACGACGACATAATTTATACCCGATTGAAATCGAACTAACTCTAATAGATAAATAAAATCGCTCAAAACGAATTCGGCATGTATAGATTTTTTTTTTTTAAGCCGGTTCCTATCCGTGTTACGTACCGAGTACGGGTGACGCGCACCGATTTAAAGTACTATGCATTATTGTGTTATGTATTTGCATGCTATGATATAAGCAAAACATGTACGCTGTATAATGTATTTTTAAAACAATTTTATATACCATGTTTTATGCAAATAAATTATATTTCTTCTATGATGAAGCTGTTTATGTTTCAACGTACGCTGCCTATCGAACCGACTAAACGAAGATCGCGTCCGTCACGGTCTGTTTTATTATTCCTTAAGGCCAGGAAATTCTAATTTTCTTACGTTTTTTTAAATTTACTAGACAGTCATTAGACATTTTAGATTTGCAACCGTAACGAATATGTACTTTCAGAATTATAATCATTAAAATCATCAGCATTATACAGCTTTATCAACTTTATTTTAATGGTAATTAAGTAGAGTTCAGAGTGACTCACAGTATTGAAAAAGTTATAAATAGGTTTGAGGTTGTAGCGTAAACTGAACTTTATTGTGTAGGAAGTTAAAGTTATTTTTCCATAAAATCATGTTTGTTTACATTTTTGGCAACTAAATCGCGAACGAAGATTAGGTACCTTATTGAATTACTATTTCATGAAAATCAAATAATGACATTTGAGGTCAATTCTAACTTAGTAAGTTGATGATTGTAATTATATAATTCCGTAAATACATAATACATTTGTCACGGACGCGTATCTATATTATGTATGTATATAAGTAGTTTATCAGCCATCTTGTTACCATAACACAAGCATTAGGTTGCTTAGCTTGGGACTAGATGGCGCTGTGTGAAATGTCCAGGGATGTTATTATTATCTCCTTTATTTCAATGTAATCATATAAAGTATATTTTTAAATATTAGAATATAAAAAGTATAAAAACATTTAAAAATATAAAAAATAGTAGCGTAAGCCAAAAAAGCCGGTGGTCAGGGCTCTAGAGAGAGGAACCTCCTGACAATATATTATTATTATTATATTTTGATCAACGTACGACCTGATACAGACATGTAAATTGCAAACGTACCGTGGGCTACCTAAGCGAATCCGCCTTAATAGAAAGTACGGAAGTTTCGCTTTTATACAGATTTCTCATTATATGATATGGCAATACAGTTATTGGTACTGCCCATTAGGAGGATGATTGTGTTCTTTCTTCAAGAAGACAATGTGATCGTCTACAGTATGGACAACAGCCTTGCACCCTTTCCTATGGTGCGTAGAACACATCCATCTTGTCTTCCGATTACGAGAAGTCTGGTGCCGGTAAAAAGTGTATCCCGATATTATGATTAGCTTAGTCCCACGCGATGAGTGGACGTAATTTGCAATGACTGTAAAAAATAAATCAATATTACGATAACTCTCAGGTCATGAAAGAAAGAAAATTGCGTTTATTGGCATTACAGAAAAAAACAACTTGAAACTATAAATAATAGAAAACAATACTTTTAAATTTTTAATGTCAAATGGGCCTCAGCTCAGCATGATGTCAAATGACAACACAAGATCACCACCTGACGCCGATTTTCAGCTGCAGCCCTTGAGTGCCATACGCTGAAATAATAAACACATAGGGAAGTGCTTGTGTCCCTTTTAATCAATTAACAGAATTAATTAAAATTGATACAATTGATTGATGATTTATTGATTGTATTGGGTGTAATTTCTCTGATTTCTAAAAAAATTGTTAATGACTTTAGTTATGAAAGGTAAAAGAAACGGAAAAGGAAACATAATTAATGTAATGTGTATGTATTATTTATTCGAATTTGAAATAGAAACAGAAATTATTATTATTATTGTTATTCGTCTTTGACATTTCTCGGGACCCTGGGGTCCCGGACCTTTGGAAGGCGTACGAGGAGCTGAAGCCAACTCGCAGAGGCCCGTTAGGCGTTTTCAATGAAATGAGGCACCAACCGACGATTATCCCTGTTTGCACTATGCAAGTGCACCCAAGGGCAACCCCCGGTTGGTGTAGAACTATTGCAAGATATGGAAACAAAGATATTGGGCTATGGGTTTGGGTGGCTAAAGTGAACGGGTTATCTAGGACTTTATGTATAAATTACACAGATAAAATGGCAGGGAGTGACTTGCACACTCAATAATGGGCCCCCGAAAACGGTCGCTAGCACATAGTGTCGTAGTGACAAGGGGGCAACATGTCCTGCAGTGCGATTCTGTAACCATCTCACCGTGAAAACTTAGGTGAAGTGAGCGTAGAGTGAGCTGTCATTCCAAATAATGCTAGGGATTGAGACTACTGACAACTCACATCAAGCTCACTTCACATGAGTTTTCACGGTGAGATTTTTACAGAATCGACCGGCTGAAGTGCTTATGAGGAGTGGAGAGGTAATATTCCATGGCTATCAGGATAATCCCGGAAGTACGATCAAGATCCCAACCAGCATCTTACTGGATTTTTATATAGGGAACTTAGTATAGTAGTTATTATTTTTAGGTGTATTTATAAGTACTACTAGTTTTTTGCGTTTTTCATAGTTTTAAATTATAAGTATGTTAATTTTAAGACCATGCTATAGCATTAGGTATAACCTGTAATGATAGTGATTGGAGATTTTAATAAATAAATAATAAATAAATGAATGAAAAATAAGGAGCGATAGCCATCGCTCCCCACTCCCCGGGTTGATTGTAATTATTTTCTTGGCATTTTTCCTTCAAATCAAATAATTTATTACTGTGATTTTTGGCTTACACTATTTTACATTCCTTATATAATAATAAGATGCTACTATAATTTACGTACAGTGTGGCCGTCGAAAAAATGCGTTCCTGCTACCTGTCAGTTTCATACAAACGAATAGGTACGTGTTTTGTGAATTTGATCTTTATGACTACTGGAATTGTCGCATAGACAGGTATCAGGAACACATTCTCTCGACGGCTGGACTGAAATGCACTATAATTTAACTACTATAATTATATGACCCCAACATACATAGTTGGGAAAAGGCTAGGCAGATGATGATCTGTGATAGGAATAGGTAGTGCCTATTTGCCTAAACTTCGAAGAACAGAGACAAGAAACGGAGACTTCCTTAGGACTAATTTTTTCCTGGGACATCTATCCCGAAATTCGCGACAACACTTTTGAATACATTAAAAAAATATGTTATTTAGAATAAGTAATTCGTCTATATTTACCTAAAGTTTGCGACTAGACATAACATTTATAATTTATATCTCCATAATAATAACTTATCCTCTATGGGCTCTAAAGGAAAAATAAAACACATAGAATATTGTTGTAAGTTACAACAATATTCTATGTGTTTTTGTCGGGACAAGTGTCCCGGAAAAATTTAGTCCTAAGGAAGTCTCCGTTTCTTGTCTCTGTTCTTCGAAGTTTAGGCAAATAGGCACTACCTATTCCTATCACTGATGATGATGAATAATTATATAATACTGTAATTTAAAAATATTCAATGTCAATAATTAAATTTAAATGTCACATCCGTTTGCGTAACCATAGAATACTAATGATGGATAAAAATGCCTGGGAGGCGATTTTTTTTCTCTTCCTTTGTGCAAAATAAATTTGCTATGTATTTGGTAGTTCATACATTATGTTATAGCCTGTGTAAACATTAGTACTCTGAGACTTTTAGTTATTTTTTTTAAAGAGATTTCCGTAAAGCTGTATCAGTAGGTGTAAGTAATTACGAGTAGGTATTCTATGTTCCATGTTACGGGTTTGGTTTCCGCACTTAGTCCTTCAAGTGGACCATTATGCGTGGGCCATGGCGACCGTCGGTGGTTATTCGAACCAGCCCACTTCCCTCCAGAAGTTTAAATTTACAGAACAGAAATTACTTGTTTTATCTAAAGTTACGATTTTAGCCACTCGCCAAATAGTAGCGCAATACACTGCTACAAGGATCTTATGGCGCTCGAATGATGTTGACAGAGGGGCACTATGAAAAAACAAGGCATAAGTTCCGACTTTTGCCACACGCCAAAGGATTCTTGGCCAGCTTTACTATTACGATATTAATATGTGTGGTGTTATTTGGTAACAATTCCTGCATTAGCGCCCGGATAAAGGATAATTATTTATGCTACGACGGGCCAAGTCCGAGTTATGCCATGTACAAGGCACGGGTGAGATACGTATAAGGCACGGGCGAGGCACGGTAGACTACAACATTATTAATGGAAGGTCTCCCACAAGCTGGACCGATGAGCTTGTGAAGGTCGCAGGAATCCGCTGGATGCGGGAAGCACCGAACCGGTCGAAATGGAGGTGCTTGGCTATGTCCAGCAGTGGGCGTCTTTTAGTTGAAATGATGATGGTGATAATTATTTGTGGTCTTATTTTTCGGGTCGTTTTTGATGCACTCATTGGAAATCTAGTATTATTGTTGACCAAAGAGGAAAGGTCACGAGTTTCACTTCTTTTTGGATTTCTTACGCTTGATAATTCATTCTTTTCATATTGGAACTATCAATAGGTGGGTGATTGTGTATTTCCTTCATGAAGACAAATCGATTGTTTATTGTATGGACAACAGCCTTGCATCCCCTCCAGCGGTGCGACGAACACATCCACAACTTCTTTTCATTCCTGGTTGTCTTGATCTTATTATAAGTGTATCCGGATAACAGGATTAGCGGCTTACCCTGCCTTGATTCGACGAAATGAATTGCAATGGCTGAAAACGATATAAAATAATTACTTTACGATTATACCATCTGCAATGAAATTGTTTATTTCAAATAAGATAACTGAATCATTTTTCCATCATATTGTAAAAGAAAAAAATAATCCAGATGAGGTCGGCGTTTACCACCTGACTACTCTGAGGAGAAAGCACAAAACAAACTCAAAGGTCTCTTTTAAAGTCCAGACATAATCTTGGTCAGATCATGTATAGACCATGTAGGTCTTCACATTGATGTCTGAGATGGTCTTTTGAAGAACCACCACAGTTTGAGTGGATGAGTTCAAATACCTACTTAGTATTTGTCAGATTTTATTTAAAACTTTTAGTCATTTATTTAAAGCTATACATAAAATTCACAAAGATCGAATAATTCCCAAAATTTGCCAAGCAAAAAGTAAATCTAAAATACAAAAGGCAAAGAAAAAATACTGCAGGAAACGTTGTAATTATATTTATTTAAAAGCCCCGCTATGACTTTGATAATGTCTGGCTCGACTACAACATCTACGATTCGTGCCGGCGCAGACGCGGTTCGTGCTTGTCACGGTCTAAAATAAGGTCAACAAGACGAGATTAAACAATGTAAACAAAATAATGTAAACAAACTTTCAGGGGTTCATAACATTTTTATTTATTTATTTTTTACAATTTTTCTACTTCTTAATTCTAATCGTTGTCGTCTGTATTAGATGAAGATGAGAAGAGTGTCCGAATCAGTGGCATTGATCACAAAACTCTCTATGAATATTATATACATACAAATTAAAATCAACAACCACTCACAATAACAGTAAAAATCAACAAGAAAAACTAACAATAACAGATTAGTAACAACAAAAAATTTAAAAATTACGAAAACGAAAAAAATAGTAACAGTGCGGACATGTACAGTCAACAGCAAAAGTAGATGATCAAAATCAGAAATTCAATACTAATGCACGGAGTTCGCGTCAGAACTGGGTGGCGTCGAAGTGATTCAAAAGTATGTGATTATAAATTATACCAAACATTTACTACTAGTACAGCTGCCATATAGCTGCGAACTCAGTTCATTAGTATTGAATTTCTGATTTTGATCATCTACTTTTGCTGTTGACTGTACGCTTTCATGTACCACGAATCACACAATGACAGCCGTCTTCGATCAACTGACGGCATTAATTAAGGATAGAGATAATAGTCGGTCGCTATCGTAATGTAACTCAGTAAAGGTCAGGTTGTTGAGTATGTTATCTCGTCTCGTTGGCTGCACTTTAGGAAAGATCATGAGTTTCTCTTCATTTTGGATTTCTTATTACATAAATTCGTAATACATTCTGTGCATATTGCTAGCGTCAATAGGAGGATGATTGTGCTCTCTCTTCAAGGAGACAATGTGATCATATATTGTATGTACAACTGCCTTGCATCCCTTCCCACGGTGCGTGGAACACATCCACAACGTCTTTTGATTGCTAGATATCTTGTGCTTATAATAGGTATATCCAGCTAATAGGATCAGCTTCTTTTTACTTTGCCTTGATGTGACGAAATTTGCAGTGACTGTAAATAATATAAAACAAATCCCTTTACGATCATTGTACCTCAAGTAAGTACCTACTGAGTATTTCTTTGATATAAGGCTGATTTTTCCAACGCCACATAATTTTATTGGAATTTTTAACAGTTCTTCTATACAAAATTTGTCAGACGTCAATTTTAGGCCACGAATAAAAATTATCTGTCGATTGAAAAATCAGTCCTTAGTGTTTTTTTTTTTTTTTTTGCAGTAAAATATCACTTGTTATACAAATATGTATGTTAAACAGAAACTAAATGCAGCAAACTTTTAGAAATTTATTTACGAAATGTTAATTATTATTTATTATACGCAACATTTTAAGATGACAAAATTCTCTAAAATATTGCCTAATAATAGAAGTCTGTTAAAATCAATATGATAATGTATGAATGAAAAGTAAATGTGATAATGACATTAGCTACGAAAGGTAAAGAACAAATTGAGGAGCGGTAGCTCCCCTCCCCGCTTGGATTTTGATGATGTCATCGTGGCCGAGCCAGGAGGCTACGATGTCTACGACTCGTGCCGACGCGAACATGGCTCGTGTCCGACATGGTCTAGGAAAGATCATGAGTTGTACTTCTTTATGAATATCATAATCCATAACTTGTCAATTCCTTCGTTTCATATTGAAACTGTCAATAGGAGAATGATTGTGTTCTCCCTTCAAGGAGACAATGCGATCGTTTACTGTGTGTACAACAGCCTTGCACCCCTTCCCACGGTGCGTGGAGCACATCCACAACGTATTATTTTTGCTGGACGTCTTGATCTTAAAAAATGTGTAACCGGATAATAAGATTAGCTTCCCACCTCTTTTTGATGTGATGAAATTTGCAATGGCTGAAAATAATGCAGAAAAAAACACCTTCAATTTATCTCAAGTACCAATATCTGTTTTAGTACTTGTTACTAGTGAAATATCACATTTTGAAAGGCCAAGAAAAAATGCTGAAGATAATATTTTATTTTTTATTGTGGAGCGGTTGTTCCAGAATGCTCTACGGCTTGGTAATACATTCTATTAATATTAGTATTGTCAATAGGAGGATGGTTGTGTACTTCTTTCAAGGAGACAATGCGATCGTTTACTGTGTGTACAACAGCCTTGCATCCCTTCCCACGGTGCGTGGAACACATCCACCTCGTGTTTTGTTTTTTGGATGTCTTGAACTTGTAAAATGTGTATCCGGATAAAAGGATTAGCTGATTTCCTCGCCTCGATGTGATGAAATTTGCAATGGCTGAAAATAATATACACAATTTTACGATCATTTTAACTCAAGTACAACCGATACATTTTCTGTTATGGTGCTTTTTTCTTTTATTTTATGTTAATTAGAAACTCGACTCGACAAACAGCAGCCTCCCGAACAGGCCGGATTTCACCGCGGCCTCTCTACTACTGACCACCTTCACTCCATCAACCAGGTTGTCGAGAAGCACTCAGAATTCTACCTCCCACTTTATATCGCCTTTGTGAACTATTCAAAAGCTTTCGATAGTATCTCCCATAGCTCAATTTTTAACACCCTGTAGAATCAAGACAATAGACATCACTTTTCTTCAAAGTATTTATAAAACAGCACTGCAGCGATTAAGATAAGTTCCCTGACGGGACCGTCCTTCCAGAGTGAGAAAGGAGTTAAGCTAGACGACCCACTATCTCCAAAAGTATTCACGGCTGTGCTGGAGGAAGTCTTCCGAAAGCTGGTAGCGGGCTGGACGGAAAAGGGCATTATGGTCGGCCATAAGAGATTATCTAATTTCCGTTTTGCCGACGTTTTATTTTTCTCTCTTTTATTATGTTCCTGCTTTTTATTACATTTCCCTATAAACCAGCTTAATTTTGCATTGTATCTTTTATGTTTGTTGTTTTACTATCTTACTTTGTATCATTGTGTCTTATCTAGGTATAAATTATAAGGCTTATTATATCCATGCATAATTTTGAAGGTACACTGACTTCTAAGATACAGGTTTTTTACCTAGTTTAGAGGTCAGGGTCTTTTTTACAGTGAATCACTTAGCTTAAGCCAATTTTTTACTTTGTTTCTTGTTCAATGTAATGTTCGTGCATTTCTGGGAGTAATAAAAGATAGAATAATAAAAGATATTGTCCTCTTTTCGTCATCAGCCTCCTAGCTGACTCAGATGCTAGACGATCTTAGCACGGCAAGCCTCGAGGTCAGACTTCAGATGAATATGTCTGTTTTGGAGATGAATGAAAATCCTCTTCGATAGTATTAAGGCGTATAATCAAGAATTACAGGGTTTCCTTATATTCCTACGTATGTCACATGCGTGTTAATCGAGCGAGTTTTTTGAATGACCGAGGCGCTGCGCGTGGAGGAATTCGGAACTACATTCGTGACGTCCAGTGGTTCGTTCGATGCGTAGACATGCCGCCCGCCTTGGAGTAACAACCTCCAACGAAGAAGTAGAGAGAGATTAGGGTTCTTCCTCCTTTAGCAGCGGACATAATCTGGGGTATGATCTTCGTATCACTCCGTTAGCTGTTTTAATGTCAGCTACACGTGCTAGTCCATCCTTCCCAGGTGAAGTGCTTATGACTCGTCCAAGACGCCATTTTAAAGGTGGCAGGTTGTCTTCTTTAATGAGCACCAAGGTATTGGGTGCTATTGTGTCGGTGTTGGACTGCCATTTACTTCTTGTCTGCAGCTCCGAAACGTACTCCTGCGACCAGCGTTTCCAGAAGTTCTGCCTCATCTGTTCGATGCGCTCGTAGCGGACCAAGCGTGATGTATTTGCAGCTGTGAGGTCTTCGTAGGTAGGTGCAACGAGCGGCCGGCCAATCAGGAAATGGGCTGGTGTAAGAGGGAGTAGGTCGTTTGGGTTTGAAGACATGGGATACATAGGTCTGGAGTTTAGGAGAGCTTCTATTTGTGTTAATAAGGTGGAAAATTCCTCATACGTGAGGTTTACGTTTCCTACACGCCGGAGATGATATTTAAAGGATTTGACCCCTGCCTCCCACAAACCCCCAAAATGTGGTGAGTACGGAGGAATAAAACTAAACTTAATATTTTCGTCTGCAGCGAAATTTAAAATATCGTTTTCACTAGTATTTAAAAAATTAGAGAATTCCTTTAGTGCGCCTACAAACGTTTTTCCGTTGTCGGAAAATATTTGTGCGGGTTTTCCACGACGAGATAAAAACCTTCTCAAAGTCAATAAGTACGCTTCAGAACTTAAACTTGTGACTAATTCTAAGTGTATCGCACGAGTAGTAAAGCATATGAATAGGCAAACATAACATTTTTCAAGTTTTGAACCCCTTCCTTTGCGATTCAATATGAACATAGGTCCCGCATAATCTACACCGCAGCGCATGAAAGGATAACCCGGCTCCAATCTTTCAGGAGGCAAGTTACCCATCTTTACTGACAGTGCCTTCCCTTTCTGGCGAGTACATGTAATGCACTTATGTACTGTCTGCTTGGCTAAATCACGGCCCTTGAGTGGCCACCAACTTTCTCTGATAGTAGCCAAGAGCAATTGTGGACCAGCATGAAGTAGACGTTTATGTTCAAATTGAAAAAGAAGTCGCGTAAAGGTATGTTTCGAACATAATAATACAGGATGTTTTTTACTATAGGAAAAAGTGTGTGAATTTACTAGTCTGCCTCCTACTCTTATAACGCGATCAGAATCCAGGAACACATCAAGACTAGATATGTTTCTCATCGACTTAACAGGTATGTTTTTTATGACTGCAGTATAAATGTCTGGAAGTGAAGTTTGTTGTGCTAAGCGTACGAGAACTAAAGTTGATTTATTTAACTCATCAGACGTAATCGGACCAGTGCTACGTTCTGTTTTGACTTTGATTCGTGCATTATGAATGAATCGTAACAAATAAGCGGCTGCACGTCTCATGCGATTAAAATTTGAAAATCGTTCAAAGGTAAAAATGCTAGTAAAAGTTGATTGTGTAAATAAAGAATTTGATTTCATTTCTGGTAAATCGTGCGGTTTAATCATTTCATCGTGATTATCTTGTTTAAAATTGGTGTTAATTTCGGTTAAAAATGCTGGCCCGTGCCACCAAATATCTGAATTTTGAAGCGCGTCGAGCGTGAGCCCGCGAGATAAAAGATCAGCCGGATTGTTTTTACCAGCAACATGTAACCACGGCAACTCACCAGTCAATTCATTGATTTGCCCTACTCTGTTCTGGACAAATGATTTTAACAAGTTAGGTGACATTTTAATCCAATTTATGACTATCGTGGAGTCAGACCAAAAATATATATTATCAAAAGTTAATCTCCATGACTGAATTATTTTTTGATATAACTTGGCACCAACCAAGGCTCCGCACAGCTCAAGTCGCGGTATTGTAACTGGTTTAATTGGTGCGACTTTGGTCTTTGCACAAAGCAGCCCAACAGTGACTGGTGTATTGTCGTTGTATGTTCTTATGTATGCGCATGCACCATATGCATCCTGTGATGCATCCGTGAAAATATGTAAATCTGTGTATTTTGTGTTTACTTGTCTGACATGACGAGGAATGTTTATGTTTTGTAAGTGTTGAAGCGTGTCAATAAATTTTTTCCACATAACCAAAATCTCGTTAGGTACTGGATCGTCCCAACTTAACTTACAAAGCCATAATTTTTGTAAAAGTATTTTTGCAATTATAATTGAGGGTGATAACAAGCCTAATGGGTCGTACACCTGTGAGACAACAGACAAGATAACCCGCTTAGTCACATGAGTGGAGGTTTGATCAATTTTCGTAGTAAAATATAATAAATCTGAATAATTCAACCAACCAAGACCGAGAGTTTTAGTTAAACAACTTTCGCCTAAAGTCAATTCCTTTGGTTGATCTGCTGTAGAAATGTCCGAATTAAACAACCATTTACGTAAATGGAAGCAACCAGATTTTAAAACATCATTTACTTTGGTACAAATGTCTAATAAACATTGTTTATCATCATGACCAGTAATTAAGTCATCTACAAACAGATCTTCGTCTATTACTTGCTTTATGACGTCATCCTTACACTCAGATGCCAGCTGTTTGATGCAGCGAATACTTAGATAAGGAGCGGACGCGGTACCGTATGTCACGGTGTTAAGTTGGTACACACCTAGTTCGTCCGATTTATTTTCACGCCATAGAATTAACTGAAGATTTCTTTGATCTGGTTGAATATTAATTTGTCGATACATTTTTTCGACGTCAGCGCATGCAACAAATCTAAATTGTCGAAAGCGTAATAAAATTGAGAAAACGTCATTATGTAAACTAGGGCCAATATACTGAATTTCGTTAAGCGATTTGCCCGATGTTGATTTCGCACTTCCATCAAAAACCACCCTAAGTTTGGTAGTACTACTATGAACTCTTAAAACACCGTGATGCGGCAGAAAATAATTTGGTGATGGATAGTGATTGACTCGACTCATGTGTCCTAAACTCAAATACTCATTCATAAAATTGCAATATAAATTTTTATATTCAGGTGTAGATTTATCTAATTTACGTTCAAGTGCGTGAAAGCGATTTAGCGCGAGTGTATACGTATCTCCTAGTGTGTCACTGGACTCTGCTAATGGAATGCGCACAAAAAACCGACCCGTGTTATCGCGGTACGTAGTTTGCATAAACAAGTTTTCACATAAAGACTCGTCATTAGTAAATTTATTTTGCGGAACTATTTCTTCTAACTCCCAGAATTTCCTAAGTTGAGCGTCTAATGATTGTGAGTAATTGCATTGTACTCGATTGTTGCGTGAAGTTTTATTATTCAACAATGAGCCAGATATTACCCATCCCAACTTAGTATTCTGAAGATATGGACCATTACTTAGTCGAATTAGTCCGTCATTTAATAGTTCCCAGAACTTATCTGCCCCAATTAATAATTCGATTCCTGATGGCGAATGAAATTTGGGATCTGCTAACTGTATATGATCAGGGATATTTATGTGTGATGTTATACCTAAAGATGGCAACTGAGCTGTTATTTGATTTAAAACTAAACATTTAAAGCGTGCACTATATTGTGTAGTTTTAGACCTCAAATTAACTTCGCATGATTGTGTGGAATTAGTCACCGAGTTACCTACTCCGGAGACTTGCACAGTGGACTGTATTAATTTAAGATTAAGTCGTTTGCATAAAGATTCTGCAATAAAGCAATGCTGACTTCCGTTATCTAATAAAGCACGGGTAGTGTGATAATTATTACTTTTATCTGCAACCTCAACTAAAGCTGTAGACAGCAGTACAGTCTCTAATAATGAATGAGTAGTACTTTGATGTGTTGTGTGAGATGCAGAATGTAATGTGGTAGTATTTGAAGACTTACCACTCTTTGTATCCTCCGACGATGCCTGTGAATTAAGAGCAACAGCTGACGATGTGGATACATTCACACTATCGTCACATTTATCATGAATTAAATTGTTGTGTTTCTTGTTGCATTGCTTACAAGGACCGAACCAACACTCATCTACCGAATGATTAGCACGTAAACAATTACAACATAACTTCTTTTCATTAATGAATTTAATTTTATCGTTAACAGTTAATTTTAAGAATGAATCGCAAGAATAAAGCGGATGGTTAGCTTGACACATAGTGCAAATACGAGGACGTTTAGAACTTTTATTATTATTTTGTTTATTTTGTGATGATGTGTAACTATGTGATTTGTTTTGTTGTTGTGATTGCGATGGTTTCTTTGCGTTATTATCCGTGGGAGATCTACTATGTGCTAAATAAATAGTTTCTAGTACGTCAGCCCTATTTTTAAGAAAAGTAATCAAATAATCAAGAGATGTACGTGAATTTGACTGATTATGACCATTTATAATTGAACTTTTATGAGTCTCCCATTCTCTTTCGGTAACTGAATCAAGTTTAGATGTAATTAAGTAAATAATCAATGTGTCCCAAGACTCGGTCGGTTCGCCAAGGTTTTTCAGGGAACGTAGGTTTTTGAGAACGGTATCTATAAGTTTACGAATTTGATTGGATGATTCCTTATTAAGTGACGTAATAGAAAATAAAGCCTTGACATGGTTTTGCACAAGTATACGGTTATTATTGAATCTGTTTTCCAATAGCTCCCATGCTATGTTGTAATTCTCAGAAGAGAATTCTAATGACTTAATAACCAATAATGCACTGCCAGTAAGAGAAGACCGTAAATAATGGAATTTTTGCACATTATCTATTTCTTTAGAGTTATGGACGAGAGATATGTAAGTATCGCGGTACTCCAACCAATGATCATAAGAACCGTCAAAGGAAGGAAGTGAAATTGTAGGTAATTGAACTTTACTAAAAACCTTAGAACAATTTTGAGCATTATCTACGTTAATAATACACTTAGCTTTAGTCACATAAGCATAATAGTGGGTTTCAAAGGAGTCCCTCTCAGACAATTCCTTTTCTATTTGACTATCAGGTATTTTTAAGTCTATTTCATCCTGAATGTCTGAAAACTGCTGCAACAATAAGTCTGCCTTTTGTAAACGCGTTTGTAATTCTGTTTTTATGATTTCAGTAATAGGCATTATTTCCACAGAGTCTACATACTTCATGAATAGTCGAAATTTACCGCGAACAACACCTCTTCTTTTATTTAAATCTCGAAATATATCTTCACTACTGCTACGACTTTCTTTTGATGGAGTTTTAGACATTTTAAAGATTGTGGAAGACAATGGAAAATAGTTAAAGTTATTAGTTAGTTTGAATTTGAAATTAGCAAAAGATTTATATTTTTAAGTTGAGGGTAGCGACAAAACGAAAATCTTTACGAGTTTTTAACTATTTAACGGAAATAAAACACTAGGATTTCACACAATATCAACACAAATGAAGCACTGAATAAGAAAAAAGGGATAAGGATAAAGAATGATGATTGACCTGACCGTTTTATGTTGGTACCGTGGATGACTTCGCTGATGGCCTCGTGCGTCCGATTTATGCTGGTCGCAACGATTTCTTCTACTGTATCCGGCGTTGAAGGTCCAAAATATGTTTTGGAGATGAATGAAAATCCTCTTCGATAGTATTAAGGCGTATAATCAAGAATTACAGGGTTTCCTTATATTCCTACGTATGTCACATGCGTGTTAATCGAGCGAGTTTTTTGAATGACCGAGGCGCTGCGCGTGGAGGAATTCGGAACTACATTCGTGACGTCCAGTGGTTCGTTCGATGCGTAGACAATGTCAAAGACCAAGTTGATGACGAATAGTGCGCTTCGCAGGATCATTGTGTCGGGGGGGGGGGGGGGGGGGAGGTTGAATACGTTGATAAGTATCTCTATCTTGGCCGAATAGTCTCTTTTCAGGACAAAACAAAGAAGTAACAAGACGCATCGAAAACGCCTGGAAGAGCTATTGGGCCATAAAAGATCGAATGAAGGTGATCTTCCTTTGTCCTTTAAGAGAAGACTCAATGATGTGTGCATACTTCCCATCCTCACATTTGGTGGACAAACATGGTCATTGACAAATCAACAGATGTCCACCCTCGAGGTTTACCAGAGGGTTATGAAACGAAGTATTCTGGGTATCAAACTAACAGACCGGGTTAGGAATACTACTATCCGCTCCATCACAAAGATAACTTATGTCACTTGGAAAGCTGCCACGTTAAAATGGAATCGGGTTGGATACATCTGCCGCATATCAGACGACCAATCAATGGGCCAAACTTAAGACCCAATGGGTCCCTCTTAATGCCAAGCGACATCGCGGCAGGCCAAGACGGAGATGGTGGGATGAGCCATGGACTACTTCAACAGGAACTGGTCCTTATCAGCTTTAAACAGAGAGAAATTGAAAGAGAGTAGGGGGGGCTTTTACCCTGTAGTGGGAAGTGACAGGCTTTTAATAATCAGAAACTACGACCTTTTTATCTTTCAAAGTCATTTATTGGAAATTATAGGTACGCAAATTTCACAAAAATTACAAAATTTCCGAAAAGATTGCCTTAAATACCATGATTTTTGTGCCTACAGTTTTATTTGGCTTGGCAATGCACACTATTGAATATGATAGAATAGATATATTTATTTACAATCAAAAAATCCTGAAGGTAATATTTTATCATTTTATTGAGGACCGCTAGCTCCAGCTATGTCTTGGCTCTCTTTTTATCAATCTTGGCATTGTCAATAGGGGGATGATTGTGTACTTCCTTCGAGGAGACAATGCGATCGTTTACTGTGTGTACAACAGCATTGCATCCCTTCTTACGGTGCGTGGAACACATCCACATCGTGTTTTGGTTTTTGGATGTCCTGAACTTGTAATAGGTGTATCCAGATAATAGGATTAGCTGATTTCCTCGCCTCGATGTGATGTAATTTGCAATGGCTGAAAATAATATAAACAATTTTACGTTTATCATTTTACCTCAAGTACCACCGAGAAATTTTCTGTTATGATGTTTTTTTTTTTCAGTAAAATATCACATGTTATTTTATTTCATGTTATGTTAATCAGAAACTCGCAGGAGAACCAAGGTAACCGACATAGCCCGAAGAATTGCCAAACTGAAGTGGCAGTGGGCAGGGCACATTGCTCGCAGTACAGATGGCCGATGGGAATGAAAGGTTCTGGAGTGGCGATGGCGTACCGGAAGACGTAGCGTTGGAAGGCCTCCCACAAGGTAGACCGAAGACCTTGTGAAGGCCGCAGGAACCCGTTGGATGCGAGAAGCATAGAACCGGTCGAACTGGGGGTGCTTGGGGGAGGCCTATGTGTAGCAGTGGACGTCTTTCGACTGATATGAAGATGATGAATCAGAAATGAAGACCTTTTATCTTTCAAAGTCATTTATTGGAAATTATAAGTACGCGAAATTCGCAAAAATTGCAAAATTTCTGAAAAGATTGATTGCTTTTAAACATCATGATTTTCGTGCCTACAGTTTTCTTTGGCTTGGCAATACACACTATTGAATATAATAGAATAGAATAATTATTTACAATGAATGTAGGTTATAAATTAAGTTGTTACAGTTTGTGAAGAACCCATGAAAATTCTACCGAAAAAGTACAATAAAAATAAATTACGAAAAATAGAAACAAAATAACAGGATTAGTTTTAGAGGAATTAGGAATTAGAGAAGAGTTCTTTATAGGCTTAAAAATCTTGCACTGAATGATAAGAAAATACATTTATTTGCGGTAAAACATGACGCAAAGAAAATACACAAGTACAAAAAAGAACAAGAAGGTGCGACAAGGCCACCATTGCCACATGACCACAAGGACATTGTATGTTTTGTATTAAAAATTGTATTTTTGAAGTGAAAACTTCTTTAGCGGCGTTGTGCACTTTTTTTGTGATGGGTAAAATATGTTAAACTCGCGTCAGGACACGTGACCTGATCGAAAATTTGTAAGACGGAGCTCGCGTCAGGACACGTGACCTGATCGAAAATTCGTAAGACGGGAGAGAGAGTAGACCGCATTCCAAAATATCAAAAATGCACATCGTTAATATTCAAGATTTCACTTCTGCCGGCACTCCCGGAGTGCAACCCTTTTTTTTGTTATGTTTTTTCTAGTGTATAATAAAGTATATATAAATAAGGTGGAAAATATGCGTCACATCTACGCCCAGCATAATGCTGTGCAGAGCAGAGCCACAGCGCTGGTTTCCAGCGACAACAACAGCAGCATGTAATATTGTTAGGTATTTTATTGGTATTGACGATTAGAAGAATGATTGTGGTCTGTCATCAAGAAGACAATGTAATCAGCTACTGTATAGACAACTGCCTTGCAACCTTTCCTGTGGTGCGTGGAACATATCCATCTCGTTTTTTGCATCTTGGATGTCTTGTTCTTGTAATAGGTGTATCCGGATAGTAGGATAAGCTGCTTGCCTTGCTGTGAAAGGACGAAATTTGCAATTTTGCCAATGGCTGTAAATAAAACAAAACAACTTAACGATTATTGTATCTCAAATAAAGACGCCATCAAGCTACTACAATCTGTCAAATTTCTTTAATAGATTTTCAACTTTATCGCTAAAGGTTGATTGGGAAAATTAGACAGTTTCGGGTAGCTTGACCTGCTGGCGTCTGTACCTGTAGAGTATTTTTCTGATTTTGTACATTTTTCAGTGTAATGAAATATGAGACGCTTTTTTATTCTATGTGTATCAGAAATAGTTCAGTCAATAAAGGAATTATAGAGGGCGTGAGCAGGGACCTAAGCGATTCCTTTAAAAACTTGTTCAGGGTGCTTAGGAAGTGCTCCCCCTACTCCTGCTCACCTCCTTGACGTCAGGACTTTTAGTATGTTCACCCCTAAGTTTCTCAAGGAATTGCTTATGTCCCTGCTTACGCACTCTACGCCCCCTTTTGGGCAAATTCGTTGACTGAACTCTAAAAAAAAAAATTAAAAAGGAAAAAAAACAAATGATAAGCAATATTCATGAAGATTACAAATGAAAACATTAGCTAAAGGGAGTCACGAATACGGTTGATGTAATTGAGAAAAGTGAATCTGATATTTAAAAGGCAAAGAAAAAATGCTGCAGGAGTGTTAAATGATTTTATTTCTGTAAAGTAGGTTTTAACAAACACATTTACACGTCAATCATATTTTTAAAACAAGATGAAGTTCGATTCCTATCTGACTATTCTGAGAAGACAGGCCGAAACAAACTCAGAGGTCACAGTCTCTTTTAAAGTCCAGACATAATCTTGGTCAGATCATGTGAAGACCATAATAGACCATAAATAAAATAAAATAAAAAAATGGAATAAAAATAAAAAGGTTTATTGCAGAAACTTGTACAACTTTTACAGTAAATCTTACATAGGATCCACTTTTTAAGTAAAAGATATACCTGTGCTAGGAGGCCTCGCTTTTCAATGACAAATTATAAAATGGTAAAAGTGGTGTCCCAAAAGAAAATAGAATTTAAACAAGAAAATATAAGTAAAATCATTTATTCAATTAAAGCCTGAACAATAAAGAGTGCATTGGTTTTCAGAACAGGTAGGCATTCACTTTAAGTAAAAAGTAATTGATCTACTGGGTATAAAAAAAAAAACGTGTGTGGTCGGGGGACCCCCGACAGGAACGAAGTTCGAAAATCCAAGATGGCGGCTCTAAAACTTTTAAAACGACCAAATTCTAAAATTTTCGCTGCCGCCGTCTTGGATTTTAATTTGTACCTCACTATCTATCATCACTATGGGTTTAGCACCCTCGAAAACCACGAAAACGACAACAATGATGAAAAATAAAAATAAAAATACAGCCGCCATCTTAGATTTTCATTTTGACTTTATTATCGGCTACAGCACCCTCGAAAATCATGAAAACGACACTCATGACGAAATTGACAGGCTTATGGTGACTTCTCGAGGTAGGCACTGCTTATGTGCCTTTATGCAATGCACGCCACTGCGCTCTGCTTATTCTATTGGTACTGTCCGCTGGTAGGGTGATTATGTTGTTCCTTGGCGAAGACAATGTGATCTTCTATTGTATGGACAACAGCCTTGCATCCCTTCCTACGGTGCGTGGAACACATCCACAATATCTTTTGATTGCGGGAAGTCTGGTGCCGGTAATATGTGTATCCCGATATTAGGATTAGTTTATGGCCTCGCTTTGAGTTTACGTAATTCGCAATACCTAAAAAAAAAATCAATGTTACGATCATTTTTTCTCAGGTAAAGAACATAAAATTACTATTTTAGAAAAAATATATATTTCTTGATTCTGAACTGCCGCTTTAAATTACCCCCGGCACTTTAAACCCATTCATCGGCATCTCGAAATCCGAGAAATAGCCTCTAATTTCGAGATTGAATGGTATTCCGATGAAAAATAAATGAATGATGAAGTGTAATCTATGTTAAGATATATTGATAGATACCACCCCTATTTGGTTAATATACCATATATACGCACTAAGCGCTTCTCGTCATCTTTTCTGATGCGCACAGCTAAGGAGTGGAATCGTCTGCCTGCGTCTGCATTCCCGAGTTCATACAACCCGAATCTCTTCAAGGCGAGAGTGAATAGGCTTCTTCTGGGCAAGCTCGTTCCACCGTAGATCTCATCCCTGCCTCTGGGCTGGATTGAGGTCAAGAGTGAGCCCATTGTCAATAAAAAAAAAAGAAGAAACTAGACAAGTTTAAGTATTAATGCCATATTATTTACTTGAAATAAAAAAGAGCATAATTCTCTAAAATTACTATCGTGAATTATGTTAACTGGTTAAAGAATGTGGATGGTGGTAATGATAAAAGTAAATCTGATGATGACTTCAGTAATGAAAGGTAAATAATAATGCTTCAGGTGATGTTTTTACATATTTATTCAAATTAAACACAAAAAGCCAGAAGAAATAAAAAGCCAGTCGGGCCCTAGTCGTGCTACGAACAGGCATGGAAAAGCATGACCTTACAGGCAAGGCCAGTCTTATTTAATAAAATAATTACAAAACTAAATATAAAATAATTACTTACAAGACTAAGTATTAGTATTAAAAACATAAATCCAGTGTTGTTATTTAGCTTATATAGTCAGCTCACTGTTTTGACCTTGAGTTTGCGTCGAGGTCGGGCGGGGTGACGGGGGAGGGGCACTGCGCAGCATGACCGAAATCGGCGGTCTCGTTCCTTTCTATTCAGTGTAAGCCGGGTTCGCTAGGATGTAAAAATATCGCGGCTGCATTCTATCGCGCACTGGATTTTGAACTCTCGGTGTTGAGCCGAGCATTGAGAATCCAACAGAGCGCATCCCAACGCGTTAAGCACACCATATTGGATTTTCAACTCTCGACTCTAAGCAGTGCGCTGAAAATTCAGTGCGCAAAAAAAATCGTCGCGGGAAAACGCCTCCGTGCGATTTACTCATGACTTCCACGTTGACCACAATTCGATTGTCGAGCGACTCGAACGCGGCTCGGGTCTAGGAAAGAACATGAGTTTCTGCACAGATCTCTTATTCTATTGGTTGGCGATACCGGTGAATTGCTCATGAAATCGGTAGTGCCCATTAGAAGGATGAGTGTGGGCTGTCTTCGCGTAAACTATGCGATCGGCTTGTGTATGGACAACACCCTTGCACCCCTTCCTATGGTGCGTGGAACACATCCATCTCGACTTTTGACTGATTGACGTCTTGTGCAAACAATAGGTGTATCCTGACAAAAGGATTAGCCTGCTTCCTCGCTTCGAGTAGACGTAGTGTGCCATATCTGTAAAAAAATAATAATATATGTCTATAATGTTCAAATAATGTATTTTAATTATAATTACCCTTGACCAACGATAAAATTATATACACTAACTAACAAACTATAAAAATATTTTTTTTAAATATGGCGTCAAAAAACTCCTTCGCATCGTTGTCGACTGTGGTAATGTACAGACGCCAGCACATCAAGCTACTACAATCTGTCAAATTTCTTTTATGGATTTTCAACTTTATCGCTAAAGTCTTAAGGTTCAAGGTTGATTGGAAAAATTTGACAGTTTCGGGTAGCTTGGCCTGCTGGCGTCTGTACCCATGACACAGGCGGCATTGCCATTTTGTACGGCAATGCTGACAGGCCGTGGTGGTAGTTGTTTTAATTTACGTTAATCTAAAAATATACGATCAGTGAACTTTTAATTATTTAATTTCAAATTATACCCAAAATTTCTAAGGAATAAGGATGATGGTGATGAAAAAAGTAGGTAAATCTGCTGACTTTTGATATAAAATGGAAAAAAAGGATATAGGAAATAAAATGAAATAAAATATGGCAGGTAACAGGTTATGTCATTTTATTTATTTAAATAAAAACAGAAACAGAGTGATCTAAGGAGTTTGATTATTTTATAAAGGAATGAGGAACAAGGTGTAAAGATCACTCATCCTCCATAGAAAAGGGTGGATCCTCCGACCAGACGGGTGTTGTGTCTGGTGGGCAACTGCCTGACGATTGATGTCAGGACGTTGTATACAGTATGGAACTCACTTATATGCAATAAATCAAACCAATAGTATAATACTAGTCCACAGAAGTAGCAACATTCACTATTTAATTAACACGTTGCGGAACGGAAATGACAAAAGTCATTTCCGTAAGATCAATTATGCGTACAGTAAAATTGTCCATACAAGTTCCGACCACTGCTTTATCCGTACCGCCCTAGAGCAATACTAAAGAATAATATACGATGACAGTACTTTCATAGCCGGATTGATGTGGTATGATAGTAAAAACGGGTTTCCTGTTCCTCTATACAACATTTCGCTGTAATGCCCGTACCTCAGTTCAGATGAGGTTAAAATTGTACGGCGGCGGTGCCCGTACTGTCATTTTCAACACCGAAAAATCTACTGCTAATGCAGTGCATCCCGCAATGTGTTAAAAACCGTAAATTCAAAAAGTTTAATTTTACAACAAAATAAATATCAAAGTTAAAGTGAACAATCTGCTTAGACAACGTAGCTTCACCCCAAGAGCGAAGAGTGGCAATGATGCATGGGGGTTCTTTTTAGGCAAATAAGTAGAATAGGTACTGTCGCCAAAATCTATATCTGACTACCGTAAGGACTATTCCTGCTTGCAGCGCATATTACTAGTCGACCTAAAAAGGATCCTCTTTTGTTTTACTTACGGACGCAGCTGTGGTCATCATGTGCACGGGATTTTGTTTTGAAAATGGCCAGATATAGGTTTTGACGATAGTACTTACGTAACAGCGTCCCGATAGTTTGCACTGCGTGGCAACGTCGCTTTTCAATGTTCAAGGATTCAAGTTCATTGAATCATTGACCTAGTGATCCAATTCTGTAGTGTTTAAGTTTGCTCAAAATTAAAACTCTGACCTACTGGACCGATTTCCTTAATATTTTGTATATCGTCAGAAAAGGCGATAATAAGTATGTGGTATAATTTATTGCATATGTGTGGTTTCCATACTGTACGTATATGCTAGTTGCGCGGTAAACTCCGCTTGCGCGATGCAGGATTTGGAGTGACGTCAGTATCACTCATACTCATACATACGCCACACACACACACACACACCCCCACACACACCACACACATCATCATCATCATCATCGTCATACTGCCGCTGCAATTTCATTGGCATTGGTGCCCGGATAAAGGACCAGTTATGCTAGTATAAGATTCATTGGTTTGACAAGGCATAGTACTGTCCAATAGGAGAATGATTGTGGTTTTTTTTCAAGTGACAGACAATGCGGTCTTCTACTGTATGGACAACAGCCTTGCATCCCTTCCTGCGGTGCGTAGAACACATCCATAACGTCTTTCGATCGCGGTTTAATTTCTTGTGCTGGTAATATGTGTATCCTGATATAAGGATAAGCTTCTTACCTCTCTTTGAGGTGACGTATACTGCAATTTCTGGAAATAATTAAATAATAATTTTATAACCATCTCAAGATACTGGTTACTGTTAGCCTGCATCATCCCACTACTGGGCAAAGGCCCTCTCCCCATGACTTCCACATCTTTCTAAATAAACATCTCAAGTATTAGAGTATTTATATTATAAATTGTATCTCAAGTACCTTCTGTGTCCAGGGTAGCGGGATCGTCCGAAAGGGTTACCGCTGCCCTGGAACATAAAGGGCTAAGGAAGGAACACGGGTGGGTTTTAGTCAGTAAGAGTCTGACACTCCCTTCTGCTCCACCCAGAGCGGGAGGAGTCATTTGACGATTTCCCATACTGAAAAAAAAAAAAAAAAAAAAGTACCTTCTGTGTCTATGATTCCGTGTTTTATTTCCCGGTGAAATACAAAATTATATGCAAACTTTACAAAGATAAAAAAGTTCCGAAAATATTGCTTGAAAAATTCGGATCTCAAACTCATAACTCAAAGCATTTTTTTCAATTAAACCGTTACAGGTGCTTTTAAATTGCGAAGAAGTAGTGCAGTCAGAAAATACGAAGCCCATTCTAAAGCGTAGTAGGTACCTATGGAGAAGAAAGAGCAAGGAATTCCATGGACACTTTTTTAAATTTTAACAATAATATTAGTTACATCATCAATGTTGAATTTATAATTATATGTGAGAGCGACGTAAAAAAGACACGTTAAAAGCGTCCAGAGTACAATAAATAGAAAAAAAATAAATAAAAAATAATTGATATGATGATGAAGAGAAAAGTACATCTGGTAATGAAACAATGCTGCAGGTAATGTTAATTTATTCAATTATTTTGTTTATTTTGATTATTTCCGTGGCATTAGCGACCGGATAGATTTATTTATGTTAGGACTAGCCGGGTCTAGGACATTCCATGATATTCTCTTCTACACAACTGTATTATTCTATGACTTGGCAACACTACTTAGATATTGGTACTGCCCATTAGGAGGATGATTATGGACTGTCTTCAAGAAGACTATGTGATCGTCCACTGTATGGACAACAGCCTTGCAGCCCTTAACGCGGTTCGTGGAACACATCCATCTCGTCTTTTGATTGCTGGTTGTCTTGAAGTGCCGATAATAGGTGTATCCCGATAATAGGATAAGCTTTTTGCCTCGCTTTGACCAGACGTAGTTTGCAATGCCTGTAAATAATTGAAACAATTTTACGATCGTTGAGTGTAAGTATTACCTATTGAGTTTCTCTCTAAATCGTGCATTTTCCCCCATAAAATATCACATGTTATTTTATTCTATGTTAATCAGAAACTATATATGACCGAAAGGCTAATTCTCGTAATTAAAAACGTTCAAAATCTAGTTGCAATCTCATCTTAGCGACAGTCAATGTCAAAAACTTATCAAAAATGTAGTGTACACAATAGTACACAAATACATTTTTTAAGAAAAATATTCTATAATATAGTCAATGTACTTTTATTCTCATAAGAATCAAATAAAGTCTAAAATACTAATACATATGTACAAGTGAAAAAAAAAAGAATCATAGGGCATCAAAAAATTCGTCCGCATCGCTGTCAACAGGAACAGTGCCCAGAGGCTGGCAGCATTGCCACGTTGTATGGCGATGCTAATTCTTTGGCCAAGAAACAGGCCAGCCCTCTGGTCACGTGAAGAGTCGACTAACCGCTTGGCGATATCTCGAAACACCAAGTGGGCACTCGGACCCCATGGCCCTAGTGTTTCAACCCCAAACGGCTCGAAGATATAACTCCCAATCATTTGTTGTTTGTTTTGTGTGTGATAAGTTTTTGACAGATTGAGACTGAAATTAGATAGTGAACGTTCTTATAATTACGGGAATTGCCCCCTCAGAGCTCTTTTTGATATAACAGTCAATGCGATATATGTATTTGTGACAAATGACAAAATTGACACATTTTCACAAAAGGATTTAATAAAGCAGAAATTGGCAAAAGCTTTGTGATTAGTAAACTTTTGAAAGATAACATAATTCACGTAGATAACGTTCAATGAATAAGTAGGTATGATGGTAATGAGAAAAGTAAGTCTGAGAAGCGAGAATAGCTATCAACTATAAGTACTTATAAACGAGTTGGCGAGCAATAAGCTGAGAGTGCGCGACGGCGACAAGCAAGCGAGTGTTCTGCCAAGCGAGGGTCGCGGAGGGACTGCTCTTTTTGATAGCTCTCGTCACTGCGATAAACGAGTACTCTCTGGCGGTGTAAACAGTCAGCGATCAACTACTAATATACATATGTATCTGTTTTTGTTACATGGGTCGTACATTCTCGTTTCTTGAGCGAGTAAATTGTTACTAGATAGTTGCTTCCTCGTCGGCAGTGGTACAGGTGCCTAAGATAGGAAAGACAAAGAAGAAATTCTGCAGGTAATGTTTTAGCTGTGTATGTAAATAAAAAGGACTGAAAAAAACATTTTTAAACTGACTTCTTATCAGTTGAAAAATAATCTTTCGGTTTCGTGGTAGTAAGGTTAGGTATTACGTGAAAATCTTAGGATTTAGCAACATGAGTTGGTAATTTGGTAAATACAAATTTTTAAAGCTTGACATTAGAATTTTGGCTGGAGTTGTAATGTTTTGTATAAAATGAGAAGTTCGCTATGCTCATTGGAAGGCTTTTGGAGACAGTAGATACAACCTTCGCAACAATCTGTTTTAATTATTTGTAACGAACTGATTTGGCCTGACATCTAGAAATGACATAACTTTTTTCTTTGGGTGAAAGACCATCTGGACGATCAACGCTTTTATATTCCATGGACTTTTTTTTATTATTTCCACCTTTCTTGTAAATTTCTCAGCCGGTTTACTTTTTTTTGCGTCGCCTTTGTCACAAAATTCTGTTTTCTTATCTGGTTAGACTTGTGGAATCTGAATACAACAGTTTTTCATTCCATCTGTATTAAGGTTAGAAAAAAATAAGCCAGAAGATAAGGGATAGCGGGGGCTAAGTTCACTAGCTAATTAGCCCCCCGTCAGTCCCTATTATCTTAACCTAACCCAGTCAGGGTGCCATAATTCCCAAATAACAGTCAGTGAAAATAGAATGTCATTGCTATTTTGTTAACCTGAGTACTTATATACGTTTGAAATCGCCAACCGGTCTAGAGCAAACGTGGTCATCAATGCTCATGCCTTCTTTGTATGAGAAGACGCCGTTTTCCTGCAGTGACTCAGTAACAGGCTGGTATTATTATTGACCAAAACTGTTGGTGCTACCAAAAACTAAACGAAATAAGGAGGCTACGTGGGTCTGTAAGCAATAACAAAAAAAAAAAACTAGTATAAAATAAACACAGAAACAAAAAGTTATAGGTACTTTAATTATTCTGTCGTACGGAATATACATTATTAATTTTTAGAAGTGTATCAAATACATTAGGGTTCTCGTACAACCAATTAACCCTTGGCAAATGTTTATGATCCAATTTTATTGTACCTGGTACTATTACATCTCCCAGTGTATAAAGAGCAGCTTTACACCCCTTACTTGAATGCGTAGAACATGCCCATCTGGACTTTTCATTGTTAGTCGTTTGGCGGTAAAAAGAATACCCCGCTACTAGCAGCAACTTATTGCCTCGCTTCGAGAAGACGTAAGTTGCAAAGTCTGTAAAAAATGATAAATATAAAGTATTATAAGTCCATACCCAGTGAGGCCAAACTGAACAAGTGGACCTACGTCAGTTTGGCCTGAGCGGATGCATGCACATGCCCGAACAAAACCATCTAATCAATAAGTGCTTATATACACGAGCGGTGCCAGCGACAGAGGCAACTGCAGTCATCGCCGCGTCGGCTGCTATCGTCGACGCCTCTACGGCTGCCGGCGACGAGTGTCGTGTGCTGCACTTCCTCTGCCGTTGGAGAGGTGCCACTCGTGTATATGAAAAGTTAGGCCCTCAAGATACAGGTAACTACTCAGTCTGGTGACCACCACCCAAATAAACTGACTGTTAAGAGTTACAAATAAAAAAAATATGTTATAGCTGTAAGGTCAGCTTTGTAACAATGTAAATAATTCTTATTTTATTCAACCATATCAACTGTCCAACACCATAGTCCGTGTGTTATGTTTCTGACGAAAACATTCTCATCTAAATGCCCCAATCCGTATTAAAAAAAATAAAGACACCAAAAATTACGTTTATTTGACCAAAGTAAGTATATAAAGGGACATGGTATAACAAAAATTAAAATTTACGTGAAATATTACAAAAACATTGTGTGGCGAAAGTCGACTTTCTAAATGGCAATTCGGCTAGGTTGCAGGTAAATACAATCGCAAGTTACAAAGTTGAGTCATTTGCGGCTTTTGTCATCGGCATGGCAAAAGTCGAACTCGCATGCGGTGCCTGACTAAACCGATCGTGAAAATACTCAGTCGTAGGCGATCGCCCGCCGCATGAAGGTCGTCAGGTGAGGTTCAGTCAATCAGGGTCTGAGTGAAACACCTAAACATTTTGATGCAAAATTACCTAGTCACCTGCTATTTTCATCGACCTGTGTAAATGGGGTGGCAATTCGGCTTCTGAGGCGATTTAAGAAATCGATCTAGTGTAAATCCCTCATTTAAGGGGAATTTACACTAGGTCGATTTTTTAGCACGTTGCTTACGTTTCTGTTTTACCCACTGATCTCTCTGACTTTTCTTTTCTGTATCATCTAATTCTGAAATCTTTTTGCGTCTTCGTTTAAGTCGTTCTATATCCTTTTTACGATACTCTTCATATTTTTGGGAATCTTTTTTTATACGTTCCCTGTACCGTTTCCTTTTTTCTGCAGCACTAAGTGCCATTCTGATATCTAAAACATACATACCTATATAATCCTTTGTCATTAAGCTATACCGAACGAATGTCTCTGGGACAAATGCACACCGATGGCATTAACTTATTTTTGTTTTTAATGTTCTGTTTGATCTTTATTTTTAATTTATCACAATTTTATTATTATTCCTTAATTACTTAATTTATTGTTATTTTTAGAGAATGTTTTAATTAAGCAATATTTCTTGACATTTGCACGTCATGTCCATCATGTGGCAAACAAGCCTGTACCTAATAATGTTCTTACCATCTTGCATGTATGTATTTTCTTGTATGTACAATACATGTTTAAGCAAATAAATATTATCTTATCTAGCTTCAAGAGTGATAATATCTAGTTAGGTGTTATGTGCTCCGTTTGATGCATGTGTGTGATATAGCTTCGAGTAGACTATCCGATCACCCACAGTGTATGCCGTTGCTCTGCATCCCCTCCCGTGGTGTGTCGAACATAACCATCTTATCTTTTGATTGGAATTTGAGCTGTTGCGGTAAAACGAGTAACCCGATATCAGGAGTTGCTTACAGCCTCGCGTTGAGTAAACGTAATTTGCAATGTCTGTAAGCAATTAAATTAGTATCACGATTATTATTTTCTTATGCCTTGTAATGCTTGAAAAAGACAGTTAGACTCGGGATTGTGTTGTGATTGGTGGACTGAAATAACAACAGGTACCCATACGAAAAATAAAACCACTTGGCATGAGTTTGATTTCCCGTAAGCAATTTTTTGAAGTGAAAACTTCTTTAGTGGCGTTGTGCACTTTTGTTGTGATGGGTAAATAATGTTAAACTCTCGTCAGGACACGTGACCTGATCGAAAATTCGTAAGACGGAGCTCGTGTCAGGACACGTGGCCTGATCGAAAATTCGTAAGACAGAGGGAGAGTAGACCGCATTCCAAAATATCAAAAATGCACAACGTTAATATTCAAGTTTTCACTTCTGCCGGCACTCCCAGAGTGCATCCCGTTGTTTTTTATTATCTTTTTAGAGTCCGAGTGTTTACAAGATAGGTTGTCCTAAAATAGGTAATAGCACTTTAGAAAATGTTACTGGGCCCAAAAACAAACACAAATATTTATTATTGATTTATTTATTTAACCATTTATTTATATATATCAAACTAAGCTTTACATTTCCAGTTTAAGCTAACCTCGCATTGTATAGGTTTTTCGTGCAATGAGAAATTTGAAATTGTTTATTCTATAGTGTATGTGATTTACATAAATATTTACAAAATAGGGCCTAAAACTAGAGGTACTTAGGTAAGAAATAATTGGATTCTACCTAAACTAGGCATAAACCTGTATCTCAGGTATCTCACTCAAGTGCTTATTCATAAGTATTACCTAAAATTCCTACAAATAGTAAATAATTTATCTACTTACTTTAATTATGGTTATATTCAAATTAAGCAAAATAGTATGCTACTTTTTTGCATCATCGTTAGACATTTTTGCGAACACATTCGCTTTATAAATGAATGAATGAGAAGTCAGCTTATAATGGAAATGTTAGCTTGATATGTAGCCGTGCGTGCGCACTTATATTAATAGATAAAAAGAAAAGAACAGAAAAATCGTTACAAAAGAGAATATAATATGTACTTATAAAAAAAAATTAATCATTTATTAACTAACGTAAAGGTTAAAAATGTTTTTTTTTTACTAGTCTACTCTGTCCCACTCCTGGGCAAAGGCCACCCTCACCCCCACCCCCACCACCGCCACCCCCTCCCTCCTCCCTCCACTCCTGCCATCTTGATTAAATTACGAAAAAAAAAATTTAACTACGAAAAATCTCGCACATACTGTTGAGGTTTCTCATCCACCCAATTGACTTTAGGCGAATGATTATGTACTAAATTTACGGATACAATTGTATCATACACTGTATAAACAACTGCTTTACACCCGTGTCGTTGATGCGTGGAACACAGCCATCTTGTTTTTTTACTAAAGGAAGTCCGGTGGCGGTAAAAAGAGTAGCCTGCTAATAGGATTAGCTTATTGCCTCGCTTTGAGTAGACGTACTCTGCAATGCCTGTAAAAAATTATTGAATATTAAGGCACTTTTGCAAAACTCGTTTACAGAAGATTGTTTGTAAAACTTTTGAGAACAAACCATACAGGGTGACAGGGACGTCGCCGTCGGCGCACAAACTGTAACCATGAATTCAGCTCATGATTCTAGACATTTTAGCGTCGAAATTTTTCGTCGGTTATAAACAAAATCAGCTGTCTCTTAGAAAAGTGCAATACCTACGGGGTCAAAATGTATGGAACGGCAATTTTTTTTAAAAACGTCGAAAAAAATTCAACGGAGTGGCGTTCAGAATCATGTTCTGAAACCATGGTAAAAGGTTGCGCATTGATGTCCTTGCCACCCTATATGTTAATAGGCCATATGGGAAAAATAGACATTTGTGCCCGCTCTATCTTACCTACTAAGAAGAATGAAACGATAAGAAGAGGTTTCATAAAATAAAAATCACATGTATTGTATTTTTTAATAATCATTTATTAATTAAAATATTTATTGCTCTCATGTGGTAAAAAAGTTATTAATTAACTATAACTTAGCTTAAAAATTATTATAGCACTCTGTGACCAAAACCCGCACTTAAGTCACATTTTTCTGTGACTTAAGTTTTACATTTTTACACAGAAAAGTGCGGGTTTAGGTCACACGAGCTACAAAATAGTATAAAATACGTATGCCTTAAGTAGTCTATTAATGCACGGTGTGCAATAATGGACTACGTAAGAAACACGTATCGTAATGTACTATTTATCACTCATTTCCCTGCTGTGCGAAGTCCGTTGGTGACAAAAAGAGTAGTCTGATATTATAATAAGCTTATTGCCTCGCTTTGAGTAGACATAATCTGCAATACCTGTAAAAATGAATAAATATTAAGATTTTTCTTTTGCAAAACTCGATTGCAGAAGATTGTTTGTAAAACTTTTGAGAACAAAGCAATACCTATTCGTAAATATATAGTTACAAGGCAATATGTGAAAAATAGACCTAAGACCTAAACAAACGTATAAAAAAGAGGTTACATGAAACATAGTGATAAGTCTGCGAAGGTGAAATAGGACTGGGCAGGTCATACGTATAGGAGGCATCAAAACAGATGGGCCAGGACCACGATCGTCATACAGTATGTGCCTGAAGACGGGCATCGTCACCGACGCAGGCCTAAGAAACACTGGCGTGACAATTTGGACTCGTTTCTGACCTATTTATTGGTCGGAGAAGGTACAACACAGGGAAAATTGAAAAGAATGGGGTAGAACTTTGCTCAGTAGTGGGACAACACAGGTTAACAAAAACAAACAAAACAAAATAAACAAAACATGAAATAACAATCACATAAAAAGTATTATAAATTATTATTTATTACTTAAATAACAGCTTAAAAAGTATTAAGTTGTAAAAAATCTCACACGCAATATTTGGGTTTTTCATTCAACAAGGGCAACTAACTTCATATTTCTTATTAACCGAACCCTTGACAATTCAAAAGTGCCTATTATTTTATTACAAATAAATGCTTTGAGCATTTATTAAAAGTAAAACAATTTTGCTTAAGAATGTTTAATTAAGTTGTAAAAATATTCACACACAATATTCGGGTTTCTCATTCACCCAATTGACTTTAGGCGCATGATTATGTTCTAAATTACAGGATACAATTTCATCATACACTGTGTACACAACAGCTTTGCATCCGTGTCGTTGATGTGTGGAACACAGCCATCTCGATTTTTGGGAAATGGAAGTCCGTTGGCGGTAGAAAGAGTAGCCTGATAGCCGGATTAGCTTATTTCCTCGCCTTGAGTAGACATAATCTGCAACACCTATAAAAATTTAATTAATATTTAGACTATTCTTCCGCAAAACTCCTTTACAGAATACTGTTTATAATTTTTTTAAGCAATTGTTAGCTTGTTTTCGATGTAAACTAGTAGACACAACATGAAGGATACTTATACCTTGGTGCAGGAACGAATGAAACAAAAATAAAAAAGAGAAGGTTACGTGATATTAAAAATCACATAAAAGGTATTAGAATTAATTTATTAAATAACAGCATATGTGTGAATACTTAGTATTATAAAGCTATCATTTACTGGGTACGTCTTTCATTGACTTGAATGTGCCTTGTGCCTTAGTTGTGCTCACTCAAATATCTCGTTGATGGTGGCGCATGTGTTGCAACATTCGGTTCCTTACAAAATGGTTAAGCTAGTACTGAACCATGCGTCGTGTTCGTGAATGGGCGCGGTAGGCCCGTGAGTAGGGACTGGTCATCACTTAGCTGCCATGGATTATTAAAATTGTTCACCATGGACGCTTTTAACGTGCACGTCTTTTATCATCGTTGTCACATGTATTATTTAACTTGAATGTTAAACCAATACTTTGTAACAATATTTTTTTCTATTTAAAATAGTGTCGTTTTTTACCCGTTCTTCTACACGGTACCTACTACGCTAAAGTAAAATAATTTTGCCTAAGAATGCTTAACTTGTAAAAAATATGACGAACAATATTCGGGTTTCTCTTTCACCCAATTGACTTTAGGCAAATGATTATGTTCTAAATTGCAGGTTATTTTTTCATCATTGACTGTGTACACGACAGCTTTGCATCCATGTTGTTGATGCGTGGAACACGCCCATCTTGTTTTATTGCCTATGGAAGTCCGTTGGCGGTAGAAAGTGTAGCCTGATACTAGGATTAGCTTATTGCCTCGCTTTGAATAGACGTAATCTACAAAGCCTGTAAAAAAAATAAAAATATATTAAGACTTTTCTTCTGGAAAAAGCTTGTGTCATAACTACTTATGCTCTGTGATACGTTTAAATTTTCGTCTACAATCCTTTCACAGTTATTTTACTTCTGATTTTACATCAGTGTCAACAACACAGTGATCTTTATTCTCATTTTATTACGGTTTTTTTTCTTTTTGCCAACTGACCCGATGTTAATAAGGTTGTTCTGTGGCTTTGGCGCGAACATAATATGTAGGTAATATGTATCATAAGGCATGTTCTATCTATCTACTTACACTGTGACAATATTTTAAAATACATACGTAACATGTATACCTAATACCTCAAGAAGTAAGAAGCAATGTGAGTGTCAAACTATACGAATCTATCTATCTATCTATATATATATAAATCAATTGCTGTTCGTTGAGTCGCTAAAACTCGAGAACGGCTGGGCCGATTTAGCCGATTTTGGTTTTGAAATGTTTGACGTAGTCCAGGGAAGGTTTAAACTGTGAGAAAATATGGAAAAATTGTGAGGAAGATAGTAAAAACAACAATTTCATTTTCCCATATAAACTGTTCAGTACCTACTTTCCTATCAAACATTTGATGATCGTCTCTCCGCTCCGGTACGGTAAACTCGGGTCCACTCGAATTGAAGCACGTATTAAATTAAGGATTTTGAAGAGTGTAGGAGTAGGGTAGGATTAGGTTAGGAGTAGGGTAAGAGTAGGTTAGGAGTAGGGTAAAATTAGGGTAGGAGTAGGGTAGAAGTAGGGTAGGAGTAGTGTAGGAGTAGGGTAGGAGTAGGGTAGGAGTAGGGTAGGAGTAGTGTAAGAGTAGGGTAGGAGTAGGGTGGGAGTAGGGTAGGTGTAGGGTAGGAGTAGGGTGGGAGTAGTGTAGGAGTAGGATAGGAGTAGGGTAGGGGGTAGAACACCACGCGAACGAAGTAACGCCGGGCAGCTAGAAATAATTTAAATGGAAAACAACGTTTCCGGGTCAGCTAGTTTATAATAAGAATCAAAAATTTCCAGTCAATTATTTATTAACAAATTAAAACCTTTTTCAATTGTTAAAGTACTGAAGCAAACATGTTTTTGGTTTTTGAAAAGGCTTTTGCAGGAAGAAGTGGAGCGAGGCCTTTGCCCTGTAGTGGTACAGACGCCAACAGGTCAAGCTACCCGAAACTGTCAAATTTTCCCAATCAACTTTGAACCTTAATGCTTCAGTGATAAAGTTGAAAATCTATTAAAGAAATTTGACAGATTGTAGTAGCTTGATGTGCTGGCGTCTGTACATGCTTTTAATAATAATAATTATATTTTGCAATGAAGGCTGCCAATATGGATAGATGAACCTGTTCCAGTACGCGTAGCATCTACCAATTATATCTCTACTCTACGAAGACAAAGTGATATTAAATGTCACAGAACAAAGTGACATTAATTGTCACACATTTTTTTTTTTTTGACATCGCTACTAAGTAATCCTTTTCCAATCTGTAATTTTATCTCTGATTTCTTCCCTTGCTACGGTGATAATGCTACGCGTGTTTATCGGTCTGACCGGATCCGTGAACAAGCACAAAAACAATCCCTTCAGTTTAATGAAACGATTGGCTTCAAGACGTCGTTCGGGCAGCGTAAGTCATCGCCCTATAACAACTTTAATGATTATGATCTATATTCATAGATACTATGTGATCCTCGACTGTATAGACAACGGCTCTGCATCCTCTCCTTTGATGTGTAGAACACAGCCATCTTGTTTTGTTGCTGACAGAAGTCCGATGACGATAGAAAGAGTACCCCGAAACAAGGATTAGCTGTTTACCTCTTTTTGAGAATGCATAAGTTACAGTGCCTGTGAAAAATTACCTAAATTAAGCCTTAATTTTTCATTACTATGAACTAAAATATATTTGGGCCTTTACAAAAATAATTCCCAACCAAGTCTATCAATCTGCCTAGCGTTTTCCAATTATGTTGAGGTCGGCTTCCAGTCTAACCGGATGCAGATTCAGTGTTTTTTTACATGGAGCGACAGTCTATCGGACCTCCACAACCCAGTTACTAGGTAACACTTTACCTCTTGGTAAGATTGGCTGTCAGACTTTCGGGCTTCTGACTACCCGTAACGACTGTCAAAGATCTACAAATGACAGCTGGGACCAGGGGCGTAACGTGCTTTTCGAGGTACAGGGGGTCTCGGCATGTAATGGATGCTCAACCATCCACGGATCGACCTCGGCAAGCGTTGTGTAACCTTGAAGATTGACCCGTGCGGCTGTTATTATTTAGCCACGAGCCCTTCACATTGAACGAGTATCGAGTATTCCGATACCAAGAGTAGCTATCCTTGCTTTGTGAACCTGTGATTTAATTATGAAAAAAAACACATCGTGCACCTACTATGAACTAAAATGTCGATTGGCTGATGCTAAAGTAAGGCAAAAGAAATCGATAGTATTGCTAGATAAATAATTAGGGGGTTGCTGATTAGAAAAATGAATGTAAGAAATACACAGATACAATATTTTATTAGTTTTTCATGACACTATTACGATTACCAAAAATGTACGTAAAAAAAATCACAACATCTAGATAAAAAGTAAAAAAATAGCACACAAAATGGAAGTAGTTTGGTTTTAAGATATTTAATTTTGTACATTTGTCAGCTAACACGTGTATGCATAAATTTAGAGCTATTACGTACATTTCATACATCTGTTGCCTAAAATGTACTTAGATGTTATAGGGCGAACTTCAACAATGAAAGTTAGCTATCGCGTCAATATTCCACATCAATGACACTAGAACATGGGTTTTATAGATCGCATTTAGTTTTATTGGTGAAATTCGCCTTTGATGTACCTATTAATCAAATCTTAGAACTAGTTGAGAAATTTCCCATACATTTGACAGCAAAATGTATTCTTATTTCATGTGTCAATCCAAACATTTAGACAGTACAGGACCGGAGTCAGTTACGAGATATTTATTATAACACCTTGATTGCGGTTTTTCAGCAGTCCAATTTTTTGTAGGCTGGTGTTGGTGGCCGAACTTCCTAAAGATTATGCAGTCCCCGGATGTATGGATTCTGGCCTTGCACCCTACTTTGTAGTGAGTGGAACATGCCCAGGTAGTGACCCTGGTGCTGTAAGTTCTCAAACGTTTGAAAGAATAGCCAGCTACAAGAATATATTGCTCTCCTTGTCCTGAGTAGACGTATTGTACAGCGACGGCAGTATCTGTACCTAAAAAATGTACGGTCATTAGTATAAAAAATGTACAACAATTTTATTATTGCTAAAATCCTGTAGATCATTTTTCCATTAAGAATTTTTTAGTAACAGTCCGGAGTTTGGAAGTTGGCGGTGTGATATCCTCGGGCCTCGGAAAGCACGTTAAGCCGTTGGTTCTGCGCCTGAACTTTCTCCGGTCTTGTCGGATTGCCGTCCCATCGGATAATGACAGTGAGGGAAGAGAGAGTGCACCTGTGTTTGCGCGCACACTTGTGTACTATAATATCTCCTTGGCCGCCATGGCCAAGATACGATCTGTAGGACTTTATTATTACTGTACCGGCAAAACCTGATTTCAATTCGTGTTTTTTTTTTGCATGTTGCGAACAATGGTCTAAAATTATGTATATTTTATTGTACCTACCACCTAAGTTCACATTGTGGAATGCAAATAAATGTATTGAGTGTCGAGTATTATTATTCCAAAGCATTTGTTAACGAAACCGGTTCAGCTTAGAATAAACAATTCGGTCTGATTTTGAAGCTCTCGTCATTAAGCTAAGATCTTTGAAATATCTGCTGTGGTCACGTAAATAGAAAGGCGAAGCAAAACTGATTTCTTAACATGCTTATGTTAAGAAGATAAGATTATTACTTTTTTGTATTTTTATCTATCTATCTATCTATATAAAAATGAATCCCTATTTCCCTTGGTCACGTCATAACTTGAGAACGACTTTACCTATTTCATCCATCTTTTTTTTTTTAGTTTTCTAATACTTCGTAGAAGGTTCTTACGCAAAAAAAAGTTAAAAAAGTTGCTTCACGCGTACGAAGTCGCGGGCAAAAGCTAGTATAGGATAAATAAAACGCCAGAAGCGAGATGCACAGAACTGTTCGAAAAGGCGGTGCTTGGGGGAGTCCTATGTCCAGCGGGGGACGTCTTTCGGCCGAAAGTCTGACAACCAGTCTTTCCAAGGTACAGTATTACCCACTAACTGGGTTGTGGAGATCAGATAGGCAGTCGCTCCATGTAAAATACTGGTACTAAGCTGCATCCGGTTAGTCTGGAAGCCGACCCCAATATAGTTGAAAAAAGGCTATGATGATAAAATAAAACACCGTTTCAATTAAACTTTTATTAAGGGTAAGGGGATTTTATAAATGTGTTTTTTTCTTATTAAATGTAGTCGCTGTACTGATATTTACACCCTCGTGTCTAAAGTTATCATCACACTGCTATTTTTATGAAAACTAAAAGAAACTCACTTGTACTATTAGGTGCCTTTTTACTTCTTCATCGGCTTATTATTTTTTTTTTTTCACTTACACACTGTTTATTTCATACATTCTAATAAACACGACACTATATTGCTGTCTATTGCATCACCATAAAAATAACGGGATTTTATATTTTATTATATTTAGATTTTATATTTGTAACAAAATCAAAGGAATTTAAAAGGACTGCGTTCACTACTCGAACACTAATTTCTCGTTGAATGAGCGTTCAAGCTTACGATACGGTAAGTCGGTGATAGAGTAGGGATGTCATCCTTGAACATCGTATTTTACCGTACCATCATGCTACAGCGACATTGTCGCGATAACGCGAACTACACTTCGCGCGCGCTCTCTCGCACACCGCTCGACGTCTCGCTGTTCAACAAAGAGCGCGCGAAGTGTAGTTCGCGTTATCGCGACAATGTAGCCGTAGCATCACAAAACCAGTTCTGATTTTAGTATGCCTACGTCCGGAACAAAGTTGAAATTCTACTTACTAAAACTGACTTTTAAACGGAGTCTAGGTCGTCAATTTTGTATTAAGAAAACCAGTAGGTACAACACCTGTCTTGAAGGTTAGAACTCGTTTTGTACCGAGAAGGTTAAGGTCTTTATGTAAGGTAGTTTAGTAGATAATTTAACTTTTTTTAACAATACACGCTCTCCTTCATCATTTAGAAAACATTCAACGCCAAAGTACCTTAAAATTAGAAACAAGAAAAAAAGGACACTGGTCCTTTTCAAAACACAGTCTACGAATTTTGGGGATGTTTTTTGCCGCACATTTTTACTATATTATTTACTATATTATTTCATTTAAGATTAGGTAAATTACATAACTTATTTTTTTGGCAACATGAACAATAACAACATACATAAGCCGTTGTTTTGTAATTTAAATTAGTTGTTTATGTTTTTATTTACAAGATAACACTATAATAACAAAATAATATCCTAAATCAATTGAAACTATTTACAAACTAAAATATAGCGTCGAAAAATTCATCCACATGGCTGTCGATTGGTAATGTATGTAATGTACTGGTAATGTACATACATAAGTACATGATAACATATTTACAAAAAAATAAAATGTCAACTCATATTTATACAGTTTGTTTAGTTACATAAATAATTTAACAATTTATCGAACAAAACATCTAATTTATTATGTTTTCATTAGGTGCCTTCCACACAAGGATGAGCAGGTGGCCCGCGATCTTTAAAATATGTTTTTATTTGTTTGAGAATAAATAATTACGTCACAAGTCTTTTAAAAGCATTGATCCTTTAGTGAGAAGAACTGAGTCAACTGTAGTTACCTGTTTTTTTTTTGCCAAGTTGGGACCCCTGCATACATTGCCACCCTATTTTTACGCCACTGTGGAACACAAAACTTTTTATAAACTGACCTCTTTTACTTCTCCTTACTTTCATTCTTTGAACAAATTATGTTATAGATAATAATATTATTAACTATTCCGCAGAGTAATAAAAAAAAAAATAAGAATGACAAGAAAATCATGTAGGATATTTTTGTTTACACATTATGAATAATTTTAGAAATACAAAATTACTAACCTAAAATACTTAAGTAGGTAAATATCATAATTTTTGATAGATTCCATATTATACCCACAGGTTTTCTGGTAAACTTTTTGATGTCACCCACTTAATTATAGCAATTTTTACAGTTCTGTATACTGGTGGTGCAACTAAGCCACACAACACGTGTTTTTTCGGCGAGGGATTGCCAAGGACTGATAATTTTACGATCGTTTTTTGTCACATGCGACCCTTCGCCGCGCAACAAAAGTCAAACTACATCTGGCGCTATTTTTTTTCTCTTTTTTTTTGTGATGCTAGTATTTCAGTCATGTACAGACGCCAGCACATCAAGCTACCCGAAACTGACAAATTTTCCCAATCAACTTCGAACCTAATGCTTTGGCGATAAAGTTGAAAATTTATTAAAGAAATTTGACAGATTGTAGTAGCTTGATGTGCTGGCGTCTGTACAGACAGCGTTGCTATGTCCCTCAAGTTTTCAAATATATCATTGAATTTGTTACGACTATCCTAAGAAATACTTTCAAAAAGAGTATGAATCGACGACTTTTATTTTGTGTGGGTAATCATCAAATAACTTGCTCTGGGCGGAGCGGTAGTTACCATGCTGGGGGCCACGGTAACTATTTCAAACAACCCGCGACCCTGGCAGAGTATGACCTGACCTGGGTTTGACCTTCAAATCAACGCATTGCCCAACGTCGCCATTAAATACTGGCAGTCTGGCAGTTTTAGTTAGCTATCTAGCCAGCTCGCTCCTGGCGAGTGTGTATTTGCGAATTTGTAATCTACTATCGTCCGACCCACTTTATAATTCGGTCTCTGTCTAATTGATGGTCGTTATAGATTTAAGTATGCATTAATTTTTATTAATTAAGTTAAGCATTAAAGTAAGTGTAACTAAATGACTATGATTCTCATTAATTTTATTTATTTCGCTCGTGTCTTTTACTTTCTTTACAAAAAATGTGCTAGACGTATTGTGTTGTAGAAGAGTAGGTACTGAAAACTGATCCAACTAAAAAGTTATGTCGGTTACACTATTTTACCTGTCTGTAGCCTAAATTCTGTGAACCAATCAAAAAGTAGCTTGAGAACAGGGATTTTTTGAAAACCAGTTTCTTTTAGGGGGGTGACTGTGGTCCAACTTTTGCAATATTATCTTATCGTCAACGGTATGAATGAGAGCTTTACATCCATTTCTATGGTCAGTTGAACACAGCCATCTTGATTTTTTACTGGAATACGTTTCCTGGCGGTAGAAAGAATATCCTTCTAATAACATCAGCTTTGTACCTCGCTTTGAGTAGACGTATGTAAGTGGGTCTGAAAAGAAGAATGGATTTTAATAAAGGTTCATTCAAGTTAGTATTAAACAGATATGGCCCAAACATGCAGCCTAGAAGCACTCCAAACTTATTCTTCTTTTAATTACTTGAAATATCAACTATTTTTAGTTCTAAGGGCTGATTTATCAATTGACAGATAATTTTTATTCGTGGAATAAAATTAACGTCTGACAGGTTTTGTATGGAAGAACTGTCAAAAATACAAAATTATTCCTCCGATAAAATTATCTGGCGTTGGTAAAATCAGCCCTTAAACAAATAAATAATACTTTATGAAAATAATATTACCTATGTAGTTTAAAATCATCATTGTGCATTCATTCGATAGTAAGAGCGAATTTGACCAATGAAAGCTTTAAGAAGTTTAAAAGGTAATTCCATATTTCTTCTAGTTTATTTATTTATTTAACACTTAAAGCAGAAAAATGTATAGAGGCGGACTTAATGCCATATATATTTTATACCAGACAGCCTTTGGGTGATGCAAAGACAAATTGTTTAGCAATGCAGATGATTTATATCCTCGTAACAGACGAGACCCCCACAGGCTCGTACTGGATATCCTTCCGAGATTAGCTAAATATAACAAAAGTTGTATATCTATGTGTGTACGTATATATAATAAGATACCAAGTAATCTCAAGACCTTAAACATGAGATTATTCAAAAATAAATTGCATGAATGGTTGTGTAGTCATAGTTTTTATAGTGTCAAAGACTTCTTTGACCACAAATGTTAAAATAATATATTATGCTTGTGAAAATTTGTACGCTTCTAACTGTTAAGCAAAAACATGTATGCTCTTGTTATTTTGTTTTTTTTTACCATCTTTTTATACCATGTTTTTAAGCAAATAAATATTCTATTCTATTCTAAAGAGTGATAGGTGTAATTAGGAAAAAAAAAATTGTTAATAAATATTAAATTTTTCAATATAATGGAATGCCATCGACGTCATATTCACGTACAGGGTGGCAGGGACATTGACGCGCATATATCATGGATTCATTACATTATTCTAATCTTGTGCTGTGTAGTTTGTGCAGCGATTTCCGTACGACCCTGTATAATGATGATTTTATCTATTATGGTAGTAGCAGTGATCATATTCTCAAATAAATTAGATTAAAATTATTATATTATTATTATTTGTTAATAAAAATATATTTCCTTGTGTATCATTTATTATACAAATAATAAATTACGACTGACTTCAGTTGTTCGGGGTGCTAAACGCCGTCACACATATAATACATATACTATTTTATAGCCCGTGTGACTAAACCCGCACTGTTCTGTGTAAAAATGGACTACTTAAGTTACAGAAAAGCGTGACTTAAGTGCGGGCTTAGGTCACATAGTGCTATAAAGTTAATTAATAGTGTCGTGCGTAGCCTATATTGTTCCCACTATTGGGACACATGCCTCCTCTCTTCGAGAGGGAGTGGGCTATAATCTACCACTCGGGCCCAGTGCGGGTTGGCAGATCTCACATGTCTTCGAATTTTTGGTTCTAGGACATGGCGGTTTCCTCCCGATGTTTTCCTTCACCGTTTTGAGAGCAGTGGTGATGAAATAATTTACACAAAGTAAAGCGCCTGTCTGGGTTCGAACCTACGACCTACAACTCGTAGGTCGCAGCCATTACCACTGGGCCACCACTGCTCTCCGCCAGAATAGTGCCGTGCTTTCCACCCGAGATCTATAAAATTATTACAATGACTGTGGGTTAATGGTGTGTATGTGTTTAGTTGACAAGTCTACACCACACCACTAAGGCGGAGGACATCGTGGAGTACGTGCGCCAGAATATGAGGTACAAGGGTGCAGTAACTGAAGGCGCACCGTAACGTCCACTTCAAGGCGTTCGTAGTGCGTCTACCGAATTGTTATCTGCCCGTCGTTATGGAAGACGACTTTCAGTCGCAGAACGTGGTGCTCCGTCGCTTCCGCGGACAAGTACCACAGGACAGCACAAGGACAAGCTAGAAGTGCTACTAACATAGTTTTAAGCTATATTTATTGACAGAAGTTTTGGTTTTACACTTTATATATTTAAGTTTATAAGGTATATGTCTATGGGCATGTAGCATTGTGTATTATGTATTATAAATAAATAAATAATTATAATATTCACAAAAAATATTCATACCTAATATATCAGTCCTTTACATCGATTACTTTAAAAACGTAAGTCATATTTAATTAACTTTTTTTTTAATTAATAAATTTTCCCCTAAGGTAAAAAAATATAGCTGAAAAAACATACGTCACAAACAAAAAAGATTCTGGCGAATTGAGAATCTCAGAAAGAAGGAAAGGGGTAATTGTGATACCAGTTTCTTTTAGGCGGGTGGTTGTGTTCCAACTTTTTCAATACTATCTTTTCTTCAAGTGTGTGAATGACAGCTTTGCATCCATTTCTATGGCCAGTTGAACACATCCATCTTGTTTTAGAAGTAGAATACGTTTCTTGACGGTAGAAAGAATATCCTTCTATTAAAATCAGCTTATTTCCGTACTTTGAGTAAACGTATGTAGTTGGAACCTTGGTTCCTGAAAAAAAAATTAGATTTTATAAAGGTTCACTCCAGTTAATTATTAGCAGTTATGGCCCAAGTATGCTGCCTAGAGACACTCTAAACCTATTCTTCTTTTAATTAATTGAAATATGATAAGCTTTTAGTAAAAAAAACTCCACCTCCGTCTTACGAATCTTCGATCAGGTCACGTGTCCTGACGCGAGTTTAACATTTTTTACCCATCACAAAAAAGTGCACAACTAAAGAAGTTTTCACTTAAAAAAAACCTTCAGTAAATAATAGACAATAATGGAACTGGACGCCATCAGCACATCTAAACCGTGTTCAAGAGCTGTCAGTGTCATCATTGTAGTGGAATATTGACTCTGACAGCTCTTGAACGCGGTTTAGATATTGTTCTGATCGCGTTCAGTTCCATTGGTGACATTGACCCTAAGAATTATAGCGGGTTATGGTAATACCACACTTGAACTGCTCTGCACCGGAGCAACGTTATATGAAATCGTATAAAACAGAACTCATTACGCGGCAGCGTAAAAGCGCGGCACTACATGATATTATGTATGCGGTGTTACGTTCGCGTTAATTCGGAAACACGAAGATTACCGAAGCTCATACTTTTTCTGGTTTAACTGTACATTTATGCAGTGCGGTCAGGATGCTTACATCTCATCTTAGCTCTGTTTCTGTCTGCCCACAAGCTCCAATGCGATGTTTCATCCCGTCTTATTTCCTTCTCGAGGGCTACCCGTCTCTTTTTTTCACTTATGGACTGAGAGCCTTATAAGTACAGTCCTCTATCATAAATGGAATGTGGTCCTCCATTTCTAAAGAAATAAAATATTTAAGAAGTTGAAAAGTTAATTCCATATTTCTTCTAAATTATTTACAATAAAAACATAAAAATTTACCGAAGCGGACTCAATGCCATAGGAATTTTCTACAAGTTCATCTTTGAGTGATGCAGAGACAAACACTGGTAAGAGTAGCAATTACGAAAAATTTTGTAGTTTGTTTATAAATATTGAATTTTACAATATCGATTTTGACTTAATATTTATATAATTATGACGCAAGGACATTGAGGTGCAACCTTTTTGTTAACCGACGAAAAGTTTCTACCCTTGGGGTCTAGAACCATGTGCTGAATTCATGATTAAAGTTTGCGCGTCGATGTCCCTACCACCCTGTAATAATAATAATGACATATCTATTATTGCAGTAGGAGCGATCATGTTTTCAAATATATTGTTTCAAATTATTATATTAGTATTATTACATGGTAATAAAAAAAATCGTGCTGTGATTTCCTATAATTTATACATTATCTACATATGCGATATCTATAATGATTACAATGACTGTGGGTTAATATTGTGTATGTGTTCAGTTGATAAGCCTACATATAAATAAATAAATAAGTACATATATTATATATAAATAAATGTCATATTTAATTAATATTTTTTTTATACAATTTAAGACATTTTCCCATATGGTAGGAAATTGAAAAAGCATACCTATCCAAAAAAAAAAAAATGGAAAATCTACACAATTTTTTAAAGTCGGTTAATAAGAAAAGGGGTATTTGTGAAACCAGTTTTTTTTTTGGCGGATGGTTGTGTTGCAACTTTTGCAAAACTATCTTATGGTCAAGTGTGTGAACGACAGCTCTGCATCCCTTATAATAGCCCGTTGAACATATCCATCTTATTTTATTATTACAATACGTTTTTATAAATACAAATAAACGACATATTTGATTCAAAAAGTTTAAATACAATTTAAGACATTTTCCCATATGGTAGAGAATTCAAAAAACATACCTACCAACAAAATATGGGAAATCTTCACATTTTTTTAAAGACGGTTAATAAGGAAAGGGGTAGTTGTGATACCAGTTTTTTTTAGGCGGGTGGTTGTGGTATAACTTTTGAAATATCATTATATCGTCAACTGTGTGAATTACAGCTTTGCATCCCTTTTTGTAGCCCGTTGAACACTTCCATATTATTTTCTGATTAGTAAACCTTTTTTGACGACAGAAAGAATATCCTTTTGATAAAATCAGCTTATTACCGTGTATTGAGTAGACATATTTAGTTAGGCCTGCAAAGAAGAATGGATTGTATATAGATTTGTGTAAGTCAATATGGAACGAAGTTCTTTAACGGAGTTTGCGGTAGGAGTTAACTGGGAGAAATCGTCATGTAACGAAAAAGCGTTATGCGCCTTTTTATTACATATAATAGAAAGACTCTGAGAGAGAGAGAGAAACTTTTTATGGTTTTCGAGCGTGCTGAAGCCAATAGTGAGTTCAAAATGAAAATCTAAGAGGGGCGGCTGCAAAAATTTTCAAATTCTTCGTCGTGAACGTCCACGTCCACGAGAATATCGTCCCGCTACAAATTAAAAAGCGTACAAAAAAAAAGATTGATTATTTTTAAATGACGTCTCTGAGTAGGTACTATCATGCGTCGTGGTCATTCGCAGTGTACAGACGTGCTCGTTAGCAATATTTAATAATCACCTACTTTAAAAATAGTGACCTCCTTTAGTGCATTACCAACGTAATGCAACTGTAATTTTGCTTAGTGAGTAGTTTCAGTGAATAATGGACACGAATTAGGAAAAATTACAAAATGGATAACAGCCCCTCCTCGTCGTCGAAGACGACGTCGCGGAAGCCAGCCCTTGAGTCGGTCACGGCTGATGTTGTTTCAACGCCCGAGATTCAAAAATGGATGTCAGCTATTGAACAGCACTTAAATGAAATTTGCGCTATTGCCGCGGATGGCAAACTCAACTCGGAGCAGAAAATGAAAATTTCTACCCTGTGCCGTAAAGTAGGATCTGGAACCTCACAAATGGCAGTCCTATACCAGTCGCTCAAGCAGAAAGCCATTCACGCGTATAACGCGGTTGATGCCCTTCAGGAAAAGCGCGACCTGACGGAACATATTTCGGAACTCAAGCAGACGATTAAGGACTCTGGATCTGCGGGAAATGCTTCGTTTGCCGATATGGTGAAGAAGGGAGCAAACGATTTCATTCGGCCGAACAATTTAAGCTCTGTAGCTATTTATCCTAATGATAAATTGAAGTCAAGTGACGAAACAAAAGACCTCGTGCAAAAAATCATTCGCCCTGATCAAATGAAGCTGCATGTACGTGGTGTCCGAAAGACCAAAAATGGAGGCGTTATTATTAGTACAGAGACCAAACATGATGCTGACAAACTCAAGCACGCAGTCCAGCTCTCTACATCCGGACTTACCGCCGACGAGCCAAGCAAGCGCAAACCTCGGATCGTGGTTGTAGGTGTGCCGACTACTTTGGCTGAAACTGAAGTTTTCAGGTGCATTTATGAACAGAACGTAGCCGACAAGTTTCCAGCAATGCCTATGGAGTCCTTTTTGAGCGTGGTTAAATTAAGCCACAAATCTGGGAAAAAAGATGCGTCGACCTGTAACTACGTCATAGAAGTTACAGCCAATATACGTAAAGCCCTATTATCCCAATCAAGGCTTTTTATAAATTGGACGTCATGCCCTGTTAGGGACTTCACCCTGGTTACCAGATGCTACAAATGCCAACAATATGGTCATGCAGCAAAAACATGCAGAGAGCTGAAATCTACTTGTGGTCACTGCGGTGAAGAAGGACACCCGATGTCAGAGTGCACGAAGAAAGTTGACACACCGAAATGTGCGACATGCTCACGTTTCAAAAAGCCCAATAACCACAAAACGGGAGATACTGAGTGCCCTGCTAGGAAAATAGCGGAATACAGGTACATCAACTCTATCGACTACGAGGGCGCCTAGATAGCCAGACTTCCGTGATTAATGCCTGCTGCTGACTCAGCTAAACACTGCACTGGCCTACAAACACTCGATTTTTTTATGTTTAAGCACATTAGTCGAATAAACACATTGACTCGAACGTGATTTCATTTTGTGCAACATTGACTTTAGCCCACTTACCAATTTCTGCTGACGCAGAATCATATCATGTGTGGTATCTATGTAGGTTATAAAGTGCAAGAAACTATTTTACGCAAACTAAATAATTACGTATAAGACTTTTTGTTATTTTGTTCTCTAAGGTAAATAGTATTTAAGTAAACTAGGTATAAAATAACTAATTAATAAATTTTTGTCATTATATCAAGACTTCTAATGTTAAATATTATTAAGAAATTTAGTGTCCTACAATTACTATAAAGTATGCTCATGCCGCCTGTGATACAGGTTTATCCTAGTACAGGCATCTAACTTTATTATACCTTTGTAAGTTATTTCTAAGACTTTATGTAAATATTTTACCAATTTAATACTGAATAAAATATTATTATTATTATTATTATTATTATTATTATCGCCAAAATTTATATCTGACCACCGTAAGGACTATTCCTGCTTGCAGCGCATATTACTAGTCGACCTAAAAAGGATCCTCTTTTGTTTTACTTACGGACGCAGCTGTGGTCATCATGTGCACGGGATTTTGTTTTCCAAATGGTCAGATATTATAGGTTTTGGCGATAGTACCTCCCGGGTTAGTTTTTGTTAACTTTTTTGAAATAACAAAAATAGCTGGTTTTTCATCCAAGCGGTAAACTGTTTTTCTGGTAAATTGGTATTTAGTTGCTTACAGAATATCCGATAGTCCGAAGCAAACTGTTTTTTTGGTAAATTGGTTTTTAGTTGCTTACAGAATATCCGATAGTCCGAAGCAAACAGTTTTTTTGGTAAATTGGTTTTTAGTTGCTTATAGAATATCCGATAGTGCGAAGTAGAATGGAGACAATGATATACACGTATTTAATTTTAAAGGATAATTTAATAAATAAGGTGATTAAGTAATGTTACGATTAATTGTGACTTTAATGTTAAAAATAAATCGGTTACTAAATCGTTACTAAAAATAAGACGAATCTCAGTATTTCAAAACTGACAGATCAGACTGACATACGGCACATTCACAGTTTTTAAACCTCTGATTTTGCAGTACTGTCAAAATCACAATGATTTTTGATTCAAGGATTCGATTTATTTTCATTCTCATAAGGTTGCTGTTGGGTTGCTGCTACTGACAAGTCTATCAAAATCATTGTGATCTTTATTCTCATTACTATAAGGTTGTTGCTGACAGACGTAAAATACATAACTGAGGGGTAATTGTCGTAATTTTAAGAACGTTCACAGTCTGATCTCGGTCTCAATCTGTCAAAAATACGTCTAATTTCCCTACATTTTGGCAAGTTTTTGACATTTGTTTGTCGCCGAGATGAGACTGCGACTAGATTTTGAACGTTTTAAATTATGGGAATACGGGCCCTATTAACGGACTGTAGGTACTTTTATAAGTTATTAGGAATAGCTCACTTAGGTCTACGTGCACACCAAATTTTTATCACATAACACGTTTAACGCTAAACGAATTTAAAACAGTTCTGTTCAGAGTTCTATTTCTCTTAATCGTTTGAAGATGATGGAGACAGAATGATGTTTTAAATACTTTTAGCATAATTAAGTCATAAGTACAGAACAGGCCACCCTCATCATCTTCCTGCCCTTATCCCATGTTACTTGGGGTCGGCGCAACACGTTTTCTTCTTCCATTCTCCTCTGTCAACCGGCCACCCTACAGTATGTAAATGCAGTATACATTGAATAATAGTAACAGATGTAGTGATTATTTTAAATTCTTGTTTATCTTACTTATTTAAGAGTTACATAGTTAAAACTAAACAATACATGTAAAATATACAAAATAATAGGTATAAAAAGTCAACAAAAAATATTTTACTCTGTTTTTGTCAGACCTTCGGACTTCAGTAGTCTTCCGAAAGCTGGCAGCGGGATGGACGGAAAGGGGCATTATGGTCGGCCATAAGAGATTAGGTAATCTCCGTTTTTCCGACGATATTGTGCTTTTTTCGTCTTCAGCCTCTGAGTTGACACAGATGCTAGACGATTTGAGCACACATACGTATTGGCACAACATAGTTTTAAGCTATATTTATTGACACACCCTCGATCAACAATATAATAAGATTTCCGATGAGCGCATCGAAAAATGCCGGAAAAATAAGACCAAAAATAATTTTGTGGTTTAGCGCTGGGGTCTTAGCATTATGCTGAGCGATAGCTGTTTTGCGTGGGTGTATATTTTCCCCCAACTTGTTTTTTTTTGTGTTTGTGTTCTTTCTCTGCGTCATGTTTGCCGCAAATATACGTATTTTCTTTCTTCTATACTGCAACATAGTTTTTTCAACCTTATTGCTTAGGAATTGTTTTATTTTTCCATAAATATTTTTGTTCTTATTTAAAAACTACGTAACGGGCTAATCTCTGTTGAAATTAGCCACCGTGACCGAAATCGTCAGGATTTTTTTAAGTGATGTGTTTAGTTCCTTATACTTAAGGGGGATCTATAAGAAAATTTAAATTTCGCGGGTTACCTAACGCATCCCCCTTAATCGAATCTGAATTCGCGTTTCATTTGCCGAAAATGTAAACAAACATAAGTTTATGGAAAAATAACTTTAATTCCTACACAATAAAGTTTAGTTTACGCTACAACTCCAAACATTTTTATAACTTCTTCAATAGTGCTAGTCACTGAAATCAACTTAATCGTCATTAAAATAAAGTTGATATTTGTTCAACTTGAATAACATCATTTTGAAACATTAGTTGAACAGACATTAGTGCTATTGTTGATCGAAGGAGCTAACATTATTAATGCCATTCAGATTGTTTAGGTAGATGATTATGTTTGTTATTTGCTTTTATTAAGTAATCCTTATAGGTATGTGCTGAAGCCTTGCATCCCTTCTTCCTATGTGTAGCACAGTTCCATCTAGCTCTTTGATTCGCACGCAAATTCTGCCGATGGAAATGATATCCTGACATTACAATCATTTTCTGTCCACGTCGAGTTTCAACGAAGCTAAATGATTCTGTAAAGGAAAGGATTCAGTTTAATTTATAACTCTACTAGCTTCTGCTTTGTTATTTCCCAAGTATCGCATCGCATCGCATCGTCCGCCCGCGCTAGTACTTCGTTTTTGCTTAGCGTTCTTTCCGACTTTTTTTTTCTTTTTGCTCGAAGCTTTAGGGTCCTGGCGTGTTGTTATAGCGTAAGTCTTCCTCAAGAATTAGACTATCAAATTCAAAAAGAATTCGTCAAATCCGACTGGCAGTTCCGGAAATTACCTCCTAAATACATTCAAACTTACAAACAAACAAAGTTCCGGATATTACCTCCTACATTCAAACTTACAAATAAAAAACATACCTCTTTTTATTTTATATTATTAGAATACACGAAAATCTAGAACACTGTATCCATCCGTAATATGGCACATCCAGAACAGAACAATTGTAATACTTTTTAATTATGTACAGACGCCAGCACATCAAGCTACTACAATCTGTCAAATTTCTTTAATAGATAGTCAACCTTACTGTTAAAGCATTAAGGTTCAAGGTTGATAGGGAAAATTTGTCAGTTGAATGTCAAAATGAATTTTAAAAAACTTAATAAGTACTACCACACCACACCCCCTTCCTTTACTTACTTACTTACTTATAATGTAGGAAAAATATAACGGGCAGTCTAATCGCTGAAAGCAATCTCTTTAAGACAACCCTTGGATGGACTCAAGGGAGAAGAACAGAGAGTACTGCAGGTGGTCTGTGGTATACAATTTACATATACATATACTCTTAAATAATTTACTTTTTATTAAATAGTAGCCCGAAGGCCTTAACCGTATATATTGCAGGGTTGTGTAATTAATTACCACAGTTTGACTAAAAACATTTATTTTGGTTCAATAGTAGCTGATAAAAGTTTCAGGTGGCTCTGAGGACCCAGTTCTGTTGAGGTTCGTGATTGTGTACATTCGTCGCTTTCAGTATGCAGTCATGGTACGTATGTATGACTGCCTTGCATGCACTTTTCTTACGATGTGTCGCACAATGCCACCTTACCTTCTCGTTAAGAACCAACTGTCGTTGAAATGTGTATCCTGATAATAATATCATTTTAGATCCTCGGTTCGAGTAAACAAACGTCGCCGGGGACCACTCTGAAAAAAAGACATTGTATTATATTCTTTTCAATTACCTAGAGATCTAACAGATCATGCGATCACTATTTGGCATGGACAATATACTAAATCCATGTTCTTTATTCCATCGATTCAACCATTGATGAATTTATTATTTCAAGTTAAACAAATATCAACTAACACGAATATACACTATATACAATTATATACAAGTATATAATACCTAGAGCATAATATGTAGAATTAAAAATCAAAATAAAAATATTTTTTTAAATCAAAATATTTTATTTCACATAAACCTACATGGGCACTTATGAAACATCAGAAGCTAGGTGCACGGTTCTAATTTATCGTTTCCTATAGAGAAGAGCCGGCAAGAAACGCCACGGTTACTCTTTTAAAAATAATTGGTTTTTACAACGTTTTCAAATAACAGTAGGTATGGGAGGACAGCGTTGGCCTGTCAACAACTACTAGGTGCTTAATAAAATAAAAAATGGTCTATTGATATAAAGTCTACAAGCAACAAAGTCCTCACATTTACAAAATATAGGTGATCCTATCAGAAGCATAAAACTATATAAATAAAAATGAATCACCGAAATGTATGTACGCGATCGACTGCACCAAATTGGATAATTCTTTTGTGTTTGTTATTGTCAGGACAAGGTTTGTATAGAAGCAAATTAAAAGAAAAAAAAAATATGACGGTACGAAGTTCGCCGGGTCAGCTAGTAAAAAACAAAGCCTATTAAAACCAAGTGATATTTAATTAGTGGTTGTAATGGCAAGCAGCCATTACAACCACTAATTAAATAAATTGACATATCATAGGATTACGTAATTAATTGCCACAGTTTAATTCAAAACATTTATTTCGGTTCATTAGTGACTGATAAAAGTTTTCCACAAGATGCATGCAACACCTGCTCGATTATGTCAAATTATAATGACATGCAAACCTAACCTAAAGCAAGGCATAATAGCCTTGGTTAATAAATGATATTGTGCTGAATTTCATTACAACCCATAATTCCTCAATAAAGTGATTTGAATTGAGAACCTTATAAAGGTCTTGGGCGAGATTGAATATAGCGCCCGTGACATAAGACACTGCATTATTCCCTTGGTGAGTAATCTACTATTATATAATTATTATAGGATTGCGTAATTAATTACCACAGATAGACTAAAAACATTTATTTTGGTTCAATAGTGACTGGTAAAAGTTTCAGATGCTTCAAGGGACCCAATTATTTTGAGGTTCATGATTATGTACAGACGACAGCAGGTCAAGCTACCCGAAACTGTCAAATTTTCCCAATAAACCTTGAACCTTAATGCTTTAGCGATAAAGTTGAAAATCTATTAAAGAAATTTGACAGATTGTAGTAGCTTGATGTGCTGGCGTCTGTACATTCGTCGCTTTCAGTATGCGGTCACGGTATGTATGGATGACAGCTCTGCATTAACTTTTTTTATTATGTATCGCACACCGTCACCTTGCTTTCCCGCTAGGTAAGATCTTTTGTCGACAAAATGTGTATCCTGATAGTAATAATATTTTACATCTTTGTTTTGCGTACGCAAACGACACAGGGGCACCAACTGAAAAAAAAAACCTTCTCCTATGTTATATCTGGACTATAAAAGAGACTGTGACCTTTGAGTTTGGATCTGTATTTCTCTCAGAGTAGTCGGACAGTACTTCCATTTCTGCTTTTACCTCATCTAGTAAAATTGTTTCTATAAACGTATTTACAGAAATAAAAAATACCATCATCATTATGACCATTTACCATATAATTGTATTCTTTGTACCTATTGTATAGCATTTACATAATCTAGGATTAGTGGTCCATTAGAAATACGTTTTACTGTCAGTTTTGTCTCAGTCACTCTTGTCATTGACGGACAACCTACCGTCTAATGTAAGGATTGATAGTTACATCTATGTAGCTATTAATCGATCAGTCATTTGTAATCCATGATTACTTGATACGATTATACTCCATACGATTATTGCGACCAACGTGGCTCGCGCGTGGGTTTGTCACTGTTCTAATTCTACAGTGTAGACATTAATATATGTATAATATATTCTATATTAACAACCAACTAAAATATCTTTTGCTTTTTATTTCAAATACTTTTTTCTTCTAACTGTACTAGAATTTCGATTAAACAAAAGAACGTAACGTGAGTGGTCCCAGTCGCTTGAAGAAAAATAAGAAAAAATGGCTCAGGCAACCGCGGTCCCAGTTCGCTTAGTACTCTTAGGCGCGTCACTCACTGCTAAGTCGAAGCCCGGTTGCGGGGGCGTCACTGCACGGTCGAGGCATGGTCTCTATGTAGATAAAATTATTCCTAAAGAAAACGTAGATGCGCCGCGCCGCCTCAACTAGATAGCTCGTGTGAGCGATCGGTCTTACAGTGCAGCCGACGAGAAAATGCGTTCTTGACACCTGGCAGTTTCATACAAGCGAATACATGTATTGCGAATTTGATATTTATTGGCTACTAGAATTGACGCACTGACAGCAGTCAGGAAGGCATTCTTTTGACGGCCGGACTGTTGTTGCCTCATTTTTATTAAAACTCATATCAAAATGTTTCGGTTCATTAACTCCTTGAATACCGATTCATTTATTTTTAGATTATTACAGAGCATGGTTATGATTGTTATACACTTTAATAATAGTTTCTTGAACTGTATGTAAGTAAGATCGGCATCCGTTCCTAGGGTAATGTGTGCAGACCCATCTAGTTTTGTTGTTGGGATAAGTTTTCTGATGGAAAAAGGTATGCCCATCCCGTACAATAAGCTTGTTACCTCGTCTGGAATATGTGTATGTTAGACCTGTAAAAGTTCGTTTTCATTAATGTAACTTATTTTGTAACCAGTGTGTTCTCTATTTACATAGTCTTTACTGGGATTATTATAGATCTTACAGAGAGGAGGGCGAAGTTAAGACTAATCCCAGCTTAGGCCTTTCCCCGTGCCGGTTTTGGCCAGGAAAGTGTCTTCCAACAAGGATTGAACCCTTAAACCTTTATACAGTTTATGTTGATAAATATATTATACACTACAGTGCCATATAATATATTATTTTGCAGTTCTGCATGTTTTGTAGGACTGTCTCAAGGAAGTGTATCTGGTCCTTTACTATTTTACCTTATGGCGCACAAATATGGGCAGATATGTTAAGAAAAAGGACCTTAGTGGAAAAAACAGAATAATATAATACTTATTAAAAAAAATATTTTAACTATTTGGTACCTACGAGTCAACAAAATAGATGGGGAAACCTACCTACATGCATATTTATGAAGCAAACAATTTAATAATGTTTTCACCCCAGGTATATCCCCAATACCTTGACCAAATAATAATAATAATACCTACCCGTTTTTTATTTAAACATAAACAATAATTAAATTGTTTTTAATTATTTATTTTATTATCTATGTACACACAGAAAAATACACAGAGATACGACATATGACATTCAAGTACAAAGGTTTTACAACATTTTTTCACCATTGCAATTTTTTTTTAAATGCATGTTTTTAAACGATGCCGTTGTCCTATCTCCTGTAAAAAATAAATGAAAATAAAAAAATAAAATCGTTTATTATCAGGCGTCATCGGCCCATAGCGTGTTAGTTTTACCAAAACTTAAAAACTATGTTAGTAGACTACTTAGGCACACATGAGTACAACAACAAAAAGAAAAACACAGCCACCATTGAGAGGAAGATTTATCACGTCCCATGTCTGACATGTAGCTTGATAAACCTATCCATTGTTGGCCCTTCCAACCTTTTTGAAAAAACCTTCAGAATGCTGTTGCTGCCTCCCCTCACCCTGCGCACCTCACTGATGCTACCTTTTTGCGCATGATCGCGAAACAATCATCCGTGTGCGCATCAGCGAACATCCCTGACGCAGTACAGTAAGGCGGAAGCCTAAGCAGCGCCCTGAAGGCATTGTTGTATTGGATGCGCAGTGCGCTGTCTGCTTTTTGGGTATGATTAGCCCACAGACTGCTGGTGTAAAATATTTGACAAAACGCCTTAAAAAGTGTTATTTTAACCGGTGCTGAGCACCCAGCAAACCTGCGTGCGAAAATGTTTCCCCTCACAGCCAACGCCCTGCGCCGGCTTCAGGAAGCTTTTCGTGGTTGTGCTCATTTAAAAAAAATGTAATAGTCTGTTGTATAGTATGTATGGAGGATCGGCACCCACTTTCAGTGTTAGTGCACAGCCATTTTACTCTTTTAGTATTTGCGTTGGATACCTGAGGGACGAAGGTATATTCGTCGACAAAAAGAAGCTTCTTTCTTCACCTCGAGTATACGAACATTAACTCTGCAATGAATAAAATCATTTTAATTTTAAAAGTTTATTAATCAGGTTTACTTATTCATGTGTTGCGTTTTATTTATTACACGAATATATTATATTCTCAATATGTATATAGGATAAATAAAAAACAAATGAAAAACAAGAGATGCCAAGAAAGCGAATGTAATCACATAGTTATTAATACCTTTGGCCGAAAAAAATACAATTAAAGATTATATTTTATAGAAATGGGAGACACGATTTAGGGCTACAATAATATTAAATACAGTGTGGCGCTTAGGTTATCACAGTACCTAATTGAAACCACGTATTCTACATTAAGTATTTTAAACATACACAATTAAAATTCTAGCCGTGGGCCATTTTTTCGTTTTAGTATTTAACAACATTAAACTTAATTTGTGATTATTTGGTAACAATACCATAAAGGTTGTATTGAATTGAAGATACCATCGCCCCGCGCGTGTCTGGTGCCTTATCAAAAGCCCACTTTTACACTATTTATTTTGTTTGGAAAATAAAGTTTTCTTTTTAGGGCTTGTGGCTAAGTAATAACAGCCGCACGGGTTGATCGAACAGGTTAAGCTACGCTTGGTGCGGTTGCTCAGTGGGTGGGTGACCATCTTCACATACCAAGACCCCTCTGTATCTCGAAAAGCACGTTAAGCCATTGGTCCCGGCTGTCATTCGCGGATCTTTGACAGTCGTTACGGGTCGTCAGAAGCCCGAAAGTCTGACTACCAGCCTTACCAAGGAGTATCGCATTACCCAGTAACTGGGTTGTGGAGGTCACATAGGCAGTCGCTCTAAGCAAAATGCCGATATTCAGCTGCATCCGGTTAGCCTGGAAGCCGACCCCAACATAGTTGGGAAAAGCCTAGGCAGGTGATTATTTTAAGAGACTGATAACAACTTGTAATAACCCTCTGTACTATTAAGGACTGATTTTTCAATCATCTGATAACTTTATTCGAGGAATAATTTGGAAACTTTGACAGTTTATTCATACAAAAAATGTCAAATGTCAATTTTATTCCTCGAATAAAAGTTATCTGGCGTTGGAAAAATCAGCCCTAAATGTGATAGCCTCATAGCCACCCTGTATGTTTTTGATGAAGATAGAAATAAGATACAATAATGTCTATTTGCTAAAATAATTAACAGCTAACTATTATGATAGTATAGACGAGAAATATTATGACACTTAAGCGTTCTACTTTTTAATATATTTTTTTACATTTTTTTTTTTAATGTTTAACAATAATATTCGTAAAATATACATAAGATTAACAATATCGTTACTCCTTACCCCCTTGGCGTACGATCATGTTGCAATAATTACTTTCTTTTTAGGCAGTTCTTTCACTATTATTCTTATTTCTACTTATTAACTATTATAATTCATAACTTATTTAGAACTCTTGGCATTATAACATTTTTAATTAAAAAAAAAAAAAAACAATTCGAATTCAAGATATACCTGCATTTCGTGTCAAGGTTTTCATTTAACTTTGTCATTTGTTTTCAAATATATTTTTGTAGAAATATCAGCGCTCCTTTAGTGCTATTCTGGAAAAATCTCACCGTGGCAACTTGGGTGAAGTGACTTTGAAGTGAGCTGTCAATGCCTAGACCCCTAACGACAGGTAGGATGGCAGTTCACTTCACCTAAGTTTTGTCGGTGAAATTTTTACAGAATAGACCGCCTGTTGTCTTTCTAATACCTAATTATTATAAGCTCACTAATCCCTAGCTATGCACTTGTATAATTTATCTTTTAATCCGCAATGATCACAAATTATCTTTTTAATTTTTATTTATTTGTTGCTGAATGGGCCTGCTCTTGACCTCGATCACGCCTGATGGAAGCGATGGATGAGGTCTATGATGGAACGAGCGTACCCAAAGGATGCCTGTTCACTCTTGCTTTGAAGGCAGACGGGTTAAATGTGGGAGGGAACACAGATGCCGGCAGATAGTTGAACACTTTAAGCTGTGCGCATAATAAACGCGGAGGAGAAGCGCTGAGTACGACTCGGCGGGACATCAACTAAATGTGGGGTACGTCTGGTTGTCCGGTGATAAAAGGGCAATGGTGGGATCAGGTCGTGAAGCTCTTGTGCACACTCTCCGAAGTACAGTCTGTAGAAGACCGATAGGCAAGCAATATTACGCCGATAAGCTAGGCTCTTTAGCGTAGCTAGCAACGTCTCGTCACCCATAAGCCTTTAGCTCTGATTTCCGCCGAGTCAAATGCAGCAAGCTGGTATTTTGCTGAGCCATCCCATAAGTGGCTGCATAGCTCCATATAAGAACGGACCTGTGCTTTATACAGACTTAAAAGCTGTCCTGATGTGAAGCATCATCTCATCTTATTTAGGATGCCCAGCTACTTGGCTGCGGTCTGAGCTTTTGACTCGATGGTTGAGCCGAAGTTGAGATCCGATGTCAACTCTATGCACAAAAGCTTTGGCTGAAATGTTGATGACAGTTTTTGGGCACTGGCTGCATATTAGCAAGCTTCCTGGACTCCGGCACCACTACGGTTTTTAGAGAGAGGCGAAACCAGCGCGTCAAGACAGGAGGCAACTCTGGAGCACAGTTTTTAGGACTTTTGTGGGTATTCCGTCAGGTCCGGTGGCTTTATTCACCTCTAGACTGCTAAGGGCTTTAACATTTTTTAACTTAACACATAAACTTATGTGGATGCATTCGAGACTTGCGAATATACTTCGGAGGGTGCGTATGACTCTCGTTGACACTGATGACGTGATCTTCGTAAGTATGTACCGTGGCCTTGCATCCATTCTGACTTGAACAACGCCAACGAATTTTCGGTCCCCTTGAAGTAGCATAATACGTGTAGTGGTTGAATTTCAACATACGCTTTCCTTTCATTGACAGGACGAATACAGGTCCTATTTCGTCATCTGTACCTGAAAAAAAATTACATGTTAAAACCAAGGAGAAATATCGTCTAGCCTTCGTTTAATTTCTAATTTTAATGGTAGAATCGACGTAGGTACAGTCGGCAGTTGACAACTTTTCATTATTATGCCATTTAATAAGAAGGTTAAAAAGTGGTTTACTGCCACTGTCCGTGATGATATATCTATTAGTTATTTACATATTACAAAACTCAAAAGTTGTCATAGCAGCGGATCTATTCTGTAAAAAGTTAACCGTGAAAACTTAGGTGAAATGAACTGTCATTCCACCTGGTGGGCAACAACTGCAGATGTTAAAAGTTTTGTTTTCCACGGAAATTTTTATTCATATAAATATATTTTATTGTATACCACAAAATACATAATAAAACATTAATCGAACACTTCAAAAGATACAATGGCCAGCCTTATAGCATTTGAGATCTCTTCCAGGCAACCTTAGAATGGACAGTGATTTGCCTGGACATAAAGTGGGGTTGGCGTTTGCGTAAATTAAAAGTACCTATATAGATACAGTATACTATACGAGATACACAGATTGCAAAATAATAGATACGTAAATTAAATATATAAGCAACGCAATGAATGACGACTACCTATATAAGTATAATTACAGTTACGAGAATAAGATCACAAATATTTCGTTTTTTAATCATATGTTTATATGAATAAAAACAAAATAATAATCTATGTTCGACAAAATATAACGTAATAAAGGAAATGAGAAATGTATGCATAAAAAGCAATAAACTAAACTATGTATGGTTCCTATAAAAGTCAGTTGAAGTAATACCAGATTTCGAAAATAAAACTACGAGTAAGTTCACAGATGAATGTATTTTAGTAATATGTAGATAGTAGTGACTACTACGTTGGCCAATGCTATTTTATCGATCTCCACGTTTGCCAACATTTGGGACTAATGATCGGCGCCGGCGAAGCACGTAGAAAATTTGACAATGTCCGTATACCGTTCACATCGTGGCGGTATCTACATATAACGCCACATGCGAACTACGCATCACTCTGACCTCACGCAAAATCCTGCATCGTGGAAGCAAAGTTTGACGCGCGATAAGCATACATATAACGTCCCGACATAAATCGGTGAGTAGCCCACCACAACACACGTCTGGTAGGTGGATCCTTCAATTCCCATGTAGTATGAGGAATTGTACACCCTGTTCCGCATACCTCTATAACATCAATCAGATTAGTGTCATGGCATCTAGACATTAGAGGCTAGAGTTTTTGCTTTTGAATTCGGGGCATGATTGTGTTCATCATTTATTTTTATAATTTCTTCATCAACTGTGACGATGTTAGCTCGGCATCCCCGTGCTCCGTGGGTAGAACATCGCCATTGCTGTTTACTAGTCTTTGAAGGCCTTCCATAATAAGTGTATCCTCTGTATTGTATCAGACGATTCCCCTTTTGTGATTTTATGTATACCGCTGTAACAATAAGTACAGCATTAAAGATTGAAGTCAAGTTGGTTTTTTGTACCTTCCTTACGGCAAACAAAGTAAAGCTTTTCATCTGTTAGACAAAACTGAAATGCCTCATGTGTCTGTAACTATGCCGAGTATCCATACTATATCCTTGACGCTGGATCACAGAAAAATGGATGAAAAAAGAAAAAGAATGAAAGAAGAGATTGGTACTACGATTAGCAGTTATCACCTGCCTAATTTTTTCCCAGCTATGTTGGGGTCACTACCGGTTTAACCTGTGGACCTGAAGATCAGTATTTCACATGGAGCGTCTGCCTATCTGACCATCAGTACCCAGTTTCTTAGTAGTAACACGATACCCCTTGGCACTGGTTGTTAGACTTTTGGGGTTCGGACTACCCGTAAATACTGTCAAAGATCTACGAATGACAGCCTGGAACAACAGCTTACCGTGCTTTCGGAGACGCGGAGGGGTCTCGTTATGTAATGGATGGTTACTCAGCCACGAAACGACATCGGCAAGCGTTGTTTAACCTTGAAGATCGATCCGTGCAGCTGTTATTATTTAGTCACGAGCCCAAATAGACAAAACACTGCTGAAGTTATTCCAGATTTGGAAAATTAAACGGCAATTTTATTCTTAAGTTTTTATTTGAAGTTTTTACGAGAAACAATGAAATATGAAGTTAGAATTTTTCTTTATTCATGGCACTCAAACTAGGAGGATGATTATGTTCTTCTCGTACTCTTATAATGACTTCATCGACTGTGACGATGTTCGCTCGGCATCTTCGTGATAAGTGGGTAGAGCATCTCCATTGTCGCTTGGTAGTTTTAGAGGGCTGTTCAGAGTACGTGAACCCTCTAAGGCGTATAAGGCGATTCCCTCTCTGTGATTTAATAAATACCGCTGTAATAATAAATCCAGTATTTAAATTCAAGTTAGTATTTTTTGTACCATTTCTAAAGTCAACGAAAGCCAAGCGTTTCATTCTTGAGACAAAGCTGAAATGTCTCGTGTGTCTGCACTTATACCTACGTTCTTTGACCGTTCTAGGTTTTGTTGAACCTGCGTTTAGCAGTAAAGGTTCGAATAGACAAAAGACGGGTGAAGTTGTTCCAGATTTATAAAATAAAATGATTTTTTCCTCGAAAATCGTACGTCTTTATTGAAAATCTTGATGTGAAACATAAATACAAAGTATCTATATACAATATCCTCAAAACTGGATCACAGCAACGCTGCTGAAGTGTATAAGAAACTGGTCCTACGTTTAGCAGTAAAGAATTAAACGTATAAAATACGGGTGAAGTAATTCCAGATTCAGAAAATTAAACAAAAATGATTTTATTGAAAGTTTTTACGAGAAATATAATAAAATATGAAGTTAAAATTTTTATTTATTCATGGCACTCAAAAAAGGTGGGTGATTATGTCCTTCGCGTACTCTTGTAATGACGTCATCGATTGTGACGATGTCCGCTCGGCATCCTCGCGATAAGTGGGCAGCACATTTCCATTGTAGCTTTATAGGTTTAGAAGGCTGTTCAGAGTACATGTACCCTCTAAATCGTATTAGACGATTCCCTTTCTGTGATTTAAGGAACACCGCTGTAATAATAAATCCAGTATTTAAATTCAGTAGTTAAATTAAGTTAGTACCTATTTTAAATAGTAACTGAATTTAAATACTATCCAGTATTTAAATTCAGTGGTTAAATTCAAGTTAGTATTTTTTGTACCATGTCTTATGACAACCAAAGCAAAGCACTTCGTTCTTGGGACACAGCTGAAATGTCTCATGGGTCTGTAATTATACTTTTAGCAGTAAATCATTATAGTAGGGTTAGAAAATGAAACCGTAGTTTTATTGAATGTCTTACGTTTTAATTGAAAGACTATTATTATACATTTTATTTTTTTATTACTAAATGGGCCTGCTCCCGTTCGCGGAAGTGCCGTTCAAATCTGTGCTCTAAGTGGAATACCTCGAAATATTTATTTATTTTACCATTTATGTACACACATACAGTTTTGCTTTTTCGTTGCATCCATACGAGGCGCATGATTGTGTTGATCTCGTACTCTTATAATTAATTCACTTTCTGTGATGATGTCTGCACGGCACCCTCGCGCTAGATGAGTAGAACATCGCCACTGTCGCCTGGATGTTTTTGAGGGCTTTTCAAAGTACGTGTATCCGTTGAAACGTATGAGACGCTTCCCTTTCCTTGATTGTATGAATTCCGCTGTAATGATTATATTATATTAGTAAGTTATTTAAGACCGTCCTACAGATAACATCATAAATTATCCTTGAAACTGCTGAAGTGTATAAGGGCGATGCCACACAGGTGTTGCCATGGCGTTGCCCTGCAACGGCTGAGCGGTGACGTCATCACAGCGCTCATGCGGCACCGTGTCGAAATCATTGCGCTGCGACGACGCGACGCATTGGCAACGCCCGTGTGGCATCGCTTTAAGAGATTGGTCCTATGTTTAGCAACAAAATTTGGAATAAAAACAAGATGTCTTACATAAATCGGAAGTTTTATAGTCTTTTGGTTTATTACTATGCACTTCGCATAGTACTAGGTACTTTTAGTTTCACGTAGGGTCAAAAATCACAAAAGAAAATCTAACAAGCATTGATGAATTTTGAACTTCGTTATTTATTTATTTGAAAAAAAAGCAGACATTTACAATATGCAAGGAATAACGATAAGAAATAATACATAACATTAACAAAGAAAACAGCTAACAAATAACATTAAAAACATATTGGCACAAAGACTCATCTCTCACAAAATCTCAAACATGCACATAATTACAGGAACTTAGTAGTAAGTACAATTAGAAACTGGACAATGTCTGAAAGTGCTCATACACACGAACGGCACGCGTCAGATGCAGCTGCAACGCGATTTCGGCACCGTACTCAAATACACAACCGGCGCGCTGTCGACGGCAGCAGCTGTAGACATATCGGCGGCGGCCGTCCACGAGCTTCGAGTGTCGAAGGAAAAAAGTAAGTAGTCAACGCACTCTTCAACGGCAGAGGCAACTAACTGCACCTCTGCCGTTGACGAGTACCGCATCAGTGTTTGCTGAGCACTCACTTTTTCTCCTTTGCCAGAACATTGACGTTGGGATGGAGGGTTTTAGAAGTTAAATTTTTTGTTTTCTTTTTGCATTTAAGCTAGGTGCATGGCTATGTTCTTCATATACTCCCACAATTTCTTCGTTGAATGTGATGATTTTCGCTCGGCATCCTCGCGATAAGTGGGTAGAGCATCGCCACTGCCGCTTGCTAGTTTTAGAAGGCCTTTCGTAGTACGTGTACCCTCTAAGAAGTAGCAAACGCTTCCCTTCCCTTGATCTTATGAACTCTGCTGTAAAAATAAATCCAGGAGTATAATTAAAACAAGGGTCAGGACTTTTTATATAAATGTTTTGGACAATGTGCGACGCCCGCATTCCCCTATTGTACGTGTACCCTCTAAGAAGTAGCAAACGCTTCCCTTCCCTTGATCCTATGAACTCTCCTGTAAAAATAAATCCAGGAGTATAATTAAAACAAGGGTCAGGACTTTTTATATAAATGTTTTGAACAATGTGCGACGCCCGCATTCCCCTATTGCAGTAGTTGCAGATTGTTCCCGTGACCTGTCGCTATTTCATCCATCCTGTGTTAATAGCTAGTTGCCAACAAGTTATTAGAAAACAGGCCTCTACTGTGTTACTACACAGTAGTCCTGTTTGGCAACATAATATTAATTTTATTTTGGCCTATAATATTTCCACTGCTAGGACACGGGCATAGTAAATGACACGGGCCTCCCCTCTTCAAGAGGAAGTGGGCTGTAATGTACCACGCGGGCCCAGTGCGGGTTGGTAGATGTCACATGTCTTCGAATTTTTAGTTCTAGGACATGCTGGTTTCCTCACGATGTTTTCCTTTACCGTTTTGAGAGCAGTGGTGATGAAATTATTTTAATAAATTAAAGCACCTGCCTGGATACGAACTCGCGACCTATGATATAACTCGTAAGTTGCGGCCGTTACCACCTGGCCACCACTGCTCCACTAATGGAATATTGGGTGTCAATTATAGAAACAGTTTAATTTTCAATGATACAATAATTACTTTATTTTATGCATAGATTAAATACAAATGAATGCCAAGTCGTTATTAAATAATTTGGTTACAAGCATCAATACAGGGTGTAAAAAAACCTACTAAAGAACTTGAATTATGTAATCCTACTAATATTATAAACGTGAAAGTTTGTATGGATGGATGGATGGATGTTTGTTACTCTTTCACGCAAAAACTACTGAACGGATTTGGATGAAATTTGACACACAGATGGTTTATAACCAGGATTAACATATAGAATATTTTTTATCCCGATATCCCCACGGGATCGAAACTTATGCGGGTGAAACCGCGGGGCCCAGTTAGTATTAACATAATATCAAGTCTATTTTCCCTGATGGGTTAAGCAGAGGTGTACCAATTGTACACCCACATTTCGTCAGTTATGTTTAAGTCCCATTTTGAGGGGGCGAGCCTGTTTACATCAACCAGGCACAAATACAGAATCCAGTCTGCCGCCAAAAAAATCCTGATGGAAAACCCTAATAACATTTTGCCCGACCTGGAAATCGAACCCAGGACTTCGTGCTCAGCAGTAGCGCCCGCGACCACTAGATTAATGATTGTTAAAAAATCTCTTTTCATTTAAATTGTGCTGCATATAGCATCAATACGATTTTCTAACTCATAAAAGTTTACATTTTCTTTCAACAAAGTTTTCATGAGCTCTTGAAAAAGATGGCGATGTTGTTCTGTCTTCTTACTGTTCTTGTCGGAAACTTTCTTGGACCGGTAAAAGGATTTTGGTGGAGTATCTGTAATCAAACATATTTTTCTGTGATTAAACAGGCAATAGGCATGTACCAACAAACCAGATACCAGGGGGCAATTCTCGTAATTTTATGAACGTTCACGGTCTGATCTCAGTCTCAATCTGTCAAAAATACCTCTAATTTCCCTACATTTTTGACAATTTTTTTACATTAATTTCGCGCTGAGATGAGATTGCGACTAGATTTTGAACGTTTTAATTACGGGAATTGGCCTTTAGGTCGGTACAGTCAACAGCAAAAGTAGATGATCAAAATCAGAAATTCAATACTAATGAACGGAGTTCGCGTCAGAACTGTGTGGCGTCGAAGTGATTCAAAAGTATGTGATTTTAAATTAGACCAATCATTTACCACTAGTACAGCTGCCATATAGCTGCGAACTCCGTTCATTAGTATTGAATTTCTGATTTTGATCATCTACTTTTGCTGTTGACTGTACCAGTCATTTGACAAAAAGTTTCAATAGTAAGTAGCTGGAGTGCTCAGCATAGTTTTTCGCAACCATCCGATAGGCTATCGTAGCGAAAATGACACATTTCGATAACCTGATTTGCCTTACCCGACAACAAACACCTATCGGAAGAATAGCAGTCGTCTATTTGATTTGAACTGACCAAATATTCGGGTTTTTTCTTGTGAACAGCGTTTAGAGGACTCCTATGATAACAATGTTCGATACGGTAGGCAATCGTATCGGGTGGTTGTGAATAGTTATGCTGATAAAGGGTAGAGGATAGAATAAAACAAAACCAAAAAGGTAACTGAATCAAAATACAAAACAATAACATAAGATTAGAAATATACAGGGTGAAATTAAATTCATGGACATCCTTTTAAGGGGTCTTTGTACTCATCATTATGAACAACTTTTACTATGGGACCAAACCTGAAATCGCGAAAAAAAAATCGGCTGTTCCGTACATTTATGTTCGCATAACTCGTCAAAATGTAGGGAACACCTGTTTTTTTTTCCTTGCGATTTCAGGTTTGGTCCCATAGTAAAAGTTATTCATAATGATGATTACAATGACCCCTTAAAAGGATGCCCATGAATTCAATTTCACCCTGTATTAATTATTCCTACATTAACGGTAGGTAGACAATATTTTTTTCTGCAAACCCGAACAAACGATGGCTTTGTAATACGAGTAGGACACCAGCAATGTAATTGCGCAACACACTAGCAATTGCAATGTCTTTCATTTTGACAGTTCAACACTATTCATTGCGTTATTTACATTGCTGAGCAAACAATTTTTCAAACAGATGAAGCAATGGATGTGCAACTTCCAAAATCCTTCGGATTGTGAAAGAAAGTGTGTTATACAATTGGGGCCGGAGATTTTAGAGACATCGCGAGGCATTTGTGGGGCATGCCTCGCGACGTTTGCACGCGGTTTAATATTAAATTTTAAAAGTTCATTAGGGTTGGTACATGGAAGTTAAAAAATTATAAGTAATTATTTATTCTATAATAATTTATTTCATGGCACATTATTATTCCGAACAAACACAGGAGGTAGATCGTATGGTACAGGTAAATTGAAGTCTTTTTTTTAGGATACATAATATTATGTACATACCTACACATAGGCTATGGATACAGATGACTTATTTATCTATGTCTAAGGGCTAATTTTCCAATCATCTGATAACTTTGTTCAAGGAATAATTTTGAAATTTTGACGACAGTTATTTCATACAAAAACTGTCAAACGTTAATTTTATTCGTCGAATAAAAGCTATCTGGCGATGGAAAAATCGGCTCTATCTAGTAATATTTTCACTAAATAGGGCCGGTTTTTGTATAAAAATATTAGGATTCTTGCTTATAAATAAATAATTAGGCTCAAAAATAACACAAAAACAAATTGGTATCTTGAATTTAAAAACTTACTTACGTAAATAAATATTTTTCACAAACTTGCTTTTTTCATGATTTTACTCAATAACAGACTTTAGATGCACAACACGTAATAGTAAAAACACAAAACATTTATTTGATTCATAACATCATGCCTGTAACCTCCAAAAGGTAAGGCAGTGATGATGTGACTCAATTTGTAGGTATTTTCAGTTGAATAAATACATGTATAGGTATAATAAAAATAAGACTCTGTGAGATCGTTTCCCTTCAAATATCGTTTTTCATCAAATAAACTGTATTATGGCTATGGGAAGAAAGCGTCAGTCTAACTATGTCACAACAATATAAAAACTTTTACAACGAAAAAAAACTATAGCCTTCAAAAAAAAAAAAAAACGCTACTTAGCTCAAAGTGAAAAATAACTTTAATTGTGGATTTTCGGTTTTTACCATCCACTTCCGAAATTAAAGTTATTGAAGCTAACTCAAAAACCTTTCGTGTTAAGTTATCTAGTAGTCAATTAGCTATTTCTCACATGGTCATACCAAATAAATTTTAGATCGGACCAGTAATCACGAAAAAATCGGTGTTAATACTTAAGAAAAAAAACAATCAAATGTATTACCTCCCTCATTCTCTTCAAGTAGGTTCAAAAATAGTAAAACTAAGTGTTATCAACAATACTATGGCAAAAATCTAATAATTTATAATACCGCTGTATTAGATTTGCAAGAAAAATTTGTACGGTATAGCGGCCATAATGTTACCCTTAACGGCTTCTTATTATACATATTACCGGACAACCCTCGAGTTATCAAAGAAATGTATTTTAACTTTCTTCATATTCTGCGGAGGATGCCTGTGTTCCCCATTCACAGCGATCACAAGGTCATCCAAAGTCAAGACGTGAGCGTGGCATCCCATTGGTGAATGAGTGGAGCAACGCCATCTTTTTTTCTTCGACTTTGAAGGCAGTGATGAGTAGGTAAATCCATTTACTTGGATCATTCGCCTGCCTCTCTGGGAAATTACGAATCGCGCTGAAAATTTTGTAAGAATAGGTTAGAACAAGGTCATAAGTAAAAATAGATTGTTCATCAACAGAATGTTGCCATGTAAATATTATATTTATTTATAGCTTTGGATCTCTGTATTTATTTTATTTCTTACTAGCTGCGTCCCGCGGTTTCACCCACATAAGTCTCGATCCCGTGGGAATATCGGGATAAAAAGTATCCTATATATTAATCCTGGTTATAAACCATGTGTGCCAAATTTCATCCAAATCTGTTCAGGAGTTTTTGCGTGAAAGAGTAACAAATATCCATCTATCCATCCATAGAAACTTTCATGTTTATAATATTAGAAGGTTTGTGTATTTTGTATCTCACTCAATACTGTACCGATTGACGTCATCACTTCAACGCCGGCTGTCGCTAAAAACCGAAAACCAGCGCTGTGACTCAGCCTCGCATAGGGTCACAGCTTTATGCTGAGCAATGGCTGTTTTGCGTGGATGTGACGCATGTTTTCCCCCAATTTGATTTTTTTTGTATTTTTTCTTTGCGTCATGTTTTACCGAAAATAAAGATTTTTTTTTGCAACAGGATAGTTATATCCTAAATACCATACTTTAAGACGCAAATACACATGCCTGTATCTTGCACAAAAGTGTGCAAGTAGCTTGCATGCCATTGTAAGTGGTAAAATATTTCATTGTGAAAGTGCATGTAACGATCTGCGATAACATTATAAATGATAATGACGAAAAAAATAACTCACTTGAGGCACTTAATACTCTTGTATGTAGGTTAAGGTATATTTATTTAAACAAAATAAAAATCACAAAATAAACAAAACGGCACAAAAAGTAACTAAGTTATAAAATGATTACATTTACAATATCTAAAGGACATACTTATTAAAACAGTAACATGTTTTCTATCATAGTTTTTTTAAAGGAAGCCCTAGAAACGATACACGACCACCTGAATAAAAGGATTTACATGCATTAAAAAAGGCACTCACAGGTGATGTGAAAAGTCGTTTCCAATCTAATAAAACAAACAAGATAAGTAAGGAACTGACCACACTTATGCAGCTCTGTTCAGCTTTTGTCTTCAGAAAACAACGATTTTATATGGAATGCGTACGCATCCGTTCAGCTTTACGGATGCGTACACATCTCCATACAAAATCGTTATTTTATATGGACAAAAGCTGAACAGAGCTGAATAAGTGTGTCCCTGTCCCTGATCAGTTAGTTGACTACAACTTCTTTCTAAACCATGTTATGTATCTTAGAATTGTCGTCTGAGTGTTAAGACACTTTCATTTAAAAAGACACGCTCAATATTATAGGCGTAATAACAATGTACGCAAGACAACTATAATAATACCAGCCTATTTTTGTCCTATTGCAAGGCAAAGTCTTAACCTCATACTGAGAAGGCACGGGCATTAATTATCACGCTTGCTCAAGACGGGTTTGGCGATTTCAGACGTAGACGATTTTAAGTCCAGCTTTCCTCACGATATTTTTCCTTCACCGATATGAGTGATGTTCAAGGCAAACTCAGAAACCTCTCATTGTACGGAAAGCTTATAAAATGCAAGATCCGCTTATACTTCTTTTTCCTAGTGTATCGATGGAAAAAAATTCAAACATGTTTGGCCCCAAAATTCAGCTTTGCGAACTCCGCTCACTGATGCAGTGAGCGGAGTTCTCATCAAGTGACGGCATGCGGCGCAGGATGGAAGGTGGACCATTGTCTGTGGGGAGTAGCCACATATGCACCTGAGATCTGAGCCGTCCTTGAGAGAATCCATCTGTGGAGATTGTCCTTACTCCGGAAAGGCTTGCTTATACTGGAAAAGTATAGCTTGATGAATCTAGTTTTACTTCCTTCAGTAAATCATGTTGATGGTTATCATTAACAGATACTATGACATCATCAATTGTTCTGATGGCGGCTCTGCACCCATGCCGATGGTGAGTGGAACAGGCCCATCGGATCTTGGTGCCTTGGGCCCGGACTTGGTAGAAGTTATGTCCTTTCAGCCTTATCATCCTCTTGCCGCGACGCGAGGTGATGAATGTTGCTAGAAAGAGAGGGATATATCAATTAATTATTTTTTTTTAACTTTTGTACAAAGGCGGATTAATGCATCAGTCATTTTCTACCCGTCAACCTTAGATAAATGAATCAATAATTTTGAAACATTTGGGCTTTGTGTCCTGGGGATCTCAAACGTTCGATTAGATTTTTTAATTTTTTTTGGATAATTTGTATGCGTTTCACCAGTTACTCGTTCTTAGTAACGGTGTTTACTTGGCTAAACCAAGAAAAGAGAGGCAGGTTAACATTTTCCCTCAAAAGATTTTTTAGAAAACCTCTTTGTTTGATTTCACTCACACAAGAAGTTCATAAAATACATAATAAACACAAAAACACATAAAACCCATTTTTATTACCATTGTCAATTAACACAAAGTTAACATAAATTAAGTAGTCACCTAATAAACTTAACAAAAACATTATCACGTTTGTTATAATTATTATATATTTAAAAACAAGAAAGAACCCATAACTGTTATTACGTTTGGTCGATTTAAATCAATTCTACAATTTATAGCAGCAATAGAAATATTTGACGAAGTTTAACGCAAGTCTATAATGAAAGTCCAAAGTAAAACTTAAAAAAAAAATACGAAATCTCACGCATGAAAACTTTACTACGCCCGGTGAGCCCATTAGCTACGGATATTTCTAACAATGGACAGTTTAAAAAACGTTCGTGCAAATCAGAGGGGTAATTCTCGTACTTTTGACAAGTTTTTGTCATTGATTGTCGCTGTGATGAGATTGCGACTAGATTTTGAACGTTTTTAATTAAGGGAATTTGCCTTCAGGTTCTAAATTATGTATAACCCCTTCTTTCTGAATGCTTGGCATTCATAAATTCAATTAGTATATTAAGTTGACGTTTTACGTCTCACACTTATTTATCTTATTCGATAATATATTTCTCTCATCATCATTTATTATTTAAATATTTAGAAGAATCACAATTTGGTGTCGTTACAACACATTAATAATATCATCAATATAAATCTATCCAACCTCTGGACGAGATTTTTTCATAATATAGCTGCAAGGATGATATCCTCTTATTTTTTTAAATTATGCTTAATATTAATCAATTATTGCATTGCACATCCTACGCTATGGACATCACTTCATTTTATTTAACATATCATCTGCAAAATCAGCCTTAGATGAAGATAAATTTTTACTAATTAAAATATATTTTTATCAATCCATTGTGAAGTAGGTTCGTGGTTGTGTATTTCTGACAGACTAACTATTTTATATTCTATGGTCCTCACAGATGCCCTGCAGCCTTTGGAGTGGTGGGATGAGCAGTACCAACGGACGTCCGACTTTCCTTCGTATCGACTACGGCAGGAATATTTGAAGCCGTTGTAGTACAGTTGGCGCTTGCCGCGAGGCGTCGTGAAGACCATCGGTCCTGGAATGAAGAAATAATTAGTAAATATTGATGGTTTACTTTTAAACTTTTTGAGATATAAAACACATTTATTTTAATTGTTTTCAGATAACGTACCTTCTTAGAAAAGCTAATTTTTATTTACAAGATTACACTAAAATAACAAAATAATATCCTAAATTAACTAAAACTATTTACAAACTAAAATATTGCGTCGAAAAATTCATCCACATCGCTGTCGACTGGTAATGTACCCAAGACACTGGCGGCATTGCCACGTTCTATGGCAATGCTTAGCCTCTGGCCAAGGTAAAAGCCAGCCCTTGGGTGGAAAAAAAACTTTTTTGAATAAAGAAATAAACGAAGGAGAGAAAATTAGGTTTATTTGTCACAGAAACACGTGCATACAAAAAGATAATTAACTCAAATATCAAATAAAATAGATCACGAGCACAAATCAGAAATAGTCGACAGCTGCACGTCATGACTGTGACAAGAAGGCTTCCACTCAGCATGCTGCTGTGCTAACCCACAGCAAAGCGCTGATATATGGATGTGAATATTGGGTGGCGTAGACACATGAAGTAGTTTAGAAGATATCTCAAGTATGTATTGAGGAGTTAGGTATTAAATAACACAAAGCTGCGAACACAAAAGAAAATGAAACTACATCATTGTAAAGAGTATTTAAATGGTTTGGCCGTGACGAGAAAATGAATGAAGGTCACTAAACATATTCTTCTTATAGAACAATGTTAGGTGCACTCCAAAAAGTTTAGTGTAATGCTATCCAACACAACTCTCTAAAAGGTTCGTAGCGGTATCTACAACGCCACATACGAACAACGCGTCACACTGACGTCACGCAAATCCTGCATCTCGCAAGCAGAGTTTACCGCGCAATTAGCATATATACAATTTCCCAACATCAATCGTTGGGCAGTTGCCCGCCGTAAAAAATAATCAGTTAATCCATAGATTTATGTTCGCATAACTCGACATAATGTATGGATCAACAGATTTTTTTTCACGATTTCAGGGTTTGTCTCGTAGTAAAAGTTGTTCATAATGATGAGTACAATAACCCCTTTTAAGGATTATCAAAATTTAACGGTGTATATATGTATACTTATACCTACTGACTACCATTTCGATTATATCATAAAGACATAGTAGAGTTGTATCCATCTTATAACACCAAAGTATACATACACATATACTAATTGCATGGACACAAAAAGTACCTACATTTCAGGTAGATCACATTATATTAAAGTGCATAAAAAACTATGTTACTTTATATGTGGTTCCACATATATTGTAAGAGAAAACTATAAAAATCCTGCATGTGATAATACTAATATGCGGGCTAATATCCTGTAGATACGCTAGTATATTATTTATGGCTGCTGAACCAGGCTTTCTTACATTAATAAATTACTGCCTCTGCGACATACACGCCATGCCCAGAAGACAACCATTTATTTAATCCTGTTTCGTTTTTATTTCTGGTTCTTTGGGTATGACCACGTTGACCTTATTAGCCGGAACCAGATACACTGTAGTAAGTGCCCTGTTCACCGGTCTGTTGAAAGTCGCACTGGTTACTGCGGTACCCGCACTGTTCCCTGCTCCGTTGAAAGCCGGACTGGTCATAGCAGAAGACGTATTGGTCTCTGCTACAGCGGTTTTTGTACTGTTTATTGGTCTATTTAAAGCCGCACTGGTCATTGCAGAAGCCGCAGAGGTTTCTGTTCCAGCAGAACATGCACAGGATATTGCGTAACCCACAACGATCCTTGCTTCAGTGGTGGTCAGGCCGTCAGTAGCCGAACTGTTTTCAGCTCTGGTGGAATTCGCAAAGATCCCTGTACCATCCAAAGTTGCATTGATTTCTGCTGCAGTGGAATCAGCAGTATTTCCTGTGTCATTAGAAGCCGTGCTAGTATTTGTGCTAGCAGCAGCCGCTTTAGTCTCACTGTCCTCTATTATTGTGGTATCCTCCTTAAGCCACAGTCTCATAGAACCCCATCTGATTCTTGGTCCGACGGTAACCGTATTCATCATTTCTCCGGTGTAAGCCGCTGTGCGCGGATCTTCAGAAGAAACCTCACTGGGCCTTGCTTTGTTTGCTGTATCTGACCTGGTCTTTTCACAGGCCGCTCCGGTGTAGCTGCACGTTTCTTTGTTTTGGTTTGTATCTGCAGGCGTATCTTCGTCATCTTCCACTATTATCGGTTCCTGTGGTGGTATTGGTATGAAAATAACGTCTTCATCTTCCTCTTTTGTTGATTCCTCTGATGATTGTATGACGTCACTGACTTCGTCATCTTCCACTCCTGTCGGTTTCTGTAGTGGCCCTGCGAAGAAAGGAAATTTTGTTTTAATATTTTATTCTTGTCCCACCCAATACATTTGTTCGTGCTATCTATGTACATGGTAATCGAAAAAATCTAAAATATTGACTACCACTACAAACTAAGAGTTAAAATCTAGTCAAACATAAAGCATTTATTTCAAATAAACCAATTACAGGTACTTTTGAATTGTCAAGGGGTCGATCAGTTAGAAAGATGAAGCTAGTTGCCCATTTCAAAGCGTAGTAGGTACCTATGGGGAAGAACGGGCAAGAAACTCCACGGACGCTCTTTTAAATCATAAAATTGTTACAAAATATTAGTTACATCATTCATGTTGAAATTATACATGTAAGAACGATGTTTTAAGACGTGCACGTTAAAAGCGTTCGTACTAAAAAAGATAAAAACAATTCAGCTTAACCATTTTGAAGCGAACTTAATGATCCAACACACACGCCACCACGAGTGAGACATTTGTACAAGAAATTAGTACAATTAGAATTGTTTCATTTATTGATTTATAGTTAATTAAAACGGTACAACACCCATTACATTAATTAACATAGAGACAATAATTACGTTGACAATAATATACTATATTAAAAGTAACATGAAACAGTGGACTCCCTTGCATACTTTCTGCTGAGCTGAGCTAACTATAAATTTATATGTATCTTATTTGGCCATCGTGTCCAGTTTTATTATTGTTTTTTTTTCTTTTTAATAAGAACTAAAGTTCTTAGTAATTGATTACAATCTAGCCTAATAGACTAAAAAGCAATAATTTAACTCTAACTTAATATTTTACGAGATAGATCATGTTATAACTAAGAATAGTGTCAATTCGCATACATTTTTTATTACTGTTTAGAAATAAGTATTATTATTCTCAGAATGGGTAATTTAATAAAAATTGTTTTGTGTTCATAATAACTGATTGTAAACGATTAAACTTTTTATAGATACTTTCCTTTTAATTTTTTATATAACAACTACGCTTATGTTTTAGCTTGATTTTTAAAATCAATTGAACCCTTTATGTGTTATTAAATAATTCAGCGCCTATCATAATAGAAGACGAAATATTAGATGACTTTTTCATAGCTGTCGTTACATATAGTATCACTTTTTTATGCAATTAAACTCAGTCTAATTAAGTAAAATTTATATAATTAAATATTTAAACATTAAAAAAAAGGTTTAATTTAACTAAAAAAAAAAACAAGTAATTCTTATCTATCTATCTCTATATTTTTTTTACATAATAATACCCCACAATGATGCTTGGTTCAATGGTTGTCTGTTCGTCAGTAGCCGAACTGTTTCCTGCGGTAGTGGAATTTGTACAGGTCCCTTTATCATCCAAATTTGCATTGATTTCTTCTGCAGTAGGATCAGCAGTATTTCCTGCGTCATTGGAAGCCGCACTATTATTTGTGCTAGCGGGAGCCGTTTTAGTCTCACTGTTCCATATGTTGGTGAAATCCTCCTTAGGCGACCCTCTAATGGCACCCCATTCGATCTTTGGTCCGACGATAACCGTATTCATCACTTCTCCGGTGTAAGCCGCTGTGCTCAGTTCTTCGGAAGAAGACTCACTGGTCCTAGCTTTGTTTGTTGTATCTGGTCTGACCATTGCACAGGCCTTTCCGGTGTATCTGCACGATCCGGTGTTTTGGTTTGTATCTGCAGACACCTCCTCTTCATCTTCGACTATTATCGGCTCCTGTGGTGGTAATGGAATGAAAACAACCTCGTCATCTTCCTCTCTTGTTGGTTTCTCAAGTGATCCTGCAATTAATTTTTGTTTAATATTTTAACCTTGCCTTACCCGATGCACTTTATTCGTGCTGTCTACATGCTTAGCGAAAAAATAAAAAATATTGGCAATTACTACAAACTTGAGTCAATATCTACTATGTACTCGTATAATTAAAATTATTTTTCTGAGTCAACAGTCTTTTAGTAGCAGAATTAGTGATAAAAGGTTGACCGTACTGTGTATTATATCTTTTATTGCCATTGTGACCAGTTTTATTACTGTTTAAAAATAATAATTACAATTCTCAGAATGGTTTTGTATTCATAGTATTTTTTCCATTAACATCAACTCTCTGAATCCTATTACCTAAGTATGAAGTAAAAAGTAAAGATCTAAAGATGCGTTCCGGGTTCCGTAGTGGTGCGTTTACTGATTAATGTTTAGTGAAAAACGTAATCGAATGCCTTGGACAAATCGCAAAAGATGCCAAAAGTATCGCATTTATCGTCCCATGCATTATAAACATGTGCTAAAAGTTTAAGACACATCAGTAATTGAACGAGCCCTTGTAAAACCGAACTGTTTGTTATGTAGTAATTTATGTTTATTAAAAAGTCTTTGCATTTTATCTAAAATAAGTTTTTCAAAAATTTTGCTAAAGGTCGGTAAGGTAGCACTGAAATAGGTATATAGAAGGGTAGGTAGTACTGCCTGATTTAAACAACGGTATTATTTTACTGTTTTTCATAGGATCAGGAAACTCTATGAGGAAACTCACCACGGTCAATACAATTATTAAAAATAACAGCTACAGTAGGTGCAACAATGTTTAAAATCGACTTAGCAACGGCCACAGAATTACCCCATAGATCTGGATCCCCATAGGTTTTTTAACATTTAACGTGTGAAGGTTTTAATTATATCTTTACAAGAGATACATTGGAAAAAAAAAATCAGAATCACAAACTGGAACGTTTTCTTTAAGTAAAGACTCTGCAGCAAAGGGTGATGAGTTCAGGGATTTAGTAGTCGATACGGGAATTTCAGCAAAAAAATTTTCAAATGCCGAGGCGACTTGAGAATCTGATTTAATTATATTGTCGTCAATAGCAAGGCTGTAGTCACTACCTCGGTTGCATGACCTTCCCGTTTCGCTATTAATGATATTACATGTAATTTTAATTACGTTACTACTATTTTTCATTTTTGGACTTATGAAACGTGACTTGGCAACAAACTTTTAAAAATAATATATAATTATTTTTAACATATAAATTAAATTCAGCAGGATCATTGGCCTGGTTTTTACGCAAGCGGATGGCACTTCGGCGTTGCTGCACGTTCCTTTGTTTTGGTTGTATCGACAGTCGTATCTTCGTCATCTCCCGCTATTATCGGTTCCTGTAGTGGTCCTGCTGGAAATTTTATTTTAATATTTTATTGTTGTCCCACCAGATGCGTTTGTTCATCCTGTCTACATGATAACCGATTTTTTTAGATATATTACAACTAATAGTCTATAGCTAGTACAATTAGAATCGATTTACTGAGTCTTTTAAAAAAACGGCAAAAAATCATGTTTACTGCCCCACTTAAATATTTATTTTATTCTGTTTTTAGTATTTTTTGTTATAGCAGCAAGAGAAATACATCATCTGTGAAAATTTCAACTATCTAGCTATCACGGTTCATGAGATACAGCCTGGTGACAGACAGACAGACGGACGGACAGTGGAGTCTTAGTAATAGAATTCCGTTTTTACCCTTTGGGTACGGAACCCTAAAAAGGCAGAGTTAGTAGCTGGGCTTACTGTAAATTAATATTTTTTGGCCATCGTGTCCAGCTTTATTACTGTTCAGGTTTGGTTTTGTATTCGTAATCATTTATTGCAAACTACTTTTAATAGATAATTTTCTTTTTAGGTTGATTTTTTAAATAACTTGAACCTTTTATGTGTTATAAAATAATTCAGCCTATTGAACTTGATAGAAGACAAATATTAGATAAGTTTTTCATAGCTGTAATTACATTTTTTTTATGGAATAAAACTCAGCCTACTTAAGCATAATTTATATAATTATATATTTAAAAAAAAAAAAAATATTTAGTAAAAAGAATAATAATAAATTATTAGGACTATTTCTTTTTACAGAATAATACCTTCTTTTGAAGAAAATAAATCTCAAATATACTACACACATACCTTGATTTTCAAATTAATAGTATTTGATAAATTACTTACATATGCGCAGACGAATAATAATAATTTTGTGATACTTCATGATTATGGCATTCTGAAGAAGCTATTATTTCATTATTAATAGTCCGAATGTATGCTCTACACCCCTTAGCATGATGCGAAGAACAGTACCATCGGCTCCTGGAATTATTACTCATGATTCCAGAGTATCTGAACCCACGATAACTGATCATGGGTTTTCCTCGAGCTGAGACCAGGAATTTCAGTTCTGTGGATTGACAAGAATATTATTTTTGGGCTTCGTTTACCAATACACCCCGCAAGAGTTAACTTGAGACTTCGCGCGGATGACGTAAGCGCGCGGTACTGAAGCGTCGATGGCGACAGCGGTAACAGCGCGGGAGTCGGGAGGGGCCGCTCGGGTCTCAAGTTAACTCTTGCGGGTTCACTTCATTCACTTCCATTTAAGCACTAGTATTTAACATAAGTAGTTGTTTGAAGGAAAGTAGTGACTAATAAAACAATATAATAATTATAAAATATTTTCATTCCAAAAGGACAATGCATAATCAGCCTATAAAACATTACAGGCTTGATTATGCACCGTCCTTTTGAAATGAAAATATTTTATTCGCAGTGAGAACACTCACTGCTGGGACACAGGCCTCTCGGTGAGAGGGAGTGGCCGTAATCCACCACGCAGGCCCAGTTGGTAGATGTCACATGACTTCGAATTTTTTGTTCTAGGACGTGCCGGTTTCCTCACGATGTTTTCCTTGACCGTTCCAAAAGAACGGTGGAATTTTCTAAATGTCTACTTAGTATCAAACAAAGTCAGTGGCGGACTAAGCCCGTCAGAGGCCCGGGGCGGCAAAAAGTTTGAATGAGGCCTAAAAAAAAAATTTAGTTTTACAAGCCTTTTTTTCAGTTCACATTTGTATATAAGTATATAAATAAGTATTTCGTTAAAATCTGGCAAGTGAAATTTAAATTCAAATTCAATTATTTAGGCTAAATAAACATACATACCTACAATATGGAATAGATATGGGTGAGGAAAATAAAATACGAATCGATCGACCAAAAAAATTGATAAAATAAATTAAAGATAGTTTTTTTTATTTTTTGTAGCGTATTATATGTGTTTTCGTGCCTTCAATACTTCCTCCAGTATAGAAAGCCCATGTTTAAAGTCTAAGCACATTTTTAAAGTCTTGTTTAGGATTTGATCAGGGGAACGCGAAAGCATTTGGGGGCCCCCCAAGACCGGAGGCCTGGGGCGGGCCGCCCCTTCCGCCCCCCTGTAAGTCCGTCACTGAACAAAGTCTACAGTTCTAAACCAAATCCGCTCTCTCTGCGTTCAAGAAATGTGGGTAGGGACGTCCTACTAAATATAGTAACGCCTATTATTGGGCCACTGCAGGGCAAAACCCTCTTCTCGTACAGACAAAACACTTACTCAAGGCGGATTGGGGAATCCAAATTTATATTAACTACAAGTCCAGGTTTCCTCACGATGATTCTCCTTCACCGATGTCAATATCTGGATGTAAGTTCATATGAATTGAAAATGTCTCATTAGCAGTGATAGGAATAGGTAGTGCCTATTTGCCCAAACTTCGAAGAACAGAGACAAGAAACGTAGACTTCCTTAGGACTAAATTTTTTCCGGGACATCTGTCCCGAAATTCGGGACAACACTTTTAAATACATTAAAAAAAATATGTTATTTGGAATAAGTAATTCGTCTATATTTACATTTAAAAATAACTCCATAATAATAACGTTATTATTATGGAGTTATAAATAATATGTATAAATGTTATGTCTAGTCGCAAACTTTAGGTAAATATAGACGAATTACTTATTCCAAATAACATATTTTTTTAATGTATTTAAAAGTGTTGTCCCGAATTTCGGAACAAATGTCCCGGAAAAAATTTAGTCCTGAGGAAGTCTCCGTTTCTTGTCTCTGTTCTTCGAAGTTTAGGCAAATAGGCACTACCTTTTCCTATCACTGCTCATTAGGTACCTACTTGTCCGGATGTGAAACCACGACCTTTTTTTTGGGAAATCATCAAATGACCTCTCCCGCTGTGGGCTGAGCGGAAGGGCGTGTCAGACTTTTACTGAATAAAACCCACCCGTGTTCCTTCAGTTGCCTGTGCCAGGGGCCACGGTGTCTCTTTCAAACAACCCGCAGCCCTGGCGGTCAGTTCGTGCTGACATCTCTTTGAGGAGCGCGTGGAACACAACGCGCCAACGAAGGACCTTAAGGCCAAAGTTATACTTCTTTTGCAGGTCAATTTCTAAATCATTAATTGATGTAGAACAAAGGTTTATCAATATTTTAAATATGAAGTACCTATACTCCATTCGGAATAAGATTAGATACGTAAATACTTAAACAGGCCTTTTTCACAGTCCGTTCAACAGATTTTAACTTCTATTCCGTAGGCATAAGGATGGCATTGAGAGGAAAAAAAGTGGTTACAATACCAACTATTTACTGCAGCTGCCATTTGTCATGCCACCAACGCAATAGAAGTCAAAATCGGTTGAACGGACTGTAAAAAAAGGTTTATTTAAATGTCTAATCTTATTCCGAATGGAGTACAGTCACCAAAAGAGATAAGTAACTAGGGCGTCGGATATAGTTGAAGTTTAGTAATAAACCTATGGATGTTTTTGAATGAAATTTAATTTGATAAATAAACTGTTTGTTTTCTATTATTTAAATTAAATTTCCTTCGAAAACATCCATCGGTTTCTTACTAAACTTCAACTATATCCGATGACCCTGGTTACTTATCTTCTTTGGCGACTGTACCTACAGTATTTGATAATGGACATCTGATAACAATTCTTAACTATTCCATAAAAACAGACTGCTTCAATTCAATCAAACATAATACCGATGTAATACATTAATGGGTTTATGAACATCCTTAAAGTTAAGTAATGATTAGCTACTGTTTAACCAAACAGTTTAACGTTTAAACGTCTCTTAACTTTAAGCAACGTATATAAATATGGGCAAGTCGTTGGCATTATTGACTGCATGAAATCAGGATTAGTAAATTTAACTAAACACTATAAAATACTTGGCTGTGTTTATAAAACTTGCGAGCAGGGAAATTGACACACTGTATTAGATATTTAAAACAGTGTTGATGGCATTAAGATGCACAAGTGTTCCTAGTAGGTTAGTTCATAAGACTGCGCTTTAAACGCATTGTATGGTCAATTTGCTCATGTATCGATAACTTTTTATTTAAGCTAGTATGTAGGAATCAATATTATATTCAAATAGTAGTTACAGTATCTTAAGTAAAATAAATAAATACTGTATCTATGTACAGACGCCAGCACATCAAGCTACCCGAAACTGTCAAATTTTCCCAATCTACCTTGAACCTTAATTCTATAGCGATAAAGTTGAAAATCTATTACAGAAATTTGACAGGTTGTAGTAGGTTGATGTGCTGGCGTCTGTATGAGTATGTATCAAATTCTTGTGAATACTTCTTGTGACAATAAACCTGTTACTTTACTTTAGTTTTAATTTATTAATAATCGCCATGTTGTACTTTATACTGTTTGTGTGGTAAATACCTGTCTTTGTCTCTCTCTCTACCAGCCCTCTTGACCGCAATCATTCTGCGACACTTACTTGTGTGCGAATGAGATTTTCAACCTGTAAGAAAAACCAAAATCAGTCTTTACCTATGAAGCTAGAACATATGTCATTATTATTTTAATAACCATTTGCCATAAGTTTCTTTTAATTTGCGAGAAGGTAGGTACGTAAGAGAAACACTTAATGTAATAACACTCTTATTTTAATAAAATTTTCTCTATAACTATCATTACAATTTCCTGCACGTGAAGTAAATGACATGACACGCAAAATTTTAATAATAAAATGCGTAAAATGAACAACATTACCAAAAGACTTGATAAAAACTATTCTTAAATTGTAAAAAAACATTTTTTTTTTAAATACGTAACACTCAGTCCCGGAAAATGTATAACATATTTTTGAAAACCTTGGACAATAATTTTAAATTCAAGATTATTACAATAAACCAACATTCACTGTGTGAGATTATCATAATTATACAGCGAAGTAATAATTTTGGAATTGGCTAAATGTAGATCAGATGCCATACTAGTATATACATACAGAGACCATACTAGCGAGACTAAGACCCGATGTGACCTAAATAAAAACCTTATTTCTATTTTAACCTTTAGTAAGTAAGTAGATGGTCCGCATGCGGTTAGACCAGAAGCCGACCCCAACATAGTTGGGAAAAGGCTACGCATATGACGATGCAGTAATTAGATGGTAGGTACACATACTTTTGTACCATCACGACTGCGTTAATTTAAGTAAAGTCTTCTGAATAGAACCTGATTTTCATCTATTTGTACTCGTGAATATACCTAAGTAAGATTCCGAAACTTTAAACAGTTAAGGCCCCCACAGATAGGCGGGACGCGACGGAACGACGCGAATCCGGTAGAACAATTTCCATGAATTTTCATTGTTCTACTAGAGTCGCGTCGCGCCTGTTTGCGGCAGCATTTAATCGGTTGAAGGAAACTGAACGAGACAGAAGTTTTATTGTTATTAACACAAAGTGATAACTTATTCTTCATGTTCAGGGTGATGATTGTGAGTCGGCAGTGGGCTGCACACCTCACCATCTACCATGTAAACAACGCTATTGCACCCTTTTTTATGTTTAGTACAGCGCCATCTTGTTTTTTCCATTCCGTAATCAATGTGCGTCCTCACATGAACGTTGTACGAGAAGCCAGCCAGTATCATTTGTGGTTTTCCTCTTCTATTTGCTTTGTATCGAGGTATTTTAATCTTCAATATCTTCCCTGTAATAAAGAAATAAGGTTTAATTTTGAATGGTTATAAGAATGTGCTGAGAGTGGCTAAGTAATAACAACCGCACGGGTCGATGGATCAGGTTAAGCTATACTTGCCGCGGTTGGTCCGTGGATGAGTGACCATTTTTATATACCGAGACCCTTCTATGCCTCGGGAAGCACATTAAGCCGTTGGTCCCGGCTGTCATTCGTGGATCTTTAACAATCGTTACAAGTCAGAAGCCCTAAGTCTGACAACCAGTCTTACCAAGAGGTATCGTATTACCCAGTAACTGCGTTGTGGAGGTCAGATAGGCAGTCGCTCCATGTAAAATACTGGTATTCGGCTGCATCCGGTTAGATTGGATGCCGACCCCAACATAGTTGGGAAAAGTCTAGGCAGATGATGAATAAGAAGGTGCCGATTGGTTTAGTAACCGAAAATGGACGTTTTACGCTTCATACAATTTTGCGTTCACCTTTGCCGAGCCGCGTCATCGCGTCGTAACCGTGAGAAAGTCTCCCAATTGTCCATCGAATAAGGAGGAGTCCTCGTTGCACCAAATGGCGTGAACTTTTAAATAGCACAAACATATTTAGTGTATTATGTATAGTGTATACCTACTAGCAATGCATAATTATAAAAAGTGAGTCCCTACAAGGCTCATTTCTTAGTCTCTAAAGAAGTGAAAAATAAAGCGATTTAGGTAATGGTAAATAGTTCGGGAAAATTAATACAAAAAAATATGTATGTATGTAAGTATATTGTCATATTATTTTATAAGTAAATTGTTTTTGATTTTATGTGCAAAATCAAAAGTCATTTATTCAAATAAGGCTGAGAATCAGCACTTTTCGAACGTCAAAATTACAAAAGCCAGTCCCCCAAAAACGCCCGCCCTTCACCACTTCCTAGTGCTATCGCGTATGTGCGTATTTTCGTTTCCCTTTTATTCTTACACATGCTGTTTACATCTCTTTATCTACTTTCTTTTCGCAGGTATGCTGGAATAGATTTCTTTAGAAATAAGCCTTAAGCCTTTGTACCTATTTTTTTTTTTTTTGTTTAAATGGTAAAATAAAAATATTATAAACGCGAAAGTTTGTATGGATGGATGGATGTTTGTTACTCGTTCACGCAAAAACTACTGAACGGATTTTGATGAAACTTTACAATAATATAGCTTATACATCAGAATAACACATAGGATACTTTTTATCCCGATATCCCCACGGGATTGACACTTATTCGGTTGAAACCGCGGGGCGCTGCTAGTGGTGAAATAAATAATAAATCAAAACCAAATACTTTTGTAAAAAATGTTTAATATGTTGTTTTTTTCTAATATCTAATCGTGAAAAGTTCGGAAGCAACTATGATCTTTATTCAGGCAAAGTTCAACTCGACATTTTTCGCACGATATAAAGGTTTTTCCTTTACAACCAGGGTATTTACAGCGTTGTCGTCTTTGATTCCAAACGGGAAAATGTCCAAATCCGTCACTTCTGACATCAGGCGGTGGTAGGACCACCCTATTAGGTTTTCTCTTAATTTCAATTTCATACGAGAAATCTGGTCTACCAGTTTTCGTTTTTGGATTTAGTAGGTCTTTTAGCTTTTGTGGGATTGGCGTTTGCTGCTGCTCCCCTACTCTTCTGTTCCGTAACCAGACACCTAAAAATCAGACAAACACCTAAAAAAATTTAACCACACTTCGAAATAGTAAGACTTTTTGGACACTGATTCCTCTACTTTGTCGCTGCGTTGCTGCACTCAAATGACGTTCCTTATCGTTATCATTCAAGTCATTCGTTCGTTTCATTCATTTTATACCCAAAAAATCAAACGCTGGTCAGGAAAGAAGTTCTATTTTCTTAAGGGAAATAACATCTTAAGCATTTTTTACTATTACAGCGAAAGTCTGGCATGATGTATGGCATTTTCAATCTCAAATAGCAGTCGAGAGGTTAATTATAGACTCTAAAAAACAGGACTTTTTTTTCTGACCGACACTTTAATTTTTGGGTACGAAATGAACGATGTCCTTTGTTACCCTAACGCTTGACCCGAAAACCCACTTTAATAATAAAAAATCAACCATATTTCCATGTTGAATATATGATCAGAAACGAAACTCTTTAATTTTTCGTTCCATCAAATAAGTACAGATTCTTTTGTTAGAAAACGTTATTTGACGAAGTGACAGTCCTATTTAAGGCACTGGGCAGAAAGGCACGTGTCCATGTGTGTTGGACCACGTCATTTTGAGTTATTTTAGTTTGTAAATGTTTACTAACATCATTTTTAAATCATTGTTACCAATACTATATAGATTGTGAGTCCGACATAGAATATATATTTAGTATTTAATATCTTTAATTAACCGACTTCAAAAAAGGAGGAGGTTCTTGCTTCGGTAGTTTTTGAGTTAGCATACGTATTTTTTTCCACTTAGGGCTTTCCACTTTTCAATCATCTGAGAACTTTATTCGAAGATTTATTTTGAAATTTCAATCAAATATAAATTGAATAAATTAAATAATTTTTTATTTTATTTTTATTAAATATTTTATTTTTTTTGTCAATTTTATTCCTCAAATAAAAGTTATCTGGCGATGGTACAATCAGCCCTTAGAATAATATTGATAATGTTAATAACTTCCTCTGATATTTACATAGCAAGTAGTGTTATATGAATCTGTGTGGGGTAGGTACAACTAAAAAGTGAAAAACAAAAACTTTTTTACAAAAAAAAAAACATTACAAAGTGTAAAATAACTACAAATAAGAAAAAAATAAGATAAAAGAATAAGAAAAAAATCAGTCGGTGGCAAAAAACGAAAATACAAAAGCAAAGACCAACTTCCGAAATTTACGTTATTTTTCACTTGTAGTGTGGTGTTTTTTTGGAAGTCAGTTGTTTTTAATTTTTTGTAAAAAAGTTTTTTTTAAGTTATGTTAGTCCTGAACCAACGGTTGCCTAAGTTCTAGGCATGCTATACATAGCAACGATTTCAACTAATTGGAATATTCAGGAGGATGGTTATGTTTCGGCAAATCACAGCATATTTCCTCGTTGATGACATGAACGACGGCGGTACATCCCTTTTTATGCTTAGAACAACGCCATCTTGTTTTTATTATTCCTCCATGATTTTCTTTCCGCGTGTGAATGCTATAAGAGTAACCAGCAACTATCAAATTTTGACTCCCTACTCTGTTAATTGCGAACCTTGATGTAACTGCAACAAAATTGATCATCATTATAAAAATAAAATTTAAGATTAATAAATAAAAATAAAATTGCTTTATTTTCTCCTTGCACACTTATTCCTTATATATCTAATACTTATTGAACATGATTAACTAAAAATATATTAATATAATTTAAATTGAACTATTACTACGGTGTACAAGGACCGCTATCGGTAGCGGTAAAAGCCTCCTCCAGCCGTTTCCAAGCTGTTCAATTCAAGGGCAATTCTGCTCCATGTTCTACCGGCTATCTTTGTAATATCGTCGCTCCATCTTTTGTGTGGTCTACCTGGTCTGCGTTTTGTGTTTCCTTCTGATTGTACTGTTTTTCACTCTGTCTTTCAGCTCGAGGTTCATGTAGCTTCGCTCCATTCCTCTTTGGCATATTTTTTTTTTTTATATTTCTCTTTGTGGTGTTACACGAATGGACAGAATAAGAAATTAGTACATAAGTGGAAGTCTGAAAGTGGCACCGGCAACTGAAAAGTTGTGTGGAAATCGGTTGTCATGGTATGGGCATGTGTTACGGAGAAATGAGGAAAATGTCGTGAGGAGAGTTTTGGGTATGAATGTCGATGGCTATAAGAGTAGGGGAAGACCAAAGAAACGATGGATGGAATGTGTGAATGATGATATGGTTAGAAAGGGAGTGACTACCGAGATGACGACTAATAGAGAAGTATCGAAGAAAAAGACATGTTGCGCCGATCCCAAATAAATTGGGATAAGGGCAGGAGAATGATGATTTCGTTTTGTAAGGGGCCATGTTTGACAAGCGTATGTGAGATATCAAAATCTTTACCTGATAGGAAGTCAACAAGAACTGACAGTTATTTCATACAAAAACTGTTATACGTCAATTTGTAAATTGTTTTATTTTTTAATTTAGTTGGGGTCAAAATCAATTTATATTTTTATTTTATTTTGCATTATGTGACCTGAATCGAGTCAACCTTTATTATTTTTATATAAAACTACTCAACCTATATATGGTACTTCATGAAGCAATCGTCAATGCAGAGATTTACGTTACATTGTAGGCACTTCCACACGGTTCTGGCAGTAACTTTTCGCTGGGCGCACATCCAACATCGACTTTGTTTGAAGCCGGTTCGAACCGGAAAATGACGCTGCTTGAGCTGAGGTCTGCTGGTGGCAGTCGGTCGGGCTGCCATCGTCAGTCCATTTCGGTCTTCTGTAATAGCATCAGGTTAGCGATTAAAATACAATGTTATCTCTCCGCTAGTCCTCTGCATCCCCTCCACCGACGATCGTGTCCACGCTGCTGCTGGCAATAATTAAGCCTTAGACAGAGACAAGATCCTGCTCCCGATGATTGCCAAGGGCTTTTTTATAACTATGTTAATAATTTATGAGTTGTCTTTTTAAATACATTGTATGTATAGAGGTGCACCTAGGTGAAATATATAATATGTCCAATAAAAAACAAACCAGGAAGCATTGATCATTTAATTAGGTTCGAACTACATTAATATTTTTTAAACACATTTTATATCATAATTGAGTATTACACAAGCAAAAAAGCTTTTAATGACACGTATTTATAATTAAGGTTGATGTGGATATTTTTACGACACTTATCAAACCTATGGTTGACATCTAGATACAATATTTGTCACTAAAGACTAGATACAATGATTACTTACTTACTAAAAGCACTAAAGTAGCTGATGATCCAATAAAACGAGGTTTACCGCTGCCTCAATGGCTCACCGTTAAGTGCTTATACACACGCGCGTTTACACATTAGTGCTTTGCTATGTGGACCAATGAATATGATTGGTGCTTACGCAAGTTTCTATATTACAAGGTTCTCTCTATTAAATATCCGAACGAAAACGTCAACGTCATGTCGCCAAGTGCCTATCCATCTATCCCTCTCCCTATCATTACGTCCATACGCGACAGAAAGAGAAAGCGCCAACCGACTACCGCTTCCGGACTACGTGGAACAAACCACCAGCGGAGGGACAGAGATTCAACTTCACTTGTAATCGAACACTTACCGCTCTCGCACCGCAAGCTAACCGCAAAGCTTCGCGACGCGCTCGCGCCGCGGAACATACCAAACCGCATAAATTAAATTAAACCAATTCACGAGTGTCGGCCGACACAGAACCAGGAAGAAGCAGAGAAACAGAAGCTACCGGACGCCGGTCTGCATATCAGCACGGCACATGCAAAACCACCAAGTAAGTCCTTAACTGTTTCCTACCCCCTTGTGTGCAGGCGACATGACATTCGTTCCCAAGTAATTACACAACGCTTATTGGTCCTTCGACAGCCGCAATAACCCAACTTATTCAACATAAGTTTTTGGTCCATTCGAGTCGGATTCAAAAAATCAGCATTCATAGGTCCCATACCTAAGAATTTAGGCAAATACCTAAGTTCGTAAAACCGCCATATTAAACGAACGCGTACTAACGTTCGTTCATTCCGCTAGGTACATATTTCACTGAGAACCATTGTGCCAACTTAATATTGCTCCTACTGCATTACAATAGCATAGGTCAATATTAAAAAACCGCTTATTATCGTGAGTTAGTTCGGCAAACTTGCCTACTAACTTATTTATAACCAATTACTTCTTACTCACTTACAATAAAAATATTTGTTGTAAGTCTACCCGCTATACTTAATAATTTTTATCCGTTGTATTTTCAACAATAACCCATTATGGAAGAACTAAAAATGAAGATAAAATTACTTCAAGCTAAAAATCAAGCAATCTTTGAGCGTTTATCGTCATTGTATGAAACTTCAAAGAAAATAAATACAATTAATATTGAGCTTCGTTCGGCGGAAACGTTCATGGCGGACACTCAAATACTCTCGATCACTCGTCAGGAATTTAGTGCTAACTTAGACAAAATAAATACATATTCTTTACAAATAAATCCTGATTATACAATCGATTATAACAGTCAAATATCATTTGACGGCGTTTACACCCGTGTCGAAAGAGTTCGTTCACTTGTCGCCGCGAGGTCTGCAAGGTCAACGGATGACTCAACTTGTGATATCGTGAAACAATCTAAATACTCGATCAAACTACCCCCAATTCAGATCCCATTTTTTGATGGTAGGATTGAAAACTGGCCTGTTTTCTACGAATCATTTAAGTCAAACATCCATAGTAATATAAATCTTACAGATTCTCAACGAGTGCAATACTTAATGGGTAATCTGAAAGGAAACGCATTACAAATTACTGCCGGAATTATTCCATCGGGCGAAAATTATAAATCCATTTGGAACAGTTTGGTTCAAAAGTATCAAGATAAACGAACACTAGGGTCACATTACATGTCTAACATATTAAACATTAAACCTGCAAGTAATAATTCCACCTCTTTAAATAGTTTTATTGAAAGTTTTCACGCGTCTGTTTCGGCACTAGAACAATTAAAAATTAACGACTTAAAGGATTTCATACTATTAAATTTAGCCTTGAAAAAATTGGACCCCGCTACCTTATATTTATTTGAGATGCATATGAGAGAGGAGGAGATTCCAACTTATACGGATTTCGTTGAATTCATAAAATCGCAAGTTAAAATATTGGATAGAACTGTTTCGTCTCGAACTGTATCAGTGAACAAAAATAATTATCGTAATCAGTCACGTGATAGTACGGTGCATACCTTTGTTGCTTGTGACAATAACCAAACTTGTTCACACTGTAATGGAAGTGATCATTGGAAGCTTTATATGTGTCCAACATTTCAAGCACTATCAGCCAATTCACGTTTGGACTTTATTAAAAACAAACGTGGATGTGTAAACTGTCTTAGCTCAACACACACGGCTTCACAGTGTAAGTCAATACATACTTGCAGGACATGTAACAAGAAACATCATTCGCTTTTACATCTGGAGCAAATTACTCAACGGTCGGGATCGAGCGACGCTGTGCCTAGTTCCGCGCATTCACAACAGGTGGCGCTGTGTGCATGTTCACGCGTAGGTACAGATTTACCGCGCACAACCGTATTACTGTCGACCGCACAAGTATACGTTGACAACAGATATAATAGATATGTTTCTGTAAGATGTTTGATCGATAACGCTTCGCAAAACAACATAATTACGTCAGCTTGTTGTAAGAGACTTCAATTAAATATTATACCGCTTTCAAATTCATTTATAAAAGGAGTAGGAACCTCTTCGCGGCCTATTATAGGTTACGTTGAGATAACAGTTACTGCTAAAAATAAAAATAATTCCTTTAAAATAACCGCTCTTGTGGTTGACTGCATAACTGACAAATTACCATCTCACTTTGTTGATACCTCTGCAGTGCAACATTTGTTCAAATTACCGCTAGCCGACCCCCTGTGGCATATGCCTGGTGATGTTGAACTACTTCTAGGGGCAAAGCTGTTCCCATATTTATTACTCAACAATAAAATTATTTCACCTACCGCGCCATCCGCTATTGAAACCGTGTTCGGTTATATTCTTATGGGTGAAGTACCCGCTAGTTTATTTAATAATAAAAACGAAGTACCCACTAGTTCGTTTAATAATAAAAATAATATCGCTGATTTAAATACCGCTTCATATTTTTCTACCGCGTTGAATATAGATGATTCTCATTGTTTTCTGTCGTTAGACGAATCTTTACATAAATTCTGGAACATTGAAGAAATACCCTCAAAATCTTTTATGAGTCCCGCTGAACGGGAATGTGAACAGCTGTACGTTTCTACGGTGTCACGTGACTCCAGCGGTAGGTACTGTACTGCGTTACCATTTTGTAAGAATCCAGATTCACTCGGAAATTCTTATGCTGTCGCTTATCGACGTTTTATTCACTTGGAAAAAACTAAGCTTCGCGACCCTGCTTTGCGCGCTAGTTATAACGAAATAATCCAAGAATACCTTAATCAAAATTATTTAACTGAAACTACACCTAGTGCGGCTGATCAGACTGTAGGTTATTATATACCGCATCACCCTGTTATTAGGAATGATAAACAAACTACTAAAGTTCGCATCGTCCTTGACGCGAGCGCCAAGTCTCATAATGGCGTGTCATTGAACGATTTGTTACACACAGGGCCTAATCTACAGGCTGACATATTTTTATTACTTTTAAATTTCCGATTATTCCCTATTGCAGTCACAGCTGATATAAAACAGATGTATCTCCGAATTGCTGTTATCGATGAGCATCGAAAATATCAGAAAATATTGTTTCGGTTTAATACCGCTGAACCTGTTCGCGAATTTCAATTTAACCGAGTGGCGTTTGGCCTTAAGCCCAGCCCATATTTAGCAATGCGGACAGTCCGTCAACTATCAGAGGATGAAAAACATCGATTCCCGCGCGCATCCATTGTCGCTTCGCATGAGTTATACATGGATGACTTGGCTAACTCGACCTCCACTCTGGAGGAAGCCAAGATTCTCTCCGCTGAACTTATCGCCTTATTTAAGGCTGGGGGCTTTGACCTTACTAAGTGGGCAAGTAATTCCTTGGAACTACTAGATTCTATTCCACACTCCAACCGCTCTTCTATTAACTTTTCTGACGGGGATAACTTAAAGATTCTTGGACTCAAATGGATTCCTTCCGAGGATTGTTTCACCTTTACTACATCTAACTTGGATAAAAGTTGTACTAAACGTTCCATTCTTTCCACTGTTGCCCGTCTGTGGGATGTTCTGGGTCTAGTGGCTCCCGTGGTTTTATTCGCGAAATTACTCATAAAGGAATTATGGAAATTAAACACAGATTGGGATGAAACTCCACCCGATTCTATTGTACTTCTCTTTCAAAAGTTTAAAGAGCAACTGCCTTTACTTTCCTCTTTAAAACTGCCGCGTCATGTAGCCGTTACTATGGGTTGCGTGACAAATATAGTAGGTTTTGCTGATGCCAGCTTGAATGCGTATGGCTGCGTCATATACTTACATGTTACTGACACAAATGGCAACGCACACGTAACTTTGGTGTGTGCTAAATCCAAGGTTGCACCTGTCAAGGTCGTATCTCTGGCTCGTCTAGAGCTTTGCGCCGCTGTACTCTTGTCAAGCTTAATTAAGTTAGTTTATGACACTTACCGCTCTCGTACCGCTATTAATAAAATATTCGCATTTTCCGATTCTACAATTACTCTTTCATGGATTCATTCCTCACCGCACAAATGGAATATTTTTGTTAGCAACCGCGTCGCTAAATGTCAAGAAAACCTTGATCCTAAGCATTTTTTCCATATTAACGGAAAAGAAAACCCTAGTGACTGTTTGTCTCGAGGTCTTCTACCTGAGCAGCTACTAAATCACAATTTGTGGTGGCATGGACCTGAGTGGCTTCTACGCCCAACTGCTGAGTGGCCTATCAGTCCGTTTGTTTCCTCATGTAGCGAGCAGTTGCCTGAGTTTAATAATAAATCGCTAACCTTAGTATCTACTGTATCAGAACCTAACTTAATATATAGTGTTAGTCAAAAATTTACATCATTAAGTAAGATACTGCGCATAATTGTTTACATCTTAAGATTTTTGCATTTTATTCCTTATGACAAGTTAAATAAGACAATTACTGTCCGGGAACTAGGTACCGCTGAAATTTATTTAATTCGTTGCATTCAACAATTTCACTTTTTAGATATTTACGTCGAAATTAAAGGTAAAAAACTTCGCTCGCAGTTTAAAAAACTAGATCTCTTTATAGACGAGCATGACATAATAAGAATCGGTGGCAGGTTGTCAAATGCGAACCTTCCTTATGAAGCTCAGCATCCCGCTCTTTTACCTAAACATGATAATTTTACACATGTCTTAATAGACTATTACCATCGCATTTATTGTCATGCTGGTGTAAGCCTTCTTAGCAGTCTGCTACGACAAAAATATTGGATCCTCTCTTCTAGAGGTGTCATCAGACAAAGAGTACACGCTTGTAACTTTTGCTTTAAAGTGTCACCTTCTCACCCCAGCCCAAAGATGGCTGATTTACCCGCTTGTCGCGTACAAGAGACTAAAGCTTTTGTGCACACGGGTGTGGATTACGCTGGTCCCATTAAAGTCACGTTATGTAGACGCAGAGGTCAACGAAGTCAGAAGGCTTACATTTGCTTATTTATTTGTTTCGTTACCAAAGCAGTTCATATTGAGTTGGTTACTGACGTGTCATCGGACACTTTCATTTCCGCTTTTAAAAGATTCATTTCCCGAAGGGGACCTGTTTCCAATTTATACTCCGATAATGGAACAAATTTCGTTGGAGCCAAGGCTCAATTGCAAGAACTACTTGCTAACCGCTACCGCATAGAGTGGAAAATGATTCCACCCCGCGCCCCCCACTTTGGCGGGTTGTGGGAATCTAATATTAAATCTATTAAGACTCATTTATACCGTGTTATCGGTTCTCAGCTTCTTACCTATGAGGAACTCTCGACTGTTCTCACTGAAATTGAGGCAGTTCTGAATTCGAGACCGCTCTGTGTCCTGACTGAGGATCCTTACCCAGAACCGCTTACTCCCGCTCATTTTATAATGGCTTCTCCGTTGACTTCGTTGCCTGTCGTGAACGTTCCCGAAACAACGAAGTCTCTAACTTGCCGCAAAAAATTGCTTGACCAAATGGTTTGCAGCTTTTGGAGAAGATGGCGGATAGAATATTTACATAACTTACAAGTTAGGCAAAAATGGTTGGATGCCGTGGACAATGTTAGGATTGGTGCAGTGGTTCTCATGCATCAAGATGATGTCCCTCCTTTACGTTGGCCAATGGGCATAATCACCGAGGTTTTCCCCGGCAAAGATGGGACAACCCGCGTTGCTATGGTGAAGACATGCAGTGGCTCTTTCAAGCGACCCATTGTTAAACTCTGCCCGTTGCCTTCCCAATGATTTCACCGCGTAATTAATATCACGTAACTTTAGTCGTAATTAATATATTTCAATTGTTTTCTTCTCTCTCTTTCTTTTAATCCGCTTTAACGCAATTTCTTTCCCTTTTTTGAGAATACTACATATCCTCAAACCCGGGCAGGATGCTTACGCAAGTTTCTATATTACAAGGTTCTCTCTATTAAATATCCGAACGAAAACGTCAACGTCATGTCGCCAAGTGCCTATCCATCTATCCCTCTCCCTATCATTACGTCCATACGCGACAGAAAGAGAAAGCGCCAACCGACTACCGCTTCCGGACTACGTGGAACAAACCACCAGCGGAGGGACAGAGATTCAACTTCACTTGTAATCGAACACTTACCGCTCTCGCACCGCAAGCTAACCGCAAAGCTTCGCGACGCGCTCGCGCCGCGGAACATACCAAACCGCATAAATTAAATTAAACCAATTCACGAGTGTCGGCCGACACAGAACCAGGAAGAAGCAGAGAAACAGAAGCTACCGGACGCCGGTCTGCATATCAGCACGGCACATGCAAAACCACCAAGTAAGTCCTTAACTGTTTCCTACCCCCTTGTGTGCAGGCGACATGACATTCGTTCCCAAGTAATTACACAACGCTTATTGGTCCTTCGACAGCCGCAATAACCCAACTTATTCAACAATTGGTGGATATCAATCGCATCGCAGCAACGTAGTATAGCATATCTCTAATGCAAAAGTAGCCTAATTACTTATTACGCTCACTAATATATCTGCACTACGTACTATTATGAACCACGTTTTAATGACGCTTACCATGTAATAGGGTTTTGGAGGCATGAGGAACAGGGTGTAAAGTTCACTCAACCTCCATAGAAAAGGGAGGATCCTCCGACCAGACGGGTGTTGTGTCTGGCGGGCACTTGCCCAACGATTGATCTTGGGAAATTGTATCTACGCTAAGTGCGCGGTAAACTCTGCTTGCGAGATGCAGGATTTGCGTGACGTCAGTATGACGCGTTGTTCGCATGTGGCGTTGTAGATACCGCTACATCACTCCCCTCCGGAGACCGGAGGTCGATAGTGGGCTGAGTCTTGTATCTTGCGATGCTTGCCAGGCCAGCTGAGGTTCCAGTGAGTCGGAACCGGTTGCCGCATAGTTCACGGTGAGTCGGAACTGTCTGCGGAGATGTCCCCAGTGAGTCGGGGTGGCGCTGCGTTATACTCCAGTGCGTCGGATGTCGTACAGCGCCGGGTTGAGGCTGGCTGCTGCGTCGACCAGGAGAGGGTGCTCTGCTTGTTGACCGGCCGAAGGTGCAGTGTGCTGTGCCAAGGTTGCTAATGAGGCTGAGGGTGATGACCAGGTATGCGCGGACGCTGCATGCTGGTGGTCAGGATACCCGTTGAAGCCGTGGATGCTGGCTGGCTGGGTGACTCGCTGCTGAAGCTTGCGGGAGTGATGATGATGACGTCACGCTGAAGTGTTTGCACGAAGGCTGCGCTGACGTTCATACTCGGGGTCACCAGTTTGGAGGGATGAGGAACAGGGTGTAAAGTTCACTCAACCTCCATAGAAAAGGGAGGATCCTCCGACCAGACGGGTGTTGTGTCTGGCGGGCACTTGCCCAACGATTGATCTTGGGAAATTGTATCTACGCTAAGTGCGCGGTAAACTCTGCTTGCGAGATGCAGGATTTGCGTGACGTCAGTATGACGCGTTGTTCGCATGTGGCGTTGTAGATACCGCTACAGGGTTAACATCGAAAACTTATCGACCACTTTAGTTATACATGAACAACACGAACGACATTTTAACGACAGTTGGTGAGTATACATACGAGCGAAACGCGTCAACGACAGAGGCAACTGCAGCTGTTGACGCGTGTCGGCGGCAGCCGTCAACGGCATCGGCGGCTGCCGTCAACGCGTGTAGCTCGTGTGTATGAGCACGATACCAAAAGGTCTAATGCAACAACTAACAAAAGAAAGAAAGAAAATACATTTATTTGGCACAAACTAAAAGACACACAATACACCAGACACATACATCAGACAAAACAAACAATAAAAAAAAAATAGATTAAATAAAAAGTGTGAAGTCCGATGTAAGTGTGAGGTGTGTGTGATGTTAACAAAACTATATTAAATCTTTGTTAGTGTGCATATACACGAGCGGTGCACTTAGTGCGTGTCTAATGACACCTTTACCAAGCTTCTCTTTTAACGAACTTTCCAATAGGGCGATGATTATGCTTTGCCAAAAGACAGTTTATGATTTTTCCATCGACAGAGTAATATACACTCTTGCAACCACGGCCATGCCTACTGCACTGCCAGCGTACATGAGGGATGTCATTAATATTCCTTTGTGAGTGTATGTTATAGGTGTAGCCATGACTTAACATGAAATTACTTAATGTATCCGCTGCTCCTACTGGTGGTTCTGCTGCTGCAGCTGAAATAACAAAGATTTTATTAATTCTTTTGTTCATAAAAAAGGTATACTTAATTTTCCGAAAGCAACGAGAATTACGTGTAGTATGCATGACGTTAATATAGAGGGTGGGTGACCGCAGGATTATGATAAGTAATGTTATAGGTGCTACCGGTTACAGGGTGAAAAATAAAAGAAAGAAAGAATGAAAGGAATAAATGAAAGAAAATACGTTTATTGGCGGCACACATTACGCAGAGAAAAAACACTAAAAAGAAGAATGTTGGGGAAAATATACGTCACAACCACGCATACAAACTGTATAAGATGGTCGGAGTATGATGGAAAGAATATTTCAATTAGTAAAAAAAATTACAGTAAATTAAATACAAACTTATACACGAATTTCAATTCCCGTAAAAACACAAATTCTTGTTAATCTACACATCTAATCAGTCGAGAAATACCTATTCGCATTCATTCGTCTTGTCTACATCTATTGATTTCAATGAAACCACCACAGGCTTTTTTTTGAATTATTAAGGAGTCGATCAGACAGAAATATGAAGCTAGTTGCCCATTCCACGCTTTGGAAAATAACGGGCAAGAAACTCCATTGACAGTTGGACACTATTTTAAATCATATTGTTACAAAAATATTAGTTACATCATTAACGTTGAATTTATAATTATTATGATGACGCCGTTTTTTGTTTGCTCGTGAAAAGTGGACAACATGCTTGTAGCCGGCGAAAATCATGCTGGCATTAGTATTTAATTTCTGCCATGCTGGCATTGCTGAAAAAAACGGAAGTTTTTAAAAATCAACACTTTTTTTAAATAAATTTATCTATGTTCATTTTCGAAATACATATAGATCTATCTATTTTCATTAAAAGTGGGTTCCAGCCAGAGACAAGATCCTGCTCCCGATGCGTATCATATGTTAATTTATGAGTTGTATATCTAGAGGTGAGACCCTTGTTTAAATAATAACAGCCGCACAGGTCGATCGATCAGGTTCAGCTGCGCTGGCCGCGGGAGGTCTGTGGATGGGTGACCACCTTTACATACTACCCTCCGTGCCTCCGTGCCCGGCCCTCCGTGCCTCGGAAAGCACGTTAAGCCGTTGATCCCGGCTTTCATTCGTGGATCTTAGACAGTCATTACGGGTTGTCAGAAGCCCGAAAGTCTGACAACTAGTCTTAGCAAGGGGTACAATTTTTTGCATTGCACATGCAAAATATTGGAAAACATTTTAAAAGAGTAACGGTGGAGTTTCTTGCCCATTCTTCTCCATACAAAAACTACCTTTTGGAAGGGGCGACTAGAATTAATTTTATTTTAATGTAATGTTTGACGTTGAAAAGTGCGTTTTATGTGCCTATTTGAAATAAATGATTTGACCTTGACTTTGATGACGATGTAGATCAACCTAGATTAAAAATATAATTTGTACAATACAAAAAAACAGGAAATATCGATCATGTAATTAGGTACGAATTACATTAATATTTGTATTGACAAGACAAGCAAAAATGATTTTGACGACACTTAAGGATGAAATCGAAAATTTTACGACACTTAAGTAGATATTAAACCTATGGTTGAAATTTATATACAATCTTTTAACACTAAAGACTAGATACACTGATTACTTAATAAAATCAATAAAGTCGTTGGGCATCAACGACTTTAGTAATTTTCCACCAGGGAAAAAGATTTTATCGACACATAGTATTCGACATTTTTACGACCCTTATCAAACATATGGTTGACATTTACATACAATATTTTTATACTAAGGACTAGATATACTGATTATTTAATAAAATCACTATGCCTCCTTAGCTCGCACGTAAGGCGCACTAAGGTATCATTGCACGATGAACTAACGAACAACGTTTTAACACGTTGTATGCTTTACGACCCACCGGTGGGCCTAGCGTAGTATACATTCGGGCCAAATCAAAATCAGGAAATCGGTTATTTTCATCAACTTGAGATTTTTATTCCAAGGTTTATAAAATGCGCTAATTTATACGGAAAATAAAAATTAGCGACTTTTACCGTCTAGTTTTTAAGATATTGTAAAAGGCTCACGGGTGGGTCCCGTGGCCTTGTATAAAGGATTGTTTTTTTCCGTTAGCGGGGGCCGCGGGGTCACGATACGGTTCACGTCGCGTGAGCGCGCTACTCCGGTTACTCCGGCCGTCAATATCGCGCGCTGCGTGGACAAGTGAGGATCTGTTACGGTTTTTCCGCCAAAAATGAATGATTTTGAGTTAACGCAAGAGGAGTTAAACCAGTTAGATAGATTATTCAAATTCATAAATTATTTTGATTATATTATAGAAGTTTGTCAAGTATTGAATAAATAATGTCACCGATTTTTACTTGGTAATGTAGAAAATGTTATGTTGTTTTGTATTTTTAATGGCGCCTATCATTTAATAGGGTTGACATCGAAAACTTTAAATAAACAGATTTACCAAGGTTCACACGAATCACATTAATTTTTTTATGACACTTACCCACGTAACACAATAACAGTAGCAAAGGCATTCATTTTGACAGTTCAACAACATTCATTGCGTTATTTTCGTTGCTGAACAGAATTTTTTTTTTAAACAAATGGATTAACCTTCAAAATGATTCAGATTGTGATTGATAGTGTGTTACGCAATTAGGGTTCAGCACCCTAATTGCGTAACACACGATCAATTGTAATCTGAATCATTTTGAAGCATATTGCTATTCCATTGCTTCATAAGTTCGAAAAATTTGTCTGCTCAACACGTAAATAACGCAATGAATGTTGTTGAACTGTCAAAATGAAACCGATTTCGATGGATTGTGTGTTACGCAATTAGGGTGCAGGTTAAATTCACATCGACAAGTACAGATAAACATGAGTATTAAACACAAACAACTTTTTTTTGTGACACTGATGGTGGATGATTATGTTTATTTAAACCGCATTCTATAACTTTTCCATCGACGATGTAAAATGCACTCTTGCACCCAAGGTTATGTTTACTGCAGCGCCATCTTGTTTCCATGGCGTCAGTAACAATATTTGGTCGTGAAAAGTGGACACCATACTTGTAGCCGTCGAAAATCATGATGCCATCAGTAGTTGGCATTGCTGAAAAAAAAAAAGTTTTTGAAAAACAATACTTTTCTTTTATTAATTATTCACCTATGTTAGCTTTTCTAATTATGAATTTCCTTACATACCTTTTCAGCAAGTGGTAGTGGCAATTTAAAAAAAAAACTCAAAGGTCCACAGAAGTGTTAAAAAGATTGTCGCAGGTAATTGAAAAAAAACTGCTCTCATTAAATAGCTGCTAAATTTCTACGCTAGGGTTGTACGTAGGTTCTACGGTAGTTAGAATCATGTGCTGAATTTGTGGTTTCAGTTTGCGCGTCGCTGTCCCTGCCAACCTGTATGTTTTTTTTTTTAATACGAAAAAAAAAACAGGAAATATCGATCATTTAATAAGGTACGAACTATAATAGAATAGAATAGAATACTGTTTATTGTACACCATACCAATGAAAACAATACAAACAACAATATAATAATACAATAATACACAAATACAATAATATTTTTAAAGTACTTCGTAAATCTTAATTGAATATTACACAAGCGAAAATGATTGTGACGTGAAATTGAAATGTTTACGATACATCAAACCTGTAGATGACATTACATTTACATACAATCTTTTAACACTAAAGACTAGATACACTGATTACTTACTAAGTAGCTGATGGCTTAGAAAAGGACGTTTATGCCTCAATAGCTCGCCGGTAAAGTGCAATAATGTATTATTTGCCCGACGAACTATTACGAACAATGTTTTAATAACACTGACCATTTGATAGGACTGACATCGAAAACTTTAAATAAACACATTTACCAAGGTATTGCACACAAACAAGATTTTTTAATGACTTATAGGTACCACAATATAACATCGACAAGTACAATTTTAGATAGGATATACATACATCGTGAGGAAACCTGCATGTTCTAGGACCAAAAATTCGAAGACGTGTAAGCTCCAAACCCGCACTGGGCCCGCGTGGTGGATTACAACCCACTCCCTCTCACCGTGTGTCCCAGCAGTGGAAACATTAGCGGATGTTATGATACATACGAGTACATGGGTATACACACGACCAACATTTAATTTTACGACACCAACCATACCCTAGTTAGGTCGACGTCGACATTAATAAATTATCTTATTAAATATCACTGATGACTAGAGATACATTGGGTATATACTTACTAAAACACTAAAGTCACGGTTAGGGCGGCCTTTTTGGCTCGCTGGTAAGGACACATGGCATTTTTAACCCGCGTCGACAGCGCGTCATCAGCGCGGTTTCTGATCAGATTAAAATGCAGCACGTCAATGGCGCATATAAAAACGCCGCGTCATGCGCAGAGCCTTTTAGCTCGCTAAAGAATCATTGCGCGACGAAATACTGCAAACATTTAATTTAATGTTACCGTGCAATAGGGTTGACTTCGACAACTTCAGCTGACTATTAACCGAAAAACATTTGTTTTATGACACTTATCGTCCAACGTTTAATATACATGCATATTAAACACGGACAATATGTTTTTTTTACGACACTTGACATTTATAAAAAATGTTGACATCTATAATTTTAAATAAATATCCTTAAAGTATTAAACGCCATCAACTTCTATGATGGCGGATGATTATGTTTATCTAAACCGCATTCTTTAACTTTTCCTTTGACGATGTAAAATGCACTCTTGCACCCAAGGATATGTTTACTGCAGCGCCATCTTGTTTCCATGACGCCATTTTTGTTCGCTCGTGAAAAGTGGACACCATACGTGTAGCCGGAGAAAACCATGCTAACATTACTATATAGTTTCTCGTACCTTGGCATTTCTGAAAAAAGGAAGTTATAAAAAATTAATACTTTTCTTATAGTAATTTACCTAGGTATGTTAATTTTTCTAAATATTAATTTCCTTTCTAAATACATACCTACCTATTTCCAGCAAAAATGTTTATAGATTTATAAAACTTAACGTTCCACCGGAGTCGTGAGCTGCCGCTGGCGATAAGTAATGTCTATGGATGCTTTAAGAAAGAACACAAAACTAAATATTATTATACAGGGTGGAAACAAAACACACGGTATAATTGTATATGATGGAAAAGATATTTCAATAAGTATCGATTTTAATACTTAACAATGGCACTTCGATAGTAGAATAGTGATAAGTATACATTCGGTTTTGGTGTAGCAAGTACCTACAATTTGAGTAATTAATTTTAAGTTACGAGTTCTTTTAACACTTTCAGACAAAGTAATAACAGACAGATATTACGTATTTATTAGCTACATTCAAATGACTTAAATTACCGGATCATTTTTTCTTTACATCCCGGACCTATTAGTGTTTAATTACGACGAATGACGATACAAAGAAACAAGTCTGTGTTAACAAACCATGGGACAAATTGTTGATTATTATCGGGACTAATGGGACATATACGAGCAGTGGTGGCTCAGTGGTAACGGCCCCGACTTACGAGTTATAGGTCGCGGGTTCGTACCCGGGCAGGCGCTTTATTTTGTGTACATTATTTCATCACCAATGCTCTTAAACGGTGAAGGAAAACCTCGTGGGGAAATCGGCATGTCCTAGAACCAAAAATTCGAAGACATGTGACATCTACCAACCTCCACTGGGCCCGCGTTATGTAAGAATGTAATTCTCGAAAATGATCACAAAATTAATAAAGTAGTTTACGCTTGACAATTCGTCACATTCATTTGGCGATAATTTTCGTTTGAGAAACTGACCCATAACGTCACTTCGTTCTAACAGGTTAAGGCGACACCATCTTCCAATTTCTCTCACTTTGTCGTGGTGGGTCGTGGTTATGTTCACCCCGAATTTGAATAATGTGTTCATATTCAAGAGTGTATAGCGAAGCTCTGCATTTTTTTGAACAATATCTTGTGCAGCGCCATATAATTCTCGCTCCATTCCGAGATTTGTAGGAATAAGTGTGATTTCGATGTAGTAGGAGCCGGTTTCCATATTGTGACATCACGAACTGCAAACCTGAAACATGTAAACCTATTATAATATACATTAAACTATAGAAGAACACGTATGGCAATATTGCTCATCCCTATAGCAAATACCGTGATAATTTGTAGGCTAATGACTGGCTTAGAAGGAATATCTAAGCAAAATTTGAACAGAATCTATCAGGAATCAGGTTGCGTGATGCTGGAACATGCATCCGGACAAACAGATAAAAACTATATTTTCGGCATTAGAATCGTTCTAAGACCCCGTATCAATTGATTTTTCAAAATTATTCAATGAACAGTCTTGACTTTGATACAATTTTATTGTGGAAAAGTCAAAACGACGCGCAAATTGTAACCACGAATGCAAAACATGACTAGACCCCTTTTTTCGTCAGAATTAAGATATTTACTGAATCCATGGTAACAGGTTGTGCATCACCCTGTATTTATAGAAATATCTTTTCACCCATTATTGTTGCAGCCCAAGAGAGAGAGAGCTATACAGGCAGAATAGCGCCATTGAGTTTTGCATAGTAATGCCTTTAGATCTTAATGGAAATAAAAAATAATTTATTCTTTAAAAAAAACTTTTTATATACATATTTATAAAAATAACAAAACATAAGCTCACTCCAAGATCCATTAGTTATTTATTTAAGGGTACATGCACACCGTTACATAATATTTAATTCCAAGGTTTTGTACATGGGTAGCGGGATTGTCCGAAAGGGTTACCGCTGCCCTGGAACATAAAGGGCTAAGGAAGGAACACGGGTGGGTTTTAGTCAGTAAGAGTCTGACACTCCCTCCTGCTCCACCCAGAGCGGGAGGAGTCATTTGATGATTTCCCATCCTCAAAAAAAAAAAAGAAGCTTTTGTACATTGCAATTTACAAACTGAAATGTATTATATATTAAATGTAACATACATACTACATAAGTAGGTTAGTTAAAATAGAATTTAAAAAAAAAATAAAAAAAAAACACGAGAAAATAGCAAAATAACGAACAAAATAACAAACAAGATTTAATCAAGTGAAAAAAAAATATTATTTATAAGCACTTATTAACAAAAATGGTGGATGATATGCGTCTCGACGTGGTACAAGCCTCCACCATCAAGCTCTACCACATCAACACAGCTAATGCAATCTGACACCAACTTGAGTCCATGCGCATTACAAAGCAAACACTTAAAAAGTAACAACAAAAACTTAAAATATTATTTGATGTACGACTAGCGTTTAAATTCAAAATTCAAATTAACGGATATGTCTGACGCTCTTGGGTGAATATACACTATACAAACATAGAAGGTAGAATCGTTCGCCATGAAACGTGTCCACGAGTCCTCGCCAGCTGGAGTCTCCAGACCACAACAGCGCGACATCGTGATACCGGGTCGTGTAGCGAGGAGTACACCGCCGCCGACACTGGGGCGGTGCTGTGGTCCCGACGTATCACACTCTATCCGTGGGTCATAATCTCTGAATTAGGTACAGAACTCGTGAGGAACGATTCTGTTACACAACGTTCAGTCGAGTACCACGAGGTTATGGTTGAAGAAATGAAGTTAAGTGTTCAAGCCTCTAATGTTATGGCATACCGAGCTAATCTGTCGGCCGTTTGATTATCAACGAGCCACACAGTACCCAACAGACTTGATATGTTGCTGAATTACAGTATGATGCCCTGCTGCCCAGCAGTGGTGGCCCAGTGGTAACGGCCCCAACTTACTGAGTTGTATGTTGGTCATGGGTTCAAACCCAGACAGGCGCTTTACTTTGTGTAAACCGTTTCATCACCGCTGCTCTCAAAACGGTGAAGGAAAACAATATGAGGAAACTGGCATGTCTTAGATTACAGCCCACTCTCTCTCGAAGGGAGGAGGCCTTTGTCCCAGCTATGGAAACATTATGGCTGATTGTGCCGTATGATGCACATACGGTCATTCAGAAAAATATCAATTATGATTATGGTGATTTTTTTCATTAATCACACAGTCATCAACCGTCAAAACAGAAGCATTGCACCTTAAAGCACTATGTTTAGAGCATCTCCATGTTTTTTTATAACCCATATCTTGTTTTAAACTAAACGTGTGTCCTTTGAAACTCAATACCTTGGAGCCGCGTCGTGTCGTGAAGGTTAGTCCATGGTGCACTGAAATAAATGAGGAAATAAAAACAAAAATTACCAAAAAATAAATAAACAAAAGAAATGACAGAATAATAAAACAATAATACATAACAATAAACATGACATAAAGTCTCTTGGGTACACTACCGGTCGACAACGCTTCGGCGGAATTTTTCGACGCCATGTTTTAGTTTGTTAATAGTTTTAGTTAAGTGAGGATATTACATTTTTATTTAATTAATTAATTAGGTATAGAATAGAATACTCTTTATTATTAATTACATCATATAAATTACGGTTTGAATTCATTTATTTCTAAAGATTACAAATCTCTTGTAAATTACATACATAAATATAGAGATTTTACATATGGTGACACAAAGGGCGGTCTTTTAAAGACAACCTTTATAATGTTAATTTATGTACAGTTCTTTCTAATTCAATAAATCATTTTTTCCGGTAAGGTTAATTTTCACCTTACCTATGTGACTGTTCCTAAATTACCCTAGGCTGATAAAATTTTCGTTTTTCCTAATTATCTGGAAATGTCAGTAAAATAGGTGAGGTCCCCTTGCGGGGAGAGCAGCACCCCTCCGCCGTGCTGCTCTGTAGGGTTCGGCTCCAGACTGGTCACCCTTCCACCGACATAGATTAAATGAATTCCAAATATGAAGAAGTCCGATGCCTTGTCTCATCAATAGACCAAGGAAAGGATTGAAAGAAATGTTAAATAAAACTTAGGAATTCATAGTTATGAACATAGATTGAATGTGGTTTTAGAAAGCTAGTAATCATAGAGGGATACAGAGTATATTATTATTGTTAAATTGTGAGTAACCCATACGCTAGCGTAATAGTCTATACTCGGAGCACTCAGAGCAAACACTTCCATATAGTGACGCAAGCGGCTTTTCAGCGGCATTGTGTCGACATCATGCTCATAAGGAGACATGGTACCTAGCAGTTCTTTCGAACTGATAAACGTGACGAAGCGACTTTTCCTGCGGCAACCAAGCGACTGTCCTTGTCTGACTATGGAGCGGCTAGTTCCAGCGGCATTGCGTCGGCATCATGCTCATAAGGAGACATGGTCCCTATCAGTCCTTGGACTGAATATTAGATAGTAGATGTGGTCACCCAAACCCCTGGAAGTTTACCCTTTGCACAACAAGCATACCTGCAAGACACGTGTTCATGTCAGTCTGACCGAATTATTGGTCTGAGATAAAGAATACAACATTCAAGAATTAATTAATTAAGATTCGAAACTCGAGAACCATCATTTAATAGAGTTTTGAATAACCTCTCTTAAGGCACTATTATTGGCCGGAGGCAATAACACAGCGTTCAGGAATTGTAGTACTAGGATTTACTAGATAATAGAGCAGAGTCAAAAATTAAGAATTATTGATTAATAGAGTCATGGATCAACTCTCTTGAAGGTCTATAGACAGCCCCAAAGCGCCCACCCTTCACCACTTCCTAGTGTTTTAAGCTGGGGAGAAGAAGTGGCGCAACAAACTCCCCAGCAACACCTTTCTGTCTGATTAGTTATAAGAACTTTAATAACTCTATCAGCCTAATAATTATTATAAATAAGGACTCACCCGGTCGCACCAACACACACACATAATACGCTAATATTACATTAGTCTAATCTGAGCTTCGACCTTTCCGTATTTAACTTATTCAATACTAATCGCTTTCTTACGACAGCTAACGCACGTGGACATGGCCTCTTGGCTTGGCAATTGCCAAATCTCCTAATATAACTAGCGTGGGCTCGGAAGCCCGTATCCTAAAGCGGTTCAACCCCAACTCTCCTCTCCCGCGTCTCGAAACTCACTGCCCTAAGTTATTACATCAGCCTCCTTACAATCCCTAAAAATCGCCACGTGCAGGCGTTCAGGTATCTACAGTTTTTGGAAACGAGAACCCACGCCGCCCTTTGTTTATTTCTTAATTGTTTGAGGGTCCATTCCTTCAGCCTACGAACCCAACTAATGGTTTCCATATGTGAGTGCTAGCATTGTCTCTTAAAATTAGAAATCGGATATTTCACAAGATTCTTTGGAATT